>JAEIFL010000290.1:1475120-2950241 GCA_018901835.1 Scaptomyza graminum
CGAAATATTTTAAATATGGACCAGATATAGGCAGCAGTTCGCAAATCGTTACACAGCTGGAACTTATGTGCTATAGCCTTGATCCCAACGACAGATGCTTCCATTATTGTTTGCAGAGCAGCATCCACAACATCAGCCTCGTGGGTGCAGTCTCGAATTCTCATTAGACGTTTGTTGGCTACTACTTTTGGCTAGTGGAAAAATGATTTGAACTTATCAAAACATTAACTGCTTAAGTGTTGAACTACTTACAAATTTTCCATCACCATCTTTGCTCAAAGATTCATTGATCGAATTAATAATCTCAAAAATTAGATCCGATGAAGTCTTTGAGGTCATTTTGCCATATGAAACATGATTAATGTTCTTCAAGTATTCAAAGTATGAGACGGTGACGCCGCCTGCATTACAGTAGATATCTGGCACCGACAAAACACCTTTTTCTAGCAGAATTTTCTCAGCAGCTGGTGTCGTTGGTCCATTGGCACCTTCTAGTATCAACTTGGCCTTAATGTCTTTTGCATTCTCGCTGGTAATCACCTTTTGGGTGGCACATGGCATTAATACTTCACATTCTGCGGTAAGAAGATTATCTTTGGTTTCTTGCGCCTTGGGATACCCTTTGATGGTTTTCTTTTCCGCCTTATATGCAAAAAGATCCTGGGAGGAATTCTCCGATTAACTGAAATCAAACGACTAGCGATTTAACTTACTTTTATATCAATGCCATCCTTGTTGACCAGGGCAAAGTCTAACTCCTGAATGCCGATTACTTTAGCTCCTGCCTCGTGCACAAATTTTGCGGCAAAGGAACCAACATTACCGAAGCCCTGAACAATAACCCTCTTGTCCTTCCAGCCAGTCTTAAACCCGATTAGGTCCATCCACGCCTTATCTTTTAAGAACAAGTCGCCCGACTTCCAAACACCTCGACCTGTCGCCTGGAATCTTCCATTAATACCACCAATGTGGACAGGCTTGCCTGTGACAATCGCCGATGCATTAATGTCCTTGAAACCAAATGTTTTAGTATACTGATCTACGATCCAGCTCATCTCGCGAGGACCCGTATTGACATCTGGGGCAGGCACATCGATTCCAGGGCCAATCATGTTACGCTTCAGTAGCTCCATGGTGTATCGACGTGTAATCGTTTGGAGCTCATTAACTTCGTACTTCTTTGGATCGATTCGAATGCCACCTTTTGAACCACCATATGGAAGATTGACACAAGCACACTTGAAAGTCATTATCGATGCCAGAGCCTTAACTTCTGCCTCATCCACATCCATGGCGAAACGAATGCCTAAGTGAAGTAAGTTTATAATAAAATTAAAAGGTGTTTCAGGACCTTGCTACTTACCACCCTTGAGAGGCAGACGATTTCGTATGTGATGAGCCCGATAGCCCGTGATAATTTCGTATTTCCCATTATTTCTTATAATGGGAAAACTCACCTCAAGCGAGGTGCACACGCTGCCTATCAAGTCTAGAATGGCATTGACACGTGATTGTTTGTGTTCTTGCGTAAAATATTCGTACTTGTCAAGCTCTTTCACCAACTCTTTTTCCATAACCTGGGCGGCCTTGTGATAGTAGTACAATACCATTTGCGAAAACCCGGGATCCTTGTCGGTAGGTACCGACTTTAGTTGTTCGGGCATAATATGCTCTTGTCGGTTTTGTATATAGAAGAGCAGGGAGCGGCCAGCATTTCGATTTGCATTAACCGTCTGGCGACGTGACATGTTGGCATATATATAAAGAATTTGCAAATTTTTGGAAAATATTTCCAAAAAGTAGCCAAAAGTGTGATTTAAAGAAGTTGGAAGTCAATGATTGCTGCGATATTTCATTGTTGATTTTATATTTTTTGGATTTTGTTTTTATTGTATAAATTGCTCTACATAATACGTGGCTACGGGCTACGAGCTAGGCTTAAATATTTAATAGCTATACACAAATGTAAACATATTGAATGGTCGATTCTTAATGCATGAAAAACTCTAAGTAGCCAGTAATTTAAACAAAAAAAGTAACTAAGAGTATCCTGTGTAGAGTAAGTATTATACCTTATGATGTATTATATAGTTTATTGGATACACTAAAGTTGTGTGTATACTATATATATATATTAGCTGTTGTGCCGTTTGACGTTTCAAAGGTTTTGGATTCGCACGGAAGCGCTCAAATTGAATGTAGATAGGTGATAGATGTTTAGTTTTAGTTTAGTATGTTTGTATGTATGTTTATTACTTAGTTGTACCAGTAGCACAGGTTACACATAAATATGAGAGATTTAAGAATAACTATATTAGTAATATTATTAGAACATTATGTTTGTATTTATAGTATTATTATCTATGTACACGCACGTAACATTTAGAACTAGAAGTAAAGCGACCCCGTTTGCAAAATGAAAAGTAAAAATTTAATTAAAATGTAGCTTTTAATATCACTTTGGGGACATGCACTCGATCTCCTATGGCCTCTTTTACGATGGATGAAACAATTGATAGCATTCTATATATAGAACTTTAATTCGACAAACAATCGCATTGCACTAAAATTTTCAAAATTTTTAATTTGCTTCATTCACAATTCGAATGTTTTTTTTTCATTGTAATAATTATGCATATGTAGGTATATTGAAACTGGTTTGCTTGATTCGTACAGACTAATTGCCTTAAAGTAGAATAAACTAATCGCTAGCATATTTTCAATTAATTTCAAATTAATTCAAAAGTCTAATTATTTTTTGTTTTTCTTTACATTAAATAATTACAAAGTGATTACAACAACGCACAATTAATCTCGTAGCAAGATCGCAGTTAATGCTGCTGCTTAAAATTTAACATCACGCTTGGAAACAATAATTCAATAATTCTCAAAAAGTATCTTATTCACCGTTGAGTACTATTATTTTTCTGTGGCCTTTTTTTAAATCGAAATGTGCAGATCACATCAAGCAGCTGCTGTGCTTCTTGTCTGCTAGTCGACATCCTTTTTCTCAATCTTCAGATCGAACTTGGCAACCAGCTCTTCGGGCGTGTGTCTGTTTGAAATACAAATAAAATTAGTTAGTTATTCGATTTTTGGAGTAGTTATTTTGCATTTTGCGATTACTTACCCCACCAGATTTTGCAGATCGCAAACAAAGCGATAAACATAGCGTTTGCCCGCCGTCTTGTGGATGATGTTCTTGTCGTAGTAATAGCGCAGACCTCGGCTCAGTTTCTCATAGTTCATCTTGGGCTTGTTCTTGCGTATGCCCCAGCGACGCGCCACCTATTGCAAGCAAATATTAGTAAAGATTAAAGGATTTCAGAACGTTAAAACTTACTTCGTCGGGATCGGTTAACTTGAATTCCCAGCCATCGCCTGTCCATGAGATGAAACTCTGACAGGTCTTGTCCAGCAGCAGCTCCAACAGAAATTGCCACAGCTGTATGGGACCGGAACCTGTGAAACACGGCACGCCCCCTTGCGTTGTGTAGCCGCCCAGCAGCGTTTTGTCCAGACCCAGAGTGGTCATATACGCTGCCGGATGCGGATGGGCATGCGCACCCCACTGATCCATGTTCGGTTGGGCGCCCATCGTTGGAAACTGTGCATCGTACGGCGTAAACTCCGACGGGAAAGCCTCGTGGAAACGTGCCCGATTATATGAGTTATAGAAATCAGGACTGCCATCCATGTTGTAGCCATTGCTATTGGTGCTGCCGCTGCCATTGCCAGCACTCGACGCTTGACTCTGATGCTCCTGCGCTGATAATGTGCTATGGTAGTCGCTATCATCGCCGCCACCACCACCAGCTGTACTACCCGATCCTCCACTGGCCGTGTTGCCCACACCACGTCCACTGCCATAGTGTCCAGCGGCCGCTGCAGCCAAATGTTCGGGCAGACCATAGCTGCTGAGATCGGTTGGATCGTTTTGGGCATTTGATGCATAGGCGGCATTGCTGCCATTGCCACTCTGTGTGCCCGGCTCCTCTTTAAGCTGATGATGTTGGTAGAGCGCAGCTGCCATTGCTGTCATGTAGTTCATGTTGTTGTTGCTGCTGTTGTTATTGTTATTATTATTATTGTTGTTGTTGTTGCTATTGTTGTTGGTGCCTGCGTTGACATTGCTGTTGGCGCTGCTGCTGCTCCCGCTGTTGTTGTTATCAGGCGCATTTTGTTGTTGCTGCTGTTGTACGCCAGGCGGCAGCATATTGTTGTTGCTGTTGCTGCCGGTGCTTGTGTTGTTGTTGGTGTTGCCATTAACATGCTGTTGCTGCGATTGCTGTGGTGGCGGGCTGTTGTTAGTGCGATCAT
Source organism: Scaptomyza graminum (assembly GCA_018901835.1). Taxonomy (NCBI): domain Eukaryota; kingdom Metazoa; phylum Arthropoda; class Insecta; order Diptera; family Drosophilidae; genus Scaptomyza; species Scaptomyza graminum. The sequence goes on from JAEIFL010000290.1 coordinate 1,479,441, forward strand.
GTGCATTGCTGTTGTTGTTGTAGCCTGCAAGATAAAAATAATATATATATATATTTATAAGATAAAACGGATTGATTTTCTCAAGGCTTTCAAATGAGAGTTATAAATTTGCTAAATGTTAAAGTTGTTGATATAATTATTTATAATGAATTAAAATGTGGGTAATGACTGTACTTGGAATCATGAAAGAAAAGATTTATTTATGGGATAAAATGTTATAATTTAAGACCTTCTCATCTGATTTGAAGTTCATACTTCCTATCTATAGGGTTTCATACTTCCTATCTATAGGGTTTAAATTTATAATTTTATTAGCTTAACAAAACTTAAATCAAATTTCTTCATATCAATATTGGAACAGTTTTCAATTTGTTAATGCGCAGACTTATGCTAGTTCGATAAATATTTGTCTATTCATTGAATATTTTCGTGAACAATCGCTTTGATTTCGAAAATCTCATCAACAATAATCCTTTGATTTGCTTTAACAGACATTTCATTAGTGGAAGAGTAGAGTGGGGCGTCTCTGACACGAACGCGAATCGCTTCGGAAGCCAATCAAAATTCGAAGCGCACACCAATACCAATAGCCCGCAGCGCAACAGATACAAAACACACACAGATACACACAAATACATGCACATACACATACACATATAAAGCATACGAGCGAGTGGTGAGCTACCCTCTCTCTCTCACTCTCTCAATCTATTGTGAGCGCATGCTACATTAATTGCAAATACGTCGAAATTTAACACGTTTCAACATATACGCGCGTGTGTGTATTTGTGAGTATCTGTGGGATACAAAAACCTGTTGCACACACACACACAAATACATATATATATATACATGCGCCGTGCTTGCCTGCTCGCTCACTCACTCTTATAAGACACGTCGAAGGGGCACAACTGGTGCAATCTCGCTCTTTCGCTCGCTAGTGGAAAAAGCTTAGCGCGTTTTCCCATTCGCTCGGGCGACGGTATTGCGCAGATACAAAGATACCGAAACGCTGCCGTTGGCTGACGTTGGCTGACGACGATGGCAACGGGCGGCACTACAAACAAAAATCGCTTATTGGGTGCCTCCCACGTTTGTACCACAAACCCCATGCAGCAGCATCACAAACCCTAAAAATTGCATCCATCCAATTATCTATCTCATAGTTAGTCAAGTCAGGCGTTAGTACTGTAATATTTATCATCAAACTCGAATCTCCTCCACCCGCATCGAACCCTCCACCCAACCTTTATTTAACTTGTTGCGTGTTTGTTGTTGCTGTGGTTGCTTGCGGGCGTCGACACAAACACAAAACACACAAACAAACACTTGAAAACGGAATTACAATTTAATTATGCGTTGAGGGTTGTGCGCATCAACATCTTTTGAGCTACTTTTCACACACCAACACCTCGACAATTGTAATTAAAATTGTGCGGCATTTGATGTCTGCAAATATTTGAGAAGCTAGCTACCGCTAGCTAGCAATGTATACCTGAGCTAAAGAAGTTAACATCCGAATCCGTATAGTACGCATTGCCAGTTGTTGCATGATGCGACGGCGGTGAATAGTCACCCACAAAGGGCGCCATATCATTGAAATAGCCGAGACCCAAGGATGCTGCCGTTGTGCTGCTTAAGGCACCCGCCAGGCTGCCGCCAGCGCTGGCAAAACTATGCGTCGAGGCATTCGAGGATGCACTCGAGCTGGAGCCGGAGGATGAGGAGGCTGTGTTGCTGCCAGTGCTGCCGCCGGACAAACGATGTTGCTGCTGTTGGGTGGGTGAAATATAAAGCGGATGTTGTTGCTGTTGGAGATGTTGCTGATGGGGCTGTTGCTGCTGCGTATGTTGCTGCTGCGGTTGTTGTGGCTGATGAAGATGTTGTGGCTGCTGCTGCTGCTGATGTTGTTGCTGCTGTGGCGGTGTCAAGACATGTTGCTGATGCTGCAAATGCAACGATTGCTGCGGCAAATGATAGCTCGCATAGTTGTCATAACTTTGTAGCACCATATTTTTATGATTCGTTGTTGCTGCCGTTGTATAGTTATAGTTAGGTGCCGTTTGGCAATTGTTGTTAATGTTGCTGTTGTTGCTATTGCTCCTGATTGTCGTATAATCTTGCAAGTTTATAAATTGTTGCAGTTCTGTAGATGTTGCTGCTGCTGCTGTCGTTGTTGATTTGTCGTTATGCGACGCGTTTGCTGCACTGATTATGGTGGCATTAACTAGGAACGCAGAGGGCGGCATTTCTTCGCGTTTTCCAATTGATCAATTGTCAAAAACTGAATGTTAAAAATGCACGTCATTGACTTTATCAAAATAATCCAATATTAAATCAAATCTGCGGGATCCACAAATGTCAACTCAAATTGACAATGAGATATTATTATTATACACAGAACACAAAAATTGTAAGTGGATTGCTGTGCTTCAGTTGAGCAGTTCAGTTTATGCTGGTGGTACTTGCAGTTGTATTAAAATTGATTTCACTTTTTGGGTAATAAATGAGTATTTTAATTTTTGCACTGTGTGTTAAGAGAGAGAGAGAGATGATGATGAATGCGGGCAGGCTCTAATCAATTGAGCTGCTTCTCGAATTGGTTCTCATACACAAACAACACATTCAGACATATATCATTCGTTTAAGTATGCAGATATGCATAGATTCTATAGCATGTGGGCGTTAGCACTTCGAGTTTTGAGTTTTGGTTTGTCATTTAAATAGCGCCGTTTTGTTGATTGTGTTCGAGTTGTGATTTTTTTTTTTTGTTATAAGTTTTTAGATTGTGTCTTCAGTAGGGTGTTGTTTTAATAATGTTTTGATTAAATGTTGAATCATTTTAGCACTTATCGCATTTTGAGCTTCCGTTGTAAGATTTTTGACATATCTTTTGTAAGAAATTCCGTCGCATTTGTGAATTCAGATTAAAATATTATAACACTTGCTGGCGATTCGCGCATTTAATGGCATTTAATTGAAGGCAATTCACAGCTCAGATGCTTAACATTGCACAGAAACACACACTCGCATAAGAACGAACACACACGATCTCGAATAAATACATACATCAAAAGAAACTTGATAAATTAATGCGCATATCGTACATATTTAATATTGCATTCTTTTTATATATATTTTTTTCGATTTGCACCATTTGTTTTCAGCTTTAATTCGCTTAATTCATTAACGCCGTTTAAAATCTTGGAAAAAAATACTACGCGTATACGCGATTTTTCCAACACTATCCACTGATCTCACTGATCGAATAATATGCTTTGAGCGAACGTTCGTTTTTATTTTTAATTTTTTTGAGCGACGGCAGCTCTTTTACCTTCGACATCCGTTTAAGAACTGAAGTTGCGCTGAAGTTGTGCGTCGTGTTGTTGCCTGTACGTCGTCGGCACCGTTGTATACGTGTGTGTGTGTGTGTGTATGCGCGCTCACTCGCGTGTATCTGGGAGCGTGCGAGTGTGTGGGAGCGCCTCGTGTGTGCTGGCATTGCCTTCGTACATTCGCTTCGGCTATAGCCACACGAGCCACATACTCACACACACAGTCAAAGTTATGTGCCATTGGCAATAATAATAATCAAGAGGAAGGCATACTTGCACAGCTTGTTGCTTACTCACAGATACGTTCTGGCTGTGGGTTAAGTAAAAAGAGAACAATCTTATAGATACGCTGGGCTGAAATTGAAATTTTATTTAGATCAACTGAGCTCCACTTGTTGCTGCAATACTATCTAGCAGATATATATAAAGATTTCCAACTGTCATTAATTAGTTAACAAATAAGCCCAAAAAAGTCATTAACAACGCCAACACAATCAACCATTTTTTTTTAAATATTTTTTTTAGAAACCATCAAAATGGCCATCAGCAGCAACCCACAGCCCCACCAGCAACTGGACAGCAAGCATTCGGATTGGAACTGTAAGTGCTATGTGTGTGTTTGTATGTGTGTGTGTGTGGGCAGTAGCTCATCAGCAAACGTAAAACGCCAACGATTATTTGTTGTTGATGGACCACACAAAAAAAAGCATCTCATAGATACACAAACACACACGCATAAACTCATACACGCACATAATTAGACAAAGTTGGGATTGGCTACTGCGTCGACAGCATGAGATCATAACCAACAACGGGCCAACAACCCGTTGAAAAGCTGCTGTCGAGTCTTCAACAATACCAAATTAGTTGCTGTCTTTTTTTCCACTATTTTGTTGTTTATTTATTAAAATTTAAGGCGTACGTGTTGCTGCCATAATTTGTTGGCCAAAAACAAAGAGGAAAAAACAAATCTTAAAGATTTTTGTTTTTGTAATGTGTTGTATAATTGTTGTTAAAAAATAAAAAAAAAATAGAGAAAAAAAATGGAGGCACATTTGAAACGTGTTGTGGAGCAAAATTTGTGGCAACAGCCAATTACAAAATGAAGCTTAAATTACGTGTTATATCAAACGACACGTTCAAATGCCTGATATGATAAACTGCATTCGAAAATGTGCATAAGTCAAATAATATTGGCCAAAGTCAGCCATTGAATTTGTTTGCATTAATACTTATCGCGGCCATGTTATCAGTTATTTAACAACTTTTATTGATTTCACTGCAATGGTCTCGACGCTGTTAAGCTCAAATATATTTCCGGGAAAAGTTTTTGCAAGTTTAATACATTTTTTTTACCTTATATTACTGCTGATAAAAGCTTTAAAACTTCTTAGTGTAATTTCTTCGACTTAAAAATAAGGTTTATGCTGAAAATGCTGAGGCGCTGGTTAACAATAACGTTAACAGCTGTTGACCATTTGCGGTGGCTTTAATGAACACTAACCACAAAAGGATTGCTTTAAGTACAATATATATATTTATTTTTTGGTTACTTACAAATTCTGTCGGCACACACGCGCCTAACAGAACTGAGTTATAATATTAAAACAACAAATACAACAAAAAACTAGTAATGTAAGACTATATATATTTTGATTTGCTGTGTAAAGTGGCAAGAACAATGAAAGCATCAGCGGAAATACACAAAAAATAAATAATAAAAAAAATATAATACAACAAATGTAAAAAACATACAACTAAACTGAGCAAGGCAATGACAGCTGTGTGACTATCAAACTGAAGTGCAAGTGGGAAAAAGAGAGATAGAGAGAGAAAGAGAGAGAGAGCAAGATGATGTGGATGCGCCTCGCTTACGGCCATTTCCGGTTGAAGCACGTGCGCACTAAAGAGAGGAGACAACCACCGTAAACCCTAACATTCACCAATCACAATCACAATCGAAATCACAAACATACATACACAATCGGGGGGGATCCTACTTGCCCAAAACGCACACGTTCAAAAATGAATTTGAATCGAAAATTTGACAAAAACACAAACGCGTCGAGCCGAACATAATAATTACTATGTGCGTAAGCCGTGTATCTTAGAATATGAAAAGTGAATACTAAAGTGAAGAATGGTTGAATTGTTGAATTGATGGACTGGTGGTGGTGTGTGCCAAAAGGATTGAGGCGTTGCCCAGGAGCAGGCGGCGGCAGTGGCAAATGTTGTTGAATTTCAATTAAGAATACAAAAAACTTGTTCCTCTCACATCTTGGTTCGCACAATGCGAGTAAATAAGTAAGTACCCTGGTGCCAAAAAGGGATTACAATTTAATGCAATAACGCGTTTTGAAACAAAAAGAGACAGAAAATGAAAGAGAGGAGTTGCAGGAAGCGCCTACCGAATAGAACAAGGATATGTTCCAACAGCTGCTCAGGGGCGGAGTAAGACAGAGCTCAGATACCAGAAATGAAAAAAGAAAAAGGGAGCTGCTCTATGTAGTAGGGAGTGGGGAGAGAAGGGCACTCGCTGACACTTGAGCTGAACTGAATAAGGTTTACAATTGATATCAAATTAAAGCTGGATCTACTTATCTATATACAATATATATGTTGGTATACCCTGGCACACGTGTGGTGCAAAACTGCTGCAATCAAGGTTTGAAGCAGGGTTTGTGGGTTCTTTTGCTATGCTTTTGTATCTGAGTAAGCACTTCCGCTGCCTGCCACACGTGTCTTCTCATTCACTCTATGACGCAGTCTCGCTCTCTCTCTCTCTCTCTCTCTGTCTCGCTGCGTATCGTGTTTATGCGGCTTGTGGCACTAATGTAAATCGGATGTCAATGCAGCGTGATGTGTATATAAATTATCATCAAGAGCAGAGAATGTAAGAAAGAGAGAGAGAGGGAGAGTGAGAGAGACTAGTGTGGAGAATCCACTTCAACACACACACACACACTCGAACAGAACCTGTTAGAAGCAAAAGCTAAATAAATAAATAAATAAACTGTTAGACTGCAAAACGGAAGGAAATCATAAACATACTATGTACATCAGCATGTTGTTGTTGTTGTTAGAGTCTCAAGATTTTGTTGTTGTTTTGACACGCATACTATCATAATTACAGCTGCACTTGCCAACCAACCAACCCAACGCCCCAAACACACAATCACACACACACACACCTGTTAGCTGCTTCCGTGCAGCGGTGGCAAAGAAAAATATCAATTTTCCAAGTAAACTGATGCTGAGATGATGCCAAGATGATGCGTCCGCAATTTAACTATATAGACCATCATCCACACATACGAGATACGATACGATACGATATGATAGTTGAAGTTGATTGTGTACCTGCATTTTGACAACAAAATAAACAGATGCAGCTCTAAAGATATGCTTTGATTGTTAGACTTGTAAACAACACACATACAAATATAAATACAAATACAAACAACTGAAGCGCTGAATGGAGCTGCAGGAGCATGTGAATTGAAATTGGGAATGGGAGGGACAAGAAGCAGAAGCAGCAGAAGGTTGCTGCGTTGTGTGAGTTGCATTATCTTTTGCATTTAGCTCCTTGGCGCGCATCTAGAGCGGAAATGAAACCAGATACTTTGATAAAGAGGGAGAGCGAGAGACGCTCTTTTTCAAGGAGACTTTCTGAAGCAGCCTCATCTGATCTGAACTGATGAGGCAAAAATGTAATGATCTTGGCTATAAATGAGGCTGGGTTATAAATATTATTGATCTTTGGTACTTGCAGTTGGCAGTTGGCCGTACTTGTGAGCTTGATTAATATTGCGTCTGCTGCAAACTATTGATCTTGGCTTGGATCAAGTGCCAAGACACTAAAGCAGGCATTGATCTTGCGCACGTTGCAAGCAAAGTAAAAAGCTATTGATCTTATGATCTGCGTGTTTGATGATTGAAATAACCATGAAATTTATATACACATACGCAGTTGATTAGAATTTATACTCAAATAACATATGGAATTGTCAGACAGGAAGTGAACTTCGCTCAATTTAATTGATCTACAATCAGAGCTAGTTGAAAGTTATGTTTATTGTTTGGGGTGTTCCTTGGAAATTGTTGCTTGCTTTTTGAATTGTCCAACTGTGGACAGTTGGGTTAGTCCTAAATATTTGAGTGACTCGCTAAATGGCTCATTTAATACCGTTTCCCACTGAGCACAGAAGGTGGCATGCGGTCAACAACAACAACGGCAACAACAGCAACCCAAACGCAAAGCATAAACGAATGAAGCTGAGCCCTGCAACGAACGCAACGAACTCCAACGGCTGACTGAACGTCAAATTGTGCACCTGTCCAACTATCACCATGACAACAACAACAACAGAATTCGGACAACATGTGTGCCCTGTGGAGTGAGTGGTATGAGAGTGCGAGAAAGACACCGACCCCAGGCTGACAACAGTTGCGTTTGTGTTCTGTGTGCTCTGAGTTTGCGCTTTTCGTTTTCTTGTTTTTTCTTCTTCCATAGCCAGATTGTGCGGCACAAACACAAACACATGCAATCGCACCCACACACACACACACATTTCCGAGTTTTTGGTTCCGTGTTGTGAACGCTGTGAGAAAGAAAGTTGCCTGGACGAAGATGCAGCCAGGCGATATGTGGAGAATAGGATATTAGAATGTCTGTTCGAAAGATCTTTAGCTACCTGTCTGGCCACTTTGGTGCCTGCCTGCCTGCCTGCCTTTGGGCTTGCCTAATTTACTTGCGCCGACGCATTGTCCTTTGATGCAGTCCCACCATCTCCCTGTCCCTTTCTATCCACTTGGGTGTGTGTGTGGTTCATTCATAAAAGTGAATGAAATCTCTACCACTTGCAAGGCTAACTAACAAAAGACATTGAACTGAATGTTCTTTGCCTGGACTCTCTTGTATATTGATACGGAACTAAAGGAAGTAAATTACCGGATGTTGTATTCTCATTTGCTCGTTATGTGTGTGTGTGTGTGTTTTCATTGTGATTCCACCGAGATATATCCTGCGGCTTTTGTATAAAACAACCAACCTTGCTCATTTGTCATGCTGCTTGTTCTTAACGCTTTTCGCATGAAATGACCAATAATATATGTCTTATATGTTTTTGTTCATCTCCTTTTCTCAATTTGGCAATGAAATACACACATACATAAGCATGTGTGTGTGTGCAGCAATTATTGCATTTTGTCGCTCATTAATTGCATATGTGCAATGGCTTTTTAATAGCCCACCTGAGATATGGTACAATAACTCGTTTCCCACGGTACAACTTAAAAACTATTTTGTAATTTTTTTTTTTTTTCAAAATTTTGATAAATTACACAACAAATGTCCAACATAGTAGAACGCGGGTGAAAACTAACGTTCCAGCTCATTGCGCGCTTATATTTCGTCCTGCGAAAGCATAATGTTGTAGCGTGGGAGAGATAAGTTGTCTGTGGTGTTGTTGTAGGGTAAGATACTTGAAACATTTTACTGTTTATTGGAAATAACATTATTGTTGCAATTAATATCCATTTCAAATTAAGTAACACTTAGGGTTCTTCATATATTTTTAAAAGTCGTTTAGGTACTATAATGCGTTTAATACATTTAAAAAGTTGATTATTATTTTATAATTTTACTACAACAAGAATTATTTTTTTGATCATTCCAACCCTTAAGCCAAATATGCTACAAAAATTATTAAGAATTTCTTTTTCTTATTTGAATCTTAGTGAATCAAGCGAATGACTTCTCTTACTTAATGCCTTATCTATGGAAATGAGGTGAAGAACTTAGGCAATATTGTACTTAAACAGAGTACTTGGGTCTGGTCAAACATGGCAAGTAAACAACAATACGAGAGAGCTGCATAATGAAACAATACATAGTATGTTGTATGTGTATGAAAACAACATCAACAACATTAACAGAGCAAAGGCAACAACAAATCAGCTGCGCAAGCGCACACATCAAACGACAAAATGCCGACAGTTCGAAAAATAAAATCGGGCGAGGGAGAGGAATGAAGAGAGATTGGGACGAGGCTCTGAGAGTTTGACTTCGATGTTAATATTGCAAAAAGGCCCAAACGAACGAACGAATGAGAAAAAAAAAGCTAAAACAAGCTGAAAATTCAAATTTATTTACACTTTGACGCATTTAAAACAAAGCGAGCGAGAAAAAATATAAAAAAAAGCCAAACCAAAAAAAAAAAAAGACTAAACACAAAATGTAGACAAATAAATGAGACGAAGTCAAGCCCAACAACAGCAACAACAACAATACGCATAACGATGTGAAAATTAAATGTAAAAGCAAGCGACAGCAAGAGAAAAGGAAAAAAAAATTAACAACGAAATAAAATAAAAATAGGTAACTGGCAGGGCGGTGCAAACTGATAAAAATCAAAAGAGAGAGAGAGAGAGTGAGAGAATCAACTCAACTTTTGCACTGAATTTACGAGGCCCGCAGCCCAAATTGCATTAGTATATATACGTATATATGTATATAGCTTTCGGAATGAGAATTTTCCCACGTTATCCAGAACTTCAACTTGAACGGGCAATCGAAACGCTCAGGTGCTGGTTTGTATCATTATTTTTGTTTTGTGTTTTTAGCCACTGGCTACAAATTATAACAAATATGGCATTTAAATGCCCAGGCTCTACAACTGGTGCGCCAGGACATGCCAATGCAGGTCCTTTCTATGCTGTTCTTGGTGGTGGTTGGTTTTTTTTTCTCTGATAACCATCAACTTCATCAAGTGCAGCTACCCACCCCAATACAAATGTTGCACTTGCCTGCTGGAATTTACTAAGCTGGGGGCGCTGTTCACCCTCAACAAAAACAAAAACAACAACAACACAACTTCAATACCCTCAGCTTTGGCAGTCACCCTCACACACGCACTGAAGTTATAAAGTAGTTCCCTAGTTTATTTGTTGCATTTCTATATAATTTTGTTATTTGTCTGTCGAGTGACAAGTGTTGGCATTGGCATTTTGCTTTCTGTTCCCAAGGGTGTTGGGTCACAATTAGTTCTGGCGAGGGTAGTTTTAAACTGCAAGGTCATATCTGAAGTGTTTAGACATTTTTTGATTAAAGTTTGTGATATTGTAATAAGCTAAACAAAAAAAGAATCTGAAACTAGTTTTCAATCAACACTAACGTGAAATTGTATCTTTTAGCTGTGAACTATTGTAAACATCTGATCTTGACAATTAAAGCGTTTTACTTTATTAATCGACTAAGTGCAAGGCAACAGAAAAATGGGGGAAAATTTCACACAATTCAATTAGCTGGCGGCCACAGAAATTGCGTTAATGAAAATGGCAAATGCCGCTCACAACGGCCAAATAAACAAAATAGACAAAAATGCATTTAAAATGGAAAAGCCAAAAAGCGGCTGATGAAAACTGTAACAGCGGAAATATGCAAGGAAATTGCAAAGACGCTGACGGAATGAATGGGCGAAAGTATTTTGAAGGGGAGGCGGGCTACAAGGCTAAGCGGATATTTGTGTAGACTTCTTATAGATTTTTGGCAGTTACTCCCAGGAAATTGCGGCTTAAACAGTTAAAGTGGGTAAGAGTGTACGATTTTTGGCTAAAATTGTTGAAAATTTGTCTGTAAAAAATATATTTTATTCAGAGCACTAATAAATCAAATAAAACATTTTTAAATTGTTGCCAAAAAAAAAAAACAAAATGTTGTAAAGAAATTCGTTTTGATTGGGGCACGTTTACAACATATTTATTAATTTGTGTGAGCTTCAGACATGAAATTCGCATTAATAATATAATTATTGAAAACTCAAACACACACACACACTCTCATACACATACAGGAGCAATGGCTGAAAAAAAGCGCAGCCTCACATCCGGTCAACATTTTGTCGCCGTTTGCCATCTCTTTCATGTGAACTCTTTTTGAAGCAGCAGCAAACAGCAGAAGCGAAAAATTAAAAAAAAAAAAAGGTAAACCAAATTACACAAAAAAAATGAGACACATACAGAGACAGAGAGGGAGATTCGGAAGGGAGGGAGGGGTGTTGGGAGTCTAGGCAGATTGTCCGTTGTTTAGTTAAGCGCAAATCTAAAACAAGTTACAGTTCATTCATTTCCATTCATTCATTCCTTCATTGAATCGAGCCAACAAACAAACGAACCGGCTTTTGGTGGTGCCCCATTCATCGACGAACTGCCAGCGGATGTTGCCGTAGTTCTTTACGGGGGCCTTAGCGTCTTAGCTTTAGCCCCTGTTACAAGTCTCAATCTCAATCGCTGTGTGCCCCAAGACGATTTCCCTCACTAAACACACTCACGAACATAATTTGATTTAATTTATTTGTTCGTTTGTTCAGAGTTAATAATTATAAATTGGCGTAGTTTGTTGGCCAACTCCAGACAGACTTTGGTCTGTGTCCAAACCAAACGGTCAACAAATAGATACAAAGATACATTTAGATAACTCAAGTTGTTGTCGTTGTTGTTGCGTGTGTGTGTGTTGAGTCTAATATTTCTCCATTTTGTCGTTTTTATATTTTTTTCTGTTTGCCTAATTCTTAATGATGCATAAAGTGCTTTGCTTGTCGCTCTTATGCTGATGCTGTTGTTGTTGTTTTCTTTTTGTTGCTTAGCACACAAAGTTTTGAAAGTTGATTGCAAATTAATTGCCAACCTGCCCCCATGTATGATTTCAATAGGTTTTTTGCGATTCCAAATGTGCCGAGATGTGTAAAATTAAACATGTTTGATTAATATAGGTGAATATATAGACATTAATCAACTAACAGTTAAATCTGATAGCATATCATAGAATAACAAAATTGAATACAAAAAAACTTAGTATACAAAAAATCAACCAATTTAATTGCTTTAAATATAATTTGCGCAATTAATTTATTTGATTACAATGATTATAAGTTTTGAATTCATTTTGAATGATTTTAATGACGTGAGTTTGTTTTTCGAAAAATATTGTGGACACGATCCAATGATTATTATTGCTTAGCAACGATAAGTTTACGTTCAAGATATGAGCATAGTTTTGGTTCAGTGCACTCAAAAAATTATTGTGACCAAAAATACCGAAAAATAAGTTTGCTTGTTGTAAACAACTTCGAAACAAATACTTTTCTCAAAAGTTTTAGTTCATAACAATTTTTTTGTATGGGCGAGTAATTTATTTCTAAAATTCTCTTAATTTTCATCAAAAAATTAATTTTTTTAAAATTTATTATACGAAATATTTTTTAATTGATAGTTATTTAGTTGTGTTTGAGCAAACTGCGCAGCCCATTGATTTTTTTTAGTGTACTGATGCAAAAATACTCATTTAGTAAACTAATAACTAAGCTTGAATATAATTGACTGTTGTATCAATTTAAAATATTTCAAATACCAGATATTAACCAATGCAAATGTATGTTTTGTTAATAGACTGGACGTTCCTAGCTTTCCCATTGTAGAACCCAGTTTTACAAATCTCAATCAAAGTTCAGGGCAGTTCACAGCAAATACATATACTTTCGGTTGTTGATTCAGTTTGCAGCTAAAGTTACATACGAATATTTAACTGGCATGAATGTATTTCTATTCGTATTCGTATTGGTTTTTAACTATCCAGTGCAATTCGTCTCTGAGTTTCGTTCATTGCATTGACTTTGTTGTTGCTGTTGCTATTAGCGGCTTTCGCATTATACAATTTAATGTTTAATTTTTTTTTTCCCCGATTCTCGAAAACAAAACAACAAAAAGTCCAACTCACAGTTGCCAGTTGATGTTGTTCTTTTGAATGTTCTTTGTTTTAAATTAACTCGACCGTAACGCTTTTCTATGGCGTAAATTTACATCTACGTACGTAACGAAATAAAACGAGCACAAAATACTAAAAAAAAAAAAAAACAAAAAACTCAGTTCGCGTCCCAACAACATCGAGGAGACGCCGTCATCATCGCCGGCGTCGACAGCAACAATGTGTATACACAAGTTTATATACATACATATATGTACATACATATATATATATAGTGAATAAACGGGTAAAGGTAACTACCATACACATTCAGGCTTAAAACCCATTTGAATATTTCTACCTATGAGAGACAGGGGTGGGTGCAGCGTAGATCTATTAGATCCCAATGCCATCTCTAGCTTGGTGTTGCCGTTGGCGCGCGTCAGATTCCGCTGAATATGGTAATAAATTAAACGAAATCTACACACAACACTACTACTCTAGCTACAATGCGGCATTAGCTAACTAAGAGGCTACAGCAGACAAGCACAAAAAAAAAAAAAAAAAAAACGAAGGGAAACCACAAAGGTTTGCAACAACTCCCCCGAGTTAAAATTCTAGGTTGTGCGGCTTTTGAACCATTCTACAAAAAACAAAACAAAAAATACCATTAAACCGAGCCGTTGACTTGAATTTTCACAGCTTGGCGCACCACTAGCACCACCATCCCAACCACCAGCACCACCAATATGTTGACCAACGAAGCGCGCAGTAGACACAAAAAAATCTTCAACTCTCCAGCAACTCTACATTTGGACTATGTTAATTAGCAGCAATGTGATTTCTGGCTTGAAGGCCTCCCCGACGACTTTGGCCTGTAACCATTGTTGCTCTCTGAGTATGATTAATATTCTATTCTAAGTGTAGCTTCTGCCACCGTCCTGAAGTGGGCGCATTAAATTCCGCTAAATGCTTTAATAATACTATGCCTAGGTCTATAGTTACTCGTCGCTAGTTTCATCAGAATAGTTAATTTTTGTTGTTGTTGAGAAACAATGGCGTTAAAATTAAAAACGAAATTTAATTTTATGACCTTAACAAATTTGCAATCAACATAATTCTTATTGTTTTTGTTCTTTTTTTTCTTGTAGATGTTATGACTTTAGGGTTTTATGGTGCGTGGTTCATAGCGTATTTAGTTGGCCGTCTTTTAGTTACCCATTGTGAGGTTTTTTTTCTGACCGGGCCCGCAGATGTTCTGCTTCGTTGCCACATAATTTGTGGGAGGTGAAAATTGTCTTGCGTTAATGGCTAAATTTAGAGTAATTAATATAGGCGGAAAGGCTCTTAAAACCTATACATTTTATTTGCCAAACACACATTGTATGCAAATCATACAGAGAAATACGATATGGTAGGTGCAACTCTATTAATCTGGCTAATTTTTGGTAGATGTAAACCTTAAACACAATTGCTTTGACAGAACGATTTTTGTATAATTAATTTATACCAGAACTTGGATTATTATTAATTAATAAATTATATCTTGAATTCCTCAAAGAATTCCCTAGATCAATAGTTATTTAATTCCAAGTTCCGTAGAAATGGAAGAGCTTTCATTACTTTTGTTATCATAAGTCACCATCTTATTCGCCAAATGGAAAGTAAAATGACCTGAGCTTAATGTCTAAGCTCTCAACACATACAAACGTACATGTGTGTGTGTGTGATCTTGTCACATGCTCGAAATAAGAATTCCATTGTCACTTTCAAAATCAACAAACTGTAACTAAACTAAAATGCTTGGCACACACTCGAGACTCACACAAATGTCACACAAATATATACTTATGAGTACTTTGTACTTACTATATAGTATTCGCAAAGCGCCGACAGAGTTTACTGTGTGCGAGTGTGATTGTTGTTGTAAGTGTGTGACACGCAATATGGCGATCAGAAAGAGCGTTAGTTCTGACTCTGACCCCGTGGCATGAAGTTGGAGTAAGAGACAGACGAAGGGGCGTCTGCCTCTGCTCAGTCAAATGTATCTACAAGTCAAATATGCATTAAATGTGTCATTTTGTGAGGCAACAACCTACGCCACGAGCAAAAGACGCAACTTGCATGGCCAAGCGATCTGAAAAGCGAATGGAGCACTCGCCAGGCCAACGGAGAGACAGACGAACGAATGGGATGGGACTGACTGACTGGCTCTCAGGTCTGTCTGATCGGTTGGTTGGCTGGGCTGAGGTTATATGCCGACATCAGCATGATGTTGTTGCTGTTACTGATGATGACGATGATGATGATGATGAACATGAATCAACAGCCACACAACGGCAACAATGGCAACTTTTCAAGCTTGGACAAACATTTCACGCATCAGGCATTTTATTGTGTAGAAATACATATGTATATATAGTATATATATACTGCTACTATAAAACAAATATTAAAAAGTGAAAAACAAACATACACACAAAACTAAAAAATAGAACAAATTTATTTCGCAAATATACATTTAACAATGGTTCATTTCGACTGGTGTTGAAAGGTAATTGGCCTTTCTCCTATCTAGATACATAGTTTGCTGCTAAGGGTCCAGATAGAGTGAGAAAGGTAGCAAGCATATGGGTTTTGACCATAATTTGAAGACATCAGTTTTGCCTTGGAGCTGAGAGAACAATGCAGCGATAATAAAACAACAATTTTGCGTGCAAATATCTAAGATACACTAGCCTAGATGCGCTCTCAACCGAAACACTCAAACAGACCCTGTCTGTCCGCACATACAAACACACAAAGACATAATCATATGTGAGCTATCTGTGAGTTATTGTATCTTTGAAAAAGTGATGAGTAAGCGTTAGCTGCGAATAAAAAAAGCAAACACAAAATTGATTCATGAAAATCGAAAAGAAATAGACAAACAAAACTCTATTTACATTGAAAGTGAAGAACTCAAGCAAATCTCCACATAACACCTAAAATGTAATGCGTTACAGAATGCAACACAGTTGTAAATCACTCGACATAGTCAAAGGGGGGGTGGGGAGATCGGATGCCTTAACCATGGATTTTAGTATGTTTGTTTGTTTGTAGGCATGTGCTTAGAAAAATCGCTGCCCGATGACGAAACTCAAAGTAGTTTTCAACTTTTTTTGCGCTTCGTTGGTTTTTTGGCTTGTAGAAATAGAGGTGTTGGAGTGATGTGCGGGTTAAGGAGCGAAACAGTTCAAATTAAAACAAACTTAACAAAAGAACACACACACACACAGACAGTCGACCATAAAAATAAATTCAAGTTGGTAGCTTGAGCGTTCATGACACTGTTTCTTGTGTTGTGGCTCTTCGAGTGTTAAATTTGGAAAACCTTTGCAAAGGCATAAGCTCAATTTTAATGAGCACAATTAATCATAATTTGTTTTAGTTTTGATGGTTGTATGATTTTAAGAAGAGCTTTTAATTTCGTATTTCAAACTAGCGCAAAAATGCAAGCAGATAAACACCTGGATACCATAAATAACTAGAGTTCATTTACATATGTAGTATATGAAACGGGCAGCAGGCACTTAAGGACCCAGTACCCTGAGAAGCCAGTCAAAGTGTCAACAAGTCAAGCGCTCCTCCAGCAATTTTTACAAATTTCACACAATCTCAAAAGCTACATAAATTCATGTATGCAAATGCACAAGCCGAGCAGGAGAAGAAGAGAATAATAAAGAAAATGTGTATAGAGGGGGAAGTTAGCTTAAAACATCAATAATATGTAAATGCAGCAAATTAATGACTGACAAAAAGACAATCGCAACGAATTAAGCAAACAACCCACAAAACCAGCAGGAGGGTAACCAAGATCCAAACACCGCACGATGACAAGCCGTACTCACAAACATACATGCATAATTTGTGTATGCGGGCAACGGCCAACGATCCACAAGATGACAAAAAGAACTTACGTTCTTCGTGTGGACTATATAGAAATTATTGAATCAACTTGAAGACGAGTCGAGGCAGAAACTAAATAAACTGACGACAATTTAGGATTAAGAATTAATGTAGATTTTTGGTTTGGATTTTGTGTTCTTAGCTACAAATAAAGTTGCACGATTGAATGAGCGAGTTTTGTTCAAGATCCAAAAAGTGTACGAAACTTTGAAGCAAATATTTTTAAAACAGAAGGCAATGTAAGGGTACAAAGTAAATACATATAATAGTAATATTTGAGTTTTCCAACTTAATTTAATACAATTTAGATAGAGTATACAAGATTCTTGATGATCATTTTAAAAGTATTCTTAAACTAAACTTTTGTCAAATTGGTTGATTATTTAATTAGCAGCGCACACTTATCTCATCGAATATGAAAATTTCCATAGCATTTTATGGTCATAATGTGTCAAAGAGCATAAATTTAATTAATTTATTATAATTGTCAACAACAGCAGCGACTTCGATCATAATATTGTTTCAAGCCGACGAAAGTCGAACTGTAAAAGCTGTTTTAAGTATGTTGTGGGCAGAGCTGCGATTAATAAAAAAAATGTTTTGTGGCGCATGCTGCACGGATGAAGCTCAGCAAAGATACTCTGATACACAGATAAACAGATACATAAATGCAAAAGATACAATGCATTAATGATGCGGCGCTGTCGCTCCAATTTGTATGGCGCGTCGCATTAAAATAAATGTATCTCAAGCTGTGCTGTGAGAATGAGGGGTCGCCATTTGCCTTATATGTAAACAATTTAAATAGATATTTAGATATGCTGTCGACATAAACTCTCTTTCTATCTCGATTAGCAGCCTACGCTGGCGCCACGGCTCACACACCGCCGACACATTTAGCTATTTGTTTTAAAATTTAATTTCCGTTTCAATTTCAATTTCTCACATAAATAAATTAAAAGCCAATCCAAAAATACAAATAAACTTCACACACACACACACACACATTGCATTCCGCATTAGCATCAATTAATATAGATCTGGATGTGCTGTGCTGTGGCCCATTATGGTTAAGACAGATATCGCTGCCATACATAATCGTAATCGTCTTGATCGTTGTCGTAATCGTAATCGTAATCGTAGGTGCCTCAACCGAAAACTTATTGCTAAAACAACATTCCGCCGGATGCACTAAACATATGCCAATCTAGCCGTATAATCTATCTATCTATCTGCGTATCTAGTAGATAGTTGTATTGCCTAAAAATTCGATTGAGAGGATGTGCCGTAAACAACTTTGATAGTTTAACGAGCCAAGATCTGCTTCATGAGCAATGGCCAACAATACTTGTCATTCATTTAAACACTAATTTGATGTATCTTATGGATGATAGCTTACCGCTGTGTGGCATGGCGGGTTGTGTTTGATTGTGGTAGCTCTGATTATTCTTATCACTGCGCGCTGTTGTCGTCCCATAGTCCATAGACAGTCGACTAGCAATGCTGTTGTTGGACACCGGTGTGGTGCCCGGTGTTGTTGCTGGGTAATTGTTGTTGTTGTTGTTGTTGGCTACCTGATGGTCTGATCCACAGACCGAGGCGGTGGTAGCCGATTCAAAGGAACTGCCATGCACAATATCCTCATTTGGTTTTTCACAATCTGCACCAAAAAATAAAATTTAAAAAAAAATAATAATACGGAAATTCAATTAATTAGACATAATATATATATTGCATTATTGTATTAATAGGGATCGCAAAAGACCCAAACTAAAAGCTTTCACTCTACATTTTTGTAACTCAATAAATTATTAACAAATTGTTACACTTGTTGCTGGATTGAGTGTCGTTGGGTTTGGGTATTAGACCTCAGCCAAATCAAATTGCGACCCGGTCCCAGACCGGACAGGAAGCAACTGGACAGGCAACAGGTAACAACAAACAGTTCATAGAACCCGTTCGCGCCAGCTAACCAACTGAGTGACAATCAACCCCATAACATCCCCACTTTTGTCCTTGATTTCGTTAGCGTTCGTTCGTTCGGCATGGCCCGAAGACTTCCGCCAACTCAGTTGGCCAATTTGCATTCTAGTTTATGAACAGGAATATTTTGTTTGCTTATGCAAAGGGTTTTCATTAACTTAAAGCGTGCGGAAAATTTAGAAAAAAAAATTGTGTTAAAAATGAACAAAGCTTTGAAATTTATATCAAACAACTAAATAAATCAATTTTAAGAGGACAAGACGCATAAAAATTGTTTAAATAAAGAAATACCTAGCCAAATATGAAAAATTCTCTAACAGATTTGTTAACTAAATGCTTGTTTTTTTTACTACCTTTAATTTCTTGAAATTCATACTTTTAAGAAAAACTCAAACAATTAATCTTAAATTATGTAAAACCATAGGGAGAGCTATTGAATATTGTAGTTTAAGGCCGAAGACAGCTTTGACAATCAGTCTGACTGCTGTGAGTTAATGATTTGAGTGGCGCCAGTAGCTGCTGCAGCTACATTATCAATATGCCGGTCACGTGCCCTTACCTTTTTGTAAAATATCCAAATGCTCCCATAGAATATCGCCGGTGAATGCTGGTGTTATGGCCAGGAACTTCTCTTTGCCCAGTTCGACCATTTCACGGCCAGTCATCTTGCAGAATGGCACCAAGTCCATGGACAAGAGGGAGAACTCATTTTTTGCCCAATTCAGCCAATAGATGACATGCTCCTCCGTCCATTCGCGGGGATCTACATTTACAGAAATAAACGAATAGAATACACAATTAAATTAAATTAATTACTTTTTATTTTACACTAATGCCACATTCATTTGTGTTTGCCTAATTAATTGTTATTATTCGTATTATTTTTGTTGTTGTTGTTTTTGTGCGTGGGAGCGCTGTAAACCAAATTTCATTTCTATTTCGAGTCTATTGCTGTGGGAAACGATTAATATTCATTTATGATCACGTCTTTTGTTGTACGGCAACTGTTTGTAAATTATTATTTTATTGGCGTTGCAAATGCAACAAAACCAATTGAACATTTTTTTTTAGACAAGTGTATGGGAATATTATAATATTGAATGAAATTTGGGGAAAGTTTTTTTTGATTGTTTGTTGTTACCTTTGGTTATATTACAGTTCTGCACCTCCTTTTCCCAGGAGGCAAATGAAGCTTTCAAAACCTCATTCACCTTGCGATTTGTGCCGGGCGTAAGAGGTGGCAATGTTGTGGGTCCATCTTTAAATGAAAGAAAAAGAATTAATATACGTTGTTATTGAAATATTTATTTAATCTTAATTATAGAGATATAAGTTAAGTATCTGTTAAGTTACCTCGCAACTTGACATTGCTGGTGTGCAATTGTTGCAGCTTATGCGCTTTTAAATGAAATTTGCTCGTTATGCATTGACAATTATTGCTTGGAAATGTTTGATTATTAATGTTATTGCTGTAGTTGTTGCTGTTGTTGTTGTTGTTATTAAAGTTGTTGTTGTAGTTGGATGAACGCAGTGGCGGCAACATGCGACAATCATTCCAATCGATCCATTCATTTGTCATTATTTTGCTGTTCCAACAACAATGCGTAGCTCAATGGAAATGTGTTTGCGGTTGGTTGGGGGTTAAGTAGCAGTGTGCTCTTGGGTGTCAAAAGTCAAAACAATTTAAGATTCGACTTCTCCCGATCGTTCACAGAGCACAGAAACAGAAGAACGATCGCTGAATGCAATTGCTTTCAATTTATTGGCGTGAAAATCAAAGCATCAACAGCAGTTAACCCGAAATGTCAGTGAAAGTCGCGACCCTTTCTTTATGCACAGCACACGCCGTTTGATCTTGCAGATACAAATGTATCTATTAGTTGTTGCTGTTGTTGTGCTTTACTTGGGGTGCTAACTGTGTTTGTTTGTCTTGGCACAATAATTTAAATTGATAGCATAGCACGCTAATTAGTAATTATTCATCACAGCACTATAATAGTCACTTATTAGATGTATAATTATTATTGCCCAGCCAACGATTGTTGGCTTTTATCAGTTGCGTTCTTAAAGTTTTATTATTATTTTATTTTTTATAAATAGACGGCGTACACAATTACACACACACACACACAAGCACACATTGAAGCGACGAGCGATAAGATTTATTTATTTAAATTTATTTCAGTTAAATTTACGTTGCACAATGCGCAACAAAAAAACAACACTGAATTTAATTTTTATGTAACTGGTCGGTTCTCTGTGTATCTATTGGTTTGCTGGATTTGTGAAGACAAACTGAAACGAAACGATCGCCTCGTCCGTTGTGTATCCTAAGCAACGAGAAGAAACGAGCCAGAGTGACACTAATACCAGCGTACGCAGTGCGCCCAGAGAGCAAGAGATATGAGCGTGCAACAAGTGGAATTGAAATGTTCGCTTCATAAATCTCAGAGCGAGCGAAACGAAATGGAATTCATTCACAAACGAAACGGTGGGAGAGTGTGTATGTTTTTTTTAGAAACGAGTGTGTGTGTGTGTGTGCCTGTGTTTGTGTGTGGAACGGAAACGGCCATCACATCGTGCCGACAACAACAACAACATAGCAGCAACAGCTACACCTAGTAAAACAACAAAACAACAAGCTGTTTGTTTAGCACTGAGAAAAAATTGTGCACGAAATAAAAGCCAAGGCAAATAACAAATAAAACAGGCAACAGGTGACACTGCGATACAGGGTGTAACAGGTGCACGCACAACTTCGTATCCATAAAGCGTGTACAAAGTTCAAAAGCTTTGTAGCTCCCTCTCTCTTTCGCTTGCACTGGAAAAGAACTTCCAACCAGTTGAATAATCAAGATCAAGTGACCTAAGGCTATGAAGTAGCTGCTACATTTTTTTATTTTACTAAAAAATATATGCATGTGTTTTTCACATATGGCAAATCTACTCAAGTTTCCTTCTTGCGCAGGCAAACAAGAACAGCAACAACAACAACTGCAGCAGCAGCAACGTCGACGACGACGACGACGGCAACGTATTTATGAATGAATTTCTTATGTTGCCTTGCACGCGCATTCTTTTCAGCAACAACAACAGGCGATGAGGCAACAACAAGAAGTTGTAGAAGGAGAAGACACAAGAAAAAGAAGCGACTTGTCGGCTCGTTTTCAAAAATATCTACAACAACAACAAGCAGCACAAAACAACAATGATCGGACGTCGAAGTCGACGTCGACGTCGCCACTTCCGCTGCTTCCGTTTGCTTTGCCCTCACATTCGTATCGCTATCGAAAACAACAGGCCCGTGGTGAAGTGTGTGTTGTAGTTGTATATGTGAATGTTAAAAAGCAAAACGGCTAGGAGAAGACCAAAACCGAGCCAGAGACGCAGACGCAAACGGAGACTCGCACAAATTATAAGTGAGTGCTATGAAAGTTGTGTATGTGTGTGTGTGTGAGTATTTAGAAAACGGCAAAAGGCCATAAGATAGAGCTATTATGACAACGCGACCAGGTAAATTTATGAATGAATGAAACAAAACTCGCGTCGAAAGTCTATCTATGAATGAATTGAAATTACGTGCGGCGGCGATGAGGCGGCGGCGGGCAGCGACGTTAAGATCACTTTGGTCATTATCACTGAAACCGCATATGATTGGCGACAAAACGGCCACGAAAGGGGAAACCATTTGCCGCAAGCACTTAAATCTATAGAAAGCTATGCATATACTATTTGGATGCATGTACTATCTGCAAGATACAAAATGTGCCTTCGAGGTGGGCGCATCTGCGTGTTAAGACCCTAGTATCTATACATCTATCTTGACATTGCACATGTTTATGCATGTCCGATGTCTCATGACCAAAAGGGAAAAAGCTCTTTAAAACAGAAGTAGTTACAACTTGAAATTACAAAACGTCTGTGCGTGTCTGAAATTCATTATGAGCTGGCTAGCCAGGGCCACACACACACAACAAAACAAAACGACAAGCCACTTGGGTGTTAATGACTAGGCTACATTCCTTGAGATCTGATGCGATATACCTATAACTATGCTTATGAGGTGTTCATTGTTTGCTCTTGAGAACTGAACTGGGTCAATCAAGTCATCAATGAAAATGTGTGTAGACGTAAAATTGAAATGATTTTGAGGTGACTTTTCAAGTGATCCATATACGTGGAATTATGAATTTGCAAGGCTTAAGAGGTTCTTAACCTTAAAATCGTAAATAAATAATTATGGAATAGAGAATTTCATATGCAACAAATATTGTTTATGTGCCACTTGTTTTGTTGTACACTACAAAAGTCACGTAGTCGGATGTCATTAGAAAAACTGCCTATCATTCAAACCAAAATCTTAGTTTGATTCAGTTAAGCGAATCTGATACGCAATTTACGGTTATGGATACATTTATCAAATTTCCAAGAAAATTTGCGTCAAAGACTACGTTTTAAAGTGGCTAGCCGGCCATCAAGGAAATGGGGTACTCGCAGAAATTTATTAGTGCAGGTACCAACCAGGCCAGCCTACGATTGCCCCTTATCACTATTGATAAGGCCAATTGACTAGGCCAACTTAGGGCACATTTGCGAAACAATTGGGCCAACAACTTCAAAAAAGAATCAAATGCATCAAGTTTGAACTTGTAGAAACTCTTCAGAGTCGGATGTATATCTTTATATATAAGTATCTTCTGTTCGTGTAAATATATGTGAGCTCCTCCTAAACGGCTGGACCGATTTTGATTATCGTCAATCAGTCAATCTTAATGGCACGCGTGTGAACAAGCTAGCTTCCGCTTGAATATCGCGACAATATTGTTATCGTTATCAAAATAAAGACCACTTTGAATTGATTGGCAATTTTCTGTGAATTTATTGAATGAACATTCCACTCAGCTAAATTTGAAGATTGAGAATATATAAGCAGCGATTGTAGCCCGCAAACGTAAGTGCTGCTAAATCTTTAAGACACCATCTTAACTATCTAACCATCTTTATTAAATTAATTGTCATATTTATGAATCTGTCGTATCAATCAAAACATTTTCTCGCACATCTTTAATGGTATCCCACACTCCCCAAACTAGTTGGATGGACGTAATTTGATTTCAGCCAGAAGAGAAAATTAGCAAAACGGCAAATGGCAGCCAAAGGCGAACACAACCAAGCATCCAAACAGCCAACCACAAAGCGACGCAAATGCCATAGACAGAGAAAGAGAGAGAGAGAGATGCGAGGAGAAGGCAACAACATTATTAAGTATTTGCTATTGACTTCCGGTCGTTAGATATTTCATTACCAACTTCATCGAGACGAGAGTTGGAGCTGTAGTTGAGCTTGGGCCTTCTGTTTGCACAGAAAAACCAAAGTCAAAGAGCTCAATTCTATTAAATTGTAAATGTATGAAGTTTGTTCTGCTTCCCACAGCAGCTGTTAGTCCGGTTGAAATCATGTTAGTTAAATGCAGTGCGATTACTAACGGTATTAAGGTAGTGTTATGCATTAAATTGAACTTGTGCTGCTCTTAACTCAATTTTCGTCCCCCCGATTGGTACAACGTCTTCGTCTCTTTTACATACACTCTGATAAATAATTTCATTCTTTTAAGTCTTCAATGTCCTTTGCAAATGTCTTTAGCTTGGGGCTAGACAAGGCAGCTTTGTAGATTTTTTGAACTAATTTGGTTCAATGCCGATTGAAGTTGATTAAAACAGCATTTTGGCTTAATAAGTCAAGTTGCTGACAATCAAATATAGCAACGATGTTAATGCTTGAGTCGTAAATTATGTCAATAATGGGGCGACATTAAAAAAAAAGAAAGAAGAATAATACGAATTCAAACTGAGGCAAAAAGTGACAAGTTCTTGGAAAAGTTGTGAACATCAAAAAATACGTTTTGTAGCGACGACAAATAAAATACTCTAAAAAATACATATAAAAAAGTTATTTAAATATTTTATGAACATTAAATTGATTCAATGTTTTGGGGAAATAAAACTAAAATTTTAAGAAAATTTTAATAATACATAATTATAATTAAGTATAAATACAAAAGATTTTAATGCACTTTAAGAGTATACAAACTAAGCAAAAGAAGTAAAGTATTTCTCATGACTTTTTAATTTCTACGAAAATCACTTTGCAGTTTTATTTAGTTGATATTACAAAATAAACACCAATTCTGGCTAAATCGAGAAATTTAAAATAAAAAAGAGAATTATATTGAAAGGGAATAAATCAAATAAAATGTGCATCCAAATTACGACAAAGCATACAGTGGCGTAAAAATAAATATGTATGCATGACAGGCTGTCTCGATGTCTGTCTGGTTTGGAGAGTTGATAGTGTGTGTGGTGTGGTTGTGGGGTGTATTTTTTATATTTTTCGATATAAAAATAATTGCAGGAATTGTGTGCGAGACAACGCTGACGTTGTTTGCCTGACAAGGCAGCGCCAAACCATACTTGTTGTAGTTGCTGCTGCACTTTTGCAGCTGAAACAGCAAAAGCAAAAGCAAAGAACAGTGCAACAGCAGCAACAACAGCAAAAGACAGAGAAATCCCCAGCGAAAGATGTGGCCCTGGCAAAGAGCTGAGTTGTCGTATGAAAACTTACTACACCGGAAATATAAAATTACACACTCAACACTTAAATTGTGTATGCCCGCCTCGTTTAACGTGTGTGTGTGTGCAGTGTGTGTTCGATTGTGTGTTTCTCACATGTTGCATGCTGCAATAAAGATTCGAGAGGATCGTCTCGGTGCGTGCGTCGTGCTCAAACAGGGTGCAAAACGATCGAACCCAATTCGAATGCATTTTGGTGTAGAAAACAATCGCCTATAAATGATATAATTAATTGCCATTTTTGACGAGGGTAAACGGATCGAAACGGAACACGTGAAAAATGTGCAGCACCTGAGAGCCAGTGTGATAATTTATCCTTTTAATAAACATATTATCAAATTAATAATGCGCAGATTTTATAGAAATGCTCTATGGATAAAAAACATTCATACTCACCTCACAATTGACCATCAATCCTTATTATAATATTCTACAGACCATGAAAATTCGCAGAATATAAAATTCCCACGCACTTGAACTTGAAATTCTTTATTGGCGATGTGTTTTAAGTACAATCATATTTGTTTTAGGCAAAGATGAAATAAAAACCCGAAAAGAAGACTCGAATTACATACACACACACACACACACACTAACACTCGTCCTTTTTGGTGGAGAGAACACTGTACGCTGTGATCCTGAGAGCGGCGCACAATCAACAATGAGCACAGCTTTTACCTGCTAATCCCCCCTAAGAAACAAGACAGAAAAAGGGCTCTTGTGGTTAAGGTAAGAATACCCTGCATAGCTGTTAAAGGTATGCCCGACTTGCGAATGCATACAATTTAATCGTAGAGCAAGTATCACTTACTAAGGCACTCGGCGCGTACATTATTTCAATGCCTCGATCAAGGACTCTTCGCTTGGCTTGGCTTGGCTTAGCTTGGCGTCTGGCTCCAAGAGTCGTGGGAATACGAATATTTCATGGTTTCTTTTTTCAGGTTATTTGGGCAAAAATTCTCAAGCTGCTGCTGCTTCTGCTGCTGGCACTGGGGCTCTTGTCTCCCCTTCATCTTTTAAGCGCTGATTTCATTTTATATTTCATCTTTTAACGCTACTCCCACTAAGGCTGCGCGAAACAAAACAAAACGAAATGAAATTTGAAAAGAGTCGCTAGCCAACTGCTTAGTCACCTGACCAGGTAGGTAGCCAGGCCAAGTAATTGGTTTCCAGACCCAACCCGATATCGATGATAACAAAGCCGCATCAAGTCGTCTGAATGACCGAACCAGAGCATTGCATTTGAGGCACAAAACCTGACAATGGGGTTTACCTTTTGGAGTGTTCCTAGAGTCGTTTCGAGCCATATGTGCAATTTGTACAGAGATAACAAACTAGCAATAGATAGCAAGAGGAATTTTTATTTCCCAGAATTACTCAGTAATATTTGTTATCGAAACAAGTCCAAATAACGCGCTGTCTGCCCTAACAATCACAATGACTATCCATTTAGCTTTAATTTGTAAGATAGAAGCAACATTCTTTTTCATTCTGCCAGCTGCTGCCTTTAATTGCTGTCTTTCAATTTTAATTTCATTCAATTAGCCTATGGAAATCTGACAAAAAATTGAAAAGAATGAACTGTGCGCGTGCGCGTTGCATTCGCATCTTTAATTGTGCGTAGTTAGTTGGTCAGTTCATCAGTCAGTTCGTCAGTTGGACATTCAGTCAGTCAGTCAGAACTGTAAGCGCTCTAATTAAGGGTGGGCGGCACGATTACTATGTCTAATTGCATTGGCGAAAGTATGGAAAGATTGTGTTGCATGTTATATTTAGAGAAAGCCAAAACAACTCCTGTCCTTAAATAGCCATACGAAGACATATCTTTTTCAATATTCCATATGGTTGATTAACATACGATTTTAATTATGTCTTTCATGTTCCAAGAATTTAAAAATAAATATTTATAAATCAACACAAATAGTATTATGATAAATGGCACAATAGTTAACTAACAATATAATCACTGGAACAATAACAACAACATTACCAATAAAAATGTTTATTTAGCAAACGATCAACACAAAATTCAATTTATATAGACAAGCCAAAGTCAACGGAAAGATAGGCAGTGTGAAAGTGTGGGTGAGTGTGTGTGTGTGTGTTTATAAAGACTGGATATCCCCAAAAACAAAAACATGCGAGCTACTTGTGTTAAACCTAAAGATATCCTGCAATTCATTGTTAAATTATTGTAATGTTTAATGTAAATGGCTTAATATAATAAATTTAAATGGAGAGTCCAACAATTTACTAAAAAATAATCACGATCTGTTTATCTGTCATGTTTAGTAGGAGACTTGGGTACAGTGAATGCTCCCATCTGAAAGCAGCTCCATCTAGGGTATACTACTACAAGATTAACATCAACAACAACAATCCCCAAACCGTTTATGTAATAAAATTGATGATCAAACGAAAACTCTCACATTTTGTGAGGTGCATTGGCAATGAGCACGAATCGAGCGAGGCAAACGGAACTGAGATCAATCGTCGATTATTTGGTACAGATATATATATTTTTTTTTTCTTTTTTTGGGTTTCTCGCTAAAAGCGAATAAATTCATTTTTAATATGTGTATGTGTAAAACACAAAACCAAAAAAAACGCCACAGACAACACACATTATTGTTTTTCATATTTGTACAGCACAACTTTATGGGTATATTGTTTCAGCAACAACAACAGCAACATTAAAAAAAAACTAGCACAAACAACAGACTGAGCGGCGTTTTTGTTTCAATGAAAATTGCGTGCAGTCTTCTTCGGCGGAACTTGTCATGTTTACAAACAAATGCCCAACAACAACGCGTTCACATTATGCTAAAATTCAAGAAGAAATTACCAAAAACATATATTTAGTTAGTACAGTCGTATATACTATAGTATAGTGTTTAACAATACGTGGCAATATATTTGGCCAGCAAATTGGTGCACAATAAATTAAAGCTAAGTCGCATCCGAAAAATAGACTGCATTGTTTATTTTCCAAACGATTTTTCCAGCCGTTGTAAAAACATCAAACGACAAAGGGAAAAGCGCAAAAATATAAGAAACGATACGAAAGCCAACAAAAACGCATTTTTATGTTTCACAAAACGATGTGTTATATGTTTTTTACCCTTGCTTCTTCCTGTGTGCCTTCCTGACGTGCAATTAAAAGCCAAAATCATTATAACATACGTAATTATGAGTGGTACTATTGGTAAGTTCTGATCGGATTTTACAAAGGGGGAGGGCGGTGGTAGGAAGGTTAAGATGTTATTGCAGTCGATAGATCAAAGCATTCGCTTTCATGTTTGTTGCCATTGCACTTGTTGTGGCTGCACTGCGTCTGGGCCGGTAAGGAAGGAAATAGAATCTACAAAACGGGAATGCATAAGGTGTGAAGAAACTGCCGAACCACAAAAAAAAAACCAACAAAAAAACAGAAACAGGGCAACTAAGTGTCTGATATCAAACAGACACTTTGGCAACTGTTTGAAGTGCAGTCAGTCGAGATTATGATAACATATGTATACATAACACATAGACGAGCTTATAGGCTCAAAGTAAATAAAGTTAATAGAAACAACGTTTATTAAATGAACAAAATTGTAAGACATAATTGTTTTTTGGTTATAATTTCAGTATAATTATTTTAAAAATTGTTTAATTTTGATACATTTATTTTAAAAATAGTTTGATTGTAATTCAATGAAATTTGGTTATTTTTTTCGGACTTTCAATAACAACACAAAAAATTCATTAATAACAATATGCAGAAATATCGACAAGTGTAACAAAATTGATTGATTATCTGGATCCATCAGCATTCTGCTTAATTTAATTAACATTTCAGTCTGTAACCAATAATGAAAAAAAATGTGTTTAATCTAAACAAAACCAGCAGCTTTAATGATGGAGTAGGATATCCCATCACATATAGTATGTCCATAGTTGTCTATATAAATCGCACGAGCAGAAACAAAATTTTTCACAAAAAAAAAAAAAAAACCAACAAACAACAACAACACTCATTAACTCTACAAGATTGCCGGCAATATAATTAAGAGAAATTATGTTTCCACCGGCGCTACGTTGACGTTGATGTTAACGTTCGGTTTGCCAGTTCGACCTGTTGGATCAATGGACCAGCCGCTGTAGATGCCACAACCGCAGCATCCAATAACAGCAACAACAATACAAGTTGTTTAGCCTGTTGCCGAGATTTGTTGTTGTTTAACAATTTTGCAATTCAGCTGTCGATCATTTCATTCATAAAATGTGCATAGCACGGCATGAGGGAGCCCCACACACGGACACACTCGTTGCAGTAGCAATTCATTCACACACAGCTCTCGAGAGGTGATCTGGAAACTTGCACACATCCGCACATGCTGGGTTGGCAGCAACCACCACCCGCTTGCTGCTCTCGGATCGGTCAACAAGCGAAGTGATTAATTCATGTAGTTGTCTCTCTTTCGGTTCGGTTTGGTTCGGTTCGGTCTCTCCGTCATCCATTGCACATTGCCAGTACCGGCCCCAAAACCACTAACACCACCGCCACCACCACCAACCACACAATCGGGCCCCCAGCGATTCCTCCGATTTTACTCAATGAAACTGGTTTCGTCAGTTCGATTTGCTGCCGTTGCGGCTGCCGATACTCGTTGTTGTTGTTGTTGCTGTTGTTGTTGTTGATATTGGGGTTTATGTTATTATATTCATCCTCACCTGATCCCCAGCAGCTGCTCATCCGGTCAATGTGAGAAAATACACAAAAAACAACAACAACCAAATAGACAACGCAAAAGTTTGCACGAAACGCATGCAACAACTTTTTCTTTTTCTTTTTTTTTTTTTTTTTTTTTGCTCAGAGCCTGGCACTTTAAGCTGATCATTTTGCCAGATATTGAGAGCTACAGCAATGCCATGAATAATGTTGTGGGGTGCTGTTCACTCACAGCTCTCAGCTCACAGCTCGCCAAACCAAATGGGAAAGCTGTTGTTGTTGATGATGCTGCTGTTGCTGCTGCTGCTCAGGATTGTCGTATCTGGCATTCAAATCAGCGCTGGAAAAGCTGCTAAGACAAGTGACCAGCCCAAGTCAACCTATTTTTATTTTAGCATCCGCAACCGTAAAGGAAGCAGCCATAAAAAGCTAAGAAATATATATATGGAGACACATAGAGAGAGATCTATAACTGGAAAATCGTTGTTGCTTTTCCTTAGGACCCCCCTCAATCATCTGCGGAAGTTGGCCAAGCATGTGTAAAACAGTTAATGCACACAGGATATGTTTCCGTACCGAACGAGTTTTTTGGATTTTTTTTGTTGTTGTGGTTGTTGTTGTTCGTTTGTTTGTTTCTTGTGGCTTTATCGACAAGCCATCCAAGTTATTAATTATTCATTTATTTTTTAGCCATTGAATATCATTTGCATTCATCTGTGGGCGACGATGCTGGTAGAATAGAAGCCAGTTCTTAGGACCGGCTTTGATTTGTGTTAATTGGGTTTTAATTGATTTGGGAAGCGAGCTTTAATATTTTCACAATGGGAAGTGGCGCATGGGATTGAAGTGTTGATTTCGATATTGGAAACACGGTCAATCACCTATTTTAAATCGTGATGTAAATGAAAATGTACGAATCGAAGGTGCGGAAATGAATAAAGAACTGTTAATGAGCGCAATAAATAACAATTTGCTTTGAGACTCAGTTCAGATTTAGTTAAGCTACTATTAATATGCGAAAAATTATATTTGAGAAACTTTTTTTCCCAACAGGGAAACTTTAATGAAAATCTTCGGTGATAGACAAAAGTTAAAACTTAATGAGGCGGCAAAAGGAAGCGCGACTTGACGAGAAAGAGAACGCAACGAGAGTTGGGGAAGAGGCTGCATTTCAAAGTGCATAAGAGATAAACTCGCTGGAATACGCTGATCGCGTATCAGCCGCCGCTGTTGTTGCCTCAAGTAGCGGCTACAACAAACAACAACGGCAACAGGCAGCGACAACAAACGCTAACAACGACAACAGTTCGATCGTGTAGAGATGAAGAGATGATGCCTTGCTCTCTCTCTCTCTTTCGCTCTGTGTCCAGCTTTTAAATACAGTAGCTGCTGCAGTAGCCGGCAAACAAATTACACACAATTCCAACTCCAAACAGAAAACAACAGAAGCATCAGCAGCAACAGCACAGCAGCAACAGCAGCAACAACATTATTATCTTTGCTTTATGTTTTAAGTTGCAAGGGGCAATGGCTGGCGCTTCAGCTGGCACCCCACTCAGCGACCATCATCATTGATGATCATGATGATGATGAACATTATGATGACGACGTCGTAGACATAAGAACGAAAACGAATCAACTCGAGTGTCGTCGCTGTTGCTACTGTTCAATGACTGTGGATGCTTTTACTACGTTCGTTGTTCGTTTGGTTGTTCGGTTGGTTTTTCGGTTAGTAAACCGGATGTTCCTAATCATTGCTAGTTTGCCTCAAATTAAATATGCTGCATATGTGTATATACATACATACACACAAGCAGTTACGTTGTATATCTTTTTTTGTTTGTGAACTGAACGTTTGTACATCATAGATACACGTAGATAATAGCTTTTACATACATACCTAATACCTAAAAGCCACAGCGCAAATTATGAATGAATGAACTTTTGAGATAAGATCTTCTTTCTATCTTCATCTCTTATAATTTGTGTGTGATTCTCTGACGCATCTTCAAATCTAACTGTTCACTCAACACATATGTATATGCAGATAATCGGCTAGCTAGATGTAAAGACGAATGGATAACTCTAAAGCTACTTCCGTCTGTTTGCTAGTCAAGTTATGCCAATCAAGTTACAAATCGACTTGTTTATTCATTCATGCCCACTGGCTGGGAGGGGAGGCCAATTTAATTGATAGAGAACTCGTAGAGACCTCACCACAAAACATAACACACCACACCACATCAAACAGCACATAACACATTCATAAATTCATTTTTATCAACATCAATTAGCAATAATTATTCGTTAGTGTCCAGCGTCAGAACTGAACTAAAGTCAAGCTAGTATATTCGAGACGATAGAAGTCTCTATTTATCAACAACTTGCTTGAGATACGAAATTAATATTTTTGCTTGATTGGAGAGGATAAGAGTGATATGTTAACCAAATACAAATTCCTGGTTATTATTTATTCAAGACCCTTTACAAACACTTTTTAAATCGTACAAAACTCAACTCATCTAAGAATACAAGTTTTCTTCTCGATTCTTAATTAATCTAGTGTGACTATTAACTAAATCAATTTTATGTTTAATAGTCAGACAAGTTTTTTGTATTTAAATGTTCCAATGTTGTTTTCCAAATTAAGTTTTAGTCTTTCAAGTGGCTCAAACACTAATACTATCTTTCACACACTTAAAATAAAGCAATAATAAAAGCGGCTTTTAACAACCAATTGGTAACGGGCATTGCATAAATTAAGACATCAAAATGAAATGTATCTGTAAGACTTAAATCATTTTGTTAGCTTGATGGCTTTAAGTTGTTTTTAGAGACCGTTTGGCTTATTTGACAAATCTTTGGCCATTAGAGCTGATAACAATTAAGATGAACACGTTGGCGTCTCTCAAAGCCGATGATGAAGATGCCTTTGAAAAGTGTGACGGAAAACATTTGGAGACCCACCAAGCAGTAGCTAATAGATTAAAAAAAAAAACAGACAACAAAAGCATTATTAATTGTTTTTAAATATGATTTGAGTCTGGTGGCGCCTGGAGGGCCTGACCTGAACATATTCGAGACGAAATCAGTTTAATTTCCGTACAAATAAATTGATTGTGGGCAGCTGTCTATAGTACATAATTTTGCATGAAGATGCAATTTGTGTTCCGTAATAGGCCCACGCGAGTAGCAACTGCAACTGCAACAACAACAACAACAACTGGACTATCAAGTGTTGTCCAGTTTTTGTAGGAATGGCGTGCAATGTGGAGCAATCCACAGAGCATAACACCTGGCGTTTATGCCCTAGCCAGAACAAAACTCGACTGCTGCACTTGAATTGTGCGTTTTGCGTTGCATTTAATTCCAAACAAACTTTAACTGATGCCTCCTCACCCCAGCCCAGCCCAGCAGCAGCAGCAGCAGCGGCAGCCAGCCAGCATTTGCATGTGGAGCGAGGGAGAAAGAATGGGGAGGAGGCTGTTGCACATTGATCATTAGACTATTTTTAATAGAGAGACTGAGATTGAGTCTGAGCTCGAGACCAGTTTGCCAGTTAGCCTGGCCGCCACAAAAGTGGTCTGTCCAGCTTGGCAGAGTTGGGCGCAAGTTTCACCTGCTCCTTGTTTAGATTTTGCAGCTTGCGCGCTCAAGTGTTTGTGTTTGTTGTTGTTGTTGTTGTAGAGACAAGGCACTGAGATTCACAAGTCGCTAAGCAATGCAATGCATTTGTTGCACCACCTTTCCGGTGGCAAGTGAACTGCTGCTTTGTTGCTGCCTAAACAAGCGGCTCAAATCCAATGAAAGTGGCAAAAGAAATCGAAGTACTTCGAACAACCGAAAAATTGAGAATTGTTTTAACAAGACGCCAATGACAAACTAATTTATGCGCCCAGCAACAAATCTTTTTGGCTCACATAAACAAAACTTAATGATACTACCGAAATTATATATACACATCGCTAGCATAAATTAACTTCCGATCTACTATGTGGAATGTATACAAAATTTATGTTCAGTCACAAGCACAATAGGTAATACCTATAAATATATACATACATATATATATTTGATTATTGTTGGGGATTTTGGTTTGGTGTTATGGTCAGCATCAGGCGGCAACAATTAAAAATGCAGCCAGAACAACAAAAACACTCAATAAAATGCGTTGATAAATTGCGCCGAGCATCAAAGGCGAAACCAAAGGCAACCCACTGTGTCGATGGCGCTCCGTCGTTCCACGAGCAACAATAAAAACAACAAGAACAAAAACAACCAGCAGCCACTTGCAATCTGCTACGAAAATTTATCGATTGTTTTTGTTTAGAGCATGTAACAGAAAACAATCAGTTTAACCTGGCATAGACACAAAAGCGCCAAGCAAAGCCGACAAATGAATGTCGAAGTGAATGTCAGGCGTAATTAGTTAATGGTTTTACAATAGGCAAAAATATATGTAACTAGTACAGTCGAACTTCCATATAAGAAAATACTTAATCCAAAAAACAGTAAATAGGAAGGATCTCACCATGATGATAAGTCCATAAACAGCTAAGTATTTGTATGATATTTATGAGGCAGAATAATTATTTGATTGAATAAAACTGAGCCTAGGTCTTTTATGACAGGGAACCCACCAAATCCGATAAGTGTCTAATACAAAGATTAATCGACAGCCACATAATATTTTGGATAAAGCAAATATATTTTAACTTTATGAAAGAGTTGAGAGTTGTGAATGCTTGCATATAAAATAATTCAAAATATTTTCAAACAAATATGCTGAAAGTAAGTAAGAAATAAAGGAACAAAGCTAACAATCTTAAAGATCGCCGGTTTCAAAGATGTCCGGCAAGCCATTTTCTAAGTTCATAGTGAAAAAAAAGAAAACTTACTTAAGTGCCTGGAAGTTGAATATCCGACACCAATGCAATGCTGAGCAACGCTTTAAAGAAAGTGCCATAACGAAATGGCTTTTAATTCCAATGACAAACAAAACCCATTTGCCATGGCAGCTTCATCGCTTTTGCACAATGTGTTACCAATTATGACAGGGCTGACAACAAATAAGAACAATAAAAATAACAATGGAAAAGGTCAACAAAACCGGCGAAACAACGCCTGCGCAACGGGCCAAAGAATAATTACCATCGAATGTATATGTTCCTTGTTTTTTGAGCCAATTGAAGCGTTAAATTATCAATTGGGCTTTAAAGCGAATTGAGCAAAGGGTATGGTCCACGAGTGGCTAGCAGCGTTAAATTGGCCGGCCCAGAAGGCTTATGGGCCCCTAGGCGGACACGCTTCAATTGTCCATTAACTCCTGTTGAACTATAAACTATAAAGAGAGAGAGAGACATAATACTTTTCTTCCCCCCATCCTCTCTCTAGTCATATTAATTCAACTGGAAAATTGTGCAGCCAATAGTCCAATCATAATGCGTTATGTGTATGTTGCAGGTGTCTCATATTTCTTCATGCTGCATGTTGCAGCAACGATAGATATTTAGATACTCGGATAATGTACACACGCTTGCTCCATTTATGCTATTGAATTTCATCGATTTTTGTTTGTCAATTGACCGTTCGTTGGCTATTGCATTATCAATTGGCTACGCTGACGGCGCCTGGCGATCGTCGCTCCGTCCCACCCCATCTCCTCACTGCGGGGCATATATAATCTACTTGGCCAATTGATGCTTGCTGCTGCTGCTGGTGGTACTGCTCCAAGAACAAGTTTGTATTTGTTGTCGCTGCAACGCTTTTATGGCAATTGGCGATTGGCACATCCAAGTATCTGTATCTATATCTATATCTGGATACATAGTTTGATTGTGCCAATGTGGACATGTTTGCCTTTAGCTGCACTAACTAATTGATTCATATTTGCGGCGAGATTTCACAGTTGCTGGTTTCTAATAGCATTCCGCTTGCCTTATGGAATATGCTTATAATTAACCACCAAATGTGGAGCTATTGATTAATTGAATTAAGCTTTAGATGGGCATTAATTGTGTCTTAAGCCCAATTATTTTGCCTATCAAAACATTACAGATATAATCATCATTATACAATTTTGATTTGTGTTTCCGTTAAAAAGGTACTAAAAATAATATTTATGAATAGTTACACTCTATACTTTCCCCTCAAATTTGTGGAGCGAACGCTAGACGAGATGCCGGTTTTAAAATTTCTATAGCATACTTTTGTGCTGTTAAAGAAATAACATTTTGCTAAAATAAAATTGTATGCTGATTTTGCCAAACTAATATTAAGTCACTTAAAAATAAATTATTTTAGATACGTACGTGGCAGAATAATAATTGCGCTAATAATGATTTAACTAGCAGCATTGTAGTTGACGTATTATTATACATATAATGATTATGTAGAATAATTTTATAATTGTAATAAAACTCAGCGATTGTAGTAAAGCTCATTATTAAAGTGACATGTCCTCAAAGCGGCTAATGCTTGGATTCGGTTTTGAGACAATTTTAATATTAACATTAAGGAGAAGTTTTGTAAGTCATCAACAAAAAAAAATCTTTGTTTTAACAGGCATTAAAATTTCAGATGACAAATGCTGCATGCGCAAAAAAAAGAAAAAAGTAACGATGGATATATAAAAAAAATTTATAGCTAATAAAATTATTTTTTCCGCGTCGCTAAATCCCTCGCAATTGTTTCATAAATTTTAACCTGTTTAATTTTTATAGTTAAATTTTAAGCAGTGCTAATAAAAGTATTTGATGTTTGAATATCATTCTTTGAAAATATTATTTTTTACCGGCTGCAAGTTATGCAATGCTTTATGAACGTTTATTTTTGTAGAGCTCCCCGAAAGTATGCAATATTCTATGGCAAAACTATTAGCGAAGACACACTCCAAAAAATGTTTCCGTTGGATGACAGCAAAATAAATGAATTTGTTTTAATGTTCAATAAGCTTTGTTTAAAGATTAACTTTTAATAAATGAAATACTATTTAAAAATACAAAAATTAAGTGTAATTGCCTTAATTTGTTGCCAATTGGTGTGTGCAAGCACTTTTCATTATAATATTGAAGTGCTGATAAGACGCTTATCACAGGTAGCCATAAATATTTGTAAGAGTTATTTTCTGTTCATTATATCACAAGCGAAAACAATTATCAGTTCTACTACTTGAAGGTCGTTTGTTTTAAAGTTAGACAGAGAGAAAGAGAGAGAGAGAGAGTAAAACAGATTGTGGAAATAGGTTGTAGGGAAGTTTGTTAAGTTTAAACGTACACAAGTTTTCCATTTTCCTTAAGTGCAATCTATATTGAATTGAATTTTGTTTTCAGATGTTGTCTACTGGGTTTGGAGATCTTTAACTACTGTATCTTGACACCTTCAACATTGCGCTCGTTGACATTCCTCCATTGTGCTGGGTCAGTTTTGTTATGCAAGCAGCGAAATTGTCAAATCTGTTTCTCGCGGTCGGTGCGTGCTGATTAGCCACGCTCTGGGCTCTACAGACGGACAGACAGACAGGCGGACCACTCAGCCAGCAAGCCGGTCAAAGCTGCGCAAATTATGGGATGCATCAATTTATTCATTTCCGTTTTACGATTATGTATAAATACGAATTGTGTTTGTATGCAAGAAAGACAACATCAAATAACCAAATTTATCTTCGTTGAAGGTATAATTAATTTTTTGTTAATATATTTTATAACTGTAATCCTCAATTTTGATGTGTGAAAATAAAAACAAAAATCCATAAGACTTACATATTTATAATCCAACAATAATGCAACGCATTCAATACTTTGCTACAACAACAACAGAAAAAAAAGAGTCAAGAACTTGAAGAAAATTTATGAATGAATGAGCAACAACAAACATAAAGCGCCAACATACTCAAATACTTATGCATATGAATGTGTGTTTGTGTGTGTGTGTGTAAAAAGTGGCGTGCAAACGAAATATAAAACAGGCGAGCCAACAACAATAACTCGCACATACATACATATATGAGTTTGTAGCAACCGCAACAACAACAAACATTTATATGAATGAATAAAAAATTGTAAACGAACCAAAAAAAAAAAGGCATAATGTTGTTAACGCAGCAGTTCCACGAAAAAAAAAAAACACCGAAGACAGCAAAAAATCTGTGAACATGAAATTTGAAAGGTAAAAACTTAAATTAAAACTAAACTTAAATCACAATAAAAAAAAACACACACACACGGAGCAAGTGTCGAGAGAGCCCCAACCTGAGCCTCAGCAACTGGTTTGGTTACCATCAGCAACAGCGGCAGCGAAGCAGCAGCAGCAGCTGTCCACAAATGTGCGTTAGGCAGTTGGGGAGTCGCGAGTCCAAATTATGAATAAATAAAGACCAACAACAGCGGCAGGGAGCAGCTAAATATCAAAAAAAAATACACAAAAAACCAAAAAATACACTCAAAAGACACAAACACAAAATTCAGTCCATGCTCAGTTGGAAGACGCGCCCACGTCGATGGGAAAAAAAGAAGTCAAATCGAAAGACGAAGACGAAGACGGAGCCGGAGCCGGTTTGCAGGAACATTGCTGGGGGGCACACGCAAAAAAGGAAGGAAACAGGCATCAAGCATCATCGAGTCAAAGCAACAACTTCACACACATACATACACTATGCACAAGAAAGAGGAATGGAGAGATCAAGCGAGAAAGAGAAGTAGAGAACTTCAACAAAGCAGCGAGTCGACTAAAAAATAACAAAAAACAAAGTTCCCCTCGACGGCAATCCAAAAACAAAAACAACAAAAACGAAACACTGAAAGCTAGTCAGCCCCAAGTCAAAGCGACCCAATGTTGCTGTTGCTATTCCCCATTCATCAACTGCATTTCAACGCCGCGAGGCGATCAAGAGGCAGCAGCAGCAGCCGCAGCAGAAGCAGCACAGCAGAACAAGAAACTTTTCTACTCGCAACGTAAGTATGAATGAAAACGAACGTGTTTCTTTTTTGTATTATTTCTTCTTTTTTTTTTTTGTCTCAAGAGAGCCGCGAGAGCAACTGACTGCAGACTGAGCGCAGCACATGAATGAATGGAAACAAATGAGCGTCGACAGAGCGAGCGCCCAAAATGAATGAAAGTTGTGGCGCTCTCTTCTGCAGTCGCGGCTGTTCTGCTTCTCTTCTCACCAATACAAGCGAGCAACAAACAATTTCATACGAATCATAGCATATAATAATAATAAAAAAAAAAGATTATATTTGTTTTAGTTTTTTTCGTCGCTGTTGCGGCTACTTTTTTTCTTCTTTCCTTCAAAGCTTATGATTAATATGCGCTGATTAAAGGCGCGCAAAAAAATATACATATAGTAAGTATATATAATTTAAATAAGGGCAGGCTGGATACACATACATACATAGTATATGTACATATATGTATGCATTTTTGTATCTGCCTGTTCGTTTGTTCTTTACTTATATAAACTAAATTTACGTGCTGCTTCGCTTTATCCCCCCTACATTTTATTATTATTATTACTATTATTATTGTTCCCTTTCATTGAGTCGCAAGCATCTGCGCAGTTGTCGCCGTTTTGCATGTGTTTTTATTTTGTTGCCATTTTTATTTCTTCTAGCGGCAAAAAAGATAAGTTCATGCGCAGCCTACTACGAACATGATTAGTAAGGAGCTACAAATGGGAATGGAACAGGGGAGCCCATACAAAAAAACACTATGTACAAATATAAGTGTGTGTATGGGATAGTTGGCCACTGACTTTTGTCGTGCGTTTGTGTTGCGTTGCGTTGACATTGAAATGGTTTTGGTTTAACTTATTGTTGATTCTTACGCAGCGATAAGGCACAAAAACATTTTGTATATGTATAGTATCTGTCGAGTCGCCACGAGTATGCGTGCGTTGGTATGTAAAGACAAAAATATCTCAATATGTGATTTGTTTTTATAAACAACAGCATTAAAATTCGGATACTTTTGCGACTGCTGGCAATGCATTGTTTAAATTTGCTTTGCATGCGTATTTATGTAGGGGATACAGAAATACATCAAGTATCTGTGAGATACATTGAATCTTCTTCAAAGAAATAACGCTTGGGACATTTATACAGCAACATTAAACAAAAGACACAAAAAACTTAATACTAAAGCATTATTTAGTTAAAGTCAAGTTTTTCCAATTGTTGTTAATAAGAACTTCCCACCATTTGTATCATAAGATTTTCACAGCAAAGATGCATACAAATTAAGTATTTATGTGCCAAACATACATACAAACATGCACAGTAGTGGACACAAGTATAGGGAAGTCAGACATCAACGAATGGACGACGCTTTTGTCACATATAACGTATACGACGTTAGGTATTTTGTTTGAACGAGTGAGTGACGGACGTATTGGTTGATTGACAGCAGCAACAGGCAAGGAAGAGACTGAGAACTGGCGAACTGGGAACTGAGTGTGCTGCACATTTAAGATATTTATTTCATTTATTTGAAATGCAAATGTGTGTATAAGGGTGTGTGGTGTGTGTGTGTGTTTGTTGGTTTGTTTTCTGTTTCGAATTGAATGGCTTGACTTGGGGGCGAATGAGTGAATGAAAAAAGTGAATGAATCTGTAAGTTCGCTTGGCACTTTGCCGGCGTTTTGGGGCGCGGTGCCTCAACGTATACGTGTGTGTGTGTGTGTGTGTTTGTTGCCTCTGCATCTGAATGGACACCGGAAATAAACGACGTGACTCTTAACAAATATATTCAACAAGTATGTACAATATGCAAATTATTAAAGTTTCTAGATCTTCACATGAACTATGCCACAAAATGTTGCGACACATTCGCGTACTAAACAAAACTTGAAGAAGATGTCACACAATCAGCACTTTCATATGGCTCAGTGCGTTTTTGCGTTGTGACCTTATCTTATCGCAAATAATTTGTGTTTCTTTTCGTTCTTTTATCGCTCAAACG
The DNA here is from genome assembly GCA_018901835.1 of Scaptomyza graminum. NCBI lineage: Eukaryota > Metazoa > Arthropoda > Insecta > Diptera > Drosophilidae > Scaptomyza > Scaptomyza graminum. Next base: position 1,520,748 of record JAEIFL010000290.1, read on the forward strand.
GCGAATGCGAATAATTAAATTGAAAAAAGCGAAAAATCACACAGCCAATGTGTTTGAAATACGACTGATGATGGCATTTGCGTGTGTGTGTGTGTGTGTGTGTGTAGTATATTTTAATATATGTGCATATTATGCACAGAGTCTCTGTGGAGCTCTCTACCGAATTGAGTAAATACATATATGCATTAGTATACAGTTGCATTAGTATTAGTGCAAAGATAGCGGCCAAGAACTGAGTATGTACAATCGTACGTAAGAAAAATAAAACAAACGAAACAAACGATTTGCACAAGAAATATTTTATCTAAGAAAAAAAGTCCTCAACATTTACCCCTCATATAACAATCGGCTCGACAGTTAGGTTCTTGTTGTGGATACATTGAAAATGCCAAGCAAAAACAAACTAAAATATATTTTATTGGGAATCCCACTAGAAGTTTCCAGATGAGTTTGTTATCACACTTTATTTTATTGTTAACGTAGAATAATACATATTTTTGGGATTCACACTTACCCAGCGAGGCCTCGTGATCTGAAATATCCGATAAACTGCATACAGGCAAATCCTTGCAGCCACTTACGGGCTCCTCCTTAATATATTTTGTTGTGGACTGGAAAAGAATTTTGTAAAAAATATTATAGGAATTGCATACAAATAATCAATATTATATTTATGATTTAAAATATTTGTTATATTCTTCGCAAACCAGAAAAATAAAGATTTCATATAAATGATAAGTTGAGTTTTGGTATATAAAAATAGTGTTTCTTATACAAAATTCAGAATTATTTAAGAGAGGCCAAAACACATTAAATGAAGTATTACTTTTAAAAATTGGATAAGTATGGACAAAGTAACGGCTTTTGAAAGTTTTCCTTAATGACAAGAACTCTTGTTTGTTAACAGATTTAATATATTATACATATATACCCTAGTGGCATCGGATTCGTACACCTAATTTGCCCTATTAAATGAAAACCGCAGCTCGTAAAGAATGATTTCAAGTAGCTTATAGCATTGGGGTAGCTAGATTATGCAATGAACAGATTATTCTGAGCTCGGCTACTTTTGGCCGAATGTATTAAATATGAGTTTGTGTGCCAGCCTCGCCCTCCCACCCCACACCCCCCCAAAAAACAAGCAAGCTGGGACACAATCAACATGAAATTGATTGCCGGCAATTGTCAGTTCAAGGAAAGGGGTGGGAAATAAACCAGCTAATGTGGCTGCCCCAATTGCCGAGTCAGGCCCACGGGTTTGATCATGTTAAACGCGTTCTAATAAATTGAATTGTACATTTGACTTCCACACACAGCACAGACAGACTGATCAGTGAAGATGAACAAGGGGTTCGTTTGGTGCCAGCAGAGAGGGGGAGAGGGGGCTGAATTGTTTCTGATTTGTGTGTTTTTCCGTCGTTTGTTTATTGTCGTTTATGATAATGGAGGTCAAACTAGTCAAACGAAATGTTTCATAAATATCGTAATCAATTGACGCCAAACAGACAATTCAATTTGAATTCCGAATTGGAATTTAATTCGACGCTCTCGACAGTCTCTCAAACAAACAAAAAACTTGGTTAGCTTCTGGTTACGTGGTTAGCTTCAAGTGTCCCAAAAATAAGGAGAACAAAAGAATTCAACACACAAAGGCGAAACTTAAGACATGACTTTCTGCCAGACCATAGATTAAATTACTTGACTGCATTTTCCACACGAGTGCACATGCGTACAGGTTCAATGGAGGTCCTTTGGCTCTCCCAGCAGGCTCGTCGGTCAGGCTGTTGACCGAGCAACCGGATGAAAGTGGTCAGTTCAACGGATATATTTACCGCAAACTATGCCAATGACATTGTACTACGTCTACCTAAAATACCTTAACATTATTTTCACCTAAAAAAAACTAAAAATAAAAATTCGTGGATTCGATAAATTAATACCCTTGACGATCAATGATGATCAAAAAATGTTCTTAACTTTCCTGAGTATATAAACATTATCCATCATACGCTGTCAGTTACCCTTTATCCCTTTTACCATGCCCAATGCAAGTGTATACTTAAGGAAAATCGGATCAGCAGTCTGATCGAGCTTTTGTCGGATATTTATTATGAGGCGAGAGGTAGAGAAGCCTTATAAATGCCATTATGTATATGTAGTACGTGGTATTGTATCCTCGCCATTGTTTGCCATTTTCGGAAGAGTTGCGTTTACATATGGCCTGACTTGGCCCTGTCTATTTATGCCATCAATTAAGTAGCGCAATCATATATTTTTCATACTGAATAAACAAAATGATTTAATACGAATAGCTTTCTGTAATAATTTATAATCATGGGTGGTTCTGACTCTGAAAACCCAACTTTTTGTCTTTTATATTGTTATATTTTTAGGGCTGAGTCGCTCGCCTTATTTGATAAGTGTAGGGTGTTAAAAGGTGCATAAGACGCAACAGCATAATATATAGCAAGTGCGTTTTGTTTGTTCCAGCCAAATTTAGAATCAATCAACGTGATTTGCATAACAATATTGCCTCAAGAATATCGCTTCAACCTGTCGTCGCTGGCACTGATCGAAAGTGAAGCCTGTCAAGCTAGCATCGAATATGATGATCGACAGTCGAATCTGGCTATGATTGCTCACCTGTATTAAAAGCGTATAATATTTATTTATGAAGAATTGTATTCAGGGTGTGTCGATGCAATCGACAGCTACTTAAAAGTAAAAACTATGAGTGCTATAAATAATATCAATAAGGAACACAGTTTGCTGAAGATTTTTGAGACGATCGACAGGTAATATATTATCTTGATATTTATTAACTTACAGACAATCCTTATGGTAAGTATTATAAGCTATTTAAACTTGTATTCATGTTAAGTTTCTATCAGCCAAACTTACCTCAACTAGGCTGGATAAAAATGTGACTTTGCGATTCTTTTTAAGCCGCATATTGCTGCTGCTGCTGCCGTTGCTGCTGCTACTGTTGTTGTTGTTAGAGTAGGAGTTGGAATTGTAGTTGGTTTTGAATAAATTTTGTCCAGCGTTGAAACCGAAGAATTCGTTAATGTGCACCGCCCTATCGAGAAAGGAGTGTGTTGCAGTTGCAGTTGCCGTTGTTGTTGCGATTGCCGCTGCAGTTGGCAGCGGGGGAGGCAGCATAAATTTAGTTGCAGACAGATCTGTCTTACAAATGGCCAATTCCATGTTGTGCACTCATCTAGAAGCAATTAAAAAGTAAACAACAATTACCAAAAGTACAAAATGTGTTAGATAAATAATCAAATGGCGCTTTTAAACTAAATTACCCACATTATTGGCATTATATTGGGCCAATTAGTTAGCAGAGAGAGGGGCCGCCTCATTCACACCTTTAACTATGGCCGCTGTTAACACCTTTCTGCTCAATTTCAGCCAGGGATTCAATGTTGACGCAAGAAATTATGACGCTATTGTGCGAGTCAACATAAGTAAGTAAGTAAACTATGTGCAAAGAGTAACAACGATCGGTACGTTTTAAAATTGCTCGCGACACAAGACACAACAACAACAACAACATTGACAAACAACATCAAAGTGTTGTCCGCCCCTTTTATATTTTGAGCAACTCTCAACGCGGCGACACAAGGCCACAACAAAAGGAGCCGCCTTGGTTTGCATATAAAGACGGTTCTGTTTATACAGCATCCATCATATACAGTTCTTGGAGCCATAAAGGGGTTTTGATTCTTGTTCTTAATATATATATATATATATAAAGAGATATACATGTATATATTTGTGTGTTTCTAATGGATTTAGTGAAGTTCTTCTCAATATTTGCCAAAGCCAGAAGAGAATGACGCTGGTGTTGTTAAAGTGTTGCTTTCAAAGAATCGGCTTGTTGTTAAAGTTCTTTTGATGTTGTTTTTTTTTTATTTTTTTCATTTAAAAGGGCGTACTTAGTCTCAGAAATTGGGCCAGTTTCTTGAAATTGAATAAAGTAAGGTTGTTAATTTAAATCAAATAATGCTTCAGAAAACTTATTTTTGAGTATTTTCTAAACTTTGTTTATAAGTTATGGGCAATGTGTATGCATGTGTCGCATCAGCTTCCGGTAGAGTTATTGTTATCAATCTGCCAATGGCCGAATACGCTGATAAGCTGACCGAGATCGCAAAGCTCAATCTTGTATTCTTAAATATTACAAAAGAGTAAAAGACCAAGCATTTGATATCGAACGGAAGTGACGCTAACAATTCAACAACAAAAAATACATCCAGACCCGCACTACTTTTATACAAATGCATCTAAGTATATTCGGCATACAGAAGCTGTTGTTTTGATGCAACTATAAATAATATTGCTTCAAGATAAATATATTTAAGCAAGCAATTACGCATTTTAAATTATATTTACATGAATTGTGTTTGTGATAAGCGCAAGAAAAGTCACTGCACAGTGCTATAAAACGATATATATAATATATACTTGTTATACTCACAAATGTATGTATGTATCTTGCTTGATGCGTAGCTAAGTTATGCATTGAAGCAGCGGTTCTTTTTCTGTTTCTGAATCTGATTGCCTGGCTAATTAGATACGTTATGCAAATAAAGTTTTGGGCTCGTGACGTTGACGGTTGACGCTTTGAGAGTGTTGCATGTATGAGAATCTGAGTTATCTACGCACGTTATCTTCCCATCTGCATATATAGCTGTGTACTCAAATATCTGCATATCTATGTATATATATCCGAGCACATTTACATACAAGCTCATTTTAAATGTGAAAATTCGGATTCGCATTGATCTAACTGCATAAATTGCTTGTGAAATCAATTTTCATTTGATTTGCTGATTTTAATGGCCGTTAGTTTTACGTACATACAAATGTGGGCAACTGGCTACCCCACTTACACACACACACCCACACACACACACACACACATGTAGAGAGTGTCAGAGTACAAGTGTGATTGAGTGCAGTAGAAACGAATTTAAGTTAATCAACATTTAAATGGATAATAAAATGGCTGTGTGCATTCAAATTTTCAGTGCAATCAAATCAATGCTAAAACTGTAACAACAACAACAACAAAAATGTTATGACATATATATACAATATATGGTATATATGCATAAGCATCTTTAATTGATTTGACAGCGCAATAGTGCATATATATGTACATACATATATGTATACATTTATAGCATATACTTATCTGAGTATATTTGGCAATTCTCACACGAAAATAATTTATTGACGCATAAAAGTGGCAAAAATAATAAGCAAACGAATAATTATATTGATTTTACGTGTTCGTTGAACATTTATACAAAAATACTATCACCACTTACAACTGAATTGTGTGATTCAATGGTATAAAAATAATGTGAATAAACTGTATAAACATATATATTTTCCACGATTTGTTTTAGCTTTTAGGAATCAAGCAAGCACCTCAAACATTTAACTTAAGAACTATCAGTCAATTAACGATAATCACAAACGAACGGTACAAATATCTGTAATAAAAGGTTTAAGAACTTGCTGTATTTAGATTAAGATATTAAGTTTACATAGTTCAAGATTAGTTCAAGAAAGATTTTCATCGATTTGGCAACTCTTGAGAAGAATGTAAAACTCTCCATAGCCATGTCGAAACATGTGCAAGGTTGCAAGGCCCAAGTGAACTACGTTATTATTGTGCCCACAATCCGAAATCGTAGCAACACGACATTATCTCACAGATAAGTCGGAATGAAGCCAAGCAAGCAAACTACGACTATGACTTTCATCTAAGAAGCCAAATTGAAAGATCGGAACATATGTTTTCACAAGAAAAGTGCGAGTAATATGCATGGAGGAGCATTTCTCAGTTTGGTAGGCGGCAAAGACCCAGACACACAGAGAGTGAGAGCTGGTAAGAAGGAAAAGAAGGCAAGAAAAAATTAAAAAATGGTCCAGCCAACTGTGTCGGCGGGACAACGGGCAGCAGATGCTCAACGAAACAGATTGTAAACGAATATGATATTTCGATATGGTGCACACTCCTTGCCCAGACTTTCAATCAGAGACCCAAGCCGAGACCCAGACGTCGACGACGACGACGACGACGACGGCGACGACAGTGTAGCATGCAACAATAGGGGTGCAATTTTTAGTGTGTGCACGTAACGGTAGAAGACATTTTAGTTGCCTTTGCGTTTGCTGGGATGCTGCGGCTGTTCTTTTTTTTTGGATTTTCGTTTTTTTGGAAAAGGGATCTTCTCAGTGGTCTTCTTCTTCTTCTGCGACTGCGCACATGTGTTGACTGTCTGTCCCGTTTGTCCTCCCCTACCCTCTGCACCATATCTGAAATTGGTGTTTGTGTATGTTTGTATGATTATGGTATCGATATTGAACTCAGTTTTGTCTGCGGCAGGTTGATATCCCAACAAAAAAAAAGAAAGGACCAACAACAACAATATTAAACATAGCATGGGGCAACGAACCAGAGAACAAAATGCAGTGAACTGTAAAAGAAGCGAATATGTATTTTTGGAATCGGTCAAATGTTGTAAGAGATGCAAAAGGAGACACAAGGTAAAGATGGAAACAATCTGCACAAAAATCTGTTAAAATTTTAATAAAATATTAAGTTTTAAATAAAGTTTTATCTATTAACAAATATTGCACTTAAATTCAGACCGAATTACAGTAAAATACATTTTCCGAACACGCGAGTAAAAATATTTTGATTGGAAATTTAGGTTTGAAAATGTTTTTAATGCATATAAGGTATTATCCCGATTAAGAATACCTTTATTGTTAGAGAATTTTCCATACATTTTTTTCCAACACAGTTTTAGTTTTTTCATTCATTCATGATCGTTACTCCTGAACAGGTTTCACATACTGAGAATCATGTAAAACTAAGCTGGCTCCACTTTACCAATGATCTTACGCGTTCACCCGAAAAAATGACAAAAAACAAAACATCAAGCAACTTAAAACAAACAAAACCACAAGCATTAACACATTTCCATTAACCAAATGTGAATCGATGGCCATAAAAGTGAGAACAGGGAACTGAAGAAATGCAATCAAAGTTAACACACCGGAAACTGTAACAGTAGTAATTTCAATGATGTTCAAGGGTGAAGATCCAGTCAATCCCCCTTCCCCTCCCCCCCTCCAATCCTATCATTAACAACGAGCAGTCGTCAAAGGCAGCAATCTGTAAGATCGCCAACAATCCTGGCTACAAACTGAATTGCTGTGATAGTTAAGGCCGCGGTAGCAACTTGATTCAAACCTGTTTATATTTCTCTTTTTTCTTTTCCTAGATTCATTCAAGAAAACAGGCAAGCACTACACACACACAAACACACACATACATCTACATACAGTCATAAATGTGGCCACAATGAAAGGGTTTGCTAGCGCTAGCTGGTAGCTAAAGTTGAATAAAAATACTTCAACTACTGTTTTCAACACTTCACTCACCGGTGGGGCAATAAAATGGAGGCGCGTTACGCCCCTCAAATGTAAGTAGAGGCAGAGCTGCTTGTATTTTGTTACTTTTCTTGTTTTCTTTGTTGTTATAGTCTTTTCAAGAGTTTTTATTCTCTTTTGTTTTGTGTTTTTTTTATTAGGGTATCCAAATTAATTACAACTTCAAATTAGGAGCATAATCTTGATCGGGAATGGGCAAGAAAGCAGAAGCTGCCGACAGCTTTAATATGCCTCCTCTCGTTCTCTCTCGCTCTCTTCGCTCTTTGTGTTTGTGTCTCTTTCTCACACCTTGGTCTCAGCTTATAGTATGTATCTGTATCTGTATCTGCATCTGTAACCCTCTTGTTTATATCGCGCGGATCAGCAGGCAGGTTGATTATGGCCGGCAAAAGAGAGATTACGTACGTGCCTGAAACAAAGCGCACACGAAAGGAAGCGGCTGAGAATTGGGATCGTCGATCGGATCGGGTCTTGGCTTTACTTCGGCTTATAAGACGCAACGCTAACGCTGACGCCGACGCGACAGAGATCGAACAACGACGACGGCAACGGATCAGATCAGAGCGACCCACACAAACTCAACACACAGACACGACTTCAACACACACACACACGCACGCAAATGCATACATAGGCGCACGCACAGACGATCTTTTAAGCGATTTTGTGGTTTTGTAGACAGATTTTTGAATCTTTGGCTGCCGCTTTTTGTGGCTCTTTGCGCAAACAAAAAAAAAGGTTTAGCCTTTAAGCCTCATATATTTTAGAGCTGTCTTTTTTTTTTTTTTTGCTATTTTAAGCTCATTCAATATTTGCACCGACACTTTTCTTGAAGTTTATTTTGAACAGAAAGAACAATTAATATTTACTTTTTTTCTTCGATTTTCAATTGCACTCGTTCCGATGACACAACAATAACAATAGAGAACACAAGATTTGACTATCGATTTGCGTTGTTTTTTTTTTGTGCCGATATTTTGTTTCTTTGGCAACGACCGACGACGAAGCACGAGGAGCAATAGAATTCTTGCTAATTAAATTGTGTACGCTTATGCGTTTATTATGCTGTTGTTGTTGGATTGTTTTTGTTTTGGTATTGCGTATAGTTTAAGCAGCTTTCAAATATTCAAAACACATAACCGTTAACCAATGTAAGCAAGCAACACACACATATCGCGTCCAAACGCAAAGAGAGTCGACAACAAACTAAAGCAGACAGCGCAGCAGCAGACACAACAACACACCGAACACCGACGACGCCGACGCGCTCATGTGTGAGGGAATTGAGCGAGCGGAGCAAGTGCCTGAATTTGAATCAGAAGCAGAACAAGAAGAAGGAGCGTCGACAGAAGAACGAAGAGCGGCGAACGTGGTGGAGCGCGAGAGTGCGCCAACTGATAACGCCAAAAAGCGAGAGTATTTTTTGCGTTACTCATGTGGGCACTTATTCGTATGTACATATGTATGGGTGAGTGCGGTAAAGCACATAACGAAAAGCAATACAAAAAGATTGAATATACCTAGAATATCTAAATATGTACATCGTATTTACAAACACGAAAATAAATGTGCGCAAAAATATTGTCAAATGTACGCATTCAAGATCCAAAGAGAGCGACTGCGAGTGGGAGCAGCAAGAGATATAATTTTCCGCAAACATAAAAAAGAGCAGGAACACACACAAACAAACATACTTACATGCATACATACAAACAACATACATACATCAATATGCAGTCTGAGCGAAAAGAAAATCAGAATAACCCAAAAAAAAAAAAAAAACAAAGTCTTTCTACGAGAAGAACAACAACAACATTGACGACAGAATAAAAACTCTGCGTGGTCAGAATGCTACAAGTGTGTGTGTGTTAGGTAGCTGCATGAGTTGAATGAGCGTTTGTATGTATGTATGTCTGAGTGGTGTGTTTTTGTGTGCAGCAATCATTTTTAGCAAGCAACGCACAGTGACGCAGAACAGCAAATTAATTGTTGATTGTGCCCACTGTGCATATGAAACGCTCCCATAAAGGCTGCAAACAGGTTTACAAACATACATACATACATGCGCATATGTTTATATTCTGGCAACGCTTTTCGCATAAATTACACATGTGTGCAGGCACACAGCATATACGCATACTTATTAACATATGTATGTATGTATGTAGATGTATGAGGGCAGCACTGGCGCTACTGCGGCCTGCACACACACAGCATAGGGCGAATAAGATTCGGTGGCTCCTGTTCCCGGTGCAGCCTTGCATAACGAACACGTGTAACAAATATGGTTGACTGGCAGCGATAGCGAAACGATTGTCGACTTGGCAAGGGCAGCAATAAAATAGCTTCACAGCGACAAGTGCACGGCGCAGCAGGACGAACTCAACGAAAGAGAGCTGCCATACACACAAAGATGAAAAAACTACTGACAAAGAGAGAGAGAGAGAAAAATACGAAAAGAGCGCTTGCGCGCAGCGTTGCGCTGTGTGTTATTTGTTGTTTTGTGTGTGTGTATATCAGTATGTATGTATGTAAACGTCGATTGCCGACTGCATTTTTACTACGCGTGTAGGTGAGCCGGATTTTTATGAATGAATTTTGTTGTGTGCGTGTGTAATTTGATTTGAGACTGAAAATATGCACAATGCAAGCAGAGACAACTTTACGACCGAACATAATGGAAACAAAACTGCGAACTAAACAGGCTGAAATACATATGTACGTACATACATACATATGTGAGTGTATATGTTTGTGTATTTAGGTCCACCAACTCAAGTGGCAAAAAACTTAGCTGACAAGCGATTTAATATCTTTTAAATGACTAGTCAAAACTATAACAATGCAACAGCATGTGGATGTTATTTGTTTTTTTAATTGGTTATTACAGTTCATACAGCTGTCCCAAATATATTCTTGCCTTGCTTTAAATTTAATTGCATTATAACCACAAACAAAGAATTGTAAAACTTATTCAGATTGAGGATTGGCTGCACACTTTTCCACTTAAATGGAGAACAAACTCCATAATAATAAGAATCTTTGAGGTTTTGCAATCAAGGCAGTTTGATTTTTGCGCCTTTTACGTTTTAAATGAGCGTTTCGTTAAGTGAGCAGGTTTCGTTCAATTTGCAGCCAACTTAATGTGGTAAGTTGAGTTGATTGCAACTAACTTAACGTTGCGCAAATCTCTGCTCACAAGAAGTTGGCTGCGCTAGCAACGATGAATCGATATTTTAACTAATTATCCCAACGCTAGCTGCAACAAATGGCGCGAAATAAAATAAATAATAAATAATCAGAAAAATGGCCGAACTTGGCAAAGCAAAGGTGCTGAAAAACACTGGCAAGTTTTTAAGCGAAACGCGCGCCGAGGGGTAAGCAGTAAACACTATTAATGATAAGCACTGCTGGAACAAAATCTATTGTTTTGATTATGCAGCGACGATTTTTTTAATGAGGCCGGATATCGTCAGTCGCGCGAGAATGATAAAATCGACTCGAAATATGGCTTTGACCGCGTTAAGGATAGCCAGGAGCGTACGGGCTATCTCATCAACATGCACACGGTAAGTTTTGAGTTTCTTGAGTTAACAAAAGCTAATCGAAAACTTGCTGTTGTTGCCTTAGAACGAGGTGCTGGACGATGATCGACGTTTGGTTGCTGCCTTGGATTTGTTCTTTATACAGATGGATGGATCGCGCTTCAAGTGCACCGTCGCATATCAGCCATATTTTCTTATACGCCCCGAGATGAATATGCAGCTTGAGGTGGCACGCTTCCTGGGCCGCAAAATACTCTGGCCAGCTGGCCAGCTTGGAGCACATCAGCAAGGAGGATTTGGATCTGGCAAATCATCTATCGGGTCTCCAGCAGCACTACCTCAAGCTCTCGTTTCTCAATCAAACGGCCATGACCAAAGTTCGGCGCGAACTAATGGCTGCAGTGCGTCGCAACACGGAGCGCGAGAAATCTAACACGTACTACATGCAAATGTTGGCCAATTCGCTGGCACAGTCCTCGAGCAGTGCTGACGATGGCGGCAAGCGGCAACAAGATTATATGGATTGTATTATGGACATACGAGAGCACGATGTGCCCTACCATGTGCGCGTCTCCATTGATTTGCGCATCTTTTGCGGCCAGTGGTATAATATACGTTGTCGCAGCGGCGTCGAGATGCCGGTCATCACATGCCGGCCAGACATACTAGACAGACCCGAGCCCGTAGTGCTGGCCTTCGATATAGAGACAACAAAACTGCCACTGAAATTCCCCGATGCACAAACTGATCAGATTATGATGATTTCGTATATGATCGATGGCCAGGGCTATTTGATAACCAATCGGGAAATCATCTCGTCCAATGTGGATGACTTCGAGTACACGCCCAAGCCAGAGTTCGAGGGACATTTCATCATATTCAACGAGGAGAACGAGATGCATCTGCTGCAAAAGTTTTTCGATCATATTATGGAGGTGCGTCCGCACATTGTGGTCACCTACAATGGTGACTTCTTTGACTGGCCCTTTGTGGAGACGCGTGCTGCCGTCTACGATCTGGATATGAAGCAAGAGATTGGCTTTTCCAAGATGCGTGAAGGCATCTACTTGAGTCGACCCTCAATACACATGGATTGCCTGTGCTGGGTGAAACGTGATTCCTACCTGCCCGTTGGCTCGCAGGGTCTCAAGGCTGTGGCCAAGGCCAAACTGCGCTACGATCCCGTTGAACTCGATCCGGAGGAAATGTGTCGCATGGCCGTCGAACAGCCACAAGTGCTCTCCAATTACTCCGTTTCCGATGCAGTTGCCACCTACTATCTGTACATGAAGTACGTGCATCCGTTCATATTCGCTTTGAACACAATTATTCCCATGGAGCCGGATGAAATATTGCGCAAGGGATCCGGAACGCTGTGCGAAACATTGCTCATGGTTGAGGCATATCATGCGAATATTGTGTTTCCCAACAAACAGCAGAGTGAACTCAATAAGCTATCCAATGAGGGACACGTGCTCGACTCCGAGACCTATGTGGGCGGTCATGTGGAGGCATTGGAATCTGGTGTCTTTCGTGCCGATATACCCTGCCGTTTTCGACTGGATCCGACCATGATTAAGCAGCTAATGGAGCAGGTCGATGGCGTCCTCAAGCAAGCCATTGAGGTGGAGGAAGGCATCCCATTGACGCTTGTCACAAATTTGGATGAAGTGAAGCAGGAGATTGTGCAAGGACTGCAGGGTTTGTATGACATACCCAATCGATTGGAGCAGCCGGTCATCTATCATTTGGATGTGGGCGCCATGTACCCCAACATCATTCTCACCAATCGCCTGCAGCCATCAGCAATGGTTACTGATCTGGATTGTGCTGCCTGCGATTTCAATAAGCCTGGCGTGCGTTGCAAGCGTTCCATGGATTGGCTCTGGCGTGGCGAGATGTTGCCTGCCTCACGCAACGAATTTCAGCGCATACAGCAACAGCTGGAGACCGAAAAGTTTCCTTCCCTCTTTCCGGGTGGACCCACGCGTGCTTTCCACGAACTCTCCAAGGAGGATCAGGCGGCGTACGAGAAGAAGCGCTTGTCGGACTATTGTCGCAAGGCGTACAAGAAGACAAAGATCACCAAACTAGAGACGCGCAACTCCACCATCTGCCAGAAGGAGAACAGCTTCTACGTGGACACAGTGCGCGCCTTTCGAGATCGTCGCTACGAGTACAAGGCTCTGACCAAGACGGCCAAGGGATCGGTGAATGCAGCTGTGGCATCGGGTGACGCTGCTGAGATCAAGGCAGCCAAAGGACGTGAGGTGCTCTATGATTCACTGCAGCTGGCGCACAAGTGCATCCTGAACTCCTTCTACGGCTATGTGATGCGTCGTGGTGCTCGCTGGCATTCCATGCCTATGGCAGGCATTGTCTGCCTTACTGGCTCCAATATCATAACCAAGGCACGTGAGATTATTGAGCGAGTGGGTCGACCGCTAGAGCTGGACACGGATGGTATCTGGTGCATCTTGCCTGGCTCATTTCCTCAAGAGTTCACCGTTCATACAACGCACGAGAAGAAAAAGAAGCTAAACATTTCGTATCCGAATGCGGTGTTAAATACAATGGTTAAGGATCACTTCACCAATGATCAGTACCATGAGCTGAGACAGTCGGAAAAAGGACAGCCTCCCAGCTACGACATTCGTGAAGAGAACTCGATTTTCTTTGAGGTGGATGGTCCGTATCTGGCTATGGTGCTGCCCGCCGCCAAGGAGGAGGGCAAGAAGCTAAAGAAACGATATGCGGTTTTTAATTTTGATGGCTCCCTGGCCGAGCTGAAGGGTTTTGAGGTGAAGCGACGTGGTGAACTGCAGCTAATTAAGAATTTCCAGAGTTCTGTCTTTGAGGCATTTTTGGCTGGAAGCACACTGGAAGAATGCTATGCCTCTGTCGCCAAAGTGGCCGATTATTGGCTGGATGTGCTTTATAGTCGCGGCTCCAATCTGCCCGATTCGGAACTCTTCGAGCTGATTGCTGAAAACAAATCCATGTCAAAGAAACTGGAGGAATATGGCGCTCAGAAAAGTACATCCATATCAACGGCCAAGCGTTTGGCTGAGTTTCTGGGCGAGCAAATGGTCAAGGATGCCGGTCTAGCCTGCAAGTATATCATATCCAAGAAACCCGAAGGTGCTCCTGTCACGGAGCGTGCTGTGCCGCTGGCCATTTTCCAGTCTGAGCCAAGTGTGCGGCGCTATCATTTGCGTCGCTGGCTTAAGGATAACACCATGGGCGATGCAGATATAAGAGATGTGCTGGATTGGAACTATTATATAGAGCGCTTGGGCGGAACTATCCAAAAGATTATTACCATACCTGCAGCGTTGCAGGGCTTGCCGAATCCTGTACCACGTGTACGTCATCCGGATTGGTTGCACAAGAAAATGCTGGAGAAGAATGATGTGCTAAAGCAGCGACGCATCAATGAGATGTTTGGTAGCAGGCCACGACCCAAACCGGCGCTCAGCACAAACGATAAAGAATTGGATCTGGGTGACATGGAGGATTTGGCAGGCAAGGAGAACACAGAAGCTTCAGTCTCAGGCAGACCAATGGTAACCAAGCGCAAACGTCTACAGCTGGATGAAGAAGGCGATGGAGCAGAATCAACACCACAGCCAAAGACTTGGCGTCAGGCTCTGGGTGCACCACCTGCCATCGGAGAAACCCGCAAAACAATTGTGGAATGGGTGCGTTTCCAGAAACGCAAATGGGCGTGGCAGCAGGAGCAGCGTCAGCGTTGCAGACAGCAGAGCAAGCGTCAACGTGCTGGCGATGATACCACAGCTGGAGCTGCATCTGCACAAGCAGCCTCGAGAGCAACCACATCCACAGCCACATTGGGTGGTTTCCTGCGACGTGCACAGCGCACACTTTTGGATCAGCCTTGGCAGATACTACAACTGGTGCCGGTCAATGATTTGGGACAGTTTACTGTGTGGGCCTTGATTGGAGAGGAATTGCATCGCATAAAGTTGACAGTGCCGAGAATTTTCTATGTGAATCAACGCAGTGCAGCGCCACCCGAGGAGGGTCAACTGTGGCGCAAGGTGAACCGAGTGCTGCCACGCTCCCGACCCGTTTACAACCTGTATCGATATAGTGTTCCGGAGCAGGTGTTCCGGGACAATTGCCTGGGCATGCTGGCGGATCTGGCTACGCCCGACATTGAGGGCATCTATGAGACACAAATGACATTGGAGTTTCGCGCTCTCATGGACATGGGCTGCATTTGTGGCGTGCAGCGCGACGAGGCACGTCGTCTGGCATTGTTGTCTACCCGCGAGTTGGAGACATTTAGCATCGAGCAGCTGGAGCAGCGTCCTCAAACGCACATTAGATATTTGCAGAATGCAAGCACAAAGCTGCGCCGAATCTATCTCTATCAGCATAATATACCCACGGCCAAAAAGGAGATCTGGGCACTGTTTTTGCTGCCCAGCAAGAAGGCGTTTGTCTTTGCCTTGGACACGGTGCGTGCCAATCAAATGCCCAACATGAAGCAGCTTTATACGGCGGAGCGATTGGCACTAATCAAGAACTTGCAGCATGCGGAACTGGCAGAGAAGTTGCCGCCAGAGGATTTCACTTTCGAGGTGCTCATCGAGGTGGATGTGAAGCAAATCTACAGGCACATCCAACGCGCTTTGTCCGCCTACAAACAGGAGCAACCGGGTCCCACCATGCTTTGCCTGCAGACGGCAACCGAGGCACGAAAATTGAGCGCTGCAATGCCTGTGATTTTGGAGTTTCCCCAGGCACAGATCCACATCTCCGATGATGCAAGTTTGCTGTCTGGTCTTGATTGGCAGCGGCAGGGCTCACGTGCTGTGGTGCGTCATTTCCTGAACCTGAATAATGTGCTGGAGCTTATGTTGGATCAGTGTCGTTACTTCCATGTGCCCATTGGCAACATGCCGCCGGACACGGTGCTCTTTGGTGCAGATCTCTTCTTTGCCCGTCTCCTACAAAAGCATAACTTTGTGCTATGGTGGTCAGGCAGCACGCGACCTGATCTTGGAGGTCGTGAAGCGGATGACAGTCGTCTGCTGGCGGAATTCGAGGAGAGCATCACAGTAGTACAAAATCGAGCCGGTTTCTATCCGGATGTGTGCGTCGAACTGGCGCTAGATAGTTTAGCTGTAAGTTCATTGCTGCAGTCGAACAAGATTCAGGAAATGGAAGGCGCCTCCTCGGCCATAACATTCGATGTAATGCCGCAGGCATCGCTGGAGGAAATGATTGGCACAGTACCAGCGGCTACTTTGCCCAGCTATGATGAGACTGCTCTCTGCTCGGCAGCATTTCGTGTTATGCGCTCCATGGTAAATGGCTGGCTGCGTGAAGTGTCCATCAATCAGAATATCTTCTCTGACTTCCAAATAGTTCACTTCTATCGCTGGGTGCGCTCCAGCAATGCCCTGCTCTACGATCCAGCGTTGCGTCGATCCCTCAACAATCTGATGCGCAAAATGTTTTTGCGTATCATTGCAGAGTTCAAGCGTCTGGGAGCAACCATTGTCTATGCCGACTTCAATCGTATCATACTCAGTACGGGCAAGAAGTCAGTGTCGGATGCTTTGGGCTATGTGGATTACATTGTGCAGAGTTTGCGCAACAAGGAAATGTTTCATTCCATTCAGCTAAGCTTTGAGCAGTGCTGGAATTTCATGCTCTGGCTGGACCAGTCTAACTTCTCGGGCATTAGGGGCAAGTTGCCCAAGGGTATTGACGAGACGGTCACCGCGATAGTGTCGGGCAGTACAACGTTGCGTCAAAGTCAGGCCAGAAATGACCAGCAGGACAACAACGAGGATGATGACGACGATGATGATGATGTACAAGCAATTGAAGCAGATCAGGATGTGGAGCTGGTAGATGAAGAAGAGGAGCTTTCACTGGAGCTTAACTGGACAATTGGTGAGCAGCTGCCGGATGAGAACGAGTGCCGTGAGAAATTTGAATCATTGCTCACACTCTTTATGCAATCCTTGACGGAACGCAAGACCCCTGAACAAGCCTTAAAGGATATATCGCATTGTGCCTTCGACTTTGTGCTCAAGCTGCACAAGAACTATGGCAAAGGTAAGCCAAGTCCTGGCTTGGAACTCATACGCACAATTGTCAAAGTGCTGAGTGTAGACAAAGGCTTGGCGGAGCAAGTCAATGAGTTGCGTCGTAATATGCTGCGTCTGGTGGGTGTGGGTGAGTTTTCAGATATGGCCGACTGGACGGATCCCTGTGATACGTACATTATCAATGAGGTCATATGCAAGGCGTGCAATCATTGTCGTGACTTGGATCTGTGCAAGGACAAACAGCGCGCCATGAAGGATGGCATGTAAGTCTAACATAAGTTATTTTATTTGGCTTTCTATATTATTCATTTGAATTTTCTTCTTACAGTCCTGTTTGGCTGTGCGCACAATGCTTTGTGGCCTATGATAACGAAGAGATTGAGATGCGAATGATTGATGCACTGCAGCGGAAGGTGATGTCCTATGTGCTGCAGGATCTGCGATGTGTGCGCTGCAACGAAATCAAACGCGAAAACTTGGCCGAATTTTGCACCTGTGCTGGCAACTTTGCACCCCTTATCAGTGGCAAGGAGATTGAAACACTGCTAAACATTTTTAACAGCGTTGCAAACTATCACAAGATGCAGTTGCTTCAGCAAACAGTGCAGCAAGCTATAAAAACGCCTCGTTAAAAGTAATTATTTGTTTTCATAAATTGGTTTTTAAATTGATTGGATAATTTTTGTTGCGAAATAACTGTATGTAATTTAACCTATAGGTCTTATTATTGAGCTAGGTTACGATTTAAGTAAAAGAAGATAAATTGAAATTGTTTTTGTTCACATTGAAATCAAAAGTTAAAGTTTGCTGACCCCATCTTTACAGGGTTAAAGACTATGCTTGCGCGTTACAAACAAAACCCAAAACTCAACTGGTTCAAAATAAATGATTTTTAACACTTTGATAAATTAACAAGTCATCAAGATTGTTTAGTTAAACATGTTAGTTTTTTTTTATTACGGTCATAATAATTAATGCATGCTATAAAGTGAAAAAGTGAAATAAAAACTAAGGAAAAAGATTTGAGAATTAAACCACAGCAACTGCTTTACCGTCTCGAATGTACTCTTCGAAGTTTTTGTCATCGAGAAGAGCGGGATCAAAGTCGTTTATGATCTGAGGTAGCACTGGATTATCCAACATGGTTGTATGATTACCCTCAATAACTTTCAGGGTTACTTTACCGGAAGTCAACTGGGAAAGGCAATAATCTTCGTCGATATCCTGGAGAGAGACCTCTGCGGGACGGACTAGTGTTATGGGTGACTTCAAGTCCTTTATGCTATTCAAATCGAACTTTGCTGCCATTTTAACTCTTCGGAACATGGCCTCAACCATCACTCTAGAGTAGTCTTTACTGTAAACATTCTGTTTGCCGACATACTCCATAAACAAATCCAATTTCTCTTTGTAAGTCTCGAGCTTATGGAAAATAACGCCTGCCGACTCCTTAGATTCCTCGGGGAAAATCTGACTGACAATGCTAGAGAAGAGCAAGTCATACAGATCGTTATCTGAGAAACTTGGTCCCAGTTGCAGGTTCGTAAGTTTTGTAAGAAAATGTGGTGCACCATCTATCAACAGGACATGTCCACGATATCCCAACTTCTCTAGCAATGCAGCCAGTTGAAGCGCCACATACGAACCATAAGAATATCCAATGAGGTAGAACGGATCTGATGATTTCAAAAGAGCTTTCACATGCTACAAAAAAGAGAAAATCGATTTATATAACCTTAGGCAGTTTCTTAATCTATATGTCACTTACCTTCAATGTTTGCTGACCAATATCACTGACAGTCTCTAGTTTTGCAAACTGATGGAGTTGTAATACATTTGCCCTGCTGTTTAGCTTGTCACCAATAGTATACCATGCTTGTCCAGCTGTTCCTTCCATTCCAGGTATTATGATATTGGGTGGAAGACATTGTTTTGAGGGTGACGCATTTGTTTTGAGGGGATACATTATCTGATCGCAATGGGCTTCATCGCCCAAATTATGCAATAGTAGATCCATGCCCATAAGATTTCCTTCAGATGCAAAAATCATCTTGACAGCATCAATGTTATCCTTTTCTCTAGCTTCCATAAACTCTTGTAACTTTTGGAAGGTAAGTGAACGCAGATCTTGAGGAGTCAGTACAAGCTCGAAGTCGCGTTCAAGAGTTTGTTTGATTTCAACTGCCATAAGAGAATCCATGCCCATTTCGGACAGAGTCGTTCCAAGCGAGACAGACTTCAAATCACGTATACCCATAATGTTCATTACCGTATCGATTATACTTTCATTTCCAGAACGTCCTGAGCGTTTCTCAGCCACAACCATGCTGGCAACAATGGCAGACTTTGCACTAAGCAATGTATCCAGTTCTTGCAGGCAGGACGAGATTCTTTGCTGGAGTGTTCCACCGATTTCCATGTCTATTTTATCTTCTGCCATATCGGCAACTAATCCAACTTCGCCAACAGCACCCCATTGAATGGCCTTTGCTGGCAGTCCGTCCCTATTGCGGCGTTCAATAATGCGCTCCATAACAGAGTTTGACATGCCATAGTTGGTTTGCCCGGCATTTCCACGGCCACAAGACACACTTGAGAACACAACAAAATGTTCCAACTCAGGACATAAAATTCGAGATATTGCGTCCAAATGCTTGGTGGCAACTGCCTTTGGAGAGAAGCTCTGCACAAATTGTTCCACATTTTGATTGGCAAAGATGCCGTCTCGTAGAGCAACTGCCAGATTAAAAATACCACCAACTGGGCCCATTTTAGCAGCATTCAGCAAAAGATTGCGACATCCTTCCACAGTGGATATATCCGCTGTACTGACTTCAACTTCACACCCATAAGTCTTCCAAAGTCTGTTAATGCAAGGATAAAACGATTATTTAAATAAACTTTAAAGATGAGTCAATTATTAACAAATACATACGCAATGCGATATGACTGATAATCCTTGGTGATGCCACGGCTAGAGCTGAGCATTAGCTTCCGGGCACCACGAAGTGCCATCCAATCAGCCAGTTCCAAGCCAAAACCACCTAGACCTCCGGGTATGACATAAGTCATATGTGGTTTGAAGTAAACTTGATTTACAACACGCACTGGCAAAGTTTCAGCTGCCTCTGGGTTGTCACGTACTTTAATTATGACCTTGCCAATATGTTTGCCGCCAATCAAATGCCTGAAGGCCTGCTCAATCTCGTGTGACGGAAAAACAGTGACTGGTAATGGCTGAATAATGCCACTGGCAATATCCATATCAATCAGTTTTTTCAAGTGCTGCATAAAGAGAGTAGCTTATATAATATAACTTCTTAATACGAAAAACAAGCATTAAATAATTACCCAAATATCCTCATCGGATGCCACCAACAGACTATCAGCCAGCACAGCATGGAAGGTCAGCTCTTTAAGGAAACAGCCCAAGCCCAGTTTGCTATCGTTTGCCATGTCAAACTTTCCAATCTCCAGGAAGTGGCCGGACTGACCAAGACAGCGCACCGAAGCCAGCAATTTGTCTTCCGACAAAGAATTAAGCACAAAATCAACACCTTTGCCATCGGTTTCTCGTTGAACCATTAGTTCAAAGGACGTGTCACGGGAATTGCCAATGCGTGATTCTAAAAACAGAATCTTATCAATAATTATTGCAAAGTAAACAAATGTGTAACATACCTTTAAGCTGTGGGAAGGTATCCAAAAGGAATTTTTTCTTGAGTGGAGTACTGCAAGTGGTATAGACTTCCAAATTGTATGCCAATGCAACACGAATTGCCGCTAAGCCTATACCTCCTGTTCCGGCGTGTATAAGTATACTCTTTCCTTTCCGAATGTCGGTTGCCATAAAGAATGCATAATATACAGTTATATAGACAACTGGCACGGTAGCAGCTTCCTGCAGTGACCAATGCTCAGGAATGTCCCAGATAAGTTTCGAGGGCTTCTCCACATACGAAGCAACGCCACCCTTAACAACCATACTCATAATGCGTCGACCAGTTTTCATATTGATGCCCGAGTACTCAAAGCCGAGAACACAACTTTGATCAATTCTGTTGGAGCCATATAGCTCAACTGCGAGGCGACCAGTTGCCAGCATCACATCTCTGAAGTTAAGTGATGAGTAAGCAATCTTGATCATGCAGTCCTTTGGAGCGAGAGGCCCTTCGAACCAACGTAACGATGAAAGATCTCCGCGCTGCATAACATTTCCATAAATGTGATCCACCCTTGGTTTGACCTCATCGTTAACGGGCAGAAGCATGTGCCTGAGACTTCCCCAGGAACCCTACACGAGTGATTATAATGTAACAAAATATTTAAGATCATATATTTTTCCACTTACATTACGATATATGTTGAATGCCAAGCCTTGTGCAAACTGACTCGCATAAAATGGATCAGCCAAGTTAAACTCGGGTGCATTTGGATCATCAATATAGAAACAGGTCACCAGGTTGCCATCGGGCTCCTTTCGTAAGCAATTCACTAATCCAATCAGACCATTAAGTTCTTCTTTAAATGCGTAGACAACAACTGCACTCTTAATGCTAATTGCAGACTGCACCTGAGTTATCCAATCGAAATTGGAATCGTTTTCAGATACTTTGACGACAGTTGGCTGCAATTGCAGTTTCTTAGAGATCTTCTGAAGTAATAGGAACACTTCCTCGTTGTTGTTTATTGGAATAACCGAAATCAAACGGAATTGTTCGGGCAGTTTCAAGTTGGTTATGTTTGTCGTGGGGCGTTCTCTAATCAAAAGGTAGCCGTTATCAACCAAAACCTTTTGGGCGTTCTTTATCACATCCTCGTTAAGATCCCCACAAATGCCACCAGCGACAATGAAGTGGTAATTGGATAGAGCTGCTAGCTTTCCATTTTCGATATGAATGCCAGAGATTTCGTCAATCTTCCTATCGGTCAAGTACATGTATTCTCCAGTAATTACAGGTAAGTCCTCAATAGCGTCGAAGAACTTGTCCAACACTGTATCTCTACCATCGGTATCAACTTCCACAAGTTTTATTTTTAATATGGAAATGTTCTCCAAAGCAAGTTGTACGCAAATTCGAGCTGCGTCCGATTGGCTTACTTCTGGTGTTGGTAAATAGGGCAGAAATTCATATTTCTCCAATACTGGGATACCGGGAGGTCTACGTCTTTGAACGGGACTGGCATGAAGTCCAATAAGTTCTATGCCACCAGCAACAATGCGATCAAACTTATGATCCACATAAACATCAAACAAACGATTCTCGGGATCCATTTTGGACATTACATCAAAGTGATGTACACCATTTATACGCAGCTTACGGATTTTCGTTGGTAGCAAGAGGGAGCGAGAGTCTGTGCCTAAAATTTGAATTTGAAGCATTGCATCCATAAACGTTACCCAGTTAAAGTTCCATTCCACCTGTCCATATAGGCCATCAGCACGGGCGCTTTTAACAGCTCGAAATGCTCCATTGTAATGGTAACCACGCAGTCTTAGCTCCTTGTAAAAGTCTTTTTCGGCAACCATGGGGAACTTTGATTCCTTCTCGAAATGATATACTTCGGGAATTGTTGGTTTTTCAATCTCTCTTATTGTACCGGTAACTACTAAGCTGCCAGCTTCAGTTATCTGAAATGAAATCAGTATTATTTATCATAACGGGTTTTTACAATTCTTACCTTTAACCTACCTCAAAGTGACCTGTGCCGTAGTGAATCATTACATTCAGTTCAACTTGTCCTTTAACTGACATATTCGTAGCTCTCAGGAACTGGACCTCTTCAAATTCAACTGGAACATCCATATAGCTTGGTCCATGGTACATAAGAGAGAAAGTCTCCCAAACATACTGCAGATAACAAGTGGCAGGAACTAGAATTTTACCATCTATAACATGTCCACTCATAAACTCTTCATCATCACTGCCCAAGTTGACGGCGAAAACGCGCTCTCCACTGGATTTAGTCTTCATATTCTCATACTTGGTAACAAACCAATCTTCACTGTGATCCCAACGGATAAGTGAACTAATGCTCGGAGTGGAGCGTGAAACAGGGAAATCAACCTTTGGATATAAATTAGCAACAGGAACCATGAGACCATTTTGATGTAATCTACAAAGAAAACGAAATTTTAAAACATTGTCTGTTGGCTTATAAAAAAGTCAACTCACTTGCCAAGTGCAGTCATGAAGAAGAGTGCATTGTTTTTGTTTCCACGATGTGTCAATGGTATATGAATACCATTTGGCATAGATCGCTTAAGGATGGCACCCAACAGACCGTGAGGAGCAATTTCAATGGTCAACGCATTCTTGGGTAGTAGAGCAAAGGTTTCCTCAAAGAGTACACTGTTCAGCAAGTTATTGGTATGGTATTCGGCAGAGCACAGTTTACAGTTAGGTTGTTCCCAATCACTTTTCGGAACACTGGTACTGAGCCACTTGGCAGTCCTCTCCTTCGGTTGTGGAATTGTATCCTTCATGTTCTTCAGAAGTAATGGTCCCATAGATGCAATATATTTCGAGTGATATGCAATGTTTGAGCATGGCACTTCCTTTGCAAAGATATCCTTGGATTTTAGGTCGGCTACGAATCGACCAACTTCATCAATTGGGCCAGAGATTGTACATGAGTCAGCACCATTGTGGCATGCCACCTCAATGGCTTCTGGTAGCATGTTCTTAATGGCCTTGTAACCAATACCCACAGCAGCCATTGCGCCTCTGATCTTTTCAGTGTCCAC
The DNA here is from genome assembly GCA_018901835.1 of Scaptomyza graminum. NCBI lineage: Eukaryota > Metazoa > Arthropoda > Insecta > Diptera > Drosophilidae > Scaptomyza > Scaptomyza graminum. The sequence continues at coordinate 1,544,609 of JAEIFL010000290.1, forward strand.
ACTTACGCGACCACGATAATAGGAAGCTAGTATCATTTGCTCAGCTGTCAGCCCTCCATCAGCATAGCCACATCCCAATTCTCCAACAGAATGACCAATAATAAAATCGGGTTCTAAGTTAAGTGATCGAAGTACATCAGTTAGACCAATTTGTATAGCAGCAATGCCAACAAAGGAGTGCAAGATGTTCTGATAAATTGCAGGATCGTTGGAGGTAAGGATATCAATGAGATCGAGGCCCTTTGGCACCAATGTCTTGTGACAGATTTCAATGGACTGTCGGAAACGTGGAATCACCATAAGCGATGCTCCCATCTCGTTCCATTGTGAACCCATGCCGCTGAATACCCAGACAATGGGTCGCTTTAGGCCAGTGTAATGCTGAACATCCTTAACCAATGCCTTTGTTGGCTCTACACCATTATTAGCAAAAATGCCATAGCCGCGAAAAACCATGCCAGATACGTCTTCATCCTGTGTGTTTTGCAATAGTCCTATAAACTCGGCATCCAACGGTTTTTTTTCAATCGCATTGAAAATCACATTAATTGATTCCTCCGTTCTGCCTGCCCATGTCAGAATTCTGGGCAGATTATCTTCGGGCAAACCAAAGTTTCTCTTTGGCTTGGGATTTGCTTTCAATACGGCATGAGCATTGGCACCACCAAAGCCAAAGGAATTTATTCCGATATATGGCTTTGGCAAAGGAGTGGGATCCTTCACAACAATTAGTCGACCCTCAGCAAGGGCAGTAATAGACGACTTTACTTCGGTAAAGTTAATATTAGGTGCTATTAAGCCAGTTTCGAAAGCAAAACAGGCTTTCACCAAAGAGCAGATGCCAGAAGCAGCTTCCGAATGTCCCACATTTGATTTGACCGAACCCACAAGAAGTGGCTCCTTGCGTTGGCTACAAAGCACATTATCAATTGCCTTGCACTCTTCCGGATCACCCACTACGGTGCCAGTGCTATGTGCTTCGAGATAGCCCAAGTCGTTTGGTGTCAGATCAATTTGCTGGTAAAACTCATGCAATAGTTTTTCTTGTACCTTGCCCGATGGGTAAGTAATACCCTCCGGCTTGTATCCATCACAGTTTGTTTTCGAATAAATGACACTTGCGTAAACGCGCTTGGCATCTCGCTTCCTTTGAAGGAACATGCAGTTAATCGTCTCTGAACGAGTGTAGCCACTTGCATTCTTGTCAAAAGGACGACAGAAGCCGTCAGGCGCCAATACACCGAGTCTGCATTAAGGAATGTTAATAATTTGCAAAATAATGACAAAGGGCTGCTTACCGAGCAAATTGAAGAGTCACAAAGGGATGCAACAACAGATTCGAGCCACCAATAATGGCAGCGTCAATTTCACCATTTCGAATGGCACTAAATGCATTATCCAACGCATACATTGAACTGGAGCAAGCCGTATCAAGCAAAAAGGACGGGCCCTCCAAGCCCAAAGAGTACGAAATCCTATTGGCCATCATTGCACGACTGCAGCCAGTGATGCCAAAGCCACCCGACGATACCTTCTCGTAGAACCAGGTTTTTTCCGACTCAGATATACAGGAACCGACAAAAACACCCGTTTTGGTGCCATGCAAACTTTTCGGATTGATACCCGCATCAATTACCGCTTCGTAGGCCGCCTCTATCAATATGCGTGTTTGCGGATCCATTGTGTGCGCTTGCTTAAAGTGCACTCCAAAGAATGTAGCGTCGAACTTCTCAATCTCGTTAATTTTACCCGAGCGCTTGGGTATCTCAGGATTAAAGTGACGCCAACGACGCTCATCATCATCCACCATATCAATCTGACAAGAAAATTTTTAAGTAAGTCATAAGAAAAAAAAGCACGTGGTAAAATTTTAAGCTTTCATTTGGTTTTTTGAACTTTAAACATTCTAAGGAAATTATAACATTTTTTTTCGTGAGCTTAAAACTTTTTTAATATAGCAATTTTTAAAACCGCTTAACTCAGCACAATTGTTCAAGAAGTTGACATTTTGTAGCCAGCAAATTCGGCAGTATACAAATCGTATTTGTTTATTTCAAGCGAAAGACGTGCGTTTGGTTAGGTTAGGATTGAACTTTTTTTTCTTCGAATTTTTGAACTTTTCACTGATTGTTTTAATTATAAACACTATAATTTAATGTGGAACGATTGCAAACCTTGTTATAAAGATTGTATTCGTATTCCGTGATGTTTTTGGAATTGGGAAATTTTCCAGCCATTCCGGAAATAACAATCTCATCGCCATCGGTATCCGGTAGCGATCTAGAGTATTTTTTATTCTTTTTCACCATTGTATCAGTTGCCATTGCGTTCAGTTTTAAGCACTTGATTGATTATTGGTATAATTTTATAAATGTTTAATAGTCCTTCGACAAGGTTTTTGTTTCACTTTTTCACTAAAATATATGTATGTTTATCACAATATGGTTATGGCTTCGGTTTTTGTTCTGAAATGTAATCCAGCGAGAGTATGCGACCGAATTGCCAGACAAATAGCAATTAAACCCCCAACTTGCCCACTAGCTGCTTTTATACACCTGTTACGAGGGGCATATTACAAATTCCAAAAGGAATAAAAATGGTGAATACTTTGACCACAAACACTCCCAAGTAATTAAAGTCAACGAATTGCATAAATAAACAATTAATTTCGCTATGCATTGTAATTTCAAGGGCTGCTACAATTTAGTGGCAAAAGTATTGATATCGATATAGTGTACCTTTGTAGTTTTGTTTATATATACATACAAACATAAATGTATTTTGACATATTTAAGATATCAGAAACTATTCATATCTATAAACAAAACTTAATTCTCATAGATAACAAATAAAAAATATATCAATAATATCGGCAAAAACTTATTTGTTTTATGAATTACGGTCTGCGTTTTGCATATGTCACACGTTTATCAGCTTATTTTTTTGTATAATTTTATATCCCTATGAGGTAATGATAAAATTGTAATCAATGCATAGTTTTGCATTGGCAAACATTTGCAAGTCTTTTCATGGGATATATTTTTAAATGATTTGATTGTTGTTATCCTTCATTGTGATTCCATAAATCAGATTTTTACCAAAATGCCAACCTTTCTAGAATAAGCTTTGAACACAATTTTCTTACAATAGATCAACTTCTATATATATTTGAAGTACAAAGCTTATGCCCAATTCAAACAATTAAAAACTTCACAAACGGTCTTTTAATATCCCGAATTTCGAACAATTGTAGAGTATAATTAAAAAGACTTGCAAGGTATAAAGCTTATTCTTTATTTCCCCAATCAATCATCTACAGAAACATACAAATGTACATACATACATATGTAGTTCGATGGGCTTAAATTGTTGTAATACCTTTAAAGTTAATGAACTTGAACAAGCCGCTTCCACCGGCAAAATGCAAATGAATAAGTCGTTCGTTGAACTTACCTAATAGAATGCGTATGCATATGTGATTGCCTCTACAATATATACGTATAGATACATTGTAGATATGCCTATCACATGTTGCATCCACAGAAATCACACAATTGCCATGGCAACGGTTTGTCCGCCAGTTAACAGTGAAATACATTTTAACCACAAAGGTAATGATATATTTACCAAAATTATAAAAGAATACAATGCACTTCAATTTATCGAGGCATTAAAATCGTGTACAAAAAACTTATTGTGCTTATTAAGGCCACAAAAAACAAAACGGAAATTCTCTAGTGAAAAGTAATAAGTTCAACGGAATAGTGGAAATTTTCCAATTGACTAGTCAATAATTAAAACCGAATCAATTTATGACTTTTAACTTGTGGCTTAAATAAATATAACAAAAAGAAATTGTTTAAATATTGTTATCAAGCGCCTGCGTTTCTTTTTCTTGATTGTTAAGTATACAAACTTTTTGCCTTGAATGTAATTTGCATGCAGAAGTTGAGAAAACAGTTTCAGTTTCTTGAAATAAGCCGAAAGTTTTTGTTACATATTTATAACTTTTGATGTGCTAGGTATGTAATGTTTGCAAGAATGTAGTAGTATAACAATTAAGGCCAATAAAAAGTCCTGAAATACTTGATGCATGCCTTCGACCAAAAAATATGTGTTAAATTTGTCTCACACCACATGGAGAAGGAGACTGGCAATGATTGTTGGTAATAATTTGCAAAAGTGGCTTGATTGCGGCCAGGAAATGCCCCAAGGGTTTTTCACAATCAATGGCAATCAAACGTTTTATATTTTTCATACCTATCCTACATGTAAACGTATATGCATGTGTGTTATTTGTGTGCGAATATTTGATCATTTGGCCAGAGGCAACACATTCACATTGCCGACAGTGTCAAGTCAAATATTTTTTTCAAGTGCTCGTTGTTTGGAATGTAAATACACAACTACCATTTCAGCATGCAAACAACAAAATAAATAAATATTCATGTTTATATTTCCAAATATATTAGCATCCTTTAATTTGTGTTTTAATCGACTCGAGTGCTTTGAACTTGGCAGTCGTCCTTGCTAGCAAAGTCGAATAGTCGAACATCCAAAGACAACAATATTAAAATTAATTCCTTTATTTGTTTATTGTATTTGCTATTTAAATTTCTTTAATAAGTTAAAAAAATGATTGACATTCTGCTTTGAGCTTGTCACTTACAGTAAAAACAAGGGCAATAGTGACAATAGAATTTAATGCATTGATTTATTGACCGACTTATGCACAATTGAGGAAGCAACAATGGAAAATCTTTATATGCAGCGCAAATCCCATAAACCGGTTTTGTTTCAATGAGCTGCTCAAAAGCCGGATTGCGGTTATGACGTATGAGTACTGTAAAACCCATTTGAGTTGTGCTCTTCACGCGATCATCGTAAGTTCAAGATAATCTCTCTGTCTTATCACAGCGCGACACAAACTTACGCAGCAAAAGAGAGAGCAAGAGCGCAGCAGAGAAACTAAAGCGCTCTCAAGCTTTCAATGCAAAGCTCCAACGATGGGCATTTCTACGAGCTCGTCCAGTGTATCTGATTGACTCCAAGCTTTTAGCGTTAGTCTTAAATATAATTCGGTCGCGTTCACAGCACTTGAACTGCTGCTGACTGGGAGCTGCTTGGAATACAGGCTTTTCATTTTGGTTGGCTTCCATAGGATAGATTAAAAGAGCGCTAATCAGCGGTTGTGGGGTTTTTCGATCAAAAGCCAAGGTTATCACAACTACACCAAAAGTAAGGTACGTACGAGCTTCTATATTTTGGCAATCAGCTTTGTGTTTTTGGAAAAACCCCATTAACACATTCGAATATACTGCATTTTACGTCATTGTTTACTTGGAATCTCTAGTAGCGGGTCAGTCATAATTAGTATTATAGTATGTAAACGTACAAAAATGAAAGCTGGATCTCACGAAATTTTGTATTGTGGTTTTTTGTTTTGTTTTAATTTCTTTTCTAGTGAGATTCCAAACAAGTCTAACATGATTCACAAGTTTTGTTTAGAAATTCTTAACACTGTGCATATATTTATGTACTATGTACTACTTACTGCCAACTTAGTATGATGATAACAGAATAAGAGTGGCTGCAGAAATTAATTGAAAAACTGGAATATAACTTTACAGTTATTGCATATTAATAAGCGAGGTCGCTCAACTAATTTAAATAGATGTTAACTTCTAAGATGAACTTGATTAATAAGTTGAATTAATCATTTTCTGGTTTTTAAATGTTGACAAACAAACTTAATTATTTATTTAACTTTCAGATCAAGATGAATAAATACTTCGCATTGGCTGCTATATGCCTGGCACTGCTCTCATGTGCGTTTGCTGCTCCCCAGCAGAGTTCCAATGTGGATAGGAACATTCAGGATATCTTCAACACAAATCCAAGCACTCCAAATCCGCCGCAAAGCAACACAGGATTTCAGGTGGTCACACCTGTGCCCATAGATCCCTCAAGTCCGTTGATTGACTTTACATCCATCAGTGGCAAGACGGCAAATTGTAATTGTGTGCCCTACTACATGTGCGATCCCTCAACGAACAGCATTACAGAAGATGAGTCGTTTGATGGTTTTGGTGCAATTGATATACGATTTGGAGAAAACGATCCCGTTTGTCCCTCATCCGTGGATGTTTGCTGTGCCGGCAATCGCACACGCGAAGCGGTCTTGAACCCAACTCCACTGGACAAAAGACCAAATCAGCCGCGTGGCTGTGGAGTGCGAAATGTGGGTGGTCTGGATTTTCAGCTGCTTGGAGCTACTCAGAATGAAGCTGGATTTGGCGAGTTCCCCTGGACCGTAGCCCTATTGCATGCCAACAACTATAGCTACTTTTGCACCGGTTCACTCATCCATCCCCAGGTGGTGCTCACTGCTGTACACTGTTTAACAAGCCATGCACCGGGTTCCTTCATGGTCCGAGCTGGTGAATGGGATACACAAACAACGAGAGAGCGTCTACCTTACCAAGAGCGTACGGCACAGCGAATCATAACACATCCACGATTCAATAGTAGGAACGTAGCCAATGACTTTGCTCTGGTTATTCTATCACAGGCATTCACACTGGATGATCACATCAATGTGGTTTGCCTGCCTGCTCAAGGCGCCATACCTGCAGCACAGACCACCTGCTTCTCAACCGGCTGGGGTAAGGATGTCTTTGGCGTTGCTGGCAAGTTCAGTGTTATCATGAAACGTGTACCGCTGCCCGTTGTTGATTTTAATACCTGCCAGAGACAGCTGCGTGGTACGCGACTTGGACCTAAATTCGCATTGGATCGGTCTTTTATGTGCGCTGGCGGACAGCCAGATGTGGATACCTGTCAGGGCGATGGTGGTGCACCGCTTGCGTGTCCAATTGGATTATCTACAGAGAATCGATACCAACAGAGTGGCATTGTGGCCTGGGGTATTGGATGTAATCAACCCGTGCCAGCGGCTTATGCCAATGTTGCTTTGGCTCGTGATTGGATTGATCAGCAAATGTTGGCCAATGGCTTTGGAACGACTACCTATACAGCCTAATTTAGTTTGTGAATGGCCACGATAAAGAAAATAAAATTATAACTGATACATAATTTTGACTTACAACTTGCAGTCCCTGCGAAATTATGTCAGTTAGTTTCCAACAACTAAGTACGTATTTAAGTAAGAAACTTTGAGGAGCAGTTTATTGTGCAGCAGTAAAAAAAGCATAAAGTCAAAGTGAGGACTCGAATAAGCGCACTTGCTGCGTGCGAAGCCATTGTTATTTGGAACCTTTAAATGTAACCACAAAGAATGTGACTTTAATTAAGAACTCCGACGGCGGCAAATTAAGTTAAAGATGCAAAAAAAAAAAAAGAAACCCGTCCTTAGACCGAAATGGTGTCAAAAATTCTTCTCACTTGAAACAAACACGCCCACAAAGTGTTGCAATTATATTTGTCATGCATGCAGAGCAGCATCTGCGGGTCGCCAGCATAGCAAAGCACACACACACATACACACTTATGCATATATGTATGTATGTATATAGTACGTTTGCTGGTGTCGTATCTGAAGCCAAAGGCAGCAAAACGCCGGAGATGGTTGAAATGCTGAAGCTGGCACCGCCCGCACCTGCATTTGAATTGCAGCATCTGGATGCGTGGCTGACTGCAGCTGGTGGCGCCAAGCGCCCGAGTCTCATTTCAGTTCGTTGTGTCCGTCCGTCACCCAATCCACCTCTCACCGTCCGCCTCCCCGCGTTTCGACTGCACTGCTCGTTAACCGTGCACAGTGCGAAGAAGTATAAGGTGACTGAGTCACTGTGTAACTGTAACATAACATGTGCTTAACCCAAAAGCAGACGCACCCCATCAACCTAAAGCGCCACATGCCTTCCGACCCCACTCCACCCCCTGCTTCCAACGACATGTTACAGCCTAATTGCAGTTTTTCAAATGTTGCAGTTGCTTCCGAAAAAATTAGGGTCATGGAATTTTAAAGGCGCCTTTGCTATTGGAGTAGCTACTGGGGCTTAAAGGCCACGAGCGCGCAATGGTGGTTGGCGTTGGGCTGGCGTTGGCTTGGCTTGGCTGCTTGGTTAGTTTGCCAGCGGATGTAAAACGAGTATGGGGCAATGCTTATTTTATGCAGCTATACGAATGTGTCTGCTCCAGGGAAGCACTTAAATGAAATTCCCATTATCACTCTTAGCACCAGATACAGAGCTGAACTTTATGTATGTGTGTGTGTGTGTGTGAGTCTGTGATTCAGTTTTCGATTTAATTTCAACGTTTATTAGCATCTTAAGAAAAAAATTTAATCGCTGCCAATTGGCAATTACATTCGTATCTATTTGGCTAATCAAACAGTTCTTAGTGAAGTGTCATATGGTTATTAGCAATAACTTTAATGAGAAACTCGCTTTGGCGGCTTAAGGGCATTTTTGGTTGAGGGTGCGGTTGAAGCATTAACCTCTTAAGCTCTTTGGCGGCTTAAAACGTAGAAGCTGAATCCGGAATTGAATGATTGGCATAACGACGTCAGCCAGCTGCTCCTGCTGCTGTTTCTCCCGCTTCTGCTGCTGTAATAAGTTAAAAAGCATTTACGAACAGACACACACCAGGCAGACAAGCCGGCAATGCCCATCTTCACTCTTGACTACTTACCCATTACAACATTTTGCCCGATTCCCTGGCGAGGTAGGTGGCATGACTAACGCAATGGCGAAAGTTTCAGCATAAGGCCGTCACGGCCTGCATAAATTCCATAAGGACACCGTCAACAACCTCCTCATTCGCCATTTCCACCTCCTGCTCCTGCGTCTCGACTCGTCGAATGTGGTGCCGGTGCTTGTGCCGGTGCTTAGGCGTCGTAAAATAGTTAAAATATTTGAAGAACTTTTACCGACTTAATGAGGGCTTAAATGGCTTCCATATATGCAATTGTTGGCGGCGGCTTTCATTTAAGTTATTGAAAGGCAAACATTACCTTCATCATACCGGGCTAGTTTTGTGCACCAAAAATGAATTTAAGTTGATGACAAAATAATCTGCAGGCAATGGCACATATCCATATTGTTAGGTTTTGTTATGAAAAAGTTATGGGATTAATTTTGGATAGTTTTACATATGTTATAATTGCTGACAAAGAAATAATTATCAGCGGAAATTGTTGATATCCACAATGAATTGAATATTAAATTTCGACATTCTAAGCTTAAACAAAATCAGTTTATTTTATTCTTTAAAAACGTATATCTTGACATAAAATCTACAATTTGTCAGAATTATTTTACGCTTCAAACAGAACAGATTATTTTTTTATATTAATTTATAGTTAAAATCTCTGTCATTTGCAGTGCATAAATAAATTGCCAAGGATTTTATTGTATTTCCCGTTGCTGTATTTCTGTTCAGTTGTTACTGGCTAAATTATGAATTTTTGAGAACGCCTCTTGCAACATAAAAACAACCGTTTAATGGAGGGTAAGGCATATATAAATTCAATACATTTCCATACACCATTTAACTGGTTGACTTCCTCGTTTTTGTGTTGAACTCAGACTTACAAATGAAATAACTGAAACTTTTCAAGCGAACTAACACAAATTGGAAGCAAAAACTGACGGCAACGGCAGCGCGGACTGATTGCCGACCAAACAGGAGCTGAACAGAGAAGCTCAACACAAATGCGGACAAGCTGCAGCAGAAGCTGCTGCTGCTGCTGCCGATGCCGCTGCCGTTGCCGATGCCGCTTCCGTGTACTGCTGCTGCCAAACTACTATAGTACAACGGAATACGTGAAAGAAAAAGATGAAATTCTCGTTGCAGGGAAAATGTTCCATTAATTTTTACATACAATGACCTGAATCAGCGTTTTTGGTGTTTCGCCTTCATTCCGTCCGTGTGACGGCTACGTCGTGGGCGTGAACAGTGAACAGTGAACAGGGACAGTGACTTCACCAATTACTGTGGCATGAGGCGGATGCAGACGTGAGTGCGGCCAAAGCTAGCTTCCTTTTCCCAATGAATTGGGATTCGGGCTCAGGTGGGAGTTTGCGCAACTGGCATTGCAGCATAGCAGAGCACCACACAGCATGCAACGTGGTGGTGCTGAAGCTGAAAAGCGTCGCTTCGAACGTGCAGAGAATCTAAAAACAATTTGTAAAAAAGGCTGGTTGTGGATAGCTACGGGAACGTGCAGGATGCTTGAAATTAAATAAATTATAACACACCGAATGATGATATACCCTTAGCTTGCTTATTAAATAAAACGGTCAAGAGCCAAAATCAAATTAAATGGTTCCTGAGTCGCATTTTCATTTCTTTCAAGACATTGATGTCATTTTGATCGTTTTCACTTGGCTTTTAGTTAATCTTATTTGGTAATAAGAGAACGTTTGCCAAGTAATATATGTACATATATATTCGTCCTGTTACAAACATCTTGACATAGTTGAGATGCACTTTGCTTGGATATAAATGAATTAACCGGCCAGTCAGTCACTCACAATTTTGCTAGCCTTTCATTTGTAGCTGCCGTAGACTAAAACAAGGCAGTGCCAACTAAATTACAAATATATATATGTGTATAAATTTATGTACTACATATAAACCGAGTAGTATGGTGTTTTACTGGGCTTTCAAAGCGGTAGAGGTCAAGAGTCGGACAACATACATATAATATTAAATTCAACACATTGCATTATTTATTCTGGCCTGATAATAGAACTCTCTGTGGACAACCTTTAAAAAAAGTGGTGAGACCCTCGTTAAGGTTGTAGCAAAAAATGTTTAATGCATAAATTGCAATGTTGTCTGACATGTACCAAAAGTCAAGAAGAAAAAATGTAAATCAACAAACATAATTACAAAACAACATCCTTGAACAAAGTAGCTCTGCAAAGTAATTGCATTTGCTGTTATTAATATTTACCAACTCCGTTCATAAGGATTCACAGTGACAACACATACTAATAATATACACTTATACTCTGTTTGCTCTCTATGTCTCATGGCACACATGTATGCTAGCAGCAAGCATGATTTATTAACTAATGATAGCGATTGCAATTTGATTGCCAATTGTTACGTACTATAAATACGGAATTTACATTCATATTTCTCTATGTTCATGTAAATAGTAAGTAGTTGAGTAAACGCTCAAGTACTGGAGGCAATCCTAACAAAACAGAGATATGCGAATAGGTATGAGTATGAGTATGCGATTGTGTATTGAATTGCAAAAACCAACTTAAACCCAAGTGCTTTAACGGTTTTATATTTTGTGTTTCGCTTACTGATTTTGTGAAAGAGAAAAACATTTCGCCAAATCATGGTAAATGACCAATGGGTGGCGGTGGGACCACCCAGTGTGCTCCCTGTGTTTACTGGAATGCTGAGTTTCTGAATGTGTTGTACATATGTATTTGCAGGAGCGTAGTCAATTCGAGTTTTTGTAGTCTATTTTGCTTAACTTATTCAGTTGATCATGTAGAATATTTATGGGTTAAGCTGCCACTGCCAAAGAAATAAATATGTGGCAGTTAAGAACTTAAAAAAAAAAGATAAAAACAAATTTTGAATGCACGCAAATAGGATACGCTATCTACATATATTTATATATACGTAAAAAAAACTTCGAAATATATACATAGTAATAAAAAAAATAATACAAAAAACTATTATTAGGCTCATATAAATTCAGCATGGCGCATACTTGCTGAACAAAGCCACATCCGTATGCAATCAATAGGTTTTTTGATTCAATAATAAATATCTTATTTTTTGTTTGTTTAGCCCCTACAACATGCCCTTTGCTACGCCACTGTTGTATGTTTCTATCTATATATATGATTGTACATACATTTTTATGTATCTGTTATTGTAGCTGATGTTGCTGCTGCTGCTGCTGTTGTTGCTGGCCATTTAAACAGTGTTTTATGGTTTTGGCAGCATTTAAACAGCGAATTCATGAAATTCTTGCACAAAAATTGCGTATACGCCCTGCTGTCAGTAAAACAAATACAAATCAATGTATATTTTTACATACAAATATATTGTAAATACACATACATATGCAAAGCTGTTTCTCAAACTCACGTTTAAGCAAAGTGTTGCAAGTTGTTTCAAAGACTTGTTCATGAATACTTTTAATGTTTTTCAATTTATTCTTTATTATCTTATTGTCTTATTGTTGGTTGTTTTGGTTATGGCGTTTCATTAGGTGTTATATTGTGCCCAAGATTCATTTGCAGTTGGAATTTATTGCAAAGTGCTTGTGGCTATTTAACGTTTTTAATTGAAAAAGTTTTGTTTTTGATGTCGATGCTGGAGCCAGCTACCCTTCTCCTCCCGGCTAAGGTTACGCCTTGCGCCTTGCGCCTAGTTCTGATTCATAGCAGATAGGTTTGGTCACTGCTGGTAACCGTTGTCGTTGCCTAAGTTGCTGTGGCTGTCAGCGACAACTACTTGCAGCCACTTATCATAATTAGCCCAGTGTGCTAGTGCTGCAAATGAAGAAGTTTTGCATCACCATTCTAACGAGAGGTGGCCCCACTTGCTTTTAAAGGCCCATTAACAAGTTATTGGCCAATGGATGACTGGTGGCTGGCGGTCTGGCTTGTGGATTGGGTGGCCATTACCATGAACTGTGATCATGCCCGTTGCTAACAAAGGAAAGACTCCGGGAATACATTTTCATAACGAGACGCAGTCAGTCACTCAGTCTACTTATTGTTTGGACGAGCTGCTTCATCATTATTGACAGACGTAATCAATTGCAGTCCATTAGACTTTGCAGTCGGCTGCAGACAACGATAGAGAAACAAAAAAATAAAGAACTAAATGACACAAACCAATGCTCGAAAATTATTGTGCAGCATGAAAATTATCTGTTTTCTTTGTCTTGGTGCTTTTCGTTGTTAAGTGAAATACGATAATAAGCTGAAATTAAACAAAAAATATACTTTGGCCAGTCACACTATAATTCTTAACTAAATGTAAATTTATGTTGTAAAGTAACAAATAAAATTTGTACATTAAAAACAATTTGTCAACAGAATTTTATTAATGAGTTTTTTGCCCAGTGCCTTATCTTTGTTGACTTTGCTGCTCATTGCAAACTAATTGCAACTGTTGTTCTTTCGACAGCTATGGTATTAGCAGCTTCCGTAGTTTGGTTTGGATGTAATTGAAAGCGTTCTATTGGTCATGTTTACGTATAGTCACCACATCATCGATAACACAATAAATTAGTTCAATTATAATAATACGTATATTCGTTTATTACCCTGTTTCATGATTGAACGGAACAAAAAATTATAAATAATTAATAACAAAATGTTTACATTTGGTTTTACATATGATTTGTGTTGGAACTAAATAATTCCATTAAATTGATAAAACAATATTTGTTCAATGTGTTTTGATCATTGGAAGTTTTGGCAACTTAACAATTATTCAAAATGTTTTCGAACTGAAAAATATACTTAAATCGCTAATGCAGACAAAACGCATCTATTTGCGATTATTTGGCTGGTTCTCTGCTTTATTTGTGTACATTTAACAATTTTCTAAACTTGTTCAACTATTCTTTAGTATGTATGTATGTATGATTCATTATCTTTCACTATGAACGATTATATAGTTTAACGGTGATAGCACATTTATTATGTGAATGGTATTTAATAATTGATGTTATTATTGTGTGTACTTAATGTGTATGTATGCAAGCATATTTAAGTACATATTCTAGACAAAACAGCACTGGGTCTTTGAAACCTGCCGTCGAATATTTAATATCGTACTTGTCTCGTTTCATTTTTGACTATCTTACAGATTTTATTTAAGCCATCTTAACTGTTAAAGTAACAGAAATACATCTGCTTGGCTCGTTTTTCAGCGCAGTAATAAACCAAATTAAATAATTTAGGACCTTAAAACAGATTCTGCTTGGATAGTCACAAGTACTATGTACATATACTATGTACATACAATCTAGAAACATGCTTTTAAAGTATTTTTGCTCTTGTACTTAATTCAATTCCAGTGAAATGGCTGAATAATCTCACATTAAGGGCTATTCAACTTAACTATTTAACGCGGCTTCACTGACTTTGCGGAATTCAGATCCTCCTTAAGTGTTTTCCTAATATGTAACTTTAAGTTCTTTAAGATATACAAACTTTCAATAATTTTAATAATTTATCATTGTTTGTTTTTTGTTAAGGCAAATAAAACTCTTCAAGTTATGCTCCCAGTGGATATACAAACTACCCGCGATATACAGATTTTGTAATATTTAATGTAAACTTTATGCTCTTAGTACCTTAAAATCTAGAAATTCATGAAATACGAGTACTTTATATATATATCTATATATAATCTATATATTATAATAAGTGAATATACCAATGTTGTAGTTAAGGGACATCATAATACATTTTGTTCTTGGCATTAAAATTTATACTAAGTACGTACGATTTTAATTTATTTTTCGCTAGATGCATTAAAACAATTTAAAATTCTCAAGTCGAGAATTGGTTATGTTATGCAGGATAGCCTCTAAATTGCCGTTTTTTTTATGATTAACCGTAGAAATATGCGTATGTTTCAATTGCAAAATTTTACTAACTTGATTAGATAAACGGTATGTGTGTGTGGGTGTTAGTTTGTGTCTCACATTATTTACAAGTAGAATAGCTCCTCATCCACTGCGTCTACGTTTTCGGTACTTTGGGAGAGAGAATGGTGAACAAACGCTCGGCCTTGAAACTGATCCTAGAAGCATTGACTACGTCCAGATGTAGACATCTGCAAGCCACTGCTACCACCCCCACCTCCACTTGGGTGGGTAGGTGTGGTTGTTGTATGACTGTGGATGCCGGAGCGCGTGTCACTGGCTGAATTTGGTGGCTTCATTGCGAGTAGAATGGATGCGGGTCCTGGCGAGGCAGTCACTGTGATCGCTGGTATATCTGAAGACTTGTTACCATTGGTGGGTGTGCCCGAACGACTACCATTCGCCTCGGCAACAGTGGGCGAGCCCAAGCCCATGGTAGCCGACAATGGTAGCATGTTGAAGTTCAAGTGCGGTTGCGGTCGCACCGCAATTGCGATTGGCAGTGATGCCTTGCGGTTGAGTGAGTGTCATCCATAGTAATACTGTCCACTGCTCTCTGTTGACAATCCACGTGCCAGACTGCGCGGCACCGTACTGTCATAGTACACCCCACTGCCGCCAGTTGTGGCCATGGAATGTGGTGGCATATTCATGCCGGCGCCAGTGCCCAACATCGCCGGCGGTGGTGATGGTGAGCTCATCAGGCCCATGCTAGTTGGTATTAGTGTGCGTCGTAAGGTGCCTGCATGCGTATGCTGATGTCCTGGCACCATGATGGTGCCACTTAGATAAGTGGGCGGCATGCCACTCAAGCTCGAGGGACCCAGCATGTGCGGACCTGTGATTGCGATAAGGAATCAAAGCGGAGGCATGTGGAATTATAATTTTCAATATGTTTTCAGTTATGAATGCCATGAATTATAGCAGACAGGGCTGGTAACAAATATAATTAAAGAACTAGAATTTAAATTTAATTAACGTGAATTATAAAATATGTTGGCCATAGCCGCATACTTATTATGCTTACGCGTTTTCATGGCAGAGAGTATAGAGATAGAGAGAGAGAGCATTACTTACCTATAGTCATAGCTCCGCTGACGACTGGATGGCCCATGCTGGTATATATGGTGGGCTGTTGTGCTGAATGTGGTGCCATCATCACACTGGTTGCTGTGGACGATGGATGATGGTGGTGGGGTTGGGCGCCCTGTAAGCCGCCGTAGTTACAGTTGGGCGTTGGTGCGTATGTCATATAGGTCTTTTGTTTGTTTGGCCCAAGCGCAAGCCCAACCAACAGTTGGTAATGCCATTTTTGCGCCACATGCAGATGATGCCATGAATGTTGACGTTCAGGATGACGGTGACGGCAAAGGATATGAAAAGGCAGAGCAAAAGTAAAGCAGAAAGAGAGCGAGTTAAGCTGGTGCTCATTTATTCTTGCAATTCGAAATGGCAACCAGTCGAGGCTACCAACACATCCAACTGAACCAGGCAATCAAGACCGTTCTCGCTCACACACAGAACTGTCATAAAGACGCGTTAACTCCTTTGCTGCATTTTTATTTTACCATGTGGCCATTAATATTTCATAAATTAAACAGTGCTTTACTGTGCACAGATACGATTGTTCACTTACACATTAAACAGCTTTCTTTTACTTTAATTTAAATATATAAATAAGGATTTCCATACGCCACAAACACACACATGTATGTATATATTTTCTAGTTTTTAGTCTTTTAAGCTGATTTCAAGCTAGTTACATCAGTATTCCGAATTTCCCCTTTGATTCAAATAATTGCAATAAGTATTGAGATTGTCGAAAGACTTTCAATCAAACTGAAAAGCTACGCAAAATAATCTGCTGGGGCTTAAAGGATTCGGCAATCGCCGGAATTTTGCTGTAAACCTTTTTGTATTTATTTTTCATCATCTTTCATGCGTCAGATATGCACCTAAGGCACACTTGTCTGTTCGGTACAGGTGCTGTAATTTTCATTTTCGTTTTCAACCTTTCAACAATGGCCAACAAACCATCAGAGCGCTTTCAAATTCATAAATACATATATATGTATAGTGTAGCACTGTAGTACTTATAGTTGTATGGTTTTTGTTGCTGCTTGTTTCCTCAAATGCTCAGACCCCATGAAATAAACAACAAAATGTACAAAAATTGTTGCAACGAGCATTCGGAGCAAGGCTAGAAGCATTTTCCCAATGGAGGTTAAACGGTGACTGGCAGCGAGTGGGTGGAGGGGAAGGGGTGGCGATTTAAGGACTCTCCTTGCTTTTGTTTGTCCAAAATGGGTTAAATGGCAAGGGAACTACCCTGGCGCTTAGTTTCCTCTCATTTCCTTTCAACAGAACCACAACAAGTCCACTCTTGCCTTTGCTTTTGCTTTTGATGCGCCCTCGTTGTCTATTGTCGGCGCAAGAGCAAGAACAATGAAATTTCCATATTTAAAAATGTGTGTTTATTTACCTTAGGTAATGACTACAGGTAATGGCTGAGCCACTAGCTCAACACATAATAACTATGGATCAAGGGGGCGAATAGTCATTACGCTTATTGGCAGGTAATTTGGTTAAATACAGCTACCTAATCTCCACTTAATTGTTCTAATAACTAGATAACTTGTAGACAAGTCTGAACTCTTCAAACTTGTATGCCAACCAATCAATACAGCACACACACACGTTTATCCGAACTTTATACGCACACACAAAATTCACTTTAGGAAACAATTTTAATTGAAACTCACCTCATTCCGTGATGATAGGCTGGACAATGGCATGGGGGTGGTCAGGTCCACATCGACATCAATGTCGGAGATGTCGTCGCCAAAGGTATCGGCCAGATGTGTTTCACCTGTTGCAAGCTGTTGGAAATTTCCACCAGCTCCACCTGAACCACCCGAGCCCGCTGTGCCGTCAATTGGCGTATCTGCAAAGTTTTTGGCCACACCGCTAGCACTTGAGCTCCTTTTTAAACGTCCGCCACGACGCTGGAGGGTAAGACGACCGATGACTAGCGTCAGACAGAGGAGAACGCCAGCCGTCACCGATATGATTAGATACAGGTAGAACTGTTCCTGGTGCTCTGCATGCGAAAGTAAGTAAGTAAGTAAAGTCAAAGTACACAAAATAATGCATACAGAGTAAGTAAGTCAGGGGCTTTGTAAAGGTATATTCCTTATTTCCTAATGGCAAGAACAACACGAACAAAAACAAGAACAAGAACAAGTAACAAGTAGTTAGTGTAAGCCTGGCGGAGCAGCATGATGAGTTTTACACTTGGTTGATCTTCACTGACTGACAGTGTGCTCGTCAACGGGTTGTCTGCATTTGCGTGGCAGGAACGTAGTAGGTTAAAGTTTTAATCGGGCGACTTTGTTTATGACTAAAACGAAATCAAAAAGTTTACCATGTGGTAAGCAACAAGCAGCGCGCATCAGGCAGGGTGCAGCACATGCAACTTTGTGTGGGCTGCCACAGACGACCTTTTTCCCTTCGTGCACTGCTGATGACAGCCGCTGAGGCTGACAACCGGGAGTTGAGCTTTTGAGGCATGGAAATGAGGAAAAGGGAAGATGGTTTGGTTTTTTTTTTTTTTTTTTTTTTTTTATTTTTTTTATTCTGAACATCGTCTGCAGTGTTTCGAAACGTGACATTGCTGATGGAACGTATTAGTTTATGTTGTTCTTGCTGTTGTCATAGTCACACAACTTGTGTGTTGCCACCGAGTATGTGTTTGTGACTGTGTGTGTGTGTTTGTGTGTATGTGTGTGAACAAAAACTTCGATTAGTTACACATGAAAGCCTTAACTGTACAAACGACATGCCAAAGGGAAAAGAAACACACACACACATAACGCGGGGATCTCGAACTCACTTCGGATGTGCAGATAGGTGTTCAGCCAATTTGCCAAGAAACCAACCACTTCGACACGTTCAGTGACGATGTCCTCCTCTGTGCAGTTCAAACCAATTGGCCCCCAATCATCTACCATCTGGCACTTGCGGCGATAGAAGAAATTTCCTTTCTCAAAGCCAGATTCAGTATTGAGCTCATCATTACCATCATTGGCATTAGTTACCGAATCAGAGCCAGCTTCTGCATCTGCTTCTTCTGTCTCCAACTCAATGCTGTTGGTCTCATTAGCTTCGGAGCTTGGAACCCCATCGGTCGTTGTGATAATTTGCTCATTGACCCATGTGGTTGCTGCCATCGATTGATGGTTGAATGACTCTTTTATACGGTTTAGGAGTCGCACAGATGACTGTAGTCTCTCTGCGAAAGATGTGGCAATGTGCGAGCAACATTTTTTGTTTTGTATCTTCTCTTTTTTGTTGTGTCTGGAATGACCTAACATCCATCAAAGACAAACGCAAATATCGCGTTCAAGGCTCTACGCCGACAGCATACATTATTTGACGCATCTGAACGTTACTAGATAATGCATGGCTTGGATGGATGTGGAGCTCAAGCTCAAGCTCAAGCAAAACAGCTGGCTAATGAAGACGGATGGGCGTGCTTCTAAAATATTTATACACGATACGCAGTTGAGGCACTTTGCAGTAAGTGAAAGACACGGCGCGGCGCCGGCCTGAACGACATACTCCATTATAAAGTGATGCGTGCACGCAACAGTGGGCAAAATCAAATCATAAATCTATTGTTGCCTGACCCACAGCATCAATCTGGGAAAACTTGTTTCTAAATGCATGACTAAAGACTCAACAATACCATAAACCTGACAAGCTGATACAAACTTACTTATAGCTATGAGATCAGACCACAACTTACCTTCTAAGCTACCATCGTTGCGTGACAGCAGAGGAGGCAAAAGTGTGCTCGTTGCTTCTTCTCCAACATTGTTTGAGTCAAAGTCAAAGGAACGACCCACATTGGCACCTTGCAGCTTGGGTGCTGGTGGAATGGCCTCAGACTCTTTGTAGAACTGATCCTCATCGTATAACTCATCTTGATCCAAGTCTAGGTCGGTTTGTTGTGGCTCATCCGATTCGGCAGCTGTTTCATAGCGATCTTTAAGCACCTTGCGGGGTACTGCAATAAAACCAGATTGAATTTCAGCAACTATAATTGATAGCGATTATAGTTGCTAATACTTACTGCATGTATAAACGACTTTCAGATACATTCGCACATCAGTCTTACAGGGTCGACCAAAAGTCCCAGCATCTGCTGTCACCGAGCAGCGTCTACGTCCATGACAGATTTGCATCACAGTCTCAGTGGCGTAGGATACAAGGCAGGCTATACATAGAAACACGAAAACTTTCAATTAGAGAGCCAGTCAATATTATATGAATTTACTTACTGGGTTGGCCCGTATCCTCTCGGTTGATAAGGACACTACCAGGTGGTGCGCCCTGGCCACCACACTGGACACTCTCACGCTCCGTATGGCCAAAGGATGCGCTGTAGATGGCGATGCGAGAGTACGGATTGCACATCAAAGGCATATTGTCGTTCTCACAGGCCAACTTGCTGCGGAATTCGTCTGTGTTGATGGGGCAGGCATGCACAAAATAATGGCCAACATTTATTAAAAGAACGTGAAAATATATAACCGTTAAAAATATGTCTTAATTTTGCGGCCATTAAAATTCGCAGAACAGAACATTTATAAATGTACATAAATTCTTATACATGTATTAAAATTGTTCAGATTTTTTTCCATTGTGATTCTCTTTTATTAAGCTTCTTGACAGTTATACGATTTATATATCTATACAATAGATTTATTGTATTAAATATATGACAATGTATATATTTTCACGCCATGTTGCCAACTTATATTGTCATTTTCAATTATGCAATATTCAACAATATGAAAGCAAAAAGGTTTTGAATTTGTATTAATTACTCATACGCCATGTTGCCACAAACTTAAGAGTTGTCATTGCAAATTAAAAACGATTTATAAAGTCAAATAAAGCCACCGCAAATATTAAAAATAACTAAAAAAAAATCAATGTACTTTAAACTTGTGTGAAAATGTTTGTTTTTCTGCAGACTTTATCAGTAAGTCACACTCTTGTAATTAATAAAATTAAAATCAATAAACACTGTTGAAAAAACTAATTTGAATAAATATTACTCCTATCCGTTAAAATGTCAATATAAATTATTTAAATAAGCAGTTGGGAATGCATATTCATATGTACATCCAATTGCCAGTCAAGCGTATGTATATTGTATAATTTTGTAAGTGACAGTGTTGCATTAATCCCTCATACGCCATGTTGACCTTAACAACATTTGGTAAATGAGTTCTACAGCTAACTGTGCTCAAAAGAAAATCAAACAAAAATTTATTATCCAATTACTCTGTTTGGCTATGAATCCTAAATATCTAAGGGCATTTTTAAGCGCACAGATCCAGCATACATACATTCATATGTATCTGCGCAATAGCACACGGTATGCGTGTGTGTGTGGGTGTATTGTACATATGATATATACGTCTTACAAAGCAATCTGTTGGAAGTCAGCCAAGCTGAGATTTGCAATTGTCGAACTACAGTCGAGAAAGACTCTCAGCATATATTCGTTTTCTTTTGCTTGTTCAGAGCTGCGAGCATCCGAAAAAAGGACCAAGCTTAAGCAATTATGAATTGTGCTGCTGGCGCTGTTTTAAATTTTCTTGCTGTGCACTTTTCAGCAAGCACCTTTAAATGCTATACATATACAACATATATATGGTATGTATATAAGAACATGTCTACTTATATACTTTAGTACATATAATTTGATGAATATTAAAAGAAATGTCTGTGGCACCAGGACAACGGACCGGGATGAACTTTAATAAATTTGGTAAATATTTGCATAGCATGTTTACAGGCCTTACTGGGCCTTTGGCATTGACTGCATAGCCCTCAACATAACCTTTAGGATGCGACTCCCGAATCCTACTCTAACAACTCCTACACTCCCACAATGTACGTGCACGGCCGTTCTATTGGGTGCTGTGATTCCTAGCGCCTTTTGAGAGTGCGAGTGCACGTTTTATTACGGAGAGACGTGAGAAAAGTTGAAAATTGCCATATTTTTATGACCGCAATGTGCCGTCTGGCTCGGTGTACACCTCCCCCAATTCATTCCATTTGCCAACTGTGCCTCTGACTGCTACTGTGCAGTGCTTGCCCGCAAGCTTTAGAGAGGGTTGAGGGGACTTTGGGTCTGTTTGGGGTTTGCTTGCACTCCCACGCACATAACCAGGCCGTAATTTTTCAACGTTTTCCACTCGTACTTTGCAGTTTTATTACTTGTCGCTGGTGTCCATAATGAGCAAAAGATAACAGACAATTTAGAAAAAAAAAACGGCTATCCTTAATTATATTACCTCACCAGCGCCCCTGCAGTGCTCGTTTTTGTTGGCCCTGCAAACGTGCTAGCCAAGTACTAAGCTATGCGGACCAAGTAGTACAACAAGCCGTCTGCCCTTTATTTTTTTATTTCGTTTTCAACCCGCTGTGCATTTCCTTTTTTCTAATTTGAATGCTGCGTTGCTCTTGCTTTTGTCTCGCTCCTGTTTGTTTCATTTCTTCGGTTTGTTTGTGTGCTTTTTAACAAGATAACATCTGCGTCACTTGTCACAAAAAAATAAAAATAAAAATACACAAAATACTGTACAAAAATTCAGGCAAAGCTGCAAAATACGAGGAATGGCTAAAAGGCTGACGCAAATTACCAAAGAATTACATAGAATGCACAGTTTCAGTCCCGTCTTGGGCTCTGGCATCTCTGAATCTGAATAAAAGTCGAATCGAACTGTCTACTAAGGGCATTAAGAACTCGTTTAACGATTGTCGTTCAATGCAGCAGCAGCTAGTAGTAGTAGTATTACAAAAATGCCAACGACACTTTGCCAACACTCTGCCTGCGTTCCTGGCAGGTAAAACTCAAAGCAAAAGTGCCACAATGGAGTTTGGAGTGGGGCTGCTCACTTAGGTGGTTCATCTGTTCGCTTATCGGCTTCAGTTTGCCGAGTGATTACGATTAAACATGAATTGCTTAGCAGATCGTAAATAATCGAGTGCCATTAGCCCAATCACCATTGGCACTGTCCAAGCGGGGCGGGAAATTTCGGAAGGAGGACAGTGCATGCAAAAAATGCACAGAGTAAAACTATGCAAATAACTCAGCGAAAAGTTTATTCAACTATTTTTAATGCTGCAAAAAGCAAATGCAAAAGCGCAGCTGCATTTTTCATTATGCTTCTAGCTGAATTTGCAGCGCAAACCAACCATTACCCAACCTCCTATACCAATCCCCTCTTATCGCCGTGAAGTTTTATTTAGTTGAAGTTCTCATTAATTTTATTTTTGAACGCCTCCCACAACCCACCACATAGCAAAAGCAATGAGTCTCCATTTTTTTTTTTTTTTTTTAGTACTTTATGACAGCACCTTTAGCTGCAAATGTCATTGGGCTTAATTATTGTTATGGTATACGCTGTCGATTTTATAGTAAAATTAGCCAAACATGACTTTAACTATAGATCAGACTGTGTTGCAATCCTTCCTATTTGTTTTTGCATCGAACGGTATTTTGGTATTTTTGTTACATAAACTTCTTTCGTAAAATGCTTCTCAAATATTAAAATGCACTACAAACAAATGAACAATTGTTTTTGAGTACTTAAGCACCTTTTGATTCTCAACGAGAGCATTCGAACTTTATTGTCGTATTCCATAAATGATGGCTTATTGCTTCATAGTCAAAATAAATTTGTTTGTTTGCTATTGAACTTAAATTGATGTTTGGCACTTTTGCATCTGGCAAATATTTATTTTGGCGCTAAGCAAATAAAATATATATCATGGTGTACGCGGCAAGGACAAAAACGAGCAAAATGCCCACCCGGCTGCTTTAACCTGGGAAGCTCAGAGCAATCCCATCGATTATATATACATTTTTTTTCATTTTCAAAGTGAGTTTGTGTGCATAGTATGGGCAAAAGTACCGGTTGGCTGACCTCGTAAACGGCTGGCATACTTACATGGACGGCATTTGTAGGCAATCTCGACGAATTTTCGTATGCCGGAGCATGGATCCCCACTGGTGTGCGTTTTGGAATTCGCAGCGAACTTGCAATGCCTCTTCTTTTGGCAGGCATCCACCACAGTCTGCAGCAGGGCGTACTTTAAGAAAACAGATACACACAGTAAGATATATAGTGCCTATAGCGTACATATACTAGGTATACGTAATGTATGTTTGTATATAGCATATTGGTGGAGTAAGTGAGCAGGTTTCGATGAGGGTGCTATTGATAGATTGTTTGGGCGCAGATGGCAACTGCAGCCGCATCCTTGAATTCGGTGGCAAAAAGAAACAACGACCAACGAACAACGAACAGAATACGACAAGAAATTGGTGGAGGGGGGGGCAACAATGGAATGCTGGTAGGCAGACACTGGCATGGCGCCACCTCTGCTGCAGAGTCGTAAATCTCTGTCTGCCTACGAGATTAAGCTATGAATGCATTTCATATGCCTTAACAATTCCACAGGCGCAAAAAGCGGCAAACAGCACTCAGATGTTGCATATGTAATGTTGCATATGCTAGTATAAGTTTATTTGTATGTGTTTGTGTATGCGGAAGCTGCAGTCAGTGCTTACAGTTGCGCAAAGCAGTTGTCTTCCTGTTGGCAACTGGTGAGAGAATAGGTGAATAATTATAATTTTATTAAAATCTGTGAATTGCCTCGGGTGAAGATAAGCGGCCAACTACTTAGTGGGATGACAAATGTACCTTTAAGCGGATTACATCATCATACAACGCATGAATTAATTACACAGATATATATTTTTAAGCTAAATTAATATCATTATATATATTTAAAACACTCTTTAGTAGATTTAACTTTTATGTTGTGCAGCTTCATCCAATCAAATATAATCGCTTTTATTATGCGTTTGTCTGCATATGTATGTGAGTTCGAGTGTTATAATGACCACAATTTTCAGTTCAGTTGTAGTAGTCAAACAATTTGATTTTGTTATTAATTAGTCAGATTTTGCCAAACCGCACTCTCTGCGTGACTCGATACAAAAATGGACACAGAAACCGTAATTGCATTTTGAGGTTAATGCTTACCCAAAAGATGATACTCTTCTTACTTTCTCATGCTTCTCCATCGTGCCATCGCTCTATATGTCAATAAGTGTGCCGCACGCACGAGTGCTGCTTCTGAGTTTGAGCTCGTCTCGTCATAATTTGTTTACTCTCGTTTCAGCTATCGTTCGAGAGTACACTCCTCCTCTCCCCTCGCCCCTCTCTGTCGTGCTCCGGCTTACGGGTCAGTCGAAACCGCAGTTGGAATCTGCAGTATGGGGTAAGCTGGCGTTACTGCAACGTGCCCATAAGTCAGGAGCCAAACTTGCGGCTGGGAGCAATTCAGTTCCGCTTTAAGGAGCCACCGGAAATGAAGCGTGAGTATCCTGTCCCTGGCCGTGCACCCTTATTGCGGTTTTTCTCAACCGCATGCCACACACACCACACATGAAGTCATCGTCGTTTTACTTTAAATTGATGTGCTCAATCAAACGAATTGGGCGAAAGAGCTTCGTCACAAGGATATGGTTCAATTGAAAATTAACTACAACACACTTTCCCCGTACAGCAACCAATATTGCCGATTGCAAATACCAAACGACCTAATAAACGTGACAAATTGTTATATACTTTATATAGTGTACACACATTGACAGATACTACATTCATATGTGTGTGAAACAAAATTATTTTGAGAAATATATGGGAATTGAACTTTAATTTGATTTCCAATTTTTAATGATATATGAGCTCCACACGAGCATAAATCACCTAAAAGGATATTTATGACATTTCAGTGGAACCATCTTTTATTTTCTCATTGCAATCGCCTACATATGTATCCTGTGTAAAAAAATACATTATGTATCGGCTGAAGCACTACTATTATTATTAATATTTGCTGTTACAGTAAACATTAATACCATTTACGCAAATATCAAATATTTCGGACTCACCGGGAGAGATAGAGAGGGACAGAGAATGCGATTAAGTTTGCTTGACTATTGATTTGCATATATGAATATGTTTGTTAGTACATTTGTAAGTATGTAAGTTTTTACTAATAAATGATGTGGTTTTGGATCGATTTAAGCTTTGACTGGGTAAGTAACTAAAAATGTTATATGATTTATGCCATTTGCTTGGCAAAAGTGAATCGAATCGATTTTCATTATGAATTATTGCTGTTTTTATGGCATCGTTCTACTTCACTGATTTATTTCAACTGCCTGCTTTCCTATATCGTGTGTGTATGTATATGTGATGCTTAGCAACATGTATGTATGTGTGGGTGTGTGTGTATTTGACCATAAGGGAGCTATTTTATCGCGTATGTATGTATGACAATGTCTTTAAATGCACTCTGTGGAATCGTGCGGAAAATGGAAAAAAATACATTTAGGCGACAAAAAAGGTAAGCCATAGAATGGCCTGAATTGCTGAAGCACACTGATGTCGTTGCAATATGTAGAAGGATACAAGTATAAGTACATATATGTATGTTTGTACGACAGGACACACATATATGATATACAAGAAGGGTATTGTATGTGTTTTTTGTTTCACGGTGTGCTCAACATGGCTGAGTCTTCTTTGGATGATGAGTGCGACGACGATGATGGAATTGCAATTATACTGATTCAGCTTACCTGTAATCCGCTTACGGTACACGTTTCCGGCGGTTTGACTTCGATTTCAGTACCACTGTGAATGACAGCATCGCCAGCACTTCCGGTAGTGGTGAGGTCCTCTTGCAAGACTGGCGGACACAAACTGTGGTCGGATAAATCTGTTCAAGTGGACGAAAGGGCAATTTTTTTTTTTGTGAACGTGTCGATGTCGTTGTCGTTGGCTTCGTCGATACGTCGAAGTACGCTCAAGTGGTGCGAAGTGAGGTGGTACTGAAGTGGACTACAGTAAAGTGGAACGGAGTGGCATGAAGAGTGGTTCAGCTGTGGGGTCGAGTGCCAAGTAGAAACAGCATTCAATGCGAACGTAGCGTTTGGCAATGGCAATTTCTCTTCAATCTGTGAGCAATCTCATAGCAAAATTCGCCAACGACCTTTGCGTGGCCGGGCGTACAAACGTATACTTGATATGGGCGTATGCGGAGCACGGTTTACTCCTCATTTGCTTTCATTGTGCTTGTCTCTCTGTCTCTCTGTCTGTCTGCCTGTCTGCTTGTTTGCAAGCACACAAATACTACTCATATGGGCGTTGGTAAAAGTACATTGAGAACGAGAAAGGCAAAACATGCCCGCGTGCCCAAACAAATAAGTAAAAATACAATGCGTACAATCGACCCGTGTAACGGACAAACTTTAGGCAACAATCAATCAATTGCGATATTGGCATTCGCTTCAGTGTCCAAGAGTCCCAACCATTCGTTGTTACCGTCCACTTGACATCCTCCACGCTGCTCCGATAGCCATAGCCATCTATAACTTTAACAATTCCAATTCCGAATCCACATCCACTTCGCTCGCTCTCTCGGTCGTACGTGACAATGGAACTTACCGCCCGCTCTGCCGTACTGGGCCAGCTCTATGGAAATGCTAGTGCCTCGTGGACAGCTGAGTGACAGCTGTTCTGAATCGCATCCGGCGCGCTGGTACGTCCGCAAGGTGGCAGCAAGCAAAGCTAAAAGCAAACAACGCCAAAATCGGGATGCATTAATATATGTATAGATAAAGAACAAAGCGCAAAAAAAAGAAACAACAAAATAAACGCATAGTAAATGCAAACAGACAACAAGCTACAATGTTGACACTCGCAACGGTAGTTGAGCTCGAGAATTCATCTTGGGGAATACACACACAAATTTCTAGCAATAATATAATATGTATACCATATAATATACCATATAATAAAATATATAATATACATCAAAGGTATACCCATTCTTTCCGAATTGTTAATCATTTCTTTGCTTAAATAAAATAACAAAAAACAATATAAATCAAAAGCAGAAAAATATTTAATCAATTTTGTGTTTGACAAATAAAATTGTCTAAAACAAAGTTTTTTATTTTAAATTCCCCGCACGCATTATAATCAATAGCTTCATCAGTGTCACTGCAAAGAAAATAAACTCTGGCACGCCAAAGATATATACATATATATTCCATTTTATTTTGCAGTACATGTTCTATATAGAATGGAATTTTTCTGCAATCAATTGAAATGTCATGTTGCAAATTTATTTCAATTCGTAACTTTATCTGTGGCTAAATAACAGTAGAATAGGAAATTAATTGTATTTATGAACGTTAAATGGAATCGAATTGATGTGTACTGAAGTGTGGCAGGTATGTATGAATGTATTTATATATGTATTGCCACAGTGTCTAATGGAAAAATAGTCTTGAAGTACATGGCAAGTAAATTGAATTTCCATTATGCAATCGTTCGTTCAGTCTTCAATTTAACTGACACTTGACACCTAAGCAAACTTAGACATTCAATTTCATGTGAAATTATTTCTTAGCGTTTTTTGTTTGTTGTATGGGTTTGTTTTGTTTTTTTTTTTTTTTGTTTTTCGTTTCCTAGCATTTCAGTATCTGCGGAAAAAATTGCCTGCCATTTGTTTTTGTTTATTGTACATTTCTCTTACCCACTTTCGAAGCGACAACAGTGATGGGGCATCCTCTGAGCCACTGACTTCATTACCAAAATTGCTTACGTGTTTGTGTGCGAATGTGTGTTTGCGAATTTGTGTATGCATGAGTAAGTGTTTACACTACACAACAACAAATGCCTTACAGTAGCTCCCAAATAAGGGGCTGCGTGCAGGCTATTCACGGGTGGGATATATTTGTTACGAGCATAAAATAATAGGAACTGGAGCAATGTGTGCTTTACACGTCCATAGAAACATGTACATACACGTACGTGTAATATTTCTATTATTGAATGCCAGGTTTCACCGTGAAATTTCAACACATGATATATTGTTTGATAAGCTTTAATTTGTGTGTGTGTGTGCAAAAGTCAGTTGCACGCATCTGAAGTTTCAAAAGCAACCAGATCTTAATCATAGATAGTTGTGAATATGATTGCAACTCAACATGAAAGGTTGTTGATTAGCATCTGTTGCTGTCATGTGACGAGGATTCAAAAATGTATCTCAATAACAACTACTTAATATTGGTGTCTCTGCTTAGTGTACTGTAAGTATTACAGTTAAACACACAAAATGGTGACAACATCAAGTACAAAAATCCTATCAAGCATCATAATAATTGTTATTACATAACAGTCAGCCATTAGAGACCTAGCTGACTGGTAAAGAAAACAACAGCAAACATTTACCTACCAACAAGTACCTACTAGCAACATATAAAGTAAATATTTCAAGTGTGCACGTTTATGTTCCCCTAAATCACAAGGCATGCGGCGTCTGCCCGACAGTTTACAACCTTGATGGCAGCTGCAGGGGCATCTTTAGGCTTAGGTTCTCAGACAAGCACACCCACCAGCAACGAGCACTCCACCGGGTGGACGTTTCATGCAAATTTATGCGACATAAAATGATAATAACTCTTTCACTTTTCATAATTTCGGCAAGCATTTAGCTGGCTGTTTAGTTAAGCAAATGCTGACAACCCTCCGTGACCGCACAATCACAAGTGTTAATATTTTAAGGAGTTAGAAATATAAACGGAAAGGTGTTGGCGATAATGGAATACCCTTAAGATGTCCTTTGAGAGATATGTCAGAATACAAAAGGAAAATAATTATATTAAAAAACTTATATTAAGCTTATTTATTTACTTCTACTTATTTTCTCTAAGAACTCATACTCTTTGTTTTTTTTATTCTTGTATAGGGTATGGTAAAATAGAAAAACAAGAATATTAACGACCCTGCGGCATCTATTGTAAGTATGTGGCCGGAGAGTTGTTGAAGCGTCTCCGAGGTGAGTACGGTGTCATTTTGAAAGCCTCACTGAGGCACTCGTGTGCAAGTGCTCAGGATTCTGTCGCCTCCAGTTAAATTTTACAGCTCGAGTACAAGACACTAAAAGGCATCGCATATGACAAAGCCACCAAGGACAACATTCCTAGCCTTTCCCCGCTATTCCCATTCCCCTTCATCAGGATGACATAGATGGGAGATTAAAGAAAATCTTAACGTGAAGCGACTCGGGGAAATGTGAAACAAGCGCTTAGGCCGTGAAAGTTTGCGTTATCAACGCGACCCAAGGCGCCAGTAGGAAAAGTAGGAACGAGCTAAAAGTACCAGGAACTGTGGTTTTCAGATGTCTCTTGGATAAAGCAGAGGGAAGTAGCATATAGTATGTACCAGACTGTTGTATTTTTTTTTGTGTATGCTTTATCTATCTAAAAACATTAAAAAAAAGAAGGGAAAGACAAGAAAAAAATGCACAGACCAACACAGCAATTGATTATTTATGTCGAGCTTGAGACGCACAAGTAATAGGAAATAACGCTCCATTTAATGGAAGTTGCCTGAGTTGGCGACAAACACATAAATTGAAAGTTTAGAACAAGTTAGTAAAGCAAACATGTTCATATACCATGGCCTTGATATTAATGACCCAGACCGTTAAGCACTCGACATAAAAAGTTGGCAAAAAAATATTTAATTGCACTTATAGCCAAGTTCATACTACATAGCAGATGTGGGTTTTTTTTTAAATATTATTAAGATTTTTTTTTTGTTACAGTTAAAAGGGGTGCTTGTAAGAACTCTTATACAAATTACGACAAGTCGTATAAGAGTACATTGACATACAAAGATTTTTGAATTTAATTAAAGTGAAAATATGTGAATGGCAAAAAACATCATTAAAGTTTATCTATCTTTTGCACATCATTAAATCAAAAGCAATAATTTTATGTACTGCGTCATACATGTCAATAAAAATTTGCATGCATAACAAATTTGAAGATGGGTTCAATCGATAAGTCGAATCGAATCAAATATCACGAGCTGATGACAGAAAATTGCAAAATAAATACACATATGTGAACGTTTTCTTTGGAATGAGTCAGCATTTATGGAAATTATCAAGCATAAACTATAAATAGAAAGAAAAACTGTTCAAATGTCAGACATAAGATTTAATTGGGCCAGTCTTAAAAAGACTTTATAAACTGTGCATAAATTCGCGTGTGTTGTCGCTAAAGCGGTCCAGTCTATGGACATGGTTCAACATTTATGACATTTGGCACGTGGAAGTAGATTGTTAGCATCTCCTTTCGAGTATCTTCTGTAACGGCCAGTTAATTAATGTGGTTTAATTTATGAATGTTTGCTTAAGCTTCCCCATTAATCATTAATGACGAACATAAATATTTGGTCGCTCTTGCCTTTCGGATCATTGAAATTTTGTTCGTCGGGATATACTCGTACGTACATATACATATACATAATATAATGTATTCTTTTTTCGGTCTCGGTTTGCTCCTTGAAACAGAAACTGGACAACGGAAAGTATACAACAGCGATAAACAGCCACTTTGTAAATGTGTATTTGTGCTTAATTATGATTTATACACAAAAGCATAAACAAATATACAAGCATATAAATATGTATATTTATTGTGTATACAAATATATATGTATTTTTCAGAGGGCAAATGTGGCGTATAAAAGCGCCAGTTTAGTTCTTCTGGCTGGTTGAGTGGGGGTTGGCGCCTGCATTCACCCGGCATCAGCTAAAAAGCGTCACAGGACCCAGTTCTGGGGAAAAAGTAGCAAACGACAGGGAACATTGGACGGTTATTGCTGCAGATAAAACGCCAAAAACCAACGTGAATTTCTACATGTAGATGTGGCTGAAATGTGAATGAAAAAAAACAACAAAAATCGAGAAGTGAAAATAAAACAAAACATTTACCCAAAGGATCAACTCGATAAATAACTTCCGGCATGACGGGCCGCGTCAGCAGGCACACAACAGCCAGCAGCCAGGCGACTCTGCTCCAGCTACGGCCCCAGGAGCTCTGGTAGTGCACGTGCCGACATTTGCTATTAGGTGGCTGTGGAGCCTGTGGTAGGTTGCGGGGTGTTGCAAGGCATTGCCACCGCTGCCGCTGCCGTTGACGTTGCAGATGCTGTGCGGGATTGGGTTCCGGTTCGGCCATTGCCACCACCCAGAATTTATGTTGTTTTTGTTATTGTTGTTGTTGTTGCTACTGTCGTCAGCTCAGTCGGATTGGAATGGTGTTGGGTAAATGTTATCGTTATTTAGCCGTCTGCTGTCGTTGATTTGATGTTCTTTATGGTTGATTTTATTGCGTACCCTCAGATTTGGCGATTTGCATTTTTCTGAATTTTCATATTTATTATGTATCATCAACGTCGTCGATTGCGATGGCACTTTAAACTGGTCAATATACTGTTATTCTTCTCATTCATGTTCATATTCAAATTCAAATTCATATTTGTATACATTTTTTATATTCATGGCATTCACATCATCGCATCGATCGTATCATCGGCTTTAATGGGAATATATGAATCAATATATATATATCATACATATATACGAATTTTGTTTTATGCACATTGTTATATTCGCTTCATTGCATAGATTTTTACTTGTTTTATAGCTGAAATTATTATGTTAAATTTTTTGATTGCTCGTTGTTACTTTTTACGGCCAGCTTGTTATTTGTTTTTGTGCTTTACAAGAACTACAATTAATTACATTTCACACGCTGCTTGCGCTTGTTACTTTTTTGTTCGTGATTTTTTTTTTATTATTTGTTTCATCCATTTGTAACTTTACAATGTACAGTGTAGATTTCGAACACAATTTCATTACTCTTCGTTATGCATAACTCGATTATTCAATAACAATTAAAAAAAAGGCCAGCAACATTCTCTTTGAAAGTTCAATTTTTTTTTGTTTATTTCCTTAATTGTTATACAAATTATTAAATTACTTTTTTTTCGAATTTCGCGCCGATTTTTTTTTTATTGGATTTGAGGTTTGTTTATTGAATTCCAAATTAATTTTAAATTAAAATTCGCCACTCAAATCACAATTAATTAGTTTGGTTAACAATTTGTGAACTTTTTCATTCATTACGCAAACAATACCCAAAAGCCACTCTCAAACAACATTCATTCAGATTCATGGCGAATAGAGTAGGATTAGCTGTAAATTTGCCACACTTTGTGTTAAATCCCCCTTGCGGGTAACTTTCTCATTAAATTGCAAAATTCAGGTTAAAATAATAAGCTGGTATTTATTTCGAATCGCAAAGTGCACGATTTTCTACAAGATTTCATTATTTGGCTAATTGGGATTGTTGTTCTTCCCACATTCTTCGAAAAGCCAAGACCAACTTTGCCATTATATGAAAAACAATACGGAAAATTAACCTTAATTTACCTGGTGTCTTACTTGTCATCAACAGCTCAGAATATATATAATATCAAAGTTGAAAGTTTGTTGCCTTTGACATTCTTATGGCATACACAAAATTTGATACAAACAACATTTGAATAAAATAATATTCAAAATGATTATGTATGTGCATGTTTTAAAGGCTCACAAAATATATTTTTATTGAGTGCTTGCCACAAAACCACGTGCTTTCTTATTCTGGTTTGCAAAAGGCTACGTGGTAGTGTTTTCATACATATATATATTTAATTTTTTTTTGCCCCCGGTGACAAGTAATGAATATTTTTGCTTGGAGTTTTGAAAATTTATCATTTTTTGTTTGCCCACTCAATAAAAATGAAAGATGGGATTTTGTATTTTGCCAGCTGGTAACGTTAGATAGGAGTCTATACCGTATACGTACATATATAAAACGGTTACTTTCTCTTTTACTCTGATTTCCCACTCTTGGCCCGGTTAGTTTTTATAGTGCATCAGCTTTCATAGTTTTTGGGACAACAAG
The DNA here is from genome assembly GCA_018901835.1 of Scaptomyza graminum. Taxonomy (NCBI): domain Eukaryota; kingdom Metazoa; phylum Arthropoda; class Insecta; order Diptera; family Drosophilidae; genus Scaptomyza; species Scaptomyza graminum. The sequence continues at coordinate 1,578,193 of JAEIFL010000290.1, forward strand.
TGTGCTGAGGCGGGGAGGATTCTGGCTAGATTAAAAGTACACAAAAGGTATCAATTGTGTTCATTTATCCATAAAATTCTAACATTGATGTGTGGCAAGCCAGCAAAATCAACCCGTACGAGATGAGTAATGGGAGACACACACACACACAAACACACACGCATACGGACTGATGCAAACATAGAGTCGCCCCAAATTTACACCAACAAAACACATTGGTTGAGAGTGTATGTGCTGTGAAGTTAGCTGAGGTTTTTGTGTAAAAGATGCGAGTTGTATGTATTACAAAACATTCATTAACTGACACTTGCGGATGGCTGGACCAACAAGGCCATAGCCAAATGATGCTGCTGTTGTTGTTAGAGTGACGGGTAGAACACAAAACTGATGAAAGCTAAACCAAAAGGGTAGCGTGCAAGGGGTTGGGTTAAAAGCAACTTTCGTATCGGGTTGAGCATTAGGCGTGTAGGGACCAAACAAATCCCTTGTTATCCTGATAGCTATGAGTAAGTACGTCAGTTTCGAGCACACACAAAAACACACAAACACTTATAGAGAGAAACAACACTCGAGAAGCAAACAAACACACACACACAAACCTGCATATGTTTAGCTGCTGTGCTTGACTAAAAAATGCTTCTTTATGTTGGCTTAATGTATTTCTCGGCGTTTTCTTATTGTTCGCCAGCAAGAAACCCAAAAACCGCAAACTTTCAAAAGCAAACTTCATATTTTGCAAGCTGAGCGGAAAGTGCTTGCATGTCCTGCACTCCGCACCCCACGCCACGCCACTAAACCAACACCATTGGAATCTTTCGTCTACTAGTGACACCATTCCAGTATATATATGAAGCTTCTACAGGGCTGCATCACCATCGACAGCAACAGCAGCAGCAGCAGCGGCGTCAACGTCCGCGTCAACATCAACGTTTGTAAGCTTGTCTCTTGAGTTGGTTGCCTTTGTATCTGTATCTGAATCTGTTGGGTATCTGACGTGCCGGTGCAGGCGTTTTAGTTTCTTTAGCTTTAGCTTTTGGCATTCCCTTCGTTTTTGCTTGTTGAAGGTTTTGTAGAAGTTGTTGCAGGCCACCACTCATCATGATGAACTTTCAGACGAACTTTGGTTTATGGCTTTTCGATGTTTTTCTTTTTAGCCGACAGAAATTATTATTTATATACATATATTTATATAAACGAATATTTCAACTTCCATCTTGACCAGCATCCGCCGCCGCAAGCAGCAATCTTGCTTACAGGGCGGGGTGGCGGTTGCTAAAGCTGACGTCTGGCTTAGATTGCAAGGGAAGGAGGATGGCAGAGTAGGAGGTGGTAGTGGTGGTTACAACAACAGCAACATAAACATATTGATAAACATTCAGATTGTTGTAAGTTGCGTGCAGTTATTCATTTGAATTTATTTAAGCGTAAAGTTACGCTCGAAATTTTGCTCATCTTTTGTGCTCAGTTCAATTTAGCGGAAAATTGAATTCATATTGAAATTTGTCGGTCAGCGAACTTATTCCGCGCGACCACCGAAATGTCATGCAAACATATCAAATAGCCGGACTTATAGCGACTGTAGCAGCATAGCTCAAATTGAAATCAATGGCGTTTTCGACACATTGCGTATACCGCAAAACAGGAAAATACTGCTGCAGCAGCAGCATCAGCACCAGCGGCAACATCGGCCACTCATTTCAAAATTCATCAGTGTGGTTTTTTGGGAAAAACGTTTTATAGCTGCCCGGCCGCCCGTCTGTCTGCCTGTCTGCTGAATAATTTGGGAAATTGCTTGATTTGTTCGGTGCAACTGTAAATTTAAATTAGACTCGGTCCATTGATAAATGAATGCTTCGACTACAATTGCAAAATCATATTGTACCTATTTACAGATAATTCAGCCATGTTTTGTAGTGAAGATAGCACAAAGGAGTCGTATCAAAACAGACTTAGACCTTAAGGCTACAATCTAGTTTTGGGCTGGAGAGTTGCCAGGGCATTATTGTAAATGGAATGCTGTTGTTGTTGATGTGTAGGCAATGCGAACATAAATCTTAAAACTGGCCCAATTGCCTCAAAATACAGAATTCATATTCATATTCAATGATTGATAGCCACAACAAAAAGGGGTTCTTGAATATGTTAATTTTGGCTTAGTTTCAAAGCCCTTGGCTTGTCGTGCCTGGATTGTCGACACCAGTGTTCGAAAAAGATAAATGCACGCTTATGGAATCTAAATCAGCTTTCCGAGCAAGCGTGTAAGGTCTAAATCAAAATTATGGCTTAGCGTCAGCTCTGCCAACAGGGATTGAAAAGATTTGAAGAGTGAGACAGAGAGAACAAACACAGAGGGAGTTGCAAGAGGTGCTTTTTGTGTGGTGTAAATATAGGTAAATATATTTATTGGCTCAATAATTTGGCAACATTTTGCAGGATTAATGTGCAAACTCCAGACATATAAATTATTTTCAGCCCTATTTCTTAGTTATATAAAATAAATATAAGAAAAAGAATAAATAAATAAAGCAAAAACGCAATCATTAACCGTATGTGCGTGCTTGTAAAAGTGTGTGCGCAAAAGAGTGTTTTTTTTTAGAGGAATAAGATTCCTGTTGTTTTTTTTTTTTGCTGCCAAGGACACGCAACCATAATAAAAACTTGTTGAAAAATTTACGAGCACAGCATCAGCAGCGGCAGCATCAAAGGACAAATCGGTCAAAACAGGCCCAGGCCACGTGAGCAACCGCTGGTCGGCTGCTGGTCACGTTCTGGTACCCAACTCGCACTCTCCATGCTCCACCAATACCCATACCAAAGATTGGGCCGTGCTACGAGAGGGGCGGTGTTTATATGTGTCGTGCCCACCGCTAAAAAGTTTAGTCGTTGTACGTGTCAAAAACTTTTGACATTGCAATGGCTTCTCCACTTGCTCCTTAAGAAGAAGTCGAAATAGTCGAAGAAGAAGTAATGGAAAGCAGCTGCTGCATTTCAGGCCAGGACCCAGCTGTATGCCTATTACATCGCGGAGCACTGCTGTGCCCAGGCCATAATGGTGGCAAGACTTTGACTAATTTGGTTAGCGGGTCTCGTACAACTTTCATTTGTAACTAGAATATGTTATTATTTAATGTCTAGTACATGTGCGCCCATCTGCTTGCCTACCTAAGCGAAAAAATCACAAAACATCCACGTGACAAAACCACACCAAAGACGATAGACGAGGTAAGAAATGAAACTGAAAATGAAGATGAATATGAAAACGTAGAGGCAGAAAGCATTGTGTCTTTATTTAGTAAATAATTGATCAGGGTTCCAGCTAAATCTCGGTGCCATGTTGAATTTGCGGCATATTAAATGTGGTCTAGCTGGCTCAAGCGTGATGAGGGAAAGGCCACATAGCTAAGTCAAGCCCAGTCATGCTGACCACAATTGCCTTTGTCCTTCATTGCTTTGGCAGTATTCATTTTAAGAATAGGCTCAGGCTTTAATCTATAGCCCAAGCCCAAACTGATCTGATACGCATGACTTGAAACGTAATTGTGTGTGTAGCTGGCAAGTAACTAACCTAAAATTCCAAACAATTGATATACCATATTTGTTAATTTCGTTCGATTTAATTACATTTTCAGATATGCAGATGGACTCTCGCATATTGAATATTATGTTGCTGTTCAAGAGTTCATGCCATTTATTCATGCCACAAAGGCAAGCGCACCTGTTAATGGTAGAATTTTTAAAAAGGTATAACAGCTAAAATATTTGCAAACATATATATATATATATTATATATACAACAAAAAGCGAGTGCCACAAAAAAAAATTGTAGGAAAAAATGAAAATGAACGAAAACACAACGAGTGTAACTTAACAAAAAGTGTTTCGTGGTATCAAGGGCAAAAACATACATTTTACGCTTTACGATGGCATTTGGCGAAAGTAAAATGAAAGGGGCTCTCAATGGCCAAAAGAATGGCGTGAGACGATGGTCATGCGAATGCTGTGAATGCTGCGCAGCTGCGTCAAATGATGAAAAGAACAAAGAACACAAACTCAGGCCACTGAAGTCGAAACTTGGAGGAGCCGAACTACATATTCGTATTACGAACAATGGCACGAAGGTGCCGTTGGAATGGTGTAGGTGGGTGGGTGGTTGGGTTTATGGGTGGATGGATGTGGCAAGTGTACGGTAAAATGTTGGCTCTGTTGAAGGCAATAAAATGAAATTACAACTTAATTGTCATAAATAATTCAAGAGATTCCTCGCCAGTAAAAAGTCTGAGTCAAAAACTCAACGTGCGCTTGCGAAACGAACAAAATCACAGAGATCCGCAAATAGCCCGCCCCTAACTACAAAACTCCCGCCAGCAATAAGGGTATGTCCATGTCCAACATCACCATTTACATCTTCCTCCTTTTTAGTTAGATTGGCGCGCATCGCTTAACGAACGAATTTTAAAGCCAGATGCTACTTTAAGTCGGGGAATTTGTTCACGGCAGCTGCAGGAGCAATATTATGTGTTTTATTATTAACAAAGTTAATCCCCTGACCTAGTTAAGTCGACTCAATAGCACAAACACACACACACACGCAGATACACAGGCTCTGAGTACACACACGAATAAGCTGATGCGAAGCCGCTGAGCTGCCGATGCGAATGCTCACATATGACGACGACGCGGAGGAGAAGCCGCATGAAGCGTTAATAAAATATTAGGTGTGCTCCAAAAATAAATCACCCGATTTCAGCATCCAATTCGTTGAACCACTACCACAGTCAAGTTGTATTGATTCTATTTAATTACAGCTCAAAATCGCGTTAAATCTTTTGGTCCAACAAGAGATTGCGGTCAACTAATCTATATGCGGTAATCGTTCCGTAACTGGTTTGTCAAAGCCAAATTTTACCCAATTACATAACATGAATGAATACATGAGTATATCTCCTACAGTATATAACAAATATGTGTTGTGGCTTTCGCAAAGCTGTTCCATATTTGTCTATGACATATTCCTCAATTATGCAGACAATATTCTTAAGGCTGATTCCAAACAAACAACAAGTAAATAATGGTAAATTAGTAAAATGACAAAAGTTCCACAACAATCATACGCACACGCACACACACACACACAGCTTATACGCCCCCGTTCTTATAGGCTCACAATTGGGGGGGCTGGACTGAGCCTGATTGCCAGTTAAGAATGTGCAAACAAGCAAACAAACCGTCGCGTCGGTTTTGGGTCTGATTGTGATTGTTACGAGACGGGAAAGGGTGTGGGAGAAGGACAAGAATGAAGAATGAGGAACAGAGCCGGAGCCATAGAAATGGTTAAGGACGACCAAATATGCTTACGAAAACAAAAAAAGGAAAGTATATAACATGTGTTCGATGCGAGCCGCAACGGATGCGAGACTGTTAACGGGATCATCATATTTCTATGCTTTTTCTGCCATTGAACCGCTTTTGGAGGGCGGCGGAACAGGGTGGGCCATCGAAGACTAGAGGGCCTTTAAAAAGTAACACTCTGTTGAGCAAACAATCGAACAATTTATTTTGGTTTAATAATAATAAAAAAAAGCGAAATGAGGAACAACAAGAGGCGAACAACCAAAAATGAAAAATATATAGAATGGATAAAAGTGCAAGCCATGTGAAAAGCCGGAAAAATTTATAAATGCCCGCCAGACTTCGAATGAAGCTGAAAGTCGACTCCTTTACCCTGGGCACACATACTGTATATTAAAAATAAAAATAATGTAAATAAACGATGATGCTACAATGGAGGAACAACAAAAATAAAGGACCAACATAAAAAAAAAAAATAAAAGCATATACAAATGAGAATTCTCCCAGAGACAACTTCTCACAGTTCTTAAAATAAAGATACCCTGTGGTTAAGTTATAATTACTTTATAAATTAAAGTTTATATTTATCCCCTTATAATTGAAGTTAAAGTGCATGCTTGCATGGAATCAAGCAGAGAACAGAACGAAACGGCTATCGAAAGTAGGTCTAACTTGTGATTTCTGCTTTTTATAATTTAAAGTGGGAGTCAAGTTATCCGGATTATTTGATTGACTTTTTTTTTTATCTTAACATATATGTAATAACATTTTTATGTTAAAAAATATTGTCAATGTTGACAGGGTATACAAAAATTCTTCACTGAAAACCGCACACAACTTAAATGTTGTGGTAAGGTTAAATAATATTCTGTAAAATAAAAAATTACAACAACAAACAAACACACGAAAGAATGGGCTTTTTATCAATTTTAATTATTAATATACGTGCTGTCCGTCAGCTCAAAATAAGCTCCTTGTTGTAACAAATTGTTTGTTGTCATAAAATAAAGAAATGCACATAACCTGATAAACACAGGAATCATTGACAGTTCTGTCAATCAAATCACTCGACCGTGCTATTTAATTTTTTCACCACATTTCATTGACAATGTGCAGTTAATAAAAGGTCGCTCAAGTTTCGAAAAGCAAGAGAACAAATATACCCTAGAATCTAGTTCAACTGTATACTGAGCTTTTTAATTGGGTCAGAAATGTTTCTTCCCTTAAATATTTCACAAAAATAAAAGCATTGTCGACGCTGGCGAGTTTCTGTGCAAACATGCTATAAAATTAATTTAGTAAATCTTTTTTTGAATGCAGCTTATTACAAATATTTGCTTATTGCTATTCTCATTCTTGTACAAACTTAAATTTATGCAGAATATCGCACAAAGGGAAAATAATAGTGGTTTATTATGCTGATTGGGTTGCTGAGATGCCAAATCTTAAATGATTGCAATTGAATTCTGTTAACAAGAATGTACTTATATATGTACGTACATTCTTGTTGATTCTGTACAGATGTTTTTTTGTTATCATTTAAATGTCATTGGATATCTAAGCTAAGATGTACTTCGTTTTGACATGTCCGGCCCCCTTTTCCCTCTCTAATCGGATCAGAATCACACCCCAGTCCGTTAACCCAGTTGACTGATGTTAGCTGCACGCAGTGATATATGTCTGTATGTCTGTATGTATGTATGTATGTATGTATGATACATGCGAGTTGCAAAGGAAGTTATAAGGTTTTCCGTCAAAACTTTTGTTCACTGTTTAAATTGAAACTGAATTTTTAGTTGCAAGTTACAGTTCAGCTGCAGCTGAAAATTGTTCGTCTGTTCGTAATAAGTTGCTCGCTCGGGAAAGGAAACATGGTTATAATTAAGTTAAAGTTACAGCAAATCTAAGCACTTAATTAACTGGAGCTGAGATTTAACTGATGGCCAGATATTTTTGGGTTTACCAACGCCCATTTGCTGTTGAGTACTTCCTCATCTTCACGCCCCCCGCGATAAACTTGCGATAATTTAATTACATGCGCAACTCGAAACTGATGCTGGTCGCGATAAAATTCACCAGCTGGATGGAAGGTACAGTGGATGGGGTGGGGGGTTTTTGTTTGGGTACTGCGACAGTGACAGGAACATGACTAAGAGTGCCTCGAGTGGCAGTGGCAGTGGCGAAGTGACTGCGCTAGTAAGTGGCAGCAATGTAAATTACGCGTATTAATAACAATTTATAATCCAGAACCACAAAAAACAAAATTGCACAGTCACTATGCCGACGAAGATGCTGCAAATCCGTGATAAATCCTTAAAAATTACTTTTAATTTCGCAACGAAGAATGCAAAGCCTCAAATTGATGCCGCCGCCACACAAACACAGACATCTCTCTGGTCCTGCTGCACCGAGACTGAGATTGAGACAGCCCGAACGGGGAGCAGCTCTGCCAACAATTTACCCAATTGACGTAGTCTGGCCAGAGAGTGTGAGAGAGAGGGCCCTGGATCTAGATTAAAATAAGTCGAGCGATAAAAATAGATTACGCGGGTATTTTGCGAATGATGCCCAGAGCCGCCGGTCCAGGGTAACAGCACAAGACTTAGTAGAGGCAAAAGCAAAAGACCCACAATCTAGACGCCGTCGGCTTCGTTTCGAGCAGAGGCGTGAAAAATCTCTTCCCCCTCGCACCACACCGCCGTCACAATTTAATTTGAGTTTTCCGCCGCTGTCGTCCCTTTGTTTGATTAGTCGATTTTGTGGACTTTGGCGCTAATTGTGCACATCACAATCACACAATACACACACACACACACACACACAAAAGTGCACATGTATATGCACTTGTTTGTGTGTGTATAAAATTGCATACACGTTAAAATTTGTTAAAGTGCGTGGGCAATGGTAGCAAAACAGGCAGAGCCCAATGCTGCATCCGCTTATGCTAATCAATTCGAGTTGGCTAACACACACACACACGCACACACATACGCTAGCGCGTTAACAGTGAAGCATTCTGTTGCCGTTATTTTTGCAATATTTGCATAATTGCTTTTGTTGCTTTCGTTTTGTCGGCTTTGTTGGCATTATGCTCGCTCGGTGCCTCGATGCCGCGATGCCACCTCGACGCTTGGCGTGTGCCAAATATATACACATTGTTCTAACCCCCTATCGCCCTCTCAACGGTAGCTGTGCTGATGCCTTAGTCTATCTACGTGGATAGCCGCCTCCGGGCTGCGGCATGCGCAAATTTTTGGCCAACTTCACAAGTTGCATTCTGGCTGGCTGGCGTTGGCACACACATTAACATATTATAATTAGCACGTTTCCACTGGGCCGAGTAGCGGCATACAATATTTTATATACGCATTGCACAAATAACACGGCACAAGAAGCGCGCACACGGTGCCGCAATGCCACAGTTATTGGCAGCAGTTTGAGACGGCCATTTTGGCGCTCCACTTTTCGAATTAGCGACCGCAAACGCAATGGCTTTGCCAAATACGCCGAACATTCACGAGTTTTTGGCATCCGCGACGAGAGCAAGTAGCAAGTAGCAGCAGCCGCCATTGGCGATGGCCTTCGAACGTGTCAACAGCATCTGCGGTGATGCTGATGTCACGCCAACAGCCAACAGCTAACAGCAGCCAACACAAGAAGCAAGCAGCAGACACTCGACACTTACTGAACGTACGAGCAGCGATGGGGTTGATGTTGGCCACCCATTACGAGCACATTATTAATAGTAGTACCGATTCAGTAAACGCGTATGACGTTGTTAACGTATCCACTGGTCCCGTTAGACTGGCGCGCTCAACAACCGAACAGGCGCCATGCAGCGCTCGACAATACATTAGCAACAAACTTGCAAGAGAGCGCAATGAGAGCGAGAGTCAAATGTTTTCAACCCCCAGCAACAACAACAACAAGTATAGCAGCGACAACATGTTAATAGAGGAGTGTAAATCTAAGATCAATTGATAAGTATGCAACATAATACTCTACTTTAACGAATATTTATTGATTGACAGCTGTAATTGTAAACGAAAAAAGGTTGATGGTCATTTGAAACCTGTTAAATGAGAAAAGGCGACAATTTTTGTATATTTGATAATCATATTAAGAGTTGTAAGAAAAAACAAAATTCTTGATTCAAAAAAGGGCCACCTTTAAATTATTTATTAAAACCATTAATTTTGACAAAAGCAAACTATAAATATAACAAGAAATAAGATTTGTTTACATTTGCTTGCCAAATTTATTGCCTGTTTAAAAACAAGCTCTCTCTCTCTTGCAATAAAAACTGCTAGCAACATGTTGCTAAGAACCAAACACTGTAAAATGTTGCAGAGCGAACGCCAGCAGGAGAGAGACTAGGAACTCTTATACAAAAATGCGCAACACATGCGTTAATGGTCACTCTTGTAAGCCCCACTCATAGTTGCATTCATTGGTGGACCTAATTTGATTCTAATTTATGTAACTATGTATTGTCAACAATAGAGAGCCTGGACAAGCCCCTTTGACTGCTTTTTGCAATCGCCGATTGTTTTCCTTTAACGCCGTAATATGCATTAATAGTCAGTTACAGTGTTTTACTTGGCTTTGTAGACGTTCTATTGCAATCAACTTTGCATTCGGAATTGTGCATACAAAAGGTATTTTGATACATTTTTTTTGTGTGGCTTATGCTTAGTTACTAGCATACGACATAAATGGGAATGCTTAAGGGCAAACACACAAAATATAAATAAATGGAAAAAACTTGAGAGTTTTCTAACCGGATTATCTTGGATATTTCCTTGTTTATTGACCTTAAGTGGAACCCTTTATGCTCTTGTAGCACGAAATATTTAATGTAAGCCCTAAGTCTCTAATAGCAAAATATGCTTCCTATCCTTCTATATATATTTTTAGTGCTAATATTTAAATAGTCAAGAGAAAAGGACACAAAACTATTTTTAAAAATAAGTGTATAAGCATAACAAAAAACATCAAACATTCGACTCGATGTAAATTTCCGCTACTCGATAAAAATGTTATTACCAATTGTTTAAGAGTCGATTACTTACCATATTGTAGCATTAACGCACAAGTAAGTGAGTAAGTAAGTAAGTAGTAAGTATTTCCACCCACATCAGTGTAGCACCGATATAAAAAGTATACGTGTGTGTAATGTAAGTGAATCGAGTCAGGGGTCGAGCGCGCAGACGAGGTAAGGAGACGATGTGAGAAGCATGAAAATGAAATGAAATCATGTCTAAGCAGCCGATTCTCATGACAATCAGACGCTCCGGGCCATTTGCATAAAACCAAGATAAATAAATTTCTCATGCACAGACGGACAGTGTCAGATGCAGATCGAACGGTTTAAAGGTTAACAACATTCTCGTACCGCTTATATATATAGTGTATATATATTACGAACATATAGTATTTGTTGAACCTGAGGGCAGAGTTCGTGGTCTCTTGTTTGTTTGTGTCGTTGGCTCGATGAGCATCGTTGAGTAAATCGATGCGGTGTTATCTCTGATTGAAATTTCCCTATCCGGGAATACGAATGGGCAACAAATGTGATTTCGTTTGATTTTAATTGCGATTGACCACTTATTTGACCATATGTTTGCCCAGATCGCAATGCAATTTTAATGAAATGTATTTGATAGCTTAACAAAAACTACTTACCTATGTATTGGATATGTATATTTATGCAAGTATGTATAGGTATGTATATGTTAAGGTCAAAATGGCACGCCAGTTGCACAGTTAAGCAGATGCATTTGCAACTCTGGAATAAGTGAAACCAAGTGTAACACTCTGAATACGATTGTACTCAATCGCATTGAATGATTTCGAATGCTTGAAATAAAAATGAACATTCACGCCAGCAGTAAACTACCTATTTAAATGCTCGTTTTGAATATATTATGTTTGGTAAACAATAGTACGTGGGCCGTACACTTTAAGGGCCAACCGCACGCGACTCTCACTGGGCGCCAGAGTTGGGCGCCGACGACGCGTCGTTTATCTTGGTGAAGCGGAAATTGCGGTTGAATTCACGCTCAAAACTTTGTTGCCAACTGATTATCGCTGACACGCCGTGAGCTTCTGCTCTCTGGCTACAGCAAGTAGCATGCAAGCATGTCTTGTGTGTGTGTGCTGGTGTGAGTGTCAGCATTGGCATTTCATGGATAACCCAAAATTGGGCACAACATTTGCCGTCTACTGTCACAGAAACGAAGGACGAAAATCAGGCAGCCAACTCTTTGGCAGCGTTGTCAGCTAGACAGTTTGAGTGATAATTAATCAAGACCATCTGCATCCACAGGGCGTAAAAATGAAATGTCACAATAAAACCATTTGCGAGTCCTTTTCGCACGGACGTGGACACACACACATACACTAGCGACAATTAGCTTTTGTCAGAGGCCATGACAAACGGATTATATAAACGCCTCAATCATTCTGGCACAACAGAGCCGCGACAAGAAGTCAAAGTAACACCTCCCCTGCTCCAAACACTGACAAACGACTAAATAAACGAGTTTTGTACACAGTCAAAAATATTGTATACGTAATATATATAAAAGGTTTAGTCTTTACATAAAATTAACACAAATTTGCCAGATAAATTAATGACAAAATAATTAATGTAGACAATGGTACATGCTATTTTGGGAATTCGATTCGCAAGCCAACTTTCAAATATAAATTTGCCAAAAGTTTATTTTACAAACTTAAAATTTTGATATTGCCAAGTGCTTTTAGTGTAGTACTCTTATGCCATAAACATATACACTTACACAACATTCAAACAACTGTTGTTGTTCTGTTTGGTTGTTGGGTAAATGATGAATCCCCACACGAACTTTGGCCTCACAGACAGCTCGGGGCGCGACACTTGTAAAGCTGTCGCAACATTAATCAAATCGAGAGTGCAAAACAAATGCATGCCATAAATTTACAGTTCAGTCGCCAGGCGGCAATTCTGTGGTCCTTGCGGCTGCCCAGTGAAAGTGGCGGTGAAAGTCTATATTATATATGATGAGCCACAGTTTCTCCAACCCTTCCCCCTCTCTCTCTTTCTCTTTCTCTCACTCTGTTGTGATAAATATACTCGAGTGCATAAAGGGAATCGTTTAGCCAACTGAAATCGCAGGTAGTACATGTAGCCATTTCGTTCGCAGGTAAAATGTTGCATGTTCAACATACTTACGTACTTGTGAAGTACGTATGTTTGTTTGTGTGTGAATGTGCCTACAGCAAATTGAGAGACCGACTGCGATCGGGCCATTGAGTCGCAAGGACATTTGACTTTCCGGTTGTTGAGCATCTCGTTAAATGACGCAATGCTGTTTGGCAATGATAATGATGCCCGCCATCGGCATCCGACAGTTGACAGGGTGCCACACATACATACATCGCAACAAGCTTGTCATGAAATTGAGCTTAGTCTCAGGCCTCGCAACTAATACAACAAAAAAAAAACCTTTTTGAAATGACTCGAAAAAATACACAAATTCACATACACTCACACACACACTCAACTGTAGTGTACTCTCACAAATCGAACAAAAATTCAGGACGTGCGTGGAAGAGAAAGAGCCTATTTTTGCTGATACCTGCTGCTGCTGGTGGTGCTGTTGGAGTTGGTGGTGCTGCAGCGTGACATATTTGACAAATAAATTATGTTTACTTAACGTTTTAACAATTTGCACCCATAAAATAAACAAATTGGACATTGTTCGTGTTCGTATTCGTGTACGAGTCAAATGAATTGTTAACGATAAGTCCCTACACATACAAATTGGCATGCCTAACAGTGTGGGTAAACGTTCGAATGTATGTACATGTTTGCATGCATGTACAATGTACATAGAACATGCATAAATTGACTCGCTTACGCATATGCTAATAATATATTCTATACATAAGAGCTCGAAAAATGGTAAACGCTTATGCATAAGCGGTTGTTAAGCTTTCGTCCATGCCCTGTTGATCCTGTTTGCCAGTGTTGCAAAATATGATAATGCTAATATTTTATAAAGATATTATCCATGTTATATCTTGGCATAATAAGTAATGCATCAACAAATGATTGCAAAATTATTATAATCTTTTAATCACAAGATAATATATTTTCCTTTTACATTGATTGAACTGATTGGATTAGCAATAGCTCTTTCCATACGTTTCATATCTATTGAATTTCGCTTGCTAGAGCAATTAATCAATAGACAAGTTGCACAAGATCTTAAATGACAGTAACATCAATGTGTCGACGTCGATTCAGGATTTAATGTCGATAGAGAGCTAGCGTAAAAACGCTGCAAGCGATTTCTCTTTGATCCAAGTTAAACACCTAACACGCTGTGAATCGCGAATCTCGGCAAATCCACTCATGTGGAATACACTTAATGCCCTCACATGTTGCCACAAAGTGAGGTTGTTTGACGCCAGTGAGTGTCCTGATGGGTTGAACACGAGACCGGCGTGGCTGACACAGACTTCTCTTCCGCAATTGCGCCAAAAATAAATTACGTTGTGCTGGGGCAACACCGACTCCAACAGCACTGACATCGACACCGACACACTTTTTTTCTATAAAATATATATATACTTAGGATATACATATATACACCCAGGGCGACATGCCCCGAATCCTGGCGATCGACGTGGTTGGTAATACCACGCGACATGGATATGCGACACGGCAGATTGTAGACAGGAGACAGGAGTGCGCAGACATTGGTTTGCCGCCAGAGACACATGCCGCAACCAGCGCGCCTGCCGCCTAATTCAGATTGCTGGGCCTGTCTGCGCTCTTCCTTTCGTTTCATTCGTTTCGTATTCTTCCTCTGCCCGCCTGTTGATAAGGCATGGTAAAGTGAATGCCACCCCTCCGCCTTAAAAAGACCGAACGCTTGACGTTGAAACATGTCATGTAGTTTTTCTTTCCAAAACAAGCGACACCCACATCCCACAAACAAATGCGTCTGTGTGCATGGGAGTGGTGTTGTGTTTGCGTCGGGACACTTTCACTACAATGCGACACCATTCTACTTACTATATAGTATACTGAATACATTGGGCTTGTCTGCCTGAGGTTTATTTTTATTTTTTCGTTTTTTTTTTTTTTTTTTTCAACATGTTTGGGCTGCTTTGTTGAAGTTATTACGTTGAGCAGCAGCAGCAAACGGCAGCAGGAGCGTCTTGTTGGCGTGCTTCCCTTCCGTTTTCCGTCCACGAGCCACGTGCGGCAAACTTTCCGCTTCCATCGTCTGTCCCAAACGTGCAGCTGTGGTTAGTTTTCTGTTGCTCTCTCTGTCGCGCGACGCCACGCAATTTCCTCTCTCTACTCCCGCCCACACCCTTTCAACACAATTTTCTGCTTTGGTTTGTCTATGTCTTCCTCGGCATATGTGTGCGTGTAAGCGTTTGTGTGGCAACCGTGTGGGGCAACGGTGATGGCAAGCGCGGTTTCTTTGTCGTAGCAACAAATGCGGTAGCGCTCATTGGGTGGAACAGATTGGTTTAGATTTGATTCGATTCTATAGTTCATAACATACAACAGCATTTTCCAATAAAATAGAAGCGACTGCATACAAAGATATCATCGAAATTTCAAAATACTGCCCTTCAAAGTTATTTAAAACTAAATCAAAATAATTGATTTTAAAATACAAAATACCTAAGTACTGTTGTGTTGTATAATTCTCACTTAATAACTATATCAAACAGAGAACGCAATTAGAGAACAAGGCGCTTGGAAAAGAAAACTCACAGCATACCGAGGAAATCGCAAAAGTAAATGAAAATTGCAAAAACCAATGCAATTAGTTAAGTTATTGTTGTTGAAAACTGCAATTATAATAATGGAGTGCTACATTATGGCAACTGCACATATCAAGTTCACATAATCAGTCCACTTTGACAGTCACTGTTGATAGTTGCGTCCAACAGTCAACTAGCCAGTAACTGTTGTGGCGAATAGTGCACAATCACACACATGCACACTTATGCACATATTGGGTTACCTTCAGGCCTCTCCTCTTTTCGCTTGTTTGCAATAATGACGACCATGGGCTTGGCGCACACCCACATTGGGCACAACCGGGCTTAAACACACACACACACACGCCTTTGTTTACGCCGCCATCGTTGTCAGTGGTCTTTGTTTGCCATTGGCAAGCACTGGGAGCAGGCTCATGGTGCGAATTCGATGACTGCGACTGCGGCTTGTCGTAGGTCTATCTTTCTACACACTTCATGCTAGCTGCTACTGCTGTGATGTCGATGTTGCTGTTGCTGGTGTTGCCTACTGGCAGTGCTGTTGCTAATAGTCGTTGAATTTGGTTGCGTTCTCTTTCACAGCTGTGTCCTGGCACAACAACAACAACACACACCAACACACCCACAATCACATCCACACATTCATAGAACGCTTTGAGCTATTGTCGTGTGTCGCACATTTTCTGGTGTTCTTCATTTGACTTGGTGTTTGTGCCACCACAGAGCCATAGTAACACCAATGCGACTTACGCCATGCTGAGAAGTCGATGGAACATTGTGTACAAGACTGCCTTAATGGCTCATAAGAACATGTGCACATATGTACTGCTATGTCTATGTAAGTCGCCTGTACGAGTACTGTATTAGCTGTAGGTATGTGTCATTAGTGCCATGGCATAGAATCATTTTCACATAAGAGAATACAGCTGCAGCTGATAGCAATCAATCGTGCTTGATTACTAGTTAATGGGACTTTTAAATTATAAAATAATAAGAAACACTTGGAAAGTGGCTTACATATTGAATAAGTTCAAGGAAGTAACAGAATGACAAAGGGATGATTATTTTGGTTGAACACAGAGTGGTTTGAAACACTTTAAATAAATATGGGTACAAGATATTTAAGTTAAGTGAAAACCGTTTTAATATAGAAGAAAGTTATTTAAAACCAGTTGTTTATAAGTTGTTTTTATTACGATATGAAAATAACTTGCAACATTATTGAAGTTCCGTTTTGAGTGATTTCCTTTAATCGCTTCAAATTGAACTTCATCCGATGTATAGACCAAAAAAAAATTAACCACAAAATTGTCCTAATGTAAACATTTTGCAACCCCTGTCGCAGGGTTCGGATAAAGCACACGTGAAAGTGTTCAATATAATGTGCTTAGGGGTGGGGAAAAGTGTTATGAGCGAGGAGAAGGTGTGGATTGTGGTATATTTGAGTTTGTGTGTTTGTTCCGCTACTTGCCTGAGGGTGCGAGCTGATTGCAAGCTATTTTTGTTTTTAACACAATGGGTGTTAAATTGAATTTATCGCTTGACCAAAATGATTTTCCGGCTTTTGCCGGGCGAGCGCAGGGCACCTTAATTAAATTTCACAGTTTTAGTTTATTTTTAAACGAAGTTGACAACGAAAACAGGTCATTAGGAGCATTATCGCATCATAATTCTGTCAGTGCGATAACAAAGCTTTCAATTCAATTTAACTGCCACACATGTACCCATATCCCCCCCTTGCCCATCGCCGATTCCTCAACCCCCATAAGCGGCCTATAAATGCTGTTTGTGTGTGTGTGTGTGTGTGTGGATTTTGAGTCCGGTAATGCTCCATGCGATTGCCGAACATGGGGACACGTTGGGGCCGATGGGGGATGTCATTGGGAATGGGAAATGCATGCACATATATGTCTGTATGTACTACATGCAAGCATACAAGTGTTTGTAGGCAGTAGGAGTGCCAGATTTGTTGTATTCAGATGTATAGTTGGCCAACAGAGACTGTTTCGAGATTGTCATCCCTTTGAGACTGTATCTGTGTAGCTGGACGAGGCGGGGTGTAACGATACTATATGATGTTCAGTTTGTTGTTGTTTTTGCTATTGTTGCTGTTGTTGCTGTTGTAGCTGCTGCTGCTGGTTTAATATATATAATTTGAGCAGAAACACAATCAAACATCTGTCAAGTGCCATACAAAATTGGGTCCTTGTTTACTTTTTATCAACGTACCCATAAATGAACTTAAGCAAATGTCTTGAAAATATTACTGCTGCATGTGAATATGTTTTGCATGCATAAATGCCAAGTTTTGAATATATTAGTTGGATCGTTTAGAGCAATCAGTGTGCGGCTGCCAGTCAAAAATGTTGTCTTGTCACTGCTCTTCCTTGCGTCCACTCTCCAACTTGTCCTTGAATATGTTTCTGCTTGTTTTGTTGCCCAAAGTCCGTGTACAATTTCTAGTTCGTATCGTTCAACACAGCGCGCTTGGCGTTATTTCAAACGTAAACTGCCAAGTAGGCATTTTGGGGCATAAGAATTTGCATAATTTACTTAGTTGAATATCCGACAACTCAAGCAATGGGACGACAATCACCAGGCTGCAACAGCAGCAGCAATACAAACACACTTGCTATCTGTCCGACATCAATGAAGATGTATTTGTCCTTTCTGTTTCTATCGCATCCGTCTGCCAGCAAACACCAACGACACTTAAAACAACAACAACTTTTCAATTGACTGTATGTGTTTGCAGGGACAAAGAAATGGGAGAAAGGGAAAGTCTGTTGATAAAGTTGTCCAACTTAAAGTGCCGCTTTTCCAATTGCGAAAAGTGATTCCCATTAAGTGTGTCAATGCTTTGCTCTGCCAATTTATCCATGTCCTTGGTTGGCTATATTAATCTGACCTTAGAATTGGTTGTGTGTGTTTTAAGGTGTGATAATTTGTATTCAATTTGCATATTATTTGAAAATCGTTTTCCATACGGGCAATTTACAAATGCTTTAACGATAAGCCGACTTAAAAGCTCATCATTCAAAAATTAATTGCATTATCCTAATGTATTGCTCACTTTATTTCTTTAAGCATTGTTAACATGTTTGTAAGTAGATGTAAGGTGTTAAGAGCATTGTCTACGGATAGTGTGAAAATGGCCACTTAAATTTTATTAGAAATCTAGGACAGTCTTTGTTCTAATAAATTTGAAAATTACAAGCATAAGCCTGATACAACCAATTCAATAAAACGATTTAGTATTTGGCTGCCAAATCAATATTATTAATTAAACGGTCTTAAGCTTCAATATGTTTGTACAACTGAAATCATGAATCATCATCACACGCATAGTGTTTGAATGTTGCAAGGTGTTTAATGTGTTGACTACGTAAATGCTTGTTTTATTGGTTGGCAAAATATGTTTACTTAACTCGAAAGTAAAGTGCCAGCTCAATATGGGAGCTGATTTACGCCAAGCCATGAAATTAACATCTGTTTACTCTGCTCGTGCGTCACTAATTGCTTCAAGCATTCCTTATAAGCCAGAGGCACTCTGTTGTGCTGTGCAACATGCATACATACATAAATGCATATGCCACACTGCTGCGCTTCGGCACTCTGATTGATTTTATGTGACTTGTAAGTAGATTGCCATTGACGGTCGCTTCCCTTGACATTACCCCTGGGGCATTGTGTCTGGAGCTTCCCGAAATATTTGTTTTTATGACACTTAGGCGCCCTTCTTGTTTGCCTGATGAGTTTGAATAATTTGAGAACGAAGCGCGCACAGAATATGAAGCAAACTGTTTAAAATGTTTGGGGGAAATGTAGGAACTGACACTGTCGATGTGTTTGGAACACACATATGTGTATATGCATATTTAAGTATGTAAAATAGATATACTACTACAACAACTACTAAAGCTATCTTAATACTTGCGGCTGTGGCAATGTCGGCGGTTGTGGTTGCTGTTTGATGTAGTAGCTGGAAAAGTAGATGGGGCAAAAATTGTCGTGTCGCATATTTCTTCATTGTTTTAATGCACTCAAACAATGAACACGAGCCAGGAAATGAAGTTTGTGTTTTAATATGACGTTCATATCACAATGCAATTTAATAATTGACGTTTGGTTTCTCTTCAATTTATTTATTTTTGTTATTTCAACCCAAGTTGTGTTATTGAATGGTTTAAAAAAGTTAAAAGTTAAATGCATTTTAATATTATCACAGATTTTCCTTTCACTCTACCATAACTGATACTAAGTTTTTGTTTTTTAGCTTGGTTATAGCATAAATCCATTTTGATTAATCGTGAAAGCGGTACAAATTTCAATATTTTCTCAATAAGTATGAAATAAGTTGATAAGTATGATATAAAAAAGCTCGGAAGACCAATGTTTTGAAAGCATTCGTTCCCAGGACAACATCCCAAAGGCTTTCAAATCTGCGAAAGCTTCCTCTCAAAGCTTTTGCAAACATTTAAACCTGCCAAAAATGCACAGGGTGAACCTGGTATCATGAGATACCCGTAAACTTACAACGAAAGCCAAGTTTGAAACCGATTCTCAGTTAAATACTTAACATTTTTATTGTAGTGATTTATCATTATTTTACTTAAATCTGATTGTTAAGGTTCAAAACAGAACACATTTGTTTATTTATACTTATATACTGTAACACAGAAAACAATGCAACAGCCATACCTTTGAAATATTCTCTTTCCTGTATTTGTGTCTTACATAAAATCAAATCAACTGGTTTATACAAATAATCTCTCATAAAAACAAACAATCACTATCAACAAATCAAGTAAGCTGTGTTGATTTAATAGAATTCAGTATTATTTTAATATCTAACCTTCATTATGCGGGTTGATTTGACTTTTTATGGCGTGCACTGTTACAGCTCCAACAACAAACCACAGCGTGTTAAAATACATTATTGAAATCACTGTAATGCACACTGAAAAGTATCACTTTACTGTATATTAAAATACACTAGCTAGTTGGAGTCGCTGCAAAGAAAGGTCTGCACCGGATGACGATAACTGAAGAAATGAGCAACTGCATCGGGCAAAGTGCAAATGTCTGCTCAAATGATAAACAGCATTCTCTCTCTCTGTTTGTTTGCGTGCCGGTACATGCATCGATGCCCGATGTCCGCATATGGTTATGTGAAAGGACACTTGCCCCTGTGATTCGCTCGACTAGACAACTCCAAAAGACAAAAAACGAAAGCAGCAACAACAACAACAACTAGAGGCCCACCATCTATGGTAATGTGTGCACACATGAGCTCTTGCATATGCTTCATGGGCTTGGCCCTGCAGCACACCCACACAGCTACAGACTTATCAAAGGCTTCGCTGTCTTTGCTTTGTCAATGGGTGGGTCTAACCCAACGTTTACTTGCCTCTAAGCTACCGCTTTGTTGGCCAGGAAAAGGTGCAGCAAAGTGGTTTTTTTATTTTTATTATTACTATATTTTTTTTTTAAGCTCAGCAACTAACAAGCAAATCTTTTTTAAACCGTTGACCAATTTTATTAAAGCATTTCTCAGGATGTTTTTATAGTGGCTAAGACTTCAATAAATATCACTTTAGAGTATTTTGGTTAAGACAGCTCGCCTAGATAGTACCCTGTGCTATGGTATCGATAGTAACCCAGATCGTGCACAATGTTTAAATAAATAACGAATGTGAAAAATGTGATATTGAAACCGCTTAAGGAGCTGCGAACAACCTATATAATATTCAATTGTGTGTTTTTGTCTGTTTAACCTCAATTTATTTTAATAATTTACCCAGATGTAAAAAAAAACACAAAAGGACATTATGGTGCACAACATCGGTTTTCCGCGCGTTTGGTTCCTAAAGATGCTGGAAATTCGTTAAAATGACAAAGCAATATAAAACTGACAATTACTTGTCGTTGGGAGCCGTGGAAATCGCTTTGCGCCCATCACCCTTGTTGTTAATGATTGCCACCGAGTGGGGAGAAGTGAGAGAATGAGAGAGAGACAATTGGAGACTCATTTACATTTACCAAATGATTGCGAATGCGAATGGCAGTGCATCGGTATATGTGTGTGTTGTATGTCAATCGCCTGGCTGGCACTCAGTTCATACATATGAAGGCATTGTTCGGCCAAATGCCTATAAGCCGTGCAAATTGAATTGCCAAGGCTGCCAAAGGATCGTCAGCCTTGCTGCCAGCCATGATGACTCTTCAATGAGCAAACGAATACTTGACAAGATAACGACCACAGGCAGTGCGGTGCGGTGCGGGTTGCATAACAACAGCTGTGCTTCAATTGTATTGTGACAAATTCTATATAATACCCTCAAATGCCAAACACAAACAATTTAACACACAATTGTTTGCCTATAAATGCCCAACCACTCTTTCCAAATTTCAACGTGTTTTCTAGCGAAAGCAAAAAATCTGCTAATAGCATAATTTGAAACTTGATAATATGTAATGCGCTTAGTGCCAGAGGCTAATTTAACATTGACTTACCTCTCTTACAAAATGCATAATTTAATCATGTTAAAAACTAAAAATATGTTTTTCTGTTTGAACTCTTTTATATGTATATTCGGTTTGTTAAGAAGTGTATTTTAAATTAGTTTTCTGGTGGGTTTTAAACTTTCCCACTATATTATTTATGTCATTGTTTAGATAGTCCTTTCCAGCCACTGTCTTTAAACTTTTTCAATGTTGTTGCTTATGAAACAAGCAGACGTTATTTACATAAGCCAATAGAACATTTGCAAGTCCTCCCACAGTTAAAAAATTCAATTTTGTAAATTGCGTGCATCACAGTAAATGCGAGGAACAACCAAAAAGTAAACAAGGCAAAGCTAACATTTGGTTAAATGCCGACTGGGGATTAATAGAGTAAACCAAAAGCGAAACAACCACAAAATATATCGTCGACGGTATTTTTATTCAACGAGAAACAATCACAAAACATTACAAAGTTTTCTCCCACATCCTATTTACCCGTCCGCCCTTATTAGGTGACAACACACGCAGGGCCAACGCCTCTGAGTAGGATGAAAACTTTTTGGTTTAAGGCTGCTCAACTGTCCTTATTTTGTTAAGAAACTATTTAATGGGTTTTCTTCAGCGTTCATCTATTGCAAAACCTCCACCATTTCAAGTTTAAGACCAACCGCAAGAGAACAACATGAAATTCATTATGCATCCTGGACAAAAACCTTGCAACGAGAACAAGCACGCAATCAAACAGCCAATTTTTCTGTTGACTGCTGAAATTTGTGTGTTGTTTTTGGTGCAAACAAGTGTATTACTAAGTGCTGGTTAATATTGTGAACACGTGTTATAGGTTGACAAGTTTATTAAGGTCTTATTATTTATCATAGGCAGAACAAACAAACTTTGATCATCATAAGGTATTCAAAGTTAAATTAACTTAGCTCTGAGGTGATGAATTAGTCTTCAAAATTAAATCTGTACTTATGTTACTACTTTTTCAAATAACTTTAAAGCCATTGGATAGCTTTACTTTCATGTCGCTCAGTCAATTGATCTAATTGTTCTCAGTCTAATAGGCATATAAACACCTGTGTTTAGTTGGTCTCCCCGAACAGCTTGTGGCATACTGGAGTGAGATTAATTGTGCTTATTGCTGCTTCCTTACGTTCCGTACTCTAAGGATATCTTCATGTACTAAGATATTCTATCATGAAGCCAATGCCGTTGCGGCTTCAATACAATGCCAGGAATAGCATCGGGACGGAAATGTGCGCCCACGCAAACTTCTGCATAGTTAACCTCATTAGAGATCTAGCCACACGAAGCCAGAGACCAAGCGCACGCAATAACAAAGACATTTATGCTGTTAAACGGGCATTAAGCAAATAGATACGTTTAGATAAACAATGTTCAGGCTAACGTAAAACCTAAAGTTTTCCCGCAAAGTTAGACTTGCTGCATGATGGTCGTGACCAATAAAACTTTAGTTGCCCAATGACTGAAATCAGTTAAAGACTCAATCATCATCTAGAAGCAGAATTATGTGAAATATGTTTACGTTAAGGCTATTTGTGGAATTTTTCATATTAATATCTTTTACTTCAATAATCGCATACATAATCAGATGGTTAATGCAACTAATGGAATTCGTTTCACTAGCATTGTTGATACTAGTAACGTGTAAGCTGAAAGCTTATCTATTAAATTACTCGAAACTATTAAGATTTCAATTAAAATTACAATTTTTTGGCGTAAGAACTAGTCATATGTCATATTATAAGGAGCTTACATTTGATAAGAAAATCTCGCTAAAATTTTATGGTTTTTTCTGTACAAAATTAAACAGTAGGCATTTTGTCATTGCTTATTTCAGACTGCTTGGCACTTCTTGTGCGTAAGTCCAACTACGCTAAGCTGGAAACTACGCTAAACAGAAAGCTTTTCGCAGATTGATGCCTCTCACAGGACAAAGCTAGCGTAACTGCTCACACGCACAACAAGCAATACGAGTGCTGCCAGAGCAGTTCAACTATACATGAAGCGCTGCAAATTTCAAAGCTCTCGCTGCAAGTTGGCCATGCTCTTAAATTTTGAATTGCGAGCATCTTGAATCTCTGCGGGGGCCGTCGGAAAAGCATCCTCATCATTGCTCGTGTACCATTGAAGTACTTGGTGCAATTCTATGCCAAGAACTGGTAGTCAGTCCTGCCACGTTTCGCACCATAGTCAGAGCAAATCTCAGAGTATCGGACGCAAAGTCATCAAAGTTTCTGCCGAGTCTGGCAATTCCTTAAATTTGCCGCGAACTTTACGCAATTTCGAAAACGCTAAGTTCAACTCGATTCAAGTTGACTGTGTCCGTGCCCGTTAAACTTAATTGAATTAGCGTACGGACTAAGTTTAAATATTTTTAAAGTGAATAACACGTTTGTGTTTAAAAGCTTAGAAAACAAATAAAAATATAAAAATATTGTGTAAAAGTAAATTTGAAATCCATTCAAAAACGTGCAATCTTCAAACTGAAAGTATCTAAAAATGCCAAATTGAGTATGTGTAACAATTGTCCGGAAAGTTAAAGTGCTTGTGACACAACTTGTGTGTGTTGTTGTCTTTTATTAAGCTTGTGCACGAAATGGTTTTGTTTTTCTCCCATTGCGAAAACTTTGATGTGGATAAAGTTGTGAAAACCGTTTGGCCATAAGTTTCCATTAACTGCGATTGAAGGAGGTCAACGACAAATCAGCGTCCAAGCAAAATTTGAATTGCTAAATGTGTACCCTTGCGACGAGTCAGCAAATTAATTTCCTTCCAAGACCGAAATGTGTTGTTAACGGAATTAATTAAAAGAAAGGCCTCTTCGATTATATTAAATTTCGATTGAACCAAGCAAACTGAAACCCAATTCAACGTTAGTGATTAATAAGCATATATGTACAAATATCTGTGTATAAATACAACTTGCTTATTTGTATTTTATGTGTGAAAGATTCGAAATTATTTTGGCAAGGCCATAAGTTTTCATAAGGCCGACAAGCCTGTCTGACAAAGTTATACAAACAGGGTTCTGTGTGTGTCATGTTTGTGTGTCTTAATTTGAAAACATGAATTCGATATTCCGAAAGTGATGTGACGGCATGAAATCAAAAAGATATTAAGCCAAGTTGCCATCATATAAACGCAACTAACACGAACTTTGCTCTGACTTTGATTGAATGCCGACGTGTAATTACTGCTCATAGTATTATGCCTTATAGACAGGCAAATCTGGATTCGAAAGGGAATATAAATAAACATAAGAATGGTGAGTTTTAGAATTTTGATGATATTTCACTTGAATGTTAAGTTGAATAATTGCTACTTTATAGCTTTGAAATGTATTTATTTTAAAAAGTTTTCGATAAAAACATAATTATTATTTATTTGTACACATTTGCAGATTTTTGAGGTGCCATATACATTTTGATCATACGTAATAAATCTTTATTTTTCCCGTATGGCATATTTTTTCAAATTGTGAGAATAATTATTAAATTAAGCTATTAGAAAAGCTGAAGATTTCAACTAACTTTAAGCTAGGTTTAATTGAATTTATTTTTTCACATCTTTTTGCAGGTATAATTCTTATAGTTTGCTAAAAATGCGACCGAAAACAACAAATGCTTGGCATATACTAGAACAAAATAGTTCACCGAATCTAATGTGCTTAGTTGGGTTGAAGAAAGGCCGGAGACGAAATTACCATAAGAATTAACTTGCTATCCTTATGCAATATTTACACAAGAATTTGAAGACAAAAACAAAAGGAAAATACGAAAAGCTCTGACGCATTCAGCCAATTTAGATGGGGCGTCAATAGCGGCTAATGCCATATGCTCTGCCTGATGCAGCTGTTGACTGAAAACGTCAATCGAAGCAGAAAAAATTACATTTAAAAGCAGGCAGTGTGAAGCTCAAAGAACACAGAACGGAGAACGCCTTCGCGCCTTGGCTCGACTCGACTCTAATTGCAGATGAAGGTTGCTGCTTCCGCCGCTGCTGCCGTTTGTGAGAATCCAAACGAATTGTGCGTAGGACTGGCAAAGAACATCTAACTTAATCGAGAAATCCTTTGTCTTTGCTTCCCAACTAACTGCCTGTAGCCCCGCCCAGTGGCAAAGGTTTCGCGATGGAGCCACGTCCCAGTAAGAGGCGTATTCAAACCCGTAACTGGAAGCGTATCCAATGTGCCCAGAGTCTAGGACTCGCACTACTGGCCTTGATATTGGCACAGTCCTTTGACTGTGTTTTGTGCGGCGAGAAATTGGGTAAGTGGCTTTATCGTTTTTCTTATTTACAGCTCGGCTCACATCACTGCCTCCCCGAATCGTGGATGGCAAAATGAAATCAGCAACAACAATGGCAACAATGCAGCGCCTATCTACCAATGTCTTTTGTTTCTCTGTCGCGCTCATGTCTCTTATCTGTTATTTATTTGGGTTGTTATTTGACATTTTTCTGTGCCGTTGATTCGGTTAAAACTGCGTAGGGAAGTTCATTAAGGCTCCTTCGACTTTTTGTACTCTACGCGTATATTTACATTCGCTCGCTTAAGTCCATGGGTTAAGTCTATGAAAAATGCGCAAACTTTACACTCAACAATACCCATTAGCATTCTATTCTAAGCCCCCACCCGCCTTGGGTTCTTTGCTCTTATTTCTCTCATTTTTTACTTCCCACTCTACCGCAAAGATATTACGCTCTTCTGAACAATCTGCCAGTATCAGGATTTTAATTTTTTTTTTTAATTGCCTTCCAAGCGAATGCACTTAAGCGGCTTGTGCTTTGCTTTATTCAACTTTGCTTTTTAAGTCAAGGTGATTACGAATCCCATTGTATCATTGTGCTTACCATTAGCTTTGTTCTGTTTAACATGTTCATCTCGTAGAACCTGTACACACTTTTTTTTTTTTTTCTTGTTAAAGGGAATATGTAAGTTATGGTGTTGAGATTTTGAGTTTCAGCTTTCAGCTAGCTAAAGTACTATATCTTTCGATGAGATATGATTTTGGTGCTTTTTTATTACCAATTTACATTCACAAATGAAATGTATGCATACAATTTTTATGGATTTTTTTCAAATAATAGAAGATTACTTAGGCTAGTTGTTCTGACTAAAGCCGCGTTACTATGTTTTTATGCCTTATGAAGAACAACATAAATCCTATCGGAATTATGCTGCTTAAGGTTTTAACTTAGCACGTATGTGTGTGTGCCTTTGTGAGGGGGAAGATTGGTGCTTCGCTTTTGCTAACATGCCAACGACTTGACGCGATAATCAATTGGAGATGTTGCCTCAATATGTTTTCTCTTCTTTATTTGTATTTGTGTTTTTTGTCGTTACCTTTTTCTTTGTGTTGATTGTCATCTGTCGTTGTTGTGCCTGGAGATTGATGGCTTCCAAAACGTTTTTTGACAAGTACGTGCCGCGTGTGTTTTGGTGGTTCCGTTGTTTCTGTTATTGTCAGTAGAAACTCAAAACAAAAAACACAAAAATTCCTTTGCCGTTTTTCAATTGGAATTTTACTTAGGCCATAACGTGAGCAACAGGCGATAGCTATCTTTCCTTTTTCCAGATAATCGCAATATGCAAATGCCTCCAGGTATTTGTGGTTAGTGACTCTGTGGCATCATAATTCGGTAAATTTTCTTTGCGGAATTTGATTTCATACTCCACTCACGACGCACATAACCTTGGAGGGGCGAGAGACTGATGCTAGAGGGAGCTCATACAATCAAATTTATATGTAAAACGTATTGCCAAGTACCCCCACAGCAGTAGGGGTGCGTGTTTTGGGAAAAAACAACTGCCAAAAAAATTCACCTGACTGGCGTCTAAGAATTCGTTGACAAAATATGCAGACTTTCAATCTAATATAAATTTGGAAATGGTGAATGCAGCAAACTTCCAAGAATATTTGTGAATACAATTTTGGCAAAAGTATTATATCAATAAAATATCAAAAACAAATTTCGTTGAAAAATATAAAAAGCTCATAAAATGCAATAAGCAAATTAAATTCCAAATAAATGATCATATATCAAAAACAGAGAGAGAATTCCATTCACAAACGAAAAGGTTGAAAAGTAAGCCAAAAAGGTCTGAATACTGACGTAATTGCACATAAATGGGACTAAAAATCATTTGGGTGTTTTAATTAAAACATCAAATAATGTTTTTTTTATTGCAAATATGCTTGTATGTAAATAATAAAATAACTTGATTTTATCGTTAATGTGCAGAACATTAATGGTTATTAAATTAGCATCGTATGACTAATATGAATAAACATAAATTCTTGCATTAATGTTATAAGTACTTACTTTTTAAGTTAACTTAAGAGTGTGGTCTCTGTTAAATTGGAGCAGGCTCGGATTTTAATTTCAAGTTATGAACTTGACACACGCAATTTGCGGCAACAAAATGCGATTTTGAATGCTGCTTGTGGCTTATTCGCTTGCCAAAGATAAGCCAAGCAGCAGCATCGACACGGCAGCGCAACTCTAAGCATTTACACACACACTCACAGGCAGAAGCTAAAAAGTGCGTACATTACAATGAGCGCAGAAGGCGAAACGAAGTGAATACTGAACATGAATCCGCTGAATAAATACGCTTCCTGGTGCTACTTATGTATGTATGCGCGGTGTGTGTGTGTGTGTGTGTGTGTGGGGATTCTTTTTGGCAATAAGCGCGAAAAGTTTTTGTCACTTGTTTGTAAAGGGCAAACGAACGCATTAAAAAGTTATGAGCGACAATATTCGCGGCAATAAAAACCGACGACAGAGTCAACGGCGTCGCCTCAAATTATTTGGAATCATCATACATTAACTATGTACATACCACCATGAATGTGTGCATATTTGTATATCGCCTCGGAAGTGCGGCTCCAAATGTATGCTTTGGGGGAAAATTCCTAATACTCGAGTACAAACATTCTGAAACTTCACATGCATCACACGTCAAGCTGAAGAACAAAATTGAAGTTTGCTTTAGCAATTTCCCAATAAGGGAATACACTTGCACACAGATGTACACGCACATATATGTATATATATTTAGCAAGGGACATTTTTCAACCAATAATTATATACTAGTTGGGTACAATTCGTTTGACAGCTTCAAAATAACGAGGGACTAAATGTCATGGTTGTTGAACGAGGACTGAAAGTAATCTTACCAAATAAAGATGTGGTTAACTATATACAAATATGTATACGTATATAGCAAAGTTATATTAATAGATAAAAGGTCGATTTATTTATAAAATACATGTCGATTGGCTTTAAATTCCACACATACATAAACATGGTTACAATGATATTCATGTGCGTGCTTTTCACTTAATATCTCAAATTACTTCAATGAAGTAAATAAATACCTCGTTAGGTATTTAATGGGGCTTAAAGGCAATGTAACATTTCAAACAAGAAGTGTTTTCAATGCCTGACTGTAAACAGCATTTGCAATCATTTGTTTCAGTCACGACCAATTTGCCAGTTCAGCTCCCAACACTATTTTCATCAAGTTTACAAATTTATTTGCTAGACTTTGTACAATTTCTAACAGCCGTCTTGTTAATTACCCAAAGTTCACAAGTTTAATTGCTTTGTTTTTGACCCTTTATGTTGTTGTTGTTATTGCTGCTGCTACATTCCAAATTTAATTTGCACAATTTGTCAAGCAACATTCCTGCTGCTGTTCATCAGATGTCAAAGGAAAACACATTTAAATATATGTAGTATGTACTCTGCTGTCATAATTACCTATTTAGGTCGCAGATAACTTGAGAATAATTCGCAATTGAATGAATAAGCAAGCCAAGAACCTTAAACAGCCCTTCAAATGTCAGCCACTCAATGCGTATTTATTGTTTAAGCCAGTTCAAAAACATAGAGCTCTATTGTGCAACTGCATGTTGTTGGCCAAAATAGTGGTTTTGTTTTTAGTAGCTGGTTGTGCAGAAGTGGTTAGCTTTCAGATAATCCTCTCGGTTCTTGCAAGTTTTGATACCACTCTGATTTATGCGTTTTTCGCTCCCATACCCCGCTGTCTCTACTCCCCTTTGTGAAGACTAAGCCGCGCACCTGTTGCACTTAACAACAGCGATTTAAACTGAAGTGCCGCCCTTCCATATTCGAAATTCTATTTTAAAACCAAATTATATTTCCCCTTCGAGCGCCTGTGCGTCGCACAAGGGAGTCGTCCAAGGCGACCTGTAGATATTTTTGGAAGCGCCTTGTTCTTTTGTTGTCTCTTCGTAGCTAAGCATTTTTATTGTCATTTCCATGCAACATTAAAATATTAGTTTCGAATGGAAAATCGACCTATAGTAAAAATAAACAAATGCTTTTCTACCCGCAATTACCGAGAATTTTGACAGGCCCCAATGCAATGAATCAAACCGAAAATGTGACGCATCTGATCCTAAAAATGTCTTTGCTATAACTTTACATATTGGGGTCGAATGTTTATATGACGATCTGTTAGTTGTTTCATGTTTTGGTGGGTCATAAATATTTGGAATTCGATCTCAAATGAAATGAAACTGAACAAAGATTTTGGTTTATTCTGATTTTTGATTGTACCAAAAATGTTTATTTGTTTTTATTACAAGCTATGGAATGACATTTGATCTTGATGTTCAGGCAGTGCCGATTTATGAACTCGAAAGTTTTTAAGAATCGTAGATAAACCATAAGTTAAGTCGATTCTAACTTTGCAACACTTCTTTTCTAGGGAAGTCTAATATTTATAATGATGAAACTTTTATTTTGTGTAAGAGAATATAATTATATAGCTTCCATTTCCCCCCCACCAAAAAATAAAAATGTTGGTTGCCTAGGTGAGTCTTTTGTCTAGGTGCCATTTGCAATACTTGTCAATTCTAATTGTTATTAGTGGCGACTGGCAACGGTTACGTCACGTAATGACAGTCAACTAAGCAAACAAATTTCGTAAAAGTTTCATTCTTCTGGTGACCTGGCCAGCTCTGAAAGTTGACAGTGTGAGTCCTGCTTGACACATCCTGTCGGCATCATTGGCGCCCACTAAAAGTTGGACGCATCTATCTAAAAAAGAACTAGGGGAACTTTTCTTACCCTCCCCATCTCTCCCCCGTACCAACACTAATACCAGCACTAATATTCTGGTTAAACGAGCAGCTGGCCGCACCCCAAGCCAAATAGTATATATTGAAAGAACATTGCACAGCAAAAGTTTCTCAATGTATCACAGTGTGAGTGTGAAACAGAGAGAGTGTGTGTGGGTTGTCGGTGTGAATGTATTTTGAGTGTGTTGTCATACCATTGATACCACTGTGTGAGTGTGTGTGTGTGTGTGGGTCGAGTGTTTCCGGTTTGCACTAACTCGCCAAACTGCTGCCTTGCATTTTAATGGACACAGCACGCGGTGAGGAGTGGTGAGGGGGGAATCTCTTAAGGCGCTTCGTGGCGGATCGAAATGAGCTGCAGACGGAATTTAAAGCAGTCAACTGGATTATTTATGATGGGCCAACGCCAAATTGTATTTACTAGACAAAGTTGCTGCTGCTGCAAAGTGGCAACGCTCAAATGCACACACAGTATGTACAAGGGAAGGGGGGAGGGTGAGTGTGTGTGTGTGCGCTTATATTAAATCGATGATACTCATCTTCCTAGTTTGCAAGCAAAGCTTCGCTTTCAATTTGACGCTCATTAGCGGCAATCAGGCAACAAAATTCGAGCGCACAATGCCATCGTCGACTTTTCTGCCAGGTGAATTCAAGTGATGCATGCTTGATGGAGCGATGGGAGGGAAGGGGTGGTGCCACGCCTCCGCCCCTTCTGGCTGTGTAAACAATTCGCACGAAAAGAAAGAAACAATTTTCCACCTGGCTGCAGTAATAACTCCTCTCGAGTACAGCAGCTTAAAAAGAGTAGCTGCCCCACTTTGTGAGGATTCATTTCTGATGGCGGTAAACAAATACATACATAAATAAGTCAGAGCCTAACTGCGAGAATGATATAAGGAAATAAATCGACCGTTGCTGGGACACGTAAGCGCACAGATTAAATGTTACACAGATAAACAAAAACCACTTAAGAACTTTAAAGCAATATGAATTGGTCTTAAAAGTTGAAGGAGCGAGCTGTTTTGTTCTTGGTTTGTAAATTTATAAAATTCTGTAAAATGTTAAATTCATCACTGCTTGCTTTGAACTGCTTTATGGCAGCTGGTATAAGTGTTTTGTAACACTCTTATATCGGTTCACATTAAGTTATAAAATCGCATGTTCAACAAATCATGCACGGTTCTTTTACAGATTCTAATTTTACAGTTCGAAATTCGACATGGTATAACACGTTTTTGGTGAAATGTACTAAAAATAAAATAGCATAGATTTTAAATGGGAACTATATAACACAAACATATTGTGTACCAAAAATTGTATAATAACTTTTCTACATATAACAATTATTTTCTGAATGGTTGCAAACATTATTACAGAAAACACGACAATTGGCTTGTACTATTTTTAGTTACTGTTATACAATTAAGCATGAACACGAACCATTGCCCAAAAGCGGTAAAATGTCATACGTATAACACAGATGTTGTATACTATTCCCAGTATTGTATATCACTTTGTATAACTAAATATTATCCAATTCAGCAACCATCTCTATCGAGTTGCTCCACACTTAACGTAATTTGCTCCACACTGAACAACAGCTGTTAAGTTTGGGACAAGTAGTTTGCTGTTAAAGTTGCACTGCTTTACATAAGTTGTGAATGTGGATTCTGTGTACAGGTAGAATACACATCTACATAAATA
Source organism: Scaptomyza graminum (assembly GCA_018901835.1). NCBI lineage: Eukaryota > Metazoa > Arthropoda > Insecta > Diptera > Drosophilidae > Scaptomyza > Scaptomyza graminum. Next base: position 1,610,685 of record JAEIFL010000290.1, read on the forward strand.
TACAGGTAAACGTCGTTTTGTGCCGGTTCTAATTAGGCCGATTGGAATCGGCCAATCTCTTCTACTTGCTCTCTTAAATTGAGCTTGCTTTTGTTGTTTTGTTGGTGTTTAAGACAATTATAAAGAGATCCGATAATGGAAATCCGATTTGGCAATTGTAGCCACAAGCGTTGCCGCTATCAAGGCAAAAGTCAATGCCAGATTTGTGACACAGCCGCTTAATCGAAACGCAGTAAAGTGAAGTGACGTGGTCGCGCGGGGAGGGGCGGTTAGTGCAGGCCAGAGGCCAAACCACAGTTAGAAAGTCCTCTAGCAATGCATCATTCACAAAGTCCACACACAAACACAAACAAGTAAACACACACACATACTCATATGTATCTTGTCGGAACAGTTCGGACAACATGTTTGGCAAAATGGCCTCGGCATCTGACTGCACCTGGTGAGGTGTCCACAATGTGGGTGGAAGGGTGGAAGGCGGACAGAGAGTTGACGGCTTAAATATGCGTGGCAGCTGCAGCACCCGGGTGCAGTAGTGGCAGTCGCAGTGTATGTCCTCGTTCAGCGAGTTGCGGTTGTCCGCTGCGCATTCCTAAGCGATTTCCGTCATGGTTAGTGCGACATGGCCAGAAGCCAACAGTCAAAAGCCAACAGTCAACTTGCATCGTTGGCAAGCGCCTTCCCACCCCCCTGGTCACTAAAATGTTAATGCATGAAGTGGCCATCAAACTCGTCCAGCAGCAGCAGGAAACTTTGATCATCTATGCAGGCTCGTGCTGAAAATTAACAATATTTTTGTCAACAAAAAGAAAAAGCAAGGCTGCTTGTGGCATTTCTAAGTGGATGGGGTTGGTCAACAAAAAGTGCTTTTTTAAATATGTTTTTCTAATAATTATATAAAACTATTAATATGCAGGTCAGTTGACTTCATTAAATAATACATTAAATTGATATAGAACAGAAAATCAAAAGTTAATACAAATGTTATTCAGTCGCGCCTCCAATTCAGCCAAAATTGGCTACCATTATTTATTTCAATTTATATTGCAATTTAACTGTGACTTCTCTTAATTTATGAACAATTTTTATCACATAAAATTCTGCCACTTTGCCACAAGGGCAAAGTAGCCTCGTTCTGCAGCTTCATTGTTGTGCTTGTGCTTTTATATGAGTTTTGGCGCTGTTGCATTTATCTAGAAGACAAATAATGGCTGTCAAAAAATGAAAACCGGCCACAACGCAGGGCGTTGACAATAGATAAATCGCAGTCTCTACTGCGTTGCGTTGCGTTGCGCGCTGAACGATCCATCAAAGTTGAATATTATAAAGTGTGTGAATTTTGCTATTCAGCTTTTGTTATTGTTATTATTTTTGTTATTATTTTCAGCATCAAGGTAAATGAAAAACCTAAAGTGTTCAAAAAAAGAGATTTTTGTAGATTTATTAAAAATAATTTATTTGTTGGAATTTTATATTTTGAAAGAGTATTGAAAATAAAAAATAAATTGAATATGATTAACACAACAGTTGTGAAACATTTCACAACAAATCAAATATTTTTTAGCTTTTAGCTGTTTTCAGCCGCAGATTGATACAAATATTGTTGATTAAACCAACTGTTGTTGGCTTAATAAATAATTGAGGTGTTTTTTGATTATTGACACTTGGAATTAGTAACAATATGTGCATAAATAATGACTAGCAAATCTTTTTTGCCAATTTGCAACAGCTGAAAATATAATTAATACACTTTCTGAATATTTGCATAATTAAACTTTGCTTTAAATCGATAAAAGGACATCGCCTTTATTAAATAAATTATATTTGTTTCAATTGTACAATAATGCAGTGTAAGTAGGCAAATGCATTGAAATTCCTAATTGTTTTCACAAAACAAATTAAGAAACACCTTTGAAAATAAACCTATAAATAAACGCTTCAAGTGAATGCACGTTTATTTAATATTTTAATACTATTTAATGTTCACAAAGTGTTGCTAAGAAACTTGAATCGGCTTTTATGTTATAATAAGCAATATAAGATGTCAGCCAAGCTCCCTATGACGGCCAAAAGATTTAACTAGTTAAGTTGATTGCGACTTAACTGCTGCCAGCCAGGATAATATTTCCTAATAGTTTCATCGAGTTAACTTAAATGCAGTTAATTCATAGTTTCCAACAAACTTGCGAATAATGACATTTCATCTTTGCTGGCTTATTATGTCTTATATAATAAAATATAAATAAAAAAATGTCTTAGCACACCGCAGCAATAAAATCTTATTTATAAGTCCAATGTGTGTATGTATTTTGTCTAATGGCAACGACACGGCACATTCACCTTTTACATGAAAAGTGAATCGAGCAACAAGTCGTTGCTTCTCTCTCTCACTCGCTCTTCTCGCCTTGCCATGGCCTTGTCCAATCAAAGGTACATTATAAGCACGCACACCCATACACACACACGCTGAGAATAGTATGTGGAGTGCTAATGATAAAAGCGATACGCTAACAATTTATTAGGCCAATCTAAGCGGCATGCCATAATCACCTAGCCACACGCACACATATGTATGACCAACGCCGCTCACCTCAACGCACTATACACACATAGCAACACACACTTTCTCTCTAACAAACACACAAACAAACAAACAAACACAGATTTAGGCTCTGGCAGTTGGCCACTAATTTACCTAAGATAGGCTAAATCAATGTGTTAAGTTGACTGTAAACGTTACATTCGATTAAATGCGGCTCGCACACAAAAAACTCTTGGCGGCGCGTCACTTGGCACTTGCACACTCTTTGGACAAGGGTTTTGGAATGAGAAAGTGAAGGAGGGGCGCAGCGGGGGTCGAGAGCACAGTGACCCAGTTCGATAGTTCGTCAGCCCCACATCATAGTCATCTCTGCTTGCTATCTCACTGTGTTGTCCTCATTATCCTGACCTACCTCGAAGAGAGAAATTCCCTTTAAGCAGGCAGCTCGGCTTTTCCATAACGAAGCTATTCGGTTCGCACGGCTTCGTTCATTGCGATGCGGCTGAACGATAAACGAATTGAAACCCAGTCAGTTCTTTGCCGACACTTAAACGCAAAGGACGTGTTACGGACGCTTGGCTAACTGCAAAACTCGTGTTCGACTCGCCCAAAACAGCATCAGCAGCTGCCACATTCCGCAGTTCTTTTCCCCACTTGATGGTGGGCGGGGCGTGAGCGCATTCTCGTGTCCCATAGCCGAAAAAGTTGCACGTGCTTTTAACGTGGCCAAATGTGAGAAGCTATTCCTTTGAGTGCGCGTGTGTTTCGCATTTTTGCGGCCAACTGCAAAAATTTAAATGAGCAAAAAAAAAAATATATATAAAATTGCAGTCGAAAAAAACAGCGACAACAGCAAATATAATGTTTTAAAACCAACGAAGTGTAGCACTCAAAATGCACAGAAGCAGCAACACCACCACCAACAGCCACAACCACCCAAACGGATAACATGCAGCAGCTAGAAAAGATGCCACGAATATGTGAAATTAACAAGAAACTGTCAGGTTATGTTGTGTGTGTGCTCCTGGTTGTGATTAGCAGAGCAGACGTTAAGCCGAGCTTTTGGTCTTTGCCTGGTTAGCAGTTCGTCTCCCATGTGGCCGGGATCCACCTCTACCACCCAGCTCCACCCCTGCTGTGTGGGTGTGTGTTTGGTGGTTTGCCGCTTCGCTTATTTTTGTGTCGTTTGCGTCGCTTATATTTCAATTTCGTCGCCCGTTTTTCGATGATATGAAACCATTGCCATTGCTGTATGACCGCATGGAACACGAACCCTGGACCACACGGTCCACTGAGCCATTTTGTGCCACCAACACCACCTCATTTGCCATTGTACACACACCCACACAGTTACACAGATATACGTATACGGATGTGCGCGTCTGCAGTTTATCTCAACAATCCCCCCACAAGCCCCAAAGACAAAAAAAAAAAAACTTTGTGGAGCAGAAACTTTGGCATTGCTCGCATCATTAATCAAATGTCAAGTACGCCAGTGCTAGTGCTGAAGAAGTTTCATTTCATTTTTTTTTATTTGGTTACACCCAAATATGATAATTGAATAACAGAATATAACAAATGCCAGAAACATTCGTAAGGATACTTTCTGTCTTACGGATGATAATCCAATAAAACTGCCACAAGACGAAATCGAATACGAATTCGAATCCAAATGCGAAGGCTGCAAAAATGATTGTATCAATCCTTAGGCAAAGATGTCCTTCCATCAACTAACTGTCATTCACTAATGAGCATAAATGTCATACTCACACACATACAAACAAACACACACACTTGACATGCATATGTTTGCTGTCATTTCGAAACCCTTCAGAATTGAATAAGTTTACAGTTTGTATCTTGTAGATGCGCGCGTTCAAGTAGAGAATAGTTGCCTAATGGAACGCATATCAAATTCCACCGTGTTTGCATTTAAATTAACGTTGTCTCTCTCTCTCTCTCTCTCTCTCTCTTTTGTGTGCGTGGCGTGGCGTGCTACAGGCGAAAGGGACAGAAAAACACTTGACACAAATTGGACATTTATTAAACATTTTGATTGGCTGAAAAAACTGAACCAAAATCAACTGAAATATTTGCCAAAATTCGAGTGTCAGCAATCATGATGTGCGAACATGATGTCCACACACATTACACACAGACACACACACACTTTCGTATACATATGTTTGTTTGACAAGAGGATGCATGCAACATTAGTAGTAATGGTCGTTTTGATATTGATCCTGATCTAAGAGCGAGACCGCAAAAACTTCACTTTGCTTGTCAAACAGCAGCATTTTAATTAAAAGTTTAGCTCAACAGTTTTCAGCTGCCATTGAAATTACAAATAATTGGTGTGTTGGGGGATACACTCTCTTCCCAAGCCCTGCCCCTTGTACGCTCCTCTTAACGTTTGTTTGTTAAAAATGATATGTTAGTAGGAGTATGTCCAGCAATCGGATGACGATTGGCTTAACCCTTTTGTAGAACTATTCGAAGAGTTAAATGGAAAGCCATTTTGATACGATCTGGACATGACAATGCATTGACATATGAGGCCAATATGCAAAATGAAAAAATGAATATCGATAAAAAATGGAGGCCAATCAATGTTGGTTTTGTTTCCTGAGAGGTTTGAGCGCTGGCAAATATAAATGCGACAAAAATCCGAAAAGAATAAAATGGCAGGCAGTTATCGCGACCAGCAGCAGGCTCTGTGCGAAAACTGTGAATTCGGTTTATCTTCACGCTTTTACTGTGCCACCGATTTGCATACATGCATGTATGAGACAATGTGCTGCAGTCACTATAAACGCATTTTAATGGGTAACAGGGGGCGTGGTCATACTTATAAGCATAGCAGCACGTTTGTGGGCATCGAAGGGAGTTCGTCCTGTTGTTATTATTGTTGGTAAGTGGTAACTGGCCCAATTCAATTTGCACACACATAACAGGATCGTTGTGGCAGCTGCATGGCTGACGTTTGCCGTCGGGAAGGGTTGATGGGGCATTGGGGCAGTACAATTTGATTACCAAGACTGCAATTGGACTGACCTGGTGGAGCTGCGTGTGCATTTTTATTGATCTATACATTTTTGGGTCGCAATCGAAATTGTTAATAAATGGCGAATCGATTTGTTTTGTAACAGAAATTTTGTGGGATTCGTGCACTTCCTGCGACCCAAAGCAACAACAGTGACAATCGAGTGCTAACAAACCAAAAAAATAAATAAATACCCAAAAAGGGCAAACGAAAGCTTTGGCACTGCCAGGACTACGCCGGCGGCAACGCAAATTGAAACAAACTGACATCCGGTCGGGGGGGTTAAAAAAATACGCAGAATACGAAATCAAACAAACAAACAAACCCAAAAATCAATAATACTAAAATTGTGCAATTCTCGATCGTGTTGAAAAAAAAAAAAAAAAAATAGAAAAAAATAAAATAAACTTCATGCAAAGTGCCAACTGTCAGTGTTGAATGGTGTGTGAATGCAAAGTGGCCAAAATAACCAAAGAGAGAGCCACTAGTGTCTTATGTAATGACGCATGCCGATGCAGGTTAAAGCTCATCGCATTGTAAGCAAAGCCAAGCCAGCCGGCGGCAAGTGGAGCAACATTTGCTCAACTCACAGGATAATGGATTATACGAAAGCAAAGTATTTAACGCTATCCTTTCTGTGCGCTTTGAGTGCGGCCAGCGCCGAAGGCGAAATCATCTTTCGCATTGATCCATTGGGTAAGCAAAAAGGGAAACCAAATCAAATTAAAACTCGGTTTTACTAACAAACCTAATGTCAATTACTTATAAATACAAACGAACGAGCAAATTGGATAAGCGTAATGCGAGCCAAATGATTAACTTTAGCAGCATCAAACGGCATTAAGTATGCTAATAAAATTCCATTAATGCGTTACAACTTAAGGATATGGACATAACATGTCGCTCACCCGCTAACTTACTTATGCTGTTTATGCCACAGATATAACTGCCATCTGACTCCGCAGGATACTTAAATCTACTTATTTACATACATGCACAGCATAAATACATGAAAGCTAAATGTAAATTCTCAAAACATACTTTTATACGAGTTTATTTTTATCTATTCTTATGGTATTTGCAACTCTGTTGCACATATTTATATGACTTCTATATCTGTCGGCCAGCTTCGTCTAATGTGCATATGAGCACTCTCTCGGTTTGTATTTTTTTTTTTTTTCTAAGGACTCATAAATTTTATGCTCTCAATTACCCAAAGTAATATTTGTCTCGAGATTTCCTTCTTTGTTTTTGTGCGTTTTGTTGGAATAACTTCTTTACGTCCGTTTCGACGTTTCGTCACTTGTCGCTGATACGCACAAAACTTTAGAGCTCGACGCTAAGCGACCAAATGTGTTTCTCTTACCACCCCCCGTCGTATGTTTTGAGTGGAATGTGTTGTACTGTTGTAAATTTCGGTTTGGCGGATGTAACTGACAAACAGCTAAATGTAGAAATCTCTGCATATATATATGTTTGTATGTAAATATATGTGACTCTACTTTGCTTCTCATGGATGATGATGATACCCTTCTGTTGACGAACCGTTACCCAAAAATGCCCTGCGAGCCTGTTCGGTCGTTCAGCCATCCATATATGACAAAAACATGTTCATAAATTTTGTTTTTGTTTCCGTCATGCGGCTGACGATGTTGCTGCTGCTGCTGCTGAGCTTAAAGATGGATAAACTGCGGATGGATGGAAATGTGCAAAGTTTTCACAAAGTATTAAAAATGCTCGTAAAATGTCATAAACTGTTGTTTCCTCTGGATTAGACCTCGGTCCACTACAAATCTCGTGCTGCAAACACAGCAAGAGTCAGCAAAAAAATAAAAATAAAAAAAAAACATCGGAAAATATTATGTCTACATTTTACATTTCACTTTTTATTCATTCAGATTCCATGGCATTTGTTTTTGCTGCACTTTACGAATGACTTACTTCCGCTGAGATGGGAATGTGCAAGCATAATCTTCCCTTTGACCGCAGTACCATAATAATAGTTAATAGTTTTTCTAAAGTGCAAAACAGAAAAATCAAATAAAGCTGACATTGTATTTAATGTGATGTTAATGTCTTTATGGTTCGTAAGTTGAGGTTTTGTGTTTGACTTTGACTTCATTTTTCCTCATCCTCTTGTGAAATCGAAATGGCCTTATAATCGTTAATATTTGATTAGCGCAAACAAGGATGCGATATATTAAATTTCATTTAATTAGATTTATTTGTACTATCAGTATATATCACCACACATACATATCATGTTTAATTGGTTTGGGACCGCAGGACAACAATAATGTCGGAACGCCAATTTGGCCCCAAGCTCTTTCGTTCAAGAAACAGTATCAGCAGCGACAAATTCCCATTTATTAAGCAAGTCAAATGTGTGTCAATAAAATATGGAAGCTACCAGCAGACAGATGGCTTGGAATGGGCATGAACAACAATCAGGCAGACCAAAAAAAATAAATGTATAAATGCTAGAGAAAAAGAAAGAAATCAACAAAATTATGCATGGCCATCAGAATGAGGCGAACAGAACAGAAAGGCAACATCAAAAGCGTCAAGTGCGAAAACCCGGACCTACAGACGGACGGACAGATGGACGCACACCCGAACGGACAAGTCGATGCGAGCACTAGCCAAACCAGTCCCAGCAAGTACACGAGAATAAATCAAAACAAATCAGTTTCTTCTACGCCATTGACTCGGGCAAACTCCCGATGACAGTTGCCTTCTTTCTTTTTTCTGCTGCTGCTGCTGCTACTGTTGTCGTTGCTTCACATTGAATTCTGTTTGCTGTGTAGAGCATTCAATCGAGCATTGGCTGTCCCAAAAGCTTCGATTTGGATGTTGACAGTGTATATCCAGGGGAAAGGAGACGCAAAATCCCTGGATGCGGATGCGGGCGAGCAAACAGTTGTGACAACTAAATTGAGGCTAAAAGAACGAATGCACTGAAATCCAGAGAAGCGTGAGAAGCTCAGCTTCTCCACTGAGATTCGGCGAGCTGAAAAACTAAAACAAATTGTCAAAGTACGCACACACACAGACACACCGAAATATATTGCGCAGAACGCAATATATGCAATGTTATAAATTCATATCTGCAAGCATATATCAAATTCTCCAACAATTGTCTTCAATCCTTGGTCTGTGTTGAGGTTGGCTTGGAAGAACGCAAGCATTGTCTGTACATTGCAGTATATCGTAAATTTGCTCTTCAACTTACTACCCGCATGAGATATGCATGGCAGAAAATCGCATCTGTTCCTTCAGCTTCGACAATGATTAATAACTGAAATATTTTTTTTCCACTCAACTAGCTCAACTTTTCGATTCAGAGACGACTCATTCAGACTCGCTTGAATTGTAGTAAATCAGTAGCTTATCGAGGCGTATTTACTGTTGTCCACATTAAATTCAGAGAGCTCTTGTTGACAGTACCTTAAAGCACCTTTTTTTGTACGTAAGCACTATTTACATATACCTGAGCCGCCACCTGTATTGTATCCTTTTTAACAACACGCATGGAATGTAAATTTGAAAAAAAAAAATTAGGGTCAGTCCTTCCCAGACAGAGAAAGCAATTTCGTTTTGCTTTACATTTCCTTTCTCCGTAATCCCCGAAAGATGTTTAAATATGAAATATTTGACAATTCTTAGCCAAGTTGGCAATTTCAATAATAGTGCATTTCGGCAAGGTGATCTAGATAATTGAAAGACCCTTTAGCTAAGATTTTTTCTTCAAACACACTTAGGTTTTCAATTTTATTGGCCACAAAAATACAATTTTCTTAAGGGTACCTGCATTTGCCTTCAAAGGCATTAAAGATTGGATTTTACTCAATGCGCTGACATAATGCCACACATATACATATAAGTATGCTACATATAAATATTCAATCGTTATCTGGTTTGAAGCAAAAGTTCAGCTGTCTGGACTGTGTGTATCGTTGTGGCGTGTGTGTGTTTTGTGATGTTGTCTGTGGTGTGAGAGTGAAGCTCATACATATATAAATTATTCATAAGTATGTAAAACGATGCGGTGCACATGCAAAAATTACACACACACACACACACACACTATTGGACTTTACAAGTTGAGAAAGTAAGGTTGCTGCTCAAAACAATTTTCGTGCCCGACAGTTTTCCGTCACGACACACACTCTGCCCCCGTGACAGCTTGATTCATCCGGAGGGCTCGTCAAACAAGTGGGTCTTCAAAAGAGAGAGAGAGAAAAAGAGCGAGAGAAGGAGAGTATCGTACCGGCATCTGTCTGGAACGCTTTCAATTCCAAATCAAATAAAAAAAGTTTAATGCAATCGCCTTAAAAATGCGGCATCATCTAACTACTTCTGATGTTGGCCATCAAATGGAGACACGAATACATATAAAACGGTATATATATACCATATATATATTTATGTACATATGTATAGTATATTGTTTAAGGGGCATGCCACAAGGTCAAAGGGACTTTTTTTGATTTTTACTTTTATTGTATTTTCAATTTAAGCAATCCGCTGAAAACACTTTCACTTTAAAAGGTAAACTTTTTCGACTCTGCCTTTGTACGGGAATTTGAAAGGGGATGGGGCCATTTCGGATTTTATGGCCGGGCGCATAGCGAACTTTTATTTGGATTCGTTCCATGGCAAAGTGATTCGATTGCCGAAGTCAAATGGCATCAATAAAAACTTCAGAGACTTTCGCTTCCGACCGGCAACGGCCTGCACATTGAGTCAAGGACTAACGGAACCAATCGAAAGTTTCCCCTAGACCAGGCACAGGCACCCCCAACTCCAACCACCTTATCCGGTTGTAAAGTCATAACAATTAATTTAATATACAGCCAGCTGGCGCAAGTGTACAATAACAGAGATATAAACATTGCTTCAAGTGCACACAAAATAAAAATGATTATGCGAATAATAAATGGATTTTTAAATTTTATATTAAAGAAGTATTTAAATTAGCATATAAGTAGTAAGAAAAGAAAGTGTACCAAAATATATGTACTCCGATTAATAGGGCAGAGTACTTATTTGGCCAGACGATGTGGTCCATTTGCATCTTTTGTCATAGGCTCGGACCGATATGCTCGACCAAACTATAGACTTGAAATTTATTGTCACTGGGCGGCACCCTGCCATTTGGCCAGTTGGTCATTTGGCTGTGTCTTTGGCCATGGGCCAGACAACGTTTTCTCCCATGATTAAACGTATATTTACTATATATATATGTACATGCATATAGTATATAATATATTTGTGAAAATAATTACGGACAGCGATTCTGTGTGCTTGTTGCCCAGAAGCGAAAGCGCACCATTTAAATATAATTTATGGCTTGCAATATAAATCAGTCGGGCAGTCGCCCGCATTGGGCTGCAATATCCTCAATTTCAGTGTCTTTTTTCCCATCCGCATCCACACTCACATTCATTCGCATCCGTTCGCTGCCTTGTCGTTAGCTGTCACGCCCCTGCCATGGGCAGTCATCAAAAACAAAACCAATTCGCACGCGCCGCTCCCCAAACTCATTAGAGATAAAATGGCCGACCGAGAAATAAACGGTAACGGCTAAATTATATTCCATGCCTCTAATCCCAGTCGCCCTCTTTGCTCTAGCAACTGTATCAATGTTTAAATTGCTCAACTGATAGATGGGCGTTTTTTTTATTTAGTTTTGTTTTACATTTTCAAGTGTGAGAAGTTTATGTAAAATTGTTGGAAATAGATTTATTGCAGCATCTAATTAAAAAACTATATATGCAACCGATGAATATGTATGATGTATTACATACTGATATGCATATGTACTTTGCATATATTCTACTTTGCATATTAAACTTTGCTACAGTATACCCTGGAGTAGGTTGCTTTCGTCTAAGGTATTAAAACACAGAGAAGGAAAACCAAAATATTTTCCAAGAATTTTCGTATAGTTTTCCTTGCTGTTCCTCTGTGGTAGCTGAAGCACTGGCGCGTTAAAAATGTGCACTTTGCGCCTTCCTAGAAGTGTGGCAGCGCATTTCTAACGTCACGCCCAGCCGTGCCACGCCAACTCTCAAAACAAATTTGACTGAGCTACTTGACGGTTTATTGCAAAGTGGCGGTGCCACAACTTCATTGAGTAAGTTGCCCTTCATTTCGTCCCCAGCGGTAACACCGCGGTGCCTTCAATGTTTTTTTTTTCTCGAGTTGTTGCTGCCTCCCGTGTGTTGGCTCAGGTGAATGTGGGTATCAAGTGTTCTACCACCGCACAGACTATTCTTATTTAATCGCCTTTGTGTAGCCACAAGCACTATAAAGCTATGAGAAACACTCAGACGGTGTCCTGTTTAGTCCGTAATTCAATGTATGACTGTTATTTTACATGCAAATTTGAAAGCGTGTAAATTTAATTATACTGATTACTTTTTGTACGTATTTCCATTTGGGCCTTAAAATAATTAAAAAATAAATAATTCAATTCAATTAATAATTTTAATGCGATCTTTCTCACTTTGTTCTTATTTTTTACATGTGTCTTCCTGAATGGCAAATGAACATTTTGATGCTTAAATAAATGAAACACCAACCTGTGTATCCATGCCACGTACTGTGAACAGCTCTTTTATCGGCCACACTGCGCACATATCAGAAAGCGGCCTGTGATACGGATCAGGTGGTAATTGCTTGCCCGCGTGGCACCAGCATTTCAATTGAATTTGCCCAGTACAACAAGTTCGTGGCGAAAGGTAAGTGCTACTCGGGCCATTTATTCTTAACACGTCTGCCATTTTGTGCTTTATATGCACTTCAATTGTACAGATGGCTACAGCATTGAGGAGTTATGTCCCATCACCGGCACCGTTAGACCTCTGATTCGAGGCAAGGCCAAGCACTTGCTACGCGGTTCCATCTTTGGCTCCAGTTCGCAAAAAGTGCCCGCCAATCGCTATGTGAACGGAGGTTACGGCATGGGTGCCATGGCAATGGAAGTTCCCACTAGTAGCACTAGTAATCCAAGTGTAACCAATACCGAATCTTCAACAGACGAAGCCCACAAGGGCGAAGACTCTGGCGAAAGCTGCATGTGGCCAAATGCTTTGCAGGTAAGTCACAGGAACAAAAATATATTTAAAAACGTAAAGTGAAGTAAAAGTCTGAAAAAACTATATCGATATTTCATATGCTGCCAGTCTAACTAGAGAATAATCATAACAGAAGAGAAGTGGAAAAATATGTTTGAATTATACCGTTTTGTTGAAATTGAGAAAATGCAACATGTCAGAATTCTATTGAGTCCGTTTAAGCTCACATATTGCAGTTAGCTTAATGTCGCTTAAAATTCCATGTTGCTTGCAAAAAAGGATGAGGAAAATACATTCAGTTGGAATTCGAGAATAACGCTTCCAATTCATTAAGCAATTCAGTTGCCTTTTCCGACATTTGAACGCACCCTTTGAACACAAAGTCGTTGACAGGGAATGAAAAGAATTTAAATTTGAAGCAAATTCAACAATGTAGAAAACAATACGAAACAACTGAATTTATTTCATTTCGGTTTTAATGTTCGTTAAAACTGACACACATACTTATATACTAGTAGAACCCCAAATGAACAGCATGCGAAGCATTGAAAAATGCTCGCCAAAAAACATTGACGAAGGCCAAATGTTGGCTTTGTGTCAACCAAAGTTAACGCGTTCGTTGTCTGGCATTTCCATCGAGCCTACAGGGTCTGTCCACATACCCGCTGTGTCGTCCAAGATGCCTTCACGTCCCATGGGGTATCATTAGGCTGGGTAGCAATCCAAAAAGTTTCAGCCGAGCAGCGACAACATGGCGCTTAAAATAGCTACCGCAGCATATAATTTCTCGCATCGTTTTTGTCCCCATTTCCCGCCATTGTTCGTGGCACTGAATGTTTTTGTTGCTGTTCATCGCTTGCTGTTGTTCATTGTCTGTCCTCCGTTGTTTGGTGTTCGTTGTGAGTGCCTTTGTCTGCTTCTATGTTGCTCTATTGCTCTGGTTCTCTGCAGGGTGTTGTTTCTACTGTCACTGTCGCTGTCGTTGTTATTAAATTTTTGTGACGACTCGACTCGTCCAACGGCTGACAGTGCCAAGCAAATTTAAACCTGCTGTCAGAAGTCTATCTGGCTTTCCGTCCGTCTTTCTGCCCGTCCTCCTCGCTGCCTAGTGCTGTCAACGCAAGATAGTGAAAAATAACTTGAAAATAAACAGTTTACATTTGCACCGCGGATTACGATCCCAACAGTCGTGTGATAGCCGCTGTCATTTTGTGTTGCGTTGTTTTGCCTGGAAGCTAAGACTGGACGTGTCTGTCGTCAGTTTGTCTGCAACACTAAATAAAATGGTAAACAAAGCTGAATTCTAAACGTTCTTTTTATGAAAAATTCAGATCGTTGGCAACAATCTAGATCTTGATTGAATATTTGTCAATTATTGTCACTTACTTTGTCTAGTTAAGAATGATGAATAATAGACGCTCCTAAAGTTTAAAGTGAAAATCAAATTGAAGACAGTTTTTTTTTCTTTAAAAGTTACAGCCTTTGCAGAAATTAGATTTTCTGTTAAATTAAAAAAATAAATCTGAAATGAAACTTGTCTTCAAAGTGCGGCATTTTGATATTGATGATGCTGTACAAAATATAAGAAATAAGAACGTTGCCGAAATGTCATTTTCTTGTTGTACTTATTGACCATCCACCTGAAAATGCCACATATTTTATTGAACCAAGTTTTATCATAGCCAACGTGAACACAGAAAAGAGAAATACCAAAATAAAAAAAACACAAACACAACTGGAAACACTTCAATTACATTTTTAATGCAAATATTTTATTTCAATTTGTAAAGTTTACAATTTCCTCTTTAGTTCCTGAACTCGTTCACTTTTCAGCTTCTTCTGTTTGCACACTAATGCGACAGAGTACCAAATAAAAGAAGAAAGAAATTGAAAAACTAAATTGCAACTGATTTTTCGTTCTATTCTCGTGTACCTTTGCGCTCTCTATCTTTCTCTCTCCTACTCTCCCTTACTTACAGTATTCCTTGCTACAGACTGTTGTGGAGGCCTGCCAGAAGAAGAAGCACTGCAAGTTTCACGGCTCCCCACAGTTCTATGGACTTGGCGCAAGCGGAGTGGGCGATGCATCCGGCACCAGCAGCTATCACAGCAGCACGGCCAGCTCCAATGCAATCAGCAACGACCCCTGCCCCAAGCGCAGAAAAATTGTCGAGGTCGCCTACAAATGTCGTCCATGTAAGTCAGCCCAACGGCAACGGCAGCGGCAGCAACAGCTACAACAACAGCGCAAGTTTTGTTTAATTTGGTTGAATTTATTGGGCGTACAATAGGACACGTAAAATGGCTAACAAATTTGGTATTTGTACATATGTATGTACTAGTACTACTATGTACAAGCATTACGGTCTGTGCGCAAACCAAGCTGAACAATCTCGACTGCCGGAATCGACACATAAACGTCCAGCCGAATGAGTTGAACGAGCGTTGGCTTCATCCGGACTTTTTGGACGTGTTTGTTCGGCTGGTCATGTGAGAGTGTGTGTGTGTGTGTGAAGCAAAAAGAACCTCGTCGACGAGGCACAGCCTGAAGCACACAGCGTCAATATTTTGCGAAACAAATACTGTTGGAAGGACGCTCACAGTCACACGAAACTGGTCCAGACATCCTCAGCCAACCGACCATCCAACCAGCCACCCAACCAACCAGACATTCAGACAACAAGTTTTAGCGAACTGTTGTGCGTTCCAAAAATTCACTCAGGTGGAATGAAAGCAACGGCTCTCGGGCGGGTATCGACTAGTCCGTTTGCACTAAACAGCAGTTGTGGAACAGGTCGGTAGGGAGTGGTGGTTATCCCAGCTGCCCGGAGGCAAGCAGGCGGATCGAATGCGAACTGGTGTAGGCAACTGCCAACGGCAACTGAGCCCTGCAGCCAGTGTTAGCAGTGGTAGTCCAATAGCATTTGCACGTGCTTTGTATAACTTGAAAAAGCATCGACGTTACGAAATTAAGTTTCCGCGCAACGTTCGGCACATGGCCCCAAAACGGTACTCGGGGGCTTCGAGAGCTTCAAAATTGCAGCAAATGTACTACTGTATTGCGCCATTGTTGAGCAAAAAATTTGGCTATGGCTTTGAAACTCAAGCAACCCTAATGATGCGCACCGAATGAACTAAACGTACAGCTCGTGACTTTCAATTACATAGCTTTCAATCATTGATTACCTTAATCACAATGGGAATTGCATTAACTTATGCGGAAAAAGAGACTAAATACAATTGCACGTATTTCGACAAAGTTAATCAAGATTAAAGACAATACTTTTTCTTTATAATTTGCAAAGTTTTTGCAATACATTTTAAAAAGCTCCTATCAAAAAACTTGTGTCTGTTATTTGTTTTGCAGATGAGTTTCGAAGCAAAGTTGCCTGTCATAACGATGTTGCCCAACTCGAATGCAACCCATATTCGCGAATAGCACTTTACAGTGCTAGTTTCGGACGCACAGAATATGAAAGCATTCAATGTCCACAGCCACAGGGTGTAAGAGAGGAGAGTAAGTATTGGCTACCCGGTGGCTAAGTTGCAGTTCGCATCAATCAAGGCGCTTTTTTTTGCCCCCTATGCCCCTGGCTTGCCCTTTTCATACACCTCTGTTCTATCATTGTCCTTTAATAGCATGCCTTGCCTCGTTCGCAACGGAGACTGTGATGCAAATTTGCCATGGACGAAGGCGATGCAACTTGGCCGCTGATGCGAATACCTTTGGCACTCCATGCCAGCCAAACTCGCGAATGTATTTGAAGGTTGTTTACACATGCGGTAAGTAGGGTGTGGGAAAAATTCAAGGGGCGTTTGGTCCCGCCACTCACAATGATTTAGAGCACGCCTTTGTTGTCGCTTCGCATCGCATCGCATCGTATCGCGCGTCAGGACGCAAGATTGATGTCTGGTGCTTGGCGTCCGACTCTCCGTTACCGGTGACTTGCCAGCATGATTTATGTTGCTCGTTTGGGTGCTCTATGTCTTTGTTCCTATAGTTCCCAAGCAAGTGCTAAAAGAGAGCAACGAGTCAGAAGTTGAGGCTGATGAGACGGAGGACTTCGAGGGCGACATCAACGACCTGTACGACGATGAGCTCATCTACAAGGAGTCAGAGGCTATACCCAAGCTATACAGTAATACAACTAAGACAGGCAATGCTACTAGCGGCGCCGGACTCGCAGCCAACTCCAATCTAGACGGCATTCGCACTGCTGTGACAAACGGTTCACTGGACTCAGATGCGGATGGCAGTGGCGTCAATCCGGTGATGACACACAGCGCCGACTTAAGTCTAGAGGGTAAGTCCTTTTTGACATGACCTAAACGTCAGATTCCATTTGTAAATAATAAGCGGAAAAAAAACAAACAAATCAGCGCCAGTCCACGGCCAGTGGTGTCACATAAGAGGAGGGGCAGGGGCAGGGGTTGGGGTTGGGGCAGAAAAACTGTCTTGAGACATAGGCGTAATCCCACAAGGACTCAGTGTCACAATAAATGTGTCGCCGACTTTTTACGTTGGTCAAATCTTATTTGCAAACAAAACAGCTTCAAACTCATCTTAAATTCAATTCGAAATAACATCGCGACCGGGCTTAGGTTGTCCTTATTAGCCAAATCCTAGACTCAAATGAATTTCTTTAATATAAACACGACAATGCCATTTTCTACTTTTATGCTCTACAGACGACCAGCAGCGCCTCTATTTGTATCTGTTAATTATCGGGTCGGTTGGTGTGCTTTTCTCCATTGTAATTGTGGCTACGCGTCTTGTGCTCCAGAAACGCCGGATGGACAGTGATACGCATTCTAACTCCTCGACCAAGGGCAGCGGAGGTGGAGCAATGGCCGACGAGACGACCATTCCAAGCGGCTTCAACGATACCATATCGGAAATAGACGCCGACATTGATCTAACCACATCGATACCAGTGCCGAGTGTATCAAAGAACGAGGTGGGTAACTCTACTCATCTCTACTCAACCGTCAATCCCATCTATCATCTGCCACTGCAGAACTACATTACATATGCGCCAGCCAGCAGCTTGTATGCTGGTCTATCACCCAGCCAATTGTCCACTGTTGGTGGTTCCTGTACAGCGCCCGGTCTTATCCCCAACCCTCTGTTGATGGGAGCACGTCAGTCACCGGATCTGATTGGCATCTCGCCTAGCAGCTACGTGGCCACAAGCAGTGGAGGAAGTGCCCCTTCTGGCCAAGCTTCCATGACTGGCATTCTGGCACCGGCCATTGTTATTGGCGCAAATGGTCCTGGCGGTGCTTTGCCTGGCAGCAGTGGCATAAGTAAGTATCTTTTTGTTCAGCCTTAATCTTCAGCTGGTCAATTTGAGTTGTGAAGCACGTTTCATCAACTGTTTCGATTGCTTGCTTGTTTGATTCACAGACACCATGGTGCCACTCACTTCCCTGACCCAATACACAACGGCTCCCACCATTCGCGGTGGCTACATCATTAATGCGGAGAGCATGGGTGCTCTACAGCGACCCAGTAGCACACCAACGCCGCCTTCCTCTTTAGCCAGCGGATCTCCGGCACATCCGGCGTCCCAACAGACGCCAACCACTTCGCCGTTGGCCATGGCAACGCTAAGTCGTGTGCCAGCGCCAGGCACATCAACTTTGCGCCGCACAAAACCGAATACGACGGCAATATTGCACACTCAGCTCTCATATGACGGCACGGCTCCGCGTACACTCTCAACCGGTTTACCCGTAAGCTCGCAGTTTTATTATGGATGACCAAGCATGGGAGACTGTGAGCCGTACGTCTACACCACAGCTATCCACCTGACCTCCCCAAATGTCCATAGTTATGCCAGGCAGAATGTAACAGGTTCCCAGCTAGAGCCTCCGACGGTTACCGGCGGTTCAGAGGCACCTCATGCGGTGGCACCAACGAGGCCCTAGCCAAATGACGAGAACAATGGTACCAGTGCAACGGTGCCCTTGAGCACTTCTAGCATAAAAGACAATACAAATCCAGAGGGAAATGACCTAGTCCAAGAGAACTCCGCCATAAGTCCGAAAAAGAATGAACAACAACAAAAGCAACAACAGGTGTGTAGGGAGTAAATAACTCCCAAGGGAGTCTTGATAAAGATAGCTGGAGTCTGTTTTTAGAAAAGATAAATGTGTATATGCAAAACTATATTTAAATGTACGAGCTTCCTGTTACTGTAAATTACTAGTGAATGGAACATACGCATACCAAATAAGTACTTACATACTAAGTTGCTGGGGCACCAGACATTTAGCCAAGCTAGGTAAGAGAATATATGTAAATTAATAACAAAAATTTTGTTTGTGGTGTGTGCAGAATACTCCATGGGAATGAGTGATCATCTTATATAATTGAGATTTTATTTGTTATTCTTTACAACCTAACATTATCAACAATTCATGGAATATACTTGGATGATGCTCCAGTTGAGCAGACAATCAACAAGCTCACTATAGCATACAATTATGCGGTTTTAACCTAACAAATGAAAATAAATTGCGTGGAGCTCATTTAATGGTATCAATAATGCAAACGCACACATAAATATAAACACAGATCCTATGAATAAGCGGCAGCAACCTCAAGAAGAACATCGACTATACACATGCATCATCAAGGAAAAGTGCTCAAAGTTGGGTGGCAATAAGAAAACAAATGGCTTGTCAGTGCCGAGCAAGGCGTAGCGAACCCCAAAAATGTACGCACACATGCATTATTGTGTGTGCATATAACGCGCATCCCTCATAAATATCACGTTACTCCTCTTTTTCCCCCCATTAAACCGAATCTTCATAATTGTTCGCATATGACAACCAGAAGAAGTTTGTATGCAATTGGTAAGGCCTCCTTATAAACGCTTTATTGGTAGGGTAACCAAAGCAAACAAACTTAAGTCATGTATGTAAATGGATGCGAAATCAGAGCTAAAAGCCACGCATACGACTTGTCGTATGTGCGATTTCACGTGGGTGCATAATTCAGTGGTTTGTATTTCGAATTAATGCGCTACAAATAGATGAGCGTAATTAATATCCGGCCTCAAAATACCTTTGCCTACCTACCGCCCAAAGCTGCTGGCCAGCAAAGTAATGGATTGCTCCTGCGTGCCAAGGTGAATGGTTTTATGATACGCAGTGCGCCTGCATAACTACTTACTGTGTGTGTAAATATTTAAGCCCTTGTGTGAGTGTGAGTGCAGAGAGATGCTGGGGCAAACAATATTCTAGGACATAGCGACAGGCTGGTGTCATATTTTTTATGTGGACGCTCAAATACTATGTAAATATTGTACTCTGTGTGTGTTTGCATAAATGTTTTTTTTATTTTTTGTTTGTTCTCTGGTCGTCTCTCAAGTCTTTGTTAATGTTGACGTTATAGTTTCAAATGTCAAGTGCCTTCCTAATTAGCATTTAAGTGTGGATTGAAAAGTAACCAATCAATATGTATACAAATTAGCAAATACTAAATATATAACCCAAATAAATACAAAATTCAAGTCTCAAAATAGCCACTCGAGCTCCCCCCACACTCCCAATTAGCCAAAGTGTAAATACAATGTAAAGGAACACAAAAAAACCATCCAGAATATAGAACCAAATTAGAAAAACAAATTGAAAAGAACAGCTTGCAGCAATTATAGCATTGTTGCATCAGCAGCAACAACAACAACAAAAGGCGAACCTAAACACAAACAAAAACTCAATTTACTAACTAGCAAATTGGTTAAATGGGTTTTTTGTTAAGCTCTTTTGTGGTCAGATATATGTACATATATTGTATGTTTTGCCGTCTTTCCGGTTCGTGAATAGAATATACATAGTAGGATTCGAGCGACTCAATTAACAAATAACAATTAACGCATGCTCACAGTAGAGAGGTTATTAATTAATTGTATGTAATATATTCGTGTTACGGTAAATTTTAGACAGTGAGCTCCGCTAAATGCATTATGAATAAGATTCAATGGCGAAGGAGTTATTTGTAAAATCGCAACTATTCGTATAATAATATCATAATAAATACATACAGGCAAATATTAATTAAAGACCCAACGGCATTACGTAATTGAAATTAGGTGTACGCCTAAGTACTGCGTGGAACAATACAAAATGTTGGATAAATGATATTAAAAATGTTAATGAAAACCAAAGCATAGCAACTAAGTTTGAAACTAAACTAAACTGTGAATATAATTTTGGTTAAAAGTTTATTTTCACTTGTGTATACTTGTACCTTTTGTATGTTTCATTTTAAATAAATTTATAGTTCATAAATAAAATACTAACTGAAGAATTTCAAAACAAAAACCTCTAGCTATTTTATTTCGGAAATCTATTAATTAAGTTAGGTAGGTAACAAAACAACTCAAGATAATTATCTACTCCATCACGCGGCTCCTTAAACAATTTTAATCCCTTAAAATATTTGGTTTCGTTTATTTCTTTGTCATAGATAATCATACAAAGTACTTGTATGAATCTATGTTAAGCAGGCGAACTAAGTATGCTAGTCGAAAGGGGGGTGGTCTTGTGCGATTAGTTAATCTTTGTACGGATTCGAATTAACGAAGCGTGAATGAAATCAACTTGGAAGCAAGCACACGCCTCCCAAGAGTGTAAAGGCAACGAGGCACAGAGCCTCAGAACGTGGCTGAAACTACTATGCGAAATCCCCGTTACAGTTGCGAGAAATGGAAGAAGAAACCGGCAGTCATGTGAACGGCTTGATTAAATTTGTTGGCAGCACAAAATTTATGGTAGCGCCATGAGCTTTGGCTGCTAATTGGTTTATAAATTAGAATTTCAACGGAACATTAAGCCAGCCATCTCAACCAAATAAACCCACAAACAATTTCAAACACCATCGTAATCAATATTTATTGTGTGCGCCAACAACAAAGTGAAAAACATTGACTATCAGTATTGGGTGGTAATAAGCTGGCAAGGAGACTTAGCTGGCTAAATAAACTCTCTAAATATATAAGTATTTATGTGTTTTTGCGCTCAATTGAGATGACTTAACGTTACCCGATGCTTTATTTTAATGTTTTTAACGGAGGCAAAATTTAATTTTCCGATTAAGCTGTGCAATAAGCGGCACAAAATTGTCGAACAACTTTCAGCTAGGTTTCCATAAATAACTTATTTAATAATTTTTATTGATGTGTAAAAAGTAAGTAAGTAATTTTATAAGTCTTTAAAGAAATAATGTTTATCTCAAAAGTATTAGTCTACATATGTATATGTAAATATTTAAGGTAATGCATGTTTGTGTGTGGATTTGTGACTTATTTTGGTGAGTTATTGTGATCATGCACGGGATAGTATAGGCAAAAAAAACACACACTTCTGATCCGCAAAAGAAATTTAAAAAAACATAAAATGTACACACTAAAAAAATACCTGATATTTCGTCTTTGCAAGCGTCTCGTAGATGGCGCTATAAAATTAACGAGACAAAAACAATTGCAGAATTTGCATACACACATCGCCCGAACCCACGCCTTACAATACATACACACAACCGAATTGTATGCGTGAAATGAAGCCACTTTTTCATTTGCCACGAAAACTGCAATCTGCACAGTAAATGTTAATTATTTCACATAGGTATAACGCATTGGTTATTGCTTATGCAAGACACTTTTAACTATTTTAAGTGCATCGCACACATTTTATCCGCGTATTTATTATTTCCATACGAGCGTAAACGCACCGACTGCAATCACGAGAAAAAGAGTTGATCGGTTTACCGTTCACGGAAACTATCGCAGAAATTGAGTACACACAACGCGATCAAGACCGATAAAACTCAGATTGCGCAGTCAGTGGTTTACGTCCTGCGCAGATGACGTCACATGTGACCAATGCTTTCATGTTTACATGGTAGATTACCGTTATATAACTATGTTTTGGTTTTTAATGGCTTTTAATAACATATAATATTAATAATGTAATAAGAGAAGCACTTTTTATTTAATAATAATTAAGTTTTGGTAAAAAAATATTTTTAAGTCACATGTGACCTTTCCACAGCTGTTTATGCGCAGTGCGATATCTTTCTTTTTTGTATCATGCAACGTGATTAAGTTTCTTTCGCTACGATAGCCAGTACGCACGCGAAACAATACATACATATGTACATAAAATCGAATTATATGTGTGAAATGACGCTACTTTTTTATTTGCCACGAAAATTACGATCTACACTGAATATATTAATTATTTCATACAATTTGTATTTGCTATTGATGAGGCAAGATTTTTTTTATCATTTCAAATGCATCGCACACATATAATTCGCGTGAATTTGAACACGACCGTAAACTCGCCGACTGCAAGAGTTATCGCGATTCATCGTTTTGGTTGCCAGCATTGCCAATACGCAAGCAAAAAGTAAATGCGCGTCGCGTGTGAGTTTTTTATTTTTCTGCACAATTTAACCAAATTAAAAATTAAAACAAAGTAATACAGTTTATGTAGCTTTCAAAATAACATGGATGAATCTGATCTAAGTTAAACTATTAGCGAGATAGTTATAGATCAACATTGCTCAAAATGGCAAAGGGCGCCAGCAAAACGTCAATAAAATTGAAGAATTCTGGAACCAGCAAATCCAGAACAAATAATAACAAGACGCCACCGCGTTGCCTAACCTGTTGAAGATCCGGATCGTGCGGACGAAATATAACTACCACCAAGGACGCGAAGGCGCCTTCCACACTCGCTGCAAAATTCCGGCGTGAAGTGCGCCATCTACAACAGACGCCAGACTTTCTATTACCGCAGGCGAGTTTTGGTCGTGTCTTACGCAAAGTTCTCATGCAAAACACAACGGACGGATGTTTCTTTCGCATCACATTGGGCGCTTTGGAAGCTCAGCAAGCGGCCGGAGAAATGTATTGGACACAACGTTTTTCGGATGCGTATCTAATGGTTTTGAATCGCAATCAAGTCACATTGCAAGTGCGTGACATGGTATTGATGGCATTTATCTGCAAACTGCATGGACAACTGTAAATCAGTCAAAAGTGTAAGCATTTCATTTATTGATTCATGTTTCAACTACAGATATACATACATACATTGCTAGACTTGCATTCTAAGATTACGGGGGGCTGGCAAATCGATAAATTCGATAACTCAATATCGATATATATATTATATTTTCCACACCCTTACAGTTAGATTAACCAATTTTGGTAATAGCTACTGGCCTCCCAAAACAAACTACATAGATATTTTTGGATGCCAAGCCCCCCATTACGCCCCCCTCATAGTTTAAAAACTGGTATGCTTATATCTTTTGAGCTAGAGCCACCAAATTTGGTACGAAGATAGCTGGTAACGACTCCCAAACTTTGGATGACATAACTTAAGCAAAGAGCAAATAAGTGAGCAATTCTTTTGAATGAATGAATGTTAAAGCAAGGCAGAGCAATCAGGTAGACCAAGGACTAACGCAGAGAACAATAATTTGATATTCACTGCAGATAAGCTTAAAAAATGCCAATTTTCTGTAAAGCGACTTTAATATTAAAGTTATCGCAGAACCGCACAAACGAAATAAATGGCCAGCTGGTGCGACTTATTTTAATTAATTTATAATGCTGTCATAGCTTTAGTAGATTAGATTCTCTAGTGCGAACTTTTTTCGCCTTCAACTAAGTGTGTACGCTTACCAATAAGGTACTCGTGCTGTGCTTATATCTAAGTACTTGCAGCAATCTAATTAAAGATAATGTTACAAGCATTATTAATTAATTTGTGGCAATTTAGAGACATGCCCGGACACACTCAGCGCTCCTTCACACTCTGCACTCCATTAGCCAAGTTCGCAACTGTTTGGCTTAATTTTCTTGTTCGTTTTTCGCAAAGTTTGCGAGCCACCTGCGTGCCACATGTGGGTCTGTAATTACTTTTGGTTGCATGTGCTTTGATTGTATCCAGCCGGGAGGGCGACAATTATTGCGTGATGTCATTCTCTGCGTTTTGGCAAGGTAGCAAACAATTTGTAACATTTTTTTATGGGATGGTTGTGTTGCATGTTTGTGTCATCAGACATAAGCTACTGACTCGTTGACCAACGTCATCAAGTACTTGGCCGTAAACAACGTAAAGTGCCAGCAAAGTAAAGAGCTCATCATGACAAGTGTTGTTGACGATGTCGGCTGACCGGAATTTTGCGTGCCACACACTGCGTTAATTACATTAATTATATTGCGTCATTTCACTTTTGTCTCGCATTCTGCCCAACCGTGCGTCTCGTGGTAATGTTAACTGCGCCGCAGGCAGCTTCTGAATTTCGCACTGACTTTGAGTATCTTGTTGACTGACGAGCATATCTTCCTTCCTATCCCGGCAAAGAGAGGGAGATAGAGACAAAATACCTACTGGCAGGAATTTCATTACGTCAACAGGCAACAGTGCCAGTGGTTGTTGTTGACATTGTCTTCCAATCTCACAGTTTGCACTTTAATACGTTCCTAAATGAAAATCGATAATTCATAAAACATTTGCTTACACACACACATGCATGTTAGTATACGTGTGTGTGTGTGTGTCTATGTGTTCGCATAAGTACTTTTAAAGCGACCATCCTCACCCTAAGCTCTTACGAAACTTATGACAATTTCCTTTGCTTTGTCAAAGTTGTTGATAACACAAAAAAAAATAGGTAAGTCGAGCGAGCTTGCCATTAACAAAAACATAGTAGAGATAGTTTCCATTTTTCGCATGACCGCATCATTAAATCGATTGGTTTTTAGTGTGACCTTCCTAGGGGCGATTAAGATTGCACCTTTGCGTTGAAAAACAAGTACGAATTTCTGGCTGCTGATAAGCTGAAATGAATGTAAAAAGTATGTACAAAGTAAAATTGTGACAGACTTAAAAATATTTAAAAATACATGTTACGAGTAAATTTTAAATTTGAAGCTTACAAAAAGTTAAGTACTTTCTAAAAATTACATAATATTATACACGTAATCCCCTTACAGACATTTTTTTTCATTTCGAATGGCTTTGATAGAGTATGTATGCATTTACAAATTTCTAGTCTAGTAAAGAAAGCTTGGTTAATATGGTCTTATGTCTAACAATTGGAGCGAATATTAAAAGCTTTCACATTAATTAAGATTCCAGGTTACCCTTATAAGCCAGTTGCTGAGTTAGTGGGCCCCATTCTTATGGATATGCAAATTAAGAAAATAAAAAAGGAGGAGACTAACACAGGCGGCTGTCTGTAAACTTACACTTTATTCTCATCATTTTTTCACTTTCTCCGGTATAGTGGAAAATTCGTAGCAAAAAAAAAAAAAAAAAACAGCAAGAAATATGGCAAAAGCTCAGCTGCAGAAGTTCTTTAGTCGAGACTTTTCAAAGACGGGACGAAGCAGTCACTTGTGTTGTCCTTTGTCGGAGCTGAATAAAATATGAGTTCGAGGCAAAGTTGTGCATGCTCTGTTCCTGCCAAGCAGCTTCGTCTGGCCATCTGCAGTGCATTTCGCTTTTTGTAAGTCGAACATTTTTGTGTTTACGTTCCGTTTTAACATTTTATGTGCGCCTTGCCGCAAATTGAATGCTGCTCAAATAATTTATCTAATTTTTTACTACACTCTGACCAAGAGTCTTCCACTCCTTGCACTCTTGGAACTTAGTTTCGATTCAACGCTTAAGAGCAGTTAGATGTGCTCTTCTTGTTTGTGTAAAAAAATTGTGTTTTCTATACCCTGTACCCGTTATCAATAACCAGCTGGACTTATACTAGAAAAGTCTTGCGTTTAGGGTATCTGCTAGTCGAGCTCTCTCTTTCTCTCAACAAGAGTATTATACTTGAAATACAATCGAGTCAAATGAATAATATGTATTTTCGTCTCAGCCCCTTAAATGGTAAAATATTCGAATTGTTCATTTGTATTTCTGTGCCTGCTACATCTGCGAGTCGAGAAGGCTAGCACTTTATGGGGCCAATTATTATTTAGTTTTTAGTAAGCACTTATCGTCTTAAACGTATTCTGCCAAGGTGGTTACCATGTTGGCAGGGTTTTGTGCATGTATTTGACAAGGGTCCTTAAGGAGTAGTCACAGTTTAAAAAGCATTAAAAAGTATTCAATTTCAAAATTTATTTTCTCTTATGGCATGTCTTATAAGACTAGACCATATATATTTTGTATTTAATTTGAGTGACCTTGTTAAAGCTAGCATTAAGTAATTTTAGTTGACTTTTGTTCGCAGAACTCAACGAGATTAACTGTAATTGAAATCTTCATTGCTTCCTAGAATCTACACACCGATAGCCAAATTAATTCTGGGCAGAAGACTAATTCTGAGAAATACAAGTAACCAAGTATGAACTTCAATTAAATATGTTGCGTTATTAATGATGTTCATGCAACAATAAATATTGCGGATCTTATTATCAGATGTTTTCCAAGAATCTGTTATATAATTTGTGAAATTCGTTTTAAATTCAACCAAACCATTACCTTATGCTTCGCTCAAAAAGATTTTGTTGTTAGAAAGCCAAAATTGCATGGTTCATAGCCATTTTTAATGATTGCTTTGCCAGTCAGTTACTGAGTCCTTTGCGTTTCCTGATTCAAAGGCAAGACAAAGAAACTGACAATTATCCTCTTTCATGCAGTGAACTCTTATTTGCAGTTGACGGGCTCAAAGAAACTAGTATATGGTATACATCCTATATGGAACCAAAGTACATATTCGACTCCATTAGCTAAGCACTCGTGCTACACTGACTGCACGTCCTTCCGAGTTTGGACGAGTTGAGCGAGTTTTTCGAGCGCTTTGTCGTCGAGCCACTCGATTTTAGCTGCCAGAGGCAATTAGGAAAGTTTTGTGACGCCGAGTGCTTGGCCATCATCCATCGCTTCAGATTGAGTTGCAGGCTGACAGACTGCTGCAACTCAGCCTGCAGAAACTCAGATTAGCGGTGCGTAATTTGGCCTATTGTGTGTTTTTGTCAAAGGCAAACCAAGCATTGTTATCCCCTTTAATGGAAAACCGCGAATAAACCGGCTAGCGCAAGCATTGCCAATCAACAGCACCATGCGCACATAGAAATGGAAGTTATATGGATGCTTCTACTGCTGCTGCTATGCGATTTGCTGCTTTATTAAAATTATAAAGTGCACAAGATTCGCAGGAACTGATTCGGGCAAGGTCGTATCGTGTGGCGGCAACATGTGCATTTAATTTGTTTGCCAAAATATTTCCACAAACTTCTCCATATGAACGTGTTTGTTGCACGTGCTGGTCGCACAATGTCTCCTAACTTCTAATGGCTATCAGCTGTGGAAGTGTGCCACTGTGGCTTGCCAACACAGAAACATATGTATTAGCAATATCACGTTTTGCCTTTCGATTCACTGTGTGATGAAACGCACAGCACACTCAAGTACGTCCAGACGGCAGTGGTTACAGCTTAACCTTGGATAATTACTTTAAATGACCCAATAAGTTCCATGTTTCTGACCGTCGCCTGTCTTTAGCATAATTAATAACACAATCGGGGTCTAGCATCCAAATACAAGCAATTACCCAAGTCACATGCATTCTGTTAGTTTGTGTGTGTTTTGTTAGTGCATTATTCATGAACTAACTGCTGGATGGCAGAACCGTTGACAACATGTCGTTGCCATTGCCTTAACAGGGACGTCAAAAAGGAATTCACTCGACGTTAGCCCCAAGCAAAATCAGATTGAGTTAATCATCGGCTGACCGCAGAGCAACGCAGACAGTCAGACATACAGACGGCTTAGTTTGAAATACAGTAAAGAAACTCTGCCACGATGGCAATCAGTCAAAGTCATCAATCAAATTTTGCGAAATGAAATTTGCTTGAGTCGCGCCAATCTCTCGCCATTGCTGTACATTGATTTCGTGGTTGGCATGTCGCGAGAAGCAACAAATGCTCAGTGAGGTTATGACTAACGACTTACGCCAGGCACACACACTCCAACATGCACGCATAAAAGCGCTACAAGGCAATAAACAACAAAATTGCGTATACGCCACGTTGCAGCAGCATCAAGACATGCTTAGGCGCTTCATACGCGAGTCCAAACTGTAAAAGTCTCTCGCTTTTGATATTCTACAGTGAAAACATGTTCACGAGGAATGTTAAATGTGTGTAAGTGGGCGTCTGGCTCTGACCAAGGAAAGAGTTCATATCATTTTGCTTTTATTAGTGTTTTCACATTTTATTGGACTTACATTTTCATCTCACATTTATGTCTGCACATTAAGCATGGCGCCCAGTAGGCCGTGTCTTAAAGGTCAAAGCGGTCAAAAATGATGTCTAAGCACCTTGTGGCGCCGCACCCGTCAAGAAAATCACGAAATACGACTCCTGGGGGAGGAGTTGCATCATGCAGCAAAAAAGTCATGAAGCAAAATAACAACTTTGCAAAGCCAACGAAGTCAAGTAATGCATGAGTTTTGTACACGATAAAGAATACGAAACATACTTCATCATGAAAGTAATTTTTTTTAAGTTCGTGCAATGCTTTGCTGAGCTGTCTGTAGCTGCAGTGAAAACGGATAGGGATCCTTAAGGACTGACTGGTTGTTGTGCCGGGAATTCAACTCATTGTCGTCTTTTGGCAGAACCAAAGCAATTAAGATTTTCGTGCAGATGCTGCTGCTGCTCTTGCTGTTGCTGTTGCATGTAAACGTGTGAGTATATGTGTATGTATGTGGGTGTATCTGTTTTTGCCAAAATGCCAGAATGCCACATGTAATTTGCATCCCCGAAATTTGCACTGAAACTTGCTGATGCAGCAAATGAAAGTTTGATTTGTAGCTTAGCTGTCCCGTTATACGACTATGCACATTGAGGTTATGTTGTGTTGAGGTGGGAGTTTGATTGTGTGTGTGTGAGTCTATTTGTTTCGGGTGTGTGCAATGCAGTTTATTCACGTAGTTGCTGTCTTGTGGTTGATTACACTCATGGACTGAGGGTAGTTTTGTTATGTTACGGCTCATGTAACTCATCAAAGAAGACATTTCCTGTCTGAATTCATATTTGGAAGCATTTGGACGCATTTGGACATTAAAACTGACAGTAAGCATAAGTTCATTCATTCTTCTTATTATCAAATCTTTAATACAGCCGAACTCTCATATAACGAATCTCAAGGGGACAAGAAAAACTGGGCTTTGTTGGACCTAAATTGAAGTGCTGTGTTATACGGAAATTCGTTGTATGGAAGTTTACCTGTAATTCATTCCATTTTGGACATTATGTCATCAAGAGTATCAAAGGATCCTTTAGTTTAAAATTCACATTGATGTCATCTTGGTATTTAAGATGAATCGCTTTGGGGAGACAATTAAATTCCAAGCACGAAGCACACACTAAATGCAATGAATTTTGAAAAGTTACAAAATTATTTGCAACACTTTTAATTTGTTTTTTTCAGCTTTAAGTTCTTAATCCAGACACAAATGCTGAATTAAAAATAAGAAAAGGGCTTTTCAAAAACAAGAGGAATTAAATCCTATTAACATTAGCTAAGCTTGCTTTTCAGAATTTCAACTCGCTTTCACTTTTTCACATAACTTAAGCTTTTAAGTCCACGTCTTTAATATTATTTTGTGTCGTGAAAATAGGAAGTGGGCCATCCCATCTCTTATACAATTGTGAGTGTTCCCAGGACAACCACATTCCAAAACTTTTTGCAACAATATTAAATTGACGGGTTTCGGGACTTTCTTGAACATCTTGCTACAAACATGCCTCACATGCCTTTTATACAATTCTCGCTTGGACGAATGAATGTGCCGATAATGTTTAACCGAACAAACTTTTGCTGCGGGCCAAGTTTTCAAACGGGTTTGCTGAGATTTACAACGAAAGCCTAATAAAGTGACAAATTTGCGGTAAATCTACAAGAATATGAAATTAAATTAACATGGAACTGTTGCCAGAACTTTATCAAAAAACGCGCACGAATTGCTGACGCTGAAAAGTTAATGGACGGGCCAAGGCCTCGCTGATTAGAGACCATCTATTGCCTAGGGACAAGCTGCTTACCGCCTTGCGCAAAACTTTTCCAAGATTTTTGGGCGAGGGCCAATTTGATGGATGGTTTGTAGCAATGACTTGCCATCAAGTGTGGGCTGCAGTTTATATATAAGTATATATAAATAAATTATTAAAGAAGGTGAATTGTATTTTTACGGCAGAATAGATTTAAAGGAAGCTTTCTAAGGCAACGTCCCTGACATTTAATTAACATTTAATAAGACTCCTAGTTAACTTTTTAATGTGAAACTCTGGCAACTCTATGCTTTAAGTATACCAACATTAAATTGATTTTTCTTGTCATTGTAGTCTCTAAGTTAATTGCTTAATATATCTCCACAAAAAAAGTAAAACTCTGGCAACGCTTTCACAAACGCATGCGACAAAGTTCCTCTTTGTAATGTATGTGCGGCAAAGAGCTTTAAGCCATGCTCATATATTCCCGACTCTATTGCTGCCTTAATATTTGCCAAATCTCACATTTGGTTAGATTTACAAGTAACATTACAAGCCTGCCAAGGACGATGGCAAACAGTACTTGGACAGTGGTCTGCATGAATTTTGGTGCTTGGAGTGCATTGAGGCCAGTGGCTTCTAATAAAGACTCAAAGATATGCAACAGTCGTTTAGCATAACAATAGCGACGTTCGCAGGCACTATGAATATATATATTCATATGCTCTCTTGCATACGTATTAATATGTGCACAGTGAAGCCTGTGAAATGTTGATTACAATATATTTTACACAATTAAAATAATAATGATTTTTTTCGAATTAATTTTTGAAATACATTTTTATTGTCAATGTTTAATTGTGCTCACAGCTACTCCAACAATATACTGTATAACCTGTGTGTATTTGTGGTCGGCACTGAAAAGGCGGACATTGTCTGAGTTGTGTCCTGTACTTGCATATTTTGTATGTCACATTTTCATTTATTGCCTTGCCATCCTGCAGCGTTCATTTAACACATGCCTAGGAGCCTTTCGGCGGTAGGTTTCTCTCCCACTCTTCACGAATAAATTAAATTGGCAATGCAACTCGTGCATTCATACATCCGCTGCGTGTCTATGTTGCGTTATTTTAAGGAAATCTTTTTATTTTTTTTACGTTTGTTTTTCGTTGCTTTTGATATTCCGAGTCTCATAGTACCGATGATCACGTGATGTGTGTCTTTTAATAGCGTTAAAAAATATTTTATTCATTCAAATTCAAATATGAATGTGTGCAAATGCAAATGACCAAGTGTACAGAGAAAGTTTCAGATCGAAAACAAAACCAGTTTTCTGACCAGACCAAAACAGAACTCACACCGCCATTCTGTCCACATCCGTAGCAAATTTTTACTGACATATATATATACATTTTTGCAACGGAAATCGTTTTTGGCTTTTATTTGCTTCCCGATAAGGAATATGTCAATGCCAATAAAAGCGAATATAAAATTTGTCATAAAAAGTATGTCGAGATGTTTCATCAAGGTGCGTGCCGCTCTCTTGGCGACAGCAAAAAATTAAATCAATAACCATGCCTTCGAGTCCACGTAGCTGAGCTCAGGCACTTCACGATGATTTTTATGGAGCGCGTGTTACGGCATTAAAATCAGACATGGCGTATACGCAATAATTCAATTAGAGTAGGGGCATAATTATTTTCTGAACCTCGCCATGCCTCAGAGCTGTATCCAGTCATAAATCGTGTAAATTTAATTTGCGAGCAGCTATAAAAATACACTAGAAATCGATTTTGATTTGATTAAATTTCTATCAATGAAAAATTCATATGCCATGTTACACAAAACTCATTGTTTAAACATTCTGTATTTTTAGTCCTGTGTGTAATCAGACATTGAAAAATTGAATATGTATTTCTATTTTTATGTCGGTACAGATGTTTGCAGCTTTACACAGCTGGTTTCAAATTATGCTTTTAGCTTAAATTTAAAAGGAAGCAAAATTGCATAGAATTTAACATTTTATTAGAGCCTTAGGCCCATTTTCAGTATTAAACGTAATTGCTTATTTTGGTAGATACTTAAGAAGGGACTCTATGTGCTGCGTTGATTGTTTTCTTTCGTGTTGGTTTCTCATTCACGTTTTTTCATAAATTTGCAAACACTTCCTACACATTGTTTGCAGTAAACAAATGATCTGCTTGGTTTTCACTTGAATGGTCTTTAAAACACCTTTTCTAGTGCTGGTCATATTTAGCAGTACGAGCTTTTCTTCTTCCTTTGGGCATTCTTTTAATGGATGTCGAGCTTAAATGCTACCCAACTCTTTTGCATACTTGTTTAGATGTATGTTTGTACAGTCACGTTGAGAACTCGTATGAAGGCATACAAAATTTAAATAAATTAAAAATTGTATGTACGATGCTAAGCGTTGAGGAATGCATCTTCTTTTTCAGTTTTTTTGGGCATTCTGTTCCGTAACCCAACCCGCTTGCTGGCAGCTCATACGCCCACTCACCTGAGCGAAAATAGTAATTTACATGCTAAAGTTTTCACACCGATAAGCATAAAACACAAACAAGGAATGAAAAGAAGTGACGGGCCAAGTTCGCACCGTTGCAACGGTTGAAAGCTGCTGCTGAAAAAAATATTCGCTTGCATATGCAGAAAACATTTTTGAAAGACCGACTCCAACACAGTCGCGATTTCTAGGCATCGCATGCCAGCTGGCATCCGAAGGTTAGAGGTTTCGCTCACATCGCTGAGTTCCGCTGAATCTGACGCTTGGATCTAGCTGCAAATCTCCGACACGGAAATTAGCAGCGTGCGCAAACCGAAAGCAACCAGCTCTGACACCATCATGGTATTTAAATGCTTAAAGTTCTTAAAACATGCATTAAGATTCACGTAATCCCATCTATAGGAGGTAGTTGACTTGAATCAAAAGTCTGAACACAAATGTGATTCTCATTAAATCAATCTTGATGCGTTGTTGTTGTCTCTCGATAGCGGCAAGTGCATCTGGTTGGTTCATCAGTGATGCAGCAGCTGGGCTGCAAATGATGATGCCTGATGACAGCGTACCAAGTGACTGGCTGTCAGTGTTGCCACTCTCCACTCGAACCCCTATCACTATTTAATGTGGGATGCAGCCCGTTTGCCCATTTGGTGCAGCTGCCAACGTTGCGTTGCAGCTCTTGCGACTTAATAAAGGCGCATCCGCAAGATACCGTTAGGTTGTAAATAATGTTTTTGAAATGCAGAGTGTTGCCTTTGACGTTGCCGTCGTCAATCACACACAAAGAGTTGTTGAAACGTTCTCAGTTGAAAGCATATTAAATTTGGATCTATGAAGTTATTAAACCTTAAATTAATTGAAAATAGTTAGCTAGATATAGAAGTTAATGTTTTTCATAAATAGCTTTCCATTTAGTTAGATATGCCCAACTGAAAAACACAATTTACTTTACTCCTCTTTAAATTCACAGCGCCCATAAATATGCAACAACAAATCAATATTTTGCTGCAATTATATATATGTATATTGTGTATTTTCATTTTCGAACAAAAAGAATAATAAATATAATAATAATTATGTCAACACATTTTCAGCAACCTGGGGTAAATTGCTGGCTTTTCGTAACCAGACATTTGTCGACAGCAACAAACCCAAGTTTCTGGCTGCACACACAATAATATTAAAAATCAAGGGGTCGGACGGTGGGGGAAGTGACAAGCTTGAAGTTCTTGAAGTGATGTCAAGTGTTGGCAAGTATAGCATAAAAAGAGGATGGAAGAGTATGAGGTGCATGCAGTATTCAAAGGCAGTGGAGACGCATTCAGAAATGCGGGCTCTCATAATTCTTGAAGGCGTTCAAGGCACAAAATGTGCATTCAGTGCAGCTTGTCAGGCGGTCTGTCCTATTGTCTGTGTGTGTAAGATTGTATCGGGTGTGAGTGGCATAAAAAGCACAAAACAGACGGTCGCAGCTTGTAGCCACACTTGGCCAAGTTCGCCAGTCGTCTGATTACCGCTCCACTGAGGCTTTGGGTGGGTGTTGGTGGTATCGTTGTCGTGGTTGTCGTTGTCGTTGTCCTTGTCGCGTGGTTGTCATCACCAAACCAAACCATGTGGCGCTGCATTTCCTTAAACATATAAAACTCTTTTAGCGCTTCCTTTTCAGCCGTCTTTGCGAGTCGTTAATGGGCATAAAAAACCGCCGCAGATATACGATGGGGCTCAGCGTGAGAAATGCAGCAGTCACGAACCGCGCATGCAGCCAGCACGCCAACAAAAACCGTATACAAAAGCTCTTCTTCCATACCCTTTCCTTTCCTCTGTCTCGCTCTGCGCACGTCGTCGTCCATTTTGTGCTTATCCAACTCGAGCGCTGTGAATGCTCCTGGCAACTGTTACGCAACTATGGCGTATTATCGCGCCACCTAACTCCTCATTTGCAGTCGTTTGTAGTCGTCGCCGCCGCCGGAGCTGGTGGACTGGTGGTTTGGGATTTGGGTGGCATTACCACTACCACAGCAAGAAGTGGCAATTCACTTCACTTTAGTGTTGGTCGCTTTTTGCAGTATCCTTAAATGCGACGCTTCGCTACTGCTGTGTGACATGTCGCAGTGACAGTGTAAGGCTGCGCTGGATCCTTTGTATCAGCACGATAGGGTTATGTGGCAAGAAGCGCATCTTTGGGGAACAACTTTACATTGTGTTGCTCTTGATGTCATAGTTAAAAAAATAACAAAGCCACTCCAAACTAGCGTAGTATGTTCTGTACTGCAAGAGGAAAGGCGTTTAATTTAATAATTTATGGATAAAGATGATGAAAACAGAAGACAAATTAAAATAATAAAAAGGAAAAGCATACTTCATTCAGAGATTGTGGCTGAAGTCCAAAAAGGAATCGAATTCCATTTTGCAATTGGCTTCATAAATTATTTAGCCTTCAGTTCATTATTTCTATAGCAATAAACTTCACTTTCGTACAAACGCCCTCGCACATCCACACATCCCCCGATCCCAACCACAAATGCACAGTAGCACCGCCAGCAGTGGCGGAGACAAATTACTGGGAACAATTTTGCACAGCAAGCTGTTTGCCATGCTGTGCCGCCAAGTGTTTCCATCCTGTGCTTCTGCGCACTCTATGCGGCTCCTGCCCAGTTCTTTGTGATTCCTGTTCGCTGTGTCGAACAATTGCTGGAAATTAATTTCACATTTGACTCCTGGTGCCTCCATCTCCTCCTCCGACTCCAGCTCCAGCTTCAGCTCCGTGCTGCTACTGCAACGGGCTGCACTTATGTACAAAAGGCACTTATCGTGAGTGGGACTCGCATCCGTTTCCGCACTCTTTCTCCTAATGCACACCAATCGCCAGAGATGGTGGCTGGCTGGCTGTGTGTGTGTGTGTGTGGGTGAGTGGGTGTATGGGTGTAACAGGAATTCAGAAGTAAAACAGATGGCACAATATTTGCACAGCATGTGCACTCGGGAAATGAGCTGCATGCAGTTCCGACGATAGCAATGATTGTGCCGGTGTTGCTGTTGGTGTTGCTGTAGAAAGATAGGACACAATTCTTGTGCCTGCCTGCAGCACCGCCCAATGCTAAATGCATTAAAATGTGCGCATTAAAATGTGAAAATTTGATCAAGTTGCTGTAGTTTGTGCTTTGATTAAACAAACTGTTGGCTGGCGGTTTGCTGCTGTCTCCCTGTGTGCCATACATCAGCCCTGGAGGCGAGCCGAGCAGCCACAATCATTTAGGTTGCTTTAAGGCGCCAGCTCCAGTGCCAGTTCCAGTTTCAGTGCTCTGGCTCGATTATTCGGTATGGGGAAGAGCAACAGCAGCGTGCCGGAGCCCACATTAATTCCTTGAGTTTGCTTTTGGCATTTATATTCGCACGAGTACTGAATGTGCTTCAGAAAAAACAAACAAGCAAACTGAAATGAGGGCGTCTGGTGTCCTGCGGCCAGGAAGAAGGGAAAAGGCAGACTGCTGTTGCGATAAAGTGCTGCGGCAGACATTTTTAGCGCCATGTTGGCCGCCATTACAAAGTCGATCTAATTATACACTAGCGCCTGTTATTGTTCCAACGCCTATATCAAGAATCCAAGACTCCTAAAAACCCCAAAAAGCCAGCCAACGCAAAAAGTGCCAAGCAAAGTCTATTTGTATGCGAATCTTTGCGGTTGGCTTTTTTTTTATCGTTGCTGTTGTAGCAGCTTGTTTGTTTACTTAGAAGGCGAAGCGTAGCCAGAACGGAGCTAACACCAACCGCTTGACTGCCTTGGCTGGCAATTGGGATTTGCATTAGGAGTTGATGGTGCTTGTGACACAGCACCGCCCCAGTCGCACTGGTGGGCGAACTGCCAACCGCGAAAGAAAAGTTAAGGAAATTCAGCGCAAATCAACTGGAATGAATAGCCATGGAATATTTAATTCAAATTTAATCTTCGTTCATATGCAACAGATTTGCGTAAGTCAAACAATTCAAGTGAAGCCAATTAAGCCAACCAAACACCCACCCACAGTTTAACTTGACTGTGGCTTAAATTGATTCACCTGTTTAACTAGCAGCCAAACAATGCCTGCTGGCAACGTTGAAAGCTCACGTTTGTATATGCACGTATTGTGATTCAAACTGAGGCACTTGCGTCTAGCACAATAGTCTCCCTCTCTTTGCTCTGCTTCACACCCACCCGCTTGACAGTTAGAAGTCATTTCGTATCTGTCAGATTAATGCCGTACATTCATCACTTGGACAGCAGGACAGACGGGCGGACGAACGGCCCGTGAGATACGAGTTGGGCAACTTCAGTTGCAGTTGCAGTTGAATTCTGCACTTTACGGCACGCCCATTGCCTATTCAATTTGAAAGGGGAACAGCAGCAGCTGCAGTTGAAAGTCCTGAATGCGCGTGAATTCAATTATATAACATAACACGTCCACAAATGCAACTGGAAACTAACTATCCAAATGGGAGCTTTGAGGCACACACATAAGCCTACTTAAAAGACCTCTTGAGTTGTGAATGGAACTACTTTCAGTAAATGTCAAAGCGACTTGAGCCAGGCTTATAACATACAAGCTTATTGGATTACCATATGCAGGCTATTCCTAATGATAAATATTAAACTATGTATGCACCAGCAAGTTTGGCCATGTATGTGTGAGTGTGTAATGGCACAATTAAAATGAAAACGAGTACTTTTCACTGTTTGCTCAAATAAAGAGGAGATATGCACTCAGGCACGGAGCTGCAGAGTTGCATCCGGTGTTCGGGCGAGCGTTAGCATTGTAACAGTCTGTAACAGTCGTAAATATTTGCAAACCGTTTAATGCTCTTTAAAACGATGCCAATAACTGCGTCGTAGACCATAAGAGGCCACCAGACACGCATATGGACACGAACAGCACTCATGCTTGCATGCCAATGCACCACGACACGCCTTGCTATATAGTCCTGTGTGTGTGTGGGTCTTTGGATGGCTTGGGTATGTTGCCTCTGT
This sequence comes from Scaptomyza graminum, assembly GCA_018901835.1. Classification (NCBI taxonomy): domain Eukaryota; kingdom Metazoa; phylum Arthropoda; class Insecta; order Diptera; family Drosophilidae; genus Scaptomyza; species Scaptomyza graminum. The sequence goes on from JAEIFL010000290.1 coordinate 1,648,898, forward strand.
CTGCCTACATATACTACATTCTAGTATACGTGATGCTGTGCTTGTGCAAGTGCCAAAGTTGGCAAGAAAACTTTGAACAAACACTTTTCTGGCAAACACTCATAAAAACCAACCACCAACACTTATCTAGTATTGTTATAGGAAGAATAGTATAAGAATTAGCCTTTTTTTGTCAAACTTAATGATTTTTCTAAAATAATATTGTTGCACCACTTGTTATTTTCTTGTCTATTAATTAGAGCCCAAACATCGTATTGAAAGCGAAACAAACTTAATAAAGCTAGCATCGACCTTAAACTCCATAATATTGTATGTGTTTTACTGGAGTTTTGATCTTAGTTTCTTGTGTAGCCCGGCAAAGTTTTCAAATTTATTAGACCTGAGCCAAGTCGAACTAAGCATTGACTTAATGAGTTTTCCAAAATTTCGTGCGCAACACAAGAACAGTTCTCATCAAAGTATTAGCACATCGTTCGCTGCCAACTATCAACTATCAGAAATGTTAGCGGATTAGTTTCTCGACGCTGAAACTTTTGCCCAACTTCAATGGGGCAATGTGCGGCTGAAAATTATTTATGTTTTCCCACAAGGTAGTTCGTTGCAAAATTGTATGCTACTTTCGCGGTTTAACTTTGCATTCCATTGCTGTTGCATAAAACCGCGCTGATAGTTTATTTCAATGCTGTGCATTTATATAATGATTAAAAATAAAACAGAAGCGTTATATGTATTTATATTAATATTATGTGCTAATTATGCATATAACATCCGGCTTGATTTATAACATTATTTTTTTTTATAGCTTTATGTGTTTTTATAATGCAAAAAAAATGGGGAGAAAGTTTGTTAAATACATTCCTTTTGCAACATTTAATTAATTTTTCCATTCTTTGTCTAGATCAAACAATTCCCCATGCTTTGCTAAAATGTAAAATCCACCAACACCTGCGTGGACAGCATGAATTATTTTATTAAATTATGTTGCGGAGCAGCGTAAAATTTCTTTATGCAAGCAGAGAGCTTAGTCCAATCCTTGCGCTGATTATCTACATCGCCCTTTCCTTAACCATTGAGCGCTTGTTGACGTTTAAAGTAAAATGGATCCGACCCCTATACAAGCAAGTGTCGAGTTATATTTTTTTTGTTTTCGCTTTTGCTCGGGACCAAAAAGCATGCCCATAAAGTCTTGTCGCAGATTACAGTGTTGAAGGCGAAACGCATCCGCGAAATGAAAGTCGTTTGCTTCCAGATTATCACTTCATCGAAACTGATGTAAGTTTGCGACTTTATTCTGTTCTGTTGACAGCTTTTAAAGTGACTGCATGGTTTCGAACGCTCCGTGAACTTTTAGTTATAGTAGAACAACCTGTTTATTGATTCATTTCCATTAAAATGTATGTTTTGGTTTTGTTTGAAATTATGCACTAAAACTATATTTTCGCTGTTAAACTAACAACACCTGTCTGACAAATTGTTAAAACTATTTTGCTTAAAGCTGTTTATTGAATTTCTTTTAAAGTAGGAAATCAATTATTCTTTAACAGTTGGTAATAATTAAATTAACATATTAGATAACGTAAAAAATAGGAAACATAAATTTATTCGTCGCCACTTCAAATTTAATAAATAAATTGTCATGCCATTTTAAACTTCCGCTTTCAATGCGATTAAAATATAGTGTAGATTGCAAAACTCTTTAATTCTCATTACTGTTTAAATTCCATAAAATTCACATTAAATCTTAAATTACTTGACCGTACTAAGTTGCATTCTTATGCTTACTCTTGTTCATGTAGCAGCAGCAGCAGCTATGAAAGTTACATGTGAATCGGAAATAAACTCAATTCTTCCGCACAAAATCTTTCAAACATGTGCAGACGCATTTAGTCCATACACAATCATATAAATATGGCTATAAACCATACATATACTTATAAATACACATACACACACACACGTACGCACATACATATACTGGCACGATAAATAAGTTCAAGGCTTATGCCGGTTGTGGCAAATGTTGACATGTTTGCCCCTTTGCTTGCTCCGCTCCAAGGACTCGCTTAGGCATGCTGCAGGAATAATAATAATAGCAGCCGCTGTTGCTCTTCCTTTTTAACTACGATTCTTTTGCTATGGAGCGGAAAGAAAAATGCAAAAAGAGAACAATAACAAGAAGCAGCAAAACAAAGCCTTAAAGAATGGGGAAGCTCTGGCAACCACTTAACCAAATAAATCACAAAGTAAATACCATCTATTGTTTCTAGTAAAAACTCATGAAAATTTATTATACTCCCACCCGTGTGCATATGGAAGCGCCTGTCAGGCATTTCTTGCACCCTGCCCTGTGTCATGTTTTTTATTCAGGCTCCCGCACCAATTATTGAAAACCTTTTTGGGGATGTTTTTGAAAGTAAACGGCTTTAAATACTAATTAAATTAATTATTTCCAGTAAATCTTACATGCCTGGCCGTATTTTATATTGAATCTTTTTAATTACTTAATGTTTACCTTTAATCATTGAGTGAGTTTGATTTTACGCATAAATGAAACTCGTGGATCCTAGCTCTACTAAGTTAAAGTATCATCGATTGGTACTGTTATATTTTTCATTGCTGTAATTTTTCATTCATTTGCATTTAATGCGCACAAAAGCGTAAATTGAATTGTCCTTCAAAATTCAGCTAAATTAACACTGTATTGATAACAAGGAGCAGCCGAGCAAAATAAATGCTCAGCTAGTTTCAGCATCAAGGCCACCAGATAATTTGAATGTAAATGTTTTTGTTAAATTCGGAACCAAGCTCTTAATGCCATGGCACGATAATTTATTTTTTTAATTTAAAGCACATAGTCAACAATATTAACTTAAGTAAGTTTTCGGTAACGACACGAAGAACAATGAAGAAGCTAAAGGAATTTAATTTGTATTTAGTATAATATTGTTATAATGATGCTGTCGCTTATGCTTATTGACCCGTCCCATAGTTTGTCTATTTTTATTGTAATGTACAAAAGTGTTATTTTTGGTTTAAACAACAATTATCTATAATATGCCAAAAACTTTTAATTAGTGACCACAAATGTTACATAAAAACGTTTTTGGTTTTAGATAACGCTGTTGTTACATCAACAGGGCTGTATTAATAAATTTTGTTTTTGGGTGATAATTTAAAATTTTATTTTGCCTCAATCACATTAAAAGTCTTTAAATGAAGTACTAACATTGGCAAACAATCGTGGCTGTTTAAGCGGAAGAACCGCCGTTGCGGTAATCTGAATATAATCTCTGTATTCAGTTGGTCTCAAGTAATTTAACTGCTTTACTCCTTTGCCATGTTGTGGTGTCTACAGCTTAGGGCTTAGGGCTCAGGGCTCAGTTATTCATTCATCATTGTTGAGTCTTATTGTGAATAATAAATGTTGTTTTATCCAGGCCGACATTTTAATTTGTTGAAGTTGGTTTATGGTTCGGTGGTTTGTTGATTTTGTAATTTGTCAATAATTACAACGGGTTTGGTTATGCGGTCTGTTTGCTTTTAAATTGTAATTCAAATTTTCTGTAGCCCACTATATATTTATTTGTTTAACGTTTACGGTTTAAAGCATATTCTCTAATGTGTCGCATATCTCTCTTTAAAATGTATCATCACAAAGCATGTGAAATGCAATTGATAAGATTTGACTTTGAGCTATTGGGGTAACTTTGAAATTGTTTACTCTTTCATTTCATTTAATTTAAGAGGAAAAAATTTCAAATAATTAACAAATCAATATGAAAACCATTTCACTTTGAAATTGATTGAATTCTTTCACAATTAAGCAAATCGCAATATAAAGGAATAGCACGTGATTTGGCATGCAAAACATTTCAATGGTGCCTTATGTAGCTGCTGCAAGAAATGGCTAAGCCACAAGCTTAAGGTTCTCTTAGTGGAATACTTGTCATAATTTACTTAAAATATTTAGACAGGATGTGCATGTGCCAGCCCGAAATTAGGAATTTAATTAAAATCTTCAATATTAAAATGAAATTTAAGTGCCAGCCGTTGATGACGAGAACCTTGACTCCGTATGTCAAATTGTATCCAAGATTTAATTACTCCACGCAAGACGCACGCATAGGCAAAGCGCGCTCGTAGAGCTCTTGGCTGGATTAATGCAGCTTGCCTAGGCGGATGGATAGGTGGATGGATGGATTGTAGGGTGGTGGGATGGATGGGGAGTTTGTTGTCTGGGAAACAAACTGGCACACCTAAGCCACTGGATATTAATAAACGCAAAGTGTTCACAATCTGGTGTAAATAATTAATTTATAATTTACGACAGATTTTACAAGCATGGCCAGAGCGGTTGGTGGGCTGGGTTTGAATCCTGTGGCAGGGGTCGATTGTAGGCACGTGCTTAAATGTCATTTCGGATGTTGACGATTACATTTAAAATATTTACGAGGAACGCTCCGCCCATCCCCTCGTCAGAAATGACGCGTCGGCGCAGCCAAAGTCGTCACATTTGTTATTCGCTTAACTTTTATGATGTTGGAAACGCGCACGACACGGATTTCTCTTAACCCCCTCCAATAGGGAGGGGCCAGAGGTGCCCAACTACAGAACTGAGGCGTCACATGCTTCGCCTTTGACGACGACGCCGATTTACGAGTTTCATTTAAAATCCACATTAACTTTTATAAAAGCAACCAAATGAATGCAACGTTATTGTTACCATTCACCGGCGTCTTCGCAATTCTATGACGAGCTTACTACCAACAACTCCACATACTCCCCCCTACCCATTACAAGAGACTCTGTGTAATCGTTTTGGCTCTTATCACATCGCTGCCATTCATAGCCTTTTAATGTCAAATTAGCTGCGAATAGTGTCTTTGTTCTGTGCCGCACTTTACACTTTACATAGCACTTGGCATAAACGATGTTGTTAAGGCCCTTAAAAAATCCAAGACTGAGTTTGCCTGGTGTGAACGTTATCTTATTCTTATTCTTTAAATAATTAATCATTGAATGAGTCACTCTAGCAAATGAAATACTCCACTAAAATTGTATGAGATATAAAAAAACGTTTTGATCTAGTTAATCTAAATGGTATAACACATCACATGTTTTAGGTATTTTTTTTTGGAGAATTTTAAAATCTCATTTGTTTTGTATTCGAACAGTTTACTTATCGTTGACAACATAATCGGCTAAGCCTAAGAGTATGCTTCAATTTATCATTGGCTCAAAACAGACTTCAACAGTCGTAGTCAGATTTGTGAAACGTCACTAATTATATTAGGCTTTTTAATTTGCATTAACATATTCATTTGTCGCTGGATGCTAACAATTTTACATTTGGCTGCTTAGCATGCCAAGTTGTATGTGAAACATAAATTAGTTTTTAACTTCATTTTGCAATAAGTGCTGCCGCAGACAGTGCCAACAGTCGAGTGCAGATTGTTGAGCAAACAAAGCAGCAGCAGCAGCACCAACAGCAGCAGCAATAAATCAAAAGTTGTGCCACTTCTTGTTTCAGTTGAGCCAGTAAACACACAAAAGAGCACAAAAGTTTTGGCCAAGCGGGCCTATGCCAGAGTAGGTGGACAGCCGGTTATATCCTGTCCTGTCCTGTGTTGTCCTGTCCTGTGGTATTGTTTCTGCTCGTATTTGCCACAAGCCAAAACTTTCAATTATTTTTGACTTCACTAGCATTTGCCTTAGCTGAAGCTTGATTTTTTGCAGTATTTATGTTTTAATTTGTATGTTGATGTATGCTTGTCTGTGTTTATCGTTCAACGGTTTTACTTTATTTTTGCCCACACACACACGCGGACGAACACATGTGCCATACACAATAACAAAAGCGCCAAAATGCCAAAATAAGAATTTACTGCAGTGGAAGGAATAAATAGTTTATAAACTAAGTGACACCGAAAACAACTGACCCAAGCACTAAAAACACTAAAAATAAAGCAGAAACCCGACGACAGCAACAGCATCTGAACATTGTACACAATGGCCGCATAGCCATGGCAAAATATGAACACACCAACATACACACAAAGAACAAAAACACATATACATAAACAAACACACACACACGATAACTACAAACACTCGATTTACTTTAGAGCAACAATAAAAAATAATAAATTTTACTTCCATAATTGGTGCCGCCACAAGCAGCCAGGCTGCGTCTTGCTCACACCACCCACAAAAACGCCACACCACACCACAGCACCCATTCCACAAACGAACCCGGCTCAGGCAAGCGAATTATTTGAAATATTTTCCCTTTTTTTATATACGAGAATTTTTCTTGCCGTTTGTGTTTCTTTATTTGTTTATACTTTTTGGGATTCTCTCTCTTTTTGTGGGTGCGCTGAGCATAGCTTCTTACAACCACCGACATCGGCATCGACGGTTGTCACAATCGCCATAGCCATTGCTTGTGCCGCTAACCGCCAACGACCAACCGTGTTGTTGGCTCTTCCGCCTGATGTTTTTCCCTCTGACTCGGGGCCTTGTCCGCGTCGTTGTTGTCGTCCGCGTCTTCGTCCTTGCTAGGAGACGGCAATGGTTGTGCATAAATTTAATTAATGGTCGCTGTGAATTTGCCGTTAGTTCAGTTGTTTTATATTATTGTGATATTTTTTTATTCAAACAACAAAGTGCCGCCTGGCATTAGACCTCGCACCCCATAACATAAATATCCTGCAGCGAATAACAGAAATCCAATTTGATACTATAAACAAGTAAGCTTAAACCCAAGCATCGTCACAAAACAATGGAAATGGAGAATGGTGGTTCACAGGACAAAAAAATGTAGTGTTTATTATAATTGAAGCGATCTGTAGAAGGTCTAAAGCTTGTTGACAAAGCCTAGGGGTTAGAATAATACATATACCCAACTTATATAGTAAAGAAAATTTAAGTGTAATTACAAAAAAAAAAAATGTCATCAATTTATAAACAAAGCTTTGGGCCAACCTAAGTGTACTAATGCTTAAATACATTAAACACTCATAGCAGGATTATGATTTGAATTTGACTTTTTATTGCTCACTAGAAGATTGTTTTGCAAGTGCGTCTAGACTTAATATCGGTGAAATTGCAGAAGGTCCCGCGGGGGCAACAACTGTAATGTGCCCCAGCTTTGTAGTTGAAAGCAGTCGTTTATATGAGTGTGTGCATCAATTTTGTGTCAGATAAACGCTATTAGTCATATTTTTTTGTCGACAAGTTTTTTTTTTGTGGAGCTTTCTTGTTTGCAAGTATTTTTATTTAATTTTAATTTGCAAATTGTAGACGAAAATTTTTGTGTGGAATGCTAAGACTCTGCTGTATCTCCAACAAATTTCCAGTGAATTTCGTCAAAAAGTTTAAATGGATTTATTTTTTTTATAACTCAAGTTGTGCGCTGTCTTTGCCAAAAAGATTATGAAAACATTACATCTTTTATAGAAGTTTTAATTATGAATTAAATATGCTTAAAATGTAAAACAATCGCAAAGACATTTTATTTACATTCGCTTAACTCGGCTCTATTGGGATTCAAGTCTTGCTAATTTTGTACATTTGCATTATTTTAATTACAAGTTAAAGTCTAAATGAACATTTTGTTAAGCTTTTACAATCTCACATTCTACGCGTAACATAGCTCCAAGCTCTTAGGTCTTAAGCTATGAATTCACGAAGTAGTTGCATCTGCCAAACAGTTATTGACTAGAAATGAAGCACCTATTTACTATACTATTGTTTTTAGTTATCAACGGCATTGATAAGCGCAGACACTTTCCTGCTATGTTGCAAAATGGCCCCACCTAATTGAATTGTAAAACTTGTTTGGTAAGTAAGCACAATGTGTGCTTTCCGCATTGGCTCTAAAATCGACTGGTGTGGCCCTCCCCCTCGTCCAATAAATGTATATTGCACAAATTCGAGGGTATATATCAACTATTTGTCCATATTATTAGTAATTGTGTCTGATAGTTGCAAAAACTGCCAAAGCACACGCCAGTACTTGTAGACTATGATTAATATCATGGAAGTAAGAGGTCTGCCGGTAGAGCAAGAGTTTTAAATGCAAGGTCAGCCGGGCTTGCATGACTGCCACTGCGATTTGGAATCGGCACTTCTGGTGGCCACTTAAACCAGATCGCATTTACCAATCTACTGAAAAAACTTGTTTATTAACATTGTCTCTTACCGCTAAAGCACATACCATTTACAGAAAATAAAGAGAGAGAGAGAAATCAAATGGGTAAAGAAATTTGCACAACTTATGCAAATACAAATGTAACAAAACATTACAGCCAGTGAATTCTTGTTACTTCGTGTATTAACATTGCGTTAGCTTGCAGCAATAGTGGATGCTGCTTCTTCTGTAAGTATCTGTCAGATACAGAAGACAGGTTTTTTGTGTTTAATCCAAGTCGCCAAGCTGGGGAGCAGCACTTTTCCTTTCGAATGGAAGTCAAGGTCGCATTTATACGAAAACAACAGAAATTGACTACGATTACAGAAACAAAACCGAAACAGAAACTCTGTCTGTCGACCGCCGACTGATTTCGGTAAAGTTAGAAAAAAAGCAAAAAAAAATCATAAATATTTATGTTGTATTATACGGTTTATGTGGCTGACGTATTTAAAACCGGTGCTACAAGGCACAAGCCAGCAGAAACAATAATATTTTAATGCATAATTTTTAAGCTTTGAACCGGTTTCGGGATTCGGCAACAATCTGCTCTACCCAGACGAACCAAACTTTTAATTTGTTATCATTTAGTATATTTTTACAACTCTTGTCATTTGACCACATACATTTATTATAAGCTAAATTAAATATTCTCACACATTTTTTCATTGCTGCAGTTGGCACTTTATGCTTTTATTATGCATATTGCAGTTGTTTGAGAAAAAAAAATATATATATATTTTTATGCAGCATCAGTGGAACTTGGTTTATTTTGAATTGTAAAATATTGCCACATCAATTCACGCAGTTTTTTCCACACACACACACTCAAACACATAAATAAAAACACACAATTGGTCAAGAAGACAAAACAAAGGAATAAAAAAATAAATTATTGATTTAAAAAAAAAATATACATAATTTTAACCTTTTATATGGAACATTACCTTAATGCATTAAACATTGTGCGCATGTGGCTGACTTCCTTTGTCAATTTACAAATTAATTAATTGAAATTTAATTTGAAAATCCTAGAATAGTGCGCACAAGGCAAATTGAGTTTATTCCTTTCAATTGAGGTTCTGATGGCTAAAGCGCAAATTTCATACACATTATATGCAAATTAATCCGGCCCGAATGAGCCTAAAATTAAATGCACCTATACATATATGACAAGCTCACGAAATGCCAAAGTTCAGTTAAAAATCGTTTAAAAAAATCGAGTTTTCTTTTGTTATACTGCAATATCCAAAAGAGTTTCATTTTGATCCGTGTAATTGTCAAAGCCCAATAAGTTATCTAGTGTAAAGTCGCAAAGGCCAAGGCTTGGTGCCTTTATATCACCATCTCTCTGATTTATAGTCGTTCCACAAATCATTGTATTTAACTTATCAACATGCCGGTTATCAGATGGCAATGCATTTAGCAACTAGCTAACAATTAAATTAAAAAAGTTATACTTGATCTAATTATACGGCTATTTACCGCTTAAGCATTGTTTTAAACAAACAATTTCAAATGCTACTTTTTGTAAATAATAATATCCATTTAACAATTATTATTATATACACAGTTGCAGAAGTAGTACTTATGAGAGTTGTTGCCCAATCACAAAGAGCACTTGTTAGGTTCGTGCTCTTTAATGCTCGCGATAAGCGTAACTGTCTTTTAACTTGGAGCACGACATTTGTATTACTCTCACAACTCTGATTGTTGTTGCTGTCATGAGTGTGAGCGTGAATGTGTGTGTTTGTGTGCTGTATTGGGTGTTCGGGCTATGCCTCTAGCTCTGACGCTGACTCTTTGGCATTAACGATCGCAGTGCTTCTGTGGATCGGCGCTGGCGTCGACGCTAGCGTTGTCGATACCGTCGCCTGGCCTATAAAAGCAGCACATTTAGTTTGCGTTGCTTTTTCGAAGTGAGCTCAGTGTTAATTTCACAGCGGAGTTGGCCAGTAGCAAGTGCGTTTCCAAACCGACCCAGCCAAACCAACCTGTTGTGACCACGTCAAAGTCAAAGACAGCAAGCAATTAAACAACCCAACACAAGCAGTGCATACTATCACAGTGTGAGTGTAGTAGTTTTGAAGTCGAACTTCAAATCGAGTGTTGAAGTTGTGCATTTCGTTTGATTGAGATGATTTGTTGTCATTGAATCTGAAAAGTTTGCAATCAATTATTCTTCCCCCACAAAGGACGGCCAAGTGGTCAAACGGTATGATGGTTCGAATCGCGTGTTTCTATTTCGGTATCGAAAAAAAAAAACAAAAAAAACTAAATAAACAGATTCGCTGATAGTTGAGTGCGTTGTGCGGGGAGATATCGTGGTGGCATCGTTGCCAGCACAACAAACTCTAATTGAATTATTTAATAACACAATGCAAAAGCGGCAAAAACAACACCAAAATGTTATGGGGGCAACAAAACACGCTTTAAACCCGAAATTGCGGTCAAAATTCGTTGTGTCTCGTCTTATATAAAATACCTGTTCGCTGTTTGCAGCTCTGCTGATTGCCGTTTCAGACCGCAAATACACAAACTCATACAAAAACAAAAACACACACACACACACATACACATACAAGCGGCATGCATCACAAAAACGAAAAAAGAAGCAATCAACATAAAAAACAAACCAAAACAGAACCGATAAAAAGTTGCAAGTACCACGGATAGATGTGGGCGCCAGCGTTAAGGCAAATTATGTGACCCCATTTTAGATACCCTGCAATTTTACATACAAACTGAACAAACAAGACTAAATATAATAATGTTGGCAACAAACAAAAAAGTTTACTCAACTGGAACTCAGGTCATAAAGTGTTTCCTCAAGTTGTCCATATATTTGTAGAGTATTGCCATAACGTACTAGACTGTGTGAATCAATTATATTTTTGATACACATTTTTATTGCTTATTGGCAAGCTATGAGCTGATAACTGCCAGACAATTTCCCGTTCTTAAGATATTGTTATTCCGGGAAACTCGCTTGTTTTACAAACTTAATGTAACTACATATTGCTTCCGTTACTTACTTCAAACTTTAAACTTTGCACCTTAGATAAATAAACATCTTATCGAACTCAAGGGCTAACAAATATAATGTACAATTTACGATCTCCTCAACAAATTCAACGTGCAGGATTTAACACATTTAAGGCAACTTGTGTCTCTCAAATTTATCTGCAACCGATAAGTCGCATTTGGGACTTTGTCGCAGCCAGTATGTAGTAATTTATGAGTGAAATGCTCTCGTTACTCTGTCACTCACAATTGTCGATAGCTAGGCACATGTAGCTAAAGTAATAAGGGTAGAGATGAGTTCTGCATTGGTGAATCGCTTTAATTATAGTACAGCAGGAGTTATACAGTTCGTTTCCTTTATGTCAGCCACTTGAAGCTCTAAGTTCGACCAGCCAGCCAGCCAGCCGGCCGCCTCTGGTGGGCAAATTAAAAATGCCAATCACAGCCAAGAGGCGTGACGTTCGAACGAGTTGCAGAGGCGGGGGAGAAAGGGTGTGTGTCGGTGTGTGTTTGTATGTGTATTGATGATAGCGTCTAGAGTCTAAGAGTGAAAGACGTGGCAAGAGTGTATGTGGGAGCTTTTTCAAGAATTCTGTCACAGTCACAATCAGTAGAATATTAGAGAAAGTCAAGGGGATAACGTTGGCAATGCAGAACGAGCTATAGTCAAGTACGTGTTGCACCTGAAATGGTCCCAGTACACTTTGTGCCACACTGACTACAAAGCACAACACAAACATACACAAATAGAGTGGTAAACACGTTTTGTGCTAAATGATAAAAATTCCTATTTGTTACGACGATTCAAAAGAAATTATGCTCCAGCATGTGCGTATATAGTTGTGATTCCAATACAAATCTACATGCATAAATTCACTATACATCTTATCATACAAACATATGTACATAAATATGTGTAAATATGTTTGTTTGTAACACTCATACAAACTAATAGAGACCCGGACCTGGAGGCGCTCGTCACTCCCAGTTGTACATGTTTGTGTGTTTATATACTTCATACATACATTCATATTTCTTTTTTAACGACGCATATAACTAGATAAAAACAAAAACAACAAAGTAGCAGTTGTAACGCAATTCCATACAGAATACCCAAGTCAAGATTGCCATCCAACTAGTTCATACCCTGTAATCAAATCTAAGCTCCTTTAACACTGATCAAATGTGCTATGTGCCTACTTATGGGCAAATAGTTCGCTTAAAAAACACCAACACTTTCAAATACATTCAAATACATTTTTATCGGAATAAATATATACAATCAAAGTTAACAGATAAACTGTCAGAGTATATTGTGCAGTACAGTACAGGGTACAGGGCAACAAGCAAAACCAAAACAAGAATGCTGAATACAAGAAATTGCCATTTGATTTAGAACCAAGAAATCATGTTTACCAAGCAACAGCAGCAGCAGCAGCAGGGTGGAACGAAGACGGGACCTCGAACTAGAACTAGAAAACTACATATAAACTAAGTAGACCGGTAGCCGCAGCGGAAAGAAAGATTCAGAAAAGTTGACGAGTTGATAAGAACACCCGTCCGCTTGTGCTTACACACGTACTGACAGACGTAAACACAAAACGAAATGTCAGGGCAGCTCTTCAAGTACTCATCTTCTAATATTAAAACTGTGTTTACTTGGTTTTTCCATAACGAAACCAGGTTTGTGTGTTCATTGTTGTGTAGACCATTCGATGAAAATGGTATCACTAAGTATGAAGCATGTTTTAATTTCATTATTTATTTGTTTATTTTCAGATATACTAAATATTCAGCAATAGCTTCGAATTGATTAATTAATAAAATGTGTGGTAAGTAATTTTGAATTTACTGAATAGATTGAGAGATAAAACTCTTCATGCTGTACTTAATTAAAAATTAATTTGGAGTGCGATCAATTGATTTAACAAGACTCTCTATGGCTTAACTTATAGGCACCCGTCTTATTGTGAAAATTTTCATACATTATCTTTCTAACTGCAAAACTTTTAATACTAAGCAAACATGCTATAGAACTAAATGCTGTGCGCTTGTGAATGACTTACTTGAAACTTGGGGAACAGAACTGCATCCCAATTACACAATTCACTTCGTATATTTAAATTCGATGGCGTCGACAACCTTTCGCTTCAATCGACTCCAAAAATAGCTTGCAGTGGACGCCCACCACCACTTCGCTGAGCCACTTATTTCATGTGGTGCACGTACATACTTTTGTAAAGCCCAAACCCAAACTGGTTTTTGCCTCAGATGCAGATTTCCTCATAACTGGTCGGGAATCGGGCTGGGTTTGGCATTTGCAAAATATGTTTGTTGAATATATATTTTCATTTATTTTTCGTCATTTGCGCTAATAAACTATTTGAAATTGAAAGCGTTATTGCAATTTTCGCTAGACAACTGTAATGGAAGATTTAAGTAATAAAGTCGACAATTTACCAATAATGTGTTTTTCTGCCTGCAGGAATTTTTGCTTACTTGAATTACCTAACACCGAAGTCGCGCCAGGAGGTGTTGGATTTACTGGTGACAGGATTAAAGCGACTTGAATACCGTGGCTATGATTCCACTGGCGTAGCCATAGACTCGCTAGACAACAAGGACATCATAATGGTTAAGCGCACTGGCAAGGTCAAGGTCCTAGAGGATGCCATACAAGAACGTTAGTTGCAGTTATGTTTGAAACGTGCCACCATAAAGTGCTAAGCGATTCCTTCTCCATTGTTGTAGACTTTAGTGGCGTTGACTATAGTGAACCAGTGCTCACCCACGTGGGCATTGCACACACCCGCTGGGCCACCCACGGTGTGCCCTGCGAACGTAACTCCCATCCGCACCGTTCGGATGATGGAAACAGCTTTGTTGTGGTGCACAATGGCATCATCACCAACTACAATGACGTGAAGACCTTTCTGGCAAAGAAGGGCTACGAGTTCGAGTCGGACACGGACACGGAGGTGTTTGCCAAGCTGGTTCATCACCTATGGAAGAAACACCCGAACTGCTCGTTCCGCGAACTGGTCGAACAGGCTATTCAACAAGTGGTAAGTGATATTATAATATACTACTTGTTATTGTGACGTAAATCCTGTTCTGTTTTTGTAGGAGGGTGCATTTGCAATTGCTGTCAAGTCGAAACATTTTCCTGGCGAGTGTGTTGCCTCGAGACGCAGCTCCCCTCTACTTGTTGGCATCAAGACGAAGACCCGTTTGGCCGGTGATCACATTCCCATTTTATACGGCAAAGGTAAGTATTGCAGGAAAGATACTAAATAGTCGACTAGTAGGCACTTACTCTTTTTGTTTCTTTTATTCTTTTTTACATCTTTACACTATCTTTTGTATTTTTATCTGAATGTGTGTACATACTCGTATCTGTCTCTGTGTTCGACTACGCTTCCATGTATGTTGTTTGTCCAAAATAACTGGCCGTCTCTCTCTCCCTCTTTGAAACCTTTGAACACTATCCCCTCTGCATCCTTTGGCGACTCTTCCATCTCGTTTGCTGTTTCAATGTGTTACCCGCAACGTGTAGATGACAAGAAGCTGAGCTCCGATCAAGGTAGTCAACTAATCTACGTAAAATCATTTTAAACTCTGCTTTCTGACTGGTGGCTGGGTATCGGTATGTCTCACAATACCAAAACTAATCCCTATCCGCTTCATTCCCAAAACGTTTAACTATTGTAAAACTTTTGTAAAATTATTTTAGCCTTACATGTTTCTAAGCACTTAACATAACAATTGTCTTCTGTTCTCTCTTTTTTCCATGTCTAGACGCCGACTCTGGTAAGCCCTTTGGTAATTCAAAATTGCAACACATTTATGAGAAATGCTAAAAATCAATACAATCCATGCTTATCAGCTTACGGTCAGTTTACAACTGTACAAAAAGAAAAACGCCACCTCCACTTTCTAAACTCTTTTCCACTCATCAAAGGCATTCAATTAAAGAAATTGTATTTAAGCTCTTTGAATTTGAATGGCAGAGGGTAAACACATTACTCTATTATAAATTTATAGCATGCATTTTAAATTAATAGAAAATGACCAATTCAAACCACAATTTGTCTGTAAGTGTATGCATTGTTTTGATGACATTAGTATTTCATTTTATGTTATTCAATTCATTTTTGGACGATAACAAAAACCATTAAATACGAAAACCATCTACAATTTATAACCAATACGACGTTCAATGAACAAGCTTAAGGATTTCATCATTTGTCAAACGATTCATTATTCAAATTCACTTTACACTGCATTTAAATAACAAGCTAATAATAAACTATCATCATTTGCTAAGGTTTTGCTTTCTTTGCAGACGCATTAAATTATTCAATACTTTTAATTTGTCATTAATGATTGTAATCAATGTGTTATCGACTGTGTAATGATGTTGTCAGGCAATCTGCAAAGGGTATATGCAATACCATAGTAGCAATAGTGCATAAATGGCGTATCAACAATATTTTGACTTTTGGTAAATATTATTTAATTTTGTTCATATTGTGGAATTGACACTTTTATGTGCATAATTAAGTTGTATAAAATTAAATATTGTTGATCTAATTTATTTTACTTTATAAGTATTTGCTGCTCATATACACACACACACACACACACACACAAATATAATACATATTTGTATTTTCAAAATAATATCCCGAAATTCCCGTTCGTAGTGGTGATGGTTGTTTTTTGGCCGTACTGAATAATATTTGGCAATAAGCCACTGTTTGTGTTGTTGTTCCTGTTGCCACACAGTGCTGATGTTGACAATTCTATTTATTTTCGTTTCTGATTTGCATTACCCTCTCCATAAACTGGTCTAAACAAATACGTATACACACACACAACACACACACACAAACACATATATATTTAAATATATGCATATATGCTAACGCTTGCATCAACGACAAAAATATGCGTTCCGCCTGGCTCGTACTCATTGCGCTGGTCAACTATGGTAAAAACAAACATGCAACTCGCTATCGACACCGTCGATGTCTTGCAACTTTCAACATGCAAATGCGCAACTCGGTAACACTATCAAAATGTCAAAACTAACACAACAGAGTTGCGTCCACATGGACAAACTCGTGAATTGCCAGTGTTGCCACGTTCGGACAGCACCTCGGAGTTTATGCCGCTCGAGGAGAGGGAGGTAGAGTACTTCTTTGCTTCGGACGCCTCAGCTGTCATTGAGCACACAAACCGTGTCATCTACTTGGAAGTAAGTGTTCAAAGTCCCAAAGTAACATTAAAATAACATTAAATAATAACCTTTCATATAACATTAAATATAATCCTTTCAGGATGATGATGTGGCTGCAGTTAGAGATGGTACATTGAGCATTCATCGTTTGAAGAAGAGCTTGGATGATCCTCACGCCCGTGAGATTACCACACTGAAAATGGAGATCCAGCAGATCATGAAAGGCAACTATGACTACTTCATGCAAAAGGAGATCTTTGAGCAGCCCGACTCTGTAGTGAACACAATGCGTGGTCGTGTACTCTTTGATGGCACCACCATTGTGCTGGGTGGCATTAAGGATTACATTCCAGAGATTAAGCGCTGTCGCCGCCTGATGCTGATCGGTTGCGGAACATCCTATCACAGCGCTGTGGCCACGCGCCAGCTGCTGGAAGAGTTGACTGAGCTGCCTGTTATGGTCGAACTCGCTTCCGATTTCCTCGATCGCAACACACCCATTTTCCGTGACGATGTGTGCTTCTTTATCTCGCAGTCTGGTGAAACTGCTGACACTCTGATGGCATTGCGTTACTGCAAGCAGCGTGGAGCTCTTATTGTTGGCATAACCAACACAGTGGGTAGCAGTATTTGCCGCGAGTCGCACTGTGGTGTGCATATCAATGCCGGTCCTGAGATTGGTGTTGCATCCACCAAGGCCTACACATCGCAGTTCATCTCACTGGTGATGTTCGCTCTCGTTATGTCCGAGGATCGTCTATCGCTTCAGCAGCGTCGCCTCGAAATCCTACAGGCTCTGTCAAAACTTCCTGAGCAGATTCGCGAGGTGCTCAAACTGGACTCGAAGGTGCAGGAGCTGGCCAAGGATCTCTATCAACACAAATCTCTGTTGATTATGGGTCGTGGCTACAATTTTGCCACTTGCCTAGAGGGTGCTCTGGTAAGTGCAAACCTTCATATTTTAACAGGCAGTTTGTTTTACTTTCTATCTTTTAATTTCTAACAGAAAATAAAAGAACTGACTTATATGCACAGTGAGGGCATTATGGCCGGTGAACTGAAGCATGGACCTTTGGCTCTTGTAGATGATTCGATGCCTGTGCTTATGATTGTGCTGCGTGATCCCGTCTATGTCAAGTGCATGAATGCACTGCAGCAAGTCACCTCACGCAAGGGTTGCCCCGTGATCATCTGCGAAGAGGGCGATGAGGAGACAAAGTCATTTTCTTCACGCAGTCTTGAAATTCCCCGCACTGTCGATTGTCTACAAGGTATCCTAACTGTCATCCCCATGCAACTGCTTTCCTATCACATTGCTGTGCTGCGTGGCTGCGATGTCGACTGTCCGCGTAACTTGGCCAAGTCTGTCACTGTGGAGTAGGAGTTGTCAGTGGCTCTCTTTGCACTACCGTAAAGCGTACTTAAGCGCAATCTTGACATGATAATCTCTATGTGCATACAATCCATATACTCATCCATATGTATGCAACAAAATTGATTCGCACTTGTGTTTACCTACACATCAATATTGGATTTTATGATAACTTTATCACACATCACGATGCAGACTACTTACTAAAATTAAATTGAAATTGTTTTGTTAAACACGTTTTGAACTCTAGTTTGTGGGACATAAGCGTAAATATTTTGAAGATAAACTGCGTTTGGGATGCTATATCTAATCATTTTGAGTTCTTTCAATTGGTGTTTCGTGTTTTTTCTATTTAAATGAAACATTCAAAAGAAACTTTTATGATTGTATCGAATATAATTTGGTCGCCTAGCGCCTTGTCAAGTGTGGAATACAAGCTTTAATTAAATTCAACTTTAAATTGGATGACATAAAAGTGTAATACCGTAAAATATTTTACTCATAACAAACAACAATAAAAAAAAAAATATTGGTGGCATTGAAATAAAAACGTTCAAGGGGTATTCCGAGGGCGTTAACGTAAATAAGTTCATTTTTATTGCAAGCTGCGGTGTTACTGGTATCAGCAGTAAACGGTTATGTCCTCAGGCCAAAACCCAAAAAACCAACCAACAAAATCCAAACAAAACAACAACGAATAAATGGAAAATATCCAAATGGCCACCACTAAGCCAAATCTGCGGCCCAGCCATCCCATTCTTCCCACTCCGACCTTTTGCTCACATTGCAATCGCCAGGTACTCGAAAGCAAACACACACACACACAACAACAAATACTTATACACACTCGAAACTTTCACCGAATTGAACATGCTCAGCAATGCTCTTATTATTTTCAATTCGCATTGAATTTTCAGGAGGGCACATAATCTAGATTAAGGGGCTGCTCAACGTAGTAGACACAGACACACTTGGACTCCAGCCAGGCGTTGCTGGGAGCCAAAAGGCGTTAGACATATTTGGGTTGATGTTTTCATTGGCAGCAGCAGCTAACGGGGCAATTCCGTCTGCTAAGTGTATTGTTTTTTCTGCAAAATGGCAACAACCCACAAAACCAACCAACATAACTAAGAGCAAAAAAGTCCAGATTCCGATTAAGAGGTTTATCTATGACAACTTTGTTTCTGCTATAGAATGGCATAGAGTCCCTGTGATTAATATCGCTCCCTACGAATTCTCTATGATATCCTTACAATCTATTTTTCTTTGTGTTTTTCGCCCATGGTTGTTATTTTTTCGATGTTTAATTAACTCATGGCCTGTCAATGCCAATGGAAAACACCTAAAGAGTTAAGTCCGTTGGAGATTAAGTGGTATTCTCTGTGTGTGGGTAAAATTGAAATGCTTAATATGTTCGCATTCGAATTTATTGCAACGCCTGTCTGCCAAGTGGAAAATATAGTATGGCATGACCATCTGCCAATTGGTTTTCGAGTGCATTAAGTTTAGTGGATTTTATAAAGTGTCAGCGCAAAGTCAAAGTTCTAAAGCCGCAAGCTCTAACCGAAAGAAATTCCGTTATGGGCTTGTTCTCAATTTCTGCCTTCTGGCAGGATGCTTAACTGGCTCACTTTAATGTGGTGTTGTTGTTGTTGTTGCTTGCTACGACGAAAATGAAATGTAATGAAAGGCATGTTTATGCATGTTTTTTGACTTGCAAAAACTTGTGAAACTGTTATACAAACACGTTCAGGTAATAACATAAAAAACTTTTATCTTGCCACAGTCGTGAGCATTTACCTCAAACTCTACCAGTCTGCCTTCAGCTGTAGCTTTAGCATTACCTTCAGCTTTACCAGTGCCGTTTCCGTTAGCCTTACCGTTTGCGTTACTATTACTTGCGTCCTTGACTCCACATCGATGGAGGGCACGTACAGCTTATTTCTACAATTGCCTCATTAGAAACTGTAATACATATCCGGTTTATCGCCATTTTTAACTGTGTCTCCATTTAAAGTTTTTCCCCTGAAACATTTCCTTCCCATTCAATTGCGGAAAGTGCGAGCTTTCACACGAAAGTTGAGTCCTTTTCGTGTGGGGACTTGTATTGATGCAATTAATGCTAAGCTTGTCATTGGCGTTCAATATATATTTTATTATATCTCTAGCAACCCAGTGCACACAAAACTACTTGAGGGGGATTTTGTAAATTTCCAAGTACTTGGTATACTTCTTGCTGCTGTTGCTGGTGTTGTGGTGTATTGTCATTAACTATATAACGGTTAGGATTCTGGTTATTACTCACATCTCATCGGGCAAATGTTAGCCACAAGTCGACGGTCGTTCGTTTGTTGACTTTCTGCTTCAACACTCAATTGATTGGACCAATTGGTTGGGCACTCTTGGCGTGTGTGTGGTTGAATGGGTAGGTGTGGAGACATGTGGATTGATGCCATTGATTGATATCAAATGGAGCAGGCCCTGGGCAACTTGGACTCTCGAGGATTTGTGGTAGTGCGTTTTGCGGCACGTTAACACCAGACGCTGTAGTGTCAATTTATTTTCTACATGTCAGACGTTGTCCTAAGCTTCAAGCTTAGCCCCTTCGACAATGAAGACGACAGCCGAGATTCCATTTGTGCAAATTGTAATTGTCAGGCACAAGACAGCCAGTTGAGGAAACCCAAACATACACACATGCATAAAAAATAAAAAGGGATCGCGGTTTGTTAACATGTCGCATTTGTTGTCTATGTGGGTATGTGTGTGGGGCTTTCAAAAGGGTTTTTCAGAATATACTATTTTTAGCAGGTAAACTTACCCTAAGGGATGATGATAAATGCTTTTGAGAGACTCACAACGCAGTCTCAAACTTCTTAGCATTGTGTATCTCTGGAGTAAAGAGAAGGTAATTGAATATACATATTTGCAAAGTTATCTCATTTCATTCGCCTCAGTTGTAAGAGCTACGCGTAAGCCCGTTTTAAATATGCAACAAAAAGTTGCCAAAGTTAGTTCAGAAAATAACTTTTACAATGCTGCGTCCGGACTTTGTTGATAGCTTTTACGGACTGCGAAGGGGTGTTGGTACTTGCTGTCCAAGTCCTTGGGGAATAACTGGGATTCGTTGTTGCAATTTTTGTTGTTGCTGTCTAACCGAAAATAGTGCTGGCTTGGGAGTGCCCCAGGCTGTGTATCAGTTGAAAAGTTTAAAAACAAATGCAATCCAATACAATTCAAATGATAATTGTTATGTCTTTTGTCGACAAAAATGTGCAAAACAATCCGATACTGCACTGCCAGCCAGCCCAAACGCTTTTAATGCAGACATGTTCAAATGTGGCAGGTACCCAAAAGAAAAAAGAATAACAAACCGAGAGAGAAGCGATCAAATTCATGAACTTAAAATTCTACTCTATCGTCAGAGGATGTACAAATATGTTCGACATTACATTCCTATGCGCTCACAGCCCACAAATGGTTTTTAGATCTCTTTTTTTCCCCGAATTTGAAACCAAGTGCATGTTGTGCAACATAAGTATGCACAACGACTATAAGCATACTGTAATTTAATAACGAACAAAAAATAAAGCAGTAAGAAAAGAAGTAGCAACTGTCTTCTGCTCCAATAAAAACTCCTACACACAATGGATTTATTTGCAATTCCAACGCAAATTTCCAAACCACAGCGGGCTCTGAGCGTGCCACATAAACAACAACGTTCGCAAAGAGAATGCCAAACTGTTATATTAAAGCAAAATTAAAATACTTAAATTGATATACACTTCCATATGCATAAATTAATAACTTACGCAACAATTATGTGAAGCTATGATCGTGTTTTGAAAGCAATTTTAGTTAATTATAATAAAGATACAGATTTGAATTTTATAAATAAATGTCCAACTAAAAATAATAGTATAGTAGTGCCTAATACTTATTGAATATTATTAAGATCCCTATAAAGCGTATCTCACTGTCGATTATTTCCGCCCGTATCAATCTGTCGCATTGTATACTAGCTTTATGGTAAAGCAACAACGCCAACGCAACGCCAATTCAACAATTCCGAATTCTTGGCGAAATGTTTGCTCCACACGGCAGCTGCGACCGCTTCCGTTTTTATTGTATCTTTCTTTGCTTTGTGTACCGATTTCCAATACAGGCAACAAGACAACTGCAGTGACACAGTAGTAGTGAAGTAGCAAACGCGAAGGCACAGACGAAGACAACAAAGACGACGTTTTCGATGCTGATGCTGGTGCCATTTTGCATAAAAGAATAACGTCGCTCATACGCCACGTTGACTATAATATTTCATGGAACTAATGAACCACGCAGTGGCGTGTCTGTGTTGTGGTGATGATGATGGTGTTGATGGTGATGGCGAAGGTGGTGCGTGTGCGTGTCTTATGAGTGGTATACTTGCACCTTGCGCTTGGTATCTCAACTTTTGTTGCTCTCTTGTGGCCGCCTTTGTTTACGGTTACGTTTGTCTTTGCTTTCCCACACACAATCTTACTACTAAATGCATGCATGAGGCTATGTGGGTGTGGGTGTATATTTGTGTGATTGGTTGGGTAAGTGCACAGGCGAATTCCCCTCGGCTGTCTCATATGCAAACATATTTATGTGGATACGTGCCGCTGCATATCTTTTTACAATTTTACATTTTCAACAGTCCCACTGGCAACCAGTGAAAATATTTTCCCTGCTTTATTTGCAAGCAATCCGGTTCCCCTGACGTTTTATGCCCATCTACAGCACACGCACACACACAATTTGGTGGTGGGCGTGGTAGGCGCGGCCGGCACCGTGTTTGACAAATAACTTTTGACGCACGATGACACAATGCCCACCATAATTTCATCTAAAAATTCGCTAAATGCAATAAGCCAAAAAGTTTACAAATATTTGATAACAGATACGAATTGCCAACTAGATTTAATAACAATATAGAAACCAGCAGGAAGAACTTATACAAATGATTTTTAAGTATATATCTTTATGTACTATCATTTGTCTGTCTGAGTAAAATATAAGGCAGTATTTAGTGTAAAATAAGTCGCCGGCTGGATAAGGTCCCTAGGTGCATGTTTTTACCGTAGACAAAGTAAAATCGTTTCAACAACATAAAATAAAAAAACATGTATGCTAAGTAAGTGCAAAGCAGATGCCTCAGTTCGGGGATTATTTTGGTGCTTTGTACAACATTCAAGAGATTTATTAGCGTAAAGTGGATTTTAGCATAAATCAGATAGCTCTTAAGGAACAGGACGAAAACGCTTACCTTCCCGAAAGTAAAATAGATGATATCAGCCCCCCTAAGGCAAGAAAGGAAACTTCTATTGTTAAAGAATACATTCAGCTTTGATAGAGTAGGAGAAAAGAGAAATGGGAAATTACTTACAATAGTTAGCTGCCAACGGGCAAGATGGGCCAGTTTTAAATCATAAAATATTTCAGCTCTCTTCGTGAGCGTCTGCAATTCTACTTGCTTTAGGGACATAAAATATTAACACCAAAACACATTTAATCGAAATCTGAATAGCAACCCTAATGGATGGGGAGGCGACGTTGTCGAGCTTAACGTATGGTTGTGGAGTACAACTCATTCTTTTCAGTCGGGCAATCAATGCTGCCCAAGGACTTATGTATATATTTTTTTGAACGTCTGCCGTTGAACTTGAAAAAGTACTCAATTACCCAGCGCGTGTCCTGCTAGACAAACAACCGAAGACAACATTGTGTCTGTTCTAATGGCTTCCATATTTTTGTGATGTTGATTGTACAGCCATTAAAATGTATGGGCACACTAACCCTTGCTAGGTGTCGATCCTGAAAACCAAACACTAAATGAAAGTCATGGGCAACTGTGATAACATATTAATTTTTATGGCTGCAGATAACCGTAACAATAAACGATTTAAGACTACTTCGAAAAAAGGCTTTCAATGCGTTTTAAATTGTTTTGGGACGAAATGTTTGTAAACAGTCTGCCTTTTTTTTTTATAAACCTAACCTGAACACCTACAAAAAATATTTAGGGGAAGTACTTAAATAAATTTTTAAATGGTTTGCTGCGTGTTACCCAAAATTAACAAAATAATGAACAAAGAGGTCAAGCAACTTTAAATTTATAGATCAAAATTTCCATGTTCAACAACAAATTAACAAATCGATTAAAATCCCCGAAATAAATGTGTTTAATGATTGTAGATTTTACCTAAAGTGGTTCAGCCGGTTATTAACCTTGAAATGAACAAAAAATCGTTTTTAGAAACACAGAAACGTGTGGATGCACTAGAAACAAATCACGCATATAAGTCAAGTTATACTTACTGATAATTTTACTAAGTTCCATGGACATGAATTGTCAAGATTCTTTCTATTAAATCTGGTATGTGGTTTCGATGGGTGTGTCTTTTTAACAGCTCCAAAAGAATCACTCAGCAAGTCAAAGTTAGTTTCAAACGCAAAGTATCAGTTCGTAATAGTTAGTGTGTGTTTATTAGTGAGTCTATCGTCTGATCACAAAAACCGGTTTTTTTATGCTAATTGATCTCAACACAGAACAATCCATTGTCAATAAAGAGCATCATGCGGAGTAGTATCGAGTTACTTCCGCACACAGCATACGGTAGACTTTTCTCAAAGATTTGAAATTTATTCTTAATATCGACAATGAATCGATATAACTTGAGTATCAATTATTAGATAAACATTCTTAACTTATATACCTACACAATGGCGAGTATTGTACATACATTAATACATACATTCGAGCATATACTGATATATTCAGATTTGATTAGAAGCTGGCAAGTAATAGGAGTTGGGTGTGGGTGTGGGTGTCCGGTACGAGTATGCATGTGGTGTGGTTATGGAAATCGGTGGCTGATACGTATATCCCTGAGTAGTTGATACGGATGGCTCATACGTATATCCATTGCTAGAACTTCCCGTCGATGTAGTCGTCTCCAGGGTGCTCTGGGTTGTGGTGCTCCTGGTTGGAATTAGAGGCGTTGACGTTTTAATTGGGTAGAGGGGACGTACTGTAGGCTCCGGCGTCGCAAAGTCGCCTTCTGTTGTTGTTGTTGTATACACAGATTGAGTGCTGGAACTAACTTCCGGTATAAAATCTGTGTTTACCTCTGTGGTGGGCTGTGTCACTGGCCTTTCCGTTGCTCTGGTGGTAGTTGCCGGGCCCAAAAATGAGACCTGCTTCCGGATGCCAAAGCCGCCAAAGTTTGATTTGGCCTGTATAATGCTGTTCAGCAGTTGAATTTTGGTTGAAATCAAAGTAGAGATGAACTGAGTGTTGGCGGGTGCCACAGGTGCAGAGGATCGCACACTCGAATAACCACCTATACGAATGTTGTTAGAAAACATAGTTTACTG
Organism: Scaptomyza graminum; assembly: GCA_018901835.1. Classification (NCBI taxonomy): domain Eukaryota; kingdom Metazoa; phylum Arthropoda; class Insecta; order Diptera; family Drosophilidae; genus Scaptomyza; species Scaptomyza graminum. The sequence goes on from JAEIFL010000290.1 coordinate 1,674,128, forward strand.
TTTTATTCTCACTATTTGTGCTTTTTGATCAATTTATTACCAACTGGCGCGAGAAGGAGAAATGGCTTAGCATCTGCCACGATGACCACACCGCATACGAGCAGCGCCCAAATCGGAATTGTTCTCAGCATAATATTATTGATGATGACAGCAGCGTCCACGTTATAACTAACCGGCCGCCGTGTATGGCCGCTCACTTTTATACCAATGGGGCTGGCGAACTTAGATTTTTTGTGTTGATATTTGTGTGTGTTTTGTTAGTTTGTATGATCAATGTCTGATTTGCTTTAGACACTTTGTGTCTGGCGTTGAAGTGGCTGACAAATATATGATGCGAATTCTAATGTCCCTGAGTAAAGCATCTGTTCAGTATGGTAAGTGCGAAATCGAACTCTCGGACAGTGTGAAATGTGTGTTGGTCTTCTAACATTATTAAAATAACGATTACTAAGAGCATGCAAATGTCGTTTAATAGTTTTTTTTTTTTTTCACACATTTGACTTCTGCCTTTTTTGTTAAAACGTGCATTTGGCCTTCCTTTATGCATCGTCAAAACTGGTAAGCAGCACGCATTCTAATAATTGGGTTTGTTGCGCTGAATCAGCACAAAATGAAGGTTTAAATTTGGAATAGGAAAATTATACGCTTGAGTTTAAATGGCATTTGATTTCGACTTTGATCTTAATTTTGCTACTTATTCAAAAATATTATGTCTCGTTTAAAAATACAAAGCTTTATACAAATTCATAGATGAAATTGTATTTTCAAGCACTTAAAGCGTTTACTGCTTTACAAGAAGCACTATATTTTCTTTGTACAATCCATTAAGCCGCGTAATTATTAGCTTGCTGTATAGAATACACATAGAGAAAAGTCAAACGCTTACAATTTCGTTTTTCAAACATTATTAAGAGAAGTATTCATAAATACTCATACATAAATTGTAGTTTTGAACTTTATGACACCCGCTTGTTTGCATAAGTGTTCATCCCGCTCAGCTGTCCATAAATCGTTACATCATAATCTCTTCCTCTCTCTCTAGCTCTTTTTCCAAATCTCAATATCTCTGTTCGTTCTCATGCTTACTGTATTTGACAATCGGGCAGTGGTTGTACTCATAAAATATTTAAAGTATTGCCAAACAGTTTTGCCAACTACTACAAAACCATTCGAAAGCGTGCATAGAACTCTGCCTATACATTTAATATGTATGTTAGTACTGGAACTATGTATGTACATATGTACATGTACATGTATTTAGTTAGCTCTTGCTGTTGTTGAGCGCAGGAATTATTTGTTTGCATTCATTTATGCAAACAAATATGGACACACTCTGTGTGTAGCAGTAAATTTGTATAACAAAACACTTTGGATCGTAAAGAAAAACGATGGCTGCTGAGGCAGCGTGTTGGGGCATTTAATAATTTAACCACGACTATTTAGTTTCCATTTCCACAAAATGCTTTCGTGTTAACGCCTCCGCAATCCAATAAATAAGCTGGTGTGGCCAAAATTCGACCGCAACTCTCCCACAACAAGGCCAACCGAGCCCATATTTGGGATCAGGTCAGGTCAAAAGTGTTCCGTGCTACATGATATATTCCTATAATGTGCATATATGCAAATATATATACGTACGTACGTATATATGTACATCTGCATATACAAATTTATAGTGTAGGCATTTGTGCTGAGGCAAAAACCAAATCCCTTAATGTTAACCCATAAATATTTCATTTTATTACTCAACCTCAAACAAGGGTTTCACTCGCTTGAGCGACATGGCATCACAAAAAAAAGTTTGGCATAAATTATCAGACTTTCATGTACGTTCTGCCCCGCACATTAGGCATTGGGTTGGCGTTGTACTATATGGAAAAGCGAGTAGCCATTCGTTAGATTCATAGCAAAGGCTTTTATTTTTGCACTCACATCATTTGCAGTCGCTTGACACTGATTTCATTAAATTTAAAAACAAATCTCGCTCAAATGCGGAAGTTCCCAAAAAGTGTGAGCTCTGGCTTTGATTAATTATTTATCCGTGGCAGGTCAAATAATGGTTTGTCTTAAGTTCTTAAATGAGTTTGTTTACAATTTAGGGTTTATTAAAACTTTTGTAAACAAGATTTTCAACGTTTAAAAAGCTATTGCAACTAATTAGTCTTATAAGCGATATTAACGGGTTAAAATCTGATGTAACCAACTTCCTGAAACCCAATTAGAGAACTCTGTCTGCCGTTTAAGCATTGTATGTGGCTTGAACAGTATTTGCTCTCAGATTAATTCAACTGCATTTCACATTTGAACTAATTGACACTCATCGAAGTCCACTCGGTTCTTACCATGTACCGAGGTTGGAGCTGTAAACAAAGATTATCAGTGCACAACTTTGTGGGGGTCTTGTGCTCAAAGTTGACAGACCGAAAATCAAACGATGCTACAATTTAGCAGAAGCCGTAATGTAAAAGTGGCTATGTGGCCAAGTGGCCAAGCTGGCCATTGCAAGCTTTCGTATTCCTCTTTTGCAGGGCGTCCGCTCGGCTGTGGCTGCGCACACTTATTGGAAAGTGCTATTCAATTGCCTTGTTAGAATTCTAGACTAGTCCAGCGAAGGACTACGCAAAGCCATGGCCAGCTGCCAGCTGCTGTAGAGTTGGCAGCACTGCGACTGCCAGTGACACAAGTGCTTGAAGCACTAACTGCCTCCCTCCATTTTTTGCTTCTTGTATGTTCAATGCGAGCGCTTGAAGTATTTTTTTAAAATATTCTGTGTCACTTTTTTGCCCTGCCTTGCCTTGCCTTGCCTGGTCTGTCCGGGTCTGCTGTGAAAAGGAAAGTGCGAAATTGGCACACCAAGTGACAAACCTATAAAACAGTGACTGGAACTGGAACTGAGACTGGGAGTTGAACTATTGTTCCTCTTGATAGCGTCGTTGTACTCGTTGTGAATGTAGATTTAGTGGAAAAATGCCATAATGTTACAACTACAAACAAGAAAACAACAAAGTGCGTAAAACTTTTAAGTGCTTTCGAACATTTTGACAAGTTGACTTTTTGTTGCTGTGAATGGGACCAATAATGTTCCAAAGTAAATTTATTTGCCTGACATAATCAATGAAAATAACTTGAATGGCCACCAACGCAGCCAACAAAAATCCTAAAGGGTGTAACGATAGAGGGGACCGTATTTAGGACAATTTTCGTTTCATTTGTTTTTGCCTCATGAACTTAGTTAGGTGACGTACACTTTTTTCGCATATGTATAATGGTATGACTCAACCAAAATAAATCATAGAAGAATAAAATATTTCACAATGTGTAAGACTATTGATTTTTTCGTAATACCACCGATCCGAAAACCTCTTATAGAACATTAAAACATTTTTTTTTTAAATATTGAAAAGGTATACATTTCTCTGTGCTCCATGGCATAAGCGATTGAAATGATTTTGCATATTTGGTCTTTTGAACGAGAAAGTCAAAAGTTTGGTCTGCTCTTGGCTCTGCTGGCACTGTTATTGACGGCACTAGAAGGGCAACAGCTGCACGCGAGCAACAAACTCATTCCACCCACATAGCCAACATCGAACCGTACCTTTCAACACACACAGAAACACCTTTTGGCTATATACACATAAGCGAACCGCCATAAACATATACATACTTGTACGTCAGACCCAGTTGCTGCAATTTTGAACAAACACGTGAAACTTGTGTGAAATGGCTTCCTATGGGAATGTTTACATCTGGAATGAATTTGCAAACTCTGACAGTTGCTTGCGTTTTCTGTCAGTCAGCGAGTCAGCGTCACTGGGACAGACACATAAATAGACAGACAGACAGACAGAAAGACATACGAAATGACAGAGAGACAGGTATTTATTTGCAGGCGCTTCCGACATCTCGTTTCGTTTCGTTTATTTAATCGGGAACCATTCGACAAGTTGAAGGGTGCGATTAATTTAAAACCTGCCAATTTTTCGCATTTCCCATGTCTTGAAATAAATATGGCGCACAGTGCGCACAAAATGTCAGCCTTCCATCACGAAAGGGGTAATTTTAGCTGGGCCAATGTCAAAAGGCTGTCGACTCAAATCGTATTGAATGGCTGCACTTCACGGGAAGATCCCCCCAGTGGAAATGTGTGTGTGAAAGATTTTATCACGTATGAAACCCATTAGATAGATGGCCATGTGACCAGCGCTCAATCTATAAGACACAATTTCGATCTGTACATCTATACTTTTGATGTGAAGACGAACTAGGAATAGTTTTTGGTTAACATTGGTTAGCATGGCCGCAAGCCGTTTGAATTTCCATTACGGTGAATGGGCATAATATGGCAACTCATCTTGACGGTAATCGAGTGCCTCATAACCGTAACCATCAACATAATGACTGACATAACCATAACCCAAACGAAAAACGCGATGAAAGCCTCGCCTTAACGAATAACCGCCAACCAATTTCACAGTTGGCATTTCCCAGTTAGCCGGCCACAGAATGCGATGACTACAGAATGAGCAGGTCGACGAAGGAGGAGGCATAAGTAGTGGTAACATTTTGTGGCAACAAACGTCTTTTGCCTCAATTGCCACTCAGTTTGTGGTGACGCCACCCACCTGGCGTACAAGTTCCTTCTTTGAAAATTCCCCTTATTTATTTATTTGCTGAACTTTATGTTCCGAGTTTTTTGTTTATGCAAAGCTTTTGAATCCAATGTTAAAAGTGAATATATGGATGAAAACAATGTAATAGATTTTATTGTATTGTATTTATTTGTAGTATAGTAATTTGAGTTAGTTTAGTACGTCATGAATCAATTAGATAAAGCGATTAGCTTTTGACAGCTTTATTGATATGCAATAAAATCGCATTCGAACATAATTTGAGCCCCATTGACCGACTAGCACACATATGAAGCACCAAAGGTGATACATTTACTAGCATGAATGTGCGCATATTAGCAAATAAAGTCAGATCTGGACACTGTTGCAACATAGTCCGACAAATCCTTACTAGTCATGGTCATAGTGAGCAATTTGAGAATGCTCAGGTGTTAGGGGAGAGTGTTTGTAACATTTACAAGGACGTTGACTCAGCAGTTGTCTGCCATCAACCAACAACAACCAGTAACAAACTAACAAACTAATTACGTTGCTACAATAATAGTAGCCACCTAACGGCGGGTAGTCCAACTAAACTCAGTATTCAATGCAAGGAAAGTGTGTGTGAGAGAGAGCAATAGCGAGACAGCGTTAACCCTCGCACTAAACGAGCTCTTGTGTTTGCTCCTGCATAATAATCAGATGAAGAACTAAGCGATTTGCAGGTTGGTATATTCTAGGTGCTGGCTGGTCCAGGAGCGAAAAGGTATAGGTGTGGGATGCATTGGGATGCGCCGAGCACGTATTAAATCCAATGAGGTCGCATTCATTGGCTAAATTGATTCAATTCCTGAAACCCGGTGCCGGCACACAACATCAGATGCAGCAGGCAACGCAGCCAACTTAATTTACTAGTTAAAGCCATTTGTGTGGCACGACATTCGTTGGATTTATTAAACGGTCCCCGCGGTGCGCCGCTGCTGGTGATAATCCTCTAACCCACCCCAAATTCCCAGACTCCCGTAATGCGATGATGTTTAGAGATGTTTGCACTGTACATTGGACGCGCAACATGACCCGATTTCTACTTTAGGTTCGACCGTGAACCACTTAAATTGCAACACTGCGCACTTCGAGTTTTAAATGCCAATTAGTTGTAATTTGCCCTAATTGCATTATGATGCGTGATTACATTTAGCGGGGTAAAAAATACAAGTTTAACACTTTTCGAATTACAAAAAATAACCGAATATCTGCGTAAAAGTTTTCTAATTAAAACGATTTGCTTAGGTTTAAACACTCTTTATGGCAATTTTGGAGTACAGGGTATACATTTTGAATGTGAATTAAAAAAAATCGCCAACAGAAAAGAATATTGATTTACAGCATGCAAACAGCATTGTTCTCCAATTCAAAATACTTAATACAAATGAAAACTGGATTCTTGAGTCCCATTGTGCATTTCTGTCAACCACTTTGGGCCCCGCATTGAATATCAAACAATGCAGCCAAACAGCTTTCATTTGGATAGCTGCAAATAAAAGAACTTCTTGAAATAAGCACTGCTAAATTTAAACCAAGAAATCAATTGTCAAAACTAATTTTAGCACTTAATAAGAACTATGCACAAACCATTTATTATATTTTAAACTAACAAAACGCAATAATGCAGTGTAAAGTTTGTTTGGTAATTCAAATACTCATCATCTGCACACAAACTGTATGCAAAAGAGATGTGAATACGTGTGTGCTTGGTAAACTGCAAGAAGAAAACATGTCTTTGGCAATTTCACACGTCGACAAAAATTGAATTTAATTTATTCGCCTTTGCCAAAACACATTTCTGGCACAAACAGCCAAAGATGCTGTAGCAGAAGCTTGGCGAGGATATTCATTCGGCATTGTTGATGCCGTGTCCGAGCCAAAGAATTTTGAAAACAATTTGAGGAGCCTGGCTGGCAGAACGCTTTGTTTTCAGCATCAACGAAAAAAGGAGAGCACAAGCAAAAAGTACACAGCCATACACTAAAGCAAATCTGAAATGAAATTTCGGTCTAGTATGGATTTGGGCGCACATCGATAAAGATTTATGTATGTGCATTTTTGGAAAGCCTTTGCATTTGGCGATGCCGTAAAAATAGACATTTGAGCTTCAACATGTCTCTCTCTCTCTCTCTCGCTCTCTCTGTCTATCCTTCTCATTTTGTGTGTGTGTGTGGGAGTCATGACACACGAAGGGTGTGGCATCAACAGTGCAACAAACAAATGAATTGGCAATGCCTTACTAAGGATTGCAAACATATTTTTATATGAAAACGACCCAATATACATTTCCGCATTAACCAATTTATGTACAAACGCAAAAATTTTTACCTGCAGAGGCTTATTAAAGAAAAAGCTTAAGTAATGCAAAGCATCGATTCACTTGCCTCTAATATCTTCAAAGACTTGATGAGTTTCAGTTCATTGGTTGATGACTCATTTGCATTTCATTTGGGGCCGCACCTGACATCAGCCCAGGACCATATGCCACACACACACAGCCACCCTTCGTCCGCCCTTACACAGCCGCCCTTCGCCTGCCCCAATTTGAGTTGTGCTCGTTATTGCAGATTAGCAAACGATGATGATTAAAAAAAAAATTGCCTTGATAAATATTTTACTACTCTAATGCTTGTGTCTCTCCCTCTCCCTCTTAATTTCGCTAGATCTCGATACGTTTTGAATTCGGATCTGTTGGAATTTCTTCATAATTAGAAGCCAGTCAAATGCCGTGATTTGCAAATTGCAAACTAATTAAAATTCCAATGCTGACACAGTCGAAAGACTGGGCATTGAGCTTAAAATATACATATATATTTGTATACTTATATGTATGTTTATGCCACATTCCACATTTCTTCTATTTTTTATTGAAAGTTCAACAAAAAGTTTGATGCGTTTCTTGGTACAATTGTGGTTAGGGCAACCATCATGATTCTTTTCATTGGACTATTGCTGCCAGCTCAAGAGCTCTCTCATGGGTAATTTCACTTTGTGTGCGCAATGGGCGAAAAATTAAGCAAGAGGAAGCTGCAGCTGCAGACTGGCTGAGCACTCGGAGAGGGGGAGAGGGGAGTCCAAGGAACTGCAAAGGACTGCCTGCAAAGGAAAAGCAAAGACCGCGAGCGTTAAGAACGCAGGACGCTCGTAAAGAAATGATTTCGAAAAACAATATCCGCTCGCTTATTCTTTAGCTGGTGCTGTTACTGGATGGTGCTCTTTGGGCAGTGAATTGGCGCAATGCATATTTCTGCAATTTATTTGCGCTTGAATGAAATCCCCAAGATGCTCGCCCATAGCCATGGAGATACAATATTAAAAGGCTTTTAATAAAAATCAATTTATGGCCCATAATCGAAGGACAAGTGTTCTTACTCTGCCCATTGCTCAGCTGAGAGAAAAAGAGGGAGAGGGGGAGAGAAAGATTAGAGTCCCAAGCCAGTGCGAAGCTAAGAGGGAAATTGTGCGTTCATTAATTGAAATGCCACATCCACCTGGCTATATCTATCTCTTTTTCTCAAATACCGATGAGGTGCGCTCTAATAAATCCTCAGATAACAGTCAAATGCTTACAGCTTACAAGCAGCTTGCAATATTGTTAATATTAATGGGCAATACACATACTATATATGCCCTGCTGAATTTTGACAAAATATCTCAAGCACATATTCATGGCAACTTATCAATAAGTTTCCAAATCTGCATATTATCCCAGTGATTTATGCACATCAGTGGGTTAACTCTAAGCCATTTGAGCTCCTTATATGTACGAAGGGATTTTTATTGTATATTTCGATTGCCTATTTGCTTACAATAAAACATTCAAAGGTCTGTTTTTTTATTCAAACTTTCAAGTCTCGCAATGCAAAGTAATCTTTAAGAACTTAATGGAATCTTATAGTGTGCAAAACGGATACATAAATTAAATTAACTTGCGAATATATTTACAAAAAAATACAAAGCAGAAAACTAAGTCGATACATTTGTCAATGGCAGGACGTTTGTTTGTTACCCCCTAACAGTTTTCATCTAATCTCATATGTTAAATAAATTGTTTTGAGCGAAATGCTAATTTTATGGATACTGTTCAAAAGATTTTCAATGTGAAACAAAAACTGACACAGCACAACTTTTTATAAACATTTATTGAATTTTGGTGTATCTCGCCCGCTCCAATCCTTTGTTCAACCACTGAGTTACCCACCACACGAAAGCAAACGAAACAAAAACTAAAATGAAACACAAAAAGTTTAAAGGGATCTTCCCTCTAGCGATGAGAAAATTATTTTTCCTTCATACTTTCGGGTTTTGTGCTACTTTTGTTTTTAAATTAAAACTCTAAGAGCGAACTCAAAGTATAAAACACATTCAAGCAAACAAAATAAATAAAGATACAGAGAGAGGGAGAGAATGGAATGAAAAAATTGCTATGCTACCACCAAGGCCGACGTGTAAACGATGCGGAAACATAAACATAACGAAATAGTATATAAACTTAAGCAAACTTAAACACATAGTAAGTCGATAACGTAAGAATGAACACTGCACGGCACGAAGCAGCAGGAGAGCGCAACTTGACTTATCTTGAAAACTGACAGCGCGAACACGTTCCTTTGATGCTGCAGTGAGCTACGTGAGCCTGTAGTTGAGATTGAGTACGAGTCGCCGGTCAGACGCATCAATTCACATCAACTTAACACGACGCGTCGGCTCATTGGATAAGTTAAGTTCATCTGCAGCACGTGATATACAGCCAATGACTTGGGGTTTGAGCTAGGAGACTGACGAGCTGACTGACGCCTGACTTCTGAGCTTGTGGCACACAGCTGATGTTCAACTGCACTGAACTGTACTGTTCTCAAGTCATCTTCTTTTTATTTTTCAGTATCTACAAAGTTTGAGTGATGCTTAAAAAAAATAGCATTAGTCTGATATCAAAAGAAGAAATCAATCATGTATACAAACAGCAGCTGGGGCGAGCGCAAGGAAAAATAAATTATGCAATATAGTTGTGGCTCAGTCAAATCAAATTTTCATAAATCAACAAGTATGAATTTGAGTTACAAAAGGACAAAAAAAGCAATTTGCGTGCTTGATTTTTTAAATGGCCTCAAGTTCTTGGACAATTTATTCGCATTAGCACTTAACCTGATTTTAAAAAATACAACATTTATTTATGTAATTTCAAAACAAAATATTTTGATTGGGTTTTGCGGACCCTCAACATTTAATCTGCCTGCCATTGTTCCAACGCTCAATCTACCCAAATAAGTAATTCAAAAATCAAAGCAAGATTGATTTATAGCATTATGTATAAAGTATTTAGCTTAGTAGAAAACACAGTTTGGGGTACCACGAGAATTGGGTCACAATACGATTGCTTTGTGTCTGTCTCTATGCAGACATGACACACATCCTTACGAACATAGGCGCAAATTGAACTCAAATTCTGCTCGTTGGCGAAATGTTTGCGCGTATTAACATCGACACGAGTGCAATAAATTTTCCAAACGCTCTAAACAAGATTTGCTAATATTTTGTTTTGATGCCCAACCATAGCGAACTGGGTACAGTTAGAGTAGGACTAAGAGGATTCCTTATGCCCAGCTCACCGAGCATAACGTTCAGCCGACGAGCCATTCGAGCATGTTCTGCAAATGCTATACGTATTCCGTGCACGCTTATATCTTCAAGTAAGCGTGCTTATAACACACACACAAACACACCAACTACAAGAACAGCAGCAAAGAACAACAAAACCTACGTATACGAGTAGTAGGTGCATAAGTTTGCTTGTTCGGCACTGAGCGCCTTCCAATTCATCGTGTCTTTTGCCAGCTTGTACAAGTGTGTCTAAGTATGTGCGTGTGTGTGGTTTTTGGTTGAATGTTGCGGTGCTTCCTCTCAATGCTGACCGCTCATTTATCACCGCAAGGTCAACTAGAATTTGACCTTCATCAATTTTATTCATGCATGAATTTCTGCCTGCTGTCTATACACATCTATACCCAAAATCAGCTTGCGTTCTTTTATTTTCGAACTGTATAATTTTTGGCTTGCACTGTTCGAACCTGCAGGACTAGCTCAAATGTATAGCTGAATAAATATGTACATAACATATACAAAATGAATTATGATTATGTACCATATGGGTTAAGTTATTCTGATTTATATATTTTGTTTTTTTTTCTACTATAGCCGTGTTTATTCTTAGCTTCTCTTTTTGGTTAGCTCTGATTTTTTTTATGGCCAGCAGCCAACTGTACTCGCACTTTCTTAAATACAACAAACATTTGTTTCTAGCAAGCTTTAGGTTTGCACTGTTTTATGGTTGTTAGTTGAGCCGGCTAAGTAGTGGGTAGTTCTGTCGACATTGTTACGTACTTTGGCAGTAAGTAAAAATTTTACGATTTGGCGATAACAAAAGTGTAACTGTAAAAACTAACTCTGGGTAAACATTGCATTAAATACTATGCTTAGGGCTTTTAAATATGGCAATACCTCAGCAAAATTGCTGAAATGCTTAGGTACTAAAATGCACAACCTCCCAAAAAATTTCGTCCCTTCAAGCAGCTGCACTCATAAACTAAGACCAACATCTACTTAAAGTTAACAGGAACATTTAACGGCTTACACAAGTCTGATGCGAATGAGCCTGAATGAATTGAAAATATGTAATGTATAATATAAAACAGCTACTTAAAGGATTAGATGCTTGCCCAAACCCTAAAAATATTTCAGTCATAAAAACTTTTTACTTCGTTAATAAGATGAAATCTAATACCATGAAAAACAAGTACCACAGGTAAGTAATAAACAACTGTCAACATTTGTTGTCTTCAATGTTCTCTTATACGAATTTAAAGACGACCTATGCAATGTGCTGTGGACCGTTAAAAAGCGGACGTTATTTAATTTTCCAGTTTATGAAATATGAACAGTGCAGCGACAACTTGACAACTCATAACATTTAATATTTAGATGCTGCTGCCAAGTAAAATATAAACAATTGCTTAAAAGTTAATTTTCATTTATTGCTTCATGCCAATGGCGAACCTCGTTTTCCATAAGCAAACAAGCCAGCTGAAACAACAAAATTATTTTTACACTCAACATCACAACAACACATTTAATTTTCTCAACGCTGACTGCCCCACTGTTCCCGCTTATCCGCCTACTTTCACTGTCCGGGCAACCGACTCGATGGGAAGTCACATTGACCGTCAAATTGTAATCAAATGATAAATGTTTAGCAAAAAATGAGAACAGAAAATGACAAGAAAGAACAAAAAAAAATAACTAACCTCAAGTAGATAGAGGAAGTGGAGGTACTGCCCACGAGACGATTATCACAGGTTGCTGTGGACTAGGACATGAACCGAGACATGGAAACAGACAGGGACAGAGCGCTAAAACCGCAAAACAATTGTTCTTAAGGATAAAGGTAAGAGCGAAGAGTGAAGAGTGATGCCGTCTTGCAGCTTTAGCGCTTTTTGTGAATAGGACTGGGATTGTTGGACAGCATGCGAAACGAGCGAGTCACACGACAATGATTTGCATTTTCTGCTATTTCGGATTCTGTCTCAGTTTATTCGTTTTTATGGCACTAGAATCGTAGCGAAGGGAATAGAAAGCGCTTTGCTTGCGCTACACTAACATAAGTGAGAGGAGTTGCAGGACAACCGCACAACAGCAATGCACAGTTGCCGCCTGCCGCACAAAGTACAAAAAATTAAAATAAGCACGCCAGGACAAATTCCTGAGAGTTTCTTCCTCTTGAGCTCCAACTGTAGCCCCGGCAAGTTCACAAGCAAAACTTTTGGCCGGATACAGCGGCTAAATAAAATATGAACTAAGACCAAAGCCAAAGCCAAAGTTTGCGAGAGCGAGTGCAAGACTGCTGCTGCCGCTGCTGCCTTTTATTGCCCCGCTCGGAGAGTAGAGTGCGGCAGTACTACAGACCCACAGGCCATGGACCAGAGGTTGCCTTAGACCCATGCTGCGTGGTGGTCGCTTCATATTTTTTGCGAAGGTTATTTGTTCGGAATTGCTCTCAAGTTCTTAAGTTCGCTTTCGCTTCTCCTGTTGTTATTCTTCTCTGTTCCTGATTCTGATGCGGATATTCCTTGAGAGCTCGCTTTGTTTGTCGCTGCTGCTGTCAACGCATAATGTCGGCGAGCAACAGGAATTGTCCCAGCAGCCTTGGGTGGATTTGTTTCTCTTAACTTTTCTACCTCAAATGGATAGGCAGTTTAGTTTGTTCAAAAAGGAGTTGCTTGTCTCCTGAGAGCTCTAAACTGTTGGCAATATATGCGCTGTTTATATCTATAAACAATCTCCGGAATATATTATCCAAGTCAGTAAATAGAAAGATATCATTGAACTAAACACAGCTTTAAGTTATTTTTAAAATAATACAACAATTTACAATTAAGTTCATTTATAATTTAAATGTCAAATTAATCAAGTTAAAGTTTGTTTAAAGTAGCCCTGGGGGAAATCATTTATTATTGGTTGGGGACAGCCGCTAACCCATTTAATGGATTGCGTGCATGAATAATAGTTGAAATATGATGAATGGTTTTTCCTCTGTTTTTGGTCATTTTTTTAATGTGCTTGTTATACATTCTCCATTCATAGTCACCTGCGCATTAAGCGAAATTAGCGCTAATAAATCTCGGCGATTTATTTGACCTTTATCGCAGGCATTAAGATAAATCTGATTAAAAAGTATATCATAAATCCCAATATAGCAAGACGGCCAGGACCCGGGATGACGGCCGCGGTCTTGTCGCATGCCTAATTACGTTTAGCGCCACGCCTCTGGCGCTGTCCTTTCTAGCGCTCTACCCCCTGTTTTGTTAGAGAAAAGGATGGGGGGTCGTACTAATCCGCTGGCATTCCAAAAAAAAAAGGGTTTAGTCTGGTGCCCTGTATCCAAATCCAAACACGAAACGCGGTACGTGAATATAAACCCAAGGATCGACCCACAGCCCGGCGGCGATTCATCTGCTGCTCGTCTCCCCTTCTGTGTGTGTGTGAGTGTGCGAAGAGATGCTGCAATCTCAACATGATAAATTATGGCTATTTGAATTCCTTTCGCTGGCATCGCCTTCTATATTATTGCTGTTATTGTTGCTGCTGATGCTGCTGGCATTTGCGTTTGCAATAGTAAGGTCCGTGGGCCTGGGCAGGAGTATGCAATGCCAGCCTGGAAATGAAGCGCATGAGTTATGAACCCGAAGCAGCGCCGCGTTGCGTATACGCCGCATTTCGCCAAACACATAATTGCCGCTAAGATTTACGTTAGCCCTTTAAATTTATGTTACAAATTGCGCCAACTTTATGTTTATTACGTGCAGAATAATAGGCTTTTGTTGCTGCCAACCACCAACTGCCAACAGCCAACAGGCAACCGTTATAGTACCTCAATGCCAGCCGTTTTACCTGTGCAACCACACCCACCAAACCACCCACCATCCCCACAGAGCGTGCTCAAAGCTCGAGATACGCGACTCAAACACTTGGCGTCATAAAAATGGTATTATCTTCACACATAATTGTATAAATAATGCACTTTTTAGCGTTGACTTCATATTTACTTCTTTTTTATGAATGCACGACGAGTCGAAGCCGCCATATTGTGTTCATTACTAACGGTGCTGATAACACCAAAACGTACTAGGCTCAGACAATTCGAGGCAATTAAAGAGCAATAAACAAGGACGATTGTGCAACCAAGCTGTTATTCTGAATAAATGAGCTAATTTATATATGGTTTCAGACGACGATACTCATACAAACGTAAAGCTTGAACCCTCTCTGTTTGCTTGCTACTGATTGAAAATAAAGCTTATGTATTGCACTTATTTGGGGGACAACGAAGGAGAATGAGAAGCAGACCGAATTGAGTCAATAACAAGTAATTATCAACCAATTATTGAGCGTTTGTATTTATTTTTATCTTTGTGGCAATTTTAATGACATGCAAATCGAATTCTGAGTGCGATTGTTATTGACACTGATTACTGCAATTGCAACTTTATCACTGAATTATAAATTCATCATCATCATTTTGTTACTCAAAATACAACTCCATAATTATTTAAAGAATAACAAATAAATCTATTATGTTTTTTTATATTCCGCGTTCTTGTAAAACTTATGTTAAATTTCTTTATTTTTAACTGCATCACATATGAAATTGATTCAACTATCTGAATGATACTTAATTGTTATGCATGTTTAATTAATACTGAATGTATGCAAAAAAAAACAAGAACAATTACCACATTCTAGAAAAAGCATAATAAAATATGAGTCCTCTAGTTGAGGGTCCTTGAATCAGTGATACTCTGTAATGGTTAGGTATAAATTGCATACTTTTTAAGGATTTTTTATTGTTTTAATACAAATATGTAAAGTTAATAGTCACAAACAAACAATAAATTTGTAAGCTTTTTATACCTGCAAATATATATATGTATATGTTTTTATTCCTTTCCATAAATGACAGTGTATGTTTATGCCATGCTTTTATTAAATTTTTAGTATCTTTTTTTCAGCAGCAATATACAATTGGCAAAATATTTTCGACTCTAGATTATATTGTGTGACTTTAGGGCACGAACAAAAAATAGAAATAAATGTACAATTTAGTTCGAATAACGACTCTCAATGTAGAACAAATATACCTTAATCTATAATTTTTTCGTTGTGTTACAGAAAGTATGATTGGATTGTAATTGAAATATGCGTAAGTCGTTATCTGAATAAAAAATGTTATTCTCAATATTAAATTTAACAAGCTGTGATTTTGCATACATAAATGTTGCATGTATGATCTACCATTTGCAGTTGTACTAAAATGTACACCACACAGACATACATACATATGTACCAAGGACGAGTATGTATATATATGTATGTACATATATAGAAACGCCTTGTGTGCACATTTATTTAATGGATGAGGCATTTTTTCACTCCTGGACACATGCCACATATTGGGGCCAAGCAAACATTAGACGATGTAAAAAATGTTGGACTAGGATTTCGTTTACTAAGACTTTTCTTGCAACTGTTGGTTGTCACGTACTTGGCTCGAACCGAAAAATAACAACAACGAACATAGCGTTAACATAAAATGCTAGCAACAACAGCGCATGGCGGATCACGAAAGGCGCTTCGAGCCAAAAAGCCAAAGCTAAATCTAAAGCTTGTAGGCAGAAGATGGAAAGTGTGCAGTGAACCTTTGTTGATTACATTTCGTAATTAAGCATATTTTAATACGCCACAAAATGACATTAAACTAATGCATAATTTTACAACACATTTGAGTAGGCACGCACTCACTCATAAGGGTACAAATTTGAGTGTATACTTTAGGTCTCTCTACGTGTGTGTGTGAGAGTGGGTGAAAAGGGGTGTTACATGTGTGTTGTCAGCCATTTCGCTGCCGGAAAGAAACAAAACCTAGGCACGGGCACAGGCACAGACATGGATTCAGTGGTTCATAAACCTATGCAAACAGAACTCAGAAATCCGCTGACTGTTTTGAGTTTGTATTCCATCCTCTTAGCCTTTTGCTTTGCGTTTTTTAATGGCATATTGTAAAGTATCTTGTTAACATATTCGAGGCATTAGCTGAGCAAACTACACACAACCAGCAAACATGCACTGCACATGTAAATTCACGCTTTTGGGGTCGAAGCCTTGCTGGTGTTTGGGTGCCACACAAAACGTGACAGAGAGCGGGGCCAAGAAGCAAAAGTACAAATTAATTAGTTGGCGAAGATTCAGAAAGCAACAACGGAACATCAGATGCTGCGACTGGTGCTTTATTCGGCCCCTTTCCCCACCCCCCTCAAACTACACCGCTTGCGTTTTGCGCACTCGGCCATCTTGAAATTTCTCAAATGGGGTAACACAAAAAGCGCCATGCAGTAGTAGTCGTCGTCGTCATAGCAGTGAAGTTAAACCAACAAGCGAACTTCCTTCTAACTAATTAGCCGGCAAGGCAAAAGCAAGTCAAAAGCAAGACATGGAAATATGGAAAAAGGGTGGGGGGAAAAAGGGTAGTGTGGGCGGGGCTGAGGCCGGTCTCATGATGTCAACATCAGGCAGGCAACATCTGCATTTCCGAGGAGTAGTCGCAGCATATTACAAATCATTTAATTTGCATAAATTTAACATTAACATTCGAGTACGGAAGGGCTGGGGGCATATACCTTTGATTGGCTTAACGTGCTAGCTATTAGTTTATTTACTCCTTGCAAGAACAAATTGTAGCCGCCCTCACAAACTGTAGATAGATAGATACTATTCGTCAGATACATATGTATCTTTGGCATTGCAATTTCTATGTTTAATAACTTAATACATACCAAAGACTGTTTTGTATCCATACATTTTGTTTTATTTCAAAATAAAGAAAATATTAACTTCGGCAATTTGTATCCTCTAAACTAAGCGCAGGCTCGCGCTCTCTTTTATTTTTTAGCTTTGTACAACTTATGAAACTCATCAGTCAAGTGCTCTTGGAGTTTAGCCCGCAAAACGTTTGCAACACTTCTAAATTGTGAGCATATACTAAAACGTCGCTCGAGAGCGCTGAAGAGGCCACGTGGCACATAGAAACCCAACCGCTGCTCAAATAGGCGCCTGGCTGTTAAATTATTCCAAGCGCTGCGCTCAAAAGTTTAGAGCCCAGGGGCGTGTTGAGTAAACTTTTAGGCAAACTTGCACCGACCAGAAACTCGAACCAAGTGTATTCTCGTTGCATAAAGTGAACGAGGAGGCTGGAAAGTGGGATGTGGTAAGCGGACGAAGTATACAACAATTCGAGTTATTAAGTAACCATACTTAAATTCAACTCGACAAACAATTACAATTTTCATTAACATTAATATTATTAGCAGTAGCCAGTTGTAGTATTAGTGATACAAAACTTTTCGTAAATTTAACTACGCCACTTTAAACTCTAGTATAATCTAATGGCGTTGGCGGCAACTATTGAATTTAATTACGAAAATGATGTTATGCAGTTGTGTATTTGTGTTAAGTCTCGTGGTGTCTATGCCTAGATAATGGGCATGGAACAATAGCTGCAAACGGACCATAACTAGTGTTGCAACAATGATATCCCATCAGAAATTCGATACAAAGGAATGAAGCTGAGTATAATGGTTTAGAACGCACAGGTAACAAAATGAAATTTTGTAATTTACTTGGTTGAAATGACTGTAGGCAAACAAAAATAATTCAACTATGAAGCAAAAAGGTTGAAACTGTAAAAACAAAGTTGGCCTAGTTGACACACATTAAAATATGCACAATCAATTATATAACACATGTGTTTCAGTTGATTTTTTTCGGTCGCTTCAATTTGCAACGGAATTGTTAAAGGGGCCAAAAAAGAAATTAAGTTTAGCTTGCGAAGAGAGCCGTAGCAAAGTGTTTCCATTGCTATAAGCGTTTAAAAAGCTTGCTATAAGAAAAAAAAACAAAACATGTTTAAAGCAACTGTGCCTCTGCTGCTGATTGGTGTGAGTTGCCTCCTCTTGTGCAACGTTGTCGGACTTGAGAATGGATTAGCAAGAACGCCGCCAATGGGCTGGATGCCATTTGAACGATTTCGCTGCCTGACTGATTGTGTTAGGTTTCCCAGGGATTGCATCAGGTGAAATTGTAAATATAAAACGAACTACACAAAAATATTTGTTTTTTAATCAAATTTTTGGTGTGGCTTATTTTCAGTTGCTCCTAAATTGAAATCACAATTGTTAACAGTGCTGATAGAGTCATCAATCTTTTCTCCGGTTTTTTTTTTTTTGTTTATAGTGAATCACTTTTTATGCGCATGGCAGATCTTCTGGTTAGTGAGGGATATAGCGAAATTGGCTACGAATATTTAATAATCGATGATTGTTGGATGGAAAAGAAACGTCACGAATTCACTGGAGAGTTAATGGCTGATAAGAAACGCTTTCCTCGTGGTATGAATTTTTTATCGGATTATGTAAGTATTATATAGCATCACATTAGAATTATTATTAATATTCCACTTACCAGATACATTCGAAAGGTCTTAAGTTGGGCATATATCATGATATTGGTGAGAAAACTTGCATGCATGGAGGACCTGGTGCATGGGGATATTATGATATCGATGCCAAGACCTTTGCCAAATGGAAAGTAGATTATGTTAAGCTAGATGGTTGTTTTACAGATGGCATTGACCTTAACACTGCCTATCCAGCTTTTGGTCGGGCTTTAATCAAGTCGGGTCGTCCAATGGTTTATTCTTGTAGTTGGCCATACTACCAGAGAAACGTTAGTTATTCCTGTTGATGTAAGGTTTTATAATCCAAAATTCTATAATTGCAGCCAAACTACAAATTAATTAAAGAGCATTGCAATCTTTGGCGATTCTCTCATGATATAAGGGATTCATATGATTCTCTAAAAAAAATCATGTTCAATTACTACACTCAACAAAATACATTGATAAAATATGCGGGACCAGGGCATTGGAATGATCCAGACATGGTAGGTGATAAATATGATACTAAACTTGAGTTTTAAAATTTTTCATTTAACTTGTTGTTCCTCCATCAGCTGGTGCTTGGCAATTATCAACTCAGCTATGATGCGAGTCGTTTGCAATTGGCTATTTGGGCTGTAGTTGCTGCTCCTTTGATAATGACAAATGATTTGCAGACAGTGCGTCCTGAAATTCAAAATTTATTACAAAATCGGTAGGTTTTTTATTAATTGAATGTGAATAAATATAATTCAATAATGTGTGCTTACAGAGATGTAATTGAAGTTGATCAGGATCCACTAGGCTTACCGGGATATTGTGCATATATATCTACAAATAAACAGATTAGTGTATGCTCTAAATATTCATTATAAAATTTTCAAAATAATTCCTTTTTTACTATTTAGGTTTGGCTACGTCCTGTGTCACCGCTCAATAACGTAGGCCTACATTCGTTTGCTGTTGCTTTTGTTTATATTGGTGGGTACGAACCATGCCCATTGTGCCCACAAACAAACAAAATTGTTTTGGACCGCTTGGGTCTGAACAACAGTATAGGCTATAAAGTCCATGTAAGCAAGTTTTTTTTTTTTTTTGTCTAATTTAAATATTCTCTTATACAAATATTGCAGGATTTGTTTGATACCAGTCGACATTTGGGATTGTTTAAGCCAAGAGATATATTTGAAACTCTCATCAATCCAGGTGGAGTCGCATTTTACAAATTTACAGCACAAAATTTTTTCTAAGTACATAATACCAAGATCTTTTAAATGTTTTTGTAACTGGATATATTTAATTAAACCTAACATTTTTACTCAAATACATTTGAAATCAAATGTAACGTAAAAGCTGTTAGTTGATTTTATAATTGTTAAAAATTTTATCTCTATGCGTTTGTCTGTTAACGTAATAATATCCAGATATTAAACAAAAATTTACTCCCTCGTTTTTTGAGGATTGTTCTCATTTTAGTTAGTGTAAATTGTGAGTGTTTGGGCATATTCTCCCACAGAATAGCCGGTCGAAGTGCAGAATGTACCAGCTCGGATATTTTCTCTTTTGGGAAATTTGTACTCTTAGCATAATTTCTTTATGGCATCTGCGAGTGGCAGTTGGACAAAAAGGGAATTTAGAACGAATCATTTGCATTTTATAAGCTTCATGGGTGGCTTTTATTGCCAGAACTTGTAAACATGACATTTCCATATTTATCTCCATGAGGCGGCGTTACCAGACTTCAAAACGTACCCAGCACACATCTGCTTCAGTTCTGCGAACCTGCTCTTGGGTAACGTTGTGGCACGTGTAGAAAAAATGACTAGCAACAACTGTTGGGTGGAAGGGGCGAACAGCTAAAAGGTAAACTTCGCGTTAAAAATGATACAAAATTTGCATAATTTGAGCATGGCAGTTATATTTAATTTAAATAATCTCAAGCATGGTTACAAATAATTTACATCGATTTATTTTGTAAATCGAATAGTATACATTTTGCACGCAACCTTTAACTTTAACCAAGCCATTGTTTTAGCTTCATATCCTGGTACACAGTAATGTGAACATTCACACTCCCTACAGGAAGATTTGTTGTGACCGATGAAGTCATCGAGGCATCGAGGATGCTCTTAGCTTCTGTCATGTTCTTTTATTACCCCCAAATCAATATTTATTAGGGGACCTGTTCGACCCACACCAAATATTTCATGTTTCCCAGGCAACACCATACAAATTTTGTGTGATGGCTAAATTTAATATTCTCACTTTTAAGGTTCCTACGTTGATCGAGTTTTGGTTAAAACATTTTAAGAAATATTCAAATAAATTGAAGTCGTACACAAACTCACACGCACAATATTTATTGTATAATTTAATCATGATTGCTTTTATTAAAAAATAAGAGGCCAAGATGTTTGTTTGGTGCTGGATACTGTATTACATATGTATTTAAATCAGATATGTTTTGTTTAATATAAAGGACACAAAATTTAAAGCTTAGATTTTGTATTTAATGTTGAATCTAAAAACTAAGTTGTACACAGTTTTAGTTTGAAATAGTTTAAAGGTTTCGACTCAGCCTTACGTTTCAAAACAGCTCGCCAATTAGCTGAACAAAAAAAATTACGTTTACTTCATTGCGAAACGGAGAAGCGTAGCATGCATTTTGAAATAGCAATTAACTTTAAACAAGCGTGGCCAAGCTAAACATAATTAATTCATTGCAAAGGCAGCCAGAAGTGGAGCTCTCTATTCGTGGCCAGCTTTTAGCCAACAACACCCACTCAGACCCACACACACCCACGCACACTCACTTAAAAAGAACGCACACAACCACTGCTGCTTTTGCTGTTCCTGAGCTGCTGACATGCCAATATAAGTGACTAGTATTTCATGTTGCCGCTTGTCGGTTGCCGGAAACGAGTTGCGGTGCTTTCATCACCTTGTTTAATTTGTATGAGAAAATACAGAGAGAGAGAGCAAAAGTAAGTTTTCTTAATTATATCGTGGACTTGGTCTGGAGAGAAAGTGGTGAAAATGGCTTGGTGCTGTTTCACTTTAAGTACCGCCACTTCGTTGGCACTGCAAGGATGAATCCGGTCTGACAACGTTCTGATATTTACGCGTGTTCTCCATTAAAGCAATATTCATTTACCTTGAGCGCAATTGCCAAAACAATGCGAACTTTTAATGAATTTACCAATGCCTCAACCCTGAGTCGGGTCACAATAAAACACAACCAAGCGCAGCCATAGCAAGCATTCTAAGGATTGCTTAGTTATTGTTATGTTGCGAAGTTGATATAAGTATAGCAATTATAGAACACACCACAATTTCTTATTAAAACATAATCATAGTGAACATTAATTAATTTGTATGTTTTTATGTGCCCGTTGCTCGAAATATAATTGAAGCTGCAACCAGTTGTGCCCTTTACTCATGCACTGAGTGACTTCATCATTAATAAAAAACATTCTCTGTTGTTATTGAAAATTTTAGGAATTTATCCCAAGGCTCATTCCCCTACATGCTGCATTCGTAGTTGTTTTTTACTGCATCAGCTTGAAAAGACATTCAAGCTTAAGTGAATTCTCCAAATCGTACATGCTACACAAAAATGAAGCAAGCAAGCAAGCGTAGTACATAGTACAACTAGGAACTAGGAAACAGACAATTGCAGCAACAATTGATAAGGATATGACGATATCTATGTCAGTGTTGACGATGATTTGCTGCAGCAGCAATTTATCAAACATATAATTCAGCCCATGAACCGTAGCCAAGTGAATGCCAGTGAGAGTAGCAGTCGTAATTAAAGCAAACAACATGGACGAATAAAGAAACTGACACACACACACACACACACACAAACACTCACACACACAGAGAGACACTCACATTGTATAGTTGCCAGCTGGCGAAGAGCAAAAACACGCAATGTAGTACATTTAAGGAGCAAGAGTGTCCATCGTATCCGTTCTACTGCTCGGAAGGCGAACCGAAGCGAACAAAGCTTTATTGTCAGCAATTTTGGCCAGAGACCAGATGCAGGAGCAGAGGCAGAGGCAGCTGTAGATCGCGTTTTTCAAGCAAAAAGCGAAAGCAAAACGACAAAAGTACAGTGCGTATAAGCAATTAAATATAATAAAGCGACGCAGATGACATCTACAAAAAAACAGACGTAGACCATCCAACATTGGAAACTGTGTCGGAAATTTGCTCGAATGCCTTTGTGACTTACATTTACACACTTACCAACACACACACACACACACACAGACATGGGAAGCCACGACATCAAAAACGATTCCCCATTCTTATTTTCTCTCTCCGTTTTTTATATATGTCCAAACGTATAAATGTATGTATGTGTACTTGTGTCTATTTGTCATTGTTAGTGCTGCAAAAGTTGCAAGTATTTATTGTCCGCTTTATGTTGCCAAGGGTTGTCAATAGTATTGTTGCTGTTGTTGTCCATTAATATTAAATGCCATTTAATCACTTTAAGCTCAACAAATAAAAATTAAATCGCTCAATTGTGTGTTATTCCACAAACAAATTGTGTAAATACTCATCAATGGGTCTGGTCTGATTACAGCCAGTAAAATAAAACAAAAAAGTGAGTTTTAAAAAATTACATATCAATTAGTGTCATTAAAAATTTATAGTCATTGTATGACTGCCAAATTAAGAAATATTATTTAACTTTGAGTATTGAAATGTAACTGGAATGCCTTAATTACACTTTTTGAATGCGTACACAATGAAAGCTCGTTGTTAATATAAAAAAGTATTAATAAACTATTCGTACCAAATATTTCGAAATAAATTAATTTTTGTTGTTTCTGCTGAATGTACCAAGTACATACAATCAATAAACTTGTTCAGCACTCCATAAAATGTAAAATATATATCACCCTTTAAAAGTGTTTCAGTCAACTTTGCAGAATTCAATCGAGCAGACATTCAATGTTTAGCTTTACAGTCATCTCTGTGCAGCAGGGGAGATGTGCTAATAAGGGAAAGAGCATCAACAGAAGCTCCAACAACAGAAGTTCTCCAAAAAACAGAGCTTATTGTGTGTGTGTGTGCGCAAAGTTTGATAAGCTGAAATGTTGGTTGGGCTATTGTTCAAGATTCTATGAGTACAATTTGGCATTTTGAATCCATGTAGAGTTTCATATAATTGTATTTGAGTATACGCTGTGTCGAACAGCTGATTGAGGTGTTTTGCGGTTAAACTAATAATCTATTTAGTTAATATCACAAACAGCAACTCCTCTGGGTATAGCAGAGTTGATAGCTTGTATCTGTTGTTGGCCACTATTAAATATATTATAAAGTTTATGTAATCAAAACCAAAACATGACGTAATTACCTTATTCTCAGAACAGGGCGTTCGTGCATCTCACGCAGGTCGACCTGCAGAAACTACATATATGTATGATATATACTATATATAAACGTTTTATAAAAAGCGTAATATGCTTACAACTTTGCGGTATGCAGCCAACAGGGTTTCCAGCACAAAAGAGGCAAATAAAGTAAAAACATACAAGCAAAAAAATACAAAACACAATAGCCGCAACAAGGACGTTGCCTGATTTTACGCAGAATAAAAGCAGCTTACTTGTATGTTATGATTGCAACGTACATTTATGTGCCAGGTACTGTAGAAATACCTGTTAAACACTCTTATTTCTGCCATGTGAACGTCTAAAAGCGCAGTCCAAGCATTTCAACCCGTACAACGAGCACATTTTACTTCGCATAAGTATTTAAAGTTCAGCACACACACACACACAAAACACGGATCTGCGAGGTCAACGGGTTGAGCTGGGTTAGTCGCCAAAGGTGGCGTGTTGCCAAAGAGTTTGCTCCTGTAAATGCTGCGGCTCATCAGGCAAGCTCGTCGTTTGCGGAATGTTTTCAACCGTTTTGCAAGCAGACATCTGCTTTTAGATCAAAGGTTCAGCTTGTGGGTGATTTATTTGTATTTCCACAGCCAAATTAGGTTTAAAACCCTGACAGCTGTTAACGCTTCGATTCGCTTTGCTCGCCAAAAAGGTTCTCTCCCATCAGCTCCACAAGTATGCAACAGCAGAAGCGTCCATTTAAAAGCTAGTTTAGTCTTTCCATATGGCTAAGTATGGATACTGTGAGCACGTGAAGCGGACACGGAATAATAAATGAGCTTATTGATTTGCTTGCCTGCCTAATGTACATTCCAACGCTGCAAATATCTTGTGTTTACCTTCAAAATGGTTAATTAGAAGGGTCCAACCTAAAAAAAAGGTTCATGAGCGTTCTTAAGAGATTAAAATGATTTGGGCGAAAACTTTTCTTATGATTATTGTTAAAGAATAATATTATATTAAATTGCTAAGAGCGACAGGATGAACAAAAGTTTTCTTAAACTTCAACTGAAATATGTTCTGAGATACCGTTAAGTATCTTTCCCGCAAAGGAAAAATTCCGATAATGGCACAAAAAGTTTAACATTTTAGCTGATTTATGCCAATAAAAAAAAAAGAAGGAAAATAAAAGCTGTACTCCAAAAACACAAAACACACGCGCACAAGGACCTCGAATTGGCGTCAAGAAAGTTGAAAGATTTGTATGTTGGCTATTTGGTAAGTCGACTAAAACGTTATTAGCCATTGCCAATCATCGCTGACCGGAACCGTTTCGCCAGCTATACTATATACATTTTTGAGGCATGGACTTGGGTCACGGCACTCAACCAACCACAGGTTATTTATGTCAATTCATGTCATTGCACTTGTGGACTTATCCCCGGGAACAACAGCAAATTAAACTCAACTTTGTGTCAAAGGAAAGCTGAGCAGTATTTGCATAACTAAGGCTCTATAAGCAAGGAAAAGCAACATGTTCAGTTCCATGTACTGCATCCAATCAACAGCAAGTGCCGCGTTACGTGTTGGTCAACAACAGCAACTGACCAAGACTTAAGTTAGCACTCCAGTTAGGTCAGTTTTAAGGGAGTTAAGACTGCAGGCCAGGGATCACAAAAGACTGTGTGTGTGGGTGTGTGTGTGTGTGTGTGTTCAGCTCGGAAGCAAAATTAAAGTTTCGACATGGCTGGTGAAGTGGAGTGGAGTGGAGTGTGCTGTGTGTAAGAATTAAAAATTAGACTGTTGAATAAAAGTGCTGGTATTCAGCCCGTAGCTGTGTTAACAATAGTTCTCATTGAGATGCCGCAAGTGTTTGAACTCAGTGAAGACTTACGAGGCGGAAAATGAACAAGAGACAACGACCAATTCAATTCAGGACATTCAAGCAGCTGACTCGGCGCCGGCGCTGGGGCCGGGGCCATAGGCCATTCATTTGGGGGTGGGGGAGGACTTTAGAAACGGACGTGAAATGCGATGATGATGCTCACTGACCAAGCAGAAGCAGCAACAAGCAATTCGCACTTAAATGGCCAAAACGGACGGCATTCCGTTTTGTACAATTTAATTTTGTAGTAAATTAAGTAAAGCACACAGCAAGTTTAATCAGCCTTTTCTGTAAATTTGTTCAAATGCCGTCGCTCCTCGCCGCAGGAGTCTGCATTCTACTTCTCCACCTCCTTCACCTCCTCGTCCGTACACAATATAGAACATTTACTTGATTTTATGGAACTTATACACATTCTCTCCAACAGTCTATGATGTTGTGTGACTTCTAGGCTTTGTCTTAATCAGCTACAAATCGTAAAAGTGTGTGCATTATAATCCACACACATATCCATTGAAGTGTAAGGATTTGAGCTATAATTGGAATTAAAGTCTTACCGAGCAGCCGAGTCCAGGCATTCGAAGCCACAGTGGCCAATGTTGATTATCTAAATAATTTTTGTGATGCTAGCTGCTGCTTGACCAACAAACCACAGCCAGACACAAAGCAGAGCTCATTTTCAATTTCCCTATAACTTTGCTCTATGCATTCATATTGGTCATGGTTGGGTTTTTCTCTCTAACTCTTTGTGTGTTTGTGTGTGCTTACGTTCATTTGCATTTAATTAACGCCTCACAGCGACAGATACGATTGGTTGCTACCCAATGTCCTACGGTTGCAAGCGTAATTACAGGGAAATGGCTTTTGATATCCGCCTTGCGAAGCTCCGTTAACCACACCGTCTTGAGTGAGTACTTGTAGTCCTTCTGGGCAGAGTCGGAGGCATTCAGGCATTCATTATTATTCACCATCCACCGTTCTTCTTTCACTCTCAGTACAGAGTCCAGGCGGCATTGTAATTTTGTGCATTGTATTTTGTCTATTTGCCATTTGCTTCATTCTTCATTATCAGCTTCAGTTCCGAAGTTTATTCGCGGGTAATTGCTGTGCAGCAGCGTAAAGAAAATTGGCGTAGCTTGTAATGATGTGGTTTTGTACATACAAACAAACAAACAAACAGACAAACAAACATGCTTCTTATTGGCATTTAAGTGTACAGTCTAGGACCTTTTGAGGTATGTTTTGCTTTCCTTTAAGTCCCTTAAGTATCAGCAACCATCGACGTACCCACCCACCGGATGCTGACAGTGCATTCCAGCCATTTGTTGTAATTGCTTGTCGGACAAATTAATGCGATTATTTTTACGTGGCGAAAATAATCCGTCTGTAAGCTCATTTGACAGTTTCACGCGCATTCACAGCGGAATGCGAAATGCCAAACCAAATGGATTCGATTTAAGAGACCCCTTACTCCATTCACGCGAGCTCTCATGCCCTGCCATATTTTTTTTCCTGTTCGTATCATATCGTAATTCACATTTAATTTACCTCCGGCACAGCATTCTATTAAATAGCAGCTCCTTAAATACTTTCTAATTGCATTTGATTTTATCGAAAGTTTATTTACAAAGAAGCTGTAAATTAGAACCTTTTAATGTTTATAGTGACTTAAATTGGTTCAACGCTTCGAATTTAATATTGATCTTACTTTCATAACTTATGTAATATCCGAATTTAAATATATATTTATAAATTGAAAAGCTGAGGCAACAAAAGTATAATGAATAAAACACACATGCCCCTGTGAGCAAACATTTACCTTCAACCAACTTACTAATTCACAGCTGCACACATATCCGTTTATTCATCGGCTGCAATCCTTTTGAGCCTAGACAAACATCCTTGAGCGATGCCAGCGGCCAATGTAGGGAATTAATGATGGATGAACTCACGTGTGCTGACTTACTGTTTGCCGTTGTCGTTGTTTTCCTTAGAAGCAGCTCTCCGTCTTAACCTTTGAGAAGCTATAGGCTGCGCCATGCAAATGGGCTTTGGTAACTTTGTGAAAGACAACACAAGAAGCCAGGCGCATTTTTCGGTATTAATTTGTGTAAAAGCAAACAACAGAGATTGCTAAGGATACCCAAACAGTCTGATGATGTCAATAATAGACAAAGACCTGATCTCTTTTGTAAGGCAAGAAGAGGTAAGGGATGCGAAGATGACGAATAAAAAATGATTGAAAGAGCACGACCAAAGAACCCCTTATGTGAAATCAAACACCCGGGGACATTAAGCCCATGTGCGCATACATAATTGACGTTGAATTTGGATTCACTTTAATCTTTCCTGCGATTTGTTTGGCTTTTATCCTCTCTTGTTTTTCTCTCTCATATGAGTGTTCTATTTGGTCATGAATGATTAACAATTGTGCAACAGTATCCGGAGCCCACTTTTATATTTGACTTTGCATTTAATTCGAAGAGTCGGAGAAGTTGGAGAGTTCTACATAGATGCTCATATTTCATAGCATTGTCTAAGACGTGAGTTTTTTAAAGGACCAGAAACAATATTCACTCCTAGTCGGCCTCCGTTTGCAATCCTACGTAACAGCGTCCATTTTACTTGTCTTGTAGGCCTCGTTTCAATTCGTTTGTGGTTTTTTTGATCAACGTCATCATCGATCTAGTCTATATATATATATGGATGATTAATTGAACCAAAATCAATATTCACAATTGAATTGGTTTGCTGAGCTCTCCGCTTTTTACTTTGCATTGTTCACACGGCGTTCACAATGTCATCCCAAATCCGATTAACTTCGTCTCGTCCGTTATGTTGATGCTGTGTTACTTTTGCAGTTCAGTTGTTCAGCTGTTGGCTATGACTGGCTAAGGGAACAAAACGAAAGGATTTAAAACTCGCATATTTTTAACAGTCATCTGGCGGAGATGTGTGTGCAACCCACCACACAGAAAGCAAAACATATTATACAAAAAAAAAGAAAATTGTGTTTTAAATTCACAAGCTTCCAACACAATAAATCCATATTCAGCTTGTAACCGAAGCTCAGGCAATTCCTTTTGGACTTAATTTCATAACCGACTGGGTTTTTTACGTTCTTCCGCGGAGCACGCAGAAATAAAAAACAATTGGCAAACCAATTTATTTTCAACAGATGTACGCATTTAATTTCCGACTTATGCGATCGCCATTCAATATGCGACATGACTTGCAATCACAATTGATGTACTATGGCATACATTAAAGTTCTTTAAGGTGAATTTCTTTGAATCTGTCAATCAAATTTAGTTAAATTGTTTCAGCTTTTTGATTAAATAAATACTATATATTTCTTTATTTATCAGAAAACATGTGGTTTGCCTTCAAAGTTTGATTAAATTATATTTTCAGAGTCAGGGTTATTCAATGTAAAAAAAATGTAATCTATTAATTTTTTGGCAACCACAACTAAAAATAAAAATGTATCAAATACCTTTATTAATTTTAGTAAAAGCTTGCAAAACAAGCTTTTAATAAATTTAAAGAATATGTCAACTTGAGAGTGCAAAGAAAATATATTTAATATATAACATATATAAAGTATACGCAGTGTGTTCACGTTAATGCACAGTGAAATTTTAATAACACTTTCGCCTTTATAATACAACCATAAAGCACACATATATACTTATACATTATACCCTGAACAGTAATGCAATGTGTGTGTGTTTGCCCACTGAGAGTTCTGCGAATCCTGACAGACAATTCAGGAATGATTGGCAATTCGGTAATGATGGCCTCATTGAAGTTCGTTGGAAACGCAACAGGATAAAGGATGAAGGACGAAGGACATTGGCAATGGAGCAGTGAACAAACATTTGCATGCACAATAAATCAAAACGAGCCAATAACGTTATCCGAACGTAGTACCGCTTAAGCAGCGCTCAGTCATATGGAAAACCATTGAGCCAAAACGCTGTTAAAATTGTTTAAACAACTTGTTGGCAGTCTTAACAAAGATGTGGCAAGGAAGTGGGTTTCGGATTATGGATTTGCAATTTGCAATATAAGAAAAAAAAAACTTGGCGAATTAAATTGTCAATATTGTTGTAATTGGCTTTGTTATTGTGCATTCTACTCGCATATATAAGGATAAAAAGCTTAGGCAGCTAAATACACATGCAAACGTGTGTGCAATGTGTTGCCTGTTTATATAGGTAAGGTAAAAGCGAAATCAAAATTCGGACCATTTGTCTCATGTGCCTACGAATTTCTTTACCCCCAACTGCCCAACTGTGTGCCTGTTCACAATCACTGCACAGTATTGCGCAAGGTCGTGAAATTACAACAGCGTCACTTTTGGTTTTTACGGTGCCATAAATCGAAACAAAAGTGTCGTTTAGCCATCGAAAGCGAATGGCGACCGAAACAAAAAAAATACATAGAAAATTTAAACCGCCG
This sequence comes from Scaptomyza graminum, assembly GCA_018901835.1. NCBI lineage: Eukaryota > Metazoa > Arthropoda > Insecta > Diptera > Drosophilidae > Scaptomyza > Scaptomyza graminum. Next base: position 1,704,524 of record JAEIFL010000290.1, read on the forward strand.
TTTTTGGACCCTGTGCAAGCAATCTCCATCTAACTGAGTTATTAGCAGCTGAATTGCGAGTGTCAGGATTTCAGGCTCAGCGCGTGCAATTTAATAACTAAATAGTGAGTGAAAAAAGTGCACTTTGCTGTTATGACATCCGGACAGAAGAAAGCTTTGTTCGGAAGCAGCTGCAATCAAAGTTCACTTCACAGATACATTTCACAGTGTGGTAAGGTTGGGTGTAATTAAATTAAGCCAAAGCCAAACCGAATTGGCTTACACCCGCACACCAGACCCACCTCACCACCAGCATACTTTGGGTTTTTTGGTCACAGCTCTCCACCAACACTTAATTACTTTTGATACGTGACAATTTAATCCTTTTGGCACTACGCAACCGAAAATCGATGTCAAAAACCACGGAACACGGCACACACACACATTAATTCTTGGTGTAGTCGCGGCAATTTAACAGCCAATTTCTCTATTAAGCAAAAGCTGCACAATTTCAGATGAAATTACATATAATTAAATAAAATCATTTTGTGTGAGTTTATTCAAAGTCAGATGAAATTTCTGTCGATTCTGCTGCAAATCTGATGGGTAGGCATATAGCTATCACTTAGACAACAATTCAAATACATTTAAGAATTTCAAAATAACTTTTCCGTCAGTTTATTGAATAAAACTGAAAAATGAATATTAATAAATATTTTTATTTATGCATGACACCCACAAAACAACTTCAGAATTAAATACATTTTTATTGTAATTTTTGGGAATTTGGTTGCCATGACATTTATGAACACAATTCCAAAGTTAACCGCAAAGACCCACACTCCCCAATCCCTTGGTGAGGGCTATCATACCCACTTATTCTGACAACACAATCACAATGACGAAGGTCGTCTAGAAAGCCGAGCCTTTTTCGTTTAATCACAGCTCTATTATTAATCATTCAATTGTTTTCCCATGGCAATTATGTTAATGCGCAGCACAATTTTAATTAACCAAAAAAACACACAACAAAACCATACACATACATATACATTAAAAAAAACCACACAAAGGCATTTAAAGTGGGCTTAAGAGCTTATGGTGAAGCGAGCGGGGAGCGCAGTTTACTGTTGAATATGATATAAATTCCGTTGTTCCACTTTGGCTTTGATATTCTAACTCAACGAAAATAGACACATCAAGTCACACACACACATATATAAACCATTTTAACTGGATAATTAGAATTCAGCAAGAAAAGAGTACTTTATTGAGAATTTGGGAAAGCATTCTAACTGAATATAGCTAAATACAAAACTAAGAGCTTAAAATGGTAATAAATTATATTGAAGCGCGTAAAGAAAGCCTCAATTCAATATACATATCTTAAAGAAAATTGTGTAAATATTATTTTATTTAAAAGAAAATGACAGTAATATATAGGAATTCAAACACTTCTAGTGTATGTGCTTAGTTAAATTTTAAATTTTATTTCAAAATCACTTTTAACATGAAAAATTATCATATAGAAGAGGCCTAAAATAAACGTTCAAACTATTATGTTTTGCAACCCTAAACAGATTACGCAAACATAAATCCAATTTATAGTTCAACAGTAGAAAATTGAAATAGTTCAATAAAATTATATTATACTTATTAAAATTGCAACTAACGGCATCAGCGACCGTCAAATAAAAGCAAATAAAACAATTTTTAAATTTATTGTTTGAAAGAAAAGATTTACAACACAGAAAACTATTAAAAAAAAAAACAAAAAACACAAAGTAGATATATACATGGATAATAACCGAGTAAATTGAGTTTTCAAAAACAAATTTGTGCCAAACAAATTCTTTCTATAATATCATTTCGTGTCTTTATTTTTATTCTCTTTAGATGCAATTGTTGGGGTACAAAGTTCAAAGTGTTTTTTTGGTTTTTTTTTTTCTTGTGGGAAATCTTATCGTTTAGCATTCGAAATGTTAATTTTGGCCCGTATCTGCGTTAACTTTTAAGTGAATTTTGCATAAAAGAGCAAAACTTTTCACATAAAAGGTACTTGAAACCCAACACTCACCCACACACGCAAGCACATTTAACAAGACCAACAAACACTCCCTCCCGCCCACATTTATATGCACATTTACATATTTGCGGAAACATAATTGTCTGTGTGACGATGCCTCCTAAAGGGAGTGAGCTTAGAAGAGTTTCAGCACAGTCTTGCATTGTCCACAGCTCATACTCCTCAATCCGACTCTAGACTCGACTGCTTTTGTCCATTCAACACAGCAAAGTGCGAAGTGAGTAAATTTTGGGAAAATGCAAATGAATCCCGTTGTCAAATTAATTCTATTCTCAGTGCTTCTCTTTGCTCTGTTTTATTATTATGCATTGTCTCGGTCAGTTTCAAAAAACTGACATAGCTCATTGCAACATTATGAAAATAAACTAATTCGCATAAATAATTACCATTCTCTAATTGGACTCAGATAATTGAAAGTTGGAAATGACTTTCCAACAAATCATCTGACTTAATACTTTTGTAATGGTTCAATTAATTCACATTCACATTATTTTTTGTAAACCAGTGGAAAGACTCACGAAAAATTTTAATTTAAAATACATTGTTATGTAGAAAATGCTGCATTTGACAAAACCACCAAACTTGATTAGAAAAACCTGTAAGTTATGATAGTTGGTTGTGCAATATATACATACTAGATTTTCACCCTCTACCCAAGTAATGCATAAATGTAAATCAAAGTTTACACCTTTTGCCATCTCGAATTGCACAAACTTGCAACGAGTGTGCCGGACATGCATGCAAAGTCTGTTTGCTTCTAAATTGAACATACAAACGCAGGTGGCAAAAAAAAAGAGACAACGAACGACATTTAAACTTATATGGACAATCGATTTTCGATTATCGTTTGAGGGCGTTTTCAGCAACACAGCAAGAAGCTGCAATTGAAACTTGATTGTGGACACGGAACAAGTCCCAAATGCCACAGAAAACACAAACACAACAACAACACCAACAAAATGATAGTGAAATTACGATGCGGGGAGGGATGTGAGAGTTTCTATGCATGTTATTTCAAGATAAAATTGAATAGGTAGAATAGATGGCGCCAAAATGTAGTACACGCACACACACAAAAAACAACAACGCATTTATTTATGTGTTTGTCGGGGTATGGAAATAATTGTTATAAATTCCAAATGCATTTTGAATTTGCTGTTTTCGTCAGGGGGTGGGAAGTCTCTCTAAAACACGAATGTCGACAATTGGCCAAGGATCAACAGCGTTTGCATTTCATTTAAAAAATAACAGATATATATTATGTACATGTATTGAACAATACATATAAACTGAGAAAATTAAATTTTAGCTGTCATTGTACGTGACTGGAATACAAAGCGAAAGTATCTATAGGATAGGCTCTTTGAAGGTATTCAGTTAATGACAGATTTCGGATTGCCCAAGTCACGTGTCAATGTGCGAAAATGTCTTTAAAACGTGATGCCATATGGTCGATGTTGTTGAAAAACTGTGTGAAAATGCCAAAGGACTTCATAGAATTTGAATTTAAAAGCAGATCAAATGTAAATGTTCAGTGATGATAGTTTACTTAAGGGAATTTAAATTGAAAGCAGATGTATCATTAGATAAACAACTTGTATAAATATCAAATATACAAGTCTGATTTATGTGTCAAAGCCTTGACAAGCTTGTAGAGTAATTATTAGTAGCAAAGTCTGTCATTAATAGCTGTAAGCTGTAATAAAGAAAATAAAGTTTCCAAGAAAACACAAACTGTTTAAATGCTAGTTAGTCATACTGAGGAAATTACATAATACTTCCAACTTTAAGTAAAGTTGAAGACAATCTTATTGTAATATGATTAAGGTAACATTTTCACTGTACACAGAATATCAAATTTTGTCCAAGTAAGTCATGCACACGCACTATAGTCATAATTGCAGTGTACCTAGGCACTCTACATCTGCATATTGAATAAATAATTGATTGTGCTGCATTGCACTGTGTGCTTTTAAGTGCTTTGAATAAGTTTTGCTTGTCAGTGTGTATCTTTGTTTTGTGCGTTTGTTTGAGAATCAGAAACGATGTCATTGTGTGTTGCGGTCTGCATTTTAATTATACATAGTTCTTAGCGTTTGGGGCAAGGACGCACGCATCATTTTAATGACGCAAAACTCGCTAAGGCAGCGTACGTACGCACAATGTGCCATGCTACATGCGCATCTTCGAATCTGCTATCTGCAAGTGGCAACCAGACCCGATTTTGCGACCTGTTTGTGCCAAATGCAAATCGACTGCAGTCTTAGCATCCTTTTTGGCGTTTGGTATGCAAAAGCAGCAACGTTATCCAATGACAATGAATGCGAATGCAATGTAGAAGAAGACAACACAAGGGAAACAACTCATCCATGGCCAACTTCAAATGAGTGAGTTGGAGTTGCTGTTGCCGTTGCCGTTGAAACTCTGGCAAACATGGAATGATTCGAATCTGATACGCCTAACGCAAGTCCTTGGTGGACATGCTTATTGATGTTGTGCCTTTTACTCGTTTGTTTAGCAAATATTTGCAGATATCTGAACTTTACAGACGCAGTTGGAAAAAAAAAAAGAAATGTAACTTATCTGTGATATTAATTGAGTCCAACAAATTATTAAATAATTACTTACATCAACTGTATCAATTTAAATTTATTTCTGTTTAAATTTTATTTATATAAAACAAATTATTTAATAACTTATTACATCAACTGTATCAATTTAAATTAATTTCTGCCTTAATTTTGTTTGTTCTATGTCTGTGCTCTGCGGTGAATTTTAGCAACAACATTAACAAGATGTTTCCAGCTGTGTAATTAATCATTCACAATGGATCTGATAACATGTTGCGTATACGTTGACCCGTCGACCCATCAACTGCGATTTCGCTACTCTTGTTTCCAATGTAATGTGTTAATGTAATTATTTGTACATATCCACACATGTGCGTATACATAATGTATTAAGTATACTTTTCTGTGCTTGATACAACATGTTCAGAAATGGAGTCGAGTCGGAATTACTTCATGCAATAACTAACATAGCTAGTAGAAGATACAGTTTTGGCTCTGGTCCGGTTTCGAAGGCATTTAAAGATCTGTTCTGGCGACACCACAATATTAATAGACTGTGATGTCGATGAACAACTCAATTCGATAGCTGCTCAGCTGCCTCCAGAGAGTGTGGGTAAAATGGGTAAATGGAAGATTGTACGCAGTTGGCATAAATTTATGTGAAGATTGAGCACAAAAATAATGTTGTCTGCGTCTGGACGCAATAACGGAATGAACTAATTTGTTATAGAAATCAAGTTGCCATTTGGCTTGGGCCATTTCGCTGTCATATTCAATATTAAATCAGATATATTTCGTTGAACAATAATGGTCTCTGTTCTCTGAATGGAAATGAAAATGGAAATAGCTGAACACACCCACAAAAGAGAACCCACACACACAGGCACACACACACACATGGCCACAGACAATATAGTAATTGGTAAACGACTACCAAGAAACAACAACAAAATGTGCCTATGTGATGTTCCATAAAAGTAGAAACAAAAATGGCAAAGTATAAAAAGACTTGTGCGACTAAACGATACTCTGTGTTTATTTAAAATATTTAAGATTTTTTTGAAAAAATGAATAAATTGTTAAAATAAATAATTATCTGTAAGTCTCATAGATCAAAGAAAGGGTTTACTAGACGAGAACAGAGTACATCAAGAATTAGTTCAGTATATTTCTTTTTCCCTTGCTTGTATTATACCCTTTTCAGTGCACACACAATTTTCGTCCAAAAAAGCTGAGCAAAAGGATGGAGCTGGGGCTATGGATTAAATTGGCTTTTTTGGGGGCTACACTGTCACTATAAAAGTGACATAAGAAGATACAAAACGTAGACTAAAAACGAGCTGGCAAGCGAATCGGAAGCGACCGCCTCGTCATTAGAAGAGAAAATTGTTTTTGAAAACGTAAATCGAGAACAAAATGACCAGAAGAAGCCTGCGGCATGTCAACGCAACAATGGCCCAAATAGATAGACAAACAAAGCTTCTCTCCCTCTCTTACTCTATAATAAGAGACCGATGAACCGACCAGCGGGGGGTTTGGGTGCAGAACTTGTGGGAAGCATCCTAACTGTAACCTGGTGCTTGATGGTGTTGTTGTTGTTGGTGTTGTTGGTAGCGGTGGTTAGATGATTGCGGCGGGTGGCTCTGCTGCGGTAATCGTATTTATTTTTGGTCTTTGGGGTTTCAAATGCATTCGACTGTGAAATATTCTTTAAACTTGTTTCCGTCGCTGTGCTTCTTGCCCGAATAAATATATATTTAAATATATGCACATACTATATAAAAGAAAGTAACTTTGATCTTATTTGCGGTTTCGAAGTTATTTTAATATGCACCAATGAATTGTTTACAAGTATTAAAGCAACATTTATTTTTGCTCTTCTATGTTTCAATGTTTTTCAGTTTAACTTTCTTGAATTTCCCAAGTTGCTTGTTATTGAACGTACGAAACCTTAACTCGACTTCCCACTTCCCCCTGCGCCACTGCAAATGACTGTACTTAAGTTTTACATATTTCTGCAATCGCAATGTCAAAGTTTCAACAACAAAAAAAGCCCCTTGAAACTAATTTTGGGGCCGAGAGCCAAGCAAAATGCACTCAATTTGACAGTTTACTGAATGCGACAATTTTTTTTTCATTTCATAAAGTTCAACTGTTCACCTGTTCATGTGTGTTTCTATATGTATGTATGTAGTTATGTTTTTGCCGCATTCTTAAGCATGTTTCTGCCTCTCTTATGCATATGGAATACATATTTATTTTATATATGTATATAAGTATACTCGTACTATATAAGAAGCAGCCGCCTTGTGTTTGGTATTGCAAATTGAAAAGGCAAACGACAGTTGAGGAAAGCAAAGCGTTTTCATTAAAGCTTTTGAAATATTTAAGCGCATTCAATGCGTGTGTGTATGTGTGCGTGTGTGTGTGTGTTTGAGTGTCTGTGGTTGAGTGCTCGGCATATGCGACAACTCGCACCACCAATACTGCCGCCAGCGGTGTCAGTTGGAGGTGATGTTTATTTGTTTCTTTGTCATTCTTGTTGCCTGTTTGTTCACTTCTGTTTGTGTGTGTGTGGTGAGGGTCGCCTGTGTGTGTTTCGCATCCTTACCAGCTTCCTGTTATTTGCAGTCCTTTTGTTGTCGCTGGAGTCATCTTTTATTTCATTTTGTCTTATAAGTGTCAGACCATGAAACGGACAATATAATTTAAATTCTGTATGCAAATTTGCGAATCGACACAAACAGAGAAAGAGATAGCGAAATGGAGAAGGAGAGAGAGAGAGACGCCAACGCACAAATGTTTTATCCTTTGCCGCAGCCATTGCATTCGGAAATGCCAAATTTACAATAAAAGCCAAAAAGTTTGAATAAGTAATTTTACCAAAGTGCGCCTCGAAAAATATGAACCAACAGCAAAGGAGCAAAGACGAGTGAGAAACCTTATGAATACCTTGGCCTCAGTTTCTGCATTTGCCACTCCGTCATTATATTGCAGTACGCAATGCTCTGGAATCTGTGAATAATTCATTTAAATCATTATTTATTTCAATCGTTTATAAAGTTCATGTGCATTGGGACACGTTATTGCACTGCTCTTACAGCAAAATGTATTTACAAAATGTAAATTCTCTTCCAAATGGCAAAACATACATATTTTGATTTTGATTTTATTCAAGTTGAAAAGTCAAACACCGTAATGAGAATTACTTAAAAGTAATCTGCAGTACTTGATGGAAAGTGTTTGATATGAATAAATATCCAGAATCGTACTTAATCAAAAGTTTCCCTGGAAACTGTAAATGTAATAATTTACCGAAAATGAACAATATTCAATATGAAGCACTTTATTTGATATGTATCCGAAATAAACATTTACATACTTGCTTGCTGCAACAGATAAGTTCATATGTTGCACATGTTGCAACAAATTAAAATTGAAGCCCCATGAAAGGTATTTTTGATATGTAACCACATTGAATGCAACACAATATGGGTTTACAGTCGAACTTTCATATAACAAACTTACATATAACGAATTCATTTCCAAAACACTGCAATTTTGTTTAATTAAAAACAGAATTTACGTTACGAATTTTCTCTTGAACGAACTTTTTGCTGATTCCCTTCATATTCGTTATATGGAAGCTCGACTGTATGTTGATACTATGAAGAGCATCAATCACTTTTCATATTATCTCCCCCCAAATGAGTAATTGCATCGCTAATTTGCCAATTTATAGTTTTTTGATGTTGTAACTCAAAATGGAAATTTATTTATTGAGAGATCCCAAATATAAAGTTGTCAGTTGCTGTTTTTGTTGTTGTTGTTTTTGTGTTGGCAATTTTAAGTTTCATTAATTGAGAACACCAAAAACAATTCGCTAGTGTCAATATTTTTTGGCGACGGCGGCTGTGTGTCACTGCTCTACTCTATTGTTCGGCTTCAGTGTGGCAAGTGCACGGGCAGCAACAACAGTTGTAGTAATGGAAAACAAACACACACAAAAGGGTTGACGGGGGAGGCAAGGGCAATAGCTATGCTTCCAGTCTTGCCCGTTCAGCTGCAAAGCGAAAACAACATCAAAAACAATAACAACAACAACAACAAAAACAACATCAAAAACAGGCAATCAGGCAAACAACAAAGCAAGCCATCTCTACATAGACGACCGACCACTTCTCACTAGTCCGCAAACCATCACCCCGGGCTGCAACAACAACAGCAACAGAAACAACAAAAACTAGTTAAAACAAAGACGCGCCTTTGGCCAACTGGCGTGGCGCAACCACGACCGCAATTCTCTCTCGCGTATTCTCATATTTTTTTTTTTGGTTATTGTTTTTGTTGCAGTATTGCAACCCAGAAATCGTCAATGCCAGCGCCATATGGAATTTGGCGAAAAGTAGGAAGGAAAATCGCGGCAGAAGCTAAAAAGTCGTGATTCAAAAATGGTTTGGCTTTTATTAGTTTCTGTGACTTGAGATGCTTTTAATTAACGCCCGCCAATGAGTGCGAGCGAGTCAGAGTCAGTTGCTGGCAGAAAGCATCTGCTTGCTTCAAACATTGCCAAGCAAATCCTTTACGCCTCCGTGCATTCTTGTGCAATTAGTGCGACGATAAGATAACCCCAAAAAACTTTCATCTGACAAAGCAAAAGCCATCCTCCATCCTCCACACTTCTTCAAAACTTGTCGAGACGGATGCTGCTTTTGCTGCTTTTGTTGTTGTTGGAATGTTTGAATCAGCTGGAGCAAAAACATTCGCAGATGAATTTGAATGGCTGACAATTAAATAAAGTTTGTTTGTTTGCTTGTTTTTTTTGTAAGAACACAATATTGACAAGGATTAAGTGCAAGTTGTCTATATACTTAATTTACATTAAATCGAAAGTTATTTTTCTGAGCTAAAAGCTTTCTTCAATTTTAATCAGCTAACAAATCAGCAACACAACTACAACTTAAACAGACTTTTTTCCAAAAGTTAACTACTTAAATAGTACATTTAAGTTTTTGTACACTCTGTGCTAACAAACATGTTTAATACAACACGAGAAGCTTGTTCAAACTTTGTTTGGTAAAAAAAAACAACAACTTATAAATCTGTTTGTTGCTTTTGCATTTAAATGGAAAATGTTTTGCTTGCCTATGGAAAAGAAAACTTCTTAACACTAGCCGGCGAGCAAAACTTAAGATTGGAGGCGTGACTTTTGCTCTTTATTTTCTCTCTCTCTCCCTCTCCCTCTCCCTCTCTCTTTTGTTAGTTTTGTCAATGATTGTTCTAATGTTAAATATCCCATTTTGTGTATTTATGTATGTCAGGCAGTCGCTGCAGGAACCTTTCAAATGACGTAGAGAATATCAAAAGCAGTAAGCAATAAGTGCGAGCGAGCACGATAGCGGATAGCATGTGCAGATGGTTTTGTTTCAGTTGCCCTTGCGCTTAGCGGCCCTTCTCTTGTACGACAAGCGGCGAGTCAGCTGCAACCAAGAACGGTAAAGACTTGTTAGTATTTGTATGCATGTGCATGGGTTTGCGTATGTGTTTGTAAGTGGCTGGTAATGCTGTTGGAAATGTGAAGATGCTGTACCAAGTGTTTACATTTAATTCGTTTAAATGTGCGACATGTTTGCATAAAAAAAAATAATAACACTTAATATACCCATTGTTTAGACTTGTTCGTGTTAAGAGCTGTACCTGAAGTGGTAAGAATGTATAAATATATATTTGTTAGTCATCTTTAGCAATAGTATTGAACAAATTATAATAATTTTAGAAATTCTAAAACTTAAATACAGGGTATCTGACAGTCAAACACTCGCTATTTGCATAATCTTATTCGTTTATATGTGAAAAAGTTAATTCGCTTATTTGCACAAGCAAATTCATTGCGTATCCCTAAAGAAACAGGCTTATTTGCACAGAATATATGTATCAACAAAAAAAAAACCATTCGGTTCGTTCGTTATTGCATTTCAAGTAGATTTTCAAATTCAGCAAGTTACGCGGCAACTCAAAAGCGCGACCTCTAACGACATTTTAATCGAAGAATGCGCCATTTGTTGAAAACAGTAATTGGCACAACCTGTTTAGCAACAGCCTAGCAAACCGGAACGCTCGCTAGAGCGATAAAGTTGAGCGTTTACGACACAACAGTTGAGCGCGAACACGGCGAATTCGATACTCGAACCTTAACTATTATTCTTTTCATGCCTAAAAGTATGCAGTAGTTTTTAAATGTAGAACAATGCTTAGCCAATGCGTCAACCCACTGTTTGCGCCACTGGTGTGTGTACCTACTATTCTTAGCCCTTGAGCCGACATGAAATTTCAAATGTGCAGCAAAGTCAATTGTTGCTGGTTATAGGGTTAAAAGAAAACTGAACTCGAAGAATTTATGTGAAAGTGCATTTATTTTCGTTCTAAAACATGTTAATAAACAGAAAGTATAAATCGCTTAAGGGAAATACTTGAGTAGGCAAATAATATTTAAGAGTTAAGTATTTGCAATATGCTTAGTGCTAGCTACTAAAGGCCATTTCTGGCCATTGTGTCCGTTATCCACTGCACGTAGTCAGCGACATTGGTGTATAGGCCCGGCAGGCTGATCTGTCCGCAGGATGTGACGCCCATGCTGACAATGCCAAACTCCACCATGCGCAGCTTGTACTCGTCCAGGTAGAGAGCGGGTGCCTGGAGGGGTCCGCCAGAGTCGCCTTTGCAGGAGTCCTGCAAATCACCGCCACCCACACAGAGCTGAGTGTGCGGCACCTCGCGCCGATAGGCCTGCGAGCAGGAGGAACGCGACATAATGGGCACACTGGCCTGCAGCAGGACGTCCGAGGCAGAGCCGTTCTCAGTCGTGCCCCAGCCGGTAACAAAGTAGTTGGGCAACGCTTCCGATTGTTTCTTTAGCTCCGGACTAACCGGCAGGCAAATTGGTTTAATGTGCTCTGAAAAAGAGATTTGGTTCCTTGTCAAGTCGCAAGGTCAATGAGATGAGCCAAACTTACTCTGGAATTCGACGGTTTCGTTCAGACGCAGCAGGGCAATGTCGTGGTAAATGCGTTTAGCATCGTATTTCTCATGTATTATAATCTTGTCAATGCCCAAATCCTTGACGGGTGGTGCACATTTTTGCCTGCGTCCTTGCTGTCGGCAGTCCATCTCCGTCGATATGCGATGTTCACCCAACCGAATCTCATAGCTTGAATGAATCATAATCAATAAGTCACAGCTCTTTGGTTTAGTTTGAAGCACTTACAGTGAATCCTCCAATCCAAAAACGCAATGAGCAGCGGTCAAAATGTAGCCTTAAATAAAAATCATTGGCTTTAGCTTAGATCGAGCTTAAAAGTTAGGATCTTACGGTTCGAGATGAGTGTGCCGCCGCAAAGGAAACGAGATTGTCCCAAGCTCTGGTAGCGCAGCAAGGCCATCCAGGGCCTGGAGGAGAGCTGGACCTCATAGCCATTGGCTACACGCTGATTGAGTATGGAACCGCAACTGAAATTGGAACTCTGAAACAACTCCATCACCTTGGAGTTATGCTGGATCTGTTCTATGGGACAGCAGAAGTGGCGCTAAGCAATTAAACAATTTCTCGATTAGATTCGTTCGGGTTGCATGAGAATTTCAAGTTCTTACCACTCCATCGAACTCTCCGCAGGCTGCCTTCTGCAAGTAGCTGGCATATTCCGGCGCGACTCGCTCGCCACTCTTTTTTGCCTCCAAGAGCCGCTGCTCGATGTCCGTGCAGGAGGAGAATGGCATGCACTGGCCCACATCACCGTTCGGAGTGCTACATTCATCGGCATAGGCTATACACACATACATACGTACATATGTAATGTGTCAAGTGCAATCAGTTAATAAATATACAACAAGCTTGACAAGCTTAAACGAGTCAAGTCATGGGAACATTTCTTTCTCACCTGCTCGCGCGGCTCGAGCGGCAACGAGACAGACGACAGCGACGAGGAACCAACAACGAAACATCATCTTATTGGCAACGCAAAAAAAACAAAACAAAAAACTCTGCTCCGATGAAGCCCGGTTTGTTGATCGGATCTGCGTTTCAAGTGCTACTAAGCGAGAACTGCGCTCCAAACACTTATTTTATAGTTGGCTAAATCAAGTCGCTCGCTCAATCAACTTGAAATATATCTCAGCTCATCTCTCGGAATTCTCAATGAGCTTTGGATTTCCCCCAGCTGTTCTATTCAAGTGTTTGGCTTTCTTTGCTCACGCTGCATATTTACTAGTTGTAAAAATGCTTTAAAAAATGTAGATCAAAATATTTTATTCTGTTTAATCAATTCGTTTGCTGATAAGTCACAATCCGTCTGAAGTTTGTTCACATCTGCGCACTTTAATCAACTGAAAGCTGTCTCAAATTATTTATCTGCATTTTAAGAAGCTAAGCTCAACGCTCTCTAGAGAGCTAATCAAGCCGTATAGGAGAATGTTAAAACGAGCAAGACGACGTTTAAACACTCTTTACATATGAAATCCTGAATGTTTTGTTATATTGAAATAGTATTTTTTCCAAAATTATACAAAATTTAAAACAAACTTGAATAAAATTTAGCATATCTCAAAAATCTTATGAATATGTTGATAGCAAATTTTAGTAAAAATAGATCATAAATTCTTAGATAAATATTCATGTCAAGCATCTGATTCCAGAAATGTCTAAAAACAGGGTATTTCACTATTGCAAGTAAAATTGCAGCAAGCGAAGAGGGCATTTCCATATCAAAAGCAAACATCAAATCAAAATGATTATCCAATAAAAGCTTTTTATCCCAAACACTTAACTAAATAATTTCCCATGATTTTTGTTGCTATGGGAAATTCTACAAACAAGAGCTCTTCTCACTGCAAATCTTTGAATTAAAAGTCAATTTTCTTCCGGGAAGTACACAAGCTATCGCCACAGATACGTAAACTAGATTGTTAATAATTTTTAAGTAGTAGTATTAAGTCGATTGCCCTTTCCCAGTACAAACAAACATTCTGACATTTGAAATAACAGTTTGTGTTTTGTTTTTGTTTTTTATTGTTTTTCGCATATCAATTGTACAATTGACGGCAGTTTGCTCCATCATTCGGTTTAGGTTGCTTGGTAAAGTAAAAATTACATTTTTATAACAATAAATTATAACAACGCTATTTAATAAATATCAGACACGGATCAACAATAAAAAAATAATAATAATCACTGCTATAGTCAATACATATATATTTATGTATATACGATATTAATTAAAACTGTAAACTTAGTTTGTTAACTTTTAGATTTGGAGTTAATTGTTAAGGTCAACGGCTGCTCTTTAACTTTCATTTAAGGATGTGCAGAATCTCACCGTTGTTCTGTCTATATATGCCAATGGTACTATGCTGTCGGTGCGGTGTGGGTTGAATTTTAGTTTAAGGGAGTTCTTCGTTTTCTGTATGTCAACGAAATAAGGGAAATAGCAATAGATCAATATCAAACGATTCTTGAAATGTTCATTTTGCTTTAAAATTTCACAGAGATAGAGAGAGGGAGGGTTAAAGTTAGAAAAAAGCAGGAGAAATTAAATTTGTTGCAACTTAAGCGCTAAGTGCTTACGTTCGCCAGTAGCATTAGGTTCAGCAGAACCTATAGGAAAAGCAAGGAACAAAATTATATAGAAAGTAAAAGCAGAAGAAATATATAGTGAGAGATAAAACCAGCAAGCCAATTAAACTTAAAATCAGTTTAAGGAAAGGCCAAAAACAAAGCAGTTAGTTAATGTAAACATATTAGTAGTAATTGTAGTAGGGATCGCATACATGGCAGAACTATCTGTATCGATCACATACAAATTAACATAATAACATTTCATACAAATAAATTATATACATAATACATATAGTATAATACTATAAACATATATCAGATATACATAAACATTTTCTATCGCAGACTTCGCTTGGTTGGTTATCAACAACTACTACAGCTCTGATCTATGACTAACAATTATTATGATTTAAAGTTTAACGTTTGTTCCGTTTTTAGAGTCACCAATGAGAAACAGAGAGAATGAGAGCTCGTACGCCCAACTGATCTTGATCTTGAAATTGCATCGAGCAACGTAGCGTGTGATTAAATCATATATAGTACATAGATAACATGTAGATAGTGTGCGTGAGCCGTTGCAGAAAGATTCTATTGGCATATTGGTTCGGTTAGTTTTGTGTGCTTGGTGCTGATTGATGGTGGTTCACTTTGGAAGTAATAGTAGTAACAGTAGTAGTAGTAGCAGTACGAAGAGTGGGTTAGAATGCAATACATAAGGTGCCATCAAACGATCAACCAAGAGAACTGAACGATTTGCTTATTTAATAGCAGCAATAAGCGGACTCTCGGCGCCTAAAATAGAAAATAGAGAAAGAAAAAACAAATGTTAATCACTTTTTTTTCCATAAAGTTTGGTGGGCACTAATTCACGAGTCTTGATGTAGGGCATGCGTGGCCAGGTCCAGGTCACCGGCATCGAGCACTCATAGTTGAAGTTATAAAGTTGATCTTCCAGCCACTTGCGCTTGTCCTGCGGCTCGGGATATGTGGATGCCAGACCTAAATAATAACAATTCTTTTTGGACACATTTGAATACAAAAATAACAGAGAACATACCCTGGTCATAAGCACATTTGGTCACACCAATGGCAATATTCATGGAGACATCACGAATCTTCTCCAGGGGTGGATACAGCGAGCCGCGCTCAATGTCGGTGGGCTCCACAAAGTTGGCCAGCTCTTGGGCAGCAATCAGGAACATGTCATCGGGTATATGATGTGTGCCCGTGCTAATGACGCCCAGACCTACGCCAGGGAAGATATAGGCATTGTTACCCTGACCAGGATAATAGGTTTTATCGCCAACGGTAACGGGTGGGAAGGGTGAGCCCGATGAGAAGATGACGCGAGCCTGCAAACCAAAGAAAATCATTCAATAATCATGTTCAAAATATAACAATGGACAACAACTCACATCCGTATTGTGATAGGCCTCCTCGGCAGTACATTCCGCCTTGCTGGTTGGATTTGAGAGCGCAAATATGATGGGCCTCTCATTGTTATCTGCCATGGTTCGCAGAATCGTGGGCGTAAAGAGGCCGGCACAAGCCGAAGCGCCAATGAGAACCTGTTCAATAAAGCGTTTAAAACATTGGCACAGAATATAATAACAATACTTACACTTGGTTTGACGGTCGACACAATCTGCTCGAGATCGGACATGGGCTCAATGTCTTTGGCATAGTTGATTTTGTGACCCTCCAGGCTCCCCACTTTGCGCGACTTGGTCAATAGACCATCAATGTCCACCATGAATATTCTGCTATAAGCCTCATCGATAGGTACGCCCTCGGCAACCATGCCCTTGACCACAAGATCGGCAATGCCAATGGCTGCCTCGCCAGCACCAGCGAATAGGAAAGTGTAGTCCTTGAACGACTTGCCAGTGATGCGCTTGGAGGCATACAACCCGGCTACAGCCACAGCAGCTGTACCCTGAATATCATCGTTGAAGGTACAGTATGTATTACGATACTTGTCGAGGAATCTAAATGCATTGTGGTTGCCAAAGTCCTCAAATTGGATGAGTGTATTCTGGCCATAGCGCTTGACGACTGCCTCCATGAACTCATCGATGAAGTCATCATATTCGCTTCCCACGACACGCTTCTGTCGCAGACCCACGTACAGTGGATCCTCGAGCAGGTCAATGTTATTGGTGCCCACATCCACCACAATGGGCAGACATTGATGCGGCTTAATGCCCGCCAGCGCCGTGTACAGCGCCAGTTTGCCAACTGGGATGCCCATGCCGCAGGCACCCAGATCGCCCAGGCCAAGAATGCGTTCGCCGTCTGTCACGCAAATGGCACGGACATTTGGCTCTGGCCAGTTCTTCATAACATCAAAGATGTGACCACGATCATTGAATGTGACGAACAGACCATGCGGACGCCTGTAGATCAGACCGAAACGCTGACATGCCAATCCTACTGTCGGTGTGTACACAATGGGCATTAGATCCTCAATGTTTTCGGACAAGAAACGGAAGAACAGACGCTCATTGCGATCGTGCAGATCGCTCAGATACAGATACTTATTCAATGGTTCTGTATAGCGATTGACGGCAATCTTGCACAGCTGCAATTGTTCTTCCTGCGTCTTGAAACGTGCCGGCTGCAGTCCATGAATGCCCAACACCTGACGCTCCTCCAGAGTAAAAGCCAATCCCTGAGCGAAGAAGAATAATGAATTTAATCAGTATTTGCTTTTACGATAATCATGATTTAAATGTATTTACCTTATTCAAGCGGGGATCACGAATATGATCGACGCCGCGCACCTGCGAGGGGCAAACGATGTCGCCCACAACCTCATGATAGCCACGGGCATCGTACAGCGCCAGCGCCGATGATGCTGGCAGTGTTGTTCCGGTTGTTGTTGGTGTCACAGCTGCAGTGCCGTTGCGGCACAATTTACCAAGATTGCCGCACAAACTGTAACGCAAAAATAAAACAAAAATAGAAACGTAAATCAACTACATAATGATTGTGGCAATTGATGCAGCCGATGCGAAACGCGGTGGCATTCAAATAAATACAATAAATGCCAAGTCCAAGGCCAGCGTCAGCTGTTTTTCTGTTTTACTGCGACAGTTGTTGGGGTATGATAAGCTGCTTATCAGATAAGAGATAACAGCTTTGATAAAATTAAATCAATCACATAATATGAACGAACTTATTTAAATCAGTCAAAACTGATTAGGTTTGTAGCAAATAAAACACTTCGATTTGATTTGTTTACAGTTAATTTTTAAAGTTAACCACTTGAAACTAGCGCTATCCAGATTGCTGTTTATCACATTGCCACTTAGCTAAGCGACGGAGGCTTTGGAGGCACGATAAGATTTCAAATGATAATGACGACAACAAAACTCTTTGCAAATGTTTTTACAGCGATTTTGCATAATTGGTGCCTTGTGACTAATTTATCGTTTGTCCAGCACTTGGGATTATGATTGGCTATCGTTCATCTTTCCATAGCAGCAGCCACAACGTTAGCAAAACTCGTTAATGACGCTTCTCGAGGGTCCCACGCGCTCGTGACGTGGTATTCCCTTGAATTCCCGCCCGCCTCGGCGTGCTAATTATCGGGAGAGTGTAAGGGGTAAGTACTACGTACGTACGTTTGTATGTGTGTGTGTTATGGTTTGGAATCGGGCGTCGGTATCATTATTATCATTCGTCATTCGTCATTTTGTTGCTATTTGTACAACTTAATGCCAGAAGCGCTCACATGAGCGACAACCGCTTAACAATTTCCCCTATGCACTAGATACAGATATATACATACATATATAGTTTATTTATTATCACACATACAAGTGTAAATGCATGTCATAAACATTTCCGCGTGTTGATTCCAAGTATGTTTATACGATAATCAACAAATCGAATTGTATTATTCTTATGTGAAAAACTACATTTTTCCATATTTTGTATATTGTTTTGTTTAACCAGCAAAAGACTATTAATTTTTAAAACTAATTAAAGTTAGTTAAGGGTAAAATATTATTAATTTGTTTGTCGACTATGCATTTTTTATTGTAAATATTACAAAATGATATCACGTTCAACATCAGCGTGTAAACTGAGTTAATTTGTGTGGAAGCATAAAATGTACTAATTTGAGGTTTGATGTCGAACGCCGACTGGTCCAGATACTGACATACATACATACATATATACATGGATGTGTGATGTCAAACCCAAAAGTCATAAGGTTTTGCCTGATGGCATAATAAAGTCAATGGACTTAAGTGTCTGTTTCGCACTAGATGTGAAATGTTGAAACTAGCAAATAAAGTAAATAACAAAAAGAGACAGCAGATGAAAAAACGTTTGAACTTGGCAACGAAACGAGAAAGAAATTAAAGAAAAAATGCTCGCAAAAGCAAAAGCAAACAACATAATAGCGTAAACTTGAGTGTGTTAAATGTACATACATATGTATGTATATAATTATAGAATTTGGCATAAGCAGAAAAATATGTATGTATGTATGAATGTATTATACAGCTAAATATTTCAGACAAGCGTGTTCATGTCCATGAACGTGAAGGTGTCTTATACCGGACGAACATACATATGTACATACGTTTGTTTATTGATTTTTTTATTTTTCAGCTGATTTGTTTTGTGAGCAATTGCCGTTATTATTGTTGTTTTTAATTTTAGTGTGTATTCATTATTGTTGCTTTTTTTTGTGGCCAAAGTGTTACGCAATGTGGGATAGCAAAAGTTAAAAGGGACAGCAAAATAACACAGCTGTTGCAGCAGCAACTAGGAACAAGAGCAAACCAGAAAAGTTAGGTCAATGCCAAAGTGCGAGCGTAGTAAGTAGTGCCAACGGAAACGAAAACGAAAGCTGCGCAGTGCTTTCAAGACGAGCAAGAGAAGAGGCGGATGGGTTGGGTGAAATTCGCCTGCCTTGGCGCACACTCGTCTGCCGCGAAAAAAAAGACTAGGTCACTGTCGACCAACAGCTGGGATGTGGAGCAGTCGCCCGACAAACAATATTGCATAATACTTTGCCCGTCAATTTGGCAAAAATGTACCAAAAATAGTTGCAAGCAAGCAAAAAATTCCTTTTGCAACCTGATGCCAGGGCTCATCGCTACTTACCTGGGTCGTGAGAACATTTTGCTCTTATGTTCGTAGAATTGCTTTTGATGTGTTATCTATTAGTGTTATACTAGTAGCTTGTTTATTGTTTGATAGTACTTATTGCTAGGTATTAATACTTTTTGTTACGCGTTCGAACACACGGCAATGACGAGCCTACCCTTAGTACGGCCAACACACAAAACTAAGTATTCAACGCGACGCGGCTTATTTCTGACGCGCGAAGCTCTCGGCAAATGATGAACGACGAATGCCGAACGTACGACAAAACTAACAGAACTTGCGCGGCGGTAATTGTAAACAGTGCTGAATAATGCTTTTATAAAATTAGTGATGCCACATCAAGTTTTGTATGCCGATGTTATATCGATAATAAGAATCGATATCTTTAAGAATGATTGAAATTAAAAAATTAATTTAAAATTAAAAATATTAATAAATTAAATTAAATTAAACGAACATGGAGTTAAAGAATCATGACTAATGGTCCATATATTTTTAAAGTGAGATTACAAGAGCTATTATTATGGTAATAATTCTAAGTGTATGACGCGGTCCGCTGGACACATAGCTTTGCATGGATCCAGTGCTATCAGAGTTTTTCAGGGAATTCTTAGTAGTCATGGGTTCAAATGTGTAGAGAGCGCGAAAACCATTGGCAACAAAACGATCATTGGAATGAAAAGATACACGAAAGAAACGGCCATCAGAGCGTACTTCAAAGTCTGGTAACTTGCCACAGTATCTGGTAAATTTGCGATCCGTACTCAAAAAATTGGAGAACTCCACAAAATCGCTAGCCGTTTGATGTTCACAACTGGGAAGTATTAAACAACCGAAAGATATAGTATTTTAAAAGATTAATTGAGCCACTTTACACCTACGTGCTAATGCCTTCAATATCAAAGTATGTAAAGCGCAGGACGATGCGTTCATCGGCTCCATAGAAGTAGTAATTGCATACGACATTCTCCGGATAGAAGCCTGGAAAATTTGGTGAGTGAAATAGACCGCTAATCCGCTCGCTGCTGTTGTAGGCAAAACTGCATTGGTTTCCCTGTTGAACGCCAGACGTTATTCCATAATCTAAATAATTCATTATTAGTTAAAAAACTCAGAGAAAGTCCGATTGTTGCAACTCACTCGTTAGAAATCTATATTCGGCTCGAAATCCATAATACTGCACTTTGTTGGTCATGGTTGGCGGATATTTACCAACAAATTGCAGCTGAAGCTTCTGGCCGTTGGACATGATGGGCTTGGGCAAAAAGGCGCCGCATAACAGCTCTTGTGTCTCGTATTTACCGCGCACCTCTCCCAGCACATGGAGTGCATCCTGATCCTGACAGCGACTGGAGTTTTCTGCTTCCGTTGGTATATTAAAATCATGAAACTTTATTTGTATTATTTCCGGCTTCTGCGATTCAAATTCGTAGCGGCATTGCAAAACGACAGCTGAGTTGATATTTTTGTTAATCGCCGAGCCGATAAATGAGCCCATCAGCTGATTCGATTCGAAGATGCCAGACTTGTTGACGCGCGAATCGTACTTCTGCCGGCAGTGCTCTGAAAAGAAGAAGAAACCAGAATTTCATCATTGTTTACAATAAATTGATGCTTAAATTGTCGAGCAACTGTCGTGTGTTGCGCTTTACTGGTATTTGGAACAGAGCTATGGGCAGCAAGGCGCAGAATGAGGACAACAAGCTGGACACATTTCGACGGATTTGTGATGAAATAGCCGCCGAATCGAGTTACTTGCGAAAGGTTGAGAAATTGGAGCACTTCTTCAAAAAAGGTAGCAGTGGCAGTAGCTTTCAGGGCGACACTTTGCAGTGGGTGCAGTTCCTTATACCAGGCGCTACGCAACGCGTCTACAATTTGCAAAACAAGGCTCTCATTAAATTATTTGCTCGCATTCTGCATGTTGACCAGCAACAAATGCATTTGGACCTGGAGCAAGGTGAGTTCCATAAACTTTTAATGTTGGTGCTGCTCTTAAAATTCAGTTGTCTCCTAAAGACGGTGACATTTCGGAAACACTACGCAAACACTTTGCCAGCTCAAACAAACTAAAGCCGCAGACACAAAGCAAACTCTACCTGTATGAAGTGGAAAAGTTTCTATGCCAGCTGGAACAGCGCACCAAGGAGGATGAGCAAACGGAGGTGCTGCACGCGTTGTGCAAGCAGGCAACAGACTTGGACTTGCGCACGTTCATCAGGCTTGTCAAGCAGGATTTGCGCATTAACGCCCGTGCCAGGCATATACTGGACGCATTTGGTCCACTAGCCTATCCCGCGTATCAATCCTCCCGTGATTTAACAGCCATTGTGCAAAACTTTGCGGGCTGCCTGGATAAGCCTACACTTCAGAAAACTCCCGCAAAGGCATCGGGTAAAAAGGCAAAGGGCGCATCTAGCAGTATTCAAGTAATGACGCCTGTTTCGCCCATGCTGGCTAGTGCCTGCAAGTCAGTGGAGGAAGCATTCAAAAAGAATCCTGGTGGATTGTACAGTGAGATCAAATACGATGGCGAAAGAGTGCAAATACACAAACAGGGCAGTGAATTCAAGTTTTTTAGTCGGAATCTCAAACCTGTAATGGATCACAAAATCAAAGAGCTCAAGGATTACATACCGCGTGCCTTTCCTGGCGCCGATGACATGATATTGGACTCAGAGATCATACTGGTGGACACAGAGACAGGCACTTTGCTACCCTTTGGCACGCTTGGTGCACACAAGAAGCACACCTATGCGAATGCTTCGGTGTGTCTCTTTGTCTTCGATTGCTTACTCTACGATGGCGCTGATTTAACACAGCTGTAAGTAAGAAACCACTTTCGACCAATTTTAAATGCTAAAGTTCTCTACATATTTAGTGCGTTTTGCAAGCGTCGCGAGATCCTGGAACAGAACATACAACCTATTAAATCCCATGTACAGTTATCAGAGTCAGAATTTCTTAAAACAAAGAACGAGTTGGCCATGATGACTGCCAAGGTGCTGCAAGCGAATTTGGAGGGTGTCGTACTCAAGAGCCCCAGTGGCACCTATCAGCCGGGCAAGCGCAACTGGCTCAAAGTGAAAAAAGATTATCTTTTCGGCGGCAAAATGGCTGACACGGCGGATTTGGTTGTGCTGGGCGCCTGGTACGGCTCTGGTAAGAAAGGCGGTGTGCTTAGCATCTTTCTAATGGGCTGCTATGATACGCGCGATCATCTTTGGAAGACGGTCACCAAGGTACACTCTGGCCTAGATGATGCCACCAACGATGAGATACATGAAGCTCTAATGAAGCTTACAGAACGCGCTGATGCCAACAAGCTACCCAATTGGCTGCTTTGCAAAAAATCCCTCGTACCCGACGTGCTGGCCAAGGTGCCGGAAAAAATGCCCGTTTGGGAAATTACGGGCGCTGAGTTCACACAATCGGAAGCGCACACTGCAGCAGGCATCTCTATACGCTTTCCGCGTATAACCCGCCTGCGCAGCGATAAAAGTGCTCTGCAGGCAAATGATTTGGCGCATCTGGAGCAACTCTATAGTGCCTCTAAGCAAAATGTCAATGTTGATCTGCTTCTGGCTAACTGTGAGTCGGATAATAATAGCACTTCGGATAATAAACTTGACCTGGAAAAGACGCCGCAGAAGGGAAAAACTATTAAAGGAGAACAGGCTAGCAGCAGAAAAAAGGCAAAGAGATCCAAAGACTACTCCGATGATGAAGAAGCAAAATTATCAAAATCACACAGCGCGCGAAAAATTTCTAAAGTAGATGCGCCCACATCATTATCCCAAGGAAGTGTTAAAGATTTCTTTAAGCCCAAAGTAGTAAAAGAAGAAGTGAAAACAGAGCTAAGCAAATCTCCGGAGCTTGTCAAACCTAATGTCAAAAACGAGAGTAGTAAATTATTTAGCGGATTGGTGGCGTACTTTTCTGTTGATGCAGCAAAGAGCAAGTACATGGATGAATTTGTTAATAGTGGTGGCTTGTTGACAAAGAACACACAAAAAGCATCTATGGTATTCCATGATGTGCCTATTACAAAAGATTTGACGCAGCTGAGGTAAATATTCTCGCTTGACTTTGCATTTGAATATACTCAATGTAATTTTTATATTTCAGACCCCTTTACCGTCGCAGCTGTCGTCATCTTAACGTAAAATGGCTGGATGCATCTGTAGAGACCAATTCTCTTCAGCCTTATCCACTCTATGCCTTGCAATTAAAACCAGAGTCAAGACGATAAGTTAATGTTATAATGTTTTAGTTAACGCCCTAAGCCTGCAAAGATAATATTTAAATTTGTACATTTTTGAATAATGTAATTTGCTTTAACTAGCCGCTTTTTGGTCCAATATTTATACAACTAATATTAACCAAAAAAATTGGAAATTTCAATAAAAAAAAACCATTGCAACTGTTTCAAAGGATGTAAACCGAAATTATGGAAAGTGACATTAATTGTCTCATTGGTATTTCGATAAACTTTGTAATTCACACTTTGACAAACTGAACTGTTTAATAACTATAAGATATTGTACTAACTATAAGATACACTCATTCTATTTACTCATAATATAGGAAGTAGCTGTCTTTTTATACTATTGCCAGTTCACTCTCATTGAACTTGGACACACTCAGAGCTCAATGGGCCAAAACAACAATGATTTGCAATTAGCCAAATTCAATAAGAGTCATTTGATATAGACTGCTCTGAGGTTATACAGCGGAACGTCATCAAAATTCCAGTTTTAAGCCAAACATACTCACATTAAAGATTGTATTGCTAGACACATCGTCTTGACTAGCTGCCAACTAACAGTGCGTCTTCAAGCAGCCTTTTACGATGTGTAAGTTATATGCATTTAATGGATTGTTTTTTTTTTTAAATATATTTACAGCAAAGTGCGAAAAGAGTAAGTGCAAGTGACGATATTGACGAGCGTTATGTGTGTGTGTATGGACAGTTATAACTTATTTGTGGTTCTTTCTGTTATATCACATAGGTTCAAGCCGAGTGTTTGGTTAACAACTTGCCCACTGGGCAGAGTTGCGCTTCGTATAAATAGCGTCAGCAAGTTCTGAGCAGTTCTCATTCAATTGGCAGCAGCGACTGCCTTTATTACAATCAGTACAATACCATTCGCGATCGAAAGTTGGATTTAAATCTTGTGCTAATTAACAACAAAAAATTATAATGAGTGTTGAATACGATGCGAAATCTGAAATGCAAACATTTTACAAAGACAAAACTATTTTTCTAACCGGTGGAAGTGGTTTTCTTGGAAAAGGTATATAAAAAAATTAAAGTAAAACACAAAAAATAAAATATATCTAAAAAAAAGTGAATAAAATAAATAAAAATGGAACTAACTGACAAGAACATTCCTTACATCTAAATAGAAAGATTTTTTTCAATCCGATCATATAAAACTTGTTCCTGAAACCTGAACATTATTCAAACAGCGAAATACCAACTAAAAAAAACCATATTCTTGTGTTTGCATATTTTTACATAAGCAAAGGCTCTATAAAATATAATAATCGATGTTAAAATAATTATTTGCTTGTTTTGCAGACAATTTTCTACAAAAAATATAAACTTGTGTCTAATTCGATTAGATAACAATTATAGAAAAGTTCTAGAAAAAATATACTTATATATGTCGACCGAGTAATCTCATTTTTTTTCAGTGTTTTAACAAAAATTTAAATATATCAACATTGCACATTGCTGTCAATGCTTTCCGTAGTCAGCAAAAAGATGGTCAGCAATATTTCGTATACGGCTCCAATACCATTTTACTATTTTTTTGTTCTACTTTATAAGTTTTTCAACTTAAAAATTGACATAAAAATATATTATATTAAATAATAACAGATACAAAAATACAAAAACAAAAATTAAATTGTTTTTATGTTGCTACGCAGTAAAAAATCGTATTTTATAAGAACTAGTTTTTACAGCAGAATTATTTGTTAGCCAAGGTCAAAACTGTTTGTATTGAGACATATAATTTAAAATGTAATGAGGAATGATTTGGGCTGTGTTCTTCGAAACTAATTATCCATTAAATCGGCCTCGCATTTTGTGTTAATCTATAAACAACGATCAATTCCCGCTATCTATTGAAAATACAGAATAAAAAACAGTATGGGAAACTTTAACTGATTCAAACTATAACATTATTATTGTTTATATTTTAGTGATAATTGAAAAACTGCTACGCACAACAGATGTCAAATGTATCTATGTCTTAATCAGAGCGAAACATGGCCAGGATATGTTGGAACGAATTGCTGACTGGAAGAATGATGCCGTAAGTGGATCATAAGTCATTTCAAAGTCTCAATAAAACTAGTTTGCTGTTAATTTACAACAAGGTTTTTGGATTGCTGCTTAAATCCGATCCTAAATGCTGGGATCGTATAATGCCCATAACGGGCGACTGTCAGGAAACGGATCTGGGCATCAGTCAGACGGACAGGGAGCTGCTCATGGAGCAGGTGCAGTTGGTGTTGCACGGAGCGGCAACTGTACGTTTTGTAGAGCCACTGCACTTGGCAATCGATATCAATACACGTGCCACACGCCTCATGCTGCAACTGGCCAAGCAAATGCGTCGATTGGAGGCATTTGTTCATGTGTCAACGGCCTTTTCGAATTGTGTCATAAGTCAAATCGATGAGTGCTTCTATCCGGAGAACTTGACCTGCACCGCCGACACAGCTCTGGCGCTAAGAGAGCAGCTAAGCAATGAACTGTTGGACAGCATGGCGCCAGCTCTTCTGGGCAAGTTTCCCAATACATACACCTACACCAAGGCCCTCGCGGAGGAGGTAATTCTTAAAGAAAGAGGTGATTTGCCCATATGCATCTTTCGGCCGGGAGTTAGTAAGTTATTTGAATCGACCAACATACAGATGTGTCATCAGATTTATTACCATTTTAGTTGTTGGCACGTACAAGGAGCCCGTGTCTGGCTGGATTGATAATCTCTATGGACCCATTGGTATATTGGTTGGCACTGCTTTTGGAGTTGTAAGAATCACACGATTGAATCTCAAAGCGCAGGCCACAATTGTGCCCGTCGATTACTGCGCTAACCTGGTCATAGCCAGCGCTTGTCAAACGGCCAGAGCGAATGCCACAAACTCAGAGTCATCGCAGGATTTGCCACCGATCATCTACAATTATGTGCCTAGCGAGCAAAACTTGTTGACCTGGGGCGGTTTTAAGGAGAAAGCCCAAAAGTTGGTCGATGTCTATCCGTTGACACAGATGATGTGGCTGCCATTCCTGCATTGCACCACCACACCCTGGCTCTTCAAGTTGGTGGCTTTCTTCTATCACATTTTGCCCGGCCATCTTATTGATATAGTGTTACGGCTGCGGGGACAGAAGCCACGCATGATCAAGGTCTACGAGAAGATACACAAGAATATTGAAGTCCTATCGCCGTTTGTGGACTCGAATTGGTATTTTGCGACGCACAATACAAATGAATTGTGGGAACGCATGTCGAAACAGGATCAAGAGCTCTTTACATTCGATATGAGCAGCTTGGATTGGAACGATTACTTTTATCGCGCTTTAGGCGGCATGAGAATATATTTGGCCAAAGAGGAACCCGGCGAAGAGACTTTGCAGCGGGCTAAAAAGATCATGGCAAAGTATGTATTTTGTATTTTTTAGTTCTTATTAATTTCGAAATTCCTCTTAACGTTTTGGTTTGTTTCTTAAACACAGATTTTACATACTGCATCGACTCTTGCAGTTTGTTCTTTGCAGTGGAGCTGCTGCCATTTTGTGGTCACTTAGTAAGCTTTTAGTAAGATTCTAGCTGAAACTATCGAAGGTTGTTAAAATCTACACTAAAAACAATATCAATAAACAGTTCATTAAAGTTAAATTCAATATCACATAAAACTCACTGCCCGTTGAAAGTCCTGCATAAGATGCAGCTATTGCCGTTTGCCAAAGGATGGCTATCAAATAGAGCTCGAATAACAAAGCAGAGCACAACATTTGAACTTGTCGACAACGCAAAACAGACTAACCATTGACAGTTAAAGAAATCGAAGCAACCTCTCTGTCACCCCCCGCAAACATTATCCACAGACCAAGTCGATTGGCCACATCCGTTGAAAAGGGCGCGGTGCCTTCCGGCATTCCGACAGACGGAAGCTGCCAAGCAGCGCGATGGCGGCAATTGCAAAGCCAATAGTCGAACAAGAAGTTTGCCGCCATTTGCTGCCGTTTAGCATAATTCGATTGAAGCCATTGGTGTGAGTCAGTCAGTCAGTTAATCTATAGCTAATTTATGGGGCGCCAACTTACGATTTGTGCGTCCCAGTGGAATATCCTTTGCCTTCACATTCTCCTCCTGCAAACTATTTGCTTTAGCAGCCGGCAGCTTTAGTGCTGTGCTGGCTATACTTGCTGCCTCCAGAATTGGCGCCAAAGGGGGGGATTGCTGCTCATTCGGCACAAACTTGTATTTGCCACGAAATCCTTTTGCGGTGCGATTCGAACTGGCATTAAATTCTAACAGCAAATCTGGTCCACTGCTCAAAATGCGACGAGTGGGACGTGGAGTACACAGGACATCAATCACGGCATTCATATGCGCTGATTCTGCATCGAATATGGTCAGGGCATCCAGTTGACAGCCACCGGTGGCCACTGGCGGCAGCTGCAGCTCCTCGAAAAGCAGTTCCACACGGCTCCCGGGTCTCCCGATGAACTTGTAGGCGCATTTGATGTGAGCCGGATAGTGGGCTGGGAAGCGCGGTGAGTGAAAGTAGCCCTGGCCCAAGTTGCCATCATGTCCGGTGCTGGCAAAGAAGTAAAAGTCACAGAAGCTATGCGGCACCAGGCGACCATTTGTTTTGAAATTGTCTGCACATGCATTAAATAAGTCATAAAGAATGTCAATTGGTTTCACAAATGCTCACCTTGCTTTAGGAATCGATAGCTCGCCGTCAGGTTAAGAGACCAGCCATCCAACTTGGTGGGTGGCTTCTGAAAGCTTAGCCGCAATCCTAGCAGCCTCCCAGCGCTATAAATAGGCGTGGCATTGCGATTGCTGTGCTGGCACCAAGTATATGCTGGCACTGTTGAGTTCTCGATGACGGGTTCGCGCAAATACGGAAAGACCTCCACGGTATCCAAGCAGCTGTCACCAAAATTGCATGAAAAAAAAAAAATATAAAAAGAAAGAAGGAAAAGTGCAGGGCGGTGTTAATCATATGGCAATATAAAGTATGGCCAAAACGTAATGATGTCGAAAATTTATTGGCCGATACTTTTTGGGGCTGTCCGCTTGGCCGGCTCGTTGGTCAGCCTATAAATAACCCGAAGCGGCCAGCGAACTGCCATTAAATAAAATGTTGCATTGCTATTTGGTTCTTCGTCATTTATTTTGATAAAAAGTCTAACAAAAGTTGGCGTTAAGGTTAACACAAAAATTCACGGTAGATGTCAAACGCACTGAGATGGACAGACAATAAATATTAAATCGATAATTTAATTGATTTACAATTCGGTTTTTGAAGAATTCGAGAAAATTAATGCAACTTGTGACCATGCCATAGTATGTTTAGGTTTAACAAAATGATACTCGATGAAAAGCTAGATACAAATATATTTATAATTTGGATACGAATATATTTTTATATCATTTAAGGTAAGAGGTACAGACGCATAACAAACAAAAAACAAGGAAAACAAATGTAATCAGAAAGATTGTTTTAAAAATGGTAATAAATAAAAATAAAGCTTGATGGCAATCTGGATGGATTTAATGTTAAAACAAATAAATAATAATAATAATAAATAAACAAATAAAACAAATGATAAATAAAAAAATAGATATATTATCAAGTGCAATTTATGAAGGTGCTACTAGGAACAAACTAAATATTATAATAAAACAGCATAATCTAAAAACTATGCTATAAAAACTAGAAGAAATTTTTTCAAAAAATTTGCCACAGTTTGTTGTTTTGTTTTGGGATTATATTTAGTTTTTGCGTTTTCGCATTCCACCCAACATGCGACAAAATGCTGGATAATCAATCATTGGTGGTTCCTCCAGTGTTTTGGGCTTGGCCATTGGAGCATGACTTAGCGCCTCCTTAGCCTCCTTGAAGGTCATTTTATCACCATAGTTGGTTAACTCCTCATAGATTCTATTATATTAAAAGCTCATTACAACAACTAAAACACACCACTTGATTCACTGCACCCACTTTTTTTCGTCGATCATGCCCGTGCCATGATCATCCCATTTGCTCCACGCCTCTAGCAACACCTCCTCCGGATCCAGCTCTTGAGTGCGACGGCACATTAGCTGCACAAAAGCATCATAGTCCAGTGGCTCACGTGCTTCCAGCATCATTTGTTCTAATAGCGGCTCGTTGGGCTCATTGCCCAATGCTGTGTAAGTGAACCGCAGGTCATCTCTCGATATTAGTCCATCACAGTCCGTGTCAAAGAGCGTGAACACCTATTCACATCAAAATCAGCAACATTTTTTGGCACCGCTTGACAACTCTAAGACTTACTTCCTTTAGCTCCGCGAGCTTAGAAATGTCCAGATCTTGTGGTGCCACAGGATCATCTGCACTAAGCTCTTCTGGCAGCGTGTAGTGGCCAGTGCTCTCTGGCAGCTTAAGCCTGGGATTAAATATCTCATTAATGACAGCCATTGCCTCCGACTCCGTTACGGACGCTGGTGGCTGAGGTGTGTGGGATGCTTTCCGTGCTGAACTGGCTCGGCGACGCCGCTGTATAGATAAGTAGTAGTAAAATACTTTACTAGTACTTAAAGATTCGCCAAATTCACTCACGCGTTCCAGATCATCCAGTGAAACCGTTGGATCCATAGACATTTTGATGCGATAAGCGTTTTAAAAGCGATTTACGCGCGATTCGTAAGCGTTTTACCAGCGTTTCACTAGCGGTTTTTTTCACTTAGGATTTTTTGCACTTTTGCTCTTTACCACGGAAAAAAAATGTTCACGACAACCGCGGCCAACGTTGTGCCCAACGCTCTGCCCAAGCTCCACTGAAATTTGTGGCGCCGCTGCTCACCAATTTTATTGACAAATCGATTTCGAAATTGCACTTTTCTTCTATTTTATTTATTTTTTATTTTTGCGTTACATTATTTTAATGCAGCGAAAATTGCTGGCAAATTTCGTAAAAATTGACACAAATTTGCGAGCGCGTATAACATTTATATATTTTTCTTTATAAATAACCAGGCATGCTGGGCACGGCTCCACGGACCCCCCAAACACACACAAGCACACACACCCATACATTCGTGTATGAGCAGCAGCCATATTGGCCTTCATAAGGTATTTTAATTACATTCGCATTTTGATGGCTGTCGCGCAGCTGCCAGCAGCCAAACAGATCCAGATCTTGGATCGATTCGGATTTGGATTCGCATTTGGCAGGCAGCGGGTGGAAATTGTACGGCTGGATTACTACGGCCGGAAGCGTTTCAACTCACCCGGGTCGCAATTGCAGCTGCTGCGGCTGAAAGGCCACCAGCTCGTCGGCCATGCCACCAATGAAGATCATCAGGCAGTTGTTTTTGGCGCCCAACGCATGGCTGGCATTTATACTCAAGCTGCCCCATTGTGTGGCATTGCGCTCGTTGGCATGCAAACACGAGCAGTCTGCAAAGTAAAAAGTGCACTCACCTTAATCTTCTATTAGAATCAAGTGTAAACCAACTTACCCAAATATAATTGTGATTGTTTATTGTTGCCAGCAACGCAACTGGCTAAAATCAGTGCCAGAAGCAGAGTTAAACAAGCGGCCGCCATCACCAGCGGCCAAATTGCGACTGCTAAGCATCAAAATGTTATTCCTGCCACTTACCACTTTGCCACAACGTTCGTCCTGTGCCTGCTTGTGTGCTTTAAAAATAGCCATGCGCTAACCACCCCATCCCATTTAGCTGGTCCAGTTTAGTACGACCATTATTAAATTTAAGTTGAGGTTTTTTATGAAGCTGCCTCTGCCGCTGCTCACTGCTCGCTGCAGGTGTTGCCATCGAAAACAGTAAGTTGGTGGAGTCTGTGGTGGTGGCGTCAGCATCAGTCACAAAAACAAAATGTTCTGACTTTGTAAGCTATTTTTAAATGGATTTTGTCCCTACAATGATTGGCAGCTATAACTGCTCAAGACAGGAAACAAACAAATTTGGAACGATGCGGCATTCTTTTCGTTTTGGCCCCAAGCTTATATAATATTAAGGTTGACTAGCTAGAATCATCCAAATTAATCGAAACAAAGCGAAGAAGAATAAATAAATACATATTTAAAGCTTAAAGAGTACGTCAATATGATGACTAAAAAGATAATCATATAACTAATATGTAATGGAATGAACATGCATAAACATTCAATATTTGTTAAGATTATAAGCGCGTACCGCAGTTGTATAAATCATATTTGTCATATTTCATATTTGTTTCTATTATCAAGCCACTTAAACGGCGAAGAACTACTGACAACTGCACATTCTGACACTCACTTTTAGCTACACAATAACCGAGTTGAAATAAGGATGATCATTCTGATTCTGTAAAGCAAGCAAAAGATTCAACTGTGCTCTTATTTTATTTGATATAAAAACGTTCATTAAAAATTAAGATATATAAAAATAAAATAAAATAATTTTCGAACTTGACAGATATTCAACTCGAACTTCTTTGCAACTATACATTTACGTGTCCAAATGTAACAATGTTTATCCTTTGCCTATTAATGTCTTTCCTAATTTATACATACCAGATTATCTGTTTAATATAGCTTCGATTCCACATCAAAAGCAAAACACCAATAAAAGTGTATTAATTACAACACTAACACAAACACGAGTATTCTTTCAATTATTATAACGTCCATGGCCAATTAGGTGCCACCTGTTTGATTCATTTTGGACCTAAATATGTCCGCTAGCATTACAGCTTTGCTGGCATTAAGTTCTTCATAATCGTAGGGTGCCATGTGTTCCTTGCAACGTTCCAGCCATTGCCTGATATTTTTATAGGGTTTAAGTTCGAAGCCAAAAGCTTCCAGTTGGGAAACGGTTACCAGCAGCGTTAGATCCGCAATAGTAAAATGTTTGGCTGCAGCATATTCTCTGCCCTCTAGTATTGAATTAAGCCAACCAACAGCTTCGGCTAACCTGGCACGTTTTCCCTCATCCAATGGGGCGCCAATGATCATTGTGGGAAACTACGAGAGACAAGATCATGAAAAATAATTTAAATGATAACGCTTTTAGCAACTTACATAGAAGTCGTCTAGGCGCTGGTAGAGTGTGCCCAGATCAAAGTTTAGTCGCTGATCCACAAGTGCTCTTACACGTATATCCGAAGGATACAGCTCATCCGTTTTTCCATAGGCAGCTACCAAATACGAGAGTATGGCGCGACTGTAAGAATATACACAAATAGAATTATGATCTTCAATTAATAACAAAATTATCGACAACTTACCTTTCCCACAGCACCAGTCCTTGATCGTCCATGGTGGGCACACAATGTTGCGGATTCATGGCCACAAAATCGGGCTTGAGCTGCTCTCCCTCCAGTATGTTGACGATCTTCAGCTCAAAGTCAAGTCCAAGCATTTTGGCCAAGAGCAGTATACTGCGACATGGTGGACTGGGAGGCAGATAGTACAGCACTGGCGTGGACATCTTTCCACCACTGATAATTAGGCAGTAGACAAATTCGGTTACAATTTGTTCGGTTTGATACATCAGTTACGACTGAAAATAATTACTTAAACTTGGCCAGCAAATGTGTGTGCTCAACAGAAAATCGATGCATCGATTTAAAAATGATTTATTAATGCAAATTGTTGGAAAATTTTCTTTTTAACCCCCAGTTGAAAGTGGGACTGAATTAATTGCTGAGTTAAAAAATTACATTAAAGGTGAAAAGTCATGAGACCTTTAGCTCAAAATATTAAAAAACGTACGAATAATGTAAAAATAAAGTATGATTATGTATTTTGAGGAAATTCTGTGCCTTATATGATTCACTCTCATTTCGACTGTAATTAACTTTGTCTTGCAAATAGTTATGTTTATAGGGTATACAAAACGTCTATTCTGATGTCATACAAAATATAACCGCAAACATGTTAATTACAGCGTGTTTGCTTTACTAATTTATCCATTATTGATATGGGAGAGCTTATGCCCCATCAGCACCTGCTGCTCTGCATACTCACACAATCTTATGCACCAGCTTGTGCTGCACTATGGCCACAGAGTCGATGTCAATGCAGTTCCCCAGTGTGCCTGCGAGTGTCGAGCTCTACTGTTGACGCGACGGAGCTTAACAGGTTCTACTTCTGTGGCTGCTGTGATAATGTTGATAATGACAATGATAATGATGATATAATCTTGTGTTGTGTTAACTTGTCAACGTAGCTGTCCGTGGACGTATCCGCCGTAGCTGTTGTCAACTTCGCTGCTTGCCTGCCTGTTTGAATTTCCAGAATATATATTCATGTCATCGGTGGCTGCTTGGCGCTTTTGTTTCATGCTTGTTTTGTTTTGCTATTTTCGTTTAGTTTTCATAGCGAACGTTACCTGGACGACCAAAGCGTCGCCTCGACTAATGTGTGTTCACCTGAGTTCAGTTTGAGGACGGTTGAGCGGGTAGATGTGGGGGCGTCAGGTTGTAGGACAGTAGCTTGATTGAGGGCGGCTACCGAAACTCGGTCAGGAATTCGTGTTCGTGTTTTGTGTAATATATCTAAAATTAAGTCACTACATAATTTGTTGCAGCTTCGTGTTTTATATGTTATTGATTGTTGTAAGTCTTTCCAATTGAGTGGAGCAAGGCGATGTACATGGAAAGTGAGTTTGCATTTAAGGTAACTTTTGGCATAAAGTGTCTTATACTATTAGCAAAGTAAACTGAATAGTCAAACTAAAGACAACTCAGCCATGCACACTATCTTGACCATTACTGTTAGCGCAACTATTGTCATGGCCTCTTGTTAAACTATTACCTGAATGGCTATTTTAGCAGGTAAATAAATGACAATGGTTGTTTTGGGAAAATTCTTTAAAACTTCCAAAGACATTAGCCATGCAATTCTGGGAAACCTTGCCATTAATTGCAAAAGGGACCAGGGATAACAGGCAAAAGAAAATGTCTGAAAATGTCTACCCAAGCCTATAAAGGAGCATTGCAGTGCGGCTTGCGTAATCAGTCGTCTGTGTAAGCCGAAGTGATGCAAGTGATGAGTT
This sequence comes from Scaptomyza graminum, assembly GCA_018901835.1. NCBI lineage: Eukaryota > Metazoa > Arthropoda > Insecta > Diptera > Drosophilidae > Scaptomyza > Scaptomyza graminum. Next base: position 1,739,198 of record JAEIFL010000290.1, read on the forward strand.
TTCGAAATAAGTTCAACATGTTGCTGCAGCTAATGTTGCTACTAGCAATATTGTATGAGGCACAGACGCTGCCAGCGTTAGAAACTGCACCGGGTGCAACAGGCGTCAATAGTATAGAGGAGTCGGACAAGCTGCCTGATACCAACATTGATCCGAATGCATTAAATGAAGCAGGCTTAGTGATTGTGAACGCAACCAGTCAGCCTGCTAATGGCAGCACTGAGCCCCAGGAACAAGAAATAGTAAGTTAGAGTGACAACACTTAAATTCACTGTCTAAGCTAATCCCATATCCAGCCAGGTGACAATGTGGCCAGTGCCAGCAACAATGAGCCAGTGTCCATCTATGCCAGTGGATTGATTACACCCGAAGCTTTTCAACAGTACTTGAGCCAGTATGGTGGTGCAGCTGGATTGGCACCACTTGCCGCTGCCTATCCAGCGCCAATGGCAGGCGCACCTGGTCTCTATCCCTATCCGGGTCCCATAATGGTGCAGACCGGCTATGAAGGCTTTTTGGTGCCGGCCAATCCACCTGCCTCAGTTGCGAGCACAACTGTTGCGGCAACCACAGCTCCCTCGACAGACTTGAATCCTTTAATGGCCTTCGCATATAGATTGCTGCCCACCATATTGATGTCAACGTTGTTCCGCATTGCTGCCGTTGTGATATCCGCCGTGGGCGTAATACTGTTTGGAGGTGCCATTACCAACGCTCTCTGCCGTCTGACGCCCATCTGCGAAATTCCTAGCAAAGCAGTCAATATTCTACGTTCGGGTGGTGCACAAGATGTGGGTCGCATGTTAGCTGAAGAAATTACGCCGGAGCGCGTTAGGCGCACCACCGAATTTGTACGCAATGCCATTCAGAAATATCGCCACCTGCAAAAGCTCGTCGAGAAGGAGTAAAAAAGAATTTTTGATTAGAAACTTCTTTTAAACGTGATGAGATTTTGTGTTAACTTTAATAATTTGCTTGTAAACTTGAAGAATCGAAAAATATACTTCTAATTTTAGTCATTACAAATATAAAGTTGTTTACTTTTACATTTTATTTATATCAATCTTTTTTAATTTGACTAAGGCATAGCATTTTCATGGAAAATAAATTAGGATTGGACTTCCTTCATCTTTGCATCGAACCATTCCTTCATCTGCATCATACCTTCCCGGCTTTCGTCCCAACCAGGTGTTTCCTTTTGGGCATTTGCGTACCACTTGGTAACGCAGGGATACTTGGTAAGATTGAAGCCCGTTGCGTCAAATGTAGAAACGGTGGCCAAGATCGCAATATCAGCGATGGTTAGCTGTCCACCAGCCACATATTTCTGACCTGACAGAAAAGTGTCCAATAATTCAAAGGCATCTTCTATCTTTTTGAAGTTTTCTGGAGTACCGGGTTTGTTGTGACGAAATAGTGGATGGTAAAAGGCACCAAATGACTTAATCAAGACATCCATATCGAAGAAAAGACGTTGATTAACCAAAGCCTGTTCCTTAGGATCTTTGGGATAGAGTGAGTCATCTTTGCCATACTTCTCAACCAAATAGATAAGAATAGCACGTGATTCCCACAACACAAAACCATTGTCGACGATCGTTGGAATCGTGTGCTGTGGATTGATCTTTAGAAATTCTGGTTTCAGCTGCTCACCCTCGATTGTGTTAAGAAGCTTCTTGTTGAGCTCAACTCCCACTGCCTTTGCCAGCATTATGACTGAACGGCAGGGGGGTGAACCAGGCAAATAGTAGAAATCCATGCTGAAATCAACGTCTTTCCTTTAACGATTATGAACGTCAACTGACCGACGGAGCGCAACAGCAACAGCCACTATCTGGGTTTTGTTTTGTTTTTGTAAAAATACAGTACGACCTCGCTCAATGCAACTTTTTAAAATTTGGCCCATTGCGAAAACTGAGGTTATTGCAAAAACCGAGGAAAAATTTTCTGTTGACCATGAGACCTATTTCCAAAAAGAGATGCCTTCGCCAACCATTAAAATTTAAGTTCATCGAATAAATCTGTGTTCAAATCAAGGATATCATTTTATATAACATATTTATTTTTTGGGAAACGGAGAAATTGTGGTCAATACTTTGCTACAATTTATACTTTTCTGATCAGCTGTTTTGCAAAGATCTCAAATGTTTAGAATTCGGGTGTTGAAATTATCGATGAGTTGAGTGTAACGAGGGTTGCGTTAAGCGAGTTCGTACTGTATTATGTTTGTCATTGTTACTGTCAGTTTCATGTGTTATCTTCTAGCAGATATCTATAACTGATAATAGAAAAATTCATAGCCTAATTAATACCGATAAATTCTTGACAGAAGTCTAAAAAAATTCTAATCGCATTTAAGTGCACTTTAGGAAAATTAAAATTATATTTATCAAAATGTTAATCAATACGACTAAAAGGACAGATGATAAGATTAGCTCATATCGTTTAATGGATCAGAAACTAAGTATAACATAAAACCTAAATTAACGTCACCAGCCGAACTTTTATATGTATGTATGTGTGCCATTATCGATGTGCTTTTTATTTTAAATGTGAAATAAGTACAAAAGGAACAAAAAGATTTATAAGTAGGTATGTTTGAAAGGGTATTTGTTGTCGTCGATTGGGGAGATATTCAGGAATTAAGTAAAGTGGCCTTTTCGATAGATAAGGCACGAGAGATAAGTTTGGAGCTTGTGAAGCTTACGGAATACTCTCGAGAGGCAGCTTAGCTCAAACACTCAAAAACCACATATAGAATACAGACAATATCAATCATAAAGAGTTATAGTACACAAATATAAGTACTGTTCTATATTTGAGAAGAGGCACTTATTTAAGAAACTGTGAGAGAGCGAGTGTGAATTATACCTTCAACTCACTTTTATGTACTTAATTGGGTTGTTCTTTATCGTCACACAAAAAAATAAAAAAAACAACTGTCGTAATCAATATTCTAGCTGCAGGATAGATTTCTATAAATAGCTTCAAATAGCATACAAATACAATAAACATATAAAGAGAATATAATTTGATGTAGCTACTCGGTACACTCACGCATGTACATCCTTTATCTGTTATCGTTGAGTTAAGCTACAAAACTGTCTCTAGAAGTATCCAGAATAATGACCAGACAAGAACTACATATGCATACAATTACCAAATCTTACAACGTCTTGGTTTACTTTTTAATTTGTTAAAAATATTCAATGCATAAAGACACCATTTCATCTTGTGTTCAGCCATACATATAATATTTAATGTTTGATAATGACATTGCTATAGAAACCAGGGTATATTTTGACTCGACCATTATATTAAATTGCCTTAAAAAATATATACCTTGTCTACTTAATAACTTAAGTCCAAATATACCATATCTGTTTTAATTGACTGGTACAGGGTATAAATTATCGCTGTAAAGCTCTCATTCCGTTTCTCTTAATTAATTCTCTTTATGTACTTGATCTCTTTAAAATGTAAACATAAGCTCTCTCATATAACAGCTTGCCAATTTTGTCTCTTTAATGCTGACGCTTCGTTTTTGGGGTAGTATTCGAATTGTTTACAATTAAGTAATAGTGCAGTGTCATGCTGATAATACGATTCTAAAAATATCTGGAAAACTGATAAAAACTACAAAATGTTTGTGGTCTGCCATGATTTATATAGAATCTTCGAGTGTTATTTACAATTAATTGGCAACAACCGTTGGATTTAATCATTGATTTACTTTCTATAGAATATGTTTATACCCATATTATTTATGATTATATCAGATTTGTAATTAATATTTTCAAGCCGATGTGCTTAAGGCTTGAGTCGACTGCTGCAAGAATTGCAAGGAATTCACACAACAGCATTAAAAAAAAATGTTTATAACGTACGTAACATTATATTTCATTGTTTATTGTATAAATTTAACAACATATATAATTTCACTAAAAATAATTATCCACATTTACCGTGGCTCAGAGCTTATTTGATGCAATGTCAAGAAAAAGTGCCATAAATTAATTATTGTTTTAATTTCAAAATTTCAATGACCGATAGTAATAATAATAATATATTAAGCACCAAAGTAAATACATGATCCCAATTTACTGGGGTTATGAACACCAGCAAACCGTAAACCCCCAAATTTTTGAAAACTTTGAATATATTTTATGAAAATAGGCCAATTATTTTCAGTCAGTTTAGTCTCATTCTGCATGATAATTAAAAATCAGGATATTTACCGAGCATGAAGAGTGAAAAATCATCAGGAAAATAAAAGAAAACTCTATTCCCCAAAACTGACTCAACTGGTTATAGACGCAATGGGGAAAGTTTGAAGTGTACTGTACATGTCCATAAGTACGTACAAAATGGGGAAAAAGAGAATCTTATGCAAAGAACATGAGAAAATGACAAGCAAACAAATATGTATGTACATAAATATGTAAACAAATTAGCAAATAAAGAGTATCCCATATATGAAAATTAAGCTGAGCACTGAGCGGCAAATTGACGACTCAAAAATTTGTGTTGATCTTCGTGTTCATTAGATCTGCGGAGTGTTCATTAGAAAGTTGCCGCTTTCTGTGGCACAAGTGAAGGGTAGCAACAAAAATACGTAATCCACATGTTGGTTGTTAGCTACAGTTTGGATTATATTCAAATGTATGTCTATAACATACAGCCCAAACTTCATAATATATAAGTTAACACAAACAAAGTTATGGCCACACATACAAACCCACTTGAGCAACGGCAAACAAGCAAAATTAACTAACGCTACTAGTGGTCTCTCTTTATGACGGTTTGTGCTTGTATAAAAATTCAAATACATTTACTCTCCCGTATCATTTTTGCCGGTATTATGGCGCAAGCACTTCAGGCCGGGTGCTCTTGCCCTGATGGAATTAATAATATGGGCTCGTTTTTGACAGCTCGCTCAATTTGGGGTACCAATGAGCTCAAATCGCTCAAAATGAGCACAACAGCAGGGACGCAAAACAGTTATACTCCTCTATAGCACCCACAAATTTAAGTGACAAGAGAGCAAAAACATTAGCTTTTGCCTTCGCACTTTCGCTGTCAGAAATTGGCCAACCTTATTAGAATCATCTTTGCTCGTGCGTTCGAAATTCTAACACAGCCGAGTTCCATAAATGCTGTCCGCCTCTCCAAAGACCCGTCAGTGTTGCTTGATACTTGGTACAGTGCGCTGCGTCTTAACTACAATACAAAATGTAAGTGACTGTGTATAAAAATGTATTTATGTAAATGTGTTTTTGTTTATGTATGTGACATTGAACTTGTTGAGCCAAAAAGAAAGAGAAAATAGAAAATCTAATTGTTAAAGAGAACCCAACTATGACATCAGAACAGCAAATTACAAAAGAATGAAAAAGAAACAAATAGAATTTGAGTTGCTTTTTGTGTTGCCTTTTTATACCCTGAATCCATTAAATGGGCTTAACGGTTTTGTGCAAATGTATGTGACAGGCAGACGGAAGCATCTCCGTCCCAATAAAGCATACATATTCTTGATCAGCATCAACATCCGAGTCAATATAGCAATGTCTGTCTGTCTGTCTCTATGAACGAGTCGGCCCCAGAGAATATTAAAGCTGAAGACTTCAAATTTTTAATTTTTCCTTAACCATTAGCACATTAAGTTTGTTTCAAATTTCAAATTATCGATAAATCTTTCCGTTTTTGGTATACACAGATACCGATAATACTAAAATGTCGAATTTGGAAAATATCGAACGTGTTTAAATATTGTAGATCAAAAAAATAAGGAAAACCTGTAAAGATTAATTCGAAACCGGCTATCAAGCTTTCCCGACTAGAGCTTTCGTAGTTGTTTGCTATTTTTATAGACCGCATCTTCTGATCATTGGTTTTCGTCTATCTTATTTTAGTAAAATGGCTGATTTCTACTATTTGCCCCTGGCCGCGTCCTGCCGATCCATCCTCATGACTGCCAAGGCTATTGGTTTTCAGTTGAACAAGAAGATTTTGAATATAGATGTCGGTGAGCACATGACGCCCGAGTTCATCAAGATTAACCCCCAGCACACCATTCCCACTCTGGTGGACAATGGCTTCACTCTGTGGGAGTCACGCGCCATTCTGATCTACCTGGTGGAGCAGTACGGCAAGAACGACTCTCTCTACCCCAGTTGCCCCAAGAAGCGTGCTGTCGTCAACCAGAGACTGTATTTCGACATGGACATCCTGTATAGGAGCTTTTCCAACTACTACTATCCTCAAATTTTTGGCAAGAAACCCGCCGATCCTGAGATGTACAAGAAGATGGAGGAAGCTTTCGGTTTCCTTAACATCTTCCTGGAGGGTCAGACCTATGCTGCCGGTGACTCACTTACTCTCGCCGACATTGCCCTGCTCTCCAGCGTGTCTACCTTCGATGTTTCTAGCTTCGACTTCAGCAAGTACGAGAATGTTAGCAAGTGGTACGCGAACGCCAAGAAGGTGACTCCCGGCTGGGATGAGAACTGGGCCGGTTGCCTGGATTTCAAGAAATACTTCGATTAAGCGATATTCCTTAATTCAAATATTACATATTTTTAAAGTTACTATATGAATAAAGCACACAAAATAACATTTAAAATTTTATTTTCGCTGAGTTCGGCTGGATTTGTGATAGAATTGCCAGGTTTGTGTACCATCTTCCCGGGTGGTTTTCACAAATATATATGAGCTAATCTGGACCGGCTGTTCTCAATAGTTTAATTACTATTAATTTTTACACCATTATTATTAAATATATATGTTAATTCATCTAGATAGAAGACATAAAATTGCTTCAGACTTATGCAGAAGGCGATACAAAAATGTGTGCTGATTTGCATTGTGCGACAGTTTGTTGCAAACTAAGTTTTCACCTCAAAACAAAAAATCTTATATTTTTTTGAGTACAATTCAACTCACTACCTTTTTGGCTTCGATTGATGACTTTCATGATCACGTCTTCACTATCTTTATTTGTGGTGATGACATTCAAGGCCACTCCTCTCTCTCTATATATATTGGGACTCAAACAGAATAAGCAAACCTTGTTGTCAAGAGAGCGAACAAGTGCATTCAATTGCACTCTTAAGTACTGTTTTGAGTGCCCACATGCTAGCTCTGTAGACTAGTGTGTGTAAGTTTTCTCTGTACAATACACATTTGCCAACTGTTTGCTTTCTCTTTATTTTTAATGCCGGCCGCTATTGAATGTTGTTTTTTATCAAAAACAGTTGCCATAGGTAACAAAGTAATCACGAAGCTCAAGTGGAAAAATGTACAATTTATGTAGTACAAGTTTGTAGCTAAGCCCTTTGAATTTTCGCAAAACTATAGAGGGTAGTAATTTTTCATCAAAAGCCATAAATCAGCCAATAGAAATTGAAAACATTAGAGGAAAATTAAAATACCAAATTTATATTGTAAATATTTTAGAAAAATTAAAAATGCATCCTCTTTGCTAGACGGAAAAAATGATAAAGCAAACTTTTAGTTTTACTCGGCATTCTACCGCTCCATTCTGATGCTGGCAAAGGCTTTGAGTATTAAGCCTCTTACTTTCTTGTTGAATTCCCGAGAAAATTTTATTTTACAAACTTAATTTAAAATTTATTTTTGGGTTTAAATTTAATTACATATTTCAATTAAAATGTTATAAATTTAATTGTAAATCAGTCGAATGCTCGTAGTTGATACTGAGTAAAGTATTTATTATTATCATTTCAATTATTCCGTGCTAAAATCAAGAATTAATTTCGCGAGTTCTCAATTCAAGTGCTGAACTTAATTTTAGCCCGTGCTTTTTTCTATCCGTAGTGAGATATTTGGGGGCAGGGTATGTTTTAGTCAAGCTTAACTATTTTTTTTTTGTGAACTTATGACACATGCAATGTCTACTGGTTCAAACTGGTTATTCAGGCGTCTGAATAATTTTTCTTTTCGCGACCTTTCTCCATAGTGTATTCATCTCATCGTCAGACATCAATGCGTAATAACCCAACCACCTGTAAGGCCTTGAGCATCTTTGTTTATGTTTTCCATTGAAATTATGTACAAATGAGTCGCCGATGCTTTGGGGATTTTCGTATGTTTCGTATATTCTCGTCACTGGAAAGAGCGACTAAGCTAAGCGCTCTCAATAGATGGGCTGTTTAGTTTGTCTCTTTAATGCTGACACATCATTTTTTGGGTACTGACGTATACGGCGAAGAGCATTCGAATGCTCGAATTATTTTTAATTTGGTAATGCTGCACTGTCATGCTGATTGTAATATTTTAAAAAACTGATAAAAAAAAAACTAAAAAATGTTTGTGGTGATAGAATTTTCGAGTGCTATTTACAATTTATTGCAACAATTGATGAATTTCATCATATTGTAATCAATATTCATTTTGATATGGCTTAACGCAAAGTAAATAAAATATTAAATACCGACTGTGGAATTTTTTCTTAAAATTAACATCATATGCAGGTGTCACAATAATGTTTAGAATTCTGCCTGTTAATCAATACTTTTTTAGAATAACTAAGAATTAAATTCCTACTACTATTTGACATAAATGTGTGGATCAACAAATTATTTATGTTGTTCCACGTGGACTTATCGGTCATTATAATAATTAAAAGACAATTTGAAACTTTCCTTTAGAACGAATCAATATCTGTCTTAATGTACATATAATTTTTCATATTGCGTGTCTTTGAAGGTAAAAGTTTTAGTTGAAATTCAGCCCTGCTATCATCATTAGAAAAGGCTTTGTTAATTGTTTGCTTTGGTCACCTTTAATGGAGAGTCATTAGCTTTTTAGCAATTTACATACAGTTTGTATTCAAATATACCATGTACATTGTCTTTACATATAATAATTTACTTGCCTTGTTTGAAAACGCTTTTACTCTCAACCGAACGAATGCCGAAGGCGTAGGAGGCTGACCGGCACAGGGTGATATGAAGTAGAGTACATACAACTGCTTTTCAATTACAAACATACACATGTACTAACATATACATAGAAGCCCGTAAATAATTTAGCATATTTGAGGCCATAGATATGTACATATATGTATGTATTAACTTTTAGTCTGTATTATACTATTACATGCCGCTTTTTTTCTTTCTTAATAAAATTGTTTTGCCTTTATGTGGTTAAATCGTTCATAGTATGCACACACCTACATGCATACATATGTATGTACATAATTACAGATGTAACTTTTGTGACTGTATTTGTAAATATTTGTGCTGGTTTTAACAAACAAGCTTCAAACCGAAGTGCTTAAACTTGAGCCAACAGCTGCAAAAATCGCAAAGAATTCACACAAAAAGCAATAAACAAAAATATTCATTTAGCATGTATGTATGTACGTACTATTATATTAAATTGTTTATAATTTGCGAGCAACAATACTAGCCACATATGCATACATACATATGTACAATAGAGTGGGAAACAAATGAATTCTATGCAAAAACTATCACACAATGACAAGCAAACAAATATGTATGTATGTTAGTGAATAAATTAGCAAATAAAGAGCACCCAAAAAAGAACATAAGCTGAGCACTGAGCGGAAAAAATACTCTCCAAAAATTTGTGGCGATCTACAATGTGGTGGAACGAGTTCATTAGAAAGTTGCCGCTTTCTGTGGCACCCCAAGTGAAGGGTATGCTACATAAATACATACTCCACATGCTTGTTGCTAGCTTCAATTTGGATTATATCCATATGTCCATAACATACAGCCCAGACTTGATAAATTTAATATACATATGCTTGTAAGTACACACAAACAATGTACATATGTATGTAGAGAGTAATGTCCACACATACGAACCCAAGATAGCAACGGCAAACACGCAAAATTAACTAACGCTACTAGTGCTCGCTCTTTATGGCGGCTTGTGCTTCGATATATATACATACATACAAATTAAATCTCCCATCTGTATATGTATATGGGTATGTGGCATACACGTTTGTTTGCCGGTTTTATAGCACTAGCATTTCAGGCCGGTTGCTCGGGCGCTCGCGATTCTGACACAGCCGAGGTCTATAAAAGCTGACCGTCTCTCCAGAGACCCATCAGTGTTGCTTGATACTTGGTACAGTGCGTCTCGTCTTAACTACAATCCAAAAAGTAAGTGACTTTGTAACAATATGTACATATAAAAGTGTATAAGTGTCTGTGTAACAACTTGTTGGGGGAAAAAAATTCAAAATAATAGTGTAAAAAAAAACCGAAAAAGGAGAGAAAAGATAATAGAAAAGCAAATTGTTACAAAGAAACCAACAATGGCATCACGGGAAAGCAAACTACAAACGAAAAAAAATTAAATCATAGAAAATTTGAGTTGCTTTTTGTGGTGCCTTTGAAGCTATTATTATGGACCGCATCTAATGATCAATTGTTTTTGTGTGCTCTGTTTAACTATAGTAAAATGGCTGACTTCTACTACATGCCCGGCTCCGCCTCATGCCGCTCCGTCCTCATGGTCGCCAAGGCTATCGGCCTCGAGTTGAACAAGAAGTTTTTGGATCTGGATACTGAAGAGCATCTGAAGCCCGAGTTCGTCAAGATCAACCCCCAGCACACCATTCCCACTCTGGTGGACAATGGTTTCGCTCTGTGGGAGTCACGTGCCATTCTGGTATACCTGGTCGAGAAGTACGGCAAGACCGACTCTCTCTACCCCAAGTGCCCCAAGAAGCGCGCCGTTATCAACCAGAGACTGTACTTCGACATGGGCACACTGTATCAGAGCCTGGCCGACTACTACTATCCCCAGGTGTTCGGCAAGCAAGCCGCCGATCCCGAGATGTACAAGAAGATGGCGGTTGCCTTCGAATTCTTCAACATCTTCCTGGAGGGTCAGACCTATGCTGCCGGTGACTCACTCACCATCGCCGATATTGCCCTGCTTGCCACCGTGTCTACCTTCGAGGTTGCTGGCTACGACTTCAGCAAGTACGAGAATGTCAACAAATGGTACGCGAACGCCAAGAAGGTGACTCCCGGCTGGGATGAGAACTGGGCCGGTTGCCTGGATTTCAAGAAATACTTTGAATAAGCGATATTCCTTTATTCAAATATTATAAATATTATATATATTAAATATATATTTTGCTACAGGACCCCGATCACGCATGTTTTATGAAAAAGTGTAATATTGTTATTCGGCATAAGATCTGCTGGATTTTTGTTTTCTGAAAATAAAAGAGTATTCATTTTGATTGAGTAAAATTTAAGAGAAAACACCTATGGCTTTTTTTTGACGACTTTCAGGGGCTCGACTTATCTCTCTTTATTTGCGTTGGCACTCAAACAGAATGAGTAAACGATAATTATCAAAATTCTGATAGAGGGAGTATGTTATTAAGAGAGCAAACAATTGTTTACAGTAATTGAGGCGTTGCTGTTTTCTTCAAATGCCATATAGCACAAGTAGAAATTGCAAGCATTAGTGGATATGGAATCCAGCGACACTTTCAATCCAGAATTTGTGGAAATAATAATAAAATAAATTGACGGTTATTTCTCTTTGTGGAATTCACGTGCCATACTCTTTTACCTGGTGAAAAAGTACGACAAAGACAATACATTGTATCCCAAAGATCCCAAGCAAAGGGCTCTGGGTACTTAATTTCAAATACAGATTGACGCTATAATGCTTACTTCAGTCGTGTGTTTATTTGTAAATTATTAATACTAAGATAACGTTTGTTCTCTTTATTTTCACAGTGTATGGGCCGTTTGTTGACAGTGTCAAAGAGTACTTATATGTATAATCATATAATTTTATACTATTTTGGTGTTCATAAATGTGTACAAATGTCCGTTAGGTTGATGATAACACTGACATTGAAAATAATAGCGATAAGATATAAAATTTTTGTTTTCGTTAACAATGCAATAGAAGACTGAGATAATCTTAAATATAATATTTTTTAATTAAACAATAAATCACATTTTTAGAGTAGCAATATTTTTGCTATTGTCACCTTTTTTAAAAACCATCATTTGGTTTTTTAATCATATGCTTTGATATTAGCTCAGTTGATTGCGGCACTTGAACAGAAAAACTGCTCAACAAAAAAGGCTTAAAAAAAATACAGGTAATAATTTTACTAAGTAGTCAATATTTTGTATGTATTGTATATTTTTTTCTACATTTATGTTGTCAACCAATGAAAGTATGTGATTATCGCGAAATTATTTCGCAGCTTTGTTATTTTTCTTTGTATGTTTTTATACCCTGAGCCCATTAAATAGGTAAAAAGCTTATTATGGTTTGTGCTAACGTATGTAACAGATAGAAGGAAGCATCTCCGACACCATAAAGTATACATATGCTTGAACAGCATCAACTGCTGAAACGATATAGCAATGTCCGTCTGTCTGTTGGTCCATCGTCCTAGAGACTATAAAAGATAGAGACTTACTCGGCGCAAAATCCGTTAAACTTTTATTAAAATCGGTTGAAGTTTAGTCAAGCAAGCAGAAGCGCACTCATTTTATCTGTATATATGTGTATATATACATACCTATATATACACACATGACTTACGTCTCAAATATAGGTTCAGGGTATATCGTAGTCGAGCTTTCTAAGCTGGAGCCCTCTTACTTGTTTTGATTATATTGAGTCGCTCTGTGACAGCTTTTGATTGCAATAAATTGTGTTTCTTTGCATTATTTAATTTTATTTTATGTTGCTTTAAATAAGTCCCAAACAAAGGGCAAATGGACTTGTATTATCGACCCGGATCTGCGCTTTGCCGTGCAGTCAATATGAGGGTCAAGGCATTTGGTGTTGAGTTCGATAAGCTGATTAGTCCACATCACACCATTCCCAAATTGGTGGACAATGGTGTTTCGCTGTGGGAATCGCGTTATGGTGTATTTAGTTGAAAAGCATTCCAAGGATGTCCAAATGATATGATATGGGCTGATTATCCTCAGATATTTCTAAAGCAGTCGGCAAGTGTGGATTTTTACAAGAAGATTGAAGTTTCCTTTTAGCTGAGCTGCTTAGATAACACTGCGTATTCCCCTTCGATTTGGCAGATTTTTAAATTTCTTGGAGTTCCTCAAATAATTTGATAAATGACGGATTTCAGATTCTAATAAAAAAAGCTTCATTTATTGCACTTGTTTCTTATGAGTGAGTAAATATTGCACTTGGTTTATTTAACAACTAAAACAGGGAGTTTGATTTACTAAACTCTAGCGGACGTCGAAAGGATTGTTCCAGATTGTGTAACCTCTGCTCCAGATCATTCATCGAGTTGCGCAACGCATGTCCTCGTGGACGTAGCGATATTTGTGGCGAGTCCTGCATCAGATCATCCTTGACGCCTGAAAAGGAATGACGCACACAGGAGGAACGCTTATCGAACTTGGTATTCTGATAATGCGGATGCGAATGCTGATGCTGATGATGCAAACGTTGCTCACAGTTGCCACTGCGACAATTGTGCGTCACCAGTGGCTCATCGGTTTTCAGTGAATCCTCATAGGTATCACTGAGGGAGAAGAGAAACGAGGAGGAGAGTTTGTAGAGATTAATGACACGCTTTTTTTTACTGATAAATGCACACCTGCTGTCTGTGTTTGGATTCTGACGCAGCTCCAGGTGCGCCTTGGCATGCCTGGGACAAAGCAGATCCGCATTGCTGGCACGCTTGGAGCTGCCATGTTGAAAGGAATCGGGTGATGTTTCATAGAGCTCACGGCTGCTCAGAAAATCCACGCCCGAATCCTGGCCAGTGGAATGCAGCGAGAACAGTGATGTTTCATAATTGTTACTGAAATTATTACCACTAGTACAATATTTTTTTTTTTTATCTGTTTAAACTTTAAAGTAAAGTGATGCTCACAGATTGTTCACTGGCTGACAGGCATTGTATTTGAGCACAAATGGTGCACTGACATCGGCTGAAGATGCTGCTGCTGCTGCTGCCGCTGCTTTTGCTATGGACTTTGGCAGCGGAACATCTATATATTCCCGCTGGCACTGCTGCTGCCTTTTTATTAAAAGAGAGAATGCACTTTAATTGCAACCTGTTCTGCAAGGCATCATCATCTCTGTGTATGTATGTTGCTACTTACTCATTCAGATACTGATGATGTTGCTGCTGTGTGACCAGCGCCTGTTGCTGATGATGCTGATGCAGCTGCTGTTCCAGTTTCTCTGTAGCCGTTGCTGTCGATTGCGTCTGTGCCGAGGAGCATATCGATTCGGGCATAAAGGCGCTGGTCGGACGTTGTAGCTGCCCGTTCCTGCTGCTTCTGCCCTTGCTGCAGCGCTGCGTGTGTCGCTGTTGCCGCTGACGTCGCTGCTGCGAGCGAGACTGGTTGATGCCGGCAATGGTATAGGTGAGACCGGCTTCAGAGGCGGCAAAGTCGCGCTGTGACCAAAGATGTCTGTTTACGAGCAAAAGATTGGTTTATTAAGTGGCTTGGACATTTCACATTCGTATTTGAGACGCAGTTGTCAACACATCTGAAGAGCTAAGCTTAATTGCTAGCTGATTTGGCTGCTGTTGTTGTTGTTGATGTTGCAGTTGGTTGTTGTTGTTGATTTTTTTTTTTACAGTTAGAATTTCAGCGTGCAGGTGAGATGTAATGGTATATGTATTTTCTAACTGCACGACAAGAAATCCAACCAACCAACTAACCAACCGAGCAACAACAGCAACAAAAACTAAAGCATTTGATCATTACTTAAAGATTTATTGGATGGCCTTAGTTTAAGTATGTGTGCGTGCATATATTTATATACGTATATCGTTGAGCTACATTTAAGCGCCTGTTTGGCAGTCTTTTAGTTCTTCAGTTCTTGTTTTTACCGTTTTTGACGCAGGCACAAATAGCAGCAGGCTGCTATTATGGCACCCAAACTGATCAGCGCCAGCAGCACCAATGTAACAAATTCCAGGCCGCCCACATAGCTGGAAACGGAGGCTTGTGTGGGTCGCGGTGCCAGTCCAAATTCGGCCAATTCAATGATTCGGGGCATGGTTTTAGTGTTGTCCATTTGCTGCTGTTGTTGTTGCAGCTGCAATGCATCCAACTGTAGTCCAGCCAGGGATCTGAAAGAAAGATCGCATATAGGTTTTAGTTAAAGACAGTTTGTGGGTCACGGTTCGTATTGCTTACTCTTGCAACAGCTCCATTTCCACAATGGCATTGGTGTGCGGGTCGACGGCATAGATGTACGCATTGGTGCTGTAAAGAATAGAAACAAAACAAACTCAATTTTTTTTATAAAATGTTAAAAGCTAAAATGGTTTAATTCATGGGATTAAATATATGTTTTTTAGCTCACTAATTGATTAAAGAAGATTTTTACTTACGCCACTTCAGTTGCCTCTGAGTTCGGCTCGAGCAAGCGCACTCGCACATCTTTTCCAATAGCACCGCTGAGCGCCTCCACTAAGCTATCAATGCGTCGCTCAACATCCACCGGCTTACCAGCCACCACGAGACGCACCTGCTTGGCCTCATCTATGATGTAGACAAAGACATTGACAATGCCACTGCGTCCATCGTCGGCACCCATGCGATCGGTGGCCTTAACATCGAAGCCATAGATGCGCTCATCCAAAGGCAGGTCTCCCAGTAGTCGAATGTTGCCCGTTTGTTCATCGATGCCAAAGAGGCGTGTGGGTTCATTTAGCAGGCGATATCGAATTTCTGCATTGAGTCCTTCATCAGCATCCGTGGCTCCCACACGGGTCACGTGATAACCAAAACTGGCACTGCGTGGAAGCACTGCTACAATTGGCTGACCATTTCCTCGGAACTTGGGTGAGTTATCATTTTCATCCCCAATACGCACTAGGATACGACACTCGCTGGGTGAGAGGCCCTCGACACGCTCATCTACTACAGGATAGGAGACTTTGGCATAGTTGCGTGCTTCCCGACTGATTCGATCGGCTCGAACCCGCAACTGATAGCGTGCAATGTGTTCCCGGTCGAAAGGTTTCAGGGCGTAGAGCAGCATATTTTTGGCATCGTATTCAAAGGGTGGATGGGCGTCGGACTCATCAAGACCCTCCTCCAGCCAAAGTGACCAGCGATAGTTTTCGGCATTCAGACCGGCTGTTAGATTAAGGCGCATTACCTCAATGGGAGCCTCATTGTTTTCCATCAGCTGAACATCGTAGTAAGAGTGCTGGAAGATGGTCACATTGAGTGGGATCTCCGGCTTGGGTGCTGCGGTCGGCTCGGTAACCGCCTGACCCTGCAGATTTATGAGTACAACGGCTGTGGCTGATAACGCTGGACTGCCTAGATCCGAAGCTATTACCGACACGTTGAGGTGTTCATAATCATTGTAGCCCCGAATGTTGGATACCGTTGTAATTGTGCCATCCCGTGAGTCAATCTGAAAGACGGGTGCATGCAGCTCCTGATGCAGTATGGAATACAGTACTAGTCCATTGCCATTGCCAACATAATCCTTGTCAATGGCAGTCACTTGCTTGACAAACATACCCGGCAGCGTACTACGATCCAGATATGCCTTATAGACGGGCACAATCATTGTACGGTCGGCCAGGTCGGCTATAAACTTGACCGCCTTTGCCTGGTCATCATAGCCAATAAACTCGGGTCGATTGTCGTTGATATCCAGCACATTTACCTCCACATCCACGCTGCTTGACAGTCGGTGCATGGGCTCCGCATTATCACTGGCAATGACATGGAAGTTATACTTGGCCCGCAACTCCCGATCCAGTTGTCCGTTTATCTTCAGAACACCTGAGGTGGCCTTTACTGTAAAGGGCAACATCTGATCGCTTAGTGAATATGTTATATTCGCATTCTCCCCGTAATCCATGTCAATGGCCAACACTTGACCCAATACACTGTCCTTGTAGTCACCCTCGGCAGTGTCGAAACTGTACCAGGACTTCTTGAAGGCCGGCACATGATTGTTCACATCGATGACCGTAAAGCGCATGCAGGTTGTGTCCTTTAAGCCATCGATATCGGTTACGCTAAGATTAAGCCAAATTTCAATATTAGCAGCCAGCGGATAGTTGACGGTTAGCTCCCCGCTTAGCTTGTCAATGGTAAAGTGACGCACGGCTTGCAGCTTCATCATTGGCACGCCGGGAGAACGTTCCACCTGCTCACCGTGTAGCTCATAGTGCAGCTGGGCATTTTTGCCAAAATCCTCATCGCTGGCACTCAGTTGCAAAAGCTTGGCACCCACTGGAGTGTCCTCATATATGGCAAACAAGGGACACTTTACAGGTATACCGCGTACCATCCGACGTCGTGATTTGGCACGACCCACAGCTCCGACCCCAACACCAGGGCTGGGACTCTTCTCCCTATCTGTATGCAGCCTAGGAGAGCCGGGTATATGGTAGGCAGGTGGCGCCAGCATCATGGAAGCAGCAGCAGCAGCTGGCGGTAGGGCCATGCCATTTGAGCTTTCTACAAAGTAGATCTCCATATCGGTATTGTATTCACGTATCTCCAAGCGTGAATCCTTGAACACCGAAATACGCTCAAACATCGGTGCATTGTCATTAACATCTGCTACAAGAATCGTAAGATGCGCATAGCCCGAGAGTCCACCAATGTCCGCAGCAACAATTTTAAGATTGTAAAGCTGCTGCTTCTCTCTGTCCAAGCCCCGCTTTCCCGTGTAGCTGATGCGAAAGTAGGGTCCAGTGCTGAGCTTGAAATTTGTTTGCATGAAAGAAGTGTGCAGTTCCTGATACTTGAACTCATCGTTCCACTGATCGGTTAGATTAAATATGTTAAAAGCACCCATGCTGGGCGACAGCTTATGCTGACTGTTATTAGATCCAATGCTGGAGTTGACATACTCGATGCTAAACTGATCGCTATAGTCACCCTGCAGGAGAACGCGGAACTCGGCATTGGGTCCCTCGTCGGCGTCATTGATTTGGATGGCCTGGTTCATGGATAGCTCTGTGCCCACAGCACAGTTTTCATTGATCAATCCGACATAGGTTAGGGCATTAAACTTGGGCGCATTATCATTGACATCGTCCACCTTGATATTAACCTGATAAATGCCAGCTCCACTCACCAGACCCGTGCTATACTCCACAATCACAGTTAGTTCGTAGCTGGCCTGCTGCTCCCGATCCAGACCAATAAGTGTCAGTAGAGTACCGTCTTCTGTTATTGTAATTTTATTGATCACCTCCTGTTGATTGGCTATGATGTAGCGCAACTTTAAATTTGTATCTCCCGCCAAACGCCGCGGCAACCTGCGCTTGGTCTTTGAGCTTCGACTCCGATTGCGACTGCGAAATCGACTACCCGCGGTGACATTGGCACTGCCAACGGCTGTTTTAAGTTCACGAAAGCTTCCCAGCTCATTGTTGACCAAAGCATTCTTGTACAGTAGTTGTCCAATTATGCCACCCACGAGATTCTCCTCCACATGGAAGTTGATAATATTCATATTGATTTCTCTGCAAGTTAGATGTTAAACCGCATCATTGTGAACACTTGTTTACTAATTGAATGACTGATAGATGTACTTACTCGATGACTGGTCGCAGTGGCACCTTCTCCGGCACAGGCCTGTTTACAATGTGTATGGTTAGGTTCGTTATTAATACACCTTCGTCGCTTAGCTCCGGGGAGGCTACAGTTGTTAGCGGAGGAGAACTGCGTGAAACAATCAATGGCTGGGTTGAATTGGCGAAGAGCTGTGAATAAATTTAAATTAATTCAATCAATATCATATTTTGGCATTTCTCTTCTCTACTCACATAATTGGCCACTGCTTCAAAGTTATAGATATGCCTTTTAAATTCGGATAGCTCTCGGATGACTGTTATAATGCCCGATCGTTCCTCAATGGCAAATGGCACTCCCTCTGAATACGTGTGCAAGAGATCATACATAATATCGTCTTCCCCATCGTAAATCAGCGTGGTGCGCACCTGACCCACTGATGTGCCCAGCGGTGTATTTGCTCCCACATAAAACTCATAGGGTGCACCTACAAAATCAATTGCCTGATCATCAATTGTTGCATACACCTCAATGGTTATCACAGCCAGGGAGAATCGACGCTCTGAGGGATTCGTCGGTTGATCGCTGGCCTCAACAAATACAGCAATGCGACCTCGACGCAAAGGTCCAGCCACATAGATGGTACCGTTTTTGCTATCCAATCGAAAGGGAATGTAGCCACTTCCTTTGGGCCGTTGTAGTTCATAGAGAAGCTCACCATTGGGTCCCTCATCCGGATCATGGGCCACCACCCGACCAATTTTAGAGCCTATGGTTGCAGTGATAGGCACTTTAAACTCGAATAGATTGCCGTGGTCAAACTTGGGATTGTTGTCGTTGCTGTCGAGCAGTGTGATATCTACACGAACCGAACTTGGACCCGGATTCTTGAGATGCTTATCGTCTAGATAGGAAGGATTGCGTTCCAGTGCCTCCACTTTCAGGTGTATGGATCGACGCTGCTCCCGATCGAGTAATCGATCATCGCGCACTGTTATCCAACCGGTGCGTGAGTCAATTCTAAATGCACCCGCTGATGTTTCATTCTCCACCAGATTATAGACAAACTCCGAGTTCTCGCCCTGATCTCGATCAATGGCATTCACCTGCAAAACACTAAAGCCTGTGGGCAGATTCTCCACAATGGATATGTTGTAGAAGTCTGCCTCAAACTCGGGTACATTGTCGTTCAAGTCGAGCACCTCAACTTCGATGCTGTGGGATTAGATAAATTCTAGATTAAATCTTAGGATAAATGGTTTAATATCCAAATTACTTACCGTGCCAGTGCTTTCTTCAGTGGATTATCCTTCTGTCTAGCTTCCATCTGAACTACGAAAGTATTTCCCGGCAAGCTCTCCTCTTCTAGATCAATCTCTTTTTGCAGATACATAACGCCATTGTGGGAGTTAACGCGAAACAGCTGACGTTCGTTGCCCGAGATGATGTCATAAACAAGAGTGGCATTTAGGGAATCCTGATCAAATGCCATTATCGGGGGTGCAAAATAGAGGGGAATACGAACGGGCAGTCCTGTCATAGGAAAAAACTCATTGATCTTCGTACGATAGACGCCTTCAGTGAACTTTGGCGGCAGATCATCAACATCCTTCACATTAATGGTGATCGTGGTGTTTGCCTGATTAGCTGGTGTGCCACGATCCCAAACAAAAATGGGCAATTTGAACAGCCGGATCCCATTATCAAAGTCCAATTCCCGCTTGAGTATCAACAATGGTCGATGAGGACTTTTGAGTACAAAATAAGGTCTTCCATCTGCGGTCAGTTGCTCCGGAACTGTGGACATGCTGAAATGCACTTCTGAATTTGGTGTATTGGGCTTATCGCGATCAAAGGCCTGCACGCCCTCAAATATAATGCTATCCACCGACGTATTCTCATCCACATCAACCACATAAGGCGTATTAAGAAACTCGGGTGCATTATCGTTGACATCTTCTATGTAGACCGTGATGGAAAGATAGCTACCCTGTGGTTATAAAAAAGAGAAAATAAAAGAGTGATTGAGAAGGCAATATAGATTGTGATTGAAATAGAATCGGAAATATAGATTGAATTTGTGAATGAACAAAAATAGACACAGAAATGTTAATTAAAGTTGATAAAACGTTGTTGCCTGCTTTTTCTTGAATTAACTTACTTCTTCGAGCTTTTCATGTTTGCCAGCACAGAGTATGCGAAACTTGAGCAGATTCCTGGGCACATCCCGATCCACCAAACGCTCTAGAGAACGCGCCAGGCTAACCACCAGGGTTGTGGCATTATGTTCGGTTAGATTAAAGTACTTGTGATCGCCGCTAGCATCGGCACCTTTTATGGCCACACTTGAGCGTGGATAGGCTTGCAGTCTTAGGATTTCGCTGCCCACCTGGGCATCTTCGCGTAGCCGTATAAAACGTACACCTTCACTTTCAGCTGCAACGCCATCTAGCGAATGGAATGAGCAGCTGGTTGAGCTGGCTAAAAGTGGAGCAGTTACAGATTATTATATTTAAATATCAGAGAAGTGAATCGAAACAAAAAACTTTGACAAATTATCTACACTAAAGTCTCGCTGTTTCTCTTTTAGTATTTGGCATGCTAATTGCGCGCTGAGAACCGAAAACGTAAGAAAACAAACCAACAATTGAAAATCTCCATAAGGCAACGTGCGAAGCGAATTGTTTGGGCCAATTGTGGGTTTTTGTTGTTTTACAGTAACTACCGACTAGCCAAAAACTTTCTACGTTTGTCGCGTGGCTGGGCGCTGACACGCCCACCTGTTCACTGCCGACACCCCCGTCTCCACAGACTCTTCGGCTAGTTTTCATGAGCAATTGCAACACTTTTCCACATGCATTCAACTGTGGCTGTTGTTGCCATCTCTCATCTCTTGTAGCAGTTCCAAGTACTGCAATCAGCGAATTATTTTCGCGTTAAGGCTTGTGGTTCAGTTCCCACCCTCATGACATAATTAGACATGTGTTTTTTTTTTGTTAAGTTTTTATTCCTCTTCTGTTGATTTTTGTGAGCCTTAGCAAGTGCAACGCTGCAGTTGCAATCAAATGTGCTTCGAGTGACAAGCTGCCACACAAAAGAGACGTTGCCAGTTGTGGCTGTTGATGTTGTTGTTGTTTGGGATTGTTGGGGTTCCAAGTCTGGGCTTGGGTGTCTTGGCCTGTCTTGTCTTCACTGACTTACTGCCTCAGTGGCTGACTTTCTGACATTTTTTCGGAACATCTAGTACACGGCGAGAAACTATCATTTGAGCTGTCGTTTTTGTTGTTTTTGTTTTTGTTATCTGTGTTGTTGTCTTTGCTGTTTATTGCTGCTGTGTGTTGTTGTCTTGTTATTGCTGGAGTGAAATCTTTGCAGTCTTTTCGTAGGCTTTACTTGTTTATTGTTAGTCTTATTTCATTTTTTATTTGTTTTTATTTGTTGTAGTTGTTGCTGCCTTGCGATTGCAATTTGAGTTGCAGTTTCTATTTACTTGCAGTTTCTAGCTTGATTTTGTGTGAACTCGCGTTATGGTTGGGCTGAAAATAAATGTATATATGTACAGATATATATATTATATGCAAATGTGGCTTTGCAATTGTGCCACAAAGCTTAATTGCGCCGGAAATGCAGCGTGTTGGTAACTTAGGGGGAGTTTCTGTGGTTCAATATGGCCAGATTTCAACTCTGAGCAGAATTTGCCATGCAGATTTCACAGATGTGTTCAAGTTATAAGGCGTGTAAATTCAGTAAAATACTATGTGAATTTGCCCTGCACTGCTTTTCTTGTTGTTAAAGGTTTTAAAGTAATCAAGATAAATCTCTTTAATAAAATTATGAATGAGAAGCAACCAGATATTTTTATCATAATATTTTAAAAATTCGTTAATGGATAGGATTTCCCACTAGATTTATATTTGTTAAACATGAAATACTTTTGGTTATTATGGATGAAAACGAGCTTATTTTTTTTGGATTTCATCTTTTCAGAGTACAGAATCGAATCATTCCACCATTTCAACATACAATTTTATGAAATTTTAAATTCGTTTGCTTAAAGTTTTCACTGATATTCCAAATTATCCACGAATCACAATCACTTGCATTTGACATAAATAATTGATGCTTGATTTAATTGATATTCATTTGGTATTAGTTTATCTAGATTTGTAACACTTTATGATCATATCTCATGCTTATTAAAGAGATCCAGTTAAATTTGAGCTAATTCTTTTTATTTGCCACAATTTATTACAAATTCACTGTCATTGAACTCATATAACAATAACTACAATAATTTGAACGATTTATGTTGAATGTATGAGAAAAACTCAGAATTCACTTTGATTAGCTTCTTGTTGTGTTACACTTAAGCATTAAGTTAAAGCGGCCAGAGTTATATTTATTCCAAGTAACACACACTATACATACACACACACATAATTTTACACACTCACACGTACAAATTAACATTTAATTAGAACATTGCGGCACTATTCAAGTGGTTCCAGCTCGTCATGACAACTTAACGCCTCTCAACTTGTTTTTTCCCATCATTTTTTGGGGCGTTCTCCAAGAGGTGTTCAAGGTGTTGCAAAAAAAGCGCAGGAGCTGGTTAGGAAATGGGCCAACATGTTATTCTTAATCTTTTTTGTGTATATATTTTGACACTGCTTGGAGGCAACCAATCATTGCTACAAGTTGCATCAGCGAAGTCAACAACAAATTAACCAATTGGCACACTACACCGATTCTTGCCCGATTTCCTTGTCTCTCTCAGACACATAAGTATGTAAATTCACAGCATTTAAAATTGAAATCGGGGTTATTTAACGGTTTACCAATAGCTACAACGAGATAAACAAGTTGGTCAATGCATTCAATACAAGAACAGCAACAACAGCAACAACAATGCGGCAGACGAAAGACTTTCAGACGTGACAAATCGACAGACATTGCACGCACAACTCTCTAACACACACACACACACACACATTCAATTGCCAATAAGGCCATAACAACTTGCCTTGCACGATTCCCGGTTGAGCGGCTTCAATGTGCAGGAATATCAAGGCAGAGAAGCAGATAGCATAGATTAATATTGAAACTATATTTTTTCGCATATTGACAACACTGATAATTTATATCCTCTGCTGTTTTCAACTTTGTTAGGCCTCTCGAAATTTTCACAATGCGTTTTATTTGAAATATTTTGTGAAGATTTGATTTGTTTATGGCCCAAACACGACAACACACATCGCGAACAACAACCGACGACCCAAACACCTCACAAGCAACTGAATGATGTGCAGCAAGTCCAAAGCTTAGCCAGGCTAGCCAAGTTAGTAGTAGTAGTAGTAGTCATAGTCGTGGTAGTAGTGATGCGACTTGTTTTTCCACACGACAAGTGGAAATGCAGGCAAATGAAAATGTTGCATTTGCGTTGTCTGTTTCTTGTTGTTGGTGGGAGCATCTTTAGTCTAGGTCAAAAGAATGGGCAGAGTTAAGTTTAAGCTCCTTATTGATGCTGCTCAAGAGCATCAGAGAGAGAGAGAAATATTTTCAAAAATAACCGTTACTGCTTTGTTTTGAAATGCGCTTTTGGGCTTTGACTTAGCTAAGCTTCGTAATGAAAAGAAAAGGTGTGTAAAAGCAAAGAAATAAGGAAGACGGGCCCAACAACAATAGAAGAAAATAGCATTAGACTTGCAGTAATAATAAAAACAATAAACAGCCAAACTTATTAACATAAACATGAACACACCGACAGCTTATAAGAAGCAGCAAAAGCAGAAGAGTAGAAAAGAGATAAGAAAAAAAGTATATTAACTTGTTGCGCCCCAATGAAATGTGTGGTGTTAGCCGCGACGTTAGCTAGAGTTGGCCATTAATACGCCCCTTTTTGTTGGCCACTTGGTTAGCAGGGGGCCAGAGATGCAGCCAAGCGCAGCTGCAACTATGAAAAATCAACAATAAACAACAAATCCCCAACCAGCAGTGGCTAACAAATAAAACGATAAGCTGCCATTGACCCATCATCTAGCCGTCAGATGAATGGACTTTTGTTAGCATAATGCGCCCAAGACAAGACAAGACAAAGTCGGAAAAGGCGTCTTTCTTAACGGTCTTGAACACAACACAGCTAAAGAGATGCGCTCGAAGAATGCTGCAGCTAAACAACAACAAAGCGAACTCGAGCAAAAGCATCTCAAGAGCAAACTGAACAAGTGCAACAATTTGTGGTTAATAGACTTTTACATAACATCTAACATCCAAGCTTAAACTCGATTCTGCTGCTGCATTGGGTAGCAGGGGTATTGGGGGACGGGCGCCAGTCATCGTCCGCCCAGCGAGTTGGAAAATTGGCGCGTGCGAAGAGAAGAAAAATAAATATTCCTGAAACTTGTGGTTCATAAATATGTATATGCAAATGTCCAAATACATACATACATACGAGGGTTGAGCGAGCCATTGTGCTGTAGAAGTGAAAGGAGGAAGAAGCAGCATAAACTATTAGCTATTAACAAATTTGACTATACAAATTCGTAATCATATGCATTTGGCTTATGAGTTTGCCCTACTAGCTTCAAAGTTGCTCAAAATCATAAAAACACTTTTCAAATCAATTCGCATTGTTTGGCAAATGATGCAACACGAACCAATTTGATATGGTTTGTTGGCGTTGGCTTAATCTGAAAACCAGTTAGTAGCTAATGGCATTTATATAACTAGAATTGATAAAAGTGCATCGAATTTTGAACAGTTAGGATAGCACAAAGACATAATAATCTTCCTAGGAAAGCGAAAGCTTTCATTCTCAGTGGTTTGCTATGATTCTTCGTTCTTTTGTTCAACGTAAATCTGTTTGACTGTTACGAAAAGATCCAAAAGGTAAGAGCAACATAAACACGAACTTGTTTTGCTGTGAAATATATTTTATTTATACATATTTATTTTTAAAAATATGTACTGTATAATATTTGTTAAATATTTCTTGCTTTTCTTAGTAAATTTTTTATTTAGTTGGTTTTTAAAAATTAATTATTAAAAACATTTCAAGCATTTGTTTTTTGGTTGATTAACCAAAAAGCAGCTGTCGCATTAAACCTCAACTTGATTTCCATTTTTTTATGTTGCAGCTCTTGATATTATTTGGCAACTTTCTTATCCAGTTATTAGTTAATGGCTAATGCAACAAACATTTCACCCAAAACGACAATAAAAAATAAAAGATTCATATACAAACTCGAATGCAAAACGAGCAAACGAGCATACTTTGCACGCTATGAGCAACAGGTGGCGCCAGCTCAGCATGGTTGCTGTCCTAACTCATAAGCATTAGCAAAAGCACAAACCAGTTCGAAAAAAGCTTATTTTAACGTTTCATATGCTCCACAGTGAACTGCAAAATGATGACAATAAAATTGACTGCATACGAGACGAGAAACAGCCAAAAGGCGTTGTCCAATGTAAAAAGACCCAAAATGGAGAACTTTAGACCATCAAGGGGCCATAACAGCAGCGGAGTGGGCTGAATGGCCTGTAAATAAATGTTTATATGTTTGAAAACTCAAATCTAGTAACAGTGATAGTTTTGTAAGAAAAAGTAAGGTGATTTCTGATTCAAATGTAACAAAAATGAATTTTCACAAGTGAAAAGAATTCCAGCAAAGCTCTGTTTACCTCTCTCTAATACACCCACCTGTTCCTTGCTCATGTCCGGTGGCAGATAGCACAACTCCAAGCAACGACGATGAAGTCTCGAGTGCCGCATGTGGCAAAGATGAGTAGCCAAAATGATGGCATACAGTTGAATGGCGACTAACACGCAATAGTTCGAAATGGTCAAAGGGATGCCGTGCTGCTGCACAAAGTACGACATGTAGGCGTACATATTAGCCAAGATATTGATAAAGTTGCCAATGACGAGCAGAAAGATGCCCAGCTGAAAGACGCCAATGAAATCCATGCAAACTTGCAACAAACGTCGCTTGCGACGCAACAAACGCTCCTGCTCTGGCTTATCACTTGGGGACAGTTGCCACTGCATTTCCAAACGATTGATGCACTCCAGGATTAAAAGAAGTCCACCAAAGACACCATTGCCAAACACGCTGCTCACATGTTGCACATAGAGTTGCACGCTGTAAGCCAATATCTGAAGCCAGGGCAAACGGGCGGCATTCTGCAGCATGAAGGGCAGGTTGCAGAGCAGCTCATAAAGCGAGATCAAAAGCTTGCCCCACAGCAGCAATGTTGCTGGCCAGCCCAACTTAACCCTTCGGTGCAATCGCTCCAAACCAATCAATAGCTTTGCCAGCCGCCGGCGCTGCCAGATGTGTACACCGAGCAGTGACAGAGAGATGCCCACATCGCCAGCCATAGTGGCCAGAGCGATGCGTCTGAAGAGCGTTGAATGCTGCACATTTGTCGCCTCATAGATTGCCACACTTTGACGCAACAGCAACGGCGACAGCGCCAATAAGCCAAACCAATGCAACGTTGCACTTGCAGTCAATAGGCGGCGACAGCGGAAGCCACGCCTCTTTATGTAGCTAAGAGGCGCTAGGCCGAGTGCTTGCCACAGGCGCAGCAGCAGCAGCAGACACGCGGCACCCAAGTGCGGCAAACGTGGCATGTTTAATGCAACTAACTAAACGAACCCGCAAGGGCTTCAACTGAGCTTAGAGCTTTGGTATTTGTTAACCGTTTAACTAAAGTTTAATGAAAGTTACACAAAAAAAAATTATTATTTTACTTAATAGGGGGAAAAAAGAGTTTTCCTTTTTTGTGACAAAAATAATCTGCAAATAATTTATTTGGTCCAAAATGTATTTTTTTTAAAATATTTTACAAGGCAATCTGTGAATGGCATAAAACGCAGTGTTGGCTCAAAATAAGTCCCAAGGCCACTTGGCTCTATTGGAATGTTTGCAGGAATATGAACCATAGATCCAATGTCCAGGACACTCAAAGTAGCAGCAACGGAAATTGAAAGAAAGCCAGACAGTCGAGGGAAGGTGGTAGGGAGGTCATGGCGGCATAAAATGCAAGTCAGAATCCGACACAGGACCAACGGGAGCAACTGGGAGCCGAAGAAAGAAAAGCAAATAACATAATCAACAAGCAACATTCCTTAGTGGCACAACTTAATTTCACGTTGCATTTAATTTTTTGTAATGTACATTTATTTTACGAATTTTATTTTTTACCGTGTAGCTTTAACTGTCGCTTGTTATCGCGCCCCAGCGGAATTAGAGCAATTCTAGATAAGTGCTGTAAAACACGATCGATAGATACAGATACAGATACATTTACAAGCACAGATACAAATGCAGAGCTTTATTACTAACACAAATCATTTATATAGTACATATTAAGTGCATATATAATCGTATACATTCGCTTGCTGACTGACTCAATTTGATTGCCTATGTCTTACGCTTAACTCGCAACTGAAATGTTTTGGTTAGTGTAGACATAAAGTTTGGCATTTCCTTCATCTGATTGAGCGCCTCGTTTTTCGTATTCGATTGATACTCATAGGCAACTTTTCGATTAACAGCAGTCAGCACTTTCAACAGATCAATGCCCTCGGGTTGCCGTGCCTCATAGTTTGCCGCTGAATTCAACACCCAACACAGGCTCTGTATGAACCAGGAACCATCGTCAACATTACGAAATGAGAAGAACTCTGCAAACGAGATAGAGGTTTCCATTAATCGAAAGTTTTAAGGGCTAAGAGGTTCTTCCTTTCCCTCACTTACTGTCAAATGTGGAGTAGAATACAAGCATGTCGGCTGTACTGGGTATGGCATAGGTTATTGTTTTTGGTGCTGCTGGGGCAGCTGCTGGTTCCAGTTCCCTAGTCATAACTGCAAAACTGGTAAATTCCACAGCTTTCTCCAAAAACTCGCCACGACAGGCTTGCAGGAAGAAGAGTTTGGGTTTGTTCACCAACGTCTTGCAACTCTCACCCAAAAAGGGGTTCCACAAACGCTCTACGGGATAGGACATATCCTAAATACAATCTGGTTAGATAACTTCAACATGTAAATGATTTCATACGTACCTTGGCATAGACCTTGCCCTCTGAACCATGCGACATGACAACCAGCGCAAAGCAATCATTTTGGCTATGATCCTCGCGAGCAACTGCAAAAAAACACGATAATTATTCGATAAGGTACAAATAAAAAGAAAGACATGCTCAAACCGAGTAATAGTAGCTCGTCCATAGAACGCTTTTGTGGTTTTTTCAGCTAGATATTTATATAATTACTCACCCTCTTTAAGCAAATCGGTTATTTCGGCAAAGGTCAGATCGTTGTAGAGGCGCACATCGAATCCATAGCCCGAAAGAGACTGCTGGATATCATCCCGATCCCTTTCAGTGCCCGTTCGCTGTTTCTGTCCCTTAACTTCCTTATGATTGAGTATTATGGCAATGCCGATGCGGGCACAATTCTCGTAGATATCTTCGCTTGTGGGTCGGGAGATAATAGTGCGCTTGAGATCCGCCTCCGAAGTGGGTGTTCTGGCCTCGAGCGTTGCATCGGCTTTGTCTTTCTTGTGCTTATTTTTCTTGCCAAATGAGAGCGAGAAGTCTGTGGCGTCCATGACTGTTTTGCTTTCTAACCCAACTGTGACTAATATTTGGCATATTTCGTATGGAAAGCTAAACAGCGCCCAGCTGGTCTTATCTTATCAATGCAGTGCGTTCTTTTTTATCAGTCAAAGCACTCGCTCTTTCTCTCTTGTCTCTCCTTTAACTCTTACTGTGTTTTTTGACGACCTAGACGTTGATTAGCCAGCTACAAGGGAAGTTCTCTTCATTGCCGGCAATTGGCAGGTAATAAAATGAAATATTTTGTTGTACGAGACAATTTGATTTGGGGGACTGATAAACGCCCACAAAAAGATGCAACACCAGACGGCATAACTGTTACCCAATCCGCCTTCCTTGGCGACTGCATGGCTGCTGTCGTCATTCCTCATGGAAATTACAAACATCCGCTGTCACCGTCGACTTCGTCGTCCTTGCAGGCTATTAATGTGTTTTCTATAATTTGCAAATACGCAGAAAAACGGTACTAAAATAAAGTCAAAGCGCGCCGAAACTTGGCAACGCAATTCAAATTTTACACGCACACAAAGCAACGGAAACCGGAAATGAGTATGGCACCCAAAGAGTACCAAAGTGTCTCGTCTCGCAAGGGTACTACAATCACTGTGCACATGTATATGTACGCAAGTGTGTAACGGTGTTAAAGTACGCAGTATCCCATTGTCAGTGTATCGTTAGAGCTTATAAAACAGAGAGCGCATTGCGTGGGCGCCTAAGAGAGTGAATGCCGGCAAAGAGAGCGCGCTTGCTGTGTGGAACGCGTGGCAAATGAAACATTGTTGCGGACCTGGCCCGAAAACAACTATTTCGGCTTATTAATAAAGTTAAAGATGAGTTATGGAATGTTTTGATTTGCCCAAAGGAACCCATTTGTAATTTTTGTCTTATAGACGTTTATTTCCAATTTGTTCTTATTATGATAAATGCATTAAATTGATTATGGGAATTTGGGAGGTAATAAAATTTTTAAACTGGTTTTTACATTAACATAAATCTTTGTGTCGAATCAATTTATGTTAGTTCAATAACGAATATTCAATTATCATCAAATTTGAGGGCATATCTGCATTTATTCCATTTCAATTGAATTTAACCAATTATGTGTTTCCCATCATGCGCTTCATTTCACTGTGCTTTACTTTTATGCGACCGCAGACAAAAATCAAACGTCACTCGATAGAGATTGCCAATGCGATTGCAATGCAGAGAACAGACCAAATCAGCAGCATCAGCGGTGGCATGAAGAGAACATAAACACTAACAGCAACACAACAGCAGCAACATCATCCAGCGCACAGTGAAGCGGACTCTTAGACATGAAATGAAAGTAGTAGAAGTAGTAAAAAGTAGTTAAAAGGAGTACCAAACTCTGCAAGAATAATAATGAGTAGAGCCATACTATTTAATTAGTTTATCAGTTATTTGCTTATATTATTTCGTATCTGATTCATATCCCCATTTCATACTTGGTACTCTTGAGCAGAATATGCATGCACATGTACCACTGTGCGGCGCCACCAGCTGCCGCAGCAGCAACAGCAACAACTTGGTTTCATTTCCAGTTTTCAGTTGCGCGACGACTTGCATTGCGAGTGGATGTATTGAAACGGTGCGGACGCAAAAAGATTGTCGTACAAACAGAAAAGACAACGAACGTCGAGAGTTATTTCAGTGTGTTTGTGTCAAAGTGTAAGTGTGAGTGTCTTGCGAATAATTCGCCTGCAGCACCCGTTTCGTCCAAGCATTTGGGAGCTGGTGACTGCCTTTTAACTCGGCGCGCGCTTGTTATTGTTTTTATTTCATTGTGGTTGTTGCTTTTTAATTTAGGGTCTCCCAATAACAACAACATCAACAAAATTTTAAGAAAAAGTAAAAGGAAAGCAAAACCAAACAAAGCTAAGCTGTAGCAACAATAACAGCAGCCGAGAAGTGTTTGTGTACCAAGTGCTCTAGCCTTAAACAAATTTATGTTTGTAGCGGCATTTTTTGGAAAATTAAATTATGTTAAGTGCATGAACCGTTCGACGTAGTAAAACTAACAGCAAATACAACAACAAGCAGCTAGAGCATTGAAATGAAACTCCAAGGTGGAAACGAAAAGTATGTAAAAGAGCTGCTGCCAAAAATATACACACACACACACGCACACAAACAAACAGTCTTCTCTTTAAGTGTATGCATATGTATGTGAATGTGTGTACACACATGTTTGCACATAATGAGCTGGTTTACCCTTCTCTCTAAATGTGGAATGCATTCGTATGTGTGTGAGTGAGTGTGTGTGTTTGGGCTTTTGTATGCAAAACGTGTACAACAACAAATTAGGGTGGTGGTGGTTAGGCCAAAATGACAAAAGGAACAAACAACTCGCTGCATAAACGAAATCAAATCAAAAGCAGCTCTAACAACAACAACAACAACACACTCAAACGACAAAGCACACCAAAAAAAAAAAACACAAAAAAATACCTGCACGCTTTTAGGCGAATGCCCGCAAAAATAGAAAATAAATTGTAGACAGGACACAAAAAAAAAAAACAAAAAATGAATAAACGAAATCATATGCGAAGCCATTCAAATTCTACCAGCATCACAATCACAACAACAACAACAACAATCAGCTCTGGCCAGTGTGACCAGCTATCTAAATTCTGCCAACAACAAGTAGCTCTTTAAAGCTTATCCAGTGTGACCAGCCGCCGTGCATTTCTTTAATTTCAAACTTTTTCTTCTTGCGCTTGTGCTGGCAAATTAAGTTCAGTTGAGAGTAGTACAGAGTTCTAATGAACCCCGGCTCGTCTTGCCGTTCAAATTACTACACGCACCTCGCTCAACAAATATTTAACATACTTTATGACAGTCCCCAGCTGACCAGAAGCATCCCAGAAGCAGCCGCCAGGCTAACTGACTGGCATGTGGTGGGGTAGGGTTGGGTTGGGTTGGGTTGATGTGGTACAGGTGGGCATCCCAGAGGCGGACATGGCAGACAAGGTGTAAAGTCTACTCTACGGCTGTGTGTAGCAACAATATTTATTTATGTTGAAATGTTGAATGTTGTTGTTGCTGCCGGTTTGGTGCAAAGGTTGCGCTTTTTGTGCGACCCTTTTCTACTCCCCGGGGCCAATTGGCCGGGCCTGTCGGATTCTCACATTCTTGACTGCTGGTATTTTTCTCGGCTCTTTTTTTTTGTTTTTGATTTTTTTGCTGTTTGCTTTATGAACTTGGCTTTTATGAAATATGCAGGCTTTTAGCTGCTTTGATAAGATATTTAGGGAGCGGTTGCTCCTTGGGAATACTTTGATGTTTTGTGTGTGTCGTCAGTGAGTAGGGGTTGCAGGCAAACAAACATTAATTGTAACTGTAAATGGCGTGAAATGCTTGAATGAATGAGTGAACAAATGAATGAATGCTCAGTACGGCACAGCAGCTTCAAATGAGTGTGCATTGCATGAATGATGACAGTCAAGTAGACGCGACTGAAAATTGCGTTAAGTGGAAGCAGAGGCAGCGACAGCAACAGCGACGGCAACATCGCCACCAGCCGCCGTCGACAATTTTGATGAACTTAACAAAACACTTGACAGGCACCAGCGACAGGGCAGCAGTTTTGGGTTGGGGTTTATAGGGAGCGAGATGGTGGCGAGGGTGGCTGACAAAAGTGAGCAGAAGCAGAGTCCATGCTATAAACGAAATTATGACGCTAAATTGAACACGAAACGGCCATCGAGCCAAAGAGCACTGTGTACAACAGCAATGTGGAACCCATCATAGTTACGAATCAAAATCGAAGAAGGGGAAGGGGGGGGGGCGGGTGGTGTTGGGGGTTTCATTTACAAAAGCAGCTCCACCATAACCCAACCACCCTACCGCGCATTTAACGCGCGAATGAACTAGCGACAGCAATCATCAAAAAAAAAGAAGGGAGGCTTGAAGGCTGCTGCTGGGCAGCCACTAGTTCAGTTCATTTCAGCTCAATTCCTATGGCTGGAGTTGGGCTTTGGGGTCGTCGTGCCATTATTGTGGGTGTCGCACAAAAGCAGAAGCATCGTGAGCATATAACAATAAAAGTCATAATAATAATAATAGACATAGAAATACGGAAGTGATTTTTTTTTTGGCAGCCAGCAGCCAAAAGGGGTTGTTGTGCTTCACACGGCTATGGACAGAATAACATGCCCATGCCCAGGCTACGACTGCGGGCTCTGTTCTGTTTCTGGATGCTTAGTGTTGTGACTACTTGCCACCGCAAAGAGCGGAAGGTGAAAATTAAGAAATTAGCGTGGCAGCCAGAAATGGGGAGAGACAGCTTTGGGTAACTTTGGGAGCTAAAGCTGTGCCCGCAAATTGCCAGCAGCCGCCCCCTCCGCGACCGTTCACTTTAACTTAATTATATAATAAACGAGACAGTAAGTAAGAGTGAAAGAGGTATAGAAAGAGATAGAAGTTACTGCTGGTTTGGTTGCTTTTTTGCGGCGCATTGCAAATTAAATGAGCTGAATGCATTTAAAGGCTTTAAAACCGCCACTGACGCTTGCCGCAAATCAGCCAAAGCCGACGGCTTACTAAGCCGTACGGCAATGCTGTCTTAAGTGAGTCAGCAGGCAGACTGGCAGACGAGCTGGCCAACAAAAACCATATATATAAGTATGTGTAATCCTCTAGCCACAAAGCAATTATGCAGGCAGAGCCGCACAGACAACCAGGCGGTACTGGCAGCACAGGCGACATCTTGTCAGTTGGTGAAAAATTGCAGTCAGCATGTAAGTAAGTGCATGAGGGAGCCAAAAATAGCCGACAGGTTGTAGCTAGCAAATTACTTAAAGTGGAATTTACATTTTTTCACTCATGGAAAGAGACTCTAAACAGCTCTTAAGCCTCAAAATTTACTACACTGCGCATAAAATATAAGATGGGATTTAGGAACAATAAATATTGGAACATACAGCGGGACTTTTGTTTTTAAAGAGAAGAGGTATAATCAAAACGACATAGTTTGTTTTTTCTTAAATGTGAAGTTTAAAATTTATGAAACTGAATTTAGAATTCACAAATTAGTAAAAAAAAAAGTAAAACTTAAGAAATTAATATTTTGCAGCTAAAGAAATTCTTGTTATTTCCTATGTATAAAAATCATAGCTCGCTAGATTTAATTTCCCCAAAAAATATGTTCATAGTTATATTGGAAGCTTAAAGATTTTTTCGAAGTGTAACTGACTTTGCTGGCTGATTGTTGCTTTTGTCGCACAGACCTGACTGGTCATGCAACATGCATCGTGACTCGTTGGGGTTGCATTGCAGCAGGTTAGGGTGCATTGATGCGTATCCTTGATTAGTGAACCCTTCGGACACCCATTTCCAATTACCTGCATTGCTTTTGTAGTCAGCTTAAAACAGGCCCTCTGCACACATTGTCGTTTGTGGTTTGATAATATGTATAAGAGGATCTTTAAGAGTAGAAACAATTGCAATGCAGCCAAAAGCTAGCACGTTTAAAAGTCATAAACGTTATTTATTTAACGCATCTGTAAATTGTTTATGTAACATGCTTTTAAGTCTGTCATTCACATTAATATTACGATTGCTGAAAATTCTTTGTATGCTGTACAGATTAAGTTTATAGTGACCTGCTTTTTGTCGTACAGAATAGACTTAATTTTCCATGTTTCCGAGAACTTTTATCTTTGTGCTGCTGCTTATTCCTCTGCACAATGCTTTCAATGTTCAGCTTAAAGGCTTTTGATGCTTTCAATGCCTGAAAACAGACCACACGACAGCACCACACACAGTCTGGCTCAAAGAGTAGGACCCAAGCACAGGGACCAGTCTTTGCCCAGACCAGCACACAGGTCCTGCCCCTTGTCAATTGTGCTGTTGCTGTTGCTGCTTCTAGCTCCGTCTGTTTGCATAAGTTGCCCTTTTTGCAATATATATTCCTGTAAGTGGCCGGCAAAAGCAACAACTACAACTATACATACACTAAACAGAGTTACAATTACACTTTAAAAAAAAATATGAGGCTATTGTTTTTAAAAAAGAAAGTAAATCTTACACTTTAGAATATTATAATTTGAAATTATTTCTTGTTTAAAGGAAGAGCGAAAAATTCCAGCGATGAAATTTTCTTATATGTGGATTAACCAAAACCGGGTAAACATATATGTACCTAGCATTAATAGGCAACTGTGAAAAGTAATTGAAAGATAAACCTAAAATTCATGACAAAGTGGACAGAATGGACATAAGTTGAGCCAAGTCTGCATTTTTGATCATTTTCCAGGGTACTGTGCAGTGTACAGAATATTTAACGGATGGATAAAGTTAGCCAATTTACCCACAGTGCCTACGCTTTAAGTTACGCCTAAGCACTGACAGACAAGCTGCCCAACTGGAGCTCTCTTTGCCTATGGACGACCCTTCAACAGGGTCGCGGATTAACATTTGTTGCGCCTGCCAGACTCATTCATAAAAGCGCACGCAACTCGCAACTTTGGACAGTGTCGTTGCACGTTGCCTGTTTGCCTGTTGCCCGTTGCCCGTTTGCCTCTTTGCTGGTTTACTCATATGTCCGGGCGGCAGCAATGGGTTGAGCCACTATACCAAGTGCAAGGTTGCATGTCTCGCCGCCGACGCCTGCGGTTACAAGTTTTATATAGTGTGTTCCCCTCCAGCTCTCGCTCTTGCTCTCGATCTCTTTTACTGCTGGTCGAGCTTTTGTGCAGTTAAGTGCTTAGTTGCGTGTAACTTTACACTGTTTAACAAACTCGCTCACCGCACGGTGCACAGTGGCCACCTTGAACTAAGTGTTTGTTGCTGCACTGTTGCATGCCGTGTGTGTCTTTGTTGTGTGTGTCTTTGTTGTGTGTGTGTGTTGGATGTGTGTGCCAGGTGCAAATATACTAACCAAGCAAACAGTAAGGATAATGCTGAAATTATTTACTCACCCACAACTCCTCTCTCTTTTGTTCTTTACAAGTCGAACTTGTCTGCTTTTATTACACTTTAACAGTCTTTCGCAAATATTTGCCCGCCTTCACATGAGTTTGGGCGTGTCGCAGATAGCTGCTCCGACATATGAACAGATAATTATCATGAATTTTCTTTAGATCTCGCTAATTCAACAAGATCTAATAAAAAAGTCTCGACAATTAAACAACTTCTTAAAGTTCCTTTTAGAACTTAATCTCAAGCTGAGTTAAGGAAGACGTTCTTGTTCCCGGACCTCTTAACTTTTGTAATAAAATGCGTATAACATGATAGGAAAATATATACATCTTATCGATTGAGAGATAAGCGCTTGCTTATTCCTAAACTCTGTTGCAATAACTCAAAACAGACTATTATATCTTATGGCTTCCATTAAAACGAAAGTTCGAATATTAAAATTCATGTCGTAAAGCATTTTTTCCTTTCAACTATTTGAGCGTTCCATTAATCCAGGAGCATGTGTTTTGTTTTGTGCTTTTGCAAAGGCATGATTTTTATCTAACGTAAAAACATTAACATTGTTTTTAACGTCTATAAATTGAATTTAATAATTTTTAAGGTCTTTGCTTTTTAGCGACACTTCAATACACTAACATACTTATGTATATCCACTATATGGTATACCTACATTTTAAATATATCTTTTGCTAGTTTTCATATATACAAGTAAAATATACTCTTTTCTTTACATTGATTGCAAAGTTTTTGTTTCCTCTGAGCAAAATATGTACGTTGGCAAAAAAAACCGAGTACTTAAACTTGTTGTTGCTGCTGCAGTTGCTGCTACTGTTGCTGCTCCTGTTATTGCTATTGCTGCTCACTCTGCAATTCTTTGCATCAGTAACAAAGAAAATACGAATACCCACACACACACTCCTGCCCCTTTAGCTTGCTTCCCTGTTCGCTGTCTGTGAAATGAGCAAACCAAAGAAACCAACTAAAGGCTAGTGGCATGGGGTAAAGGGATCTGGG
This sequence comes from Scaptomyza graminum, assembly GCA_018901835.1. NCBI lineage: Eukaryota > Metazoa > Arthropoda > Insecta > Diptera > Drosophilidae > Scaptomyza > Scaptomyza graminum. Next base: position 1,776,320 of record JAEIFL010000290.1, read on the forward strand.
TTGGTGACTGGTAGCAAGACAGCCATCCAGTTGGTAGCCAGTAAACAAAAGCAAACATTGCGTGCCAAAAATTCCGGAAATTTTTAAAAGTCACAACATGTGTAAGCTGGATTTTTACACACACACACACACACAGAGTGGACCACACAGTATATTGTTTGTTGCTAATGTATGGATGTACATTTGTATGTATGTGTGTACGTACATAGGTGCGTATTAGGAACTGGACTTTCCCTCCTTGACATTAGTTTTGACGGCGAAGCTATGTTCCACAGTCTTAAGTGCTAAATTGAAATTCCGAAATAGTTATTTTTTGCCAAGGGCAAGTTGGACGTAAGGAAGGAGGTGTGTATACCATTCACTCAGTGGGCGTGCGACAGTGTTGTAAAACAACGCACATAAAACTACAAAGACGCCATTGATGGCAAAACAACAATGAACAACACTAATAGTTTGTACTCTATATGTATGCATATAGTCGGCATCGCACTTAAAAAAGACCCATGAGAAGTGGCAGCATCTTCAGCAGCCGCAGCAAAACAAGCTGTAAAAATTATAAGGAAACGGCAAGAACATAAACAACACCAGCCACACAGTGTTAAAAACATGGCACACAACAATACTAAAACTAGACGAGCTAAAGTTGGCCACATCATTTACCCATAAACCAAAGGGGATTGCAAAAATGTGTGGTATATTTTTGGCAAGGGAAATGGGGAAATGAAGTATAATGATATTATCATATATTATCATATATTACAAAATTAACGCAATATCTTCAAAAAATATATTCATTTCTTTCACACAAACTTTAAATACATTTACTACACGTAGAAAAACTGTAAATGGTCTAGTTTCGGTTGCTTTCTCTTGTCAAACATTAACATTCCATTTCGTTGGCTTGGCCCAATGCTTTTTCAATTTCGGCGATGAAGCAGCATGAAAAATTTGTGTGTCGGCCAGGCAAATGGCAAATCCACAGTCCTTACACCATCCAGCGGCTCTTGTGCGTCTGTGGGTGCAAGGCAGGACAGGGAGGAGGGAAGGCCAATGCTTCCGAAACTTGCTGCCAAGAAAAACTTAAACACTGCTTGCATTTTTCATATGACACGACAACTATTTATTACCCCAGCCATGCCCCTAAAGCCCCAAGACGTGGACGACTTTGAAGCCTGTAGATATTGAGCATTGCTGTAAGTTTTTGTTGTTGTTAATGTTGTACTTGTGTAGTGGCAACAATAAAGTTGAGTATGGATGTGATGTGACCGGTGGTTGTTGAAGCGTCAACTGCTACAGCTCCTTGTGCTCCTTCAGCTTCTGCTGCTGTTGATGATGATGATGATGATGAAGAATGCGCATGTGTTACTAACGGCCCGATTATTTTTATTGTTTATTTGCTTTGATTTTTCCCTCTATGTTATGTGTGTGGTGTTGTGTGCTGTTCTCTTTCATGTTTTCATTTTGGCTTCCACCGATTGCCTATGTTTGTGTGTATTTTGGGTATTGTGTGTGTGTGTGTATGTGTATTGGTTTGCGCATTTGTGCGTAACGAATAAATTTAGCAAAATAAATAAGGACAATAATCCTTTTGAATGCATTGCAATTGAGCTTTTTACAGCCATTGGCTTTCTCTTTGCCTCCGCTATCAAATATAGCTTGTAGGTACATAATCAGACACGCACACACACTTACTTATTCACATAAAATACACAGAAACAAGCACACTTACACAAACGCACAGCACTTAACTCAACATTGTGTGCCCAGTTGGATGATCTTGGGCTTTGAATTGGTTTGTCCAGTGGCCCTCGTGCCGGCTAATGCCATTCTATTTTGCTTGATTTGCATTTCAATTCGAAATCAAATTTTTCAATTGCCTGCTGGACACACAGAATCTATGCACACATAGTATAAACCCTTGAATATATGTAAAGTGTTTATATGTATGCGTTTGAGTGTGTTTACTAAGTAGCGTCTGCTAACACACTCACACACACACTGACACATACATTCACTCATTCATGACCGACACACATAATTGAATTTGTGCGCACAAAAATTCATAGCATGCTTTTTGGGGCCCTCCCCTCCCTTGGGGTTGTTGCTGAATGCTACTGTTGGCTGCTTCAGATCCATGTAATTGACAAAAAGCTGCGCGCCAAGCTGTTGATATTTGAAATCAATTTATTTATATTGAGTTAGCATCAAAATGCATTAACCTTTAGCTGGGCTACGAGTCCGTTTATACTTCGTATAAAAATATCCGTCCAACTGCAAATTCAGCGTAAAATTGAAAAGCAGAAAATCTCATTCAGGTCAACTCTGACTTTACACTGACTGTGTTGTGTATGTCTGTCTCTCTCTGTATGTGCTTGTCGGTTAAGCTCGCCTTTTATTTGTTAAATTAAAAGCTTCATTGCATAGCAGCTGTTGTTGTTGCTGTTGCTGTTGTTTGCCATCCGTTGTTATTGGCATTATTATTGGCCTCACAGCGCACAAGACTTTCAATTAGTTTTATTAGGGTGTACCAAACATTCCATTGACTTGCAACCGCTGCTCACCCCATAAGTCGCGCATTATTATTGTTACTGTTGTTGTTATTGTTGCCTATGGCCGAGGCAACTCTGCTCATCGAAATTGGCCTTTTGACTTTTATGCTCAATTTTTGTATTGTGGTTTGACTGTGGCTTGCGCGGACTGTATCTAACATTTCATATGATGGTTTTTTATTTTATCTTTTCTTTCTTTTTTCAGTTTAATAAGCGAGATTCTCTCTGTCTTACTGTTGCCGCATGATTGCGCAATAAACGCTTACAATATACACACACACATTAAGAGTATCTTTTTTTGTATAATCCACTTTGATGCTTTCATAATACTTGAGCGATAATAACCAAAATAATGCTTGAATAATGGGTTTGAATGAACTTTAAATGATTCAATTTGTTAATAAGATTTAAAAGGAAAAAAACTTATCAACCATTGACCTAAATACCCTGCTTGCAGAGCGTATTATTGCCACTAAAAAGTGTTCAAATCTACGAAAACTAAACAACAAAAAATTAAAGAAATAATTATAATTAGCGATGTCTAATCTCACACTTAAAATTAGGAACTAATATCTAAACTTGAAAAAGTCTTGAATCCCGTTCAGTTCTATACATTCATGTATTTTGTACTGTGACAATTTCAATCAATTGTTGTTAAGCAAGTACTTAAATCTGAAAGTTTAATAACATTATTGCAATCTGCTTTGAATAAACACAATTCTGTATACTTTTCTGATATTCAAAGCTAAGAAAATCTTTTTATTTTTATATCATTTAAGAATTGTAAATTATAATTAATTCTAAGTCCATCAGGCTTGTGGAAAAAATTTATTTCATATCATATCTGGGACAGCTTGTGTCAAATACTTATAACAAACGCTTTAGCAAAAATCAGCTTACATACAAGTGTACATAATTTTTCGCTTAGATAAATGCATAAAAAAATCTTTATAGATGTACCTAAATACATGATTCATTCTTAAAACAACTTTTGTACAAAGCCTATTTCAGTTGTGCTCCCCTATAATATCTTTTTTTTTTTCATCTTGACAATAATTCCACTTTATGGGCTTTATATTGTCTGTTGTTTTTTAAGATCTCAAGTGGCTTTCCCGCTGAAAAGCTTCAGTCACCCCAATCTCCATCTATTCCAACCATTCAACAACTGTGGGTCAAATACTTTTAGTGCCCCTCAATAGCAGCTGCTGCTGCTGTTGAGATTGTTGTTTTTGTTTTCTCAGTTGTTGAGCTGAGCTGCGAAAAAGTTTTTGTGAACAAGTTGAATTGGAAGGGGGCCCAAATCATCGTCGAGGTACTTGCTGTTGTAGTTGTTGTTGGGAGCCGCTAAACACGGCTGGCTGGACTTAAAACGAAGTTAGCGCCGGGATACGTCACGGCAAGGGCGCAAGGATGAATGTCGTCCTGGGCAACGTTGCAATGTTGGTTGATTATTGAAAATGTGTCGACTGGGTCCAGTTGCCATAATTCAAGCATGGCCAATGCGGCAAACGCCTGATTCGATTCTGCAACTAGCAACTTTTCTTAACTTTATCCAACCCACTGCATACAAACATAGTATATATAAAAATTTTAGTTTCTGCGTTTTGTGACTTTTTCACTTTTCTCTCCCGTTTTGTTGCAGTGAAAAGAGCTCAAGAACTAAATAAGTTGCAATGTGAAGAGCGCTTGTGGGACAAGTGAAAACGCTAGCAAGCCAAGAGAGAGAGCGAGTCGTAAAACGTGAAGAGGACACAAGCTCGGTGGCAAAAACTGTCAGAAAACTTGTCGAGGAGCCCAGGAAGCCAGTAGCAGCAGCATCAACCCTAAGAACCAGCTGCTGTGACGATTGACAAGACAAAAACAAAAGCTACGACCAAGGCAAGAGTTTGACAAGTGGCACAAGTGGCAGCTAGCAGCGCCCAAAAGCACGCAGCTAGTTTTTCAACTTAGAAACGCTGCCCTGCAGCAGCAACAGCATCAGCAGTCATTGTAGAAGTTCTAACCGCAGTCCATGGCCGCGTAGCTTTTGTATGCGGCTCGAATGATGTGGCCTGGCAACAACAATACTTACAACAACTACAAACAACAGCAGCACTTCCAGGCGCACTATGTACCAGATAAATAGCGCAACGAAACGTCAGCAGCAACTAGCGAAATAGTAGAGGAATCAACAAGGACGCAAACAAAAAAAATTAAGGGAGAATCTTGCACTCTGCAACACATGTGTTTTTGTGATGCGACAAGGACACTTCAAGTGCCGCCAACACACTTAAGCACAGCAGCAGCAGCTCCAGGAACATCTAAAGCATTAGATTAAAACAGTGAGCAGACAAAGTCGTCTTCAATCGCAGCATGCGCAAACATAAAGCGCCGCCCAGCGGCCACCCAATCAGTACCAATACCATGCCAAGGACAATGCCAACAGTGCACAGCGATAGCACGACAACAGCAGCAGCAGCAGCAATGTCAACAACAACATCAGCAACACACGAATTGGAACAACAGCGTATGTTGCTTGGCCATGCGACAAGCGATGGCAGCACAACAGCAACAGCTGCTGCAACAACAGCAGCAACAACAAGCCCAACTAGTCGCCTTGCAGCGCCAACATCGGCAACAACAGCAGCAGCATCATTAGCAGCAACCAGCAGCAAGGAACGCCCAAGATATACAATCCAGCTAATGTCCTTGCTGCAAATTGCCAGCTATGTGCTTTGCCTGTGTGCTTTTAGTTTCGCCTTGTACGCGAATGTGCGACAGACACGGATCGAGCAACGATTGCAGCGGCTGCAACATTTGGATGCACGCATTGTTGAACTTGAGTTGCGTCTAGAGCAGCAACAACTGTTGCACTGGCCCGTTGAGCAGGTTCAAATCCTAGACAGCAGCTCTAGCAGTTCCATTCCCAACGAGAACGGTTCATCGCCACACTTGGCGTTGCACGTGCGCCGCGAGCTGCATCGCTTGCGTCGCGATGTTTCCCACCTGCAATTGACGCGACGCCAACAGCGACGGCAAGCAGCAGAGGCAGCTGCAGCAGCGGCAGCAGCATCAAATTTAGGTGGCAGCATGACAGCCAACGGAGAATGCCAGTGTCAGCCGGGTAAGTTTCAAGCTCTAAGCGATTTGTTTGAATATCTTTTTTTACTTATAAAAATAAGATACACACACTACAGCTTTTTGGTTTGCTTTAAAAATTCATCAAAATGTGATGCAGCCTAAATTGCTTTTGAAAATGGTCTACAAATATAAACATAGATACCTACAAACGTAAGTCAAGATTATATTGGCAAAAAGTTTAGTAATTAAAACAATAAATTTTTATTTTTTTAAGTTCAAATTTTCATTTGTTGCTTTAATTGAATTTATGTTATCGAACAATGATTTGTTCGCCAAAAACAAAAACAGCATTAATACGCATTGTAAACTATTTGATACCATTTATATATTATATACGGTCAATATATCAATCATCAATTTAATCAAAGGAAAACCCTTTTAATTAGACCACACCCTTAATTTATAAGCAACCCTTGTCTCGTGTAAACGTTTGTTTGCGACACTTGACGATTAGACGGCTTACGTTGCTGACCGGCAAACCGCCTTTATTTGTGGTTATTGTGGCTGGGGCCATGGTTAATGCACAATTGGCTAGAAATGTCCGTCACTCACAAACATACAACAGCCACAAAAGCACAGAAGTCAACAAGTCCTGTCTCTGTCTCTCTGTTTGTGTGTATGTGTGCTTGCAGGCGTGAAGCTGACACAATTTAATTATTTACGTCTGGGTAAATTTATGGCAGTTTAGAGATTTCATTAATTGGAAAAGTGTTTCTTTATTTTTGCGTATTATTTTTTCTGCATCAACATGGACAAGTCCATGCCCCCAACACACTAACACGCGCACACATGTTTTGGCCAACTTCTATGTGTGTGTGTGCAATTTGTCTGAGCCCTTGTGGCAGCCGACTCTTTGTTCCATGTTTGGCTTTCAGCTTGCAGCAGCTTCTTGCGCTGCTCGTTTCGCTTTTTCGCAATGCCCAAAACTTTGATTACTCGGGGATTAGCCCATGTCCTTTGAGTGCCTTCGTGCCTGTGCTGGCTGACTGCCAGCTTGCCTTGTGGTTTGCATAAATTTCGCTTAAAATACTTTTTAAAAACTTTTGCGACACTCACATTCTACTAGTACACACTGCTATTGCAATCACTAACAGAAACGCCCTACCCCTACCCACTCTCGTGGGATTTGGCGAGGACATGAATATGAACTTTATGCTGTCCTTGTCATAGAGTCGCTTGTGTCCTTTTGTTTTGTGCGCTTGGCGCATTAACGCAATTTGTCTTGACATTCGAACAATTAACTCATCCAGTCGAGTTGCGCTAAGCTGCTGGCTGCTGGCAAACTTTGCAGCTAATCCCAGGGACGCGTATGGACCGCATTCCACAATTCGCAGCTGCTTGCAGTTCTTGGACAGCAGCATATGACGCATACGCACCATGCGCCAAGCAACTAAATGCTCAGCGCAATTATTTAACAACTTGGCCAATTCGCAACTGAAACTCCTGCCCTTCCCGACTCGCCCTGTTTAAGTCTTGGAGACAAGATACGACATAAAAGTTTTCTAATCGATGCGCAGGCAGGTCGAAAGTTTTGCTGCTCGCCAGCGCAACGAAGTCAAAGTTTCTTTTCAAAGTCACTGCAAATAAATATATTTTTGGTCTACACCGCACCGCTCCCGGCGGCTTTGATAAGCGCGTGCCAGGGCGAATAGAGCCGCCTTCTTTTCACAACTCTGAGCCGCACACAATAAATCAAAGCCACCAAACGAGAGAGAGAGAGAGAGAGAGAGAGAGAGCGAGGGAGAGGGAGAAAAACGAGGTTAGGAAGGAGGAGCAGACGTTAGACGTTTGTCGCCTTGGTTATCTTGAAGCAATTGCGGAGTTGGTTCTCATAGCCTCTTCACTTGAGCAGTCCGCATGTGCAGCGCAGTAATCCTGAAGTTCGTGCCAAGGACATTGCAGCGAATGCCAAATAGGATGCTCATCTTCTGTATGAAAACGGTACGGTTAAGTCGATTAGTTTGGATTTTTCATTTGCTCGTTTTTTGCAGTGGAAAATTGATAAAACTACTATGACCCGACCAAAAAGGGATGGCAAAGGCATGTACTATGGTTGAGGGTGAATAATGTCACAGAAAATAATTTATGAAATTAATTGTTGTCAAATAATCTTGTCCATAAAACAACATTAAAATAATTGATGAAATTAAATATTGGTAAATATGTTCAACTCATATAAAATGCATATTTTGTCCCACAGTCAACCCCTAGGTTGTTTCTTGTCAAACTGCAAATGACATTTGGCCACTTCTCATTCAGTCTGTGCCCAACCTCCCCCACAAACATACACTCATTCCCATCCGTTGCAGATCTATGTTCTGTTCGTGAATGAAGATTTTCAGCATTACTCTAAAGCTAGCCGTATTGCTGCTATTGCTGCTGCTACTGCCAGTCCCTCAATTTATCATAGCCAAGCGCAAAATCCACTTAACAACAACAACACCAACAACTACAACAAATACAACAGCAATCACTGGACAAGCGCTTGATGCTCAAGCGGACATCGTTGGCTGCGTGTGACATTTTGCAAGCCAAAATATGTAGAACAAGCCACAGAGAACACCAATACACACACACACACACTCGAACAGAGACAAAATGGAGATAGAAAATGGAAATATGTAGACAGTTATAGAAACCGGACACATGAACTATGGAAATTCCCAATTAGGCTTTAATGGGTACAAGTGCTTTTTATTCAGTGCAATTTCTCACAGATAACGCTAGCAAACGCTGAGTCCACACACTCTACTAGACACAGTCAACTCACGTGCTTAACACACACACACACCCACCTCAACTACCACCCCCTCTATATTTCTTTTTTTGTATATCACAGCTGCTGCTGCTGCTGCCGTTGTTGTCGTTGGCTGCGCTTATTTTTGCCAGTCATAAATTTCAATCACGTTGTCAGGCTAACACCGAGTGGATATACTCATATGCTCTGCATATGTTAACATCATAGCAACGACTACCATCAGGTACCAGACGCCAGCCAGTTCAGTGTTCAGAGGGTGCTGCCACAGAGGCCAACGCACCCAAAATCCCACCTACCCCCAAAAATAGCAACGTTCCTTGTTGTTTCTTCTGTCACTGTGTGTGGTTTTGAGGGCGTGCCAAAGCAGAATGGCTAACTCAATACCCTCTTCCTCCTCTATCGGCCACTTTAAGCGTGCCCACAGACGCTTGTGTTTCTCGGCCTCAACACAGACAGACTGTACTGGAGCACCCAAAACACAGAAAAAATAAAAGAGAAAAACCCGAATTGAATTCTGGCAGGAGCATAACACACCTCGGTATATCGATTGTCGCTACGTATCAATTGGTTTCCTTTTCGTTTTCAATTTAGCCGGCTCAAAGCTCTCCCTGCCGTCTGTTTCAACTTCTTCAGTTCCCTGTTGCCTGCCGACATGCTGGGCATTTGGTTTATGCTTTGAGTTTGGAGAGTTTGTTTGCTCTGTGGCGCTGTTGCTGCTGTTGTTTGGACTTTCATTTGTGACTCTTTGCGTGACTTTTGGTTTACCTGGACATCGGAACACGCCTTGATTACCATTTAAATGCTGCGCTAATAGGCCAATAAACCATTTCGATTCACAGCCAACAGCCACAACATTAACAACAACAAATACAACAACCAATATTTCAGAGCACGCAGGCAGTCAGGCAACAGCAGCTACAAATTATTAATTAGGAAAACAAAATTAATGCTCAACTGTCGCCGTTATTTTCCTCCTCCACCGCCTCTACCCATCCAATGGCAGTCTCCGGACTTGCACCCACACACGATGCGACATCGGATGCCACATTTGTTGACAAATTTATTTATTTGCCATGTTTGCCATACATACAGCCTCCGTCACCTCTTCCCTGCCTCTCCATCCTTTGCCAGCGCTCTCGCCCTTACCCTTGTTCTCTACCCCCTCACGCTCGTGCACCCATCATTTGGTTTTATTTGCGGTTGCAGCTTCTCATCGCATGTGTGTCGGAATTCCTTGATGGAAAAAAATGCTATTAAAAATAACACAAAAGCGATTCAGTCAGAAAATAACAAACAAGCCGGCCTGGAATAAAAATGCACAAAAAAAAGAATCGGCAGCATCAGAAGCTGCTGCAGCAGCAGCAAACAACATGAGAATATAAAATTAATTTATTGGCAGCAATAAAATAAATGAATTACCAGCAAAAATTCCATAAATTTTATTTAATTCTCACTGCGATTTCGATTTCGATGCGTGTTGCTGTCGCATCTCTCAATTTATTTTTAACGAACGAAGCCAATTTTTGATGAGACAACGTCAATCAGGTGAGAAGTTCATTTAAAATTCAATAGGCCATGTACATAATAAAAAGATAAGAAAAAATATTATTCTTCGAATGTGGCAGAGTTAAGGCTCTGCAAGTTAATTTTACTGAAACAATTCAAAAATAAACATTATTATCTCCCTAGTCAAGGATACGAACAGAACATACAGATAAATATGCATTGTATTGTTTTATAAGAATTTTTCAACTACCGAACTTCAACATAAGTTTGTATATTTCTTCAATTGGTTAATTTTCCCTCTTGAACTGCTTTAACTGTTCTTCTTGTGTTTTTGAATCCTTTTAAGACAACTCTTACGCCCAAGAACTTGGCAAATTAGCTCGATTCTCAAGTGGCGCGTGCTGTTCATTCGTCAAGTCAAGAAGCGCAGACAGTTTAATGTTGAATGCTTAGAACGCGTATCTCATATTTATTGTATTAAAGTATGTGTATATACAATATGTGCGTGTGTACAGCTGTGACCGGATCTACAACTGACTGGGATGTTTGGTTAGTTTATTAGCCGCATATGCGTGGATTTTGTATTTTTTATTTCGGTTTTCGGTTTCCAGTCCCACATATGAGGTTTATTTAGCTGGGCTTGGCTTTCTGGCACTGATGCTGTTTTTTTTTTTTTTTTTGGTTACGCCTCATTGCCTGTTCCTGGAAATTGAGAGCGTTGGTTTGGCGTTTGCTGCTGCCGCTGCGTAAATATTTCAGCGCCAAACAGAAATTTATTCGACTCGGCGGCTCGCTTTGGGCCGCAACTGCGACTTTTGACAAGCGTCAGCAAGCGATACACTTCCAATTGCCGGGATATGAAATAGGGGCAGCGAGGGAAGACGGATGGGGGAGGTACGAGAGCACTGGGCGTGCATTGCCTGTAAACAGATTTCATTTTTATACTTTTACGTGATTTTCAGCGACAATTCAGCGAGTACAGCGACATTGCCGTTGAACGACGACGCACATGCTCCAATTTCATGCCATGCTCACGTACACAGCGTCCAATAGCAACGCCAACTTCAGCTCCAATAGCATCAGCACTAACAGCAGCAGCAGCGGCAACGGCTGCTTTATGATTTATTGCCTTGACACTGCGTGCTCTGTACACAACCTCTGCTAAGGCGCCCCGAACCCGCCCCGTCTCGCCCATTTATACTTGGAAAAAATAAATTGAACGTAGATTACAGTTATACTCTTACACTTTATATAACAGGATTCTTATTTCACTGTTGATTTTAAATTGAGAATGAATTTCTATAAGAAATATTAGAGATTGTTTGGTTTACTTTAAGATGATTTCCTACAGATTAAGTTAAGTTTATTTTTCTAAGTGTATGCTGAACAGATACTGCCACAGCCGCAGCCACATTCCCAGTCACAGTTGCCTCCCTTCAGGCATATCCATCCACTCCTACCCGTTCCCACTCCATTGACTGGCCGACGTTTATTTTTGCCAACGCATTGTTTGTTTGACAGACACACACAGAAAACTACTACTCTTGTCGTCTGCCAGGATTTGTCGTCATTCTGTTGGTGCTGCTGCTACTGACGCTACTCATGGGATTTGTTAGCGTTAGTGCAACGCGTGGCAACCATCACCGCCCGCCCTGCCCTGCCCTGCCCTGCCTCGTGCAGCCCTCTCGTCACCTCGCTCACATTTAGCGATAAATACAAGTTTTATGATGGATAATAAATGGCTTCATTCGCGTTGACAAATAGTCTGGTTTTGTTTTCATTTGCTTTGTGCCCGCATTGGCCCCGCCATCTCCTTCATCTTTTCCTATTGCCGGCTTTGTTTATGTGCCTCGTGCTCCAAGTGCTGTGAAGGATATATGTATGCTGCTTCCGCCTAGCGGCAGCAGCTCTGCGGCATCATTGGTATTGTCTTTGGGGGCTGAACTGGTCACAAGATAAAGAGATGATGTATTGCCGGCGTGTCAGTTCGCGCGTTGCCAAGTGGGTGGATTAGGCTTTCAGGTAGGATTAGCAATTACGTTTTAAATAGAAATTCCAACCATTTATCATCGGTTTGGCTTTCGGTTTAAGCCAATCTGTGTATTAAATCGACCTGAAAATGTGGCTGCAAAAACAAAAAAAATAAAGTAAAAACCTTAAGCGCTGTTTCAATTGGAAGAATGATTCACTGCATAAGCTAACTTGGATTTTATTGCATCATTTAAATATAATAATAATAATACTATATAGACAGGGTGCCACTCCCCGCAGCAGGCTGTCGCTGGCGTTTATCGTCGCTGGTGTATAATTTTAAGCATTTTATGCATAATTTTCCCAGACACGGTCACAGCCGTCATTGCTTTTGTTACGGGCCACAGCGATTCATTTTCAATTTTCGACAATTTATGCAAATTTACTGTAAATATGCATAAAAGTTGAAAATGCCATCATTTTTCTATATGTACATGTATATGTATATGTGTGTACAATCCATAAGAGCGCAAAAATATCACTCATACGCCCCGTTGCGAGCGCCCCAGCACGGCTCATTAGGCCACAAAATAAAACAAACCTCGGAGATTTATATTTCATCGCAGCTTGACAGACAAGTCGGCTTGGCAGTCTATCTGTCAGTCAGCCTGTGTTTGCTTTGTTTTCTTTTTATGTTTCAATCAATGAAAAATGAATATGAAAAACAAAACCCCCATCAATGTCACAGGGTTAGCCATGCATTTATAACAATCTGGTAACACAATCTGATATGTAATGAGCCAAGCTACAGAACACACAGTCTATCACGGCAGTCAAAGACTTCAGATTCCAGACATCAGCTTTTTTTTTCCTTTTGCACACACAGCGAAAGTCAACATAAACATCAACATCAACGTTGCCATCAAAATCGAAACTAAAATCAATCTTTTACGTTGACCATATCAATTTCAAGTATGTATTTCTTTGCACATTTCGTTCTCCAACTTGTTCCCAGGTCAAGGCATTTTCAACAAAAATCACAATCGATCATTGGCGAACACAAAGGAAAAAAACTACATAATAAACGTTAAAAAAGAAGAAAAACGAGAAAATCTTTTTGAGAAATATGTTAACGCGTGTTGCTTATAATTAAATTTTACTTTTTACGTCTACATCTTTTTCCCAGAAAATTCAATAAAAAATCTTGAGCAGCGTATCCGACGACCCTCAAAATGGGGCAGTTAGCGCGTTTCGTGGTGCGTGGTGCAATGCACCCGTAATTGTGCCTGTTAGCGTGGTTGCTTTTCGACGATGGTAAACAAAAAAGAAGAGGAGGTGTGCCAGGGTGACAGTTGAGGCGAACTGGTTTTTATTTTTGCTTTAATGCTGATAAATTATGCCTGATGTGTAATATGAGAGCCAAGAGTATGTCCGGGAATTTACAATTATGTGAATTTACATTTATGTGTTTATGTATGTATTTTTACATTTATCAAATCCATTGTCTTTTTGTGTTTGGTCTGCCATAATTTGTGTAAGCTACGAGATTACAATCTTTAAATCTAAAATTTCACGGTTAGTTGGATTTATAATTTTAACAAATCATTTGTAACTACCGAAATTCGAAACGAGTCAAAGATGAACTAGTTACGATCGGCTCATGTTTTTTTTATTTTGGGGAAAGTCTTTAGTGCTTTGTAAAAACCTTAAATCATTTAGTCATAGGTATTCATTCTCATGCATGTGTTGGCCACATCTAATTGAGTTTTCCCATCAGCGAACCCATTTTCACTTTCCCGTGTCTCATATGGCACCCTTTTATAGGTTGTTAGCTTCGTAAAAAACTCTTTTATAGTGGTGCCTGAAATTACCTTCCTTTGTTGTGGCTGTCTGATTCATCAATTCGAGTACAGAGTACTCCTGGCCATCCTTTTGCTTTTACAGTACTGCGTGCTAAAACTCAATCAAAATTGTCGCCTGTTTGTCAACGGACGTCGCGACTAACAGTTCGCTCTGTCTACATTGTATATGTATGTACCAAATACTCTCCCGAACCCTCTATCTTGCCATTTGCCTAGGCGTGCCATTGGCGTGCAATTAAGTTGCGCTTTGCTCTGTGGGTTTTTCCTTCATCTTTTTTTTATTATTGGCGCGCCTTGTCGGCTCTATGGCTGCCTTTGCCTGGCATTTCATTTGCATTTGCATTTGCCGAAACGCATTGTCAGACATGCGACGTCGTTAGAGACGACATTGATGATGACGACCACGACCGCAGCTTGACGATGTGTCGGGCATTTCGCGTCCCTCCTTCACACCTTCCCCATATTGTCTCTCCACACACACAATTGGAGCGCTAAAGCGTTGCTTGAATCTAATCAAAATGCGACTGTGTCGCTTGCTTTTATCGCGTTTTGCTGTTCCATTCGTTGTAGTAGTCGTTGTAGTTGTTGCCGCCTTTCTTTCGCACGCGGGCAATGTGTGGTGCAACAGCTCCCATGTCGCAGTGTTCGTTCACATACTGTAGGCCGTTCGGTCACCATTGCGCCATTCAAATTACCAACAGCAACACCAGCAATAACAACAACAACTGCAAGAGCAAGGCGACAAGTTTTTCAAGTGCATGGCATGCAACACCTTTTGACATGTTCGTTGCCTCTGTTGCCGGTTTCTCAGTCGTTCAAAATTACTCTACCATCTTAAAATAACATTCACTTGCTGTATAATATTTGTGTTATTATTGAGTTTTTGTTTGATAAAATCATGCATAACTTTGCACATGTTTATGATTGAAAAAAAATAGCTAAAAGAAAATGTTACGATTGAAAACATTAGTGCATTTAAGTGTCGGCATGACTGCAAAAATAGTAGTTGTCGCTCGTTTACACAGCCATGGTGTATAGTCTAAACTACGTCTCTGTTGCTGTCTCGGGCTTGGTTTTGACTCTGTTGTGGTTTTGCGGTCTGTTCGCAGCAGACTGGGCCAGTTAGTGTGGATTTTGTCACACTCATCTTCGTCGTGGTTGTCACGTCAATTTCGTTGGAATTGCATTTTGGCTGGCAGACGGAACGCATGCGCAGTTAGTTGCTTGTTGTGTCTGCCACTGCCGCAACATCTTGCACCCATACACCCCTTTTGGCAGTAAGCTCTAGAGGCGACAAAGACTCTCTGACCAGTTTGTCAAGTTGTCGCAAGCTTAGTTTACAAATTTAATCAGCTTTAAGCGACATCTTTGAACAGTGCAGTTGCACCCCGCTTCTGCTCTATCTCTCTCTCTCCATCTCTTCCACTTGTTTGCTGCCTTTTCAATGCTCCACTTGCTGTCGAGTCTGTTGTTGTTGTTGCAGTATGTTGCCCCCGTCCGATGCTCATCCATTTGTTCCATTCATAACTATGCAGCGCTTTTGATTCCAGTTTACATTTCGTATGCAAGACATCGCTGCATTCTGGAGCATCTGCACAGTGATGCGAGCGTTGTTGAAAATTGTATTATGCAAAGTGCTGCGTGCTGGAAATTAAACATTTGCATTTTTTGTTGCCCTCTGCTGTTCTCCTCACTTAACACCTCTGGGGGAAAGCACTCATGTGTGGCGCTTATGCGATGCTTATGTGTGTTGTTGTTTTTTTTATTTCGACTTTGTAGCCTGCTGCTTGCTGCTCATATTTATATTTGGCCTTTTTGGGTGTAAAACGTTTTAGCATCTTTCAAGTGTCTTACACAAAACACTCTACGTGAACGCATCGCATAAACAGGGCAACATTTACATAGTTAAACATATTAAGCATCACAAATGCATTTTGTATATGCACTTAAAAGCAAGTAAAATGCTTAAATAAACATCAACAAGAACAACTAAAACTACAACAACAGTAAAAACAAACATCGTGAACAAACAAGAAGAACGAGCAGCCTACAATTCTTTACCCCACTGTGCGGTTTGCTGAAGCTTGTTGTTTGTGCCTGGACCAACGCCAAAGAGTTGTCAATTAAAGTCAACAAGAACCGCATTAACAATAATAATAATGGATATCGCTCTATAGCAACCAGGGTCACTGTCTTATCAACAACAAGAAGAACAGGACAGGAACGTTGTCCGTATCGCATCTTAAAAGAACCTGAAAGAAACAGAACGGCTGAGTATAACATTTATTATGTTTAACAAACCCAAATGGCGTCAACGTTCGGACACCTTCAGCCAAGTTCAAGATACAGATACAAAGATATGTTGAGATTCATAGTATGTGTAAAGTTTTGGTTTTTTTATGGCGCTTGGGACGCAGCTTATAGTTGTCACTACAAATTGGTTATGCTTGGAATGAGAATGGGAGTAGAAAAATACGTTTTGGGTTCGCTGCTTGATTAAGCGCCATAAATCTTTAGAGTCATACCTAAAGCTTGTGAGATAGATACATTTGTAACAAGACTAGAAAAAAAGGTTCTACTCGCTCCCAGCTGTATGTGTAAGTATAACAAACGAAATCTTTTCTCAAACATTTTGTTGAACAAAACGCGTGCGAGATATTTGTTCTACACATCTGTTCTAAACTGCAAAGGTTACAGCGAGTTCAACGGCAGCGTTTTCGTATCCGTATCTGCGCTAGTTTATCTGAGAGTTTGTGCTGCTCTTAGCACTGCCTCTGAGCACATTTAACACTTTATATAATTTATTGTAATTTTGTTGCTGCTATTCACAAGTTGCATTGTTGTATGTTTGTGTGCGTTTCTTTTTTTTTTGTGGCAGGCAGCTGTTAACAAAACGGTTTCCTCATAAAACTCACACCTTTTCCTTTGTGGATGAGCTGCATCGGCTGGATTTGGTTGTAGCAGCATTCGTGCAGCTGCATCTGCTCGTAGACGTCATCAAACCCACTCAAAATTCAGATACTTTGTCTAGTCTAATGTGGCCAGAGGTAACAAGTTGCACAAGCCATAGTTAAGCCTGAGTCAATGCAGCTAAGCCTTGATTTCGAGTTCGCTTATACGTGGGCTGATTGTGATTAGTAGCTAAGGAAATAGTAGTTGAGCTTAAGCTTACGAGAGCATCTTGTCTTGAATATACACATATATAAATAACTGAATGAAATGCTCAACCAACAAAATGTAACTAGGAACCAAAATCTTGCATACTTTCTTCTATTACTTCTGCATAACCAAACTGTGCCTCTTTCTTGTTGTACTAAGTAATGGCCCAAATATTAGCTTTGCTTGAATAGATTTAATGAACCAGTTGACATCATAGCAGCGCAGTTGCCCCAAAATGGAACATATACGCTTTTAATTAATCTCCTTAATCTCTACACTAAATGCTCATCAATAATCCCACGTGTAAACATTGTTGCTTCATTCGCTGCCCTTTTTGACATTGCGTCACCCTGTCGTTAATTGCCGTTTGTTGCAAGCATAAAAGCATGGTCTTTACCCTTGGCATCTTTTCTTTTTCCCTTGGCAGTTATTACTCGACTCGTTCGATTTCAGTGTGGCAGTATGGCCTTTTGTGCAGCGGTAACTCTGTTTACACTCCTGCCACACACACACACATACACATCATCATCAACATGAACAGCTTTGGGCTTTGGGCCTTACCTTTGCCATTTTTTTTGAATTTTGCTCAATTCCTTCTAGGCCTTTGTTGTTGGTTGCTCTCTTTGCTTGTCAGCGGTCTTAAGCTAGGGACGACGCCTCTGCAGCCGTAGAGCGAGAACGACAGCGACAGCCTCCGCATCTGCCTAGACGACCATCACATCCTGTCCCCGCCTACCCCCGACTGTTTGAATGGCTTGCCAATCTGCCGCCTCGTTGTGTTCGCCTTTCTTTGTGTGTGCGTTTTTCTGTATCTTCATCGCCTTTTGCTTGTTCGGTTTGCTGCTTGCGAAACTCGTTTGCATATTGTCATAATTTCTGCACTTGCACACACAAACACACGCACACACACATATAAAGCAACAACCACTGTGTTGCCTCTTTGGCTGGTTTTGTTTAAACAGCTCAGTTCAGTTCAGTACAGCTTAGCTGAGCTCAGCGCTTGCAACAGCAGCAGCAGCGACGTCAACGTCAACGTCAGCTTTGACTAGTCGCCTAGTTATTATTGCCACGGCAGCGCTCAGGCTGCCATTTGTGGCAAATGTAGCATGTTTTATTGTTATTTTGATTGCATTTATTGTATTTTTAAGCTGCATTGTTGTGCGCCGTAAGCACACAAACGTTTATGCCTCATTCACCGTTCTTTTCACTTACTTCTGCTGGGCATAGCGATATTATTGTGTGGCCTGTCAGGCCCTCTGGTGGTGAACGTTAAATTGCATTGTGTGTCTTAGAGATATTTCATTTGGTGTTTGTCTTATGGGTGACTGTTGAAATAAATAGAATTCTTTTTTTAGATTCGCCAGAAAATAGATTTTCTTTTATTTGGATGCTGTCACAGCGAACGTCACCGAAAGCCGTTAGTCACTTCGACCATTTAGCTATCGGCTTTGCAGCATGTGACAGCAGCCGTTGCAGCCGTGTCCAGTAATTTGCCATTTGCATTTGCTCGTTGTTGATTGTCCATTAGCGCGTTCAGCCAAACAGTCTAGTGTCCCGTTCAAGAGTGTTTGAAATGCAACGTTTTCGTTTCTCTGTAAAGATAAACTGTACGTGTGTGTGCCTGGCAGAGGTGTCAGTTTTCCAACGACTCTTTCCTGTGCGAACCGTCGCGGCTGCTTCAATCTCTTTTGGATTTCTATTCATTTACACAGCATTCGGTTCAATTCCTCGCGTCTGACACAAAAACCCCACTGAGTGTAATTAGGCGTATAGCCCTCAAACCACTCCTTGAATGAGTCATGCGACCAACTGAGCCAATACAAATACATAATCTAACAAACTCACACAACCTCAACTATATAGACAGTCGATCAAACATGCAGCAAGAGCTTCCCGGCTGCATCTGACTCAAGAATTTGGCCAGAGTTGAATCTAACATGTTGAGTGTTGTTAATTAGCAAGTTTTTCTAGCTGCTAAAAGTTGAACATTGTTTGTTGATTAGCGACTGCTTTGGGCAACAATGACCAACTCTCTAATTAAAGGTAACACGCTGCAAACAAAAACAAATTTGTACCGCCCACCTGATTACGCCCTCGAGCTGTCAACATGTGTGTCTCTGCATGTGTGTGTGTGTGTTGTTGCAACTTGTTGTACCAAACAAACAACAAACAAACCCAAAGCAAAAAAAATAAATAAAAATTTTCGCCATCATTTAACCACTGCACAATGAGCAGTCTTTTTGGCAGGTTTTTTTTGCTATGCAACACGGATTGAGTTTATCGTACAGAATGCGAAAAGTGGAAAAGATAAAAGTTTTAGATAGATGTACATATATCAACCGATACAATTTAATGAATGAGCTTAACATTAATAATTTGCATTTTGTTTGATAGATGAGGCCAAATGTGTCAGATTGATATTTTATGTATATGTATATTTACTAATTGATTGATAGGGATTAATGATTACAGATAAATGTAATTCAAGGACGAAGTTCAATATATTCTTAATATTTAAAATACTCTGTTTTACTAGGCATTGTTCGTTTGCTTAACAAATTTATATAATCTCTTATTCAGCCTTGTAGCCAAAGCAGTATAAGCCAAAGCATGCAAACAAAAAAGTTTAGACCAGCAAAAAAAGGCAAACAACAATTTTTTGCTGAATGTTCGCGGCTTCATGTTGTATAGGGAAACAAATTGCAGCTAAAAAAAATATTTGCCCAAAAGCCAAACAACAAAAACATCAACATCGACGACGGCAACAACGGTGAACAACAAGCAAACAAACCAAGTGGCAGCCAAAAATTGAAAACTAGTTAGATATTCACGGTAACCGAAAGGAGTCAACACAGAAAGTAGAACTCTGTACCCGAAAAAAAAAAACAAATGAAAAAACCGCTTTTTTATTGATTTGCTGTTCAATTTGCTCGTTGCAGCTCGTTGTCAGGGGTTGTTGTTGTTCTTGTTTTTTGCAGTTGCTGCTCAAATGTAGCCCAGCAATGGGAGCAACAACAAAAGAAACAGAACCTAAACCATAAATAACAAGAAACGTTGCTCACAACAACAAAACCATGTACCCAAAAAAAAAAAAAAACAAGAAGTAATTACGGCATTGCATTCAGTCGACTTGCAGCTACCCTAACACATTATTAACCAAATAATTCCAAGAAATGTTTAATAAGTGTTTGTTTAAAATTAAATATGGAAATTAAAAAACAAAGCAAGTTCCGATTTAGATAAATGATTACTATGGTTTGGTTACTTTTTAAGATCACAATCAAAAATACATATGTATTCTTTTTAGCCTCTTTGGTGAAGAGGTAGAAAAAAAAAAACAAGGTCCGGAAGTTTCACAAATGGTAACTTGGCTTATTTATATTTGGGGCTACTTGTCGTCGATGTTGGGACGAGACGACAGTGAATGGCTGTGCCTGCAGGTTTTATTTTGGGTCTGAACCAAAAAACTTTTCTGCCAGCACCGGCAGCAGACACAGAAATTGGACAGCTATCGCAGCTAGACAAACATAAAAGTAAACAACACCAACAATGTAACACAAATTGTTGCAAAGCTGCTACAACCATGCCACATATCAGGCCAACTCTGTAGGTTTTTGGGCCAGAGGGAAGGGGCTGGAGCTATATGTCTTTTTCTTTTTTTAATTAATTGCTAAAAAGCGAAGCTGGCAAAAAACGAGCCAGGCCAAACACTTGTGGCCAGCCTACGGACCAAGCCGGCAGACCGGAAGGAAGTCACTAAGATTGTGCACAAAAGCCCGAAAAACACACACACACACACACACACAGTAAGGGTTTTTGGGTTGTCAGCTTGTAGCATACTTTTGTGCGCGCTGCTGTTTATGCGACTTGTAAGTTGGTCCTTGTGTACGTTGTTGTCGTTCCTGTTGTTGTTTCTCTTACTTCCTTGCTGATTGCCGGCAACATATTTCGCAAATTGCTGTCAAAGTGTTAAGGAAGTTGACTTGACTTGCCCTCAACAGGGGAAGACCTTTAGAGCAGCCTTCCGTCCAACTGCAATGAACTCAGGTCGTTTATGGGCGGGTGTGAGTGAGTGTGTGTGCCTTTAATTACATGCAAAAACAATAACAAACACGAGAAATGTCTCGAAGATGAATTGCTAATGGTTTTCTAGTTTTAAAAAAGAGAGTTCCGAGCAACAACAATGAGAGTAACAATAATCAGGATTTGGGCAAGTTTACTTTGGCAGAGTTTCAAGTGTCAGACAAAAGAACCCGCCAAGATGCATGATAGGCTACTTTGACCGATGGGCACCCAATGAATGCTGATGAAGATGGAGACACCCGATGGTCCAATGACGATCGAGATGAAGATGACGATGATGATGAAGATGAATTTGAATTTGAACCCGGCGCCTTCGTGTAAAAGATTTTGAATTTTCAATTGTGTAGTATTTGGTTACAAACGGAGGGACCAATTCATGCTGGCTGCTCTTTACCTGAGGAAACTCAATTAGTTGCAAATGCGCCGGCACTTGGCAACAAGATAGACAGGCAGACAGTTAAACAGACAGACAAACAGAGAGACGACGACAACAACAAACATTTTTCAATTAGCAAAAAGGTAGTAGGTGGAGACTTGGCTAAGACGGCATCGCCAAGTTGCGGCCACGGACATGCAATTAACAGCATCACGTGACCTGCAACCCAAGCAACAGCATCGTCTAGTGGCATAATGAAAAATGAAGCAGCTAATGCAGTGACTGTGACTCAAGTCGAGTTCTCCACCAATGTGGTGGTGGTGGTGGTATCGGTTCCGCCCTTTTGGCCAAACCACGGATTCACCCAATTGACTTTTGGGTTGCCGTCAATGGCATCATTAATTTAGTCAGAACGAAAAAATGTCTTGAATTCGAATTGAAAGCGACTTTTGGTTTTGGTTCTGTGGTTGTTTGCATGGCCTTTTCCAATTGGCTCCCTTCCCAAATGAAAATAATAAAAATGTAATTAACGCCCAAGTCATTGAACGCCGTGTTTGTGGGGTATGGCCGCAGTTCTGCCCTCTATCTTGCTTCTTTTGTTGTGGCTCATTTCTTATACAATTAAGTGGCCCGGCCAAGTTCCTGCCCTTTGGCCACACTGACAAAATATTCCGTAACTTTGTCTATGTCTGTCATGAATCTCATTGCAAGTCTTTGGTGTTTGTAGGCGTATTCATTTATTGAGCTTCCTGCTTCTAGCTGCTTATCTGATTATGCGAATGGAACCGCAGGACGACCTTGCTAAGCCAAAAGCCGCAGCCTGTCGCTGATGGCACGTCAATGGAAGCTCTGCTGAGAGTTCGAAAGTTTAATTACCACTCACTGTAATCAGTGCCACTGTGTGTATTTTGGTGCTTGTGTGTGTGTGTGTGTGTGTGTGTGTGTGAATGCCGCTGTGTACACAAAAATAGCTACGGCGCAGCGAATTACGGCTGTGGAATTCCAAAAAACTCGCATATTTTGCGTGGTATGCGACCTTTGAATGCGCTGCATGACTATCAATCTGGAAAAAAATATATTAATTAAAATCAAATGTTTCGCTTTTTATCCCAATTGGTATTTTTTCACGTCACACAAATTTTTTACCATTTAAAAAATATTGACATACGTTTGAATTTTATCCAACAAAAATATTGACAGTTACGTTTAATTGAAGTGAATAATTTCGCATATTGACTAGCTGATATACCCTACATAAAATGCGCCGATAATAGCTAATGTTTAATTAGGTTAAGGGCATCAAAAATTCTTTGGTTCATTATTGTCTATTTATTTATCGCTTGATCTCAATTTAATTAAAAAAACTTATATTTCATTACTTTTCAACAAATTTATGTTGCTAGGAGCTATTTGAAAAGTAGTTGGTGAAAATATTATAGGCTAAGATTCTAAATTACCAGTTAAGCTTACATCGACCATATCGTTTGCGGTTATCAATACTTATTTCAGTGTTACACAAGCTACGAGTTTTTTTTTATTTTGTAAGCTGCACTATCCAACTTTATTTTATAGGGTAAGCACCGCATCACAAAAGAAAACACGTTCAAATTATTTTGCAACATCCCAAAAAAGGAAGCAACAAATACGGAACGCCCTCGCTTGGACAGCTGCCATTGTTGCAGTTTAATGAAGAGGGCCGTTCGAAGGGTAGACGGAGGCTGTTGAGCCACCAGTGGTAGCTATAGAAAATTTTGATGAACAAGACAATGAGCTAGGTTAAACTTGTAGCCGCAGTAAACTGACTAAACGAGTGGCGACCTACCGACAAATTTTTGCGCCAGACAAAAGGGTCTGCTGTGCCCTCAGGGAAGCAAGACAACAAAACAACAATAACAAAAAGTATACAGGAAAAATGACGTTACAGAGGCAGCTAATGGTCGACTGGGCAGCTGACCGGTTCGGGGGGATATATTAGGGAGGGGGTTACACCGCGTGCCGAAGTGGCGGCTGTGTGGCACGAGATAAGCTTTGGTGCATTGAGCATTTGGCCGACGGCGATAGATGGAAACCAAACCTACTTGGTTGTCCACTTAAGAAACAAAATGCCTTCAGCAGTGAAAGGTGAGGGATAAAATAATGAGAGAGAGGGAGAAAGAAAAAGAGAGAGAGAGAGAGAGAGAGAGAGGCGAAACAATGCAGACGCAACTAGAAATTGATTAATGGATGCAAATGATTGCATACCAGAACAAAATCAAAAGAGACAGGCCGGGGCGAGGTGAAGGGCTTGCCAGTCAAAGCGTACACATCAAAGCTGTTTTTGGCATTTTGGGGGTCTTGAGGTGCATGCAGTATACGGTGCACGCCATGTGGCGGCAGCCAGGCCTGCATGTAGAAGGAGACGAAGTGGATTCTGACCCCAAAAAGAAGAAAAAGATTGCGAGTATAATTTCCAATCAATTGAATAAGCCGCACACAGATGGTGGACCATTCGGTTGTCGGTCCGCCAGTCTCTCTGTCGGTCGATCGCATTTTATTGCACACTAAAAATGAGCCATAACGGCGGTTGGCTGTTCCGTATGTCCAGCTATCCGGCTATATGGCTGACCTGTCTGACCGCTGCCCGTGGTTGCAATTGTTTTGTTTGCTTTACTGTCTGCGCCGCAAAAAGCTGCAACAGCGATGAGAAGGAACCTTCAGGGGTAAGGAGAGAGCAAGAGGTGCTGCATGTAGGGGAGATGCAAGCAGCGTAAGAACAACAAACCAGCGTCAACGTCGACGACGACGATTGTTTGTAGATTTTATTGAGGCTATAGCTATATCTGTAGCTGAAGCTGTTGCCGCGCCATCAATGACGTTGATGAATTTCTATTTACTTTGTTTAATTTCTGTTTTTATTTGCCATTCGCCTTGGCTTGCCACTCAACGTGGCCAATGCTACTCGAAAGTACCCTTCGGCCCACTTCCTCTCCTCCCTATCCAGCCATCAACCTGCTCCCATCTCGCATCGTTGTTCATTGAAACTGCGTGCAATTAGCGCAAAGTGCTTCGTGGCACTCTTTATGAGTGTGCGGGGTCTGTGTCGATTTTTAGCTGCAATTACCGTTCGCCTGTTGCCCGTTTAATTGATTTTGACGCCGGTCACCCCTGCTCCCTGTACCCCCTTGAAGCCCGAAACAGCTACAATTAGTCTGCTGTCCGATATGCGTGACGATGCTGCATTTTCCAATGTGCTTATGTGTGTTTGTGTGTTTGGAGCAACAGAACCAAAAGGAGCACGCTGGGTTCGGAAATAAGTCCTGCAGTTTGTGCAAGGGTTTGGCCCTGACCAGCTAGCTACCGCTACTTATTGCTAGCCATATTCTACTATTCCTTTTCAGTGTTTGCTTTGTTTATAGAATTGCTGCGTTGCTGTGTTTGTCGTGTGATTAACTGCTGCCAACTGTTTTTTGCACTGCTTTGGCTTGTTCGCGTCTTCGTCTTTGGTTGCTATTTAACTTTGGCCAGATGAAAATTTAAATTAAATTTTCTTCATTTTTGTTGGTTGTGCAGTATTTTAAAGTCTTCCTTTTAACGAATGCAACTACAAGGCAAACATTTAAAATGAGAAGTAGTATGACTCGAGTTTGTTGTTTAATTAAAACTGGGGAAGCTGTGTTCCTCAATTATCAAACGAGAGGCATTACGATCCAATTGCATTTTCCAGTCATGCTGCACTCACTTGAACATGGACAAAAATGTTGAAATGGGCAGGAAACCTTGTTTTAAAAATTCCAAAAATTGTATATCCTTAATTGCTTTTACCAGTCATATGGTGTCTAGCAAATGAAAATTGACATTTTTGGTTTGTTAGATTTTTAATGAAAATGAATATCACCATATACATAGCTACGTAGCTTAATATTTGACCAATTATTTCAATGGTTAAGTCGGAATATGAAATTTGTAAAAATTAAAGTACACATTTTTTGGTTCGCAAGTATTTTAGTCTTCGACATAACGAAAGCTGTGCAAGTAAAAAAAACAAACCAAATAAAATATCATTCATTTAATTTATTTATTTTTTGACTGCATTTCATTGAAACATTTTATTATTATTTCTTTTTTAAATCAAAAAAACTAAGTCTTTTGTCTAAAATTGTTGAGAAATGGAAGAGGCAATTAAGTGCAGAGAAGAGAAAAGTTTTAGAAGCTTATTTCCAATTTATTCGCCCGAAACATTGCGCGTTTGTCCCATAACTCAAAAAGAGCTCATAAAATAGTTTCCAGCATTTGTTGCATAAACAAAATAACAAGTGTGCAGGCGCCCATTTAGCTGTGTAGTAAATCAATTGAAACACACACATAACTACAAATTCTATGAGCCATTGCAAGCGGGCTAATAACTTTGTGCACCACTGCGAATGGCTTCCAGAGCCCCGCCAACAAAATGTATGGTTACGGCTAGCTGGAAGTTGCTCAGAACTCAAAGAGCAATTCATGAGTACCAATGTAGAGTTTTTGTTATTTTGTTGCCCAGTGCCACAGAAGAACACAAACAAAAACATACAGAAACCAAAACACAAAAGCTGAATAAACTGAAATGCAACAGCCGTAGAAGGAATTAAAAATATTTCTGGGTAGCGTTGAAAGCAGCGGCCAGTCCATGAATGACTAATAAATTGGCGCTTAATCAAGTTGAGAGGCCAAACTCAAAACACAAGCCACATGCAACTGCAACGAAATCTTGTATTAAAAATATTGTGTATCAAGTGGAATTAATTGGTAGAAAGAGGCGCCGCTTGTATGGTCCATATATGTACCTATATAGGGACTATATAGTAGCACTATAGTATGGATATGTATGGGCTTATGCAACAGCTATTATATGAAAGATAAATCAAAAGCAATCAAATTAAATGCAGCACCAACAAAAGTGAAGGCAGCGGCGAGGAAATTGCTGAAGTGGCAGCCGCTTCAACTTTCAGCCAGCAGCAACGGCAAAGAGTGGCAACAATCGCTAGTGCACTTCACAGCAACTACAGAACTTTGAAAATTGGCGGACCTTGCGACTCAGCGTAGCTGGCGCTAGCCAGGCCAAGTAACTCACAGAAGCAGCAACAATAATAACAACAACAGCAGCATCAAAATCAGCAACCACAGCATCAACAAAAACATATACGCCCACATTGAACTTGCCTGTGGCACAGCCTGTTGCTTGTCTGAGGCACAGCGTGTCGCAACATTGTTGTGGTTGTATTTGTTGCTGTTGAAGGCACAGCGGAAGCAGGAAAATAATAACAACAAGACTTAAAAGCAGGGCGCATAAATTTATCAGCCTGGCAACAGCAACAACAACAACAACAAACAAACTAGAATAACTTTTAATAGAGCAAAAAGTGGGTTGAAATATTATAATTTGTTGCTTTCTTTTGCTTTTGTTGCTTTAGTTTGCTGCTGCAACGCCAAAATTGCTTGCTCGTCCTACTGCTGATAGCCTCAAAGAATCGGCTGCCACATGTAGCAGCAACGCTAAGTCTTCAGCTAACAGTTTCTCCTCCCAGTGCAACCCCCACACACTTCGCTTCCTCTCAGTGGCGCTTTGTTGTCGTGCATTTTGTTGTTGTACTTAGCATATTTGTTTTGATTTTAACTTTTTTTTGTATTTTGGTACGCTCCATGCTGCTGTAT
Organism: Scaptomyza graminum; assembly: GCA_018901835.1. Classification (NCBI taxonomy): domain Eukaryota; kingdom Metazoa; phylum Arthropoda; class Insecta; order Diptera; family Drosophilidae; genus Scaptomyza; species Scaptomyza graminum. The sequence continues at coordinate 1,803,371 of JAEIFL010000290.1, forward strand.
ATATATATTCTTGTTTTAATGATGATGAAGCGCAGCGTGTTGAAAGGTAAATAATCAGCAGAATCTGTAGCAGTATCCCCTAAAACACATGCATACACAGGTCCACTTTAATTAATTCATTAAAATAAAGCTTACCCGATTCCATTGTTGCCAAGGGGCAGCGTACATTATTTTTAGGTGAAAATTTATAATTTTTAAAAACTTTATTTTATTGATTGCGATTGCTGAACTTTCTCTAATCTAGTTCGTTTAAGATGTATAAGTTCTTCTAATTTTCACATTTCGACTTAGTCGTTATCTTTTAAAAACTTTTAGAACCTAATATACATACGCTTTTAAACAGAATGTTTAAAGCAAAAAGAACTTCGGGTAACTTTTAGTCTAGCTGATGAGCATTCTCTTTGTTCATATTGCCCCAGTGGCTAAAACAGCGACGACACCTTTGACTAGAACTTCGGCGTGTTGTCAGTGCTGCATTAGAGAAAGAGGCATGTGGCAAACGGTAGGCAGAATGTGGCAGGCAGGCCAACTGCAAAGAGAATGGCAATGAGTGACTGCCTTAAAGCAAACAAAACGCACGCGCGTCAAGCACAGACATTTAATTTGCATAAAAACTTTGCCATCTCACGACTACCCCTAGCTAAAAACATATATATGTACATCCACACACAGACACATACATACATTTACTATTGGGGTAAGTAGGTGACAGCCCGAAAGTTGGCAGTGCCACAGGGGCCAACGCAAGCAGCGTTTGGCGTAAAAGTTAAGGCCAGGTTCGTGGGTGGGCTGATTGTTTGGTAGTCAGCGACCCGCAACGAAGCAGCAACAAAACAGTAGCAGCAACAGCCGCAACGGCGGCAATAGACAAAATTAGCATAAAGTTAATTTTAATTTGAAATTTTGGCCACTCAACGTTTGGCCAGAAACATTTTTTAACAACGTGTTGATGCGGCACATTGAATTTTCCAGCGAATTTATAAATTTACCATTTGACTAAAAAATAATTACGCAAACGAATTAACTTTCATCGTCATGCCTTATATATGTATTTTATGTGATGTGTTGTTATCAACTATCATGTCTATCTAATAATTATAGTCTTTTAACGTTTATTTTAACTGCACGGTTACTATGGGACTTACTTTAAAGCACGCTCATTAAGCGGCTTTAACGATATATATTCCGTGAAATAGTTCAACAAAACTAGATCTGTTTTCAAAGTGCACAAGCAGGCCACAGCTGTGACCAGTTTTTGCCACTTAACAGAGGTTTTTTTTTATTTCCTGCAATTTTCAATACCCTGTGAAAAGGAAAAAGTTGATGAAGGGACAATTGACTGTGTCTGGTCAGCATTTTCTTGAGTATATTTTGTACATATCCATCCACTAACTACTCTATTTTCTACATCACAGAGTATTTTTTAGTTGAGCCATAGATTTCAACACTTAATTTTTTTACTGCTTTACTATTTGTGGCGCAATGGGAGCGTTGTCATAATGCGCCTTGGACTTGGGGTCATGTAATATGACCGCGAGCACGGATGGAACTAAGATTTATGTATGTTAGCACTGGCACAATGAGCATAATTGGCGATGCGACGGCAGATTTATGCAGCTAATGTTGAGGCTGCTGCTGCAGGCTGGCCGGCTGACCCTTATGCGATATCTGCGCATAATTAGCGCATTGCCACTTGTGCCTAATGAGCCTGTTAGACACGTCATGCAGTCGGCCAAATGTCGTCCGCCTTCGCAATGGGTGCCAATAAATATTAGATATCGTGTATTCGTGTTCCAATGCAGACTGCGAAGTGCTTTGCGAGTGAACCCTTTGTGGATTGTGGCTCCGGGGCCAAATGTTCAACATGCAGGGCAATTCATGCTGTCCAAATTTGTATTTATTAGACAGTGCGCCATGGGGCGTATGTGTAATATGCCAATATAAGCATTCCAGTCCAAGCGAACGCTCAAAATGACAGAGTGCGGCTTGTCTTGGTTTGGGTCTGCATCTAAGCAGCAAGCGAACACGATGAGCAGGCACTTGAAGAGAATCAACTGCAGTTGCACTTCGAGTGTGTGCAATGAGGAGAATATTTAAGGGGACCGATGAATGGGTTGGTATTAGGCACTCGACTTTATGGCGAAACCTTGGCTTGGCTTGTGCAAACGGTTCTATTGAACCCACAGCCGAACGCATTATCATATCTTACCGAGCAGATAGCCAGAGCAGCAACAGTGGAGAGTTCTGAACCTCAGCTAAAGCTTGTTCGCTGTCTCGATTTGCAAGAATCCAATAAAAAGCAATGAGAACTCGAAGAGCTGAAGAGCAACAATAACAATACAGCCAGCGGAGTGTGGCTATAAAAAAGAGCAACGCGACTTGACTAAAAAAAAACTAAAAAAATAAACCCAGCTAAAATAATAGAAAGCTGCTGCGTCTGCTGCATATTTTGGCCCTTAAATAAATAGACTTTGCATACGAGCAACTAGAGTGTGTATGTGTGTGTGTACGTATGTGTATGCGTTTTTATGTATTTATCATGGTACTGGCACTCAATTTATTTACAAAGCGTAACTTTCCGTCATTGCGCCACAGTTTCGCCCCAACATCCCAGCGAACCAAAGCAACAAAGCTGAGTTAAACTATTCAAATTTAAAGAGGGAGGGGGTTTGATCTAAGGATACCCTGTGCCTTATAACTTTAAATGAACGTGTATTTTTTGTACGTAGTTTGGCTTAAAGGGTGTCTAAAACTGGGCGTGGCTGCATTATTTTAATTCCCTAGCGCTGCATTTTTTTCATCTTCTCATTTTTTAGGATAAAGTTATTTCCAATCATGTCAGCAGCGTTGTCGAGTTTGTGCACTTGCTGCAGGCAGCTGCAACATTTATGTTTATAGACAAGCCAACAACAGCAACTGGACACATACTGTGTATACAACACACACACACATGCTCAATCGCACGTTCACTCAATGAACAAATAGCATGTCAAGTTTCATTACAGCTCGCCTACAATTTAGAGAACCCTTGCCTTCAGGCAATGTTCTGTTGGAGCTGTTGCTGCTGTCCGATTAAACTAACTTTAGATGCGACCCCAGCAGCCACATCATTGTTTTTATCAGTCAACCTGCGCCCGCTGGCCAATCGGCCAATCTACAACACTTGCAGCACCAGAAGCAGCAGCAACATCAGCAACCGTTCTACTGTCTACATCTATATCTGTCTCTACCTCCTTGCCACCTTCCTCTCTTTGTCTGCTGGTGTGTGTATAAAATGGCTGGCAATTTGAAATTTATGGCTGCTACATGATTTGTATGATATGTACGTAAGCAGTTTGCACTCACGTACTAGTGTCTCTGGCCAGACAAAAGAGTTTGTCGCTCTGTGTATGTGGTTGGGTCCAAAAATGCTGCAATTGGAGCCGGGGCCAAAACGAAGCTAGCTGGTCATTGTTGTTGTTGCTTTTTGTTGCCGGTCCAACGCCATTGGGCAAAAAAAGGCAGCGCATTTGTCTACTCGCAGCTATCCGATCATTTAATTGTAATTCACAGTCTGCAGTTGCCCGAGGCAACAAATGGCAAAAAGAACAAAACCCCTTTTATGTTTTAGTCGTAGCTCATTTGAATTTTGATCAGAGAGTGCTTTAGGGTAGAGACTTTGTTTTCCAAATTCGCTACATTAAAAATGGTTAATTTAATTCGCATGTTGTTTGTGCAGCATGGCCGCCTAAAGTATACACTCATTAAATTGCAGCGACAGCTGTCGACGATGGCTGGCTGCAGGATGTAACAGGACACACTGGGCTTTAAGCGGCATAGCCCATACTTTTCCGGACATCAGCTGTTGCTGCTGTTGTTGTTGTTCTTGTAATTGCGCCATCGCATTATGCGCGCAAGCGTAAAACTTTCAATTATTTAAATTATACCACATGAACAATGCCACAAAAGCGCACGCCGCACATATGCCACAAGCAACACCCAACAACAACAGCATCACCAGTAGCTGCAACATCAGCGGCAACATTCACAGTAGTAACAGCAACAGCAGCTGCAGGTTGGCGTCTGGCTGCTTGTTCGCAATTTTGTACCTCATTTTTTTTTTGTTCTCGTTGTCGTCATCGTCGTCGTCTACCATGTTACAAAATTGCCGCAAGTTTAACGCATGTCGACACTGGCTGGCATTCTCTACTCGTTCTCAATGCCATTCCCATGCTATCGCATCCAATTTTCAACGCATCCCATTCGACCCTCTCTCTCTCTCACTTACTCTCACTTACATATCCCAGCTGCCCCGCTACCCACATAATTCATTCATATCATCAACGAAGCCAGCGGGAATGTCAGAGGCGTCAGGAAAAAGGCGCATGGGGAGTAGATGAGTGATGGTTCGGAATATCGCGCATATCGACATCATTTTCATTGTGTAAGTGTCACTTCATTTCATCCATGCCACGTTTGCGAGCGTTGTTACCCAACAACTAGCTACAAATTCGCTACCTCACTTCAAAAATATTGCACATACGCCGCGTAAAACACGTTATCGTTACTAGAGTGCCAAAGCCCGTAAAGTGTAAAGTGCTCGGCAGTGTGTGTGTGTGTGATCCCTGTTAGCTGACAAGCGCACGTCGTTCCGCTGTGCTTAGTTATCATATGGGATGTGCAGTAGAATGCATGGTTGAATAAATGTATGAAAGAATGCGAACATAGCACCGAGTGTAATAAGTGTATACAGTTATACCTATTGGAAACTAAATTGCTTTGCAACTCTTTGATACATTTTTGAATAAAAATATAAGTTTTGATTGCTGCCAAAGGCTTAGCTTAAATTGGTTTTCCATTTTTTCAACGTACCTTTGTTTGCATGTCAAATTCAATACAAGCTTTTGGGCATTACAAAAATGTATGGTCCTGCAACCAATCTGTTTTTGCCACTTACGCCACAATTAAGCCATAACTTTCCGCTTATTTCACTGCTCGTATATACATATGTATATATGTTGTATATTGTACAATTTCTGACTGGTTACAAACCATTACACTACCCACTCAGCCGGATATACACATGTACATATAAACGAATAAAAAATAATAAAAGGTTGAGGCTTATATCAGCGTGCGCAAAAATGCCACACACAAACACACATGAGAGTTAACATGCAGCGGCTTGTCAGCAGAAAAAGACAGACAGAAAGACAGACAGATAGGCAGACAGGCAACAACAATGAGTGAAGAAGCAGCTCATTTGGAGCTCTGAAATTGGAATTGGGCATGGATAGTGAGTGAGTGCATTGCCTATAGGCACTGCTCAGTCTGTCTGCGGGGCAGCGAGCCAAACGTACTATATGTATACACAGATACACTGATACATTTACATTTATAGCTTCAATATTTCCATTTATTTCTGCACTGCACGCCCTCATCTTGTTTCATATTCGCATGAATTTACTTTGTATCAGTTGTCACTTTTTTTTTATTATTATTATTGTCTTTTTCTGTTGTTGTTGTGGATGTGATTCTTTTTTTATGGTTCATCCGTAAGCAGAATCTCTCGCAACAGTTGCTGCTGCTGCTGTTGTTATTATTATTATATCATTCTTCATCAGCTTGATTTCCATCCATTGTTGTGTTCATAAGGCGCACAAATATTTTTCATTATTTGTTTGCTGCTGCTGTCGCAGCTGTTGAAGGGATTAATTTCTTGATTTACCCCTGCTCAGAGTCTTTATAAACAGACGCAATGCAATACATAAATACGCATAAAAAAAACAGCTACGTTGGAGGTGCTGGATGTTGCTTTGTTCTTTGCCGTTTCCATTGCCATTGACAACACTGACTCCACCTCGCTGCCCTCCCTTCAACAGCTCGAATTAACTGAGGTTTTTAGCTTTACTTCTTCGTTATTTTTTTCTGGTGTGCCCAGATGCGATGCAATTGCCTGGAAACGTATTGGAAATAAGTAAGTCCCCTCTGCTGGCGTTCTTCACTTTTTAATCTAGTTGAAAATATGCTAATACCACACGATAGGAAAACAGCAGCCATCCATCAGCCAAACACGTCACGGGGAATATAAAGCGTATTAAATTCTTGTTCACTTAGAAGCGTCAAACCTTTTCCATTGTTGAAAGCAAGAGCCCAGCGCTTCTCAACTACATAGAAAGGTTTTTTTATATTTTTTTGAATTGAAATATTATTTTCTCTTCTGTGTTATGTGTATATTTTTGATGCTATTGCTGTGGATTATTTCCATTCTTTGCCTTTTTGCCTCTATTTCTGTTTATTTCTTTTTTACCAACAGCTATTTAATTCAAAGCATTTATTTTTCTTTAAAAATTGCTCTTCTTGTTTTTCTTCAATTTTCATAGGATGGGATTTAACATTTTTCAATGATTTTCAATCCATTTGTTTTGCTTATCGATAAAATACCCGACAGGGAATATTCACTATTCCGAAGTATTTTTAGTATGTGAGGTCGATACCAAAAGCCAAAATACGGCAAGATAACTAAAGCAACAGCACTTAGTGTGTGTATCTCAGTTTTGCACTCATATTTACAAAAGAGTGTCGTAAGCCAGGGTGTTATAAAAAGACAAAAACGAAAGCAAAAACTTTCCCAGCCAACCCAAACATTAAAAGAGAATCGGAAGAGGTTTGGATTGTTCAGAGGGGGATGTCAGAGTGTCAGGCAGCTTAAGCCTTTTGCCAATTACTTAAACATAAGCAACGCCGGGGGATTTACAAGTATTTTTCCGGCTGCAAGTTTCCCTTTTTCTTCTGCATGTCCCTGGCAAGAGATGTGCGCTTTAGTTGATCGTTTGGGACTCTTTTTTTATCTTGCTTCGGTTAGGTGTTGACATAAACATTAAGTTAAGTTTGGCAATGCTCGAGTAAGCAAAATTGTGTGCATTTAAAAAGTTTAAAAGGGAAGTTAAAGTACTTCAAGTAAACATCAAACTGTGATGTAACTTATTCCCTTGAAAAAAATGAAACTCAACGAAAGAAGCTATTTAAAGTAAGTCAAATTCATAGGATAAGCAGCTTTACAATTTGTAATCTGATAAGCTTCAGTTGATACCCTATGACTGTTTTGGGTATGCATGCTGTACTCTCTCTCTTCCAATAGATCTATTGAAAAACAATCGATTATTTGATTTAAAGCTGCCTTTGTCTTTTGTCTGTCAAGCTGTCAGTTTGGTGGAATTAAAACAAATTGGCGAACAATCACTTGGTTGGCTGTGGCCAAAATGAGTCACAGTGACAGTGACGGGCATATTATGGGCTTTTCAAGTGACTTATGAAATAGTTTTTTGCTGGAACATTGAGTTTAACATTTGCAGGCATATTTTTTATCAGCATTGTGTTTTCCCCTTTGTATAATCTTTCAAAACTACATAACGCGTCATTAAATATAATTTGAATAAGAATAAAAATGAAATGAATATTAAAACAATAATTACGCGCACTGTTGGAAATTGTATACATCAAAGCGTAAATTGCATTAAATTATGTAATTTGCATTAAAGATCATAAATTGAATAATAATAAATAAAATGCAATTGCAAAAATACCAAACCAAATATTAAAATTATTTCCACACAACAGAGATCGAATGAATTTTACAAAATTAACACACAAAAAAACAACACTCAAAAAGTCGTATAAATGTGAAGCTAATTTGTCAGTTTGTCGTTTGTCAAAACCAGACTGACAGAAATGGCAACACTTAACAGACACGCCCAGACATCAAGGGGTCAAAGGGTGATAAGTGGTGTGTGGTTGGGGCATCGTTGATATGCCTACCACAACTGGCCGTCAATCAATTTGAAATGAATTCGAATTCTGAACGCCGTACATATTGCAATTAACTGTTGTATTCTTTAAATACTTTGCTAGTTATTTATTGGAGGGCGTACCGCAAACATTTGTCAAACGCTACGGTGTTTACAATGTTAACATGAACACATGAAAGCTGGTAATTAATTGCAATGTTGCAACAAGCTGTTACAACAACACATACAACCATAGTCTCTGATGAAACAGACCTGTTGATGCGTGCTTGTTGGTGAAAATATATAAAAACGACAGATAATCGTCTTAACAAATTAATAAACAATGCAAATAAATGAAACAGCTACGATTTGTTATTGCTGATTAGCTTCATTGAATTTATGGCTAGCATTTAATTCTGACAAAGACAAAGCTGCTTAAAAGGCCAGAGACAACTAGACGATTAAACAGTGTGCTGCACGCAGCTAATGCAACAAATTTGTCCATCATTTGTTACCAAGCAACCCATGTCTACCATACACACAATCACACACGCCAACACACACTGTTTGTTATCAGGAGCTTAAGGCTGCCAGTAAACAAAAGCCAAGCAATTTGTGTGTGTGTGTGCTGTTGTGTGTGTGGTTTAATTGACAACGCTTGCTAATTAAAAGTATGCCATATTCCAAGAAGTCCACAAGTCAAGCACAATAGGCCTAAAGACGCTCAAAACCAAACTTGGTTAAGCTAGCCAGCAAAATAATGCTGCTTATAATGCATTGGCAAGCTTAATGCCGCCTCAGTTATTATGGTGAACATAACTCAATTAAGACACCATTGTCTTCTATTTATGTGCAATAATTTGGCCATCAAAATCGAGCATGCTGCTAACTGATTATGGAAGAGTTGAGGAAGCTTATTATAATGAACAAGTTGTAGCTTGTGACAATGGACACTGGCTTCATTTATGTATGATTATTATTATTATTATTGCTATTGAACAGTACGCTTAACAGATGTAAGCAAAGCTAAATTGCAATTTAATTAATTACAAATTCCTTTTAATCATCCCAATAAACCTGCTAAGTGATTTATCTACCATGTTTTATTATCCCACATCTGCAATGAGTAGCATTACCAAAAGTAAAAACGGGTTTTTTGCTCATTTTAATGAGCTCTCATAAATCAGTACGAACCTTAACCTGTTCGGCCAGCTGTTGCAGGTTTTACTATAGCAGACAACATATGCATAAACATAGATTCTTTGGTAGTAACAGAGCTGACTTATATATAAATTTATACAAAATTTGTGTGTGTGTATCTTTTGAGCAGCGAAACAGTAGCAAGAACATGAGACGCTGTAGCAGGACAAACAAAATACCGTTGGCTTTATTCAACGAAACGGCAAGAATTATTTTGTACGAAAAAGTATCGCATATCAAGGGAGAAACTGAGACAAGATTCCAGCGACAAGGACAAGTATAAGGACAAGAACTGGAAAGAAGAGTTTTTTCGCATTACGCGAAGCAGACGTTTTTCTAACACAGTTACTCAGCGTGGTGCAGATGCTGCAGTCGTTATGTTTTATTATAGTCCTTGTTGCTGTTTGTGCTGCGCATATCGCATATCCTTGACAAAAGCAATGCATTTATTGAAATCTCGCACAGCGAAACAGCAGCCGCTTACAGAACTCAGCCAGATGAAATCAAGTGTCTTGGCTAAAACATTCTATCGCATAGGTTTAGGAGGATATGTTAGTATACATAAATATCAGTGGGCATGGCATGACTATAACGAGTAGGTTTTCGCAGTCATATCGGTAACAATGGCAGCTTGACTAGAACAAAACATGTTCAGCACAAGAATATGCTTGTCATTTGTTTTCGTTTTTCTTTTTCTCCTTATTTTCTTATTCCTTAAACCTGAGTTGAGCTGCGAAAAGTGCATGGCAGACGAGACACGGTTGAAGTTTAAAAGTTTGCCGAACAATGTTTGCATTTCGAGTTCATTTCGCACGCAGACGTCCTTGACAGGATGTCGTATGGCTTGCAAAATGCACAGCCAGTTGCTGTTGCAGCAGCAGCAGTAGTTGACTTAAGTAGATGCAGGCACACGTATGTATTTATGTGTGTGTGAACATAAAGCCACTTTTGAGTGGGATGGGGAGGGGGACTAATGAAAATTCTGAACAGCTAGAGCTTAAACTCATTAGGCAGCTGCCTACTTAAACAAAGTTTGTGCTTCACTGACTAAAAACTTTTGGCCATAAGTCAAAGATCAGCGTTATTTACGCACATGCACATTCACACACTCACACACACGCAGACAGCAATCAAGCTGGCAAAGTACATATAACATGGCTGCCAACTTGTGAAAATCAACCGATACCTCAGCCAAGAAAAGCCAATTTTCAAACTCAATTCGCTGTCTCTGATTTGATGCTTGACTGCGTTGCACGACTCTAGCCCAAATTGATGACAAGCACATTCAAGTACATACATCTTTAGTTGTGTCGAATATGTTGTATGTGTTTGTTTAGTAAATACTTAGAGATGGCCCAACCAAATCTACAGCTTTGCTTCTTGGGGAATTCCGATGTGAAAATGGCTTAATAAGCCAACAAAAAACTTTGCTATATATATAGTGCTCAGTGTTTTTTACTTAAACGAACTATTTTGAGCAAGTTTTCCAATTACCCAAGTCTCCATAGAGATTCACTCAGGATCCCAAGTGCGTCGGCAAAGTTAGCTAATATTAGCAAACACTCGGACCATTTTTACTTATTTTTACATCGCTCTTTTTGCATCATGCGTTGTATGATCGTTGGATAAGCAGCCACCAAGAACACCTTAGTTACTCTCCCCGTTGAAAGTCAATTGCCTCCACTCAACTCTCTGTCTGTCTGTCTGCCTTTTTGTCTTCTCTGTTTGCCGGCTTGTTTGGCTCTTGTTTGTTGTACGTGTCAATGTGGTGTTGTACGCACGTAAACGATTCCGAGTATTTATTACGCGCACAACTTGACATAATTCCTTTTTTCCGCTCTGCCAGTTAAGCTATTGCTGAAGCTTCCTACCTCTCCCCCTTTCCAAACAGCCAGTGACAAGACACAACGATGGGGATGAGCTACTGTTACTGCTGCTGCACTAACGCTGACGCGGCTTCGGGGCTTTGCAGTAAATGCCACATTTATTCCTACAACTAGCAACAAGCAGTGTAGATAATGGGAGGGCAGACTCGACATCTCGATATGGATTTATGGTCGTTGTGTGTGCGACTTGCATCACGCACTCGTTGAGGAACGTTCAATTGCCATCATCATCATTATCAGCATCAACAGTGTTGGATCATTATCGGATGCGACGTCATGTAGAAAAACACAAGAGGAATACAAAAAAACAAAAAAGTTTTGACTTAACAACTTTATCTGCACTTAGTTTTGCCCATCCTCTGTCCCTGTGTGTTTATGTCAATGGGATTTCTTAGCGCATTAGGCAGCAACAAAAACAGCAACAACAACCAAAATACCATTAACAGGCAACAAACTGTTAGCCAAAATGGCGGCAAGCGTCGTCACCATCAACGCAAAAATAATACAAGAGAGAAATGCGACATTAATGGCAAAAACCCAACAGGGAAAGCAAAGCAGAACGCATGTGAAGAAGGCAGACGATATTATGATTATGATTATTATGTTGTTATTAGATTAAGCGCAATTTTAACTTTTTTTCTTGTGCTTCCCCCTTACTGCATTAGCTTCTTCGTGTTCTTGTTCTTATGCTACTTCATTGCCCCATTTGCTTTTGTTCAGCGATGCTTCCGATGGCATTGTTGTTAAGTCGACTCTTTTGGTTTGCTGTGGCACTTCCGTTTGGCTTTGGCTTACGACACTTGATGCCCCAGTTGGCCAAGTTAGCCAAAAACGGGCCCCAAAGCGCCCAACCGAGTCAAGCAGCCGAGCAAACGTCGTCCATTGTTTCAAGCTGTGCCTGCGTCTTAGCCACGCTTAATTGGTTGGCTTTTATTACTTGCAAAGTGCTTGCACAGTGATCGCTTTATTTTTGCTAAGCAACCACATGGTACAGTGGAACATAAATAGGGAAGTAAAACAAAGGTTACGCCTCGAGAAAATATTACACCTTTTTTCAAATTATTAAATTTAATTTTCATACAAGAAAATTTCGTATTTCAAATATGTAAAATTGATATATTAAAACATTTTCGAATCAATTCAACCCAAGAACTTTTTGTTAAGTTGTCCTGATAAAAGTACAAGTGTACTTATGACACCTTATATCAGAACTATTTTTTTTTTTAGCATATCATTTTGAAATCTTGAAAGGACAGGAAATATTTTGTAATTCTTGTTTGTTGATCAAATAGATTTCTTTAACATTTTTCTTGCAGCTTGTTGCGTTGAAAATCAAAGTGTGAGGCGAGATCTCTCTGCATTTTTTCTTTGTAACTTGAGTACTTACCATATCCGATCTTCAAGTAAAATCTTGTAACTCAATGTCTAAACTTGCTTCATCTTTCTTTTGTTTGCTCTGCTTTGGGCCCAATATGAGGAAGCAAAGAAATCTTTTTTTAATTAAATGAGCTGGTGGCATTTGAGGGGCGTTGCTCCGTTGGAGTCATGCTGGCTGGCTGACTGGTTGCCACTAGCTGCCTCACATCGCACCTACACACACAGCAACACCCACACCCTTATGGCCGCCCGCATTAAGACAGCGACGCGTGCCATGCTGGGCCGGGGTCGGCCCTTTTTTCACTTTTGTAGTTTGTGGCGCCATTTTGGCGCGAAATGAATTTAAATTGTTTGCCACCGTTTCCTGCTTTAAGGGCAGCTTCCTCTGGCTTTGGTCTGTTTTCTTCATCTCGATTCACTTGCAGCTTTTTTTATGTGAGGCAGCTAAAAACGGAATTACTTAATTACAACAATTATTAAACAGCAGCCGAAGGGTCTTACAACAACAAAAAGTACGGTAAAAACGGCGCGTGTTTCCTGTTGCTTTTGTTGTATTTTTTAACTTCTCTTTTCTGTTCAGGTACTGTTTTTGTTTTTTTGTTATCATGTTTGTTGCTGGCTGTTATTTTAATTAAATATTTTTAACACCTACTTCATTTGAGCTGGGAACAGCGCGAAGAACGCAACACGGCTAGACATTTATTTCGTTGCCATCGTCTTTCGTCCTTCCTAGGCTTGGTTGGCCTTGATGTGTAGGTGTTAATTTCCTGTCTCCAGGCAACAACAAAGGACAGTCCTAAGGCAACACCATCCTAACAGCAACAACATCAACTAGTATTGTAAACGTCGACTATAATAAGAATAATTGTTAGGACAAGCTATAAGGCACGATGCCTGAAATTTTATGCGCCGTAAAATTGCATGCGAAATAATTGAAAAGCATCGAGTCGAGTCTTTTTGTCCTATCCTGCCCTGTCCTTGCTGCATCTTCTAACTGGCAGCAGATAAAGTTTTCCACAGCACTAAAATAATAGCAGCCAAAGTGGTTATAAATATTTTGTGCACAATTTCTGTTGCTGTTGCCCTCTAGCCACCAGTTTAGTTCCTTTGGGTTCCTTCGTGCTGCAGCGAAAGTCATTTTTCAGCTAAATGAATTTGCACAAGTTGCGGGCAAAAATGCGCAAAAAACGTCTAAAAAAGCGTACTTGAAAAGTGCTGATTGGGTAGAAGTGGGATACCATCTAAGAATATGCTGTGTCACCAGACGCAAACTGCGGTCAACTGCAAAGTTCAACGCGAACATCTAATGAGCTGGAATCAGTTGACCTTAAGACTGAAAGGTCTGACTTTTTCGCCTTTTGCCATTTACTCGAAAATAAAAACTTTACCAATTCTGCGCTAACAACAAATTTTGAAATTTTATTTGCAATTGCAGGTCCACCAGGTCCACCCGGTCCGCCTGGCAAGCGAGGGAAGCGCGGCAAGAAGGGCGATACAGGCGATAAGGGTGACGCGGTAAGTACTTAAGCGTGAATTGAACGAGAGTAGATATTCTTATACATATGCCATTTGTCTTAACTGTTCCCAGGGCCTTAATGGCATCAGTGGTGAAAAGGGTTCGGCTGGTAAGCCAGGCGATAAGGGTCAAAAAGGCGACACTGGCCATCCGGGCGTGGATGTCTTTCAGACGGTCAAGGTAAGTCGAGACAAGGAGTTCCTGCTCAAATCTGCTGCTGCAAACTTGCATTCGAAATTTGAAACTCAAAAATTTTATACAACTACTGTTCAAAATTATTTTTTCCAAATCTCTAACCAAATGCTGCCCTCTGCTTTCTGCATTCTCTTAGGGCCTGAAGAGATCGGTGACAACGTTGCATGGCGGCACACTTGGCTATGCGGAGATAGTTGCTGTTAAGGTATTTTTGGCCATAAATATGTTTCAACTGCCGTATACACTAGACATGACAGCCTGTAGCCCACAATCCACCATTCCCCATTTCCCTCCTCTCCATTTTTAATCCCACACTCTAGATGCTGTGGCACATGGCCATGGTAATTTCTCAAGGCAAAATACAGTTGGACAGAGAAGCTTGCAAATATTTGCAAGTTGTTGTCCTTCTGGACTTGTCCTTCGTTCTAGTCGCATTTGTAGATTTTGTTGTTGTTATTGGTGTTGTTTTCTTTCTATCGTTGTAGTTGTTGTACTTTGTACTTGTATTTGTACTTGTTTATTATCCTGCTCATTGTTGTTCGTAATGCTTTTAACTTGGCTCAGCTCTTTTGGTTTAAGCTGCACCATAAATTGTTGCTACTTCTGCATAGTTTCTGCTTAGTCATTTTGTTTCATTGGTGACCAAGAGATGCTAACCAAACGCCCATACTTTTTTTTTCCTCCCAGCTCCTTTTGCTGGCCATTTTAAATGTCATTTGAATATTTTCTATGGAATTTTTATCATTGCTTTAATGGTAGCTGATGTAGTTTCTTGTTTATTGTGTTTGGACAAAAGCTGAACGATTTAAATAATTTACACATGTATGTTTGTAAGTTGAATGCCATTTGCTGCCATTTTAACTTACTCTACTTACTCGATAAGTGATTTGCGTAAACGTTTACAGACTTTCCGTTTCCCACGATGCTTCAAATGACAATTTAGTTGGATAACCAAATCAATATATCAAACGAATTTAACTTAAATTGTTTTACAAAATTATATTGCATCAAATTCCATTACATTTCAATCAAATAAGAGCTTTTAGAAATATTTAAATTAAAATGGCAAATACGGCATGGCTATGAATACATTTATTTTTGGGTTTTATTATTTTGAATATTTCTAGAACTTATTCAGGCTTCGATTATTTTGTATAATTTGTATTAATTTTCTCTATCCCTTACTTGGTTGCCCCCAACATAATACTTGGTTGCTTACTTCTTTTTAACAATTAAATGATTTTTCAATATCTTTTGGCATTGAACTTTTGCTTTGCAGCAGTTAATATTAATAATGTTCTGCAATTTTTAATTTTTATATTTTCATTAACCAATTTAACTTTTATTTCTATAATATATTTTTTTAACAACGTTGCGTTTAATCCTACCTTATGAATGTGTATATGTGTTGTAAGGACTTGCAAGAAGCGGGCGTAAATGTATCCGCTTCAACGGTCATACAGCTGAAGGTAAGTTCTCGGGTCCTGCTTCACTTATATCTTGTAGATTGCATGCTAAGCGGTTTAATCATTGTTTGTTGCACGTGCCTCTCCATTTAACCAGAAACCGTGTGGGTTCTTGATGCTAATAAACATATTTTTCTATAATCTAGGGAGAGCCGGGTGAACCCGGACCGCCGGGACCCCCAGGCGAACCGGGCACGCCAGGCGTGCCGGGTGAACGTGGACCACCCGGCGAAACAGGACCGCAGGGACTGCAGGGCGAGGCAGGTTTGGCCGGACCGATTGGACCCCCTGGCGTTGCGGGTGCACCTGGCACAAAGGTGAGTGATTCACAGACAATGATGAAGTAAAACAGAAAAAGTGATTCGTAAAACAAAATAGCGTCACAAAGAGAGAGGAAGAGAAGGTGGAATAAGATAGAGACCGATAGGGATTGAAAGCGATTCATAAGTAAAACAAAGATGTCACAAGGATTAATGCACTATTTGTATCTGTTGGATAAACATTGTGACGTTTTAAGTGACTAGGAATGAGTGAGTCGTTGGCGGCAGCCCGAGTTTGACATTGTAGGTATGTGTGTGCGTTTTGCATTTTATGTCAGTGTGTGTGTGTGTGTGGTGTCTGTTATTGTTTTTCTGAAATACTCTTTGTTCGTTTTCTCGGGTTTTTCCACATTATTTATCGTTTATTTATGTATTAAGCGCCCCTTCTTTCTCTCACAGATGCCTGTGTGCGTCACCTTTATGCCTCTATCCTTGGCATTTCCATTTAATTTTCCACAAGACAGATATCAGCCCTGTGACTCATTTCCATCGCTCCCTTCTTCTCGTTTACAGGGTGACAAAGGAGATCGCGGTGATCGCGGACTTACCACAACCATCAAGGGTGACGAGTTCCCAACGGGCATCATTGAGGGTCCACCGGGACCGGCTGGACCACCTGGTAAGTGTCACCAACCCAAAAAAAAATCTTTAGGACAGTTGGCAGCTGCCCTCTCTGAATGTTTGTTTTCATTCGACAGCCACTTAACTCTTAGCACAAATACACAAAACACAGATACAGATACATTGAGACTAGTCGTAAACCACATACACCGCAGCATATTAATGTTTTGGAATCGATCGATTCGATGGGTTTTTTCAAGTGCTGCCACGCGGCTGTTGTTGGCTGCTCATCTGCGGGCCGCTTAATTTATTGCCAGCGGACCCGCTGTGAATAGTTTTTCGCGTCCGATACCTAAGGGGCCCTAATTGAGTCATTGACTAACGCTGTGCCATTAGAGCGCATTTTGATTTTGATGTGGCCTTTTTTGGTGTGAAATGCAGCTCGTTAAAATGTAAATCAAATACCAAATACATAGCATCAAATGCTGCAACACATGCATTTCCGTTGCTCTTTTTACTGCCGCACATATTTTTGAAATATTTTGGTATAAATTTAGTTTGTTGTTTTTATTTTGTTTTGCTGTACATTTTTTTCTCATCCACATTTGGTTGAAAATGGTTTGCCTGCCGCATTTTGCGATAACATTTACGACCTTTGTGTATTGTGTGCTGCCGCATGCCACAAAGTTTGACGTCGACGTCAATTAAATGCTCCACAATTTCCATTGGTGGCAGCAACAGCAGCCACCGCCCACTCATTCGTACTCGCTGTCCAGTTCCTACCAGCACACATCCACGCCCACAATAGGTCGACAACAACAATTTCCATTTGCAAGCAGCTAGTTTAACGATCTGACCTAACATATTTCTGCACTTTATGCGATTTTAATAAACGAAAATAACTTAAGCGCCCGACCGAAATAGCTTAAATAGCTAAAGCGCTCTGGAATCCAAATCCGAATTCGAACCCGGCGTTTGTCATAAAAATTGTAGACCTCGGACAGCTTTGAAACACTTACCGCAGTCGTAAAAATGAAATTTTATGTCATTTATGTTGCTTTTAGCGGCTCATTAGCATCGCTACTCGTTCGACGTTCAATATATGTACACCAGTCAGTGCGACATGCCTCATGTTTTGTATGTAATTACCTACGCATCGAAGTTAATTCCGGACCAATTCTTTTATTATTCTTTGTGGGCGTCATAAGTAAACAATACCAGTAGAGTTTAAAAAAATCGTAGAGTCATAAATGTTAGCAGAACAGGACCGTAAACAACAAGACAATATATTCTAAGTTTTACTCATTAAATGGGATTTACTATCGTAAAGTAATCCTTTAGCAGTACAATATTGCTCCAATAACAAGAAAGCTTTATTTCTTTTATATTGCTGCACCTTATTTTGACCATTTCTTGATCCATGAATGAACAAGATAGTTCAACACTACTAGCTTGGAAATCAAACCCGGAAACCATTGTTTTCCCGAAGTGAATACCCCTTATGCAGTTGACCAATGCACAACGCTATCAATTAAGCGCTTGTTACAAGCCCGCATCGCATTGAGTAGCCTCCCACTTGTCTTATCAGAGCATCAAAGCGCTGCAGTTGTTGTCAATGTTGTTGATGTTGCTGTTGTCGCTGATTGGTAGTTTGCAGTTGCGTTAATGTTGTGCGCATTGTTTTTAAATTTCTTGTTAGTTTCGATCAAGATCTACTGTTGAGATAGCCGCAAACGTTGGCAGCGTTGGCAAGCAGTTGCCCAACATCATCAACAGCAAAAACGACTAAAACAAACCCTTGTCCATGGGCCTCTAATTTCAGTACGCCTAGGCTATGTGGGATGGGTGGTTAGGGGGGAGTGAGTCTCCCATGACTGTGGTGAGTTGATGGACATGAAATTGCAATTTATTTTCCGAAATCAGCGCCCGGCTTTGAGTCGCCAGCTCATGGGACATGCGTCTCTGCGTTTGTGTGTGTGCGTGTTTGTTTAGTTCTAGATATGGACTTGAGCTTCAGTCATTTGGGCTTGATTTGAATAAATTGAATGTCATTTGTATTTGGAATTCTTTCATCTGGTCGACTGTCTCACTCTGTTGACTGCTTATCTTATCGTTGTCGTAATTAGTTAAGCTGACTTGTGCTTTATGTGTGGGCAGTCACACAGCTTGCTTGGACCTGGAAGATGTCTCAGCAATTTAATGTGTCATTTGTGTTTGGCCTTCACTCCAGAACAGAACGGAGCAGAGCAGAATCAAATCGAAGAGGAAATGCTGGCACAATGGCTGCCAGCTGCTTCAGTCCCAGTTGTAATGCCGAAAATTTCAATTTATTTGCTGATTTATTTGAATTTCATTTTCAGTTATATTTTGATTGCATTTCATCCGGGTAGATTTCGTTGGTCTGCTCTGTCTGCCTGCTCTTCTCAGCTCTCTTGCACTCTGTTAGCATTTGTCCATTGCTTTTGTGTACGAAATTAAAACTTATCGTTTGCACTTCATCTGCATTGCCTTTTTTGCTAAACACAACAGAATATAGAAAACAGTAAACCGAAAACCGAAGGCGATGCAAAAAGCATGATGAAGTGAAAAAGAAAAAGATTAAAACTCAACCAGACCAACAACAATATCCAATATCCTGATTATACATATAAATCCACTTTAGGCCCCACGGCTTCTGTGGGTTGACAATAGTTTTGATTGTGGCTGAAAATTGTTGCCTAAAATGCTTAACGGTAAATTATGCCACCATAAATACTTGCCGAGTCTAATGTCCACAACAAAAGAGGCACAACAAAATATACTTTATAAATAAACAGAAAAGGCAGAGAGGCAAGAACAGCACCCATAAACCAAATGCCAGACCAGACTTTAGTCAGGCAAATTTATGCACACTGACCAAAAAGATGGGAAGAGTCCTAGCAGCAGCTCAACGACCCGGTTCACGTCCCTAAACGCAATTTTACGAACTTAATAAATTTTCTATATCTTTCCAGACAAATACATGTCAAATAGACCAGACACACACACATATTTTGACAAGCCGCACAATTGGATTTATCTATGATATGAATTTTGTGTACTCTTGTGTGTCACGTCTCTTTATTCGCCTGTCTGTGCTATTGCGTGTGTGTGTGTGTGTGTGTCTTGTATAAATGGTCACATTTAGTGGCCACAGCCAACAACAGGCCAGAAAAAAAACAATTTCTCATTATTTTAACTAAACAGGTCGTCACATCGTTGTTGTTTTAGACTCGTTGTCGAGGATTTTTAGTAGCGCGACAGTGGGGTAAAAGCTTGTTTAATGTTGACAAATATATAGAGAGCAGTCCAATGTCATCGGTACAACCTAAATTTATTTTTCTTTTGAATTTCACGTAATGTGTGCATGTCTTCTAACACATGTCGCATGCTACACAGCAAATGCATTATTTTTGCCGCATTTTATGTCTGCAAACATTTGGAATACCTAATGAGTAAATAGGTCAAGTTTCTTTATTGACAAACACCGCACGGTTGTCAGGCCACTGTTAGTATTTGGGGCATTTTGTTTTATGGCAAATAAACAATTTGCATTTTAAACTAAAACCCCAAAAATACAACAAATGGCAACAACAAACGTCGCTTATCGTACTGCTAGCATCATCAGCCGTTGAACAAATTGCTGACCGAAAACCCGACAAATGCTTGTTTGTTCAGTGACAGATGGACGCCGACAGTCCATTGAGCCGCGATAATAACGGGTATAATTACAATGCAACGTCAGTGGCACGCCTCTTGTTTGCACCACACTTGTCGCATAGCATCACTGTAACAATGTAGATACACTTAAAAGAATATTTTGTATAAACCTAATAACATTTTGACGGGCTGTAAATAATATTGTCTTTTAA
This sequence comes from Scaptomyza graminum, assembly GCA_018901835.1. NCBI lineage: Eukaryota > Metazoa > Arthropoda > Insecta > Diptera > Drosophilidae > Scaptomyza > Scaptomyza graminum. The sequence goes on from JAEIFL010000290.1 coordinate 1,823,548, forward strand.
GAACTTTCCATAGCACAATAAGTAATGTCAAAGTATTTATTAAATACTAGACTTTTTCTTCAAGTGTTTATGTATCTATGCCAGGCAGTTTCTATGTGTATTTTTGTATATTGTTTGCTACTAAAATTATTTGCTCTAAATGCCAAATATTAACAATTACAGGTCCGCCCGGAGAGCGCGGTGAACGGGGCGAGGTGGGACCCATTGGACCGGCTGGACCGCCTGGCGAGAAAGGACCACGCGGCAAACGGGGTAAACGGGTGAGTGTTATAACCAACTCAATGAATAACCAACGCAAAAACTCGCTTTGCAGTCAATTTTAATTAGAAAACAGCGAAGACTGCAAAATAAAGTGCGAGCTTCAAATAAAAAACAAAAAACAAAATAAATAAAAAAAGGAGATGAAAAGAATCAACATTCAAAAATTAATAGTAACAAGAATGAAGATGATGAAGTAATTGTATTAAAATGTAAATTGGTTTGTAAATCTTTGTAAATATGCGGAGGAGCGTAACACTAATTTACATATTCGTTTAATTAATCTGTAAATATTTGTACAGTCGATGAGAGTAAGCTGTTAATAATTAGGACGCATCCTTTCGCATGACCCGACCACCAAGCAGGTGGCTTCCTCTTCTCCCATGCATGTTTAGCATGTACATACAAAATTTTATTTACATATATTTATATGTATGTCTATATATAAATATTAATGAGTGATATGTGTATGTCCTTGACTATGTTATGAGCATGTTCCAATGACAACCCCTAAGAAGCTGATGCTCAACACTCAACTAAACTCATTACAGTTACAGAATTGAGGCAGAACGTCGGGAGAAAACCTTGATGAAATTTCTTTGATTAAGTCTTAAAGTATCTGCCAGATACACTCAAGCTAGCTGAGGAGTGTTTGCGCTTAATGGGAATTTCGCCCCTCCACAGCAGTTGCTTCCCGTGGCACAACTATGTCGACGCACTTTCTCGCCTCATCAAAATTGTCAAAAAATTTTAGGAGCTTTAATCTTGTGCGCAATTTATGTGGGCTACCAGCTCTGCTTTAAAATGTGTATCTGGAGTATTTATCTAGGCGTTATGTGCTGTGCTCTCGTCTCTCTGGCATGTCAACAGTGCAAAGATACTTAACATTTTTATTGGCACTTGGTGAGGCAGGCAGCTGCTGCCACCCCGTGACGTGCTGATGGATGCACGACAACACATCTACAGATTCTTTCATATTTTGCGAAACTCTTGTGATATATGTATATGCATAGTGAGTTGTGGGGGCTGGTGGGGAATATACTTATATACATATACATGAATATGTATCTAGAACGTGTTTCGTGCGCGTTTTGAAAAATGCATAAGCGCCCCGGGCAAACGTTGATGTATGATGAATGTATGTATGTATTGGGGTTCGATAGGAGTTTTCTTTGACTTTTGGCCACTTCATAAATATTTGCGAGTTCTGCCAATTTTCGTAAAACAGTCTGATTATTACAGTACAATACACAAACAGATACAGCGACAGATACTCGCATATGTGGCAAATTCATATAGCTTGCCTTTGGCCAACTGCTGTTGCCTCAGTCATTGGCATGGCCATTGCTGTTGCGTTTACTGTTATTGTTGTTCTTTGCTTTGTTGATGTTGCGGTTGTTGCTATTGATGTTTCTGTAATAACGCGTAATAACAAAACAGCGGCGGCTCAAACTTGGTTCAATACAGCCAGAAGCAAACACCAAAAAACAACATACAAAAACTTCAGCGTCGATTTCCCTACGTTTGCCGAGAGTTGTCTGAAGATTTCTTAGTGCTAAAATAGTTCAGAAAACTTAAGTGAGAAACAAGCATTAACGATTTTTTAGCTATTATTTTAATTAGTCTACCTAGACACAGACACAGTTCGTGTCAAAGTCCAACAAACCTTATCACACTAAGCTTTAGACTTAGCAGTCTAAGAACTTTTCCAACGCACCTCTCTGCTGTCTCTCAGCTGCGGGTAATGCATGCCGCACCTCCTGCCACAGTGGTGTGTACTTTCAATGCTATGCGCACTCGTGCCATGGTGTTCGAATGTGCCGATTACAGCGTACCCCTTACACCGCTGTGTTGTTCAGACGCTGCAGCGACGTGATGTCAAAACAAATGAAAGTCATAAGAAACGGCAGGCAGTCGCAACAGTAACAGCAGCAGCAGCTCCTTGGCTGCCTTTGGCAAACAAACAAAACTTTTGGCAACAAACAAAAGTTCGCGCCACCTTCTGCCCAAAACACAGGCTTCGGTCCCAATCGCAAGTCGCACCACCAAGGCAATGTTGAGCATATAAAATTATTTGCAACAATTGCCATCATCTTCGACGAAGGCTAGCCTGGGCTGGGCTGGTACCATCGAACGTAGATGCTGAAACGTGACGCCTCCCGGCAGCAGCAACAACGGGACGTCGATTTTTCAATTCGACTACTTATCAGCGGTTGTGATTTTCCGAGAAAAAGCCTTCAAGTCCAAAAACAGGAATTTTTCTTGTATGAATGGAAATGTGAATGAGTATGTGAGTGAAAATGTGAACACAAATGTATCTGATGATAAAAATGATGATGCTGCTGCTGCTGCGAAGCAATGAGAAATGATGCTTACAACTCATGCCGTGTGCGTCAGAGTTCAACTGCAGCACATTTGCGTGGCAGCAAATGAAAAAATTCAGTTAAACTTTTAAAATTTAGCACTAGCGTTGCCAAGCATTACAAATTCTTGTAGTTAGTTCGCCAAGTCGTAAAAAATTGTTGTAAATAGTAGCTCGTTTGCTGTGTTTTGGAAAACATTAATCCGTTTGGCGCCATAATGCCGTGCCCAATGCTAAAATGCCTTGAACGATGGTTTTTGCATCTGGCATTATGGTCTTAACCAAAAGAACAGCAACAATGTTCAATGGCTCGATTAATGCTGTTAATAATTATACTCTTGTGAATGGTCCATGAATTCCGTCTCAAGATAAGACAATTTTTGTTTTCGTTCTTTCACATCATAGTGAATATTTGATTCTTTTCATAAATTCACAATAAATAAATTTAAGCTATATGGAAAAAATCTGCAAGAGTATTATATCTTCGGCAGCTGTTCTGTTATTTTTATCCTTAGCCATCACGTCGTCTACGGCAATAAAAAAGCAATTGTAGGCATTATAAATTTGACATGTTATTTTCGTCGCCTCGTCAGAGTAAATTGCCCAAATGAGAATATTACGTCATTTGGGGAGGGAAGGAAAGGCGACGGGAGAAAGCGATGGGTTGCCATATGAAACGAATGAATTTCGTCGGAAAGTAGAGAAGACACAAACTGAAATGAGTTGCGATGCGATGGACAAATGTTCGACACAAAACCCAAGTATTGCGACAGACGTGTCAAGCGACATACAAAAATTAAGTAAAAGATCTCTATATGAGTTATTGATGTTTTTTATAAAAAGAATATGTGACAATAACAACATATAAACAACACTAATGGGCTAGTTAACAAACACAGCCAACTCTAGAAACCGAGTCTGGGATTTTGACAAAATAAACAGAAAAATTTCTGTTGCATTTGGCAAGAGCTACTTTTTGGAAAAAATATTTTGACTATATTGAAAGTACGTGAATTTAATCTTGATATATTTATTTCTGTTCGAATTGGTTAGGTTAAATCAAATTTGTTTATGAAACAAAAGCTCTAATCTTTATAAATACTAGTTTTGGCACTCCAAAGCCCACTTATAAATGTCCTTTATTGATGCAAATGCAAAGGCATTTGTCAAATGGACTCTTTACAATAAATTGCGTTTCCATTTATGGCACAAAAATATTTCCATTGAATTTTTAACGCTCTCGCAATTTGCCGAGCTGTGAGAGTCTAATACACAATTTACGATCGACCAACATATTAAAAATTTAAATTAATTTCAAACTTTTTGACGAGTAGCGCTGCTGCGACTGGCAACTGGGGCGTATGATGAATATTCAATGAATGTCCAACTGTGGCAGCGGGCAGGGGCAGGGGAAGAGATTTGCCATTTATTATGCGCATTGACATCGCTTTAGCCATTTTTTTGTTGCTTTTTTTTGTACATTTGCATTGCCATTTTTTTAATAAAGTTAAAACAATATTTTACATTTTACACACTAATGCGTTAAAGGTGTTGCCTAGACAACAACCTATGCCTGAAGCGTTCATTCTAAAAACTGTTCTTGAAGCATTTATGTAAAATTTATGTTAATATATTTTACAATCGTCGTTCAGCGCACCCCGTGCCCCCGTATCACATTACCGTGTGTGTGTGTGCGTTTTGTCTTTTAAGGCTAAAAATCTGCATAAATTTCTCAGGCAACTCTCAGCTTTTCAGCTTCTAGCATCCAGCTCGCATATCTTATCAACGGCACTGGGCAACGTCGTGTTGTGTCTCGTGTGTGTGCCTTCGGTAAATAGAGTCATAAAAATTTGCGTTGCCGCAACAACAAAAATACATACAAAAACAATGAAAGAGGAGGGAAAAAACTTGCAGATTCGTTACACGTTATATAACACCGCCCCCGAAACCAGAAGCTGGCGTAATGTGAGCCAAATAAGGCCCCAAACTTGTGGCCAAAAAGTCACTGGCATGCGGCGGCACACCGCTGACGATTTTGGAGTCGACACCACTTTTGTGCCACTTTGAAGACTGACACACTTTGCCTCGCAAATCAAAGCCTTAAAGTTGCTTACGTGAAGAAACCTAAACGGCAGTCCCTTTGCATGTGTGTGTTGTTCTTTTGCTTACTTATATCTTCATGTCTGTCACTCAAAGGGTTCACATTTGTTGGCGTCTTTTCGCCGCCAATTCGTTTCGGGTGTTGCCCAAACGACGCAATAAGCTTAGCACTTGCCACCAACCCAATGAAAATCTTTGTCTGAATTTTCATTGCTTCTGCTCGACTTGAGTTAAGTTGAGTTGGGTTTGGTTGGGTTTTATAGCTTGATTTGATAAGCCTTAACAATGCTGTGTCAACTGCCAAGTTCCCCTAATGTGTGTGTGTGTGACGTCATTGTTCATTGAAAACTGCGCAGCATGCAAATTTCCATTTTCATTTTCTTTTTTTTTTTACATGTCATTTTTCTTTGTATGTGCGCAATTTTCCATTTTTTCCACTATGGCAATTATTTGTGGTCAGTGCTCATATGTCTTCCCATATTGAATATGAAACCAAGCAAAATCGGTCAAGCATGCTATCCATGGTTGCCACCCACGCCGTAGGACGTACGAGTTTCTTCTGTGTGTATGTGTGTTTCTGTGTGTGTGTGTGTGTGGCTTGTAATGTTGCCCCTGGGGTGTGCGTAACTTTTATTTTATGGCAACTGATGATGAGGGCGCTATGGGAGCAACAAAAACGATTGAATAAAGAAATCCAGCCGTTACGCGTACCACAGGAACATACACACGCAACTTTTCGTTACAAGTTACGTATGCTGGCAAATAAAAATCTCAAGTTAGCGACACCAAATAAATGTTCTCGCCTACCGCCCACCCGGCGATACCAAAAACTCATGGCAATTTATAAGCACGCCTGATGTGAGGGTGGCTTTCTATTTAAATCCATTTGGGGGCCGCAGCTCCAAAAACTCGCAAAATCTTGCGTATGTTAGTTGGGTTACAATCCACACCTCCTGGTTAAGGGGTGGGTTGGCAGTGTTGTGGCTGAGGCGATGAAAGGCAAAAATCTTTAGCAACGATTTCCCTAAATACTGCCAAATTTCCGGCATATTACAATTTCAGGACAAGAGCAACAACAACAGAATGGCAGCAACAATGTTAGCGTCAAAATGAAATCACGAAAAAATTTTATAACGCGTTTTGACTTTTTCCTGCGGTTGACTGGCAAGTACAATGGGCAAAACTGGCAAAAGCTCTAAAGATAAAACTTCCTAATAAAACAAATTAACGAAATTAAATTTTATGTACATAATATTGACCTTACCTTTTTGAAAAGCTAGCCCTTCTTAAGGAGGTTTCAAATCCGAAAAGTGTAAGGGAAAATTTTCTATCTAGAAAGCTTTAATTTCGAAAATATTTTGGATACATTTGTATTGTTTTAAATAGTTTATATGTATATTTAGGCAAAAAGCTTTTTGTTTTAAAAGCAGAAATGAATACTTGCCACTCAATAGTAAAAAAAAAGTCGTTGCGAAACGGAACATATTACGCATTTAATGTGGCCGCGTACTTGCCAAGAACTTCCCTAGCATTGTGTGATTCTTGTAAACTTTTGCGGCAAGCGAAAAGCAATGAGGAACACATTACATGGCTGGGCCAACTCCGTACAACTGGCAAAGGAGAAGGCACAAGGAAAGGAAACTGTGTGTGAGCCGGAAACGAGCTACAAAACTTTCACCTCGAGCGGTGCTCAGCTGCACGTTGTTGTTGTTGCTGTTGCTGCTGCGGCTGCTGTGGCTGAGAAAAATTTGAAATTCCAAAAGGAAACACGCTATAAAAAATGTGAAAAATATGCGCGCACGCACACAAACAGACACACAGACAGACCGACCGAGAGACAGACGGACAGCGCTGCGGCACTGCGGCATATGCTGCACTTGAGCACGAGCGTGGCAGGAGGGCTTGGAATGGGGCACTGGCCACGCCCTTGCTACGGCAACCGGTGTCACAGCAAAAAGGTCGCGACGAGATCAAAATGATTTTCAATTTAACGCATTTACGTGCGGCCATTTGTCTGTTTCTGAAACGGCAGATACGCTGCAAAAAAATAATAAAAAAAAAAAAAACACACTTCAATATCCGGCGTTACGCTTGACCGGAATCCGAGCTAAGGGGCGTCTGGGGGTTTTTTTGGTGTGTGGCTGGCAATTACTTTACAATTACAAACATTTACACATTTTTCTTATCGAAGGCGCCTGAAAGTATGCTGAGAGTCTTGGCAATTTAAGGTTTAAATGGGAAAAGCGTTTGTGAAAATCGGAAAAAAACAAACAAATTTCGCGTATCATTTAAAGGGATTCCTTTCGTCGTGTGTGAGTATTTGTGTGTGTGTGTGTGTGTGTGCATGTTTGCCTGAATACTTTGGAAATTAAAATCAACTCGAGGCGCTCGTACAAATATTGATACATTCTAATGGATTTCACATGCACAAATATACAATCGAACACACTCATCAGCTCAAGCCCACGCACACAAAGAGGACCTGAGTCAAAGAGGGAAGAGGGCAGAAGATGGCAAGAAGTTTTTATCGTAGTTAGGCAGCTGCGCCAACATTGAATCGTCCTTGCGAATGGCTAACAAACATTTGCCCCGAAATCTAACTCCCTATCTTTTATTTATGTTATTTATCGCAACTGCCTCTGGCAGCGGTCGCCTTAAAGCCTTTAAATCCTTAGCCCGTACCTTTTCGGCAGATGTTGTTGCTGTTACGCACTGACAGTCAGTCCTTGATTTGTTGATGGCATTTGTTTATCGACTGACTCACCCACTGACTGACAGACAGACTTAGTAAAGAACTGATATAGATGAGGGCATCGCTTAATCCCGCTGAATTTGCCTTAATTATCGCCAATGCCGCACGCAAACCAAACGTTAAGAGTTCGCTTTAAATTAAAGCGCTTTTATTGCTCAACAAATGGACGACTAATCACCAAAGCTCAACAATGGTGCGCACGCAAAGCGGAAGCGGAAATTCACAGAGAGCAATGGAGAGAACCAAAGCAAAAACCGACCCCCATATATAGTCCCTGGGGTCTTTGCAACATTGTGTAGAGCTTGCAGCAAAAAGCGCCAGCTGTGCTTCACACACATTCATACACATTCATCACACACACACACACACACGTACAAGTATGTGATGGAGATGAGCAGCGCATTATATGAGTTTGCATAAAGGGGCAAAAGTTACTCGTGCGCTGTGCTGCTTCAACTGCATTTGCGGTAAGCCACGTCGACGTTGACGTCATGGTCGTTGCTCCTGCCACTCCTTATGCTCAGTTCAGTTGAAGTTCTGCCACTCCACCTCCTCCTTGCTGTTTTTGATGGTGTGCTGTCTTCTTGTTTTTCTTTTTACTCTCTGTCATTTCTTTTGTTTTTGTGCATTTAAGCAAGCGAACGGCCGCCATTTCGTAGCCTCACTTAAGCATATGCACAGCACAGATACATACATACATACATATATGTGTGTTAAGCGGTTTTGCATTGTTATGCCATCTCATTGTTGCTGTTGTTGTTGTTGTATTTTAATATCTGTAAGTACGCCACTTCCTTAGGCAACAAAGAATTACAATAAAACTTAATTGTTTCACTTGTACCAGCAAAAAGAGTATAGAACAGATTATCAGAGAAAATCCTAGAACAAATTAAGTTTAAATGTAAACTTCTTGCAGTTAATATAATTTAAAGTTTTCAAATGCCTTTTCTTTTGAGAAATTCAATTATTTTTATGGCCAAATGCAAGTTCTATCTATTTAATGTGCTTACTCCTAAAGGTTTTGTGTTTGTTGTATTTTATTAATACATTAAATATTTGACCTAAGCTGCCGAAAGCTGCTCAAATTGTATTTGCCCCACGCTTCAGACAGCACTCGGATTGCCGTTGTAACCGCCGTTCGAGCCACGTGTGTAAACGTTTTCTATTTTCCTTAGCTTCTTTGTATTGGTTGGCCCTAACATTTGTGTAATAGACTTTGTTGCTGCAGCTCCAACAACCTGAACGCCCGAGTACTTTTCGTAAATTCTCTGTCCCAAATGGGACTTATATGCAACTGGGTTTCTCATGATAGTGTGTGTGTGTGTGAGTGTGGCTGTTGTGGTTTTATTGATGCGTTCGCGGTTTTTTTTCTATTTGTCGCTGAGTCCTCGAAAATATGCCTCGACATACACGCGAAGCGCACAAAAACAAATTCATTATCTTTTACTTTGGAGCTCACGACACACATACACTCTCTCTCACACACACACACACTTACACTCTTATAACCACTAGCAGAAGCTAAGGAGCAGAGCACAAGACACTCGCACAAAAACCTTTCACCCGTACACACTCTCGCACATATACACACATAGCGCGCTTGAAGCACGTCGCTGCTTGACTTTATTTTCGACTTGTACCTCGCATCGCCTCCCTTCTTCACCACGCAATGACCCCCTTGAGCGAATTTTAAAGGTTTTCTATGCAAACGTTGCCTAAGTTTTTTGTGGGAGTTATTTGAGTCGCTTTTGGACTCGGCACCAACTTGCACTTAACACAATTTCGGAGCGCACACAAAAGACTTTCACTGCGACTCGACGTAGCACCACCTAACACCACCACTACCATCACCAATGCAAAGGGAGGCTAAGTTTATTCTTGGCAGCGAATAATGCTCCGCTTTTGTTGTGCCATCAAAGCGTGTGTGTGTGTAGAAAGAGCGCGTGCAACGCCTCAGGCGGTGCCACGTGGCATAAATTAATCTTCTCACTAAATTTGCCATCGTATCTCTCTTTCATCCCCGCACTCATTTTTTTGAAACGCATTCGTATTTCCATTCGCGTTCGCTTTGAGTAGCTCTTTGGACCTGGCGGCACCAAGCTGGAAGAGGACTATGAAGACCCGCCTGTTACACTGTTGCGTGGCCCGCCTGGACCACCTGGCACTGCTGGTAAAGACGGACGAGATGGACATGATGGTAATAAGGGAGATGCGGGTGAACCGGGAGAGCCGGGTTCCTTGGGTCCACGTGGCTTGGATGGGCTACCCGGAGAGCCAGGTATTGAAGGACCACCTGGCCTTCCTGGCTATCAGGGACCACCTGGTGAAAAGGGTGATCGCGGCGATATAGGTCCACCTGGCCTTATGGGACCTCCGGGCTTACCAGGACCACCAGGTTATCCGGGCGTCAAGGGCGACAAGGGTGATCGTGGTGATTCGGTAAGAATGAGTTTGAAGATTTCCTATGTTTTTCGATAGCTCATAATCGTTTTTATTGCAGTACCGTAAGATGCGTCGTCGACAGGACGATGGCATGTCAGATGCGCCACATATGCCCACCATTGAATATGTAAGTAACTAAAGCTCCTTTGTGCCCCACAAGCAGTTACTTATCTATCGTTTAACAAAAGCTATATGGCCCACCCGGTCCACCTGGTCCAATGGGTCCGCCTGGACATACTGGCGCTCAGGGCGATCGAGGCTTGGATGGACGCAAGGGTGATTCTGTAAGTAGAGAAAAACCCAAACTCTGACTTATTTTCTCGAAAATAATAATAATGTTTTTTTCACAGGGCGAGAAGGGTCACAAGGGCGATCAGGGACCCATGGGCTTACCGGTAAGTGGCTCAAATTCCCTTTTCTAAAACTGTTTCTACATTAACCTCTATACTTTTAGGGTCCTATGGGCATGCGTGGCGATTCTGGCCCCTCTGGTCCATCGGGCAAAGCTGGCATTCCAGTAAGTAAAGGTTTATGAGTCATTATTTTGTTATTTTTATTAGCTTACTAAAAAAATTATTGTTTTGGCTTTTACGTTGCTACAAAAATGTTGTTCATCATCTTGCTTTTGGTAAATCGTAAATTGTTTTAATCGTAAATGTGACTAAACAATGTTTAACCTCTTATATGTTTTCGTATCTCTTTTCTTTCTTTTTTATCTTACCTGGAACAGGTGTGGGGCGACTACTAATACAACTTACTTAGAAAAAGTGCAGTTTAATTATAAATAACAAACACAGCCACACTCTCACATTGCGCCAAAAGTTAAATGAAATGAGATACGAAATTACACACACTCACCTCACCCACAAAAACAAACACACATAAACAAGCATACACAAATATATACACACACGCACAGGAGGTAAACAGATAAAATGCTGAACCCTGCGGACATAAAAGTTTAATACGCATAGGAAATGCTATCGCGCTGACCCCACTCCGTTTAATCGTCTATCTCTATAGTCGTAAATAGCGTAAATTAGATCTCTGTGTATATGTATGTATGTATGTACTATATCTAATTGTACATACAAACGTAAAAAATAAGATATATCGAAAGCATGCCAGTTTAAAATGATTCCATATCTTTAATTAAATAGCACCAGAGCGAAAAACCGCCCTCAAAATAAAAACTGCATGCCACTAACACGCAGCCAAAGAATACAACAAAAAAAAAAACAAAACGAATACAAATAAAAATTCAAATTAATGATAATGCATTCATATCAGATTTAAATTAATGAAGCCATAAAACACTTTATGGTTAACAAAGCCAAACAAGTATTTATGTATGTATACAAACAGAAAAAGTGACAACAAACATAATTATCTCCATCAAACATATTTACATCAATCAATTGAATCAACTAAATTGAGTATATTAGTGTGTACATATATACGTTCAGATATACAGTAAGGACCTAAAAAAAACAACTTAGCAAACACCTATTGCAAACAAACAAACATTCGAACAAGCTCTCAAATATGCTAACAAATATGCAATGCAAATATTTTAATTGCATTTAATTTGCCGCTGCGCTCGACGCATTTCCGACTAGAGTACACTCAAGTTAAAGCAGTGCAACAGCAGCAGCAGCAATAGCGGCAGAAGCGATGTTAGTTATTGCATAAATCATACGCACTGTGGCGCACGAAAACTGTTAAGAATATCATATTGTGGCTGCAATTTGGTTAAAATATCTTTGCAGATGCAACATCGTCAGTCGATGTGATGGTTACTTTCCTGATTGACCGAAACATTTTATTGCCAGCCGCAAAGTCAATTTACTTGAAGTACTGTTGTTGTGCCTTTGCTGCAATGTGTCTGAAATGTTGCTGCTGCTGTTGCATTACCTAAGGTGCCGTCCAGAGGCTTTGTCGTATATTCAATTTCAAAGATGCCAAAGCTTCAGTGCTTGACGAAAGGAAAAACAGCAAGAATAAGATTCAATCTATATTTATACACTATATATAGAGCAGTAGCTTAACACAAATTTATGCAATTATTCTCTTAAACTAAGTGAGAAACGTGTAAAATAATATCTTAAAAATTTGTCTCAATGTTTTCGAATTTCATTCGATCGTGTTTAATGTGTTTTATGTCTACAACAAAGCAACTGTTTACCATACATATTGAAAACATATACAAAAAAATATACACATAAATGATAATGCATTTTAAAATATGTATTCGTAAAATAATTCTTATATTATGCGATAACAACAAAGAGCTACTATCTTCCAATTGTGCATATTTTTCAGTGTTGTATGTGTAATTTCGAAACAAAAACGCGTTGCATCATAAATTAGCTAGGTTAAAGTTGAAATATATATGTATACCTTCACAAATATGTGTACGAAATGTGGAAAGCCATACGAAATACGAGACAAACAAAATATCACAATAAAACATTGGCAATAACGTCGGCTAGCCGATGATGAAAAAACACCCTTTATTCTTGTCAAAACTACATAGCAGCATTTTCCGAACTCGTATCCAATTAAAGTGGATTAAATAAAGTTCGCTTTACTCTGTATGCGAATCAATTGAGAACAATAAATACAAAATCTTATCATGTATCCTATTGGTTTCATTAAGCATCTCACATAAATTAATGCCAATCTACCTTTCAAACTAACCAAAAGAAAAATAAATCGAGTGCAGAAACAAAAGAAAATTTACATTTTTAAAATAATATGCGAATGCAAATTCAAATGACAAATGCAAACGATTTTTATGATATGTAACACAACTAAAAAATCTAATCTCTCAGCATTTGCATAACACAAATACCACAAATAACATAAACCTCAAAGGATTTATGCAACAACAGAAAAATAAAAGTCGAAAAATTACAACAAAAAAAACCATATGTCAATTTGTTTGCAATTAGATGTATTGATCCCCAACACGTGGAGTACTAATCGAAAAACATTCCCAAACCTATTTGGCATGTCAATTTTACTTTAAAGAACCTCACGGTGTATATAAAATGTCAAACTTTACAATAAGAATCAATATTTTAATCAGCTAATAATTGTCTTTATAGTTCTCCATATTTTTCACACTTTACTCTTCCTAACTTTTACCCTCTAACTTTTGTCGAACTAACTTACTAAACTTACTCTTCTACTGTAACAGCGATCCATAGGCTAGAATAATGAATTGCGCCGAGTCGCTAGCAATATGTTTTATCGGCAAATGCGCATCACATTTAACTTAAATAAAAATAAAAAAAAAAACCTTTTCCATTAAAAACAAAAACTAAAAATATATATATTTAAATTCAATTTGAACATTAACTTTATAAGCTGCTAACGCATAATTGTAAGTGTACATTTGTTAATTACGTACTAAAAAAAAGTTCTGCAATATAAGCAATAAATATATGAATGGATATGTATTTATGTGTATTTATGTCTAAACATATATATATATATAAAGAGAATTGCGTATGAATTGCGACACATTAAAATTATGAGAATTACAAAACTACATACGCTAATCTGAAAGGCATCAACGCCCTGACAGGCAACAACAACAAATTGTAAAGCGACTAATGAATTCAATATCATTTTCATATTGATTATGCATTTTCAATAAAGTGATGGTTTTTTACTTAAACAAATAATACAATATATTACTAATTTGTACATGCATCAAACAATTAACCAGAAATAACTAATAATATCCACAACAAATGGTCACAGTATGGGTTTGTTTTCTTTTTCGAGCATTTGCTGACGCTTTTTTCCTTTTCGTTCTAAATTGCTACAGGGTCCACCTGGTTTGGATGGCATGAAGGTATATTAACCAGCTTTTGTGCGCATTGATTTGGCATTGTCTAACTGAAATCTTTTGTTTTTTCTCACAGGGTGCACAGGGTGAAACGGGTCACAAGGGAGAACGTGGCGATCCGGGCCTGCCGGTAAGCTGAATTTATACACATCAATGTATAAAGTATTACATGTACACGTACTTGCACACACCCACACTCACACACATGTGTTTATCTACCTTATGTGGTTTGCTAATTTGAATAATTTGTGTTTCTTCTTCTTTTTATATATCGTTTTATTTTTTGTTTCTTTTTCTATTTGTATGCATGCAACACTCTCTCACACACTCTCTTTTTTTGGCGTCGTACACTGTTCTCAATCTATGCAAAACCCCTTCACATATACCCAAAAACCTTCGAATTACACAAACACACACACATCAAACACTCTACCAAAAAAATAAATAAATAAAAGGGCACCGACGGCATACCCGGCCAAGAGGGTCCACGCGGCGAGCAAGGCTCACGCGGCGATGCTGGGCCGCCGGGTAAGCGTGGACGCAAAGGAGATCGCGGCGACAAGGGCGAACAGGGTGTACCCGGGCTGGATGCGCCCTGTCCGCTGGGCGTTGACGGGCTACCGTTGCCGGGCTGCGGCTGGCGACCGCCAAAGGTTAGCATGCGTTTGAAACAAGCGAAAATATTTCACTTTCTAATTGGCTAAAAACTAGTACTAAAACGTGAAACTTTGCATGTGCCACGACCAACTTGCTCTATGTAAATATATCAACTTTGTTGTTGTTATTTTGATTGTTGTTGACTAACTCGGTTAACTAACTTTTGCTTTTACACACTAATACACACCCACACACACACACATATACACACGCACATATGCAAACATATGCACACATATGGAAAATACGTGGACCGCATAGGAGCCCATCATCTCAACGCCCATGCACAAGGATTATTTGCCGGATGTAACACAACCAGAGAGCAATGCTAGCGATTATGAACAGGAGGAGGAGGAAGAGGAGGAGCAGACGGAAGATAATGAAAACGAATATGATGAATATCAGGAAAATTTGCATAACAATGACTAAAACGGAAACGTTGCCAAACCCTAAAGTGACAAAAGGGCAAACACAAACTCAGACGCAGACACTGAAACACAGCCAAAGCAAATACACACACATAAGCTCCAACTTATACGCACACAAAAACAAACACACACTCAGACAGACACGCATAAGCGAGACTAGTTAAGCATTTCCGATTTTGGCAGCGTACTTGGCTCCGTTTCGCTTTCTGTTGACACATGCAATTAGCGCTAACCGATGCCGAGTGGCTGCTACCCCTAACGGCTAACTATAGTTGTAGTTTCTATTAGCATACGCACACTTCTCAAACACACACACACACACACACGCTAACACCCACTTTTCACCTACATTTTGTACACTCGGTGGCTTTGGCTTGGTGTTGGACTTTAGAGCTGAACATGCAAAATCGCTTTGTTATTTGGTATCAACATTTGGCCACTTTTCGTATAACATTCTGTTTCGCCCATCGCAGGAGAACTGGCAGACATGGCTTAAGGATGAGCTGAACGCGCTGCAGCATACGAAAACAAAAAACTAATTGCCTCAGCTGCAAACGCGCTCGCAAATCGCCAACAACGTGGGTCGCAGACTTCGTGGCCTTGCAATATCCCGATGAACAAACTAAGCGCTTTGGTTTTAACTTTAGTTATTTGTTATTGTTAATATAGAAATCGAACCAAGCTTTGCTACCATCAACCATCATTAAAAACACAGACTATCACTATATATAAACTACATACTTCAATGTGCCAAAATCTTTGTGAATCGCAGCAGACTCTTTAGCCTTATGCATTTTATGAAAGTTACATTTATTTGTAGTCGCAATTTACATGCATACCAACAAACAACCATCTATTTTATATATTTAAATTGTAAACGTTGTATCTACTACTACTGCTATTGCTATTTCTACAACTTTTCTATTATTTTAAGCAGAACACCATAAAAATAAAAGTTATTAAAACATAATAAAAGCATTTAAATATAGTTACAATTTTATTTAAACATTTGTTTTTAATAAAGCATTTACCCAAGTTGAACAAGGATACACAAATAAATTTACAAATAAATTTACAAATAAACTTACAAACAGGTCGAATCGTTGCAGTTTATTTCAACGCATTGCTTGTAACGGTATTTTTGCTCATTGTATTTTCTACATTCTGCGAGTTACACTTATATATTTGCACTCTTTTGCATAAATACGTTTGTCCTTGTCTAGAGCATGTATTTTCAATGCTCTTTAAAAGTACAACCAAATCACCTGATTCTGACTTCTGTTCGCCTGGTACTTTAGCTAGAATTTCTACTGGTTTTAACATATTTTACAACGCTCAAACACACAACATAAATGCACAAACATACAGGTACAGCTTATAAGCGTGTTAAAACAAATAGTGTTGCAGCATTTAGCTGCTGATTCTCTTCGCCTGGTATTTTAGCTAGAATATTAACAGGTTTTAGACGATCATCACGTGATAATTAACATAACATAATTATCATAATATCGGATGCATTCATTTTATGGAATCGATGTCACCAGCTATCTTGCTACCATATTTGGTGACTAGCTAAAAAACTAAGAAAGATGAAGGCGTTCCTGATTTTAAAATGCGGGGAGCCTGCGGTCGGAATGGAAAGGTATGGTATCCAATGGTTTGATGCAGTTTTTTGGGGGACGTAAGTAGCTATCTCCTTACCAAACTAATTTAAAAACATGAAGTTGTATTTTAATGAATGGCAATTATAATCCCTTAACATAGCCATTGTTGCTGGTTGCAGCTTGGGTTAGCCTATGCGCGCACCTATGACAAAAATAAGGTTGTTGTATTGGCTTAGTTGTTATACAGCAAAAAACAGCAGCACACTTTTAGAGAGACTTTCATAATCAGCAATTTGTCACGATTGAGCGCATTATATCAATGGTGTTATATAAAAGCGACTAAAAAGGTTTGGAGATGTTATCTTTTAGTGAATATTCTTATAAGGTTAGTTAGTGCGCGCTATTCAAAAATACAACATCTTCTTGATGCGCAATGAGAACAATTTAATAGTTGCGCAGCGGCGTTGCCAGATGACGCAAAAGTTTTTCTAAAAATCAGGCAAGGCCAACATAACGACTCGCAAAAGCTAGCTGCTATAAAACACTTTTACATAAAGAGCTTTTGACGTTACTTTTGAAAAGAAGCTAAATAAATCGGAGCTGCAGGCATTTATAAGCTAATCCACAGTTACAAAGCTTTTGCAGCATGTGTGCGTTACACTCGAAAAACCACAGTTTTATATCCACACATATGTATGCGCATAGTAAGTAAGTTCTATACACATGCAGTTGCATAAATTACGTAGCCACCCCGATGGGGATAGTAAATCGCTGCGAAGCGCACCCATGCTCGAAAATGTTGCTGAACCGTACGAAGGTTATTTGTGGCCCCAAGTAAAATTATAATTTTCATAAATTGCCAACCAATTGCTGATCTTATCGGTTTCCATAACCTGTGGCGGCCATAAGGACTTGAATACTGGGAGGTACCCCAGACGAAACCACAAACGCCCACTGGAACTGCAACAAGTAATAGTTTTTTTGGTCTATATAAATTGCGAAATGCATTTGCTGTAGATGTTAAGTATTTATTGTTTGTAATTGGTTGGAACACTTTACATTTACATTTAAATTTAAACGCCAGAGATTTGGGACGATAAACTACGACTACACACACAAAACAATTTGACAGTTTAATTGGTATAATTTACGCTTCAACAGTATTATTCACGAGATTACACGAATCCTTTTCTAATTGAGCTTTGAGATATATTTATGTTTGTAATTAATTTCATACAACAATTAGTTACACATAGTTTTAAATACTCGTATACCCTAAGTAGTATATAAGTAGTAGTTGAATATAAAATATACATAAATAGAGACATACTTTTTGATTTAAAAAAATTACGCTACTAAATTAGAACATTGAATTGAGCATAAGTTTTGAGTTGAGTACCGTTTACAACAACATTTTTAATTAATTAACAACTTCCGAAACTTTTTAGAGACTGTTTGCTAACTGCTAACTGGGCTATAAATTGTCAAAAATTGGAATGGAACTTGAAGCTGCCTGTTGATTTAGCATTAAATTAGAATGTAAATTTGATATTTTACTAGTAGTTGATAAAGACCAAATCGATCAGGCATCTCCGGTCAGCAGTTAGAATGTGGTCTTGCCAAATATGAAGTTACCCGGAGCGTTTGCATCCTCCGAGGCAAAATACTCCTTCCACAAGGCGGCAAACTGCTCACGAGTCACATCATCCTCACCCTTAGCCATCTTGCTGAACGCCTCCTCGCACTCCTTCTTGTCCAAGCCGTAACTGGAGCAGACCAGTGTGAACTCCGTCACATCGATACCACCGTCATGCGAGGCATCCTCCAAATCGAACATAAAGTTCATATACGTATTCTGCCAGTCCATCACGCTACTCGGATCCTTGGCGTAAGCGTCCCACATGTTGCACCACTCATCCACGCTAACCTGGACGGAACAAAGAAAGAAAATCGAGTTGAAATCACCAGATTTATGTGGAACGCCCCAGAAACGCGCTGAAAAGCACATAAAGCGTCTAGCCGCAGGAGGGCGTGGCAGCTGCTCATAAAACATCATAATGGCTGCTATGCCGAGTTGAGTTGGGGATGGGATTGTGGATGGGAGCGGGGGTGGGGTTATGCTAGATGGTAGACTACATGCGGGCTATAATTTATGCGAGCTGTACCGGTTATAAGTGCTGCTACTTCATCTTCAGCTTTTTTTATGTTTCGGTTAGCAAACAACGGCAATTACCGCAACATCAGCAATCGACGCCTTGACCAAAATTGAACAAGTTTGAGAGGCTCCTTGACCCACGAACTTTGACTATTACAATGTTGGCTGGGCGGTTGTTGTTGTTGTGTTTGTTGTTGTAGTTGGGGGCAAACGTTAATATTGGTCAAAGACTGTCTCACCAAAGCAGGTCCTGCGGTTGGCCATGTTTTAATGTGGCCATAAATAAGCAAAACAGTAGACAATGTGCGGTCAGCGCCATCAATTTCAATGCCAATTGACAGGCCCCAAAACACTTGTAAACCCTAAGCCACCCCCTAGTCGAACTAACTGCATATTTTTAATGTTTATTGCATTTAAGTGGTGTGCGTTGCCAAATTGAAATGCCAAAAAAACGAGAACACACATACATATCCTTGACCGTGTGTCTGCCTATGGCCTGGCCTGGCTTTTGCTGCCTATCCAAGTTGTTGTAGCTGTGTATTGTTGCCAATGCTTTGTGCTTGTGCTTGTGTAAAATGAGTTAGGGCTGCAACTATAAATCCAAGTTTGGTCAAAGCACAAAGCCCAACAACTGCACAAAGGCCACAAAACCAGTTGACTTCAGCTTATTTGCAAGGAACTTCGTCAAGTTGCTGGCTAAGAGCCAAAAACTTTTGCGGCTATCTGTGTCACAATCAAAGTGCCGCAAAAATGCTGCCGACCCCACACTCAAGTAGAACTAGACTTGAAGTACCTGGCTTCTTACCGCACTCTCTATTCTAAATGTAGGTATTTTTCCATTGCTTGTGTCCATGATTTAATTTTGTTCAAACGCAGTCTGATTAAGCCTGGGGCTGCCCCAAAAGCGTTTATAAAGTTTTGTCATTGTATAATGATCAGCGCAGCATAGAAAACTAAACTGAAGTCGTGGCCCGGAAACTGCAACTGCATTACTCAAATAATTCACAATTCAATTTCCGCACATTGTTGTAAACATGGAATTTTGCTTACTGGCACACAGCCACCGAACAAACATCCACCCACTAATAAAAAGAAAATTTATGAACAGTTTTCCTTTCATTTCATTTTTCTTTCTCGCATTGCCGTGCAGCGTGCGACCGACATTGTAATGTTTGCAGTTGCACGCTTACACACGTATTATCTGCGTAGCTATATGTGTGTGGGTATGGGTGTTATGTGGCAAGGCCCACTTGTCAACTGCTGTCACAATAGCATCGAGTGCAGTCCACACTTTTGCCACACACACGACTATGGAGCCATTGAAAAAAGCAAGCAGCAGCCCCAAAAAACTGAAACACTTGACATGCAGTTGCTCTTTTTTGTAGTTGTGCACACCAGTACACACACACAGAGCCAGTCAATTTTGTTGACTGTGGACTCACCTGGCCATCGTTATCCTTGTCAGCCTTCGATCGGAGACCAGTCCAAATTTCCATCATGACATCGTAAGTCTCCTTGTTCTTTGGCGTGTCTTTTGCCCAGCCGCGCAGCTTGCACACACGCTGAAAGCGACAACAGCATAAATTGAGTTATCAGTTACGAGTTGTACAAACAAAATAAACCAAACCAAACAGCATTGCCAAAACAAAAACAAAAAAACAACAACCAGTGAAAATATTCGAATGCAAAATCAGCATTGGGTGTTGTTCTCTCCCAATAAAATAGTTGGTATGCAACTTTTTAGCATGCACATTGTTGCACTTAGTTTTGATGGTGTGTTTTAGCTGGTATATTTTATTCATTCAGCTGTTGGTCGATAAACATCCTCCGTCGGGCATGCATATCTATCAGCAGTAGCAAATTCTAATTTTTTCACATTTGTTTTTGGCACTTGCATATTTGAAACGGGCTGTGTATTGCGCTTTTTCGGTCCACTTACCTCGATGGCCAACTCGAAGTCCTTAACGTCAATTTCGCCGCTTTGGTTCACATCTGTTGGGTCGCGTTGTTATTTTGGCAATTCCGCATGAATTGCATTGTTTGCATGTTTTGCATCCAGTTGTCGGTCAGTCGGTTGTTTGTGATCACAGGGAAAAAAAAATAAAAATACAAAGTAGAACAAGTAGAGCAGTGAGCGTGTGAACATAAATGCAAGTTAAACGGATTTCATGGTCGCGCAGCTGGCACGAAGTTGCACTTCCTGCAATTGCCATTGTGCCCAACAGCAGATTTATAATTCCCCTTCGCCCAGCCTATTGGTTCCTGCGCGTTCTTTGGCTATTGGCCATGTCTGCATTCAAAGTGGGTGTGTCATTAGCATTGCTATAATGGCTGCAACACACACACAAATATACATAGCGAACGGTGTGAAAATGGCCACTTCAAGTTTCAGTGTCAAGTATTTGGCGCTTGTGTTTTATGGTGGCAACAGCAGCTGCCATGCATGGCAAATGGCAAATGGCCAACCAGGTCGCTTTAGTGACTATCTACTGTTTACAGCCTGACAATTAGTCATAATCGAAAAGCACTCAACCTATTGTTGCACATACGCCTGCTAACTACAGTAACACAAATACGTTGTCTACTTTTCAGCGCTAACAGCAAAACTTGCAGCCTTTCTCCCATTTAAAATGTACAAGTCAATTGTTTTAAAGTGCACAACTGTTGGCTTAGTGCAGACACAGCATACATGGTAATGCATGTGTAATGCAAACACACACGCCAATGTACACAAAGCGTTTTACCAAATTGAATCGCATAAATTTAAAATATGTATGTATTAAAGTTGCACTTAATACATTAGCTCAAAGAGAATATTTTAAGCTTGTCTGTACGCATGTTTGTAGATAAAATAATAACATTGAGACATCATATACTCTGATAAATTCCAATTATATCAAAACAATGGTCGGCTATATGAAAATTCCTAACGATATTCGTCCAAATATAAATGTTCGGCTATTAACACACATTTCTAATAAATGTATGTGGTACATTCAGTATAATACCACAACATACATTGTGTGCCATTTATCATTAGGCTGTGTGTACTCACCAAAGAACACATTGAACAGGAACAGCAGCTTCTTCTTGCGAAAGTCGGAGATGGACATTTTGTAATTTCGTTTTGTTTTTTCTTTTTATTGAAGTTTTTGGGTCTGTCGGTTGTTTAGTCCTCGCACGTCGACAGCTGCAAACAAACGAAGATAGAAAATTGGATATCAAATTAAAAACAAAAAGAGACAAAAAACAATAAAAGAAAATGGAAAATAAATTACGTTGCGCTTAACAAAAGTCTTAAAATTTAAAGAGCACTCAATTAGGGGCGTTCACATTTTAAACGGGCGTGTCAGCCAACTAAATCATGGCTCGCTGATGACTCGTAAAATGGAATGGCACTAAGAAAGCTAACGGGTTGACTGCCTTTAGCGCTGCTTAGTTTAGCTTCGCTTGCTGCCAGCTAATTCTAAAAAAAAGGAAATAAAATAAGACTGTCTAAGGATGCACAAAGGATGCGCGTAAATGCAAATGCACGACGAGCTCTCAAGAGAGATGGGGCAATCTGTGGGGAATTTTGTGTATACGTGTGTGTGTGTGTCAGCCTTGCGTGGCATGGCTCATTTAACCTTCAATCAAAAGCAAACAGGCAACGAGGCCAAAGCGTTGCACTAAATCAGAGCATGGCATGAAAACCACGACATTGCTACCTCATCATCATCATCATCATCATCATCACACACATGTGCAAAGGTATGAGCCCGGGCATATGCATGGTCATTGGCAGAGCCTTAAACAGGCCGCTTTTCGCTTTTGTTTCGGTGCCGTTAATCGGTGTGGGTGGTTGCTGTTGCTTTGTGGGTGTGGCCATGGGCTTCATTCAAGAACTGTTTACTTTAGTTTACTACTGGCTGGCTACCAAATCACCTTGCAGCAGTCTACTGTTTTATTTATCATCCCATCGCATAGCAGCCGAACCAGCAGCAACATCGCAAAGGCAAAGCATAATTTCACAACAAGGAAATTGCAGCTAGGATGTCAAGTGGAAAGCGTACTGCAACGAAAATGATGACAACGGCAACGACAGCAACCACCGCAGAGATGCAGATTCAGCTGTTGAGACGATGATGCCGTCGGCATCATTCTTCATGGCTGCCGCATGCTTGATGGTTTGCCTGCCTGCCCGTAAAACTAAACGGCTCTGCGAATTGCAAAACCGTTTTCGTTTATAATAATAATGCACCTTGGATATTAAATTAAGTAACGCATATTTCTTTATGGCAGCTGCTTGAGAAAGAACAATGAACATTTTTTAAATGCCAAAAAAAACTATCCGAAATGGTTGCTGAAGAAGCTATACATATAATATTATGACGGAATAAATAAATCCCAAGATATGCTATTAAATTCTAAAAAAGCTCTTAATATTTATGCCTCTGATTTACAATCACTCTAAAATCTATGCAAATACATATGCAAACAATTTGATTAAATTTTCCAGATGAATACAAATGATAATTTCTGCAATATTTGCTTAATTAAATTAATATATTAATGCAAAATGTGTAATTAAAATTTGCAATTTAAATATTCATTTGTCAATTAGAATGTACGAATGCACAAGTATATTAACCACGCACAATCAAACACACAGCCTGCCTGTCACAGTTTATTAATTGTCAACGCACCTTGCATAAAAGTAAACGTCAATTCAATTTACGCAAAGCATGAAAAAAAAAGACAGAAAAAAATTAAATTCAATTTAAAGAGTTTTTCATTTTAATATGTAACGAGAAGCGAAAAGGTGTCCTTTTTTATTTTCTTTACTATTTTTTGCTTATTCATTTCATTTGCTACGTTCCATGCATCCTTTGAGCCGCTGGAGCAGATGGAATTAAGGCAAATGTGTCAGCAATGGAATTGGCTTTCATTTGCATTCGATATTCGCGATATTCAAGTTGAAAATTGAAAATGAAATTGTAAACCTTTTAATAGCGTGCTGCGCATTTCCACACACACACACAACTGAAATTAATAATTTAATATGCGAACAATTTAATTCGCGCTCTTATGCTACATATTTACTCATTACGCATACGCCACGTGCTGCGGTCGACAATGCGACATCTGAACAAAATAAGCATAACGCTCTAATTTGTTTTTGCTACTGCTGTTGCTGTTGCCAATATTTAAACAGTTTTCATGAATATTTTTATTAACACATTTCCGCTGATGCCTTTTGTTTCCTGTAATCCATCCACCCCTTGCCTTTAACCATACTCCGTTGTTCATTATGTTTGCAGTTTTTGTGTCAAGTCACGCATTAATTACCAATATCAATACTAATGCGTCAGTGCATAAAAACCGCGCGATTTAAGCCACAAAATGGCTTTAGCTGTGGTGATTGTGGTTGTCAATAGCTGCCAGGCTTGTTGTTAATTGGACCCAGTTTCTGCTTCTAATACTCATGTAAGGGCCAATGCCAAATTTTGTTGTCATTTTTATGGGCAGTACGCCATAACATTTATCATCGACATTATAATTATTGGCCCAATATTAAGTCATAAAATTTTTAATTGACATTTTGGCACAGCTTCCAGAATATACTGCGCCTTTACTCAAGACCATCAAATATTGTGATTGGGCCTCAATCGAAGAGTTTGCCAAATAAATTTAAATTTGCATCGAGTTTCTTAAGTTTGGGTTTTTTCTGCCATCGCAGTTAATGCAACGTTGCACGTATTTATTCTAAATTTGTTAGGCTTTGCACTTTTGCAACTTTGCCCCTAAATCAAGAATTAAAGTTTCTTCACAGAGTTCCGGCCACAAGAAACTGTTGAAGTCTTTTATCGAAATATCGTTGTTGAAAAGTCACTTTGTCAAATAAAAATAAATCATAATTTATGCAAGTTTTTCGCAATGTAAATGCAAATGAAATGTGAGCTGTTTAAGTTATTTGTGGTAAGTTGCAATAAGACTTAAGAAAGAAGAATCAACATTCAAAGGAATGCAGGTGAGAAAAAAAAAATATATTTATTACAATTTAAGAAACGTCCGAAACCTAACATGAAGCATATATATTTAAGTTTACTTTATAACAAGTATCTTAGAAGATCTTTTAAGATAAGACCATATAAAAAAATATATTTAAATCGATTCGGGAACACCTGACCTAATTGTCTTGACCCACTTATTTTATGATATGATATACACACTTTGAAGTATACTTGCCAAAGATCAAAACTTACTACCACAAATGCTTAAATCTTGACAAATTAATGTTCTATCAAAGGTCACAGCTTATATTTTACTCCTATTTTTAGTTGATTGACGAGGCCTTCGTTCTTTTTCTTATATCTCTTTTCTTAGCTTATTTCAGATTGTGATTCCCATTGCTTATGTGTGGCACAGTTTACAATGGTCGCTAATTACTTTTGGCGATGCCGCAAATTTGCGAAGCCAATTTAAAATAATAGAGAATGCGACAGACTTTTATCTGTTGATGCAGCCCATCGGTTGGGGGCAGACAGTACGATTGCAAACTACGAGCTGTGTTCAGCTACTGTTGCTGTTGCTGTTGCATTGTGCGGCCTGCAGTAATTTCGTGTAATTTGCATTAATTTACATTTAATTTGGTGCGCAACAACAGACCCACAAAGCAAAGGGAAAGGAAGCCAGAGGCGCTGGTTTAGGCCTGCGGCGCACTTAGCCGCTGACCACAACGGTTGTCCAAACAACCAAGGCGTGACAGGACGAGGATCCTTGAGCAGAACTTTTTTTGCATATTATTCTTTTTTGTTTTGGCAAGTTTTTGCTAAAAAAAAAATAAAAACTTTGGCCGCCATCACTTTGAATGAATTCATTACAAAAACAGAGCAGCAGCTTTTTTTTCTTGGACTTGTTAAGTTCTGGGCTCTTCACAATGATGATGATGAGGCGGCTCACTTAACAAGGCCTGCCAGGTGGCAAATGGCTGACAACCTGCCAGCCCACTTTACTACTCTGCTGGGAAGGCCATCATTCCATTGCTCACTTGTTCTTCTTTAATATCTTTTGAAGAAACTTGTGCTCGTTACTTGCCGTTTGTTCTTGTTCTTTTGTCGGTTTTTGAAATGTGTTTTCGAAACTGTGGCATTATTCTTGTAACGGAAACTCTTAACACAAATACAAATACAAATGCACTTGCACTCGCACTTACACACACAGACACACATACAAACACACGATAGTTTGTGTTATTGTTTCACTTTACCGTTTGGTTAGCTTTGACTCTGACTCTGAATCTGACTGTGGCTTTGGCTACTAATGCAGATGTTCTATATGGTCTCCACTCTGGGCTTGTGTGTGCTCGGCAACGCGCTTCGATGTTTTGTGATGTTCACTCGTGCCCGGCCAACGGCTTTTATAAGCAACCAGCACCAGCAGAAGCAACCAACAGCCATCCACTCTATGGCATCGGCGTCAGCGTCGGCTTCAGCAGCGACGCGATGCTTCACAGTCGCTTCGTTGCAGAACTTCGGCGTACATCGTAAACGTTCTCGTTCTTTTTCGTCGTCGGCGTCGTGGGTCGCTTTGGGTGCATTTTGTCATCACACGTTTTATCTTATCGCTGCGTCTGCGTCGCTGTCGACGGACAGCTCTGCTCTGCACTTGTGTCTACCGACTGCAACGGTGTATTGTTGTGTTGGTATGTGTACTATGGCTACCACGTGCTGCGTTACAGGACACCATGCGGCATTTTTGGTGTCTGCTTGATTTTTTTTGGAGATTTAACACTTGCAGAAATTACTAATTGAATTTAATTAAGCTATTTTGAACCTGTAAAATAAGTTGGTCTGACATCAATACAATTATTAGACAACTTGCAACAGCGATTAAGCCATCAGTTTTAGAATTGTTTAAATTGTACTTGTGTGCTTGTATGCGTTTGTAGACAGAATAATCTTATCGCAGCCTTATTTATTATTCCGCTAAGTTGGCCAAAGAGATTAGATACACGCAAATTGATTGACAGACATTTTTAGGATGTGTGCTACTTAGAATGATGCTCATAGTTATTACTAAAAATATTCCATAAGTTGAGAGTAAATTATTTGTTTTTAGCCGTGTTTGAAATATTTCTTTGTGCACATTATTTTATTTTGAATTACGAAATACAACGAATCTCAAGGAGACAAGAAGAAACGTCGTAATAGATAAAATTCGTAATATATGGATCATATAGAGATCTTTGATATACGGACGTTTGTTCTAGGGAAGTTCTACTGTATCAAGTTTGTTATATTATAGCACTGTTCATTGCTTTTCGTTCAGTGCATGGACCAAAAATTCAACAAATCAAAATGAGCAATTGTTCTGGACAAATATTAAGCTTAGCCTTGACACAAACACACACAATCACACACACATATGCAAGTCTACAAATAGAAATACAGATACAAATACAAGTTATGGTGTTACTTGGCAGCATAATTAAAGTGGTGGCGCTTTCGCATTCGATCATATCCAAATGTGGACCACCAACCGGCTGCAGCGCCAGCCAAAAACATTTAAGCAAAACAATTTCATGCCTGGTTTTCTTGCTTTTAATTATACAAGGCACACACACTTACACGGACACAGAGAGAGAGAGAGACATATGCATTGGTACGGTAGATGAGCTCATGTATGCTCGGGTAATTGTCAACTCTTGCTGAAATGTCGCTGCCAATTTATCAGAATGAAAAAGTGGCCAACGGAAAAGCGCACCCGCTGCGCTATCCCAGCGGGCCACTGGTCGCTGGGCCCAAAAACAAAAGAAAAGGAAAGATGGAAAAGACAGCAACAACAATGCAGAAGCAGAAGAAGCCATCTTCGTGTTCCATTTGCCATAACGTTCACAGCTGCTGTTGCGGATGACCATTTTACCAATGTTTCGACTAGCTTCGTTTCGTTCCTATGCCAACTGCAGCTGAGCATCTCTGTGTTTGACTGTGACTGTGTGTGTGCAAGTGTGTGGTTATGTGTGAGTGTGCGACGGTGCGTGTTGGAGTAGACAAATGTTTAAATTTGTGGCCCTTTTACCTGTTTGCATCTGAAGTGGCCATATGAGTGCACCAGCAACGGCTTCTGGTTTTGCCACCGCCTCTTTGCAAGCCTTGGCAAAAAGGAAACGGATGTCGACATTGACACACTTTCAGATTAACATGGGGCCGGGGCCCTAGCTCAGGCTCAGGCCCAGTCCCAGTCCCCAAACAAATGTTAAATGGCTTCAAGCCTTGTGAATCGTTTTTACTTTTCGTTTTTTATCTGGTTGCTGTTGTTTTTGTCAGCGTTTAGCTGTCCACCTATTTCGTGTTGTTGTTGCCATGCTGATGCCGCTGCTTGAAACATAAATGAGCGGCCACTAAACGTTGGACCAAAAAAAAAACAACGAAAAACATAAAAAAAAGATGGCAGCAGTCAGTTCGCTGCGGGGTCTTAAAGCATGTACACAAAATGGGGAATACACAAACAAACTCACACACACATGTGAGCTTGGCACGGCAACGGCACGTTATTTGCTGGCAATCCACACACCTGTACACACTTTTCACGTGCTTTTCCCGTTGCACGCTTTTGTGCGGCCTTCCGTGCCAGCCAACCACTCGCTTTCGGCTCTTGGCAATGGCAACTTGATTAGACCAACATGAAATTAAGTAATTTCGCCTTATTGTTTAGTGTTTCAACAGCAGAAGAACCCCTACAACAACAACATCGACAACAACACAAATAAGAACATGAACAATAACAATGGCATGAAAGAACAAAACAATAACAGGTGCTGCATGATAGAACTGTACAATGGAAAAGACCAAAAAGAACGAATATAAAGAAATGCTCTTGCAGTTGCCAAAATGAAAAGACAGCTAAACTTTTAGACAGGAAAGGATGCAATGACATGTAAGGTAAACTTTTTTGACAAGGATAGAGTTGAGATCAACGACAGACGTAATAGCTCGCCCGCTAAGCATTGAACATTGATAACTTTTATAGTAAGCTTTTATTTATGTTGCAAAGTGTGGACCTTAATTGGGTTACTGCCATAAATAACATATATACCGATGTGATATTGTAGGACACACACTTGCAATGCAATAATTAAATTGTATTTCAGCTTGAAATCAATGCATACTTTTAGGGGCACGCTTGCACCGAGATAGAGTGAGAAAAAATGGTTCATTTTTTATACA
Source organism: Scaptomyza graminum (assembly GCA_018901835.1). Classification (NCBI taxonomy): domain Eukaryota; kingdom Metazoa; phylum Arthropoda; class Insecta; order Diptera; family Drosophilidae; genus Scaptomyza; species Scaptomyza graminum. The sequence continues at coordinate 1,852,373 of JAEIFL010000290.1, forward strand.
TCCTCCCACCTGGACAACAATAAATCGGAAAATATATCAATTAAGATTCTTCGTTGTTAAAATTTTAACATCATATTATGCACACCCACAATGCAAACGAGCACAATGTGTAAACATTCTTGGCTGCCTCTTCTTTCCAATGGAATTTGCTGTAATTTGGCGCTAATCTGATTTGTTAAGTCTCTGCCCAAAAAACCATTTAGAACACACACTCGTATTACAAATTTCGCTCATAGAAATTCATGCTCTGCGAATGCACAAAAGTAAATGGTGAACCAACCCAGGACCTACACAGGAAAAAATGTCACTTCATCCTTTATTTTCAAGTACGAATTACCTAAAATATGTGTTAAACAAATCATGCCCAAAATGTCTTAATACAAGTTAAAATGAGCTTAAATCAGCAGTTTTCTTCTCAGTTGGAATCGAAATTTGAAACGTGAGGTATTAAGTCCGATATATGTGATTTTTTCGCTTTGTGTAAATATGTACTTTCTCTTTGGGGTCTGCGTGCTAAGCTCGATTCACAGCAGCGTCAGGTGCAGCAGCGGTTGAAACGATGCACGTTGTGCCCCGCCCAATTTGCTTGCATCTCCTGGCAAGGACGAGCCTCAACACACTGTGTGAGTGTGTGTGCGTGTGTGTGTGCCTGTAGCCCGCATCTTTCCATCCTTTGGCGCGGAATTAAATCAGCTGTCCCTTAAAAGTATGCAAGCTCGTCATGCACCGCTGAGGCACTGAAAGGAAGGCGTGGCATGGCGTGTCGCTCGTGTCTGTGTAATTTAGTGTTATTTTTTAAGCACTTTCCTTTTGTGCGCTCACGCCAGCCACCCAGCAACAACAATAAGATCAACCAGATAGTAGCAGCAGCAGAGCAAACAATCGTATTGTTTGTTTCATTTGGAAATTTTTGTTTGCTCGCTTGAATGTTTCTTTTTTTTGTATTTGTCTGTGGATATTTACCTTTGCTGGTGGCATTTGAGCTAAGTAGTTTACGACAAATGGTTAGAAGAAGAATAAATGTTAGGATGAGTTGTGAACGGATATTCATCTAGAATTATTCAACTTTAGATGGAGATGAAATATTGGAGATATCTTATATTCAAAGGCAAGTTCCTTATTTCTCAAAAGCAATATTGAAGAGAGTTCAATCTATGAAGAGATTCAAATTGAATTCTAAATGAATGTTTTCAACACTTCACTTTTGGCTCTATATGTGTTAGGGTATCGTGTAGTGCAGATAGTGACAAGCTTATCGCTTTCATCGCTGAATCACGTGAGAAATTACACATGTCCTGCAATGTTTTCAGAATGTCACAATGCCACTATATCTGTGACTTTTTTGTTGGTTTTGTTTTACCGGCTTGTGCGCTGTCTGATTTATGCTCAAACAAAATAAATTTGGCTTGTGTCGTTTTAGTCAGCCAAATGGATGAGCCAAGATTTGTGCTAGTCACCGACATTGCACTTAAATGCATTTTTACATCTGACATCCACATGCTTGTGTAATTATTTTCATGGGTTTGCATTCGTGGCGTTACGGAATTATAAAATTACAGACCATACAAAATCCGTCGGATGTGTACAAAAACTTGCATAACTTTTGGCACAATAAATGAATTTTAATTTGCAGCTTTAGCAGCTGCAATAGCCTCGTCCCGACCCCCAGGCCTAGCCCACAACTGACCTTCAATGGTATAACAAAGCGTTGGCATCCAAAATTGCAACCGAAAAACTAAGCCTATCTGATTCAATCAATGCCAGATCGAAGCTGGTAATACTCTAAATTGCATAAGACTTGAAACCTTAGAAGTCTAGATTTAAAATTAAAGAAATAAATTAAAGAAAAAGCTTGAAACTTCTGAACCAAAATAACGTTAGAAAAATTATTCAATAACAAATAAAATTATAATTTACTCTAAAAGCTCTTACCAAGTTGAGCAGTTAGTTTTGATTTGCCAGAAACAAGTAAGGGTATTAACAAGCTTAGGGCATTTGGTAGATAGAGGCCAAACATGCAACACATATGCAAAATAAATATTAGACTAACGGACGGCATCATAACAATTATTGCGCCGCCGGCCCAATTTGGCTTTGGCACTTGCCGCAGTGAGAGGGTTTTGGCCCGGGGTCAGAGAGATAGGTTCTAAAGCGGGTGGCTGAAATGACAGCGGAAAGCCCAAATATTTCCATTGATTTTGGCAACGGAGACGGTAAAGCGGCAACGACAACGGAAGCCATGAAAAACACAGCAAACAAAAAAAACAAAAAAAATGGCAACATCAGCAGCCGGCAGTTAGCAGTCGGTAGTCGGTAGTCGGTAATGGCCCAAATGGCAAATAGCTGGCTGGGTCAGTCCAGACAGCTTGCCAGCCGGCTTGTCAGGCTAATTTATCTCTTGGCCGACCCCTTTTGAGCCCAGCACGCAGACATACTAGGACCATGTTTCAAGTAGTAAGCATATGTGTTTTCATTTCTGTGTGGGGGTCTAGGCGAAGGTTATGACATGCAAAATACCATGTGCACAATATTTGTTCAGAAGAAGCAGCATGAAAAACACTAACAACAAAAGCAAATGTTTCGAAATTGCCGCATTTGTATCTCACAGATACATAGAGAGAAAGAGAGAGAAAGGGAGATACTTGGCGCGGTAACTGCGTCACTTTTTGCAAATGCTTTGCTGATAAGCAACGCCAAGTCACGAAATGTTTGCCAAGAAACCTAAAAACACAAAGAAAAGAAACTAAAGCTGTGACTTGATAGCCAACTGATATCAGACAAACACGCTTATCAAACTAAAGGCGTCAGCAGAGACGTCAGACAGCAGCGACTGTCCTCATCAAATCCGAATTGGGTGCACAACTAGCGAGTTGTCATTCTTTAATAATTAAATTCTATTTAATTTAGAGCTGACATTTGGCTGGCCTTCTGTCGAATTGAAATCATTTTCATAAGTCAAATCAAGTACAATTTGTAATTATGCATCTACGACTTGTCTTCTGGGCAACAATGTAGATAATTTACATACACTCGAAGAAAAAATATGATGAACTATGTCAAAACAAGAAGGAGTATATGACTGAAACAAATTTTTAAATAAAGTCATCAGGCAAAATATGTTATTCTTTACCTAATCTTTATTTTATTCACACTTCAGTTTCTTTTGTCGCAGTTGGAACTTTTTGTTATATAAAGTTGTATGTAAATCTGTATTTAAATAAACATATTTATTCAGTACTTTCGGCAAGTTTGGCAACTTGATGGCAGTTTCTTTCTCATCTTTTCTGTTATTTAAACTCGTTGCTGTGGGTAATTACGTTTATCAGGCGCGTGGCGTGCGAAATATTATTTTTCTTTCTATTGTTTTTGATTTTGACAGCACTGCGGCAAACAAAAGACACATGACGACAACAACAACAGCAACGGCCACAATTCGCATCGCTTCATGACATAATTTAAACATTAAATGTTTACTTGACTTTGATTAGACAATCACAGCAGGAGGGCCAAAACTTCACATCACCAGGTAAATAGCAATTTGGCAAGATGGTACATTTTGTCAGTTGTTTTACTGCTGCTTCAAGCGGGTTCAATCGAGTTCGAAGCATTTGAATGGCATATCTATCTGGAAAGGAAACAAAAGCAAAAGCACATACACCACAAAAAAGCAAAACCCGTCTAGGGTGGTGTGGGTACATAAATGCATAAATGATATTGCATTGCCAAGCCATTTACAACAAGCAAGAAACAGCACAGACAAAAATGCAACGCAGAAGGGGGAGAAAAAAACTCAAAAAACATATAAAAATTAACAACAACATGCACTGCAATTTTCAGGCAATCTAGTCAACGCTAATTGATATTAATAAAAACACTTTTCAGCTCACGATGCTGACATCGGAACTGCTTGAGAGCCACTCGTGTGGTCGCTACCTGTAATACCAGTACCAGTCCCAGTTCCAGTCCCTGTCCCAGTAAAATAACACAGCTTTTAGCTAGTCAAAACAGACACGCGATTTTGCTTGAGCCAAGAATAGGCAATTCGCTAAACGTTTCTCTGTTTAAACTCTCAGCATTGAAATCGAAAACTAAAGTTTTCACTTAACAGACAACAAAACGAAAACGAAATTATTGTTTTAAAATGCAAAACGTAGCCTTGAAATATTAATAGTTAAAGTCAAATTTATCGCATTTCATGTAACTAATTTTTGTGGTTGGTTGTAAACAAATATAAGCGTGTGGATAAGTCTATGGTAAAAACAAACATTCAATAAAATTTAAATATTGTAATTTATGCAATGGGTCGAAGTTTGTATACACTAATCATTATTAACAATCTTCTAAATTGTATTAAATCATAATTTTATTATAGCAACTTAATTAAATTCCACATAAATAAGCATGAAAATATGCCGATTTTTGGTTTAAGCCTATGGCATTTGGCTTTACCAAATATTCATTTAGCAACAAACCAGTAATTGATTTTTCCAAAGTTTTTTTTTTTTATTATCATATGCCATTTAATGGGAATTTTATTAAATTTGTTGTCTGTATGGCTTTCAATTAAATTAGATTGTTTTCTAATATTATTTTTGGCCCCCAGCTGCAACTGCAACTACAAACTGTAAATGGCTTCTTCTTTTTTTATTTTGTATTTTGTTGCTGTTTTTCATTTTTTTGTTGACTTGCAAATTGTGTACAAACATTTTTGTAAGCTTTACAAAATATTTCGCGCCGGTCTGCACGCGGTGCATGTGGCATGCGACGTTGGCATTCCCATTCCCATTCCAATTCCCCATTGCCATTGCCATTGCCACTGTCAGCGCCAGCAGCTTTAACTGCAACTGCAACAACAATTCAAACACAAAAACACACAATGGCAACATGGAGATACAGGAAACACGGCAACGAACAACCAACCAAAAGACAGAGATAGCAACAAAACTTTTAATCGTGAGCGCCAGCAAAATGGTATAAGCCAAGCAATATACCAGCAACAACAGCATCTGGCTAACCACCACTTGAAGCACTTTCGTTTTCATGTGAGGCAACGGCAAGAGTCTGAGCGTCAGCCGCGTGGAAAGCGCCCGCCTGTCATTTGGTAATGTAATGCGCGCATCATGAAGATACGCTTCGATATTAAATCAAGCTGTTGTTGTTGTTTTGACTATTGCTGTCGTTGCCGCTGCGTGGCATGCAAATGCGGGCCTAATGTCGATCAGCTGTGGCTGCTGCTGCTGCTACTGCTGCTGTCGACGCCCGTTTCGCTATGTTTGTTTCTTGATCTTGTCGGGTTTAAAAAACTCTCGCTGCATCCGTTGCCGATCAGCTGGCCACATGTTACTATGATGCAACTGCAATTGAATAACAGCAGCCGCAACGCACAGCGAAATTGCAGCCCACTAGCTGGTTGTGTGTGTGTTGTATTTTGTTTTGTTGTGATGTGCTGCATTCAAGGTCTCGAACCACGATTTCTCCCAAACGCCAACGCAAAAGATTTACGTGCTCACTTGGTTTAGCTTGACTAATTCGGCTGGCTGCTGTTGTTGTAGTTGTTTTGCTTTGATTGTTGCTCATGTTGCTGAGTGACCCGCATCGCTTCCGTTGATTGTCGCCGCACGGCTAATGCGTACAAATTCATTTTTTTTCGTTTAGTAATTTTTTATTTTTCATTAAATTTAAACAATTTTTTTTTTTAATTTAAGTTAGTTTTAGCAACGCTGAGAAAGTTCACTACACTTTTATTAGCAACATAGATCAAAATATTAGCCATAACAAGGGACGTTTAAAACTTTTCACTAGAAATATGTTCGTCGATTGTGCAAGAAACTATTTCTATCTTTTTTTTTTGGATTTTGTATAACGTGGTCATAAACGAGCGAACGACAGTAAGCGGCAAACAAACAAACAACAAATCTCTGGACCTCAAGGCGCCTGTTAATTGTACAATAGCAACAGCACCACAAAAGCAACTGCAACATAAGCCACAAGCAACAGCAATGACAACGCCCACAATAACAAATTGACAAGCTGGCAGCTCAGCAGCGACTTAACATGGCTTAAATGATCAATTGGCTGCGTAAACAAACCAATGTTGTTGTTTTTTTTTTTTTTGATGCTGCTGCTGCTGTTGTTGTGGTTGCTGCAGTTGGTGCAGTTGCTGTTGCTGTTGCATTAACAACTTCCCCATTGGCTGTGTGCGCAAGGCTGTTGCAGCAGCAGCAACAGCAGTAGTAAGATGACTTATGAGTTTGTGCATCAACGCGGAATTCAAGTTGGGCGCGGGTCCGGATACCAGTTCGCGCGGACATATAGCCTGCAGAGTCAGCTGCTGCATTTGCTGCTGTTGTTGCTCTTGCTGTGACTGAAATGAAAACGAAAGTAACTCGCACTCATACTCAACTGCACTCGCATACACAGTGTCAACTCATTTCCATTCACTCATTCGATTTGAAATGTTGGGCCGACATCAATGCGATTGATCAATCACGTTGCTCCAATTAATTTGTTGTAGTTCTTAAAGTAATTGTTATAAATATCACTTGACTTTTTACATAAATACCTAAGCAAATGCTGGTCTTATTATTAGACGGTAAAAATGACTTAGTAAATGCTTTTAAATGGCGTAATTAACATGTTTAAGTCTTGCTAATAAGTGCTTGTTAAATGCCATATTAAGAACTTGCACTCGCAATTTGCACCAACACGTAAGCAATATTACTGGAACTTTACGTAACGTTGTTGGCATGTTTCGTATAGTTGCCAATGTCATTTAGGCACGTTGACCTGACAAACAACTTACTTTTCAAATGGAAGATATAGTTAACATATATATAAATACTATATCGGCAATTATTTGCTTACTATATCGAACTAAAACTCGTGTTCGTGATACATATTGTAAATACTCGTAGTAGGTTCAATGGAACAATGAGTTAGTTTTTGACATTTGTTCAATGATATCTGTATAAACATGATGTTAACATACAGCTAACTGACATTGTTTTGACATCTTTTAAACGTAGAACAAAGGCGATTTAAATATTCTTAAATGCTCTCCCTATTTACACAAATAATATTAGCATAGTATTTATAATTGCTATAAGCGGGCAGCGTTGATAAACTCGACAGTAAGCGTAGTATATAATTATAGCAGCAAATTACATTTAAATAAAAATACCATATATCAATTATTAACTACCGCTGTCAGTCGCACGTTTATCATAATTTTAATGTTGATTTTATAAAATGCGCTCAATGAATTATTAACATATAATTTTTACATTTATTGGGCAGCAATCGCAGGTGAATGATAAGTTGATGTTAAGGCATGCCTAACATACCCTTTTTATTATGCTTTTATTGTTGTTGTTGTTGTATTTGTTATTTCTTCTACAATCCGAACTGAGCGTCATCGTCATCAGTGTGGATGTTGTTGTTTGATGTTGCTGTTGTTACTGTTAGCTTCTCGTCTGCCCGCCTTGCGCTGCCTTTTCACTTTCGTTGGCGTCGCTTTGTTATTATTATTATTGTTGTTGCTGTTGTTGTTGTTGCGGGGCATGCAACACTATCCACACAGTCAAATGTTGACGCCGACTGCGCAGCATCGCTGTAACCGAAACGGTTAATGTTTGTTGGCAAACCTGGGCAGCTCACAGTTGCATTTTGGCGCTCGTCGCAAACGATTCGCATTTACCAACATCGAGCTAAACTTCCAAATTCAAAAAAAAAAAACCAAAAAAATCCACCATAAAAGTAAAACGTCTAAAATCATCAAACTAAAACGCAAACGCGGCGCATGCGCTGCTTGTCAAAGACAAAATCGTTAATATTGCCCGCTCCAGGCCACCCAACATTAGCGCAGTTATATAACCAGTGGGCCCCAAGTTTCTGAGCTTGAACATTGAGTTATTCTGCGTTTTTTTTAAGGTTTTGATCGTCGTCAGTGACGCCCACCGCTGGCTAATTAATGAGCAGCGCGTGGAAAGAAATGCAGCAAAGCTGCTGAAGCTTGGAAATCTTGTAAATTATAATATTTAAGTCATAAAAAAAAGGTTTGCGTGTTATTAAAAATATCAAAATAAAAGTAAAGGCCAGCCGGGGCTACAGAGTCGCGAGAGTCACCAGAGTTTAAGTTTAAGTTGGCAGCTCATTTGACTGCAAGCGTGAAAGTGAAAAGCAACCGTAACAGCACCAACAGCAACAGCAGCAGCAATAGTAACAATAGTCGACCAGCATTAGCATCAGGATACCGCTAACGCCATCTGTTAATGCTGCCACAGCAGCTGGCTCTAGGTCTGGCTCTGGCTCTGACTCTGACTCTGACTGTGGGTCAGTCATGCGCACGATGAGCCGCTGAGGCTGTGGAGTTGCTGTTTGAGCAGCGACAACATGATGAAGCTATCGTCACCATCAAAACAACCACTAAGACTAAGACGACAACGACAACAGCAACAACATTGGCAAACATCGTTGACCTTGTGCTGGTTCTGCCTGCTGCTGCTGGTGCCCAATTCAGCGCAGTTTGAAACAGGTGAGTGTGTGCGAGGAAACCCCAACAACACAAAGACGGCAATCTGATTAGTGCACATATTCTTACAGACTGCGGCTGTCGTCCGGGTAGGCGGGAGGCACGTATCATTGCCGGCTCGAGCACACACGAAGGTCAATTTCCTTGGCAGGCATCACTGGAGCTGCTGCATCCATCGCTCGGCTTTCTTGGTCACTGGTGTGGTGCTGTGCTTATTCATCAATATTGGGTACTATCTGCCGCCCACTGTGTGCACAAGTATGTAGCAAGCAAATGTAACACATTTCAAATTGTAACGACTAATTGCTTCTCATCAACTAACCCTCAGTGATCTCTTTAATCTGCCCATACCACCGCTGTGGACGGTAGTGCTGGGTGAGCATGATCGCAACGTGGAATCGGGCAACGAGCAGCGCATTCCAGTTGAGAGAATTGTGTTACATCACCACTATCACAATTTCCGACACGATGTGGTGCTCATGAAGCTGTCCAAGCCCGCAGATCTCTCGCGCACTTCCCACATAAGACGCATTTGCTTGCCCTTCATGCTGAGGGAGCAATATGATCCGTCCCCAACAGGATCGGAAGATATTCTCAGTCAGCAACTGGAACTGGATGATATTCCCGAGAAGATTGACAACTTTCTACGTAGTGCACAGAGTCGCAGACGCTATCGCAATGTGACGGCACCCAGCTCTATAAACATGTCCATGCGTGAGCTAATGAACATGAAGATATTGAATCGATTGCGCCAGGCTTTAATGCAATCGCCTCGATCCCCGCGCAGCGTCAGACGCACTCGTCGACGCAATGACAAGTTAATGAAACTGAATCTTGATTCCGATCCGGAGTCACAATTTGCCAGGGGCGAGGAAACGCGTGAGATGCCCTTTTTTGATTGTGTTGCCACCGGTTGGGGTAAGGCGAACATCAGCGGTGATTTATCCAATCAGCTGCTCAAAACACGAGTGCCTCTGCATCAGAATCACAGGTAAGTGAGTCTAGTGAGTGAGCTAGCAATTATTTTTTGAATGGACCAAACGTTACCACAAATAAATGTGCTAAAACTGGAATTGAAAGACAGACATTGAGACATTTCGTCACAGAGAGAAACAACTCTTTAGTCGGTGCTCGTAAAGGTGAAAAAATGTGGTGTGCTGGTTGTGTGCAATAGCTGCCGGTCGGTCTAAATGCAATTCTTTCGACACTATTGAGCCACTGACTTCAAAAGTTTAAAGTATACTCGAATAGATGTTAGAAAAAGGGGCGGGAGAATTGCAAAGTCTTTGTAACTTCCGCAGTTTAAAATCAACTTAAAATTTTTCGTCGCCTTTGCGCAACAGACATAAAACTTAGAATTCATAAATAGATGTAGGAGCTGAAAAATTCGTATCTTACAGTTTTTGGGGAAAAATCTTTAAGCTTGGAAAGAAAATAGTTTACCAAAGTCTTCGTTTGAAATCTGATAGTATTATTGTATCTTACATATTATGATATAGGCAATTATATTAAATTAGGTTTATATATGATTGATATTCCTTGCTTACAGGTGCAGAGACGCATATGGCAGCTTTGTAAATATTCATGACGGGCATTTGTGTGCCGGACAGCTCAATGGAGAGGGAGGTACCTGTGTGGGTGACTCAGGTGGTCCATTGCAGTGTCGCATGTCACGAGATGGACCCTGGATATTAGCCGGAGTCACATCGTTCGGTTCAGGCTGTGCCTTGAAGAATTTCCCTGATGTATACTTACGAATTTCGTATTACCTGAATTGGATTGAAGAAACAATCGCCTTACATTAAGAATAGACAAAGTTGGATTATAATTAATATGCTGTACTTTGTATTTATAGAGTTAAAACTCAGCTGTACATTCTCGACGACTACGAATAAGAATTACCATAAACCTTAGTTTTTACATAAGCATAGAATGTTTCCTAAGTTGTTTCCGTTGAGCAGAATATAATAATATCTACACTAAATCTCCTTATGCGCTTAGATCTTAATATCACAGACAATGGACACAATTGGCAGTTAGCAACTGTCCATTTGAAATGGAGGCTTTCCTCACACCTCGCCCAGCTTGATCTTATCTTCATTTAAGAGCAATCGTTGTGCATCCTGCTCCGAACTGTCCGCCGTCAATGACCTGTGAAGCGATGTGGCTGAAGTGAGTCCGCTCAATACATTCGTTGCCTTCTCGATTGGATGATCGCATTTGTGCTTGACGATTGGCACTACCCAAAAGAAGAGATGAAATGCTACGCCTAGCTGGTAGAGTCCACCAACAAGCAAACACACCGCGAATATCAGCTGCATCATTGGGAAGCCAGTTTTAAGTAGATGACTAAGTATTTGCAGACTGACGGGTAAATTGTCGATGCTTAGATCAACCCAGAGTAATGGGAGCACCATGTTCTCAAAGGGTTCCATCAGTCTATTGAACTTGATGTTGCCCACCACCTGGTTGGCCTGCAGGCGCATATGAGCATGCAGAGGTACTCCCAGTTGCTAGAAAAGATTTAGTTAGATATGTAGAACAAAAAGATACTTATCGATTAACTTACCGGTTGCAGCATAAGCCAGGATGTATGGCGGGAATGGGTTGGTTTGATCCCTTCAAAAGGTTTCAACAAACTAGGATCACCATTTAAGAAATGTGGATAACTTATAGCCAAAGGCATATCTTTAGGAATAAAAAAAAAAAGGATTCAGTAAAACTTCAAGGGAAAAATAAGTGTTCTCTTTTTACTTACTGTAATAGCAGGGAGAGGCATTCCCTAAGCCACGTTTCAGGCACTGATTATTCTTGCAGAAACACGAAGAGTTAACGCTGCCAAGCTCCTCATGAAAGGCATTAGGTTCCATAACGAACTCAAGTGCATCTAGTCCTTCAAAAGTCAGGGTTCGGTTGTATTTCATGGGCAGACGACGGCAGAACGTTCTCCGATATATTGAAAAGGAATCATGCTCGTTCATGTCGCGTGGAAAGAGTGTGGCATCATGGCTGCCCCAAATGCGATTGCACTCAGTGCCACTGCAAGATGAGGATAGAGTCACCTCAAGGTTTTCTTAAAAGTTTTCCTCGTCAATACTTACTTGGTAGCCTCATCGTAACCCCAGCGCTTGAAACCACGCTCCCCATTGATAGAATGAATTGAATAGCCGCGTGGCGAGTTGGGCAGCTTAACACCAAATGCATCTTTTCGCTCCGGCAGATGCATATTGACCACGTTGGTTTCATTGCCCTCGCGAAACAGCTGCATGCAAGTTTAAGCAAAAGTGTAAGCTAAAATGCAATAACTCGGTAAGTTAATACTAACCTTTTCCATAATGCCGAAACTGGAGAAATCGATCAGGCTGGGCAAAAACTTGGCAGCCAAACGCACCAGATGATCCTCATAGCCCCACATGTAGTCATGAATGCTGATCTCCAGCATGGGCTGTGCATTCAGACGCTTGGTCAGCGCGCTCAAACCCAGCGCTGCAAACATCGACAAGCTAGATGCCTGGGTATTGACGCCCATATAGGGTATGTTGGGCGCCCGAATGCGATCGACTTTCGGGTCACCAACCGAACGCTCCGGCACGAAAATATATTCACGTTTTGGCGTATAGGTGACGGTGTTATTGGCCTCGTTCAAGGTAATGTTATGATTGGACAACAGCTCCTTGTACACATACGGGCCAACTTCTGTGACCTTCATTTTGCTATCCGTGCCCGCTATAAATTCATCTGAATTTGTGTAGTTAAACATATAGACTGCGATATAAACATCCACAGGCGGAACATGCCACAAACTGCTCAAAATTGTGTGCGGCTTCAAACTCATTTGCTACAAAGCATAGAAAATTAGTCAACATCATTCACAGATATAAATTTGAATTTAGCTTACCCAATCTATGATCAGCGAGGTGGGATCTGTCATCAAGATGGCCGCTCCGAAGAACACAAATGTCATGCCAAGTGCCGCACATTGTAACAGCCCTGCGAGAAACGAATAAATTGGAGTACGAGGTGAGCTTTGCAATTAGCTCGATCTCAAAGTTTGTGTGTGTGTGTTTGTCGCATTTGCCAATGTTGCAACAAGCACTCGAAGTTCAACAAGTTTGCTAAATTGCTGACAGCTTGTGGATGGCGTGCGCCTGCCATGTGCTATTGACCTTCGCAATTCGCGATTATTGTTATTGTTGTTTTCAAAAGGTTGTTGTTGCCGCTGTTGTCAGCGGTGCGAAAATCTGCGACCTACCTCAAAGGTAGAAGCAGGAACCCAAACTTAACCAAAACGCACAAAAGAAAAGAGTGATAAAAGCGAAATTGCTGTCGCCGATGACAAGGCACATCTGCTGCCCCGCTGGAGTTCAACGAACGTTCTTCGAAACCAAAAAAAAAAAATAAAAACCGGGAAGGTGAGACAGGCACTGGGACAACATTTTTATGATGCTAACGAAATCATAAACTTGTTGGCACGCTACTGCAACGATCCATGTGAATGTTCTTATGTTAAATTTTCTGATCGAATTCTGAAAAAAAAAGCTCGGGTTGAAAAACCCACGACCTTGCTATGAAATGGCTTAAGTAAAAATTTAACATTTATATAATACTTTTTAATGAACCCAAAATTCTTTGAGCTTAATTATTTATTTATTGTTGTGAAAACTAGTTTTGTTTTAGTTTGGAGATGCTCACCTTCTACTGCGACTGTTATCATTGAAGGCGTTTCGTTGCGGATGTGAAACTGAAACTGGAACTGATTACAAGCACAGTTGACCGCTATTTAGAGATCATGGTCACGTGCATGCCCCACCTCAAATCATAAACTCAACTCGTAGCCCATATAACAAGGTAAGTCCTCCATAAAATATCACATACGACAAAAACCTCAAGTACCTGTCAACTAGACATCAAACAATTAAATATCACACCAAGAACCACACTATGCAAATGCTCAGATCAATGAACCGTTTACCAAGCCCCTAAGCCAAATCTTTGAATCAGCAGCAACAACAATAAAACTCAACAGCATAAATTCATTAACAATTTTGTCGCCGTTTTTGTTTTGCTGCCAGCTTTTGTCACGCTATCTGGGCAAATAGGTTCAAGATTTCAAAATCAAAACAAAATTCAATAAAACCATCCTTGATAGCAACAAAGAACAGATACCTATGTTGCATGACTCTAAAGGATATACCTTGAATACTCGTGCATCATTAAGACTCATGGCCATAAGTGGCCAACGCAAGCTAGTCAATTAGTCAGTTAGCCATTCACAGACATCGATAGCTTTCAGTCACAACAATCAGCTGCCATAAATTAAATGCCAAACAAAGCGCTCAAATTATTCTGCTGCAACGAATCTCAACCCAAAAAAAATCACAACAGTAACACATCGATCGGCGCTGGTCAACGTCTGTGTGTGGTTAAATTGTGCAACTGCATTGCCAAAGTTTGTGAACGCGACTGAGACGCCAAAAAATTCAAAACAACCGTTCAAATGAGCATAATTGAGCGAGCGGCGAGCGGCGATTGGCGAGCTTGTTGTCTGCTCGTCAGCTGATTCAGTTGAGCTCTGAACCCGTTTCAGACATAACCCAATGATTCAAAGTAAATAAGTGTATGCAAGCATTAGATACATTTGTATCTCGCGGTTATGAGGTTGGCAGTTAACGGTTGACGGCTATCTGCAGAAGTTTGAAGTTCAAGTTCGATGCAATTTGGCATAGCATTAAATAAAAGCCGAGTCTAAATATGTATATATACATATATAAGTATATAAAATGTGGTTAAAAATGCACAGACTCCGAAATAACTCAACTGTCAACTGTCAGTGGCGTCGCGCCGCTGCTGACCCACTAAAAGTCAAGAATGAATTGTTATTTTTGTTGTTTTTGTGTGCGACACAGCACAATCACAATCACAATACCAATAGCACCTTCAAATCTGTGTTGTGCTCTGAGTGCGTATGTGTGACTTCCGTCAAATGACAATAAATTAAGTATACACATACACCGGTCAACCAGCTAGTCAGAGAGTTAGCCAGCTAGTCGGCTGATGCTAACATACATACTAACATACATATGTAATTACAAGATACGCTCGTAGAGCATTTGAAGTTGTTTCGCGCATGCCGCTCTGTCATCGCATTTGTTTGCCTGTTTGATTGTGTTTGGCTAATGATTAATCTGACTATGTAGTTAGTTGTTTGCTTTTGTTGCTGTTGTTGTTAATCATCATCACCAAAAAAAAAACCCAAAAGACCCTTAAATAGATGCAAAGTCAAAGTATCGCAATAACAATTAGACGGCATGCTAATCAGGAAATGTAAACAGGGAACTTAGGCTCATCGGAACCAGAACGATTATTTCTCATTCACACACAAATAGTATCTGTGATGTCAGTTCCGTTCGGCAGAGCCGCTTTGAAACTGATTTTGTTTTGTTAAATTTGCTGTTGTTATTTGCGTGTACAATTGTTATTTGCATTGTTTAATACACGTTACGATGTGCATTATATCTATTTTGTACAAGTGACGATTCTCGAAAGCGCTAAAGAATGTAGCAAATATTTTGCTTTGCCAAATATTCTGGCTGGAAACGATCCGACGATTATCTTCGCATTCGAGCTATACGCTGTAAATATTTACACTTCTGAGGAAAGCAAAAGTTAGGGGGAATACTTTTCGCGATTCGCAAACTTGCCAAGTGTAGCACTCAAGTCGGATTTGGGTCAACTAACTTTAGGTTTCGAACGCGTTTCTTCTTTCAAAATAAATAAATGTTAAGTGTTTGATGTTGTGTTGCAGCCTTATCACACCCAATTCATCTTTGAGGCCAATGCTGCATATTGCTTAAGGTTCGACTTCAATATCAAATCGTTTTGTTTGATGTAAATCATCATCAAATCGGACTTCATGGTAAAGATAGTACGTGACGTTACAGTCACAATCGCTTGAACTTCAAATCTTAATTTATGCAAGCTTAATTACAACTGAGTTCCGTTAATACATACGTATCTAAGTGTGTATGTGTGGCGACTAAACTTTGGAATTAGTTTATATTCAATGACTTTGTCGAAGCGATCTAATGATAAGTATGACAGCAATTAGAAATTAATTATGGCCACAATAACTTATAAACAGATCAATTGGGCCTGCGGACATTCCAGTTTTAATGCACTTTTTTTAATAAATATTTATGTAAATTTTTGTTGTGCTCTTTATATTTTTGTTAGCTATTTTTGTTAAATTAAATCAAAATCATAGATAAAAACAGGCAATTCAAAATTATTTAAATGAGGATTTGAGTTGCACAAAAATCATGTATGTATTATTTATATTGACTTTTTGGCAAAACGCCGCACAATCTCTTAAAAATTGTTATCCAAAGCTTTTTTGAAGACAAGATGGAAACATCTTATGTCTTTGTATTTTACAAAGAACATTAGTTAAAATAGTAAGAACATACTTGGAAAGTTTAAATAATTTTTCAAGCTTTTTTCTTTTTAATTAACTTTGTGCAACTTCTGAGATAATAAATCTTTTAAACTCTTGGATATTACTGCATAGTTTTAACGAGGTTTTTGTGCAAGAATCCGTCAAGTTTTCGACATTCTGCCAAATCCTGCTTTATAACATTCACACAAGACCCGCAAGTTGCAAAACTTATGTATTTAACAACCAGTTTTGCAAGTGCTTAATTTTGTTGTAACGATCGTTTCGGGAGGTTCCCTTTACTTTGAAGGCGTTCCATATTATCTTTTATGGGGCTTTGAATTTGGATAAAGTAGACAATAAACGCCATGTCTTAATTAAGAGCCCGTTGCATTTCAATTATTACTCACTTGCATTGCGCTGGGTTTTGCTTGTGAACAATTTCATTTTAAATGTCGAAAATGTTTTATTTTATTTCTTATTTACCGCACTTTTCGCAACTATATCAACTAGCTATTTAAAAGCCGTGTGTGGCAATAAATTAACCGATATATTTTATGCTGGTTGGTTTTATGACGTAAATTAAATATTTATTCGATTTTTATTGTTGCAGGGTAAGAAAACGATTGACAAGTCCAAGGATTGTCAATTGTTGCAATTAATTTAAATTAGAACCAACATATTGTTTTAGAAAAATGTGTTGCTCTCAATTAGTCACTTGTTATTGAAATATATATAGAATGCTATATATTCTATTTTTTAGATGCACTTGCGATTTATTTTGTTTTATTGTATTGTTCTTTCGGTTATTTGTTGAATCGACTAACACGCACTTCCTATTCTCACGATATTTGACAACTTAATGCTAAGCTCAACGGCAGTGGGTACCTTTATATGGACTCTTGGGCCGGGCAGCTCAGCTCCGACTGAGACGTAAACTGCGACCAAGCACAGATCGAGACGTAGACCGAGCTGCGATCAAGCATCTAGCGTTAAAGCGCGAAAATCTTTTCATGAACCGGTCCACTTTCAAGCCTCTGTTAACGACAACATCGTTGTCGTCGTCGTCGTCGACGTAAACGCTGACGCAGCGTCAGCACAGAGAGCGTCAGCGCCGGTCCCTGGGTGTCAATAGCAGCAGAAACAACGACACGAACATGGCTCTGGCATCGTTTAGTACTATATGTCAAGTTCCCTGCAACAAAGTAGTTTGTTTCAAATATTGTCTGAGTGTTATTTGCTTCAAAACCCCCTTTAGATCGATGACTTCTACTTGCGGGGGTTACTAAAGTTCGACAATTTTATGTTGTTGATGTTGATGTTAATGTTGCCGATTCTCTTTTTGTACATATAGTATACATGGATACGAGCAATTCTAAAGATTACTTAGTCGATTAAGCGTTCTTCAACATTTAATAACACAAATGACTCTATTTAATCCCAAATGAGATCGCACACGTGAACCACCGCTTTTGAATTTGTGCGAAAATGAATTATTTATGAAGCAATCACATGTTCGGAGAACTAATTTCTGGAAGCGCAAAGTGCCGCGGGGTGGGTCTGGCAATTAATAGTTAATAACGCTTAAAAAGCAATGCGGATAATGATCAATCTGATCGATCTAGATCGTGGACAATACCCAGCTCACGTGTTCAACGTGGTTGATCAGTCGCTGGACCGCTGAACTGCGAGCTATAAAATTGTCTGGCCATTAGCGTCATAATATGACATTAAAATTGTGGCGGCAACACAAAACTAGTTAGTAACGGCTAAGGACAGGGCGGACCATTAGGCATTAAGCGACAAATTAATCGACTTAAAAGTAGAACTGAAACCCTGATTCTACCTAAAGATCGCATGCTATTAATGCTGCCAGTTATGTACTTAACTTTCTTAAGTTCTGGCGTAAAAACAAATAAAAAAATCTCTCGTCTGTTTTTACATTTAAGATTTTTGTATGAGCGCACCCGAAATGTACAGTCATTGCGTCCCACTAAATAGCATTTACCATGTTGTTAACTGTTAATTGTTATTTATAGCAAGTCACACCATAATTATGGCATATTAAAAGTGTTTTGCTTTAACGGCAGAGACACACCCCAAAAAGCATAATAGCTTTTCGTTAAATTGAAAGCTTTGGACAAGGATTTGATTTGCAAACTAAAAAGCACTTTGATGTGAATAATAACAAAAACAACAAACTTTTAACTTAAGCACTTCAAATTGTTAGAACAATTTTGCATAAGAAACGTAAACAAACAATTATAGCTCAATAAAAATTTATTTGTTTACGACGTTTACGGTGAAAAAAACGATGTTCCTGTCTGTCTGTCTGTCAACTATCTATATCGGTACTTCATTGGCAGGTTGAGATGGGGATATCTTTTCGATAGACTTGTTTTTTATGACCCAGTTAATTTAACTGAATTCGAATTAGTTAATAGCTATTAATAATTTCAAAATTATACAAAACTGAGCTGCTAATGTGTTTTTATATTCAAAGTGCACATTTGCTAATTTCTACCCAGAAACAATATAATTTTACGAGCTTAGAAAGTAGTAAAACTAATACATTTTTGATTTTTATATTTTAGTGTAAAATTAAATATAAATTTTTGACTGTTACACTGTGTCACATTATTGCTAGTTGTTATGGGTTGTACAATAACAGCGTCACATTTATTTATTTCTCAAATTAAACGCTGTGTGAATTTTCCTCATCGCATGTTAGAGGTTAGAGGCACAAGCTAAAATAAATTATTTAGAAGGAAAATTAACTTATTCGCAATCTGAGTGAAAACTCACATGTACAGAATTATTTTAATGCCAAATTAATACCTTTTTGATGGCCACCTCTTAAATCATTTCCCAAAATGCATATATTTAACCGACAAGGCTATACTTTGTACCTTTTTGTCCAGTTTGACTAAACACGCGATGCGTGTGTTTTCTTTCCGGATGCAACGGGAAGCCCCATTTGCATGTTTCTTACAATTACAACTGCGAATGCATAGAGAACATGCATTGTCTTCGAATTGAAGGTTTCTTCAATTTTGTTGCAATCGATGCTTTTCTCTTCGCTTTATTAGTTACATCTACCGACATATTCACACTTAACAGGTGAGAAAAGTAAAAAACAAAAAAAACTGAGCCAAAGACACGCATGAATCAATAAATAACTATAAACAAAATCCTTGAAATCTACTCAAGGGCAACATTTGAGCAAGATATAAAGCACTTCAAAATGGGAAATCCCCTTTAATGTACGTCAAGTGTTTTACTTGTCTGCCACTCGTTGTAAGAGAACAACATACAAAGAGTATGAGCATAGAATATAACATTACGGACATTATGTAAATAATTATAATATGCAATTATAAGTTATTGTTATGCCCCCTTAATGGGTTCAAGTACTTAAGTGGCAGAACAGTTTTAAGACATGTGTTTTATAAGATTAGAGGTGAGTCAAGCATATTGTTTTATTAGTGCTGTTGTTGATTGATCAAATCAGTGATGTTGTTGTTGTTCTTATTAAACTCTAAATTGTACAATAAGGAACCAAAACAACCAAATGCCAATTAAATTTAAATATGATACGCGGCTAGCCAGTCCTACTATTTCATATTTAACTAGCTTAATTGCATAAGTTGCACTTTTAACAAGAGTTTCTATGCAATAAATATGTATTTATTTAATAACAATCTAATGGCTGTACAATGAATGCTTTTTAACCATTGACCAGGTCATTTATAGTTGTTAATATGAAAATAATGAAAGGCATTTTGTACAACGTTAAGCAGCTATCTACATATGTATGTAGTTTAGTTACGTATACGCACGGCAACCAGAAGTTAGAGATTATAGAATTGGATTTGTTATTGAGATTAGAGAAAATCTGACCCCAAATTAAAGTGCAATTGACAGTGGCGTACCGTTTAATAATAGAGATTTAACTGGCGCTCCTAACGTCGTCATTCATTTTCAAATCACAGCCACTAAAGCCATAATAGCAATTATAAAATAATCAAATAATTCTAATTAATCATGGTGTGTTCCGATAACTGCTGGCATTTGCATATCCTACTTATTTCCCCCCTCTACCGCCGGTCACTACAATCTCAGATGGGCCACCATCAGGCGCTAATCCTTCGGCATCGCATTTTGTCATTAATAAATAAATCTATTTTCCATCATTTCGCGATATCTCGTTAGACAACTGTCAGCATTTGTTAGCGTTATTGTGTTGGCGTTGGGACTGTCGGGACGCGACTTCTTTGGTTCCAGCTGTTCCAAAACTTTTTCAACATAATTAGCTTGGCATATGATATGAAAAAAATATTCATAAACATATATTTTTGAGGCTTCAATGCTACAACACAAACTTGCTGGTAACTAGGGGCAAGAAGTTAAGGGCAATCTGGCAAATCCTTGAGCCTTATCTAGGTCATGGTGCTCGAGTATAAATGCCTGTTGCTTTGCCCATTCGGTTACCATTTACATTCGGTTGTTGAATTCATACGCTGCCCGTCGATTGGCTCTGCAAATCAGCAGCATTCTGTTCTCGGTAACCCATTGCCTTTTGCTCTATTGTGCCAATCATCATTTATTATTGTGCGTTTGGGTAGACAGGTGCTTGTTGCGCGTACTCGCCGCAGTTGCATTCAACAATCAATCACGAAACAAGAAGCGGGAAAGTTTAAAAAGATTCTTACAAAGTAGACTCCTACCAAAATGTAATTTGAATGTGAAAAACAAAGTGTTTTTGAGAATTCCCAAAACTAACTTCGTCTTTGGTGTTCTGCTTAGTGTACCAGAAAATGAAAAACATATCTCGGAATTGCGCTAACTATAATAACAAATTTGTTTAATTAAACTTTAGCTTTCTTTAGGCAATTAGCGATTTGCGTCAGTGTAGTTGACTGTTATTTAGTTGTACTAACTACCAACAACCTCTTTGTGAACTTTATAAAAAAATAACAAAGCGGCGGACAATAGAACGCTCCTAGCAAATTATCAGGTACATTTGATTGTATGTAGAATGGAGGCATATTACTATAAGCCGTGGCCCTAGGCAGACCCGTAAACGGGCTACTATGGGGCAAACGGTTCCAGACAACGAGAGCCATTAACTACTAAGCCCAGTAACTGGTAGTTAGTTATTTAAATCGCAAAATAACAAGCCTTAATTAGCTTTAATTCGCCAACCAGTCTTCATTAGAAACAACTTATAATTATCGCTGACATATTGGAACTTTTTTTAAATTACCTTACAATTACATTTTACCCAGTTAAATTTCCAATTTTAGACACGTTTTAATGTAGAACATTTTAGAACCATAACAAAATTTTTTACTTTCTCTTCAGGAAGGTTAGACGATTGTGCCAATGCGCAACCACTTCAATAAGGCTTAACATTTAAGTTAATTAATATTTATCGGCAACTCGCAACTTAATCCGCTTGCCCATTTTGTTTATTTCGCATTCACAGATAATTCCAGCGAAAACGATGTCGAATACAGTGCGTTGCACTTTGGTGGTTTGTGTGGCACTCGCATTATTTGCGGCTGGCTGCAACGTTGAGGCATCCAAGGCGCGTCCGCCACGCAACAATGAAATCAGCAACATGGCAGATGCCCTAAAGTATCTGCAGGATCTCGATGTCTACTATGGTGACAGGGCACGCGTTCGATTTGGAAAACGAGGCTCGTTGATGCAAGCATTACGCAATCGAGTACTTGAAAATGGCATAAATAACAGCGATAATACTAATGATAATAATATCGGCGGTGTTTTGGTAAGTGAAAATATCTAAGAAAGTGTACGAATGTATATGTATGTTTGTGTCTATTTCAGTTGCATGCCACTGGTGAGGAGGAAATGTTTTAATAACGATGCCGAAAAAAGCCAAAAATATAAAAATAAGGTTTAAGATCTTGTTGAACACTTCTTGAGCAATAGTTTAAATGTTTACTAACCTTTTTAATACCAAAGAATACTTTTTGAATATTAATGTTAAATCCAATTAAAATGTTAATTGCAAAATATCCATGAATATATGGTAAATTCTTGACATATTTGAGTTTCATTTTATTAAGCACTATTATTAATGACTGTCAAATCAAAAGAACACTTCTCCAAAGCTGTTGAAATTCATTTCCCCGAACAGTCTCTGAATTATTCAACTAATTAATTGAGATATATATTACATAATTGCCAGCTTTCAATCCGACTACACCTGTCAATGTTTACAAAAGTAGTCAAAATGCCCATAATTAGTGGAGATAACAATTTAAAAAATGCCGATTATTGTGAAGCAATTGCCATATATGAGGTTTGCCCGAGCAACGTTTTTTTTTTTTCAATTTGTGTAAAAAACCCAGGTGTCTGGCAAAATTTATAAATTTTACGCCAATCGTTTTGTTGTTAACAGGAAACACGCGGAAACTCTGAAAATAACTGATTTCTTGTACACAAAAACTATTTAAATAATTTTGATGCAACGGTTTTACTACAATATTTGAACTGAGTTAAAAATCCATTTAAGCATTTTATGTGTTTTTTAAGTTAAAGTTTGGTTTTGTTTTAATTTCGATTTCTAAACGAGTTGAATGTTTTCCACTTCTGTAATAAGATCCATGTGCTTGAATTCATCTGGACGCTTGGTAAAGGTTTCCATTAGTTTAAGTTTACTTTCGTCGGTCTTGTAATAGAACATTTGCAGCTCGTTCGCTAAACACTGAGCCTCCTGTGCCGTTAGAACCTTTGTGTCGTATTCGCCGCGCATTAGAACAATGCCCTTATTCTGCTCTTCCGTGTAGTGTACCATAGTCAGGCACTCGGGAGCGTTCTCTTTGTGCACCTGGTAGGCCAGCAACGGCGTGAAATGCACAGTGTTTGCAGAGAACTGCAGCATGATGAATTCGAAGCCTTCACTGCGCGGCAGTGGCAACAAAAAGATTGGATGCTCCTTGGCACGTGTCATTAGCGTCTCGTACTGTGCCGTTGTCAGCGTTGCAGCCAGAACGTCCTTGGTCTTGTGGTATTCGATCCAGATTTGCGAAATCTCTTCGGCATTCTTGTCGGCAATAAGTTCCAGCTTCATAATGTCGGATAGCTTTTTATGTGGCAGCTCAGCCTGTTCACTTGCCAGTTTCTGCTTCGGATTCAAGAGCTCGGAGTAGGTCCTAAAAGCAATGCAAGTTGCAAGGGTAATTAGTTTTCTTTAACTGCAAATGTATCTATCTTACCTCGCCTGGCTTTTACCGTCCTTAATTGGAGCAACAACACGCTCAATACTATCCAAAAATTCCTTGGCTGAGGTTTGTTGCTTTTGAGCTATTTTATCAGCATACTTAAAATAGTAGGGATTGGCATCCTTCAGTTGTTCAATAGCCTCCTTGGCACGGCTGGACGAGCTCATGGCAATACTGCGCGTTAAAAATTGTGGATAACTTTTAAAAATGCGAACAAATTTACGAGCGCATTCCATTCCGAAATTATACAGTTCAAGACAAGTTACACAACACGCAGCTTACAGCTGATTTAGACAAGCTGACAAACAGCTGACTGCTTAAACAGTGCTGGAAAGTCTTCAGCAGGTTGCTTTGTTTCTATTTTGCTAATCGCTAGATTTTGTTAGTTGGTGTTAACATATTGAAAAAACAGTTGTTATTATTTGTAATCTTTTAAATGGATTAACTTAATTAACTTTTTATGAAATTCTGTTTAGACTGGCCATAAAAAAACTACAGAAGCAAAAACTGTTAACAGCTCCTGTTAATGAATTTCATCGTTTGGTATTTTTAATTTTTTACCTGACATGGTAGCCCTGATATGAGCCCGCCAAATGTTAACCTACTAGAAAATTGCGAATGTTTACTCACTTAACCCATCAGCTGAAAAAAAGCACAATCAGATGGAAGCAGCTGTTAGACAAGCTTTATTTAAATTTTTATTAAAATTACTGGAAAGTATATTCCTAAAGGATTTTTTTGGGAAAGATTATTGAATGGCTGGAACTGTTTTTTTTTTTTTTTTTTCAATGCTTCCCTCAAACCGAACTGATTTGCAATTAAATAATAAAAAAATAATGAAAAAGATACAATTTTCTGCTACAATAATAAGTTTTGTTCGAGTAATTAACATTAAAAATGCAATTTGGCCTTGAAAGTGACCCTATCATATTGCAGAAATAATATTAGAATATTAGAATAATATTATGGACACTAGAACGTGCGTATGCATAAGCAAACACAAGAACTGAGCGATATATGTATATAAATTTGTAAGTGAAGAATTAATGTCACTGGATATGCCCTCATTACGCATATTCGGAATTTTATTCAATCGGTTACGTTGTTTGAATGTGTCCATTGATTTCTATAAAAGGCATTCTTGCAAAATAATTCTTTTTAATCGTCGAGCTCGATTGCAATCGGTGCATTCTCCTTAACCTTGGCACAAAACAAAAAAAATGGATTCGAAAATAAATGCATTCTATAAAAATAAGACTATTTTTATAACAGGTGGAACAGGATTTTTAGGATCACGTAAGGATCAATCCAAAATGAACGAAACTTTTTATTAGTGACGTGATTAAGTGCTTGTGGTTGTTTTTTCATGTATGTAGTTATCATTGAGAAGCTGCTGCGAACAACTGAAGTGAAACGCATCTATACATTAGTGAGACCCAAGCGAGGCGTAGATATTGAAAATCGTATTAGCTCATTTAAAGACAATATAGTAAGTTGTTTAACTTGAACTTGATGTCCTGTGCATTAAAACTTCTGCTCAACTAGGTGTATAGTGTGCTGCTGAAACAAAATGCCAACTTCTTGGATCGTATTGTGGCCATCGCTGGCGACTGTGAGCTGCCAGATTTGGGTATAAGTGAGGCAGATAGGAAAAAGCTTATCGATGAGGTGCAAATTGTGCTACATAGTGCAGCGACAGTGAACTTCGATGAGTTATTGCATATTGCATTAAAGATTAATACGCGTGCCACTCGACTAATGGTGCAGTTGGCCAAGAAGATGCGTCGCCTGGAGGCATTTGTCCATATATCGACGGCCTTCTCAAACTGCCCACTAAGTCACATTGACGAGACGTTTTACCCAGGCTTATTGACATGTACGGCGGACAAAGCTCTGACACTTCGAGAGCATCTGAGCGATAAGCTCATTGATAGTATGACGCCAGCGCTGCTTGGCGACTTTCCCAATACATACACCTATACAAAGGCGCTATCCGAACAGGTGGTTCAAATGGAGTCGGAGGGTATGCCTGCGTGTGTTTTTCGTCCCGGCATGAGTAGGTAAAACTCCTTTATGTCGTTGAGTGTGTTAATCATTTTAACTTTGATTCAAGTTCTTCCGGCCTTTAAGGAGCCAGTTGAAGGCTGGATCAACAATCTTTATGGACCCATCTCTGTGCTATATGGTTGCGCAATGGGCGTTTTGCACGTCATGACTCTGGATAAAAATGTTCGAGCCCATGTTGTACCTGCTGATTATTGCGTAAATCTGGTCTTGGCCAGTGCTTGGAAAACATCTGAAGACACTGTTAAGCGCAAAGATAGGGTTATTGCCAAAGCACCAGCTCCTCCCGTTTACAACTATGTTCCCACTAAGGACAATGAGTTTTTTTGGGGTGTATTCACCGACTTGGTTCAGAAGCACCGGCCTCACATTCCATTTGAAAATATGATATGGTATCCATATTTATTCACAACGACATCTAATTGGGGTCTCACTCTTTTAATAACATTCTATCATCGTCTGCCCGGTGTTGTCATTGATATTTTATTGCGTTTAAGAGGCGAAAAGCCTCGCATGACTAAAATGTACAAGAAGATACACCATAATATGCGACGAATAGGTCCGTTTTCGATCAAAAATTGGACCTTTGAGATGGGAAATGTGGATCAACTGCTAGCAAGCATGTCGCCACAGGATCGAGCGCTCTATGAATTTAACATGCACAAATTAAGGTGGGATGATTATTGGAGCGTCGCCATAATGGGTGTACGCGAGTACTTGGCAAAAGAGAAAAGGGAAACCACAGTGCGTGCTAAAAAACTGTTAAAACGGTGAGTCAGACATTGACAGTTCAGTTTTATATATGTTTCACTAATTAACATAATTGTTTTCCTGTTGCAGCTTTTATATATATAACTTTGCTGCACACTTCGTTGGGATCTGTATTCTTGTTGGCATTGCATTTTTGATGGTGAACTTTTTTCTACGTTTCGTTTAAGCAATATTGTTGTTTTTGAATAAATAGTTGGATTTGCAAGTGTAATAGAATCAAAGCAATCATTTAATTAACGCATTCATTACAGTAGCAAGCGTGCAATTTTAGGGCAAAGAGCATTACCCATTTCGTTAAATGTGATTCAACAATATTAATTTACATAACTTGCACAGTAAATCTACAAACGAACTGAAATTTGCTGACGATGTGTGTTTAACTGTTTCTTTGTTTGTTATTTTTTGATAATTGTTTGTTGCTTAATGCCGTTAATTGCTGCATTTATGACAAATTTGCTTCGTTAAATTATTTAAAACATTTTAAAGCCGTTATCGAGCTGCTCGATAAGTATTGATATCGTTTGTAATCGTCATGAAATTTAACAGCTCACAATGAGCACTGCATTCAATTAACAGAATTGTCTGCAGCTATATTTTGTATCTGTATATGTTCGCGCTCTCTTGAAAACCTGTTCTCGGCTTAAGTCAGTTGCAAGAAAACGTTGAAGCGTGGTGTACGGTTGTGCTCCGGTACTTGTTTGGGTGAATTAACTGCTGTGGTGGCTTAAGTGTGAGTCTCTTGGCTCTGCTCAAAACTGTGCGTCGCTGCTGCGCTTAGTATAGATTTTCTGTTTTTTGCTGCTCCGTTTATAAAAGAAGTACAAAATAAGTGGTGTAAGCAAACGTAACAAAGAATTGGCAACGAAAATAGCTAATTCGCTATTGATTGCCATAAACAACAACACAAAATGGCTCGTTAAGAGGCGTAGAAAGTGTTACGCGGTAGGCAGGCAGGCAACGGTTACTCGAAGACACATTGCATAATTTAGTTTAGTGGTTTTATGGCGTGGCTTGGCATTTTTAAAATCACTTTTTTTTTAATTATTAGAACAAGAACGAGAACAAACGGTGGCCGCTTCATTCTGTTTGAAACGCAAACGGCAGCGGAAAGCACGAAGAGGCGATTAAAACGAATGACCATATATAATCGGAATGTGCATAATATTGAAAACAAACAAGCGCAAAAAATACATAAAAAAAAAAGGATAGATAAATAACCAAAAACAATATACAATAAGCGCAGCTTAGGTTTGCCTCTTTTTTATGCTCTGCTTCTTGTGCTGTTGTGCTTTTAATGTGACATAACGGTATTTGATTGCCTGTATGTGTGTGTATTTTGTGTGAATCTTTTTGTTTGAAGCCGCCTTGTTTTTTTTGCAGAGGCTAACAGATTTCATTTGGCAAAGTTCTTGAGGGTGCTTCGTCATGGTAGAGGAGGCAGGAGTGGGCTGAATAGTTGGCGGTGGTTGAATTTAGTACTTTATTTATTTATGCATGTGTTTTGCGTTTAAATTGCAGATATTTATCGTAGAAACGTCGCGCGCTCACCAACACAGAAACAAATACTGCCAACCCTCAAAAGTCGCTGTCGAAGTCGTTATCGTCGTTGCCGTTGCCGTCGCTGCATTATTGTTAGAGCAAAAACAAGTGCGCGAGTGTTGTTTGTGTAAAATGTTTGCACGCAGCGGTCTGAGCGCATTAGCGGCGCTGCTGCTGCTCTGCTGTTCGTATGCAGCTGCTGCCGATTTGGCAGACAAATTGCGCGATGATTCGGAACTTTCACAGGTGAGTCACAGTAATAGCTTTATGTACGTAATTGTTATTTGCCCCTAAAATAGAAAACACTTGTATGTAGCTGTTTGGCCAGATGGTTTTTTGCCCCAAAGTTGTTAACAGACACAAACACACTCACACAGACACACATGTGCGAAAACACACTCATTCATTCCACAGTACTCGCTCAGAAATAGGAATATCTTCTGCTTGAAAGTAATAAAAAGTGTCATCAGTTTTTTTGGTGGAAATTGTATATATTTAGCAGAAACATTTAGACCCGAAAAAAAAAAGGTATTTTGGTCAAAATTGTCGGCAATTGCCCTTGAAAAGAAAATCCTTGTGCAGAAAGTCGTTAAAGAGAGGAGCAAAAGTGAGAGTAAGCCCGACAAAGAGAGAAAGAAAGATAGAGAGAGAGAGAGAGAGAGAGAGGGACGGGACGGGACACCCGCACAGGTAGTCGTGAGTGAGCCGCCGCAGCTGCCTTGTCGTCCTTGACCTTTGGCATTTGCACTTGTTGTTCTTGGTGTTTGGAAAATCGATTGAACTTGTAAGCCGCAGCGCGGTCCAAAGTCCAGCTGCGACTCCACAGCTTAGCTTAGGCCACATTTGGTATGCATGATGAGCCCATTATGTAAAAGCCAAATAAATTATGCAAAAGCAACAACAACTCCAAAGCGTTGAGAGGAGCACAAAAAGTGCTGCCCGTTGCCGTCGACTGAGCATAACAGTTTTCTACCTATTTATGTACACTGTTTGCCTTTTTACACCTTTAAAAAGAGACACACACACCCGCGCACACACTGACATATGGGCAAACACATAAAAGTGTAAAAAGTCAGAAGCCATTAAAGGTTGCCAGCCTGAAAAAACATCAAAAACAACTAGCAACCGGCAGTACAAACAACAATAACAAACCGTTGTCTATCTCTGTC
The DNA here is from genome assembly GCA_018901835.1 of Scaptomyza graminum. Lineage (NCBI taxonomy): Eukaryota > Metazoa > Arthropoda > Insecta > Diptera > Drosophilidae > Scaptomyza > Scaptomyza graminum. The sequence continues at coordinate 1,881,131 of JAEIFL010000290.1, forward strand.
GTTCTACTCTGTTAAACATTTAATGCCCAAAAATAGTTGGTGTTGTTGTTGTTAGCCAGCAGTATTTTTAAAAAACCCAAGGAAAATAAATTTCACAATTGAAAAGAAAGCGTGCGAGCTGCGAACTGCGAACTGCCTGCCTGCCTGCCTTCCAGCCAGCTACCTCAACTGTAATTGTCGCCACAATGAGGCGAAATATGCAATGCAATGCTTATGTGCCTTTGCCGTTACCTCTCTCTTGTATATAACTGTTTGTGTGTGTGTTTGATTTAAACTACAGTGCAAAGCACTAGATATACCACTACAGCTGTAACTTAACAGAGCGTGCTCGTTAAGTTCTTGTTTGCGAAATGTGAGAAAGCATAGAATAGAATAGCATAATTCAAGTACATGTACATACATATGTATTTGCTTAAGTCTTATATTATTCACTTGAAGATATTTATTCTGCTGCCTAATTCGAACTCTTTATATTAACATTTCACTTTGCCATTTCAAACGTTTCTCTTAAACTTGATCAACAAAGCACTTTTGCTTGTAAGCAATTAGTTCACTATATCAAATAGGCACTGTATTTTAAATGAGAATTTGCATGCAATATTCATAAGAAGTTTCAGATAGCGCTGATGTGCTCATTATGTCCGAATCTCATTACAGTCTGATGGTTTACAAAGATAAATTGAATACTTATAAAGTAAGATTGCCTTGAAAAATAATTGCTGCTGTTATAACATTTTTACTATTTAATACGATATTGTAAAGAAAGGGTTAACTAAAAGGCAACAACATTTCAAAACTATTTTTCCCTTTTCTATAATAACAACATGTAATATTAATTTTCCTGGAAGAAACCAAGTAAAAGTAATGTGAAAATTTAATCAATTCTTTTACGTAAAGTAAGCTGTGCTCATAAATGCATCTGAAGATCAAATTCCCCTTTCAGGGACATATATACATACATATACATATGGCATTGATGGCATTGTGCGGGCGTTGCACGGTTGACCTCCTGTACTGACCCCAAACTTCCTGTCGAGTGACGTTGCAACGTCATCTTTTACTTAACATTGCATTTATATTTATCATTTTAATTTTTGTTTAACCTTTGACTGTCGGCGAGTTGCCTTGCTGCAACGTTGGGGCTATTTGTAGGCGGATTTTTATGAAGTGAGCTGACCGACCTAGGCACACACACACACACACTTCAAATAACATCAACAGCGACAGCATCGAATTCAATTAAATTTAATTTAAGATTACAATACTCATGCCGAGACGCGCTATATGCTCAAATGCTACTTTCTTGTGTGTTGTACGCAAAGAGAATACGAATACTACAAATAAAAATATTCTGTGGCGTTGAATGAAATGTGAATGATGAGCGGCTGACCTTAATGGAGCTTATGAAAATGTTCACACTGTACATTTACTTAAAGCTAAAAGCGAGATGCATTAGAGATCCAACTGGCATACCTCCCCTTCCGTTTGTATGCCCATCCCCTTGAGTTCCGACACCAATTAAGACTAAAACATAAGAGAGAGGGGTTGCTGCAATTACTGAATACCGAAAAACTTTACCATACTACATGCATAATGTGTACCAATTACATTTTGAATATACTCTCAGATGCTGCTTGCCTGCTGATCATGATCGAGTGTGCTGTTCAGGAAATTGGCTTGGCTAAGTAATTTGCCGGCTGTTTTTTTTTTTTTTTTTTTTTGTTTGTAATAATTAGTTTCCGAATTGTACTTCCTTCAGTGACACGCTCACAACTACAAAAAATACAACACACACACGCACACATTTAGCTCCCTGTAAATGTAGCTGAATTTTGTATTCCCTGACTAGGACAAATTAAATAAATTTGGCTAAAAACTTTATACAGACATTAAATGAACATATTTACAGAACATACACAAACATTGTGAGATGCAAACAAAATTTTGAACTGTGAGCGGTTCTCTTTCTTTCTCTCTCTCTCTCTCTTTCTCTATCTTTTTCAGAGCACTGCCAAATCCTTCAGGCGCCTTATGCCAGTTAGGGTAAGCTGCAACAACAACAACAAACACCAAAACACTCACTCCAACAACAACAAAATGTTATCTTAAAACGACAACGAAAAGAAAAAGCGTTACATGTTTTTTGCCTTAATTTAGTTAATACATACATGATCCAACAAGGGTTGTATGTTTGTGTGTGTCTTTTTTTGAGTGGGCGTGTCCACCCCCACCAGCCAGTGTTTCATAGGGTTGGCATTTGACCATAGAGCATAGAGCTGTTCAACTGCATTAGCCGAATTTGTTTGCACCGCCGTCTAGCTCTGACTCACGTCTGCCCTTGACTCTCACCACCACCAAGAATTTGGGGAAGGGGGAGCTGCGCCGTGCACCACTAAGCAACATCAGCACGCGCCAGTTGGGTATCTTTTCTTTTGGCCTGACCCTCCAGGGTTCAATGGCACTCTGCGCTACAAAATCAAATGCATTTCAAAGCAGCGCTGTGGTCGCAGAATGTGTTTCCCTTATGCATACATAAATATGAGTCTTTGGTTTACACTTGAAATTGCTTCTGAATGGGAAGCGGAGTTTTGTAATATATTAAATTTGACAGTTTGCTCCCAGGGGAGCAATGTATATGCGATGACAGCTCATCTTGCAGGATTATCTCAATGAAACCCATTAAGATTGATCCATAAATACTTTATGCAAATATGTAATTGCAGCTGAATTGTCGCCATTAGTCACAGTTGAGCCTGTAATCATTAAATACCCATTTTGTTTCACAGTAATTGCCGCCTTTAAATTCCTGTCGTTGTTTTTGTTAAAATTAATGTTATTATTATGTGCGAATAATTAAATGTGTTTGGTTAATGTGATGTTCGAATGTTTTTTTTATAATGTAGTAAATGTTAGAACACAAGTTTAGAAACTTGTTGTTTAGTGTATGATGCCAATAACTTGCCATAAAAACTTATCAAACTCCACTAAACTAAAATATGCTGTCTTAAGCCAAAAATGCCAAACTATACTTTGTATGGGAATCAAGCAGTGTCTGCACTCAATAAACTCGAGACTCGACAATTTACAGTTCAATTACCCAAAGGAGCTTGCTTGCTTGCTCCAATCAACCGGTAAGCACTAAGATAAACGAAAGCATTTAGAAAGCGAAATGGAAACCAAGCAAACACAAAATAGCAACGATATCGGACCAGGACGATAAAGACATCCCCAACTGGCGTCTCCAATTACCAAAAAAAATGGTGATGCCAAAACTGTAAGGCGGTTAAGGGGAAAGTGGCAGACGGTCTTTAAAGTAAAATTGACGTGACTCACTGCGGCAGGACAGGACGAGAGAAACATGAACAGCGAGAGAAACCAAATGAAACGAAACTGAGGGACAAAAAAAGGTGCAGGACATTTGACAAACACACACACACACACACAACGGTCAATTTGAAAATGAGCGAGCTTCGTATGGCGCACAGCACGTCATAAAGCTGGCTGAGAATGTGCAGCAAGGCGTGTCAACGTGGCAATCGTTGGGAAGCCGCAAAGTGTGCGGTCGCATGTGTTGCCAGGCAGGTGGTTAAGGGTCAGCGTCTCTAATGTAGGGTAGGCAGCAACGGGAAAATGCATTTCCCAGCGACATAGTCATAGCCAGTATCCTGATAGACAACACCCGCTCAATAATGATACCTACACACACACTTTGGTTATTCAATGAAAATGGGCGCAGGGCAACAAACCGCCCCCGGTGACTAGGACGTTAGTTCGTTTTTGATGCTTACGTAATTAGTTCAATAAACCTTTTTTCTGCCAGGACAGCCATTTGCTAAGTTTAACTAGTTGTTTGCCGTTGCCATGGAATTGGCCCCTTAGGTCGTTCGTTACCAGCTTGCCAAAAGACAAGCGCTCCCCTTTTTGCAGCACATTGCATGGTTTTTGTTTGGTTCGATATTTTAACTTCGAAAGTATGTGAAACGCTGTCCTACAATATTGTACACGCACACAAATATATTTACACAAATTTGTCCAATGATTTATGCTTACAGTTCTATAGTTTGCTGGAGCAGAATGCTGTGGCCAATTCGACACTTTCGCTGCGCTCCTGCACAATCTTTGTGCCAACCAATGAAGCCTTCCAACGTCACAAGGGACCCACGCATGTCCTCTATCACATCAGTAAGTATATACTATTTTGACTCTTTGTGTGAATCATATTTAAATTAATTAATCAATCTCTGTCCCTTGTTTAGCGACCGCTGCTTTCAGCAAAGATCAACTGGAAAAGACCGTGTCATCGGACATGGATGGCAATCCACCATTGTACATCACAAAGAGCCGGAATGGTGACATCTATGTGAACAATGCGCGTATCATTCCCTCACTCAGTGTCGAGCTGACCAATCGCGAGGGCAAGCGTCAGGTTAGTGACCCATTAAATATTGGATATTAACAGCCTATAATAATATATGTTTATTATGAACAGGTCATGCACATTATTGACGAGGTGCTGGAGCCACTCACTGCACTGCCAAGTGCCAAAGCAGAGATTAACAACTTAGATGCCCTGCAATTCATACAGAAGGCCGATCAGCTTAACTTGGGCGATAACAAATTGCGCACTTATCGCTCACAGATGACGCTTATGAAGAAGGAATCTCTATATCAGTCGCCCGGAGCGCACACTTTTCTTTTGCCCGTCGACGAGGGATTTAAAGTGCGTTTGAACATTACTTTCTGTTTGGATCAGTTGTGATTTGTGTATTTCTTTGTTTTTGGTATTGCAGCTCTCGACTCGCAGCAGCTTAGTCGATGCCAAGGTCATTGACGGTCATGTGATACCAAACACTGTCATTTTTACTGCCGCCTCGCAACACGATGAACCCAAGACTTCCGCTGCCTTTGAGGATCTTCTCAAGGTTACAGTTAGCTTCTTTAAGCAAAAGGATGGAAAAAGTGAGATCAATTTAATCAAGCCTCTTAGCTCATAAAATTATATTCAACCATCTATTTCAGTGTATGTCAAGTCGAATACAATCCTAGGCGATGCCAAGCATCCACAAGGCGTGGTACTCGCTGAGATTGTCAAGGCCAATATACCCGTGAAAAACGGTGTTGTCCATTTGATTCATCGTCCGCTCATGATCATCGATACGACCGTCACACAATTCTTACAGGTACGTGGGCGTAGCACCCAATCAGATGTATACATAGAACAGAGATACTCTCACACCCACACGAACACACACAGATAGCAAATAAATAGAGATTGGCCATGAATGGCGATAAGTCTTGTCATTTTGATTGGCTCGGCACGCAGCACTGGATTTGCTGAGCTGAGAACTGCCTCAGCAAACGCTTACACATACACATAACACATATATATAAACACACATACTCATGCTTTAAAAGCATATTTAGCTTTGCATTTAGCTGAGCTGCGCTCGACTAAAAAATATATCGCACGCGTCTGCTTGATGGCCCAAGATTTCCAGCGTTCGTCTATTTGCAAAGTCCAAACCAAAGTATCAAATAGCAACATAATCTTGACATTGACAATAGTTAAACATAAGATGACGTCTGATCTAAACAATTCAATAGCAACACTGTTAAAAAACTCAACAAAAAAATATTTAATACCCAAAGTCTGATTTCACATAGAACTGAATAGCTTAGATCTTTTCACGGGATCTGAAAATTTGTGTAAGATTTGCTGGCGTCAAAGCGCCACAAACTTTGCTTGAATTGTTAACTCTTTGTTCAGTTTCATGTGAAATCATAAGCAAAATTTTATTTTAAAATAATTTTTTAAAATACAAATTTTATTTTAAAAAAATTTTGGGTGTAATGTAAGTATTGCCAAATTCAACCAAAAAAAAAAAAAAAAACCAAATGAAAAAGCAATGTATTTAATGTAAATTTATCTTACAAACCAAATTTCAATTTTCTATCTAACCACCAAAATTGATCATCAATCATGAGCTGCAATTTCCAAGGCGATAATTGGCACGACAATCAAATTGATTTTGTTTTTCAAATGCTTTGCTTTTAAACTGCAGCTCAAACCGCCTACTACCGACTCTGTGTGGCACTTTCAAGCAAATAGCTTTAATTCGAATAACAAAATTGGCAAAAAAAAAAAAAGAAAACTAAATTCGAAATGCAAAATCTATAACATTGCTTGGATTAACCCACATTAACTTAACTTTCTCATTCGATCATCAAATACTTTATTCACAATATCCTCATACGTGTCCATTGAGTGCATTGGTGAACCACGCCCAGTCCTTGTATAATAATATTAATAATATAATTGTAATTGGCTAAAAGCTTTCATGCGTTCATAGTTTCTCACCACCAGTTCACAGTTCGCCCGATCAGTCGGCATGCTTTTTACTGTAACCTTTAATGTAGACGCATATCGATCATGGCAAAGATCTAAGACCATTATTATTCGACAAACATTATATACATTGTTGTGCATTCGATATCAGCTCAAAAGCTCGGCTCATCTAACTGTTTAGTTTTCAACTTTTGTGATTGTTTGTTTAGCGTTTTGTTGTCACAATCGCATTTGTCATATTCGTTTTACTGACCGATTGCTCTATATTCTGTTTCTCGTACATGCAAATCCCCCATATCGCTCGCAAATTGACAAATTTCTTTCGATGAATCATCAAAAAAATAAAAAAACAAACAATTTGTAAAACAGTCGTTCAAGGTAAACAATTCTTACTGAAATTATTTATAAATGTACTACATATATACCTTTTGTATGTTATAAAGTTCAGTTGATATTTCAATTATCATATGGTATATGTACATATGTTGATTGCCTGCATGTTTCCTACATACTACATATTGACTTTACTTATGATAACAGCAATTTATTTCACCTTGATGAGTTCTAAAGAACAGTCAAATAGGCTTAATTTAATATTATTGTCTCGATCACTGGCAGCTTTCCAAACAACACAATTAAAACGACACAACTGTTTTTAAGTTTGTTAAGCTGTTTCGAAAGCAATTGTTAAAAAAAAAGTCCGATTTATTGTTATATTTTCATTTGAGGATTTTTAGACTGCATGTTACGCTGAACTATCAAAATTGAAATTTTTAAGCATATTTATTTTATTTGGACTTATTTTACTTTTGGTCATTCCCCTTATTACTATTGATATAGTTTCTGCCTTTTTTGCTTCGCATTTTGTTTCTGCACGTTTAACGAAACTGCTTTTCATAACTGAAAAGTGTAATAAAACTAAAGGCTCTGCTTGTCAAATTCAAATTTCAATATAAATACTCGTTAATAAGCATCAACTGCGATAAAGAAACAAAGAAAATAAACTCTAAATTCCCTAATGCTTTATTTCAAACATTTTTCCAACTCTGTGGCGGAACATGCACACTGCGCGGAACCTGTATAATATCCGCAAAATCTGAATTGCGTTGCGACACAAATAATACACAAATTTATAACTCAATGCCCAATTTCATAACGATCTTTTAATACTTCTACTACTTCACCCGTTGTACACCGTTTGTACCGATTTAGTTTCTGAACGTAAGTAACTGTATAACACAATTCAACCACAACATTCATTAGTTTTCCTTCCTTGGACCCCAAATCACTGATCGCACCATCCGCCACCTGGCCCTTCATCTATCTCACTTTATCACTTTGTTTCTCATCTCTCATGCCCAGAGACGATAAAAGACATATTTTGATTTAATAGATTGGAAATTCATCAGTTACAATTGCTAAGATTATCAGAGGATCAAATCATTAATTGTTATATTAAATTTCAATGTGATTTCTTAATAAATTTATTTATTTTTAATATTTTTTTTTTAAACCTTATAAATGTTGTGAATAACTCAAAAATAATCGCTGTTTGATGTTTGTACACTCTCTCGCTTGAGCGCCCTTTATCACAAAAAAAACAACTAATAATCAATATTTTAAGTTATTTATTTACAAGCACAATTATTTGTTACGACTTGATTAAAAAACATTTGATTATATTTTAAAGGATAACGGAGAAAATGGAGCACTACGCAAATTTTATGAGGTTATTATGGACGCTGGCGGCGGTGTACTTGAAGGTATTAATAACCTGGCCGAAGTGACTATTTTGGCGCCCAGCAACGAGGCATGGAACGTTTCCTCTATTGACAATATCATCAGGTCAGTTACAATTGGCTTAAATCCAAACAAAAGTTGTAACTAAAATAAACTTGTTATTCGCAGGGATCGCGTGAAGATGACCGAGATTCTCAACATGCACATCATCAAGGATCGCTTGAACGTTGAGAAGATCAGGCAAAAGAATGCCAACATGGTAAGATTTTACAAAAAAAAGCCACATTCTTTAATATAATAAATTTTTCTTCTTTTATTCTAGATCGCTCAGGTGCCCACTGTTAATAATAGAACGTTCCTGTACTTCAATATCAAAGGCGAGGGAACTGATGCAGTCGTAACTGTTGAAGGTGGTGGTGTTAATGCCACCGTGCTGCAAGCTGATGTTGCTCAAACCAATGGATATGTACATATCATTGATCGAGTGTTAGGCATACCGCATACCACTGTCTTGGGCAAGCTCGAAACCGATCCAATGATGAGGTTAGGATTTTATTGCATACAGTTTGCTTGTATTGTTATAAACGTTTTATTTCTATTAATAGCGACACCTACAAAATGGGCCAATTCTCGCATTTCAATGAACAGCTGAATAACACACAGCGACGATACACCTTCTTCGTGCCCCGCGATAAGGGCTGGCAAAAGACTGAGCTGGATTATCCCTCTGTGCACAAGAAGCTCTTCATGCGGGACTTTGCCTATCATGTAAGTCCTTGTGCATACATAAGTATATGCCCTTAAGTGCCCAACTTACTATGTTCACTTTTATTACAGTCAAAGAGTCTGTTGGAGCGTCATCTGGTCATTGCTGATCATGTGTTCACCATGAAGGATCTGGCTAAAATGTCGCTAACCACCGACAATGTTGTGCTGCCCACATTCCGTGACTCCCTCAAGATGAGAGTCGAGGAGGAAGCTGGACGTAAGTATTATTTAACTGCAGCCAATTAGGGCACTCAAAATGCTTTACTATATATCAATTCGATTCTATTGGCCCCTTGATTTGTACTAACATATGCTGTTTCTCTATGACTTTAACAAAAACTTCATGCTTTGTATTGAACCAAAACAAAATATTTAAAAGATCTACATGATGAGTATGCTAGTCACGAATGGACTGGTGAGTGCTGCCGTATGTCAATCCATCGCACCAAACCCACCATAGCCATCAAAACTGGCCTTTTCCATGCATATATCATAACTTTTTCTTTCACACCCTGTGCTCTATAGCAGGAGCACCTTAGACCTCGTGCTACGAGATTTTTAAACAAAATCAAATTAATTAATTGATTTCTCTAATTTGCAGGATATGTTCTGTTGTGGAATTACAAGAAGATCAATGTTTATCGACCGGATGTGGAGTGCACCAATGGTATAATACATGTCATCGACTATCCACTTTTGGAGGAGAGAGACATTGTTGTTAGCGGAGGTAGCTATTTGCCAGAATCAAGCATTTGCATCATGTTGGCCAACCTCATAATGATAACAGTAGCCAAGTTCTTAAACTAAACGCATTATTCACAATGTATAAAGACAAAACCAAACCAATCGAGAAACGAAACAAAACAAACAGTCGTCTACAGTATAATTTAACAACAATACAAACAACAACATCAACAAAAGAAACAACAACAGCAACAAAAAGACAATTCAATACCAAACTAATATGTTAATATTGCATATGTTTAGCACATGTTGTTATACTTACGTACATATATAAATACAACATTCGTACATACTACACGCATATACATATGATGAACTGTATTATATGTGTCACAAGGAACACGCCTTATAACACAAAGGCACGCTCACCAGCCACATTCACATCCTCATACAAACATACACAAAACATTGAAACACTTCACCGGATTGGCTTTAACCTTTGGCAAAGCGTTATTCGAACACATTTTGTGTAATTTAAGAAATGAACTCGATTCCCACATGAAAAGGCCTTATGTATTATATGAAATATACAAATATTCTTAATTACTTTGTATGCTTATGTTTGACAATACATATATACATATATACTTGTGTTAATGTATATGTTTATTATGATTTAAGTTCGTTTTCGAAGTCTCATTTTGCTCGTTAAGTTATAAGTTTGAATCGTGTTATTTTATTTGGTTTTAAGTGTAAATTTTTATTGTCAAACATTTGCTTTAGTTTATGCCTAATTTATGATTTATTAAATGAGTTAACTTATGTAAGTAGAATGCGAATCTCATTGTATATGTCAAAGCAGAAGCAATAAAAGCATCACACACATATTCTTACTCATTACATACATAAAAAACAACAACAACAACAAACATATACTATATTAATATTTTACATATAAACATACATACATGCATAAAACAACATGTAAAAAAACGAAAAAAATCATGGCCAACCTTTTAAACAATGTGAAATTTTATAATAAACCTTAACGATTTTTTAATTTAATTTATCATTATGATAACAACAAAAAAACAATACCAACAAATTCTTAAATTGTAAGCAAAAAGCATCCATGTCTTACTTAGGTTGAATTGTATGCCTAAAACAAATAAAAACAACTAGAAATGAGAGAATATCATACAAGCATTGAGTAGATGACATCCTTTGCACCTTTGTATGTAGTTGTTAGTACTGCTATGCATGTGCCTATCCCCAAACACACACACACACATACGATGAGCAGCTTTTAATAATGGCTTTTGCTTCCAAAGTTAGTCAACTGAAAACCAATTTGAAAAACTGCCATTTAACTACGAGCAATAAATACATACATACGTTCATTATAACGTAAAGTATGTCATTTATATGCATACATACATACATATTCTTCATACAGACACATTAAACATCATGCTACCAAGGATTTTGATACAACATTTTTAACATAGTTTGCTTGTGCATACAATGCAATATTTTCAACTGCATCCAGTTGCATTCTCAACTTAACGTATGATAACTGTCATGTTTAAACTTAAACCTAGTTATTTAGTCTGTCTTGGGCAGAATTTAAAAACAAAATAAACAATCAAAAAATTGTGCTAAGAAACTTAGAAAAAAAAAAAAAAACCCAAGCGCTAACTTTACAAACTCTCTTTCTATTTTTCTCTATCTCTCTTCCTCCTTAAATGCTTCACATAATTATAGGTTAGATATTGTAACTAGCGTGTATGTGTGTGTGCTCACAACCAAAACTGGGCGACATATTATAATAATAACTGTGTTTTCTCCCTACAAAAAAAAAAAAGAAAGACAATAGAAATACAGTAAACTATCAGCCTAAACGTACACGCAACCAACCTACCAGTCAACCTACACCAAAAACCACCCACAAACTATTACAAATCGTAGCGAAATTGTGTAGTGGCCGATACTACATATCGACAGATCGATCGATCCCCCCATACTGACCCCAAATCACATATTGTCGAAAAAATTTATCTTTGGTAGGCGGCGTGGTCGCTGCAGCATCGTTGCTTGTTTTGTAATCAGTTTAGTTTTAGTTGGCTAATAAAAAATACAAATGAATATGAAAATGAAAACTATAACGAAAAGAATACGCTAAATGAAATTGTACCCGTAAGCTTTAAGGAATTCGATCGGAATATGGTAGAGGAATTTGTATGTCGTAGTCAGTAGTTACACGTTAGCTAGCGTGTAACTAGTGCCTTACTAAAGATAAACGCATTACCTTAACCTTTATACAAATTTACTCATCTTAAAAAACAAAACGCTGCAGCTAATGGAAAGTGCAAATGGCAAAAAGTTGATCGCTAGCGAAACAAGTCAAGTCGCATTCTTCAGCCGTATAAAAATTACAAATATAAGAGATTATATTTACAATTCATAATTGCGAAACATAAAATGTAGCCATTTCTGCTTATAAATGTACACAATTAAATGAAATTATTAACTATTAAGCCACATGCTGTTTACACCAAAAAAAAAATACAATAATAAATGAAATAAATGCATATTTTTTCAAAAATAACTAAATATCAATAAACTATATATATATATATATATATATATATGTAAAAACAATGGTAAAGACCAACACATATATATTTCCAAAAATGTATTCAAATACATATGTATATGTATATTTAGTAATTGAGTTTCCAAAACATAAATAAACTATAATTAAAATACATAAATTCAATACCAAGCTTAAACTACAGCAAACAGGCAGTGCAAACAAATAATAATCCACTTTATTTTATGACAAGCGCTTTTTACACATAAATAAATACATACATACAACTAATATAATAATGTATCCGTGAATTTAATCAAGAAATACTAATTTTGTTTAGCATTAGTTAATGAATTGAATTATAAAATGTATTAGAAAACTAAATGTCAAAAAACAACCAGCTTGAGCGAATAAATCTTCTAAGATATACACATAAAATGCATTTTCTTTAATGAATATATATTTTTGAAAATTCAAATATCGTTTCCTTTTTAAGCGCGAACGCGCGCAATACAGAGTTGCAAACGATACATAAGCTATCGTGAGCTCAAATGTTGCCAGCTTCTCAGCTTGGGGCAGCATGTTGCTAAGCTAACAGTGTTGGCAAGCAATGAAAACAATGTTGGACGAGAACGGAACTAAACGAGTGAAATTCTCTCTCTAAGCAGCGAGAACAAAACTAAGCGAAAGGAAGGTGCAACATTAGAAAATATGTGCAATATGCAGGCATAATTTTGTATGGGAAAAACCGATTTTAATTAAATCAAGACCAACTAAACTAAGTGCAATACGCACATGTGTGCGTACAAAAGGAATATCCCGTTTAAGAAACACAAAGATCGCGTGTCTTTTCACGCAGCTTTAAATTTATAGAAAAACCAACAGTGCAATGAAGAAGCGTAACTCACGTTGCAATTCGGATACACAACAGATGGATGCCATTACCGATGGCGCTGACAACGACTTGAGCCTGTTGCAGCGACCCCTCCATACGGCACACACTGGCTTCGAGGAGGCCCGTCGCGCCTACGAGAATGGAACCAATGAGGTAAGATTCGTAAGCGTGTTTACGAGCGGGCGGCGTACGTGACCAAATTCCGGCCAAGAATGGCGTAACGTAACGTATCGTAACGTTAAGTACACAATTTCTTAACCTAAGTTTAGAAGCTATCCTGCCATTAAAATGTTTTGATTTGGACAAACCGATGGTGACATTGCCAAAAGCAATGATTTTTTTGATGGTCTGATTGACATGTCTGCCTAGAAAATAATGCATAAATAAAAATCATTTTTCATTCAAGTGATTAAATTTAATGAATAACGTATTTGCTTCTAAAGTTTAACGACACGTTAGATATTTTTAATTATTTTGGTATAACTTGTTACTGTGACAATTGATCCACAAGCTGCCAATTTCAATCTGTTTGTTTGTTCAGTTAGGATGGGTGTCATTTTACCTAATAAGAAAAACATTGAATTTATTGTGTATTTATTTTCACAGGTACGCCGTCTGCTTAGCGAGGAGTGCAGCCTTATCTATGAGTGCAATGTGTGCCGCAATATGTTTCGGAGTTTGGCTAATTTTATTAGCCACAAGCGGGTCTTCTGCTGCATCAGTGCACGCACAATGGGCCACAATGCCGGATACACAGTGAGTGAGCCGTAAAGCTAGCGTACAATTTGATTTTTGTCTGTTAACACGAGTGTTATAATAAAGGAATTTGATTTTTAGGATCAAAACTCAACGATGATAATACAGGCGACAGGCTCACAGGATATAGAACATATGCTGCGTAGTCGCAGCACAGGTTGTTCACCGGTGCCACGTGAGGGTCGCCCAATGCGTGGCAGCATGCGAGATTTAAGCGGCGTCATTGAACGTTTGCGTCGAGAAAAGGCTCCACAAGTTCCAGTTAAACCGGGCTCGGCAGTGCTGCAGCTGGAATCGGTACCGAGCTCGACTCAGGCCGTCTATCAGACGATAAAGGTCGAGCAGGATGACAGCATCAAAACGGAGGTGAACGAAGTGCATCACATGCTTAACTCAACACAAACTATTCTCGGACCAGATGGCAAGGCAGTGACAACGCATCAGTACGAGCGCGCCGTTGGCAGCGATTCAGCTGGCACACCAGAGCAGTCCATCTGCGACGAAACGGAAACAAACATCTTCTGTGAAATATGTAAATACAAGCGTGGCTCCTCATTTAGTATCTTGATGCTTTTGAAAGTTGTGTATCATTTAAAATTGAATAGCTTAGTAGACTCAAATTGTAAGCCCCGAAGTAATATCAATTTGTCTTTTGCTTCTAGGTAATTTAACGTTCCAGACACAAAAAACGCTGGAGCTGCATATACAGAAGAATCATTCGTCGTCAGCATTTGTGTTTCAGTGTCCAGCTTGTTCGCTTACCTTTTTGCAAGCAGCAGCCGTCATACGTCATCTTTCCAAGGATCATAAGTGAGTTTTGCTGCCACACATTGCAATACACAACAATGGCTTATGTCCAATTGTTTTTAGGAAACCAACAAGACGCATTCGCATGATGCGCAACACAATTCTGAAGCGCCGCATGCAGCAGGGCGATGTTCAGCCCAAGGGACCAAGCCGCGAACTAAAGCGTCTGCAACTTTCCGACGATGTTGTTGGCCAAGCCACAGAGCGAACTGATGCAAACGGTGAGCAGCGCAAGATCATGTCGCTGTGCATTTACTGCGAGAAATCGTTTGAGCGCAGGGCTGCTCTCTCAACGCATCTGCTCAACTGTCGCGCCAAGCAAGAGGCGTTGGCTAAGCCAGCGCCTGCCGTTAAGAAGCTAAAAGCCAACTCAAATGGCAATCTGGATGCGCTTGGAGAGAATCATACTCCGGTTGCAGCTGATATGCAGAGCATGGATTCTTCTGCCTTAAATGAAATGTTCAACGACCTAGCTGAACAAAATGAGAGCTATTCAAGTGGGCTACAAACAGTTTCCCTGGATAAATTGCAACTGCAGCAGGAAAGCGACTCGACCAGCGATGAGCCATCTAACAGCGATGGTGAACAGGAGGAACCGGAGGATGGATCAAACAGCATTGAGAATGAGATTGACGAAGCCAAAACGAAAATAAAGAAGAAGCGCAATGTGCCCATAGAGAAGCAACTACGCTGCCGCTGCAAGATCTGCAATAAGCAGTTCAATGCACTTGGCAATCTTCGTCGTCACATTTCCATGTTCCATTATCGCGCTCGGCGCTTTGGGTGCACCATCTGCGACTATCGTGCCTTTCGCCGCTATGACATAGTCAACCATTTGGGTTTCACACACAAAATCGAAGGCGATCGTGATCGACTGACCGAGCAGTATGTGTCCACGCATGAGTGCGAGTACTCGCGCGATGATGTCGATGGCGACATTGTGCTCTTAGATAAGCAGCAGCCGACAGACGTGGAGACAGTTGCTGAGACCAAGCCTGCAGCCAAGACCTTTGAAAAGCGCTTGAAGCGCTTTAAAACTATAACTGAGCCGCCACCTGAGACGGCATCCAATTCGCCCATTGCCCTTGAAATCAAAGAGGAGCCAGATGAGGATCCAATTCAGGTTGTACCAAGCAAAAAGCGTCGCAAGTCACGCACGCAAATCTCGCCGGAAACTGGCGAGCGTCAAGGTTCAGAGAAACGCCCCATACGTAAACGTGTTAAGGCCGTCAACAAGGATTTTGTGTATGATCTCGTTAGTTTCAAGGCAGATCCAACTGGTGCTACATCATCCACGGCGCCCGCTGTCGACTCCATGCGAGCCAAGCTGCGTCGCCAGCCTGTCACTGCTGCCGTGAGCGAGGATAGCAAATTCAAGCATTGGGAGGCTTACATAACCGAGGATAAGAAGGCTGCCGTGAGGGGCATAACTCGTCGCATAATGCTGAAGCTGGTTAGCGAGGGCCGCGCTGTCTCTGGCACACTTCCGGAGCTGCCCGCTGAGCGCCCGCAAATACGCCCGCGTCTCATTTCCTACACACGCAGCGATTGCAGCCAACAGAATGTAGTAAACACCGCCCACGTCAGCAATGTGGGTGAGAGTTTTATTGAGAAAATTGCCAAACGCACGGCAGCTGCCGGCAAAGATGCGACCATCAGTAATCTGTGGCACAAAGTAAACAACGCAATTGCACAACAGCAGAAACAGGAAGCAACGAAGGCTTCCGATGCAAGTCCGGATTTTGCTAAATTTGTCGCTGTCGAACCTGATGTGTGCGCCGAGCCTCCAGTCGAGTTAGTACAAGATGCATTGCCAAAGACACCCAATGGACGGCACAGCCTGGGGGCGTTGCTTAAACTGACGCCGCCATCGCCTCCTCGCAAAGGCAGCGGAAGCGGCAACGGCTCAACTAATGCATTGAATACGTCCGCCAACTCAGATGTGACCATGCCGCCTTCTCCCTTGCCAGCTGCCACCGTTGCTGAATGCCTCAGCAGCATGGAGCCACCAATGACAGCTGGAACATCCGCACTATTTCCGGCACTACCCAAACCGCCATCCGTTTTGCAGGCATCGGCTAATGGAACAATCCAATTCACGCTGGACAGCCTGCTGCGTGCCGCTCTGCAAAACTAAGGAATTATACATTCGGTGACACAGTTTGTTATTAGCTGTTTTTTGCTAACTGCTGTTAACTTGGTCTCTCATTTTTAAATGTGTAATGTATTTTATAATGTTTTTGCACTTGTGTCCTTATTGTATACTCTCTTATAGAGTCTGCGTTTCCATATCTATTTGATGTTAATGTGATGACAACTTGAGTATTACACAGCTTCAATAACCAAATGAAAAATTTATAAATTATTAAAAAAAAAAAAGGAAAACTCTTAGCATAATTTTTGGCAATTAGCAAATGTTACTCCTTCCTCCGCTTTAACTCAAGTAAAAAAAACAACAAAAAATGGCATTTTGTAACATGTTATAGCAAAAATTGTATATCTAGTTTATAGTTATATATACTAAGACCACAAACACACCCACAACTTTATATACGTTTCAGTTAGGGATCGTTACAAGCAGTTACAAGCGAAAAAGTGTTGTCAGTGCTTAAAGCAAAAGAACACAAAAACCATATATTGCTGCTCCACTTGGATAAATACATACAAGCGATTTTAGATACAAGAGAATCTACTTACGTGCAATTCAGTACTCGACATGGAGAGCAACACATGTCAAACGTTTATCAAACGAATTGCACCAATTTTATTTACTTTGTGCATTGCGCATTGCATTGCGAAATTTTTTGTATATTAAGTAAATGATTGTCGTACAAGATAGAGCCTTAAATCAAATCACCAAATGATAATAATAAAATTTATTTTAATCACAAACAACAACAATAACAAGTGGCAATCAAAGGCAACTAGTAAGTGCAAAATGTTCGCATGAATTGTGTTTTACCTTGACTAATGCTTGTCGTTCGTTCAATTGATAAAATACATAAACAAATATGTATGGATGTTGTTATACTATATAATATGTATGTATATTATGTATGAGCAGGTCATGTTGCTGACATATATGTACATACTATGAACATAGGTATATGTGCAGCACAATTCTCATATCTGTGTGTGTTGCTTATGTTACTGTGTAAGTGATTCAATAGCAGGATGCTGGTGCTGGTGCCCGACTCACAGTGCTCAACAATGGAAATTGTGTCACGGTCAGGAGTGTGGGCGAAATGTACAAAAACTAAACCCGAGAAACCCTGCCACACCACACTTTAAAGTGGTGCCCTGTGTATTTGTGCGTGATTGTATGTGTGTCTGTGTATCACACACAGAGTCTGTGTCAGAAAGAGAGGGAAAAAGAAAGAGAAAAAGATAGCGATGTATAGAGATGGTGAGAGCGAGTCGGTGAGCGTATCTGTGTGTAATTGGAAACCGAAAGTGAAAACGCCCAGGCCTTAAAAGAGGCTTCAAGCAGGCCACACGACGAAGCCAGCGACACATTTTCTACAAGAAATGAACTTAAAATTGATTTATTATTGCAGCGGTGCACGACGACGACGACGACTGGGTCACAATGGGAGCAGCTCAAGCCCCATCAACTGGCAACGCCAACGGGAATGACGGAATAAATGCGGCAAGCATTGCAGCATCAAATTTATGCCACTCACAAAGGCATTAGGTCTCAATATGTAGGGCTTGGAGGTAACCAAGGAGCCAGCCAGCATTAAGTTCTGGCATCTTTTGTGCGCTATTTTACCCATTGCCCACTACCCTCCCTCCTCTTACTCTAACCATACAAATATGGCGTTTACTTTGCTTAGCGCTTAAGTGATTTCCGGCTGGAAGTTTTTTCCGCATGCATCGGACTAACCATCCACAAAGCTAGAACAAAAGAATCACCAGCTGACAATAATAACAAATAAATAGACTAAAGCTCCAAGGCACTACTCGCTCAATTGTTAACCTCCCTTTGACCGAGCTAAGTGGTTGCAGGTGTGCCGTTTTGTTTATTGAAATATCCACCTGACGGGGCTTATAAATGCGGATTTTTTTCTTTTTCTTCCGTCTGTATTTGTGCTTGCTAATGCACCACTATTGTCGAAGAGAGCTAAACTAATGCAGTTGCGCGTGCAGCATTTTCTAATACAAACTAATACAACAGCTCACATGCACATAATTGAATAGATGCACATCTGAGCTGCTTGTTAAGAGGCTTATAGTCCATATCACAGGTGGTCCACATAAACATCCAGTGGCATTCATTTTATTGCTCAGCAGCATTTTATCAAATGCACACGCACACACACACTCACCTCTCTCCTCTTGTCATTCCACGAGGTCGCTGTTGCGTCGTAATTCTGTTACATCGCATTAATTCAATCAGCGCCGACAAAAGGCTCGCTAAACACATTAATTTTTGATGCACTTAAATTAGATAACATACCGTCAGTCAGTACAGCACAAAAACGTTGCATGCAAGCGAAATTACAATTCGTGAAGGACTTGACTGAAAACTAAATCGGGAGCGTATACTTAATATCCCAGCGCGTAGCATGTTAACATTAAGCTGACGAGCCACATGCTCCATTAATTTTTGATAATACATAATTCAATAATCAATTAGGCGATTGGCAAATAAATAATGATTTACCAATTACTTTTACAAGTGCACACAAATTAGACAAATCAAATCAAAATAATTCGTGCGTGAAAAATATGATCGACCTACACGAATTTGGTTGGTGTATTGGCTAAATTGCATTCAAGCGACAAATAATGCGGCATACTTTTAAGAGACCACAGAATATAGAGGAATAGGGCTACAAATTCATACAAGTATGGTCTAAGTAGTAAAACTATACAAAAGGTGTTATTTATGTATTAAAATTCTTAAGGACTTTTATTTTATTTATTGTTTTACAACAAGACATACTTCACATGAGTAAAACCCCTCGTTTAAATGTCTTACATTTCGATATCACAACATTTTTATTTTTTTTTTCGATCTGACATAATCTTTATCATCAACAATACCAAATTTGCTCAATGATAAGTGCTTGAAACTGTACCAGAAGCTGTTTATTTACTCGACGTCCATTTGAATAGTGACACAACGCATTATTAGCGATTATCACTGAGAAAAACAGACTCCGAGCAGATGTTGCCAGTGGGGTAACAAACAAAAGATGCGATAGCAACCAACCCAACCCGATACCCAAGCTACAGCTTCAGCTCAAATTCTTTGGCTCCGACCCAGAAGCACACTTGTATTATGCCCAAAAAACATGAACACCGAAAGTGAAAGACAACGGTGACTCTAGCGTCGACAGCACAAGGTGGAGCGGGCCAAAGAGGGCGACAACAACTGCAAGTACGAATACCTATACATGTATATAATATGTATGTATTTATTTGTAAGTGCGTGTGAGTGTGCAAGTAACCTACTAACGCCGAAGAGAGCCAGTGAGAGAGCAAAAACAAATATAAAGCCGAAAGTGAGGACAAGAGAGGTTGAGTGAAAGTGCCGCAGCAGCGGTTGCGTTCGGCTCGGGAAAATGGGATGCTGGATGCTAACTGCTGTCTGTTATCTGCCTTCATCTGTTTGGCGGGCCGTTTGCCGCCAGTAGAATCGGCATTTCGACGCATCGCGTTAATGTTGTTGTTGTTGCTATTGCTGTTGCTGTGTAGGACGTTGAAGGACACCAGCAGCAGCAGCAGCAGCATATGCCGCCCCGCCCGCCCCAACATACGTCTGAGTATGCTTGTGTTGTCCTAGTCCTTAAACGAGAGCTTTTAATGCGGCTTCGTTAAAGCGCTTCGGCAAAGAGCTCGGCTGCTGTCACAGCCAGACAACGCTTACCTCCGAGTCTTGCCGAGCAGCGACAGTCAGTCGAGTTTCGGCCGTTTTACCATACAGAGGTGCGACAGCGGACAACCCAAGCCGAGACAGGAACTGGCAGCAGCACCAGGAGCAGCAGCAGGACCATCAGCAGCAGCAGCAGTTAGTAACCAAGCCAAAGAGTCCAACCAAAAAAATCACAGAAAATTGCAAAAAACAATATATATATATATACATATAAGAGAAAATCAACAACAAATCAAATCTAAATACTGAGTGTGCGTTTGTGTGTGTGCGTGACTTTACCATTGTGAACTGTCATTCGGTGGCGTTTTTGACTGACGGCAAACAAGGCGAAAGGCCATAACCATTCCAGTGTGCTGAGTGTTGTCGACGCGCTGGACACAATTGAGACAGGCCCAGAAAAGTAGGCAACAATAAAGTGCAAAGCAAAGTAGTACAAGTTTCGAAAGAAAAAAAATACAATTGTGAACCTAATTAGCGGCAGGCGAGGTCAGGCCCTGGACCCTTTCAATCATCACCCGAGGTGTATTGACAGCAGCGGCAGTAACAACAACAACAAAAATAGTGGCCTGAGCAAAAAAAGGCGTTGTTCGCAGCAACAAAAACAACGACGATACCAATAGCAATTGAAAACGGCCAAACCGAAAACCAAACCCAAACCCAAACTGAAAGCGAAAGCGACGTCAACAGCAGCAGCAGCAGCAAACACTTCGAGCGCCCATGTATGTGTATATGTGTGTGCGTTTATGTGCGAGTGTATTGATGTGTATATGTATGTATGTGATGTGTTGTATGTGAATCTGTTGTAACTTTGAATACTGATAACGAAACACGCGCGTTTTTTCTTGTTCCTGCCGCAGATATTTAACGCGGCCCAAAACACTTTCTCTACTCTTTCGTCTGTTTTGTTCATATGCATGTGTGTGCTTGTGAGTGTGTGTATGTATGTGTTGAGTAGCTGCTGACATCACTGCTTTGTCTTTTTTTTTTCGGTGGCGGCACCAAAGAGGCTACAAGAGTTGTGTTATCGAACATAATAAAAATTACCCAAAAACATATATTCAAGCTCGGTTACTGATCAATTAAAAAACAAACAACTAAAAACCTGCCATAATCAAAATCATAACAACAACAGCAACAACAATAGCAATATCAAATCACAGCCAAACGACAAAAGGAAGACAAAGCCAATAAACATGTTCTCCATGTGCTCAAAGGTGAAGCCAAATAATGAGGAATCATTTCTAGCAACATCACAGCAACAACTGCAGCTGCAGCAGCCCATGGGTAAGTTTCTAAGCCATATAGCCACAGCCCCAAAAACAGAAGTTGTGCGTGTGTGTGTGTGTGTGTGTATATAATATGGGTCTGTCCCCGTTTTTCGGAGCGAACCCTTGAACTCGTTTTTAGCGATTCTCGCTCGCTTCTTCGCCCGCTTGGCTGCCAAATTTCTTCAATGAATTCGCATACAAAGACATGTGCGTGTGCGTGTTATTCTCTCTGCTTGCTTTCTAGGCTCTCTCTATCACACTCTCTCTCCCTCTCTCTCTCTATCTCTCTCTGTATTTTTCACATTTTCACTCTGTTTCCGTTTCTCTATCTGTCGCTGCGGTCGCATTGTTGACCTGCTCATTAAGGACGTACATAGTATGTAAGTACATACGCCCACTTGCGCCCAACTTATCAAGTAGAATTCAGCATCAGCAACAGCAGCAGCAGCAGTAACGGTTATTATGCTGTTCCTGCTATGCTGCTGCCTGCAATCAGCGACAGTGGCTGCCACGCCCATTCGGCCCGAGCACGTAAACTGCATTAAATCATTAAGCAGTGCCAACACACAACAATCAGCCCCATCCAACCCGACACACACATCTACCCCAACCAACCAAGCATCCATTTACACAACGAAAAGTGAAACCAGCGAGCGAAACTAACGCTTCTCTGTCATCATCGTTGTCGTTGTCGTTGTCAGTAGGTGGTAGGCATTCACGTGCATAAATCATGCAAGTGTACAACACTTCCTTTAAAGCCCACAAGCCCTAACCCTAAACCTTCCGCACACACACACACACACAGGGAGAGAGGGAGAGAGCGAACGACCCCAGTCGGCCCAACAATTATGTACAAGTTGATTTTGCAACCGTGTGTCGTCTAAGTCTCTGCTTTCATCGTTGTCGTCGTCGTCGTCGTTGTCGTTGTCTGTTGCAGCCACTTGCAATTTCAGCTGCTTTGTCACGTGGATGTGCTGCATGGATAGGATGTAAAATATGGATGGGCTTGTGTATGCGTGCACTCAAGTGGCACACATGATGTCCGTTCCTTGTCCGGTGTCCTTTGTCAGTTGTGACTGTCTGTTTCTCTGCTTGCACAAGCTCAGCGCAGTGTCCTTCGTCGACCTCGTTCTATCCAGCACATCGTCTCTATTTCTCGGCTTTAGCACATACCAGCATAAACATATATATACATATACACATTTATCTATATGTATGTAGTATATTTTCTATCGTCTTCATTTGGTTTTAGGTTGCCAAGAAATTTTGCAGGCAAGCCTTGAGCGTTTTTCAATTGCTGTGTCAGCTTATTGCATTGACAAGCTATCAGCAACCACACTGAAATTATTGCCAGGCACTATGTATATCCGCCTTATGCTTAATCATATTCATCAGGGAAACACTTACACACACAAACACACACACACACACACATAGCTCACTTCAATTGAATTTCGATGCACTCAACTGAAGTGCTTAAAGCATGCCAAGTGGCATTTACTTATCAATTTCCTCATATATGCAGCAATCCTATTACCAATGACTGCAATTTCTTGTAAGATGACAACGACCATCAGCAAACACATTTGCATATATCGAATAAATGCATATTAAATTCCGTAACTACTATACGTTTCTACTATATGTAACACTGCTTGTCGCTGCATCACATTTACATATTAATAAAAACAACATTTTCGCATTTATTTCAAGGCTGATCCAATTCTCTTAAATGAGCGCTTAAATCAATTCAGACACTGATTAATTGTTCTTTGCCGTATGCAATAATTTTCGCTTTGGATATTGTTTACAAAACTTAAATGGTAAATAAATAAAATTAGTAATTTAACACGAAATGCGTGAATTATATTATTTGATATTAAAATGTTTATCTGTTTTGTAAAAATTTTTGCAATTTGAATTCACAAGTTCATAAGAAATTGCTTGAGCAAATTCCCTTTATGAAAATGTTTTCGGAGAATATAAATTTGTTTTTGCAACACTTCTCACGTCATGTCAAACCAAAACTAATAAATTTGCTCAACCGAAAATGTTGCATCGAGCTATTTGGAGGAACTGTGATTTAATCAATCATTCAATCCAAAGCATGACTGCAATAATACTTCAATCAACGTCGCACACAGAGACTGCCCATGGACTAGGGCAATGGGGGCGGTCAGTGCTGTTAAGCCCAAGAGAGAAAGGGAAGTGAAAATGAGAATTTCATGTTTTTCCAGCGTTTCGGCACTCTGTCGTTTAGCTGGAAAAATCATTTGAAACCCCACCCCAACACTCTCACTACTACTATCACACACACACACAGTTTGACAAGAGATCCGGTTGGAAGGAAAACTAAGTTTTCAGGCAGATTAGAGAGGCTACGGCACGATGGCATGCCAGTCAGGGCCAGAGGTCATTTGACATTCGAATATTGAGAGGCAGTGATGGCAAACGGCGTTTTCAAACAAATATCGAGCGCAATGCTGCAGCGGAAGCGGCACCGATGAGTTCTACACCCAACACAATATTACTCCCTTCCTACCCCTGAGTCCTTATACTAAATCTGTTTTTTTCTCTTTCGTTGTTGTTGTTGCTATTCCAGGTACCGGTGGCAAGCAAATCAAAGGAGGTTACCTACTGCGCTATAAAAGTGAGTATTCAAAATGAAACACTCTATGCAATCGGATTAGTTGACGCAAAATTCAAAGCGCAAATGCCAATTGCAGTTGACAGCTCCAATAACAAGTGCCTTATATATTATTGACTACCTGTTATCGAGAATGAACACACACGGCATTCTCTCTCTTACTGTCTTTCTCTGTCACATAGCTTTAATGGACTTATGCCTGCAACAAACTATGTAATCTGTGTGCAGCACAAGCCACAGCTTAGTCCTTAACTACCACACAGTTTGAATACAATCAGACACTAGAACTATTTCTATGGGTTTCAGCAAAAACAATTCTGTACATGCCAATCGAAAGTAATGGGTAGAACAAAATTATAGCAAAAAAGGGAAGGGGGAGAATATAATTATGCAACAGTTGTGTGTTCTCATCGGATAAATAAGTTAAACGCAGGACATGTATCTGATTTATTATTTATATATTTTTTGATAGATTTAAGTTATGGGTAAAGCAAGAAACGCATTTGTTGGCTTAGCTTTTGGTGACTGCCAGGATATTTTAATCTTTCCGGCCTCTTAAAGATGGCCAACAAGGGATAAAGCTTAGATAAGTATTGATTATTCAGTTGTTATTATATTTATTACACTTCAAGGACTTGCAGAACAACATATCACTTAAGTGAATCCTATTGAAAATAAGGGAAAACGTAAACACGTGAACAATATTGATTAATTCTCGTTTTGCAGAACAAATGCTATGGAATCGCTGGGCTGAGGAGTGGGTTATATTGTATGATGACTCGACCATGGCTTGGTTCACAGAACCAGGGCGTTCTTCGCCATCGGGCAAAATACTGGTGAAGGAAGCGCCTGAAATGCTTGCCATTGCACACTGGACCGGTCAGATACCACGTCGTCCCCCATTGCCCGATGGCGTCAGCGTATCACAGCTAATTGCACTCGGCTCGCGTCGCAAACGCTCCAAGGTCTATTGGATGTTGGCCAAGTCTGAGCAAGAGGTAAGCGACTGGATTGATGCTATAACTAAAACTTTGCCGCCGCCACCGCAAATCGAGTTGGTTGTGGACAAGCCACATCTAATGAACGTGCTGCGGCGTCCACTCGTGCGCATAAGACGTAAGTATAATGCTAAACGAGACATAGAGAGAGCTCCCAAAAGGGACCAGCATATTCTACTAAGCGCACCTGTTCTGTTCTGAAACTTAGCGGCCACCAACTCCGAGGTAAAGCAACGCAAATCGGCTGGCTCTAGCAGCAGCAGGCATCATCGCAACACCCCGGCAGCCATGACCACACATCGTCTGCTGTACAGTCAAAATCCATTGGTTAAAAGCGATGCGGCTGTTGCCATACTAAGCAAGAAGGCGGACTCTAAGGCATCGCTGGCCTGTGCTCTGCCTTGGGGGCATGGCTGGGGCTGGGCAACACTGCCCAATGGCGTCTGGAGCGGTGGTCTCACGTGGTCACAGTGCGAGGACACGTTTACGCTCCACGCACTGCCCACAACGCACTGCACCAATCTGATAGACACCTCGTGCAGTGGCGCTGTCTATCACACTGATATTGGCGGCTTTGATTTTCATTCCACGGGCGTTGATGATTTGGGCGGCGAGGACTTTGACTATGCCATGGACTGTGGCGATTTCATTTTTTAAATTTCACAGATCAACAAATTTGCCCAAAAAAAAAAACGTTGCCATTCCAAGCAGCAGTCGAACCCACCCAAAGCGCACGGCGTATACACAAAACAAATAACAAATATATAAAATGACATCGCGTTGATAAAATGTTATCGAGAATTCGGAGAAAACTTAATTGTAAACGCTTTCGTAGAATGGAAAACTATGTAGCTTGTGTTCCTTTGTTATGCGTTGTTATTGACATAAACATGGCGGGGGTGACCTATATATGTATATGCAGGGGTGGCAAAGTCACGTTGCGTATACGCCTTCGTTTGTCAAAGCTTAGGTGCATCTGCATGATAATGAATGTATGTATGCATGTTTATGTTATATATGTTTGAATATGTTTCGGTGTATTGTGTTTGTTGTCAATGTGCTAATTAACGTATAGAATTCAATTAAGAACTTACGCAACAGGTAAACATAACGCATACAATTAATTCCAGTAATGAGAAATAATCGCCTGCATTGTGTAAATGCGTGCTTGTAGCCTTTTGTGAAAATAATGTATCGAAAATACATTGCACATAACGCACACAAACAGACACACACACTCACGCATACATATAACACAAAGATTCATAGCAACGCCTACAGCTTAAAAAATCAGCGAAACAATTTTCATGCATCGCGCTCCTGCGAGCTGGTAAAAAAACAAGATGTTTTTTAAACCCTTACCCTAACTTTTTGTGCATTTTGTAATGGGAATCATTAAACATTTTCGATGCCGATGATTGCAATTGTGTTATGTACGCTTTTAGTGAGCAAATTTTAAACAGTTTTATAGCGCAGCTTATTAAGAAAATAATAAATCGATACAAAATGTTATTTGTAATTGTGTAGAACATGCTGGATATGTTCGTATACAGCATTTTTATAGTTTGGTATATATACATAAAATGGCGTAAAGTTTTTGCTATGTGGAATGTTATGGCCCAACAAAAAGCAAGAGGAAAACCAGGTTAAATTGAAGTATAAATATATACACACAAACTAAACAAAATAGTATAACCCTAGTTGTAATGCGCATATGAAAATCCCACGCACACCAAGCCAGACAAGTTAATAGAAACTGAAAAATACCGGAACCCACCCGTACTGATAAAGTAAAGTTAATAAATAAAAATTAACAGCAAATATTAAAAAAAAAAAAAAAAACAAATTAATAAAATGTTTATGTAATTAAAAATAAGGATCAATGCAGAAACATGCATCAATTATCCACCGTTTATCGCAATTTAACGCAAAACAAAGCGTTTAATAAGTTCTAATGTTTAGAATGAAAGCACCTGACATTATTCAAAATTTTTAGGATATCACCTAAAAATAAAAACAAAACACTTAACAGTTAAATACAACGGCAAACTTTTGATCAATATTCCAAAAACACAAATTTTTGTTACATAATAATATTGTAGTAGTATATGTATTGATGAGTAGTTACCCGCAAAGAATTCTGGTAACCATAATTATTTTTAAAAATATACAATATATATCAGGGGCCTTCATTCCAAATACCTGATGCTTATTCAAACGGCCATTTTCAGCAAATCTCATCAAGCATTTACAATCATTTAATTTCAAACAAAAGGATCTTGAAAAAGTTGCCTTCTTGAATTA
Organism: Scaptomyza graminum; assembly: GCA_018901835.1. Lineage (NCBI taxonomy): Eukaryota > Metazoa > Arthropoda > Insecta > Diptera > Drosophilidae > Scaptomyza > Scaptomyza graminum. The sequence continues at coordinate 1,908,818 of JAEIFL010000290.1, forward strand.
ACAGAATTTGAACATTTTTGTGCGCAAGTGCGCAAAAATGAGAGAAAACGCCGCTACGGAAACCTTAAAGAACAACGTTTAGAAATTTAATGTTAGATTAGGTCAGCTGTGTCTTTCGCGGACAATGATAAACCAACAAGAATTGTTAATAAACCAAAGATATTAAAGAGAGTATATATAGTATATGTGTGTATTATACAAAAATACAAATTAATACTTACAAATAATGTGCAGGTTTTCAGAATGTTGCAAAAAAAACGAAAAATAATATTCATATAGCAAAAAATAAAATAATACGAAATGTATGAAAATACGGGTAACAAGAAATGTCTTGCCTCTCTGCATAAAAAATTAGTTTGTAACACCGTATGCCCTCTAAATTTATATAAGTGTGAATATGTGTGTATTTGAATACTAGCGGTAGGCAGTGCCTAGCATTAGCATGTATGTATGTTTAACTATATTCAAATATATATGTGTAACTAAATCTTAAAAGAATCGATGAAAGTCAAATCGCAGTCAAAGTCAAATCGGACAGTCGGCATTGTTATCGTTGTCGATATTTAAAAAGTAAAAGAAACACTAAAACCTTAACTTTAGCCCATGCAGCCTTAGTTAAAAAAAAAACAAAACTAAAAACAAATTAAACATATTCCGGTATATTATGAATGTTAAATGTATTAAGAAAACAAATAATTAAAACACTCTAATGTAATGTAGACTAAAAGACTTAAGCAATTGTCGTGTAGACGTTAAATTAGAGCGCATTGAATGTTGGCTTTATAATGTTTAGAAAAGTATCTTTACAAGTAGTTTAAGGCAGTGACAACCGATCGATGTGCTTCTAGGCAGGCGTTCAACCTAATCGTCGGCATTATCTTGTAGTCTGAAGTGTAGCCCAAATGAATAATGTATATGTAATTGAATGTATTAAAAATGTCAAACGAAGCGGACGAACATTGCATGGATTGTTAAATTTATAAAACTTGAATACCATAATTAATAACAAAACAAAACAAAACCAACTTCGACAATCACGGTTATTAAGAATGAATGAAAATCATATTAAACGATAAATATATAGAAAAACATGAAATAGGCTTTGCGTCGACATGCGTTTGGTTAGTAATCGTAAAACATACTTATACAGTATAATAACGAAATCTAAAACGACATTGAAATTGATGGGGTCGGAAGTGGGCACATCCAATCGGAGTTAGTATGTGTGGCAAACTGTATTAGGAACTAAGGAAACGTTAAGTAGCCGCAAGCATCGCACAAGAACTCCATGACTAAAGTGAATAACGACAGTTAAATGAAGAGCTCAACGGGCAGGTTTTAATAACACATACATATATGGTACATAACATAAGTATGTAAGTATGTACTTCAATCCTCCGCTCTTAATTTAATGCAAAACATATTTTATAGTCTTTATTAACAAACCACATGCAACAGTTCAAGAAAATTAATGAAAATATCATTTATACTTTAGATATACACGATATGTATGAACATTTTTTGTAGACCAATTGTACACGTGAAAATGAGTTTTCAATGTTTTTTGTACGGCCAGAAATTTATGTTTTATATTTTTGAAACGGTGGACAAGTTACATAGTTCAACTATGTATAGTACCATTTGTATTTGATGTAAGACTAGCAACCCAATATTAATATATATATATACTAAAAATCGAAAGACAAATGCATGATCCGCATGGAAATTGCGAGCCAGCGCCAAAGGAAGGCGAGGCAACGTTTCAAGCACATTTTGTTAGCAAAAACAGCTGCACTACGTATACGACGCCTAGGCCGGTAGCCGGTTCGCCTAATACTTAGAGTAGAGTAAGTAATTGTTGTTTATTGTCAGCTGCCAGTGTCGTTGCTGTTGCTGTTAATGTTGATGTTGCCGTGTCATTTTTAAATGTACCCCAACTCGTATGTGTAACGTAATGTATCGGCTTCGAATGTTATATATGTGTATATTTATAATTGTATTCGTAAACGTAAACGTAATCGCTGTAAACTTTGTATTTGATTTTTGGAAAAATGCAAATTAGTATACATACAGCACTAGTAAATGTAAGAGCTAAAAAACAAACCCATAGAACCATAGAATATTTGAAATGCGACTTTATTCGGCTGGCCGAACTACGAATAGATACTTTTGCCATCGATTTCGAATACACTTAAAGCTTCTTTTGAAATCTAATACTTTCCCGTTTAAAATTTCTACCACTCTCGAACGCTGTTCTCGCAACGATGGCAAAAGTAACTATATAAATTATCAATCTTCTATAAATTATGTATGTGCAGACATACAATGTGTCTATATTTTTAATCATATACATATTTGCGTATATTTGAATGTATTAAAAAGATATTAAAAAAAAAAAAAAATATTCATGAGCCACAAACTCAAACAAAACAAAAGGCAAAGCAAAACAAACAGAAATAAATAAATGGCAATCGAACGAAAACTCACAACTCACATTTGAGTCAGGTATATAAATATATATAATTTGAAATGTTATCATGCGAAAACTTGATACTTGATGAAAATGATGAAAGAGTAAATATAATCACAATTCGCTTAAACTAAAATGAAAGAGAAAATACCATAACCAAAAACTACAACTACGCAAATAAAATAAAAAAAAGGCAGGCGCAAGCACTCATTAGGTTTCAAAACCGCAGTAAAAGCTGAACAAGTGAAAAGTAATGAATAATAATTGTTATATAAACAAATAATGAGCAAAGAAACGTAAAGTGAGCAATAGCGTAAAACTGTTTAAAGCCAACGTTTTTAATTCCTTCCTTCAAATCAACAAAAATAATTTGTAAAAAAAAAGACAAACATCTTTTCAAAAATAGTTTTTTTTTTAAATTAACTTGATTGGTTGAAATTCTATTGATTACTTCAGTGACGCTGCTTAGGGGAAAGGGTATAAGAAACTTGACTAAAAGTAAATGTATGTATTATGAATGATTAATAATGTTTAAAGTTTGTTGCGGCAAGCTGCTTTAAAAAATGTACTTAGAACACTGGACAAGTCTTGATATTGTATATATAAGACTAAAATCAAATGTGAGTCAAAAGTTGTTGGAGAGTTAAATGCTGATACTGAAAGCAAACATATGTAAATATTGTTATATGAAGAACAGCAACAATAACAATAGCGATAACAGTAAATTGAGCGATAAATATATATGTTTTTGTGGAATGAAGCACGCATACTTTGGATTTAATTTATTTTAAAACTAGGGCTACTGCCACGCCTCCCCCGACTTGGCACGCTATACTATACAACAGCGTCATTGTCATCATCATCATCATCATCGACAGATCAGTGCATGACAGCCAATGTCTGGACTCTCTCTCTCTCTCTCTCGACTTTAGTTGCTTGCGAATGGCTCTGGTTGCTCACAACTTGTTCGGCTGGCGCTCCGATTTTATCGCTGGCTTTGTGTGCGGCCGCAATCTTGTCTCAGTCAGCTGGCAAACTTCTAAGTAAACAGTTCAGTGCTGTCACAGATTTTTTGTTTAACCATTGTTTTGACCCGGGCACACGCGACGTATGCGTAATTGCCGTCTGACCGTTGTCAGTTTTCACCAACTGTGCTCTGTCCTGTCGTGTCCCACATTTTGCCGCCTGCGCTGAAAAGTTCAACTATCGTCATTTAAGTGTGTCAATAAACCTGTGTGCCATTTGCCGTGTATTGACCAGCGGACCAGCAGGCTTAACTCGTCTCTTTGTTCCTTTTTGGCCTGGTATTCATCTCCCCTTAAGCCCTTGGTAAACATTCCACAATCGCAGTCAGCGCATAGGTGGTAAGTTGGTAAGTTGCTTAGCTTCAAAATTTATGCAAATCAAAGCACTTGGCGCAGCAAAACAACAACAGCAACAGCAAAACATACTCACACACGAACAGTTTGATTCGAACGTGTGCCAAAAAATAAACATAAATTTATTGCTTTGTGTGTTGTGCTGACTGTGGGCGACAATGGTGACTAGTTGATACGCTAAGCTCAGTTGCAAATAGGAGACCCAACCTAAGCTGATTATATAAGCAGATTATTTTTTTAATATGAATTGTTATACCCTTAACGAGATTGGGTATCGATATCTGTGACCTTTATACAAAACAGTAATAATTTATATTAAACATTTGTCTGTCGAATAGCTATTTCAAGATTCCCTTTGTAAACTTTAACTCCGTGTTTCCTACACTAAGTTGGCTTTGACTGACTTTTTGTAAAACTAAGTTGCACACACAAAATATAATTTTCCAAAATAGGCTTAGCGTTTTTCTAAAATAAATAGTACATTATTTAATTTTCTGTTTCCATTAACACCTAAAACAGGGGAAGGTTTCTAATTCACATATTATTTTAATAAATACATACATGTGAATATTTTATACAATTTTGGTAAGCGAATTAAATTCAGTTCAATTAGTTTGCTCATTGAGCAGCCCATTTTTGGAGCAACTGAATGTCGCAGACAGCCCACGGCCCACAATACGATTGCTGCTAGTAACTGGGTACGGCTTTAACTTCGATCTCTCGACTTGATCATCGACTTCCAGATGTTGCCCACACACACTAAAAGTTGCGCCCTGCTTCCATTAACGCCTCCTGGCGACATTCACACTTGCACACAAACTCATTGTTACTCAAAACGTTGTGCAAATTTGGTTTATTTGTGTTTTTTTTCCAGCTATTTTTAGGCACAACGAGACAGCAAATCTTTTAACCGTCTGTGCATGAGTCACCGGAGACTTTTAAGCCGGGTCTACAAACACCAAGCGGTCGTGCTTCGTCATCGTCAAAGCCATTGCCATCGATACTGCTGCTGCCCACACTACGCAGCCGACTAAGAGAGAAAGATAGAACGCGAGGAGAGAGACAGAGAGCGGACTTAATTTGCGAGAGAAGACTTTATTTGGCGATGTCGTCACAAGGTGCCGCCGGTGATTACCCAACCTCAAGGCTGGGACAAATGCGAGTAAGTTTAGCGCTGAGTTTGACAGAAAGCGTGCCAAACACACGAAAGACGTCTTTTTAGACCACTCTGACCATTGGTCATTGGCAATTAATAATTTGGTGCCCTCCCTTTTTTGGACAGTCAGTGTGACAGCCAATTTCCGTAACGCTCCATATACGGTTTGAGTTAATTCTTTTGATGCTCTTGTCTAGACCAGTCTCATCATTGGTTGTTGCTTATAACGTTCCCAGCTTAATAGCAGATAATTAATTCTAGTTTTTTGTGCTTATTTGGTAATGTGAACTTTGAACGCAAAACGACCGTTCTGCCAAAAACAAAGGTAAATGTTAAACAATATTGTGGGAATAAACCGCAAGTAAAAGGTTCTTAAGTATCCTACAAGTATAGTAAGTAACTATTTCTGATAATTGAAAGGCAAAACAGTTTGTCATTGAGGTCTTCGACATTTCATATTTCATTTAAAGTATCGACGTATTAATATTGAATCACAAAAATAGTAAAATTAACTTTTTCATTGTTAATTTTCGTGTGGTTTTTCTTTTGGGGGTGTGCTTACTATGAATATTCCTGTTTGCTGGTAAAAATACATTTAGTTCGATAAGGCAACCCAGTTTGTATAAATACTTTTTAGTTTTTACTGTCCTACATTTGTAGGAGCAAACGTAGATTGACGTATACTTTATATTTGGATGCCTTTAAATATAATTAGCTATTTGCCTGCATGCAATTATAGTACACCCACACAAACACACACTACAAAGCTGACTCAATCACACACATAAATTGAACATCACCAAAACAAGCTTGAAAATTGTTGCGCCGGATTTGTATCGCTGGTTGGGGCGGCATCAGGTGTCTGGTTCAATCCTTTTAAGACAGCTCAAACCCATGAGTTTTGTCACAGTTCTTATCAGGTTTCTCAAGTCTATGTCCGTGTGCAACAAATGCCACCCCTCTTTTCTTTTCTTTCACGTTCCACCATTTTGCTACCAGCTGCTTTACTGTTGTTGTTTGCCTGGGCGCAATGTTCCATGGCAACGTTTTGGGGGCTGCGTTGCAGCCATTGATTTTTTTTATTAGCATGCAGCAACAACAACAACAACCAAACAACACCTTGCAAACAACAACAACAGCAAACTCTATAGAAGTGTACAAAGTGGCAGCAACGCTGATTTCTCAAACTGTTCAATAATAGAAAGGAAAATAATAAATTTCCATTTCTTCGCCATCTGCATTGAGTCGCCTGGCTGGCCATGGCTGGCCACAACGAATCAACAGTGATTGACTATTAAAAACGAAGCATGCCCGCGACACCCAACTATTTTGCCACGCCAACAACAACAGCAGCAACAAAAGCCAAAGTGAGCTTCGTCCAGGCGAGTCGTGTGGCGCGTGGCTTTATGTATTGGCGGCATGTAAGTGTTGGCTGGCGGGTGGGGGTTGGGGAGATGGACTCAGAGAGATTTGGACTGCAGGGTGTTTGGTTTGGGAGGGTGGCTCATCGTTTGGTCAGTCAACATAGACAAACAACCACCACCCACTCACTTACTAAAAGTGAAATGCACACATTTACTTAATTACCACTCGGGGGAAACGGACATGCTAATGTCCATTTCCACGTACGATTTAGTCGACACGCGCAACTCGCACGAACGAGAACATGTCGCTAACGGATGAGGACGACAACGATGGCAGCTACTATGACAATGAGTCGGGTTATACGACGCATGATCATATACTGCCCTTAAAGCTTAACGAATCGTGGGCAGCCAGGCGCCTTTTGGAAGCGCTCAGTAATCTTCCACCCAACCATGACAAATACAAGACAATCAACAGCAGCAACTCAGCGCCCGTAAAGCAACAGAAACAATAAACTTACTGATTCATAGGTATTTACTAGTTCGATTTTATTTCTTTTAGATGCGCTTCCAGCAAAAAACGCAGGAGGAGCAGCAGCAGCGACGTCAAGACCTTCACAATAGCCAATCTGCTGCGGCCGTGCCCAGCAGCAGAGCAGCCTCCACTCGGCTCATAGGCAATGGCAAGGTGCGACAAATGTTTGACGAACGACGTCGTGGCGCTGGCATCGATCGCAGCAACCTACTCAAGCCCATTGGAGAGGGGCGTCAACAGCAACCAGATCAGCTTGTCAAGGGTCTGTCCACATTGAGTCTCAAAGAGAAGCCCGTTTCTGGCGGTCGTTTAAGCAGTGATAGCAACAACAACAACAGCAGCAGCAAATATGATGCATCCGGCAGGGTGGTCAATGCAAATCGTCTAAGGCCAGTGGTAACGCGCAAGACGCCACCCAAAAAGGATCAGACAGATGGCCAAATGCCTACAACTTTCTCGCCAGTAAGCAGCGGCAGGGCAAGGACAATGAAACCGACGACGGTGCCAGCGGCAACAATTACTCGCCCGGCAGCTGGGCGGGCTCCAGTTACAGAAAAAAGTCGTACCACACCGTCAGGGGTGCGTCGGGTAAGTTTTGAGATCACCTAGGCTTTTAACTCATTGACAAACAATTATTTTAATTTTCAATCACTTTCCATAGATTATTCCAAAATCTCCAGTTACCAAAATGCAAAGCGTAAGTTATTCCTAGCTAAATCAATACAATGTGATATTTATTGTGTATGCTGTTTGCAGGACACAAAACCGCCGGAAGGCACTGTGAAATGTCGCTTTTGCCACCGCCACTTCAACGCTGACCGCTTGGGTAAGCACGAGGAAGTGTGTCAGCGTACAATGACCACCAAGCGTCGTATATTTGATGCTTCAAAGCAGCGTGTCAAGGGAACCGACACTGAAAAGTTTACCAAGCAGAAAAATAAACCGGCCGTCTCTCGCTCACAGTCCACATACAGCAGTGCTGCACAACAGCAGGGCCTAAGCACTGGTGTCAAGAAAAGCAACTGGCGCAAAAAGCACGAGGAGTTCATTGAGGCCATTAGAGCTGCCAAAAAAGTGCAGGCGCATTTGGCGCGTGGCGGCAAGCTAAGCGATTTGCCACCGCCGCCGCCATCGGAAAATCCAGATTACATACAATGTCCGCATTGCGGCCGGCGTTTCAATCAGCAGGCTGCTGAGCGGCACATTCCACGCTGTGAAACAATGATCCACAACAAGCCGCGTCGCAGCAATCCGCAAGCGGTGGCGAAGAAACGTTAAATTCTCAGATTTGGGCCTCTTGAGATGCCCATTTATTACATGTGATAGTTAAAGGATTGAAGAATAACATAATAAACATAATTAAAGTAATGACAGCTTGTAATTGAAATTTGTTAGTCGGACAGGATTTCCACGTCGTTAGTTATGTTCGGCGGGGACTGGGACTGCGTCTGTGTCTGCATTGCAGCGTTCTTTTCGCGCTCAATTATCGCCTTGACGGCATCGGCCGCCTTGTGCATCTCGAGGCCCTCGAGCATATAGGCCCAGTTCTCCAGCGTTGCATCATCATCTTCTGAGATCCAATTGGTAAGCATTTTGGTGCATGCAACACTAGCTGTAGGATTCTCCATTTGATAGAAAAGCAACTCGTCGTTGGTGAATCCAATCTTTTTGCCCACTTTCATCCAAGGTTCACCTATAAGTGGCGTTATTTCTTCGATGTGGGCGCGTGTAACCATTAGCGGTTTCTCATGTGCTGGCGCTTCGTCTATGTCCTCCACCACGGGCTCTGTATCCTCAACCTCCAGGTCCTGCATGTTATCCTGCAAGGCAACAGCACCCTCTTGCTCCTGCTCTGTGGCTTGGGTACTGGCAGACAATCCATTATTGTGATCCAACGAATTGGCGGAGTTTGTGTTTGTCTGCTTAGCCTGTTCTTTTTCACGCAGCAGACGCTTGCGCACCACGTCCAAATAGTCGGATATCTTGCAAGAAGGCTGCGATATGAATGTAAAAAAGAAGTGCGACGTTTGGCGGGCCAACAGACGCAGTGCACGCCACTCGAATGCCGGATCGCTCTTGTCATGTGCCGTCTCCAAATATGTTTCCAACAGTGGCAGGAAGTTTCGTTGTTCGCTTTTGCAGGCCTGCAAATTGTCCGGCGAGTAGTTCCACAGGCGAGTCATATTGTCACTAAAAATTCAATAATTTCACTTGTATTTGCACTTTGCAACGGATTTAAATGTGCTTACTTGCCAAGGTAGAACTTGCCATTGCGTGCCGCATCGCGCAGGCAATCGCCTAATGGGCGCTTTGATCGTTTGGCAGGTGTGGGTTTTGATTCATCTTCGTTAGACTCCGGTTCTTCGGGCTTTTTAAATTCCTTGCATCCATCGTTTTTCCAATTGTTCCACATTTCTTCACGCTGCAGCATATGAAGCACAGTGCGAGCAAATTTTTTGCCATTAGGTGGTGTCTCGTCCAGCAGTTTGTAAACGCGCTGTTCCGTCTCCTTGATAAAGTCAGACTGGGCGCTTGTCAGGGTGTAGGTATCACTGCAAAAATATGACATTTTAATCTGCACAGATTATAGTTAGTGATTTACTCACATTTTAAACTTGACGCTGACTTGTAGATACTGAAAAAGTATGAGAAACTGCACCAAAACGGCGCGTCGAAAGTTCGAGTCGGACAATTGAAGTGCGAGCAGCTTTGGATTGGTTAAAAACTTGGCAAAGAAACTATTTTCTTTGCGAGCAGACATCGCCACAACGGCATTAACAGCCTGATCATCCATATCCACGTCCATCGCTTGTGAGCCTGTGTCGCTGTTGATATTGGACTCATTGTGCAGGCGCACATCTTCCAGCTTAAAACTGGAAAACGACTGCAGAATATTCTCCGCATGCTGTAAATGCAAAGGAAAAAAAAGTTATGCAAGGCAAGATAGAAAAGTAACTATTTTGTTTGCTACCGTTTGAAACATCTTCCACTGCGCCTTGCTATAGCACTGATTAGGATTGCGAAAGAAGTCCTGCAATGACCAGAACTTGCAGTATAAATCATAGTCAATTTTCAGTGGTATGTCCTCTGCTGTATCTTCGAGCTCCTTGTTGTCAATATCATCGTGATCCTTGCTATCTAGCCCATATTCGGTAAAGTTATCCAAATTAAACTCGGACACAATGTTCAATCCAGAGCGCTCCGAGAATGGGAAAAATTTGGAAAGAAAGAGCAAAATGCGTCCACAAAATACCGTGTTCTGTGTGCGGGACAGTCGGCGTAGCAGATCGTTGCAAATGCGCAGTAAATTATTCTTGCACGAGGCAAAGAAGATCTCTTCTTTCCAAACCTCGACCAGCTCCTCCACAAACTCAAAAATCAGCTCGCACTTGCTTAACGTTATCACATCAAAAGTGTCACCTAGCAGCACAACAGGTATTGTATTCGACACAATATCGGCACGCACTGCACCCACAGAAAGGCGCATTAGTGTTCCAATGGCATCCACATCACCGCTGAGTCGTTTCATGAGAATCTCCCGAAATGCCTGATCCATGGGCGAACGTTTGTCGTGCTCTGAGTTAGCGCTAAAGTTGTGGTACTCTTTAACCAATAGTTCAACATCATTCTGGATGATAGCCTTCTCCAGAGCAGTCTATAAGCATGGGCGAAAATACAATTACCGGTGTCGCCTCGCTTTATCACCTCGTTCAGTGTTTCTCGATCTCACCTCGAAGGCCGCTTGCAGTTCAAAGAAATTGGCCGCTTTTGTCACCGTTGCGTCGCCCGCTGATGTTTGCAAGCTCATGTTGTGTTTTGTTTTCGTTTTATCACGTTCTTTTGTTAAGATATAAGAGATGGAGAAATTATTGTAACAAAATGTAACAAATTGCAATATAGCTCGTATCAAAACGGAGCTGCCAACTTGGCTTTATTGTATAATTGACTGGTATTTTATTTTAACAAAGAAATCAACCCTGTTTTAGCTTCCTGGTATTTTAATTTTCGAACGAATTATCGGGCAACGCGCTACATTTAAATAATCTTATCAATCAGCAAAGTTGCATTGCATTTAAAAAAATCAAGATTTTATTAGATTTCAAATTCAATTCTCATTTTATACGCGTTTAATGTTTATTAACTTTCTCGAAAAATCATATATACTGTATGTATAATATTATTGCTATAATTGCTCCTTACAATATAGTTACAACTTGTTACAAGCATTAATATAATATGTTGTTATTGCTTTTGTTCATCTAAAATTGTTAGCTTTTGTTTCATTCATTAATAATGCTTTTTCTCTAAAGGGTGTGGTGTAAATTATTGAATCTACTAAAAACTAGTTATTCATAATTGTTCCTTTTGTTGGATAAAAATACTTTGCCGTATTATAATATTGAAATACATACTAGTATATCTACCTCTTAAGACCTAGGAAAAGTAATTCAAATATAATTTTGCGGATATTTTAATCGTTTGCTAGATAAGTTGATTAAACTAAGGCGTTAGGAAGTTTTACTAATTCGATTCAGCAGCATTGTAGCTAAAAGATTTTGTTCACACTTGTCCAATTGTTAAATATAAATAAATAGCACAATACTCACATTAGTGGCACAGTTTTGCTGTTCACAATTCAATCAATTTAAGCATTTAAAATAAACAAATTTCATATCTTAAAATTTTAACTAGGAAGAATTGTTCGATTAAATGTAAATATTCTTATTGCTTAGTTTTCGTTTTTAGTATTTTTATAGTCGACGAGGTACAAAGTTATATTTGAAAATTAGATGTTGTTGTTGTTGGTGTTGTTGTTGTTATAAGCATAATGAGGTACATATGTATCAACATCATTGAAAATATCATTCATATATAGTACTCAGAGATTCGTTATGCAAATCGCTTATAGAAGTTGTAATCGAAAGCGTTCGGTTATCCATATCATTCATAAAACAATAGTATAAATTTAATATTTGTAGTATGTATCATCATGTATTATCTTAATGCTAAATACCACAGTCGAAGTATGTATGTACTAATTATACATATACATATGTACATATGTTTCACTATTCACATTATTATACTTATATACTTATTGTTACTGTTACAGCACGCGCTCATTTATACACGGTATATTTTTGAGAAGCATTTTTTTGAAGCATTTGGTTTTCCTAATTTTTTTTCGGTTTCTGGTTACGTTTTTCCATTTCATCTAGTCAGCTTTAGCATGCCCCTTTCTTTTCCATTTGATTGGGACACGTTCTGGGTGAGTTCGAAGCAGGAACAGCAGTGAGAGGAGCAGAAAGAGAAGTAGCCATAAAGCGGGTCATAGGTCCATATGGGTCACCGACTGTTCCGTGGAATTTACCACTGAGTTGCACGTCTGATTGGACATCCATTCAAAGTCCTTGATTGTGGCCTAGCCCCCCAACAAAAAAGAAAATGCAGTCAAAAGTTATTTGCACATTTTTCAAATCGATTTGAACGCACCTTATGCATCGAGTAGACAGCCACCACGACCAACACGTGCATAATGTTGTGCGAGTTAAGGTAGAAATCGACCAGTCCGGGAAACCACTTTTCGGGTATACGCATGGCACCAATTGCACCGCCTAGTATCGATACACCGTCCTGAAGCGATCCAACAACAACAGATAGTACAAGAATCATGTATTAGTGAGGGTTAAATATTGAATTGCTATGGTTTTTTTTTTGTTTTGGTGTTCAATATTTAACACCATTAAAGCGTTTTGCGTAGGACCTAGTGTTACACTAGGTCCATATGCATATGTATAGTAGGTGTACATAGTTTTAAGATAAAATAATTAACTTACAACTTCAACCTAAGTAAGTATGTGCACAGGCCAGCCAAAAATGTTTGGTAAAAATAGGAAGTTAGTCAATTGGAATGCCTTGACATACGCACCTGCAGATAGACATGGGAAAGGGCCATGTGACTGCCGCCAACCAATCCTCGTATCCGCATAAAGGTCAAAACCGAACGCATGGCAAAGGGAAGCGCAAAGCAAAGGCGTCTCTGCCACGGTGAGCTAGCGGTTAAAGCCTGTTGAATATAAGATTCAAAAGTAAATATTTGAAGATGCAAAAAGAAAAGTTTTGATAACATTTAGGTTTGTTCAAACCCAGTAAGAGTATACTGCAAAGTTTTTTCCTTAAACTTTTTATATTAATTTAACACTACTTACTACTATAGCGAATGATAGGTTTTCATAAATATATATTTTAAATCTAAGCATGCATACTTTTCGCCTTACCTTATAGAGTCCCCAGAATGAGAGCAGACAGTATGAGATAATGATGAACCACTTAAGAATTGGATGAAAACACAGCGTTGTCGCCGTTACCAGAGGCAAGGCACCTGCAAGAGAGCAAAAATAGCTTGAGAGACATGAGATGTCAAAGCCGAAAAGCTGACACCTATTTGTGTCTTAATCAGTAATAAGCCCCCACAATATTGCCCGTTGTCTCAGTTAAAGATAGACATTCGGGCGAGACACAACGCAAGATGAGAGCTACAATTTCCGCTTCCGTTACATTTCTGATGGTATTGGTGTGGTCTATGCCAGGTGTTGTTGTTTACGCCGCCGCTGTTTTTGAGGGTCTTAACATCAATACACCATTAACGCATGAGATCATGCGACAGGCCAAGTCCGCTGGCATGCGCTCCTACATAAATGAGAGTGTGAAACCATGTGACGATTTCTATGACTATGCGTGCGGTAACTTTGCCAGGATTAATCCGGCGACGAAGGAAACAATTAGCAAGGATTTCTTTGAGGAGCTCAATGCGGGCTATCAGCGTCGATTGCGTCAGTTGCTCAGGGAGCCCAAGATGAGTACCGATAGCCCAACGGAGACGCGCGTTAAGTATTTCTACGAATCCTGCCTAAGTTCAAAAACACTTGAGCTTAATCAACGTCCCCATTTGCTGAACATACTCAAAGAGTTTGGTGGTTTGCCTGCTTTGGAGGGCAGTGCGTGGAACGAGTCGCAGTTTGACCCATTGGAAATGATGGCGAGTCTGATGAATCGTTATGGAAAGGTTACGTTACTGGGTGTCCAGGTCAGACCGGGCCTTGCCAACAGTCAAAGCAATCGCTTGTATATGGGCCAGCGGGATGATTTGGGCAGCCGCCAGGATCAGATCATGTACAGTAAGCTTGAGCTTGATCAAAAGTTACAACGCCTGCTTGGACTGAGTGGGAAACGTGCAAGTGAAACAGCTAATGAAATTTTTGAAGTGCATTGGGAGTTGGCTAAGGGCGTCATTCAGCCACAGGATGAGCTGCCGCCGGAACAGATGAATCGATTGCGCATGCTCGATGACATGAGCTCTACCTATGGACCCGCCTTAAATCTCACTCGATTTGTTAAGCTCTGGCTTAATCACGACTATCAGCTGCCGGTTTACGAGTATGTCGAAAGCTATCTGTGGCAGGTTAAGAAGGTTTTGACCCGAACGCCCAATCGCATCCTAGCCAACTTTATGCTGACAACGCTGCTCAATGACTACGATTTGGAGCCGGCTGAGACTGAGGATAAACAGCATGAGTTGTGTGCGGAAAAGACGACGCAGCTATTTACCGATTTTGTGGATCACATGGTATATCGTTCACTGCAGAAACAGAATCCCGATATACCCGGAAACCTGCGAAAGCTATGGCAGGAATTAAAGATTGCCTTTGGCAACATGCTTCTTAACAACAATTGGCTTAGCGAATCGTCGCGAAGCGAGGCACTGTCCAAGCTCAAAGCCATGAGTTTTCATATACTGGGTGCAGACGTGCCGGACTTTGAGAATTACTACGGCGTATTGGTAATCAGCACCGCCGATTACTTTGGCAATGTGCAACGTGTACTGAAGCTGCGGGCTCAGCAACTGCGGGAGGATCTGCAACGGACGCCAAATATGCATTATTATGACGGCATTAATCTATCGCCATTTTATGTGGCCGGCTTCAATCGGGTTATAATGCCGGCCAGCTATATGCAGCATCGATATTTCTTTGACGAAATCTATCCCATGGCCATCAAGTATGGCACAGTGGGTTACTCAATCGCTCACGAGATGGCCCATGCTTTCGATGATCTTTCACGCACCTTTGATGGTCAAGGCAATCTCCGGGACTGGTGGGATCGCAATACGACTTTGCAGTTCGAGCAGCGAAAACAGTGCCTTATGGATCAGTTTAGTGGGTTTAGCTACAATGGCGAGCGACTCACCAAAATGCACTTACAGGCCGAGAATATTGCGGATAATGTTGCTGTTCGTCTTGCCCATGCAGCCTACCTTGACTGGCTACAAACTTCGGTGCTGGATGGTGAGAAATTGCCACGCATGTCTCATACGCCGGAGCAGTTGTTCTTTTTGGCGCTGGGACAAATCTGGTGTTCGGATTTGTTGCCTGAACTGCGTTATCAGATTGCCTTCAGCGATACCCATGCTCCGTATGAAGTTAGACTTTATGCTATTATGGCCAACTATGATGGCTTTGCTAAGGCCTACAACTGCCATAAGGAATCACATATGAATCCCATGCATAAGTGCGTTATCTTCTGAGGCTGCCCTTCAACTGATTAGAAGCTCTACTTAGTATAAGCTTTTCTGTACTTGAATTGTTTATTGTATATGTATTTGTATAAGCTTCCCGTTTCCGAGATGTGTTCATTTATAGATTATACGCTCACTTACCGAAACTCTGGCTCACCCAGATGCCAACCATGTCCAGCTTGAGTAGATTATTGTATACATTCTCACCCTTCTCAATGTTCATGAAAAGATGATAGACGAAACTGCCACACCAAGGCGCCACTGAGCCAAATACGTGACAAAACGAAAGGAACTTATAGCCACTATGCCATGGCATTAGACCCGGTACAATGGCCAGTATATAAAAAATTGGTATGGCTGTAAAATAAATAAAATAAAAATAATTATTGTTGGGGGAAGCAAGAAAGGTTTTCAGTGTATAGTATATACCTCGTAGTTAAAGCTATATATATATTGCTAGTATAAGAGCTAGCTCTCGAGACGAACGATAACAGTTTGACCTACCCCAGCGGGGCGGGAATAGAACACAAAATAAAATACAAAAGCTCGCTGATAAGTGGATGCTGTTGTAGCTTGAGAAAGCGACTTTGAGCAGCTCAGTTGAATTGAAGGCGAGAATCATGTCAGGACGGTACTTGAACGGATTTCTGCGGCTGCTGCCTGTATTTTGTCTTACGTTTGTCATCGCTGTGGCCTTGCCGGCGGACAACGTTGGTGCACACGTAAGCGATGATCTTACCACGGATTTTGCCAAGCAGATTATACGGCAATCCAAAGTGGCCGAAATGAAGGGCATGTTAAATACTAAAATTGCGCCCTGCAACGATTTCTATAGTTACGCGTGCGGCAACTGGCATCGTCAGAATCCAGCCCAGCTGTTTAGGAATATTATAACGGATACATTTCAGCTCATATCGAAGGGATTCGATCGACGATTGCAACGTCTGCTGCATTCTGGCGATATGAAATCAAAAGTGGAGGAGAAACTGCAGACTTTTTATCAATCCTGTTTGCTTATTCATCGCGAGGACGTCCACTATCGTCTAGCGTTGCAGAGCATCTATCGGGAGTACAGCGAGCTGCCCTTTCTGGCGGGTGACAGTTGGAACGCTTCGGAGTTTAGCTGGTGGCGAACCATTGCGCAGATGCAGCACAAATACGGCAGGCAAATCATTCTGGCCGTTGACATTATGTCAGACATTAATAATCATACGATTAATAGAATATATTTGGGTCCGCCGGACAACAAGCAACCAATCCAACTACTTAAAGTCCTTGGCGACGCAGTATTGGCCGATGAACTTAAGCAGTACTTTAACATCGACTCGAATCTAGCCAAGCAGACTGCCAAGCAGATGAACGATTTTGAGCGCAATTTGATTGCGGGTGGCCTTAGTCAAGGAATCAGCTTGGTCGACAACCTAAAACTTTACAATGTGTCCGAACTTCAGGTGCAATACGGCGAGCACTTGAACATCAGTGAGTTTCTTGGCCTAGTGCTTGGCCAAGACAATGTGCCCGAACAGATCTATGTCTATAGCGATAGCTATTTGTTGAACACATTGCGCACACTTCAAACAACACCCACAACCACCATCGCCAACTATATACTGTGGCAGCTACTTTCGGAGTTTCGCATTGATAAGCAGAACAGCGATATGCCCACCTGGTGCACTGAGCGAACCAAGACATTCTTCGCCAAGCTAGCGGAGCACATGATCTATGCGCGTTATCGCAGCCTCGAAGCAGAGGCGGAGGTGCACAGCGTGTGGCAGCAGATACGGGACACGTTTCGGCAACAGTTAGCTGGTGACAAGCTTGACTGGATAGCGAACAAGACACGCCAGTTGGCCATCGAGAAACTGGAACACATGCAGCTTCACATTAACTCCTATGACAACGTGAACTTTGAGACACTTTATGGTAATGTCACCGTAGATCGATTAAACTATGTGCGCAATGTGCAGCAGGTGCTGCTAGCAGAAGCTCAGCGCAAACTGGAGAGGCTGCACAATCCGCCTACCTCGCTGGAATACACCGAAGTACTAGGCTTTACGCCCGCCTACAATATATTGGAAAACAACATAACGATTCCGGTTGCATTGCTGCAGCCACGCTATTTCTGGGATGCAAACTATCCGCAGGCCTTAAAGTACGGCACATTGGGCTATTTGTTGGCACACGAGATGACGCATGGGTTCGATGATGAGGGACGCAACTATGATGCAATTGGTAATCTGGCACCCTGGTGGGATGACAAATCACGCTATGAGTTTGAGGAAAAGCGCAAGTGCTTTCAGGCTCAATATCACACCTACAAATATGGAGGAGCTCGTCTGCCTGAGAGCGTAGATCAATCGGAGAACATTGCTGACAACGCTGGCGTTAAGTTGGCCTACAGTGCCTACCAACGCTGGCTGGAACAGCAGCCTAACGCAATTCTCGAGCAAGAGACATTGCCTGGCCTCGAGCTCAACCCTCAACAGCTGTTCTTTGTGGGCTATGCTCAGCTCTGGTGCGACGATGTTCAGTCATTGTTTAAGACATCTGTGGCCAATGTGGATAGCCATGCGCCGGGCATGTATCGTGTCATCGGTTCATTGTCCAATTTTCAGGAGTTCTCCTGGGTCTTTAACTGTTCACAGCTGGCGCCAATGGATCCAGAGTTTAAATGTGCCATTTACTAAAACACAATTTCTACTTACAAGAGTCCTTACTCAGTTTAATAAAATGTATTCTCATAATTTTATGGGTTTTGTTTAACATACATCCTGCTCCTATTTATATCCAGAAAGGATAGCTTTTCTTAACTTACAATTTTAATTTTTAGTTCATGGTATACATGTGACACCTTCGGTCGGGATTCAGAGGCGTCTCTTTGCCACATTTAAAAGCGCTGGCAAAGGCTTGCATATTAGTCAGCGCTCCCTGAACACGTAGAGCATTTGGAGTGCCTGTTGCCAGAAACGATTGCTTATCCCTGAACGGTTCGTTGGCATCGTTACAGTACAATTGTGCATAGCTGATGAAGAAGAGCTGCTGTGGACTGTGGCTGAGCTGTGGCAACGTCTCTGTAATAAATGCAGACGATGCAAGATTTTCCAAGTAGCTTTTGTAGGCAAGATATGAAAGCTGAACAGCTGTATTGTCCGCTATGTTGTCATCCTGCAGCTCAGTGGGAGAAAGATATTCACCATCAAAGCGGAGACGTTCATATTGATAACGATAGCAGGACTTTCGCTTTTTATACTCAACCAAGGATGTTTCATCCCAGTTGACTTTTTTATCAAAACTATGCGCCAGTTCATGTGCTATAATTGTGCCCAGGCTGCCATAGCGCAGAGCACGCGGATAGAAACGTGACCATAAAAAGTTTGGCTGCAACAGCGAAACAGGTAACAGCACCTGATTCTCCAGGACATCGTAGATGGGCAAAGTTGGCGTCACACTCGGCTCGAAAAACTGAGTGCTATAACTGAGAACAGCACGCAGATTGTATAGATATTCGAGCGGCTTTAATTCCAATTGACTGTAGCGCTCTGTAAAGTTCACATCCGGATGTCCATTGATTAGCAAGCGGGTAGCATTTAGCTGCTCCAGCAAATGACTACGCGTCGGAATGGACAACCAATCTGCCGCGGAGCCCTCGAGAGTGTCGTGAAAGCTGCGCTTGATTTGCATCCAGACTGCATTGATATCACTGAGTGTGGCTGCATCCCCATAGTGCTCATAGGCCATATTATTAAGCAGCTCTGGGAATCGCTGCCTGACACTGGCCAAGCATTGGGCGACAACTGGTGACGAGTGCTCGTAGAAGAAGTTCTGCAGCAGCTGATGAAATATATAGTTGGCCAGGACATGAGCTGGCGTCTGGGTTACAACGGACAGCAGGTGTGCCTGATAGCTGGCCACATGCTCGTAGAGCGTTTCCTCTGCTAATAGTGGACGATGCAGTGCCAGTTCCACATAATGTGTCAGATTAAATGTGGGTGCATATGCATTTGTTAGCTCCACGGTGGAGCGTGGCAGAGCAAGCGAACCAATTGGTCGACTTGCCATACCTTTGGCCAATAACATTTCCAGCTTGGCAAGTTCATGCGCAGTGCCTCGTGCCAGTGTCGCCTCCACACCCAAATGCTGCTCCAACTGTCTGGCAATTCTCTGAGCAACCGCGCTGCGATTCGGCTCCACAATTTGCTTTTCCGGTTGGCCAACGTACAAACGTGCTTCAGTTTTATTGAGTGCATTTGGCACCTTCTGCAAACGCAATATAATATCCAGTCCATACTTGTGCTTCATCTGCGCTACAGTGGCAAGCCAATCGAACTCACTTGCCGGCCACTGTTGACCCGGCAGCGACAAGACAGGCATACGTCCAAACTCAGCTGCAATCTCCAGCAACTGTTGGCGATAAACAGGTGGAGGCGTTTGCCGGAAGCGCAAGCAGCTGGCATAAAATTCCTTAAGCTTTAGCACAGCTCCATCATCAATATCCGTATCAGCTGGACGCTCGAGTAGACGTTGCTGCTTGTGCTTATAGCCACTGGCCAGCTGCTGTTGATAGTTAGTCTCGCGCGGCTTTGCCGCATTCGCCGGATTAATCTTTGGCCAATTGCCGCAGCTGTAGGCAAAGAAATCTTCACACGCATCTAACTCTGGCTGCATATAGCTGCGCATCTCCGCGGATTTGGCCAATCGCATAATTCGCTGCACGTAGGCGCTATCATTATGCTGCGATATAAGCTGCTCCTTTAGCTGCATGTGTGTGTCCAGCTCCGGTTGCGACAACAAATGGCCTTCCGCACAGCATCTGCACCACAGCAACGCAAGCACACTCGACCACCAACACCACATGCGTTCCATGGCTAAATAGCGACTAAAAGACGCCGTTCGCAACGCACTTTCAAGCAGCTCAAGTAAGCTACGTTCAGCGATTGAGCTTTTTCTTATCTGCATTAACTGGTCATTGGTCCGACGCCCAATCCAAGCACAAACACTGACAAAACTCACTAGGGAAGGCAACGTGATTAGGTCACAGCTCACGTTGCCATTTCTATACACGGTGTATACAAAAGTTATCGTAGTAAAATTATTAATTGCACTTATGCCAATTGAATTCTTAAACAAATCGTAATGCATGTAAAACTAGTATGAGTCAACAAATGTAAATGGTTAGAAAATTGATAGAATTTTCAACGAAATTAAACACATTTCTTACGCTTTTCTACAGTCGAACTGTCGTATAACAAAGTTTTCTATATAACAAATTAATTTCGAGAAACCTGCAATTTGGTCCAATCAAAAAAAATTCTTTACTACGAATTTTCTCTTTTACGAGGTTTTGAGATTCGTTTTATGAAAATTCGACTCTATTTTCAATAAATAATAATAACGACTTCTTGGCAACCATTTTAAACATTTGCTAAGTAGCCAACTTAAACGCAAAGCCACAAAATATTGCCAGGTACTTTTCCTTTCAGTTGTCAGATTTGGCAGGAAATTAAATTGCCTGTTCTATGTTGTTTTTTTTTTATCATTCTCCTTACAACGAAATAATAAATTGCGTGCAATTGCGACAATGTCGTCGAGAAAGTTTCTCAGCACCAAACTGAATGGATCGATATTTGCAAAATACATAATTATGTAACTGCCAAACAAGCTAACTTTGTCTGTTATTGTTGTTGCCACATGTGGCAAAGCTTGTGCATACTGGTTTTATTTCAATTGTTATTAGCTTGTCAAAGTGTCTGTCTCGCTTGATTTGATTAGCTAATAAGAGCATAAAAATTCGATTGCAAAACATGTTAAAAGTGGCATTTAATTTTGACAGAATCACGCTACACTCCCAAGGATATTTCAAATAAACTGCAAAGAAAAAGGTGCAACAATATTTATTAACAAAACTTATATGTATACTCTGATTTTGGTTGTTTGTCAACAAGATTAAATATTGAAACTAATCATCCCAGTAAATATGAAAAATTACTTAAATAAATTTTCATTAAACCGACATCTGTAATTTCAAAAAAACTATAAAATTCCCGAGTTCTCATTTGGTTAAACGACAACAGAACAAAACTTTTACAAAGTCCAAAATTGTAGGATTAACTTTCGAACTTGGGACCTTTCACAATAATTTATTGGTGGGTAAGTGCAGAAGTACGTACGAAAAAAAAAAAACAAATGTATCTAAATACTATGTACAGAGAGGTTGATTACTTGCAATTGTATTTTTTGCTTGCAATGCGTAAGTGTGGGTGTGTCAATTGTGGCGACAACATTAGTATTGATGGAGATAACCTTACGGGGTCGCATGCCTGCCTATACTGCGCTCAATTATCAACGAGTGCACATGTATGTTCATTCAGATGTGCTCTATATATTTAGTGAAATGGATGCGAGTCGTTCGCTCAGTCATTTGTTATGGACACAAGAGACAACAACGTCGCAACGCTAAAGATGCGAATCCAAACGATTGGCATGCTTTGGTTTATATTCTACGGGATTATGCTGACGCCGACTGGTCAGGCAGCGCCGAGCAGTGCCGATTATATAGCCGATAGCCAACAGAACGCCGTTTACATTGAGGAGGTGATGCGACAGGCCAAGGCAGCGGAAATGGCAAACTTTATGGACGAGAGCGTAGATCCGTGCTATAATTTCTATGACTTTGCTTGCGGAAATTGGGCGCGCATTAATCCGGCCTCAAGCATAACTCGGATGACAACTGGTTTGTTTGAACGTCTTACCGATGGACTAAATCGCAAGGTGAAGCAGACGCTGATTAGCGACAACAGTAACCTGGATACCGTCGAGGATGTGGAGGTTAAGAACTTTTTCCAATCGTGCACTGCGGTACAAGAAGTGGGCGCAAGTTATAGGCAAAAGATAAGGGATTTAATCGCCGAGTTTGGTTCCATGCCGGCGCTGGAGGGTCAAGGATGGGACAAAGCGAACTTTGATTGGCTAGAAACTGTGGCACGAATAGCACATCGCTATGGCCTGGTCATCATCATAGGCTTCGAGGTGGCCAAAGACTTTGCCAACAACGAAGTGAACGTCGCGTATTTTGGCCAGCAGGAGTTTTTCCTCGAAACGCGCGGCATGTATCTGGACAATCACACGGAAGTCTATCGTAATGTCTACGCTGCAAATATGGCCAATAAGCTGATTACTTTTTTGGGTATGAAAAAGAAGCTGGCTACTGCAACGGCTAAGGAGCTGTTGGACTTTGAGGTGCAGCTGGCCAAAGGACTACTCAATGAAGGCGATGGTCTTGGACTAAGTGACATTGCGGAGCTGACACCCGTTGCGGATATGCAGCGAGAATATGCGCCGGTTTTGAATGTGGAGCGGCTGGTGAACATATCGCTGGGCGAACAGATCACGGGCTCTGTTTACAACTATAATCCGCAGTATCAACAAAATGTGATTAAAGTGATTCAACGAACATCTCGGCGCATTATAGCCAACTATATATTTTATCGTTTAATTGACGAATTCGCCATGAATCCGGGCAAGACGCCAGCGGCTCGGCAGGATATGTGCATCGCAATGACCAAGAAATACTTTGCCAAGAATTTGGATAACATGGTCTACCGGCGCTATAACAACAATGTGACTGCATCGGATATCGATCTAATTTGGCGCCAACTAAAGTCCACATTTAAGCAAACACTGCAGTCGGATCAATCCCTCAACTGGATAACTCGGCAAACGCGTGAAACGGCAATAAATAAACTGGATGCAATGAAGCTTCAAGTGAATTCGCATGCAGATGAGGATCTGACCGAGGATTTTGCAGGCCTGCAGCTGCACCGTGAGGAATTCATTGAGAATCTTCGCCAGACGCGTATGCTGGGTGCCAGCCAGCAGCGTGATCTGCTGCATCAGCCTGTCAAGCCGCTGGAAGCTGGAGATCTACTAAGCTATACGCCTGCAAACATTCTCGTAGAGAATACAATTAAGGTGCCCGTGTCATTGCTGCAGCCTTATTACCTCTGGGCCGCCAGTTATCCCAATGCCATCAAGTTCGGCACACTAGCCTCGCTAATTGGCCATGAGCTAATACACGGCTTTGACGATGCCGGCCGCAAATTCGATTCACATGGAAATGTTTTTGAGTGGTGGGACGCAGAGTCTACGAGCAATTTTGTGGAGCGACAGCGTTGTTTTACGGATCAATACAGTCGTTACACGTACCATGGCATGCGACTGCCGAAGACGACGGCCCAATCGGAAAATATTGCGGATAATGGTGGCATGCGATTGGCCTATGCTGCCTATCGTAGCCTGCAGGACGCACTGGAGGAGACTCCGGAAGGACGCAAGCAGCTGCTGAAGGAGAAACTGCCAACGCTTAACTATACCAAAATGCAACTGTTCTTTATTAGCTTTGCGCAAATCTGGTGCAACGATGCCCACGAACGTGTACGCAATTTACAGTTATCAACGGATCTTCATGTACCCGGCGAATTCCGTGTCATTGGCCCTCTGTCCAATTTTGATGAGTTCGCCAAGGAATTCCAGTGTGCGTCGGGCACGCCCATGAATCCCCCAAACAAATGTAAAATATATTAACTTACTTTTCCTTTACAAATTGATGTGAAATTTTTATTCCTGAGATACAACATTTTCGTCTAAAGGTCACAATTTTCACAAGTTTTGACAGAGATTTTCAAGGAAATTGCCATTAGTGTTACTTGGCCTTAGTCGTTTTATTTTGTTGGCAGTATTTAGAAACTTGTGAACGATGTAATTTTTCTAATTTTTATTCTCTTTTAGTTTTCACCAAGTTATTTATTATTATGCTGAACGTACACTACAAAAATGTTTTTGTTAATTCCTTTGAAAGTAAGTTCAAAGACAACAATTTGTTATGGAATGTGCCAGGAATCTCCAACACACACACACATGCATACAAACAAGACATATTTAGCAAAACCTTTCGCTGCACACACACACACACCCGCCTATTTGTGGCGTAAGAAAGGTCGAAGCAAAACTATTTATGTGCATAAGTTGGTTTGTGTGCGCTTGCACTTGGCTTTGACCGTGATTGTTAATGCCATTTTGTAACGGGTCGATAAATGAGCAACAGACACCTTAACAAATGGCCAGGGGGGTGTGGGGGGATGTGGATATCAAAACACTCACCGTGTGTCAGTATGTTGATGGTCTCGTTGTGCCAATAGAAGAGACTGAGCAGGCAGCCTTTGAATGTCTGGAGGGGACGGTAGCCCTTGAGGACATATGGATTAAACTGTAAATATTTTGGCATATCCTGCCAGTGGAGCAGCTCGTCCAATTCGTTCATGCTGCTCAACTTTTTTGTGCCGCTCGAGCCGTTCGTGCCAGTCGTTGGTGTTGCTGCTATTGTTGTTATCGTTGCAGTTGCAGCTGCATTTGTTGTTGTTGTTGTTGCTGTAGCTGTCGATGGTGCTGTAAGCAAGGCAGACGTTGGCGTTGTGGAAGCGTTTGTGGAAGACGTTAATGTTGTTGCTGTTGCTGTTGTTGTGGAATTCAATGACGTTATCATACACTCCGAATGCCCGCACTCCACTCCAGCCACAATATCCTTGAGCCCATTCATGGCATGTAAGTCGGAACTGGAGCCGTTGCCATCAACCGTTTCATTGCTGTTGCCGCGCGTTGTGCGAACCGGCGTTGGTGGCGGCGTTGCCAACATGGACTCCACGTTGCTGCCCACACAGTTGGCAATTTCAGCTGTTGTTGGAGTTGCAGCAGTAACAGCCACAGCTGCTGCTGGTGCGTACGCTGGCGGCGGCTTCAACTTGGATTTGCGGATTAGTTTGCTGGCTTTGGATTTGGCTGCCTCGGCGCTAAGGTCAACGACAACGGCAGCAGCAGCAGCGGCAGCAGTGTCCATGTCCTTAAGGATAAGCGCACACTGGTTTGAGGACACTTAAATTGGCGGCAACAGCAACTGAAATCAAAAGTCGCAATTTATGAATTATAAACCAGGGCGCAGAGCTATAAAAACGCTAGAATCCACAATCACACACACACGCAATCGACCCTTTATGTGTTACGTATACGCCTCGTGTGTCCTGTGCCAAAAAAGCACGTGCTTACGTACGAAAAAAATGAGACCAGGACAATGTCAACACACACTCACAAACTGGCCGCAGCTGCCTCGTGACCCAAAAAAGAAAGGATTGCGCGTATAATACACAAATATATACATAAGAACATACATACATAGTATGTACATATGTATTTTTGTGTGTGCGGGTGAGTGTCATTTTGTTTTTTTTTTTTGATTGTTTGTCTTAAGTTAGGGGCCAGTGATATATTTTTATTGTGAATCACGCGACTTTGCAAAGGCCAGGCTGCTATACTGCTTCAGTAAAAATCAATAAGTTATACTTACTTCTGGCATTCGCAATTGTTAACTCTGTGTACAATAATGTAATTTAGCAAGGCAACAAACTTTTCCAAAAAGCAAAAACAAAAAATAAAACAATTATTATTTGCAGCAGCGAAAGATTTCGTTGTATTATTTTTTCAAATTTTTTGTGGAAGCGATTAGGCGGGGGTGTGAACACGTTTTGGATAACTTTACACGCTGCTGCTATGAACTTTGACTTTGGTTGTGGCTACAACGTCTCTGACGTAGACGCGGCATTCCGTTTCGTAAAAACACCCGCAATTAATTATTTAGCCATAATTGAAGAGCGTTTTAATGTTGATTTGTTAATAAATATTTAATAGTTCAATTTTCCAAATTTGCGGAAACGGAGCACACTATACAAGGCGGGAGCAGGCGACGCAGCGCACGTTGGCGTAAGCACGTCAATATCTGACTGAGGATATGTACGATAACGATACCGTTATACCGTGTGTTGTTATGCAATTGAATTGCCAGTATTTTCTTTGGGCACCGTCAAGAAAAAAGAGCGCGCGCGCACTTCATATCACAGCTGATGAATTTTGAAAAATATTACAGTGGCAACTCTGCATACTGATTTACCAGCACTGGCTATTGTCGGCATTGGTATGGCAGCACTAATCCGCAAGAAGCAGAGCACGTCAGCTGCTAACCCGCTTGGCTTGGTTGTAATTCAATTTTTCTTAACCAGTTACATAGGCATTGCTTTTTTTTGTAAGCTTACAAACAAAGCAACCTATGTATCTGACAATATTTAAAATGTGCCTAATAATTAAAATATGTTAGCAAAGTGCCTGCACCAAGCAGACACAAGTAAGAGCAAAGAAAGAATTGCGCCAAAAAGTACAGTAATTAAACAAAAAGGGATCAAGTGCAATTTGTTTTCCAACAAATGACATCGAAAATATCGCAAAAAGCGTATCATACTTGGCAATTGCTAAATCGGGTGGTTGGTGGACTGTGGAGTCGTTTATATTTGACTCGATCGCCGTTTCTTGCACTACCAGCACCGCCAACAAAAACGCACACGCTAAAAGAGGAAGAGGTAATTACAAGCAAACAGATATGTATGAATTTTCTTTCGGCATATCTGAAAACATACAAACACACGTGCCCATGCATGTATGTGTAAGTTTCGGCCGTTGCGGCTACCTGCTGTCTCAGGCGATATCCACAACGTACAAAATAACTTGAACAACGCAACGAAGCGAGCGGCTGTTTAGCTTTGTTGCCGCGCTGCTTTCTCAGCTGCTGCCGCGTTGCCACACCTTAAAATTATTCTTCATTTGATGCAATTAGAAAAACAATCCTAAAGCAAACATTTTTAAAAAACTCGCGCTTGATAAGTGATATATATAATAAATATATATAAACAGAATTTTATCGCTTGCTGCGTTTGTTTTGAGCAAGTTGGCAGCTTTATTATTTGCTACGACAAGATGGCAGCTCTCAGCAGACGTGGTGAATTCAATGAAAGTGACGTGAAATATGTGTAGAAAAAACACGATTTTCACAAAAAGAAAATCTAAATATTAAAGTGAAGAGTGTAAATTTAAGACCAAAAATCAGTTAAAAATTAAGCTAGAGTCAGTACCTGCAACCTTGCAGTTAACACTTGCGTGCCAAAAGTGTTCAAAAAGCAAAACAGGCAGCTGCGTAAATTAGACTAGACGCTTTGTGAAGCGGCCACCAACAACAATAGACAATACATACAAAAATCAATTTTCGCGCTGCTTTTTGGGTATTTATTGCATCAGCAGAACAAGTTTAGTGTGCTCCATAATCCTAAAGCAACTGAAAATCAAGCTATAAAGGTATGCAAAGCCAAACCCCCTTCGTTTTACTTCTCTGCTTAAAGTACAGGCAAAAGACCACACACACACACACACGCGTGCATTAGCATTGCTATTGAAACACACACATACAAGCATGATGATACTCACCTTTGACTGTGGTTTGAGTAAATGTAAAACACACTGCTTTGCTTTAGCTCTTCAGCTGAATTGAATATATGACGTAGTCACAATGTATTTGTGTGTTTGTACGAAAAATGTCCATTCATATGTAATAAAAAATAATTTATCCTTTTATTGTGTGACTTAACAGATGCCACGAACAAGGAGACGCCATCACTCGAGGGATCGCTCCTCAGCCGGCACGCGAGACAAACGTAGACGACTCGATACTGGCGATCTATCGCCACCCTTAGTTGAAGCGCCGTCGCCGTAAGTTGCACATTTCTTCTTATACAATGTACATAAATACAAATATCTTTCTGTATACATATGCATCCCGGGGCAAAATATTGCTCAATAAACATATGCAAACCAGAAACGACAGCAACAAATTTGTGAATCTTTCAGTATTTGATGCATTATTATATTTTGTTCTTTTTAAAAATAGTCCGCGCATAACGAAGACACATCACACCAGATCGGCAGCAAAACGCAGAAGGCATGAATTGGATGCAAACACATCTCATATAACCAAGGAGCCGACGTAAGTAACATCAAATGCCTTTTCTTTTCTCAGTAATCAAAGTATTTCTTGGCTTATTGCGTAGAAACAAAATAATATATACCAAATATTAAGTAATCGATTAAGGGGAATATGCTACAATGACAATGTTTTGTTTTATTACATTATATAACCATATCTTTTTGCTATGAAGTTACACAACTTTCGACATTTACACTTTATAATTGTGATACTCAAATGCCACGCAATACCCCTGCCACAAAAGTTTTGCATTATATTTATATTCAATGATTCTTTTGATTGAGACAGAGACGGGGTGTCGTCCTGCCCACGCAGTGACTCCTGCAGTGTGTTTGTTTTCTTCTCTGGAATGGCTTTTAAATGGCCATTTCTTTAATAACCCAGGCAGTAAAAAGCACGCAGCAGCCAAGTAGTCGCAGCTCGCACATCCGACCATATATGGCAGGTGAAATCTGGTCTGGTGTTCCTGTAAGTGTCACAAGTTGAGATTGAGATTGTCGAGTCGAGTCATTCGACTCCTTAGTCAGCTTACTGTTAAATTTATGCAGTGATTGCGATTTCTTTGTGCCAACTGCAATTAACCCGCTTTAGCTTTGGCGCGTGTGGGCGTGAATCCTGCCCGTTGCATTTCCTTGCTGCAGTTGATTTAATTTATTTGCCTGCGTATTTAAAACATATTTGCATATTACTCAAAGCAACACAGACAACGGCGACTGAGGTGCGACGTTGTCGCATTTATTATTGTTTTGTTTCACTTTATTTATTTTTTTTAAACTTGGCCTGGCCTTTTTTGGCATGGCCTCAGCCACGGCCGCAGCATCTGCTGCCGGCTCTCTCCCCCTCCCTCGTCATGTTTTGGTTGAGTTTGGCTTAATCAGTGTCGCGTTTTGTAATTTATTTGCCACTAGGCAGCAGCAGCAGCGCAGCGTCGCTTTCTTTGTCGTAAACTTCTGGAATTCATGCGCAACAGTCGTCTTGTTTATTAACCTTTTAATTTTTTGCAATAAAAACCCGCTTGCCAAGTGTTTACCAGTACCCAGATTAATTGCTCAAGCGGCGGCTTGGCTGCCTCATTATTCATCCGACACCTTGCAACGCGGAAGTGTCAACATAAACTTAGCTAACCAAAAAATTTAACACACAAAAAAAAAAGAAATCAACATTTCATTAGCTGGAAATGAAAAACAATATTCGCCTAAAGATATTGTTAGTTTTAAGTCAGATCTTTAAATCTAAAAACTTTTTTGTGTGTCAAGAAACTTTTAACGAATTGTTTTATTTTTATTTAAATACATATAATTATTGCAATTATTTCAAGACCTTCAAAACAAATCATATCTTAACTCATTGTACTTACTCGAGATCACTACGTATGACACCAAAGGCTATTTAACAAACTCAACTGTTAATATGAATATGAATACTTTTGAAAATTAGAGATGCTTTCTTCGAGTTGTTCAAATACACTCGGACTAATAAATTATTCGCTGACTTGCCCATTTTTGGCTACAGGGTATATAAATTACACACAAGTGTCAAAGCGCTGCCGCATTTCCGCTATTTATTGAATTTTTCGCTTGTTGATTGCACAAAAAACATATTAACAATTTCAATTGTTTAAATGTATTAATTTTGCGTGTGTTTGCTTGTGTGAGTGGAGCTGTCAGTTGGACGCAGACGCATTTCGTACGCGCTACGGCGAATTGAACATGCGGCGATTTGATCGTACTGTAAACTGGAAATGCGCAGCGTCGACAGCGATGTTAGCAGCAGCATCAGCAGCGGCGCTTCGTGAGCCTCAAGCAAGCAGCCGACAACCGACACTTGTTCGCTGCGGACTTGTCGCACGAAAGCTCAGTCGCAACGACAACTTGCAAGCGAATGGAGGTGCTGGCTTCGGACAACGCCGCCGTGCAGCCTCAACATCAGCAGCAACAATAAATACAACAAACAACAAGAGCACAGTGCCTTTATGAAAGAAATGTAAAAAAAAGAATATAAATTGTGAAAATTGTGTGTTTATAATTTACAACAAATGCAGCTGTCAAGCGTGCAATTTGTTTGTGTGCGTGTGTGTTGTGTTTATGTTAAGTGCACACTGAAATAGTTGCAACAACAATATTAATAATTTTCGCTTATGCATCCTGCAATGATCAACATACTTGTTGTTTATTACTGAGCAATTAAATTCGTAGAAATAAAATTCATAATCATTTTCAATGCTGTTTGCCCAAATTCCACACGACCGACCGCCTTTGGCCTAAAAGTTGACTTGGTTGGGTTAACTAACGTTTTGATAAGATATGGCAAAGACGACGTACAGACGCCAACAAATGCATACATAGAAACGTTCATATACTTATAATTGTACTTGTTTTTATATGTAAATAGTAAGTAGTAGCTGTTATCGTAAGCGGACATACTGATTATGACTGGCTGCAAGGGATTTGAACGCATTTCCGATGTTCTACATTTCGTATATACGAATCTCTCTTTGCATTACTCATGGCGATCGTTGCTGTCGTCACTTGAGTCATTAGCCAAGTTAACATCAACAAAAATAACGATAACAACAACAGCTGAAGCAGCTGTAGTTGTAGCTGTCGCAGCAAGTTGTCAGTTGGTTCAACTTTTGTTGACCCGTTTGCGTTTCCTTTTTCAAATCAGGTGAAAAAAGTAAAAATTGTAAAAACTGGTCGGAGGAGGACCTGTTGTGCTGTGTGGCGTGTAGCCGCTGCATGCCACTTTCTACCAATGTTTTCGTAAATTGCATAAAACCAAATAAACTGGTTGGTCTTGAAGGCTTCCTATCAATGAACTTGTCAATTGGATTTGCCTTTTTTTGCTGACGCACATTGGTGGGCGGGCGATGGATAGGCTAAATCGCGGTTGGGTTCAGGGTTAGTTTCACAGCTAATTTAATTTTTGCAGTGTTGATGACATGTGCAACAAAAGCAGCAATAAATGTGGCCAAGCCAAGAAGTCGCACAAATGCAATCGTTCCACAATAATCATGTGGCACAGCTTTTGTGCTCAAGGGGTGACTGGGGTGAGGGGTGTCACTGTTGCACTGTAAACTGACTGACACGAACGAAATGAGAACGTGTTAATTACACAAAACTAACACACAAAAAATTGTGAAAAAACTGTTCGATAATTTATTGAAATAAAATGAGTTGAGTTTAATGGTGAGGAGGAGAAGGGTAACTGTCTGTAACTTGGGTTTGTCAGAGCGTGTGTGTGTGTGTCTGTGTGTGTACAGCATTGAAAATTAAATTAAAATAAATTGCGCCACTTTAAATAATGTTTGCAGATATAAAGATAAAGCTAGATATAGATGAAACAGAATTGAAATTTCGCGAGCGCGTTTAAAGTAAATGAAATTCATAACGTTTAAATTTGAAACGCCTATAAAAACAACAACAATCACATCGAAGTTTGTCAATAACAAACTAAAAAATAAATAAAAAAAAAGCAACAACAACAACGATTTGTATTAACAACAACGAACGCAAATACAAACAAAATGCCCATCGTTGGACAGCAAAATGCTAGCGGCTTTCGTCCGTATAGCTCCTTTCGAGTGACTCGTGGCACACACAACAGCAACAACACCAACAATGGCAAAACTGGACAACAACCTTTAAGCAGCAATGGCGTCAAAAGACCAGCAACATCAACAACAACAGCAGCAAACGGCAAAAATAATGCAGCTTCTAGCTCCAGTTGCTCTTCATCGTCCTCACTCAATCAGCAGCAGTTGGGTGTTACAAACGGTTTTAGCCGACAGCAGCCCTGGCGCAGCAGCTATTGCAGCAGCAATCGTAGATTACCAGAGACACTGCCAATGCCAACACAGCAACGGAACGTTAAACCTTTAACACCCAAGCTAATCAGGCGCATTGAAAACACTTGTGCCACAAACACAGTCAACTCTCGCTATGGCAAACCGCGAGCACCAGCGCCGCCTTCAAACAGAAAACAAAATACGACAATACTGCAGCCAGCTGCAAATCCGCCACAAAAACGCGCATATCAGGCCACAAATGGCCGTTGCGCCAAGGAGAACTGTCCGACGACACCGACAACGACACGAAATACACATCGCTCTTGCAAGAATTATCCAGCGCCGTTGCCGCCACAGCAGCAGCAGAAGCGCCAGCAATCCAATGATCTCACAGCGTTGAAGGCCACACCGTTGGCACAACGACGACAGCTGCCGGCAACGCCCAAGCTTAGTCTGAGGCAACGTGCCGCACCAGCCGAGGGCGGTGGCTCATCGACGGGCTCAAGCGATTCGCATGATTCGCCCAAGCTGAAGAAGGCCTTCTCTAAGAAGTTTCCACAGGGTCTGCCATTTGAGGATGAGTTTTATGGCAGCCGCAATCGATCCTATTCACAATCCTCCAGCAATTATAGTTTCTACAGCTCGGTGGGTGCAACAACCACGCCCCACGACGACGATGATGATGATGAAGATGAGTTCCAACGCAAGCCTGCAACTGATGAATCGCTCTATGTGGACTTCTCGAAGGTGGTGCATAGCCACAAGCAACAACGACAATATGTGCCAGCCAGTTCCTGGATACGCGCCTCACCCGATCACAATGAGTTGCGACGCAGCCAGCAAACGCAAACTAGTCGCAATAATGCTGCTACAAACCTAACTCCAGTCCAGCAGCGAAGAAAGAGTGCCAAGTATGCGCGCTCCATGCACGACTATCTCTATAGCGATGATGCGAACGACACAACGACAAAAACAACAACAACGAAGCATCGACTCTCGGTGGTGGATGAGCCCGAGGATGGTTATTACAGTTATGCGGCGGGTACACCCGAACCGCAAACACCGCCTACACCTCGTACGGACATTTATGTGGCCGCAGCATCGTGGGCACCCAAGCCGCTCTATCCCGACCGCGTGCTGTTGCCATCGACTGACAACAATAACAACTGCAATCTCAGGAATAAGCAGCAACAACCACCGCAACAGCAGCAAGCGCGACGTCGGTCCGAGCACTTGGGTTCCACGACGTGTGAGTATAAGTGAGTATCTCTTAGGAGCATGCGGAAATTGTTTAAAGCTAGACTCAAGTACCTGTGGCTTCTCATTTGCCTCTCATCTGCCTCTCGTCTGCTGCTGAGTAAGCGTTCTTCTGTCAGCTTTTAATACTTAAGTTGTTCCTCATATAAGTTGACGTTTGTTCATTTTATGGTCTTTGGTCCGTTCTCTTTCTACTTCGGCCAAATTTGGTCAAGCATGTCGCCCCTACTTATAATGCTTGCGGAACGTCGCTCAACTCATTAAGCAAACTAAGCGCCGCTTTATACGCTACGTTTTCGTCAGTGCTTAAAAGAGTTTTAATGTTGTTCTACGTGCCGCCGGCAGCGCTCGGGCCCTCTACAGCTCTGGAGAGGCACACTTCATTTCAAGTTAGCGTTTTGTTCAGTTATAACCTCATTAGCAATACAAATTTTAGTACCTAGTCGATCCGCAAAACCCTTAAGAGGTCTCAGCGCAGATAGAAAAGATGGGCTTTCATATTATAGCCATTTCATATTAGGCATTCCTTGTCTGCCAATCTAGAGAATAAGTTTTCAAAGTTAACGTTAGAACTATAGAATAGATTTTCGTTAAGCTCGCCAAAAAAAAGTATATATGTAAATATATTTATAGCTTCGATTTAAATGAATAATGGTATATTTTCAAAGTCAAATCTTGAAAATAAAAGTTCTCAAATTGCTTTTATTTTGGGATTATAAAAGATTTGTGTTGTTAGATCTTATTTCAAGTATTTGACCTGCAATTATGTCAGCAGCTGGCTCCAGGGTTCTTTCTTAATCTTGTTATCCACTCGAAAATGGTTCCAAAAAAACGATTTATAGGGAGGGGCTCAAATACTTCAGCTATGCCGTAGTCATGGCTTTTGTTTTAGTTGTTGCTTGTGCATAGATTTTTGTGCTTCTGTTTTGCTCTCGGCCCCGTTTATCTGACGTTTATCGCGCTCCAAAACAAACCGGACTTCTCTCCATAGTCCATATACGCCTTTAATCGATGCGACTACCGCCGGCAGAGCAACAACAACAACAGTAAGAACAATAAAGTTGACTTAACGTTGTCTTGACTTTTGAGCTCAATATTCTCGAGCAGTTTCCGACAACTGCAAGGCAAGCCGAAAATTTACACATGCAACGTTTTAGTGCCTGCCTGCCCACCTCCCCAAACTCACATTTCCCCGTGCCATATAGAATCCCCTTAAAATGACAAGTTGGGGATAATGTTGTTGTTGCTTATGCGAAATGATTTATATGTATTGGGCTTATATTGACTTCCTATAAATGCACTCAGACAGCCAAAAGGTGATTGACTACAATAAAAACAGCAACAACAATAATAATAATATTAATATTAATGCATTATATAGTATAATCTGTGCAAACTGTTTTTGTATACTTTATAAAATTTCATTGCTTCCTTTTTCACGATTTTGTTTTTGTTGATCGAAAACATAGAGTGGAACAACGACCAGTTGCCAAATTTGATTTTTTGGCTTGGTGTTAATTTTGATTAACTGTTTGTTTGTTTTTTGTTAACTGTAATGGCCGGCATCGGCCTGTCTGTCCGGCTTTGTGTGTGCACATTGTTGAGTATGGAGTGTATAGAGTATACATTACATAACGTTCGTTGAACCGTGCAAAACCGCGTGCGATCTCTGCTTCAATAATGAACGACTGCATTCCGGACAGACGACCAGCAACAAAACTTGGACGCTGACTCAGCTCTGCTCCTGACATGACCAAGCGTCTGTCCCTGACGCACAAAGCAGCAACCACTTGACAGTTTCTCTCACTGTCTCACTGTCTGTCTGGTGCTTTATTTGCAGTACTTGCAATTTGTTTGATCGCTTGGTGTATTGACATTGCTGTGGTGTTTGCGCAAACGCAACCATTGACCTTGGCGCTGGGCAAACTCACAGGCTTACGGTAAACGCCCACGTTTCGCATTGCTGCCGCCCAGTTTGTTTTGCATATTGCCGTTACTCATGCGCCCCATGAGCCCAATACGATATCATATATGCCTGTTGAATAGTATTTATTTTTTGTATCAGTTCTTTTTATTTAAAATAGTATTTTTATTTTATTTGTAACGGCAGTTCGTTTTGTCATTTATGGTTAGCGACAATAAAAATCACAAAAGTTGTTGTCATCGCTTTGCTTTAAGCACTGTCCAACACAAGCCAAAAAATCCGGTTTCTCATTATGTTTCACTTAAGAAATACTGACCTCTACTTTAAACAATGTGAATAAAATGAAACAGATCAAAAAAATATTTAAAAAAAAAAAACCAAAAACTTTTGTTAAAGATTCTTATAAAGTTATTCAAGTTTTGCCAGGGCTGCGTAACATTCTAAAAATCGAACAAAACAAATAGCAAATTGTGTCCGATTGTTGAAAGATACAAGAACTATCAATAATGGTGGGTTGTCTAAACATACTGATTGCTGAAACAATCACAATTATGTGTTGAGTTGTTACTGCTTTCGATAATTTTGTACGTGACTTTAACTGGTTTATTTATGTATGTTGCATTATAATTATTATTATTTCTGTATAATTGCGATTTATGGTTTTATTTTGTGTTGTTGTTTTTTTCTTTTACCATTCCTATAAGCAGCTGCTAGTGGTTTTTCATCTCATCCATTTCTTGATTTGTACGCCGCATAAGTCATAGTGACGCATGCGTTCACAGTTCAATGGAAGCACAAAATCGAACAACAATAATAACAAATTATTAACGCTTTTTATTATGCATTTGTTGTTGGCTTATGTACCTGGCCGATTGAACGGCGGTGGGGGAAGGGTTAGAGATGTGGATACATTTGTACTGTACGCTTTTGCTTAATGTATTTATGGCATTTTCAGGGTCAGCACAAATAAATTTCTCGCAACGCAGCAAAATGTTTGTTCGCAGTTGTTGTTGTTTGTGGTGTCTGCTGCTGGTGGGCTTAAAGTGTCTCAGCTGTGGCAGGCAGTGCTCTCTATGTAAATCAAACGAAAAACTGGTTTTCGTATGATTAATTAAATAATTTAATAGCACACTCAAGAGTCAAAGAAACTATTCTCAGCTGTGTCGATCGACAAAGTCTTCTCGTAGCATACAAAACAAATCTTGTTGCGCTGTCAATCTTAAGATGTTTGTCACATACTAAGCTCACATAAATCTGATGGAATACGCTTGGTCATAGATAAGCTGCCTTGCAGACGAGCTATTTATTAACTTGGTCAAGACAAAGTCATTATGTGCATGTCTAATTGCTAAGTTTGTTGAGTCATGGGGGATTTTGTCTTGATAAAAAGTTAATTAGGCAATAAGAGAATTGGTCAAGGCCACAAGAAATTTAGACAGTCGCGTGTTTACTGATCCCAGGCAAGTTATTAGTATTGTATTTCTATAAATATATCCAGTCAAGAATACCCTAGAAAATGGGCTGGGCCACAGCTTGTGAGAAATCATAGCTAGTTGCGAGAAATCAATACCTATGGGTCGTTAACACATTTCAAGGTTCTGAGGAAATACAGAACTATATTAAAATATAGGTGCGACTGTCAATCGGATATTGCTCAATATTATGGCATCATAAATCTAAACGATATATCTTATCACATTTACAATAAATTTCCATAACGCCCTATTAGAAATCAATAGCAGTCATAATTTTTAACATTGATAAACGAATCAATGTTTAATAAAATCTGAGCATACTATATTTTATGAATATATCACATGACTGCGTAATTACCGTACCTAATTGATCATTTCTATATTATATTATCACCTATGCTAAATTTTTTCTTCCTTGAGTCATTTTTGAATAACTTCATATTTTGTCTTGAATATGCTCTAATTAAATTACAAGCGAAGAAACAAATCTGTTGCTTTAGGCCAAATCACTTGCCTGGCCAATTGCCTTATATAACACCACCCAAATCGGGCAGCTACTTAATGAGAGCTTGAGTTTCGTGTGTGCAAGTGTTAACAGTTTCGCATGTCCAAAATCGAACGTTTCATCATTAATATCCAATTAAAGTTAGCCATAAATGTTGTCCTAATTTGCACGAGTCGCTCCATCAATCAAAATCCAGTCCAGAAATACAATACATTGAAATAAGTTTGACAATGCGGCCTTAACCGGGGGTAGATCAAAAACTAATAACGAAAAACAATTAACAGCATATTATTAACATAGATGTTGGCTTTATTATTATTATGATAAAAAGCTCAACATGTTTGACAGTTCTATGTTGGCTTTACGTAAAAATCTATCAACACATTGCTTATTTACGGAAGTACAAAATCAATAAAAACTATTCTTGAACCGACTATTTATTTGGCAACTCTCGATTAACTTATGCTCCTTATAACTACCGTACAGCCATAAGAGGCGTTTGCTTCTGCTGCTGCTGCTGTTGCCTAGACCAGACGACCAAGTCAAAGATCTTTTGTTGTACAGCGGATGCTGGCCAACAGCCAAAATGCCATGAGATTTGAGCCTACATACAAAACCGGGCGCTGACTTCTATTGACTGTAGTTTTATTCAAGCTGATTTGAAGTGAGCGCAGGCGTTGAGCTTTTTTGTTATGTTTAAAGTATATTTTTGCCTGTATTTGTGTGCCTCTGCAGCTGTGTATTCTCATGCATGTTTGTGTGCGTGTCAGTGAGTGAGTGTAACGTACTTGTAGTCAAAGTCACTTTCAGCTTCGTTACGTTCTCATAATATTTGTGACCAAATTTAGAGGCGCTCTCGCAAGCACGTGTGTGGGCGCCTATAAACCGAAACTCAAATCAAATGCTTGTTTTGTTGTCATATTTTGCTTGTCTTTCAAAAAATAAAATCAAATAAAATAAAAATCACTTGAGAGCAGCTGTTTTTAGCTGTGTATTTACCTTATTTGCATAAGATCTTGTCTCCACTTCTTGGCGGCAGCGCCTGCCTAGGTCAGTTATCGGATCGTTGGATCAGATCGGTCGTCTGATTCATGCTAAGATCTTGGGCTGCATGGCGGCCACTGACTTGTCGTCTGCCCACCCACCCGCATGTGAAGCTCACTTGGGCGTGTCGCTATATGTTTTATGTGTGTAAGTTCCATTGATGTAATATGGCTACCGTTGCTGTTATTGACACAGTTTCTAGCCTCGCTGTGCCTGACTTTGGGTTGTTCAGCTTAGTACTTGAAGCTGTTTGTACTGGAGATTAGTGTGCCGTGTCATAGGCCTTGCCATTTGGCCGACGACTTTTAAGACTTATGACGACGACGCACTCTCAAAGGCATGTCGCTTGATCCATGGTGGGCAGAAAGCCAGCCACAGCCATCCGGCCAAGTTGATTAACTTGATTGGTAACGCAAATTCGCATATTCGCCAACACACACACACTTACACATACTCTCGATTAACGCTCAGCGGGTCTGGTCCAAGAACCCAACGGGGAGGCAAGGCAACAATCAGATAGACAGATATTCAAACAGCTTAGTGCTGTTAAGTAGCTTTCCATGTCGACTCCATTTACTGTCCAATTCTCTTGGTTGGCCACTTTTTATACATGTGGCTTATAATTCGACAGTTGCTGCTGGGCGTTACGTCAAGGACGGCCATTCATCTGTTGTCGGATGTATGTACACAAACACTACATACATGCTTATATAAAAAGTATTAAGTAACTCATAATGTGCGTGTGTGTGTTGAACTTGATTATTAATTACCTCACATTCTCGATTTATCTTGTGCTTACAGTTTTGATGACAGCCTCTCTTCATCGCGACGTCGCAAGGAGCGATCCAAGCGATCGCATCGTAAATCGCCGGCCACTGGTCGGCGTCAGCACAAGTACCGTTACAGGGATGAAGCATCACACTCAAGCTCAAGGCGCCGGCATCGTGATCGGCCCAAGGATGAGCGTGACAGTGGGCGCAACAATCGCCAATCGCAAGCTAAGGTAAAAACTTTTCATTTTCTATACATCATACCAACAAAAAAAAACAAAAAACGAAATGAACGATTTTTTACTGAAAATAAACACTAAAAGAATAACTATGGTAAAAGGAAAATTAAGCAACTTTCATAAACATAAAAGCTCGCTAAATGCTAGCTAATCTATTATATTATATAGGTAAAATTGATCAACTTTTCTTAGTATATATGTATTTTTTATAGCATCTGGCATACCGTCTATGCTTGCCAATTTCGTTGTTTTTCAATGTTGCCTTTGAGTTTTGTTTTTCTTTTTTTTTTTTGTTGTGGGTCGTGATTTTTATTCAGTTATCAAATCACTGCCCACCCCAACGTGATGCTGTTTTTCAAGCGCTATTTGAAAAAATCTCAACTAACTGCCCAGCAGTTTGAGGAATCCCAAATACCATGTTATTTAAAAATGCGCCAGCTTCCGGCACCGCAACGCATCGATCATTATCGCGATCTGTTGCTGGAGTGCTCATCGCTGCGCTTTACACCCTACACGGACGAGGATTGGATAGTTGTCGAGTATTTTGCCGATCACGACAGTGATTACCTTGTAAGCTATCGAAAAGCGTTTGATCCCTTACGTTCCTTGCGTAAAATTGAATTGTTGCATTGTCTTGTGCTTGAATTGCTTTCACACCTGTACCTTGTAACGATTGTTTTTTTCCTTATTTTAATCATACGAATAACTAATACATAGAGATGTTTCTAGACTCTATTTTCGTTGCTCTCTGAGAGCTCGTTGCACTTACGCATCACTTGAGTCTTATCACTTGCAGTGGTGTGCTAAATTTGTTATTACATTTTAATCGGACGTAAGAAAGTGACGGGACTTAAATATAAAATCAATCTGAACTCTCTCTCAATAAGTTGCCAAACCACAAAAACTACTCATTACTAGAAAATAAAAATACAAGTAAATATGGTAAATATAAAGTTACAGCTGAAAAAACTTATGCTACACAGCAGTTCTAAGCGTAACTGTACTTAATTGAATTAAACAAAAATTTTCAACTAGTTCAAGGTGGTAATAGCTTTTGAATTTTTGAGTGCCTGATAAGAAAAGTCATGCTAAATTTTACAAATATTATATGTATGTATCTCAACGTTCGTTGTATATTCGTTGGTGTTGCTGATGATGAAGATTATCTGCAAAAATTAATTGTTCTGCCCTCGGCATGCCGCGCTGCCATCCTCGCGTATTTTTGTTCAATTGATCA
Organism: Scaptomyza graminum; assembly: GCA_018901835.1. NCBI lineage: Eukaryota > Metazoa > Arthropoda > Insecta > Diptera > Drosophilidae > Scaptomyza > Scaptomyza graminum. Next base: position 1,949,445 of record JAEIFL010000290.1, read on the forward strand.
TTTGACATTAACTTGTTGACTCACGGCGGGCGGCAGTCAGTGGCCATTGCGACGGCAATTAAGTGGTTTAAGCACACACAACGCTTTGTAGATTGCCTCGCGCATAGAAAGGAACGCTTGTCAAGATTCAGTACTTTCGTCAATTAGAACAGCAATTCAAGCGGAATGCGCAAGAGACGGCGCCAACTTCAAATGGCACACACAACGATTCGAATTGGAACGAGGCGGAGGACTTGGAGGATGATGGTGATAAGGCTGAAGTGAGCCGTTGTTTGCTTTTAAAGCGGCAACGTAATCTATTCGATTTGGTCGCACTCTGCGATATGCCCGTCAATCGTTATGCCGGTGACAGTTGGATTGTTGACGAGTACTTAATCGATCACCTTGATGATTATCTTGTGAGTGAGCCAGAAAAATGAGAGTGAGAACGATTAGCTTTGTTCTCTAGCCCCCCTTTTGTTGTATGTTGCATGCTCTACACACCACCCCATTGCCAACCCCATCGCAGCAAACTTACGCTCACTTTTACTCTCTCCCAGTGTGTGTCACACACTCTCTCTCTCTCTTTATCTCTCTGAGATCAGCGTAGTGCGCCTGTCTGTGGCCAGCTGATCGTTGCGCGCGCAGCTGCTTCACCTAGCGCCTCTGTTTGCCATTTGCTCAAAAACCGATTTTTCGCCGTCGTCGCCAGTGGGGGAAATTAAAAATATACCAAAGAAGAAATCCACTTCTCTTGCTCGGGATGTGTTTGGGTATTTTTTTTCTTATGTGTCAGTTGAGCATTTTCCAAATCTGAAACAGAAACAGATACAAATCTTCGTTTGTCGGCTGTGTATCGTTGCCCATCGCCCGTCGGTTCGTTCTGGCCTTTAGCTAACGTGTAACGGTACGTGTTCTTCACGCGTCTCCTCCGCTCTTTCGCTCCATTTCTCTTTCGTTCTGCTTATCTCTCTCTCTCTCTAGCTCATTAAATATTGCTCCTGCTGTCGCGAATTTGTTTATAATTTCATGTGTATTGCGTGCGTGCAATGTGTGTGTGTGTGTGTTTAGTATAGGAAAAATCTTGCTAATACTGCGATTACTTCACATGAATGTTTAATGAAAACTCATTTGGCTTTGAGGAAAAGCAAATGGCAAATGCATAAAAATATATTTAAAAGCAAACCAACATTAATGGCAACAATTGTTAAGCATCAGAAGTGACATAATCAGGCTACACAACAAATACATAAAAAAAACACAAATCGAAAATTTAAGTGCTTTAAAAATAAAATCGAAACCAGCAAGAACAGCAACAATACATCAACAACAACAATAACTACAAAAATGCCGCAAAACAAACCTATCAAATACTAAAAGAAAAAGATACATCAAGTACATATTCACAACATTGTCTCTCGTAACCTGTTCGAAATTTTCAAAATAGTATTTTAATGGTCATAATGCGTAATTGAATTAAAAAAAGCAGGTGTAAAAACATCAGACTGGACTGGAGCCAAACTAGCCTAAACTTTTCAATATTTTTTTTTCGAGAAAAGAGATACAAAAAGACAACTCGAAATCGAGCATTGGTGATGAAGAGAGGGAGAGCAACGGACAATAGCACGGCGGCCAAGCAAATCAAAACAAAAACTTTGAACTAACAAACATAGCGTCAGCAACAACAACTTAAGACTTACACAAATGGAAACACACACACGCATATAATTATAAACTAAAAATATATATACACATATACATACTTGTGCATCAGAGATCAGCAGGGATTATTCATCAGCTAGTAGCAGCAACAGCAGCAGCTAGCGGGCAGTTCCATCATGCTGATCTTTGATGCTGCCTTCTACACGTCTTCTTCTTCTCGCTGAGCAATTTTCTGTAGTTATTTTTGAAATGTTTGGATTTATTTTTGGTACGCGCGTTTATTTCAACAAAAACATAGCAAAAAGTCACAAGCACACATATTGCCCATATAAGAAATGAGACAGCCATAGGGTGAAAAGTCTTTTTCATGCTTTTCAAATCTTCCAACGTTGTGGTGTGTGTGTGTGTAATGTTTAGATTTGACAAGCGAAATACTGCAAATGTGCTACAGTAAAATCGCCCACAATGATCATAATAACACCATTCAATATTTCCTGTTCTTTATTGTACAGTTAACAGTTTAAACCAACTATTCAAAAAGTTTAAGTATTTATCAATATTGTTTATAGGTTTCACTGTACTGCAAACATACACATTCATATATATTTACATATGTAGCACGTATAATACACGACTACATCGCCAATTTACGTGCGTTGTTGTGCTCGTTTTTTTTGTTAAAAATAAAAACAGATTTTGTACCGAACCGAGAGCACACTCTTGGCAGTCAGGCAGAGGCAACTAGCAAAATAAACCATACATATATACCAACTATGTATATGCATATATAGATGTACTTCCCATGCATACATATATCACAGGCAGGGCCGTCAGTCAGTTGGACATATACGCTATATAGTCACCCAATCGTTGTTGTGTTTTTCTTCCAGCTAGCTCTCTTTCCAACGCTCACCCTCATATAAACGTATATAGGGCAAGGTGTAGGCTTTTTGGTGGCAATATCGGGTGCTGCAGGCGTGTTAGCCAGGGAACTGGCTGGGTGATCTGGCGCCCAGATCAATGAGCTCATTGCTGTTTACGATATGTGATTTATCTATATGATGAATTCTTTATTTGCCACACACAGATTCAGTTGCATATAAAAATTGTTTTGGCTTGTACTTGGGCGCCATTGACATGGGAAGGAAAAGTGCCTGTTCCTGTTGGCTTTTGTTGTTGGCAAACTCGCTGATCAATTAATAAGTCAAATATAAACTAAACGACTAAAAGCATTTGCCAAAATGCCAATGAGGCATTGACATTGAGAGCCGCATTGTTGTCTCTTCTCCCCTCAATCCACCAGTCTGTCGATCTACCGTATCGACGATCTTCGATCTTTACAGGGCTATCGATCGAGTAGGTTTCTTTATTGCAAACGCAAGCAGCGTCGCGAGTCGCGTCGAGCTAGTCAAACGCAACGCAATTAACGTTTGGATTCAAGTATATATTTGCCAGTGAAAAGTTAGATAACAGTTTCACACATAGATTTTCGCCCATACCCAACTCAACCCAGCCCAACCAACAAGTATAGAATTTATAGAAAGCGCGTATTCTGCAGTCTCGCGATGTCCGAAGAACTTAGCGAACTGATCGCACTCAGCTGCCCCGATCTCACTGCCAAACCGGAGGGCAGTGATGATATCCAGCGTCGTCTCAGCATCAAACAAATGACAGCCACAGAGCTAACAAATCTGCGTGCTGCAGCCGCTGCTGAGCTTGAGGCGGAGTCTCGTGCCCAAGCCGAGGCCAAGGCGCGTGCTCTGGCCGAGGAGCAGGCTCGTGTAGCTGCTGAAGTTGAGGCGAGAGCACGCGCCCGAGCCGCACACGATGCCGAAGAACAGCTGCAGCGTGCCGTTGAACGGCAGCGTCAATTGCAGCAGGAGATAAAGGACGAGGAGGACAAAAAGAAGCAACAGAGTAAAAAAACAAATGACTCTGCGAGTCCATCGTTTACGGGCCATCCGCCTCCCAACATTTTAGACGATGCTATGGAAGTTGATTTGCTAAATGCTGGCGATGGCAATCCCAGCTCTGACCAGTCAGCATCCCCACCGCCCAAAAGCAAATTGCACCTGTCCGACTCCATTGAGTTGTTGCGCATGCAGCGGGCAGCTCGAGACGTACGCAGTCGAGAGCGCAGTACGTCGCCAGTGGCGCGAAATCATGAGAGAAGCACTGCACCCGAACGCCTGCATAGCTCCAGCATTAGCAGCATTGATTCTGCCCGACTAAATGGCAGTGTCAGTGCAAGTGTCAGTGTCAGTCGTCGTGGCAGCACCACCAGCGCCAAGGGCAGTGATTCCGCTGTGGATCTGCCAGCACTGCCCAAGTTTCCGCTGTCGAAGACGGTGTCGGCGCCCAACATAAGCCGACGTCGCAGCAGCTTGACTGCACTATTTCCGGGTCCATCGCCGCTGGTGGCTCCGGAGCCATCGTTGCACAGCAATCCTGAATTGCCGCCTCTCGCCTCGGACCCTCGACGGCCGGGGGGCGGACACGAAGATGGGTATCGCGATATACCTAGCGGTAAAATGGTGCATCGCACGAAGACCCCACCGCCAGTGGGTGCTAATTTGGGTGTGTGCCTAAAAAAGGTAACAGCGCCTAGTGGTTCGATCACTGTTAAGCCCAAGGAGACGAATGCGATGGGTGTGGTGCTGCGCAAAGTCGAAAAGAAGACAGTGCCCCAAAAGAGCATTCTGGATGATGACAAGCCACTGTATCATCTCTCAATTGTGCGCAGCGATCACAAGGAATATAAGCCGGCACCAAAACCCATACCCAAACCTGCACCACCGGCAGTCAAGCCATCGCCTGGCGGCATACTAACTGGGCCACAGGTGGTTCGAACCGTCAATCGTCCGGCTGTGGTGGCTAAACCGCAACGCCCACAAATGGGTGTGCCCATAACAATTACGAAAATCGAGGGTGATAAAATCATTATAATCAAAAAGATAATGTTGCCGAAGAACAGTAAGATACCGGAACAGTATCGGCAGGTTGGTTGTTTGTCTGGTGTATGCTGTCTGGTGAATCTGTTGTCTAGTGCTTCGTCTAGTGTCATAGGATGTGTTGCCTTCCTTTCTCTCTCTCTCTCATCCTACCCCTCATTCTCATTGTGTTCTGCACGAATTGTCTTTTGAATTTGATTTGTTTTTGGTGCTGCTTTCGATTTAACTATCGATAAACAAATAAACATTACACACATACACACAACAAGAAATAGCTTGAGATGCGAAATAAGTTTTTGGATAAGCGTCAAAGCTTAAGCGATTGCAGCTATGAACTAGTTCTGGTTTGAAGCTTGGTTCTAGTTCACAGCTCCTGATTTATGTTACGCAGTTGCTTTACCTTAATTGCATAAATGAGTCAAGATGCTGGCAAAGCCAATGCCTCAAAATCAACTCAGTCGGAGGCTCCAAGTGCGAGCTCCAACATCACCGCCACAATAAAACCCAGTGACGTAGCAAACTTTGCATCATCATCATCGTCGTCGCCGTGCATCATGCAGAAACCAACGCCACCACCCGCGAGCGGTCAGCAGTTCTTTCAAGTCGTATCGCCGCAGTTCGCGTCCGTGTTGTCATCCAGTTTGCCGGAAACGAAATGTGCTGTTCGTTCGCCCATCTCGTCGCCGCTGGCGTTGCGTAAGAATCGTCCGCTGCTGCCTGCCAGTCCCAAATCGACGCCGCCATTGCCACGCAAACATCATCCCATGGCATACAATGCAGCAACTGGCGTCATAACGACACCATCGCGTCCAATGGCCACCATTGCTAGCAGTCCCGCCTCGAGTATATCGCTGTCATCCTGCAGCACGCCATCTTCGTCACCGCCGCCGCCGGTGCCCTGTCGCGCACCTAAGCAGAAGCTACAGAACACCAACGCTAAGCTTGCCAGTGAGATCAATCTGAATAAGCTGCTGCAGCAACAACAACAGCTGGAGGAGAAGTCGGCAGCAGCGACAAGCAGCGCCAAGCAGGATGCCAATTTCTATGATGCTGAGATCGAGATGATGAACAAGTATTTAAAGAGTCTGCCCGACTACAGCGAGCTAGATCGAAAATTGCATAAGGAGTTTCAGGAGTGCGAAGATCTCTACGATCAGCTGAAGCGTCAGCAACAGCAGCAACCATTAACCAAATCCAACTCGCATCAATCAATGGCGCTAAAGTCAGCGCAGCCTGCAATATCTAGCGCTGCCAGCGGTCTCTCCAAATCCTCCTCTATAAATTTTGCCAACAACCTGTCATCGAATCGAACACCTCGTCCCGCCTATCCTTCGATCTTTGCCCAGACAAACGGCAGTGAATTGCCCAAGTTGCAGCGCAGCATATCCAGCTCAAATATGCCCATGGGCACGCCTAGTTCCGGCCCGTTGCGCACACAGGAAGCCCAAAAGAATGGTCTTATGAGCGACTCAACGTTATCGCTTAACAAGCAAATTATGAATGATTTCTGGAGCGAGAATCTTTGCAGCTCGCAAAAGCGTCAGACGCCAAAGCGCACATTCTGGAACTATGAGAAGATTTGTGGTGCACAGCTGGGTGATGCTGGACAGCCTTTCAAGGTGGATGCCAAGACGGCCAAGAAGCTGGCCATCTTTGATCCCACTGTTGCTGAGGCGGCACAGAAGGAGCTGCAAAAGCAGCAGCCGCAGCTGCCAAGTCATCGCCTACAGAAGAACGCCTCGTTGTCGCATTTGGATCTCAAGGTCAGACAAGCTGTGACCAAAGATGATCTCTACAAGCTCATCGTATGCAACGAACAATCGCCCACGTCAGCGCCATTCACCACTCGAGTGCCCGTCAAGCAAACACAACAGCAGCAGCAACAACAGCCGCTGACAACTGCCACACAGCCGCTCAACAAAAGCGTCTCCATGACTCATGTGCCAGGAGGAGGAGTAGGAGTTAGTCAGGCACCAGCACCACTGCTGCGCAGCTCCAGTCGCACACACATACCCTGCTACATGAAGCATCTACCCTCACTGACGCGCAGCACATCAAACTCGGCAATATTGCTGCCGACGATAACACCAGCAACAGTGGCATCAGCAGCAACAACGCAGTTGCAACCACGTAAGGAGCCACCACCTCCGCTCAAGCAACAGCCAGCTGCTAACATTAAACCAAGTGCTGGTGTACTTAAAAGTTCCAGCAGTTCTTGTGTATCATCGCCGCGTTGTGCTGCTGCACTATTTCGCCGACCCACAGATGCAGCCAAACAAGCAGCAGTAGCAGCACCACCACCTACACAACCACCACCGCTAACCGAATCATCCAACGAAAGTGCCTCTCTCGAGCGTAAATCGGAAAAGAGCAACAGCACTGTGAGCAGCAGTAGCTTCACTGTAACCAATTGCTGCACCACTCATTTGCCACAGTTATCCAAATTTACCTCATCCTTTCATATACCCTCAACAGTTGCTACAACGACGGCACAGAACGCTAACTTAGATCAGACAACAAAAACAGCAATGACAACGACGACAACAGCAGCAGCAGCAGCAGCAGCCGCCACAACAACAACGACAACAGCCACATCGGCAACGTCATCAGCAGCGACAAAGCGTCAAAAAGATGTCGACAACAAGCTAGAAAAATGTATAAATGACATGCTAAAGCTAAAGAGCACCACAACCAACAACAACGCAATTATGTCACAATCGCTGACAGTTGAGCACAAAGAAGACGCTGCACAAGCTAGCAGCAGCAGCAACAACAGCGCCAGCAAATTTACAACCGAATCACAAATACCCGTGCCAGTGCAGTTGTACGATCCGCAGAAGCCGCTGATGCAGCAGCAGCAGCAGCAAAGGATAGCATATCCCATTGGCAAATCCAATTCTACCTCACAGCTGCCCATGGGCTATCAGCGACTACTGCAGCAGCAGCAGCAGCAGCTGCAACAACATCAGCAACATCAACAACATCAGCAGCCGCAACAACAACATTATCCGCAACAAAAGAAACCATTCTTAAACTGGAACACGTTTGCCTGCTCAGCCATGAATGGCAGCAGCGATCCCTTCCAGCAACAACATCCGCACAAGCTACAGCAATCGTATTCCTCTTCTCATGTAGCCAAACAAACGCCAAAATCTAGTTCCGGCCTGGCAATGTTCCTGCATAAGAAAACCAACAAGGAGAACAAATTCGGCCAGCCAATGCATCAACATCAACAGCAGCAGCAGCAGCAACAACAACAACATCTGCCAGCCGGCATGGCGCCCCAGATGTATGGCAATAGCTATCAGGCGCTAATCAACACAAAGCCCACGTATCCACGCGTGGGTGGTGGGGCGCCGCTCACCCATTCGGCATCCTTTAGCTCTGCACAGCGTCCAAGCATAATGCAACCGCAACATAATTACGGCATGATGAGTCGCAATTATTACAATCTACCCAAGCAACAGCAGCCGGCGCCGCACGAGCGTAAACCATTACAGACCTTCGATCCGTATGCATATCTCAAGCCCAAGCAGAGTCAAATGATGCAGCAGCAACACCCGGTCAAGTACCAGGCCCAGACTCAACCACATCCGCATACGACGCAGTTTCTTAACGCTTCCGGTGCGGCGCCGCTTCAATACGATCCGAATACAAATACGCAATTGTTTTACGGACCGATGCAGCCAGCGTCGTCGACGTCTTCGTCAACGGGCATGCAACCACAGGCAGCGCAACAACCGCAACAAAAACAACAACAGTCACTACAACAAAGCAATTCTGTCATATTCAGCCACTCAAAACAACAGTTACACCAGCAACACCAACAACAACAACAACAGCAGCAGCAACAACAACAACAAAATGAAATGTCCAAGTCCGTTTTGGGACTGCATTTCATCGAGGTAGATTCGATGCGCAACTTTTTAATTTTTGTGTTTTTGTTTTGTTTATATGCTTTTGTTTTATTGTGCTTTTACTTTTAACTACTGCTAACTAACAAGCTCCATATATGCTCCTTTCCTGCTCGGAGGCAGCTCAGCCTCTCGAAATAGATGCGCTGACTCATGTCCCGCGCTCTTTACTTTTGGCCTCTTTGACGCTGTTCTCGTTAAGTAGTTTGTGTATTTTTACTATGTTGTTGTGGGGGCCAAGTACAGAATTTTGTTGATTCCACTTCCTGTGCGAAATTTGGCCCTACCCTCACCTTTTTCTATCGCCTTGCGTCCCATTGTCGCCGATCTCTCTTTCTCTCACCTCTCTATTTTGCATATGTGGCCTCTTTCGCGTCAGACTCTTGCACTTGTCGCGACGGCAACAGCGTTGCACAATCGACTGAAAAACAAAAAAAAGGAAAGAAATATAGAAACACGAACACCAAACCGAAATTCAATGTCAATTTTGTGTTTTGGCCAAAAATAGCTTCACACTCAATTTATGTTGTTTATTTGGTGCGAAACACTTAAAATTGATATCTTTTTAATTTTCCCACCCAACAAAAAACGTATTTTACTTAACGACCGCATCTGATTTTTGTTTAATTTTTGCAAAACTGTTATTTATAATTTAAATAGGTAAATTAGAATAAAAAATAAAAAACAATCACCCATTGTCTGCCTTTCAAACTTTGTAACATCTTTCTAGGCCGTGCTCTCTTTTTCTCGGAACAATATAGAGAAAACTAACAGGACTGACGCAACGAATTTTGTTTGCTCTTACATCTTTATATTGTTTTTAATGGTTAAAAAAAATGTTTATACTCTGCTTTCTTGAAAAGAATTTAATATTTCCTGTTATAAAAGTTCTTTATAAATATGTATATAGAACCTAACATTTTGCATAGAGTATCTTAGAAACATTTGACGTTTGCTTTTGCCGTCCGCTTGTGGTTGGTTTTTGTTTTTTTTGCTTGCTACCTAGACAAACAATAATAGAAACTAGCCACAAACGAAGGCAGCATCACTTGCGACTGCGGCAGCATCATCAGCATTAAGCATCAGCTCTCCCGCAGTGGCCACAAAACGCCTGGTTCAGAGATCGAAAACGGAGCGTGTTCTATGTTCCGCCCTGAGCACACACACTCGACACTCGCCAGCTACTTTGGCGCTGTCGTCGTTGCGATATTTTTTGAATTCTTATAATTAGTATTTGTGGCGTACGCTTTCGTTAAAGTTGCGCAGATTTCGGATTGCTTTCTTGAAAACGAAAAGACGCGCTGCTTGAAAAACATAAAAAATAAACGTCAAAGAATCGCGCAAATTTCAGCTGCCAGTGGGCCAATGGCTTTAAGTGCGTGTAATGAAGGATCGGAATTTGCAATACCAGATTACATTAAATGCATTATCTTAAAGTTGAAATAGAAATTGTATTCGATTTGAAATCGCAATTGCAATCGAAATTGTCGCTGCTTCTGTTGTGTGTCTATTTCTGTCGAATAGCTGCCAAATGTCGTACAATTTCAATTATTTTTACAACACATAAATACGCTCTTTATATGTAAATACCGTCTTATATACTATACTACTTAACCTATACAGTACAATACATATTGTCTTGCCACGACGAGAGTAAATGCCACAAAACAAAGAACGTCAGCAACAGCAGCAGCAGCAACAAAAATCTTAACTTTTAGTACATTTAATGAGTTAAATCAAGTCAGAAGAGGAACTCAGCTTCGCCAAATTAAAATCTACGAATCAATATCCCAAACACGCTCACATGTGCCATTTAATACACAAAAAATATGTATGTTTATAATTAGTATTATCGGATCTCCGTCAAAGCCTACAAGAATTAAAATAATAAAGAAGGAAGAAGAGTAAAAAAAAAACGATAACAAAACCCACGCGCAAACAATGGCAACATTTTTAAGTCGTTTCCATCGGGATAAAAGCGAAAAGATTTTGCCAAATTCTGTTCCGAATGCTGAAATCGTCAGTAAGAAAACAGCTGATATGGAAACAGCGGCATTAACAGCGACGCCGGCAGCAACAGCAACATCGCAGGCGCGTCCACAGCGACGCTACATGCGCAGCGCGACGGCAGCCAGCGTTACGCAGCTGCTCTCTGAAAGCTGCAACAGTTTGCTGCAGCGCTTTCGACGCAACCCAAGCGAACGACCTGATAACAAACAGCAGCAACAGCAGCGCAATCGGTAATCGATGCAAAAGAAATGAAGCAAATGAATTACATATAGTACATATATACACACAAAAACACATCCACGTATAAATTGTATTTTTAATTTTGCGGGTTTTTTTTTTATATTTATTTTATGTTTGTTGTTTTTACTGTTGCCGCCGCATCTCGTCAAACAACAAAAACTCGGTCAAAATGTTGCCAGTCGCGTCGCAGCTCTCATCATTTATTTTATTTTCATTTGATTTCTTTTTTATTTTTGTATTTTTGTTTCGTTAATTTAAGTATGTAATTTGCCCCATTGCCGTTTGTCGTTAGTTGCAGCGCAGCAACGCGCTACTTCGTTCCTCAACGCGTTCTACTCTTTAGCGCGGTGCCAATTATGTAAACGTCGAGTCGAGTGCGTTTTAAATCGCGTCATAACATTTTTATTACTATTTTTGTTTTTACAAAAGTGTGAAAATATGCATTTGACAAGAGCCTTGATTTAATTGATCATTTGTGGTTATTACTGTCGAAAGACTGGGACTGTCTCTCCAGACTAATAACAAATAATTTACATGTATTTACAAAGAACGAGGAAGAGTGAGAGATCATTGTGCCATTAAGACAATCAATTGAACTGCAATCATTTACATAAGAAGCGTCTGTCATTTAACAATTGACAGAACTATCTATACTTTTATTTTATTTGGGTTGCATACAAATTACAGTCTCGTTTGCCTAGGTCTCTTACATAGCCCAATGCCATCTATCATATCTATATGCATGTATACATACATATGTATAACGAAAAAATATTTGATTCAAAGTTTTAATTCAATATTGCACTTGTATTTAATAAAGCATAAAGCTTTACAAAAAAAGCTTTCAAGTTTGACAGCACAGTCTCTCCGACTGTCTGGCAACTCTCTTGTATGATTAGAATTTGCGCTTCCTCCTCAGAGAGGGAAAGAGATCAATGGCATTGTGGTTCGTTCTCTGTGCTTTTAATGCATTTGCTCTTTTAGTATTTATTTTTAATGAGCGGCATGCTTAAAATACATAAAACGTAATTGTTTTATCTTGATGGCTTTGTTCTTTTTCTGTTTTTGTTGACGTGAAGAGTTCAAGGCTTTTCCTCCAATCGTTTTTACCGACAGACTTTCGATCATTTCCATTTCCTTGTTTTGTAAACTGACGGAAATGGAAAGCTCTTCAGTAATTAAATGCATTTTATGAAGAACCAAATAACAGAATATTTCCATTTTAAAAACACCCACTCATTCCACTTATACTCTCTCTCTCTCTCAATCTCACTCTCTCTTCTCTTTGTCTGCCTCGCACAGCAGCTGGGCAAGTGCGCAATATTTTCACACTTTTTCACAAAAATAAAAACAATTCCTCAATATTTTTGTATAGAGCCGCGGTATATTTTTCCTATATTTTGCTATACATCGACGGTGCGTCTCTGCGCATTTTGTTCGCCGCACGTATTTCGATCGAATTTTCCTCAGTTATTATTTGGTCCGTGTCGTGAAAACGCGCGTTCGTCGCGATTGAGACGCGTGGAAAATACCAAATGCAAAGATATATAAATACAACACACGCACACACTTAATAAAACGACACATCTGAAACTGAACTAGGGAAAGCTTTAAGTGCGTCTTTAGCAATACTTATTTTGTTTTGGGCTCTTATAGTGCAGCGGCCATAGCCGAGGAGAGCAACACAAACAGCAACAATAAAGATAGCAACGATATTAGACGCAGTGGCTCCAAAACCCCAACGAATGACAACAGCAACCAGACAAATACCAAAAACAAAGCCAGTCTCACAAAGCAAACAAAACGTCGCCGCAGCTCGGAAAAGTGTTCCAGCGGTCGAAGACGTCCCGAAGCGGAACATTTACGAGAACCGGACAAGGAACGTGACAAGGATAGGGAACGAGACCGAGAACGGGAACTAGAACCAAGCACAATGAGTGATCGTCACAGACGTTACTATGCTGGCGGTGGTTTGGGCTACCATCCGATCAGCACAACCAGCGGCAGTGGGAGTAGCAGTGGACCCCTCATGGGTCGCTATCAGAAGAGCTCCACAACGGCCAATGCGACGGATAGACTGCGCACCCATTTGAGTCCCGTAGGCGGATACTATAAGTCAACGATGCGCGGCTTGGGAGCCGGCACAAGGCCCAACCTAGACGATGTTAGTATGATAGTGTGCAGTGTGGATGCCAATGGAGAGCGACGATTTGTTTGTGTGTCTTATTTGATCGGAGCCAGGGGCAACTAGACCCATGACGCATTCCTACTAAATTTCTTTTCTGGGAAATAGTTGAATTATTGCTCAATTTGCACCTGTCAGCTTATGAGTCACAGGAAAGTCACTGTCCCAATTCTGTCACAGCTTGAAGAAACCAAAAAAAAAATATAAGAGAGATCGCAACCCCTGATTGCTACATAATATATAGGTTTGCGTGTTGTACCTATGTATATATCATATATGTACAACAGGTGTATATAGCTAACATATATCTGTGTTGATTGTGCCCAGAATGTGTAGATATTTTGTGCCCACACAAACTGTTTTATGGCGCTTCTATATGTTTTCTATATAATCTTTCTATTTGTCGTGTGCGATTCGTACGTATTTTATTTTCGATTCCAACCAAAATGTCCATGCCTCTTCTCCTGTCTATCTGTCTTTTGCTCTTTCGTAGCCCGCTCTTTCTCTCATTAAATGTATAAAAAGCTATTCACAATTTTCAAGATTTTCTGGCACTTATATATAAACTCTGAAGGTCGACGTGCCGTGTATATTTTTGTTTAGATTTCGCTAGTCGTTCTAAATAAAATAGACTTGCCTACCTCCCCTCTGCTCCAAACCGCAACGCCGCCCCGCCCACCCTTTCATACAATTTTTTGTTAGAGAAAGCGATTTGCTGGATAGACGCTAAAAATGTGAGTGAAATTATGTGAAATTAAGTAGGGCCCCAACACTGTTATTAGCCACAACCGAAAATGCCATTTAAATGGGTCTTGCGGATTGCGTCTTCGCACTCGCACTATGTCTTGGTCTTTATCCCTGGCTCCGTAACTAACTGCCTCTACTGCCGTACCAGACAGAGCGTAAAATATTTGACGAGTCTTGTCGTCGTCATCGTCGACGTTTCCATTGGTTTCACACGAGCGCTGCTTACCAAAAGCACTTTCCTTCTTCATTCAATTTACCAAGCGACTGACTGGTTTCTTTTCTTGTGACGCACAGCGTCGCGAGCTTAACTTGGACAAAGATAAGACGCCCACAGTGTCGGCCGTTGCTCGGCTGGAGAACAAATATTCGGACATATTGGAGCGTGCGGCTGGGCGACGCCGTCACGAAGAAGATCGCGACAAGACCTTAGAGCCCGATGACTATGGTGCCACGTCCAGCGGCCTGTTGCGCAGCGCCACCTCCCATCAACTGGCAAAGTCAAAGCTCTCGTCGAAATCTTTCAATGCCGCCGATCGCAAAGAGCGTACTCCTTACAGAACACGCGCCCAACGGCAACGCTATATGGCGGACTCTACGGACAGCGGTTACTTGACCGGCGGTAATCGGCTGCTGGATGAAAACTATCCGGTAGATTATACTAACAGTCGTTATCAGCCGCATCACGACTATCATGATGCACTGCGTGCAGGTGGCGCCAGTGGCTATCCATCAAGTCGCTATAATCGCTATGGTCGAGGCTTTGAGGAGGACACAGCACTGAATTCGGCTAGGTTAAATCGTGCATATGGCCGTAATAAAAGCGATCTGCGCACCACAGATCTGACGGATGGTGGACAACCGGAGGAACGGGCTCCAAACACGCGAAGTCGCTTTGCCAATCGTCGCAGGGAGCAACCGCCGCCCGAGCTAACGGCCGAGGATCGTGAGATCTTAGCCGACGATCGGTCGTCGGAAGACAACGCAGCCATTATATTGCTGCTACGCGAGGACAATCAGTTTCTGGAGGCCAAGAAATTTGAGGAACGTATGCGCAAGCGACGTGAACTAAGGGAGCGTGTCAAGCGTATGGAAGAACTTGCCGCAGAGGCTCAGAAGACTGAAGCAGCCGAAGCAGCAGCGGCCGTGGCAGCTGTTGCAGAAGCCGAAGCACTCGAACAACAGGCAGCCAAAGAAGCAGCCGCTGCAGCGGCAGCTGTTAAAGCAGCCACATCGGCCGCTGCGTCAGCAACATCAACGGAGGAGGCGCCCAAGAAAAAGTCGCGCAACAAAAAAGTAACTAACGATGATGATAGTGATGCTAGTGATGCTAGCGATGCTAGCAACTCCTCATCCACATCAGAGAGTAGCTCTGACGAGGCTTATAATGTGCCCGAAACGGCAACTGGTGTCCGACTAACCAACACATCAGCTGACATCTCACAGACAACAACAACAACCAAAAGCATTACAGACAAGGCAAACACTCCACCCACCAACCACTCTCTTAATGGTACAACAATCACCTCTAATAACAACAACAACAACAACACGACCTCATCTACCACCAAGACAATCCCCTCTGCTCTCTCTAACCTCTCTCTGCACGACACGGCAGCGACAGCCAGCAGCAGTAGCAGTGGCAGTAGCAGCAACAAGAGTCGTTTTCTACACTCAGATCGCAATAACAACACCAACAACAACAGCATCGACCTTTCCAAATATAAGCCCAGCAATATCCTGCACTCGTCCAGCTCTGGTGCGCTTGCCTTCGGTGGCATTGGTGCGCGTCTAGCTGCGGCAGACACACGTCGCCAGCAGCAACGCTATCAGGGAGCTAGCTCCCGAACAGGAGCTGTGCTAAGTGATTTTGATCGCTACAAGCCCAGCAGTGGTGCTAGCTATCTTCACGATACCACCTACGGCAGCAGCAGCGGCAGTAGCCGACGCTCTAATGCTCTAGGCGGTAGCTCACTGTATCAGCGCCAACAATTGGATCCCTATCACCAACACCAACAACAACAGCAGCAGCAGTCGTCGTCGTCGCATTATCTGCAGCAGCATGATCACTATCTGCTGTCAAAAAGCGCCACCTCGTCGGCGCTGTTCCATAGGTCACGCATTCCAAAGACACTCTCGACCTTTGTAAGCCACTCGATGCATATTCTTTTGTATGCAGCTTGAGCTTTTTTGAAAACGCGCCATTTGCTATAACTACTATTTATATCCTTTGCTTCCTGACCGCTCGGCCAAACGCCCGTCTGCCCAACAAGCCAGCCTGACACACAGCTTACAGTTTACAATAATGCTAACTAACAGCGTGCCATTAACACTAACGCGTTCTCTCTGTGCATGTAAGAAAACTTGATCAAATAAGTATATTTAATTGCTTTAAATTCTATTCAAAATATTCAATGAAATGCTTAATTTTCCTTTTACCATGACAAACACAAAAAATAAATATAAACTTATAGATTTAAAGTTTAATGCGATCTACAAGCCATTAAAAGATTACAAATTATAGCCGTAAGCGAATGCAATTAATCTATGGTTCGTTTATTTTGTTACATTTATATATATTTTATCTAATATTTCCCGATGACACAAAAGCATTGAATTTGTTTTTGTGCAGCATTTACCCGTACCAACATATGTGTATACATGCATTTCTATGTGTATATATATACAAAAATGTTATATGATATTTGTTGTACATGTTTTATATATTGCAAAAATTAACAATTTATGTAAAACAAAAAATCTCACTTTCAAAAAAAAAAAAAAAAATGTCCGAACTAATTTTCTTATCGAACAAACGAAACGTATTTTTCTCGTGTTTTTTCTGAATATGATGATGAAAATCACAATGATGATGATGATGATGGGTTGATGTACATACAACTTGATGATGATGATGATATGATGTAAATGGTTGGTTTATGGATTGTCTGTCCTCTGCGGAATAATTGTGAATTACGGCTGTTGGTGAATATATTTGGATTAAATCTGGATTTGCTGTGGTTGGTGCCAACGCGGGATCATCCTCTGCTGGATATTGTTTTGATATGGTCATCTGATAATTGGCTGGATATCTGGATTCTGGACAATGCGTGGCGGCGATCCATAAAATGTGTTATATTTTTTTTTTTTTTCTCTTTCTTTTTTTGTTTCTTTTCTCTCTTTCAAATTTTGCATACTTTAACCACACACGCACCTTATGTATTCGTCTATATGACTGCCATCAACAACAACAACCACGTCCTCTGCTACAACACCGTCTTGCAACCCACTACGAAAAAAAACGCTCAATCCTAACTCGCTAAATATTCGACCTCCTCGTCGTCGTCGTCGTCCTCGTCGCCCCCTTCTTAATCAACGGATTAATGCACCCCTATCCGTATTCGCACCACAATCGTCGACAACCACTCTACAATCGCTCGCCCCAAAACAGACAGCAAAGCCCGTCATTCAAGATGATGCTGATGGTCACTTAATTTACCACAACGGAGACATTCTCCATCACAGATGTTCGTGACAATTTTTTCGTTTTTAATTTTTCCATATTTATGTTTAGAGATTTCTTTCCAAGTTTAAAGCGATAACGAAGAAAAATACTGCCGCACTCTACTTCTACTCTTAACTCATATAGTTTTAAACTATCCCAAGTTTTCTTTATTATTTCTTAATTATCTTTCAACAAAATTATCGCGTGCGTCTGCGTTTGAGCACACCAAAAAAAAAAAATTTCACACAATTTTCGCCAGCTTCAACTTCAGTTCGTAAATTTCCCAGAGCAAAAAAATAACTACAAAAGATAAAAGTGAAACATAATTACAAGTTGAACTGAAATTAAATTTTTCAAAATGTTTCTTTTGCTCGTAAAAAGATAAATTCAAATGTCTCGAAAAAAACACTCACACACTCCCATTTTCCAAACTTTTGGCGTATAATTATTGAAATAATAATGAAACTGAAAACTTTTCCGTATACAATTTGTTAAGTGCAGTTTAAAGTTAGAGCTTTTCGTGGTATTTTTGCTTTGATCAAAATGATACCCAGTTACTACAGGTTTAGCATTTAGCGTAATAAATTAACATTATTGCTGCTATTCTTGACTGAAGCTCGACTACAATTCGCCTCCTTTTGCCACATTTCAGATAAGATCATGGCCACACTGGGCGAGGGTACTTTCGGACGTGTGGTCAAGGTGAAAGACATGGAGCGGTAAGTTTATTAAACGAATTTTACCAAAAAGTGACCCATTAATGATAATTTATCTGATCCTGATCCACAGTGATTTCTGCATGGCCTTGAAAATCATCAAGAATGTTGAGAAATATCGCGAAGCTGCAAAACTGGAGATCAATGCTTTGGAGAAGATCGCACTAAAGGATCCGCATGGTGATCAGTGAGTTTATTCGTATTGAATATATTATTACGACGTATATTTATATTTATCTTTATATTTGTATCAATGCAGCCTTTGCGTCAAAATGATTGACTGGTTTGATTATCATGGACACATGTGTATAGTTTTTGAAATGCTTGGACTTAGTGTTTTCGATTTTTTGGTATGTCTTTAATATATCTTCTTATAGAAAAGCTGAATATAATGTAATATTCTTTTGCATTTCAATATTGCAGCGCGAGAACAACTATGAGCCGTATCCCCTGGACCAGGTGCGTCACATGGCCTATCAATTATGCTATTCTGTGAAGTTTTTACATGACAATCGTTTAACGCACACAGATCTTAAGCCGGAGAATATACTGTTTGTCGATTCGGAATACACGTCTCACTATAATCATAAAATTGTATGTACAAACGTTTCATACAGCTCATAACACTTCAATATAATGTTATGCTCTTTAATAGAACCGCGAAGTGCGCCGCGTAAAGAGCACAGATGTGCGCCTAATTGACTTTGGCTCGGCCACTTTTGATCATGAACACCATAGCACAATTGTCTCGACGCGCCATTATCGCGCGCCGGAGGTCATACTGGAGCTAGGCTGGTCACAGCCCTGCGATGTTTGGTCCATTGGGTAAGTGTAGACTTTAAATACTTGATATGACCTATATATACTAATTTATCTTTATTTCCTTGTTAGTTGCATCTTGTTTGAGCTTTATCTGGGCATCACACTTTTCCAGACGCACGACAATCGCGAGCATCTGGCCATGATGGAGCGCATCTTGGGACAAATTCCATATCGCATGGCACGGTAATACAATGCAGCTCATGCTTTTATTTCGCAAGGCGCAGTACTCTTCATCGAAACCATTTAACGTTTAGCAATCACACTCTTTACAGCAAAACCAAAACAAAGTACTTCTATCATGGTAAGTTAGATTGGGATGAGAAGTCCAGTGCGGGTCGCTATGTGCGCGATCATTGCATGCCGTTGGTTCTCAGTCAACTGAGCGACACCGAGGATCACTGTGAGCTGTTCAGCTTGATCAAGAAGATGCTGGAGTACGAGCCCTCGTCGCGCATTACGTTAGGTGAGTTTGCTGGCAATGCTAACCACCAATTTGTATTTAATAAAATTATCTTTATACTAACTTACAGGTGAAGCCTTGAGACATCCGTTTTTCGATAAGCTGCCGCCGCACCAACGTGTTGGTGAGATGGGTGTAACAAAGCAACCTCTCTCGTCGGGCAGCAGCAGCCGGGAGCGATCCCATAGTTTGTCCAGATGAGAATTACAGCGATTTGGTTATTGTTGACAGCAACGTTAATCAAGCACACATACAAACATGCATTAACACAGTGAAAAGAACAGTCATCAATCAATATAGTGCAACATTTTATAGCAGTAGCAGCAGCAGCATCTACCACAACAACAACTACAGTAATATTTTATATATTTATGGCGATCCCTAATTTTTAAGTTCTACAGTCCACATAGAAATTTTTGAAACTTGACTTGTATATAAGGCAATTTATACACAAACCCAATATTGTGTGTTTGCTGCACGCGCTGCTTCATTTGATCTGTGCATTGTCTCATCCACCCGCCAATCGTGTTTTGTTTTGTAATGATAACCAAATCGTGCATAATATTATTGATGGTGCGTCCGTCCCACTTCTGACATAGAGACGCCAACCCCTAAATACCTATATGTAAATGACACAGAAATGTGCACAGTCTTACCTTGAGATAAAAGAGAGACCCAAACACGACTGCAATGCTTAAAAGAAATACTACAATTGTAAATGTAATATATACATATAATAAAATCGATAATGCGCTAGTTGAAATGCATATCCATGTGCAAACTGTCATTGCATTGGATTTGCTTCTTATCTGTAATTAATCTACCATATTTCGAGTGCGTGAGTTGAAAGCTAATGCAAGCCATTACAAAAACACACACCCACAACTAACCAATATATGTTTACATAAGTGAAGATCTGTTATTGTTTCGCCTCGAGTGTACACAAGAAACAGCAACAAGCGCAGCGAATTTTTGTATAAATTTAAAAAGCAGTCAGTCAAATTTTCTCTAGTTTATGTTTTAATGTTTCTTTAGTTTTTCGTCAGCATACATGCATGCACACAAGCACATACACACCAACACATACACATATATATTTATATATATATTTATATGAAAAAGAACACTAGAAAGAGGGAAAGCAAGAGAAAGTATATAGATACATATACTTAACACACTTAATTCAAATGATTGTGAGTTAGTTTAATATTACATAAATATTAATTATAAATTACATTATTTGCAATCAAATAACCCGATCAACCAGCATATAAGATCTACAAATATAAAATTATACAACAATTATTGTCAAGTTATTCAAAACTGAAATACATTTTAAAAAACACAAACCTTCGGATTTTTATTAAATTTTAGCGCACCATGACTACAAACAAGAAAAAACGAAATGCATGAGAAATTCTTACTGGCATTTTGGTTTCAAATATAGTCCCCTAATCCTTGAATAGGATTCGATAAATAAAAAAATCGTGGTCTAAAACTTGTTGAAATTCAAGCTTAAGTGTCAGACGAACAGAGTCAGCAGCTGAATGCAGCAACGCTTTTTATTTTTATGTCTGTATGTTTTCATTTTTTGTTTAAGCGTGGGTGGTTAAATCAGTAAGAACCAGTAGAAATTCTTGCTAAGGTACTAGGCGAACAGAAGTCAGCAGCAGGTGATTTTGTTAAGTTCGCCTGCTACTTCAGCTAGAATTTTCCCATAGTTTTAGATAAGTTGGCTAAGCAAATTTAAATGACCATCCTAAAAGTATGCTTTAAAAATTTGTCAATAAAATAATATAACAGCTTTTGTATTTTCGGGAATATTTTAGCATTTATTTGTTTTAGTGGATTTTCGCTACGTGTTTAAATGTCAATTGATTTTGTCATATTTGTTTTCTAGAATTTTACAATAGTTTTAACTAAATAAATAATAACAATTTATAAATATAATTCTCTTTTTTTGTGTTTTTTTCTTATTCATTAGCTGAGTGTTTCGAGTTTTGTTTTAACGTAAATATTCTGTTGATATTTCTCATTCAATATGTAAGTATATCTCGAAATTAGAAACAGTATAAATTATTTTTTTTATTGATTTAAATGTTCTTCTGTAAGAATTTGTTGAATTAAGCCAAAAAACAATGTGCGTTAATTGGCTCTTATAACTAAGTGGCTAAAAATCGGCTTATGCTAGCTAAATATAAAAATAATAGTTAAATCTACAAATTGCAACGAAAACAAAAAACCTATGCAAAAACTATGATATATATGCAATAAATAAATAATAAAATACCTAACATTTACATCTGTCTTAAAAATGACAATAATAAGCATTCTCTGTGATCCTTTCTATGTAAATACAATTATATGTACAAACACAAATCGGTTTTGCGTTTTGGGCAGACTGACTGCATCACAAAGCATCAAAAAACTTATTGTTTAAATATTTATCTTTGTAACTACGTTTTCGTTAACATTTTCATATTGTTTTATTGTCTATTTCAAAGATGTGGCAGCGCCGCACGGGCGCAACTAAGCAGAGTCGTAAGTCGTTAGAAAACTATAGAAATCAACAAACTCCAAAGCGACAGACAGTTGGGACTAACATCTAACATGCAAGAAGTATTCTATTATTGGCCAGCTGCCTCTACTTATGGTCAAAAACGAGAGTATAGTTTGCTGTGGTTGCTGTCGACGGCAACGCCGACAATCCTGGTCATTTGGCCATCTTCAAGATTTCCGCCTGCGCAGCTGCACTTGCAGCTGATGCTGATGCTGCGGCTGCTGTTGCCGGGACACCTGTTGGCGGCGCTGGAGCTATCCGTATAGGCTTGGCACGCTGCTGATTGAAGAGTCCGGTTAGTGTGGCCGCTGTGCTGGCAGTTAGCGTCATGCTGCCACCACTGCCGTTTGACAGTCCACTTGGTGTCGCTGTGCGCTTGCCTCGCGTCAATCCATTGCTGCCGCAGCTGTTGTTGTTGTTGGTTGACGTGGGCTGCTGAAGCTGTTGTCCAACCGCTGCTGATGCAGTTGGTGTTGCCGATGCTGAAATGTTATCCAACTCAGTCATTGCTTCTTGTATAGCCCGCTCAAGTTGCGAGTTCAATTTGCGGCTCCTTATTTGTTTGGGTTGTTTGGTTGAAGGATTGGTGATGTTGGTGTTGTTGTTGTTGGTAGTGCGTGTGTGATGTGATTTTGGATATTTCGGTTTAAGGAGTGTTGGTCATTATGATGATGATGATGATTATGTATATACACACATAGGGTTATACACATTCACATATATGCATACACATACGCATATATACAGACGTTGAGATTTGATTTATTTTTGTATTTGGCAGCGCATAATAAAAAAAAAAGAAACAAGAATATTAATTAGCAAAATTAAAATGGAATTCGACAAAGTAAAATCAAAACTAATTTCAAATGCATTTAAATGCCATTATTGCTAAACTGCACAACAAATGCGAGTAATATTCAAATGCAAAGTGCCAAATGCTACAATAGTTAAAAAAAAAGAATCTAAGACTACTAAAAAGTCTTTTAATCATATTCAAATATTCTATTTGATCAGAAATAATTCAGGCATTCAAAAAATACTTTAAATAATCTTTACACACTCAAATTAACTAACAATTAAATAAAAAAATTAAATTATTTTACAAAAATGGATATAAATTTCTTTTAAATAATTATATCAAAAATTATCTTTTAACAAATACAGTTTTGACAGTGCTGTCTGGTGCAGGGCTAAGATAAAAGAAAAGCAATGACATTTTATGCTGCATCTAACCGATGCTAAGTTTCACCGGAGTCTATAACACTTGGATCGAACCGAACCGACAATGGCTAGCTCAGAAATTCAGACTCATCGCCACCCACTTCTCATGATGATGCTCACTTTCTGGTATCCTTTTGGGCCTTATGGTGCGCCTCCAAGCCTTCGGAGAGGCTCTGCAACAAGTTGACCGGTATTAGCTCAGAGGTAGAACGCCCACCGCCACCGAACCACTGCACCCACACATGATCGAACTGTTGCGACGGTGTACAAACACCATCGGGCATCTTGACAATCTTGCCGGGCCAGGCAGGATGTCCACGCGCCGGACCCCAGATCAGCTCACCAATGGCAAATGTGCGCGGTGGCAACTGTGCCACCGAACTCGTTCTTACCACGGTGGTGCGATGTGGTCGACGTAACCGCTTCGTTGGTGTGCGGCAGTTAGCTTTCAATGGTGATGCTTCACTGTGCGCTGGTGCATCCGAAATGGGCGGCAACTGCGTGGTGGTAGGTGACTCTACATAGATATTTGGAGGCAACGGCCTGATTAATGAAGCCAACACTCAACACACAAAGACAGGGAAAACCCAATACCCAACAAAAAGCAAAATCAAAATAAAGAGTGCAGAAGGATGCGAGAGGTGCAACAAGTGCTTACCATGCATCAGATGTGTATGTGAGAGGGTAGTGCTGATGGGTCAGTGGTTGGTTAGTGAATGCATGCAGTTAGTGGCACTGTGGTGGCATTAGGACATTGGCAAGGCCTTACCCTGGTAGTCAACGTTAACTACTTTGTGATTATGGATATAGACATTTGGATTGATGTGGCTTTGGCTATGGCTGTTAGAAAGGGGCTGGTGGTGGTGCATAGCTTGGCGTGTCGGTGCCGCAGTTGTTAACGATGTGGCTGACAATGTTGTTGATGCTGACGATGTTGATGAAATGGTTAGGGATGTAGAACTAGCCATACGCATACCTTGACCCATCAGTCCCATGCTGTGGTTGCTCTCCGATGACGCCTGCTGCGATGTGATGTGTATCCGTCGTATTTTCGGCTCCGTTGGCTTATACATGCTGCTCGGCTGGCTAAATAAATTGCTGCTGCAAATGCCTGTCGCAAAGTAATCTAGATTAGATCATTGTGTCATAATAAGTAATGCATGCTTACTGCGCTCACAGTCCGTGGAAGAAGGCGATTGACGGCTCTCGACACTTTGTGGCGAAATGGCTGCATCTGGCTCGGAGCTGGAGACGCACTGCACCTGCAAGAGACACGTTATACAATCAGTATGAGAGGGACTGCTTAATGGTAAATGGATATGTTTACCATGTCTCCGCTACCGCTGCTGCGATGGCTAGGCGGTCGCTCGGGACTCCGCGGGCTGCATGTTGTCGTATCCGGTGGACTGGCCGCAATTAACTGGCGGCTGTTGAGCGGCTCGGAGACATAGCTGGTTGCTTGCGGCGGCGGCTGTAGTGTAATTTGTTGTGCTGGCTGTTGTTGCGGTTGCTGCTGCTGATGCTGTTGCTGTTGAATCTGTATTGTGGCCGTGGGATTGGCCTGCACAAAGGATGCGCCACTTTGCTGTGCTGTTGGCATCACCAAACCCATGGGCGTCGAATAGATCTGACCAATGGGACTGAGCTGCCCATTGGCACCCACAATATACTGCTGGCCACCGGCGCCGGGCGAAATAAACGAGGCTTTGTTCTGTGGCGAGGGAGTGCGCAACATGACGGGTCCTTGATGCGTTAACAGACTTGTCGTTGGCATATTTTGAATTTGCAACAGCGTGGCATCCGGTCCCATGACCAAGCCAGCTGGCATTAGTAGCTGCTGCCCAATAAGATTCACCTGCTGCAGTATTTGACCATTCTGGAGCAGCAGCTGCTGCGTCTGCGGGGCCGCCGTCGCCGTCTTGTTAACCACAATGCCCTGGATGCCGGGACTCAGCTGGAATTGCTGTGAAAATTGCGGCGGTGGAGGATGTTGTGCCGAGGCTGCAACAGCAGCTGCATTTGCCGCCTGCTGCAACAACGCTGGCGCCTGGCTGGGTATGCTGGGCGAGATTTGGGGCGAGTGCGTCTTAACTGGCGAACCGCCAGCACCACAAATTAGCGGTGGCGGTGGTGGTGTGCTGCTTACCGAATTCTTGCGTTTGCGTGGCCTTCTCTTCGCCTCGGGTGAACTTATAATGGATGCCACCTGTGGCTGTTGCATGCTCAGCATTTGATGTTGCTCCTGGTGATTTTGTTGCTGCTGTTGAAGCTGTTGTTGTTGCTGCTGGTGCTGGTGGTGCACAATATAGCCGCCGTTGGGCAAGGTGTTGAGCAGAACAGTTTGTGTCGGTGCCGTTGCTGAGACACCCGCCTGATTGATCTGACCTATTTGGCTGGCCTGCGAGCTGATGATCTGATGGTGCAGCAACTTGGCAGCACTGCTTGCATTAAGCATCTGCGACGGCTGGCTAACAATGTAGCCAGCACCAGGTTGGGCGTGCAGCGATCGCTGAGCTTGTGCACCCGCTGTCTGATGTTTGTTGGATGTGGGTATGACCAGCAGTTGGCCGGATGAGGTCATAATCAGTTGATTATGACCACCACCATTATTGCCGGCCATGGATTGCAGCTGAGCCACCGCGTTGTTGGCGCTACTCAAAGTCGTGCCGGGCCTACTTATTCCTGCCGTGGTTGTAACAATGCTGCGCGTAAGAGCTGTGCCACCATTATTATTGGCCACAGCCTGACGTTGTGTGGGTTGTCCAACTATTGTTTGACACTGCTGGCGCAGCAGACGCAGCTGTGCCGTGGGCTGTGTCGTTGCCTGTGCCTGCAGCTGCGGCTGGCGCATCTGAAACTGCATCTGCGGTTGGGATTGGGATTGCAGTTGGGGTTGGGGCTTGGGCGAGGCGGATGGCGTGCTCTTGGCCGAATCAATGGAGTCTGTGGGTGAGGAGAGGCTGTGACGCGGACTCTCGTGACTGGTGGAGATGGCGCCCACTTGCTCGGGCCGTTTCTCTAGCTCCGGCCCGCTGCTTGATACCGGTGACTCCTGTGGCGCTGGCACCACCGTTATGCTAGTAATTTGTGGCTTCTGGGGACGCGCAAATGCCGCTGCCGCCGTATCGACATGCAGAGAACGGGGCACAGCATTGTTCGTCGCCAGACTCTGTTCCAGTTCCCATTTTCCGCCGTTGAGAATCGAAAGGCGTCGTATCCTTTGACGCTGCTGCTGATGCTGTGAGCTATGCACAATGGGTTCCTGGGGCAGTGATCGGGCCGTTGCTGTTGCTGTCCCGGACTTAGCATCCAAGCCCGCGCCGAGAGTGTTGTGCAGTAACGCTGTTTGTTGCTGCAAATAGCCCGCTGGGTCATCCTTGAAACTGGGCTGCTGCGCTGGTGGTGTGGAAGGTGGAGGCGGAAGAGGAGCTGGCGTGGACGCGGGCCTTATCACATGCGTTGCGGCTAGAGTTGCAACTGCAGCTGAACAAGCAGCAGTTGAAGACCCTGCTGCTGCTGATGTTCGTTTAAGAGTGCTGTCCACGCCAGTTGATTGACTAGTTTGTATCGGTGTGGACATTGTGGGAGTGGCGGCTGCAACTGTCGGAACTGTTGCTGCATAAGATGTCCTGCCAGCCAGTTTGTGGCAATTGTTGTTGTTGTTGCCATACTTGTGACAATCAGCGTCTGAAATGTAGCAAAAACAAATTATAAGCTTAAAGAAAACTTGAATGTTTTTTTTTTATCGTTTGTTTATTCAAAGTGCGTCGTCCTTAAAGTGCCCGCAACGTGTCCCTGAGCACTGTCAGAGGACAGCAAGCAAAAGGGCGTTTCGCAAAGGTCGCCACTTGACAATGGCAGACAACAGCAAAGACCAAATGGCTGCAAAAGCGAAGCACAATAAAATCAAAACACAAGAACGTGCACCGCAAACTTATTAGCAAAAAAAAAAACAAAGAGAGAGCGAAAGAGAGAGAGACTGGAACAGAAAATAGCTCCAGGGAGTGTGGGCATGGACTTGGGTTAGGGATAAGTTGGGTTCAACACTCAGATAATGGAAAACTTAATTAAAAAACCAAATAAAAAGGACTAGCGCTGCTAACAATAAACGTTGAAAATTTACAAGAACAACAAAAAAAATTAATTCTGACTGTGTGATACTCTGTTAACGCTGCTGATCAAGAGCGTGCACAGAGAAACCCGTTTTAACCTCTAATTAGCCTTATAAACTAGATGGAAAATGTCGAACAATAATATCCAGTTCAACAACTTTTGACTGCAATTATTAAATTAGCTAAGCTAAGTTTTAATTATATTGAACAGAAGAACCAGCAAATCATACATTATTCAAGGAGTACAAATCGCCTGACTGCACGCTGGTTTTGTCCGCCCTTGTTCACACACACACACACACACACACTCATACAAACACAAATACACTCATTTATGGCAAAGTCGCGAACATTTCTGAAAACGCGTCAAACTTTTGCTTGGCACAGCATTTTTAATGCTCCAACCAATTGGCAAACGGAATGAGCCAACTACAACGACTAAAGTTCCTGTAGCCATGACCAGTTAGTTTAGTTTGCCTTGTGCCAGCGGCTGGGCGTGGCCGATAGGCGGATCGCAACGGACGCGCATGGCTAAACTTTGCCGTCAAGTCCCTTTTGTTTCAATTAACCTTTTCATTTGAAAGTTTTAACAATGTTTGCAAAATGTTTGCCCAGCTGCTGAGCATGGCTGCGCACCCCAATCAAACCCAAGCAACCGCCGCGCCCCCCTTCGAGGTGGTCAACCGCCACAACACCAGGTTTAGTGCAACAAAGTGTCTGCCCTAAAAGGAAGGCGGGGCGGCGAACGCTTTAAGGTGACCCTTAAACGCGTTAAAATCCTTTCAGAGAACGGCAACAGTTTTTCCGTATCTCAAATTGAAATCCAAAAGCATTGTACAACACAAAAGCGGACTTGAAATGCCCAAATGGTTTCACAGACACACACACAGACACCGACAAGAAGCCTTCAAAAGTGCACAAATAAAACAACAGTTGATACCGGGCAGGGTGTTAAAAACAACGAATATGTCCATACACTTTAAATTAATTGGATTTATACAATTTTCAACTATTCAAATATTTGTACTTTTTATTGTAAATGGACCACTGTTTTACAATTAAAAGTTTATATTTACCGAGAATAAGCATCGCTTTGGGTAGCACTGGAAAGTTTTTTTTATATAGCTGGGGATTTTAAGCTCATATTTGGCCAATAAAAATGTACGGCACAAAGTTAAATAGCAGCAACTTTTTGTTGTAGGTACTTGCCTAATCTCCTACAAAAACAGAAAATTTTATGCCTCCCTGCCTTTACACTGCCTGCTCTACTTTGCTGCAGGCTCTCTTTTTGTGTGAAGTGGAAATGTTAGACAGTTGCGGGTATTTAATAAATATAATATTTATTTACACGCTCCCCGGATGAGGTGACGTTTCTTTAACACACACACACACATAAGATCCTTTTGACTGGCCATACAAAAGGACGAAATCAAAATACAAACACGCACAAAGACAAGCTAACAAACATAGACAGCATAGACGGAGGATGTAAGGTGAGTGTAGAGAAGCAGCAAATGCACTTCCTGTCAAGGCAACGCGCTGAGGCTTAAAGCTTGTTGAACTCGCAGCTCTGGTTACCATGTGTGTGTGCGTGTGTGTGTATTACCCTCTTTTAAAAAGTTTTTTTTTTCACTCTCGCTCGCTCGCTCTTTCAGTGTGTGCATTTTCACTTTATCATTGTCTAGGCGCTGTTTTCCCACTTGCCAGCAGCAGCACAAGCACATTGCAATTGCATCCGCTATGTTTGGACGTGTGTGTGTGTTCACGCATACAAACGAAATGTTCTTTGGAAAGGTATGCGCATATATGCAAAGCATTGTTTGTCTCTACCATGAGCTTTTCGCTCCTTCCTGCTGTTGCTCCTTCTGTTTGTACACAATTTTTTTTTTTTTTGTTGCGCGACATTTTCTTTGCTTTTCTCGGCCTTTCGCCTGCACTTATCGCACGTATATATACTATTTTTACCGCTACTGCAAACACCCTCCCCCGCCCTCTTATCAACTTTATCCTTGTGTTCGTTGTCGGTTTTTGCAGTTGAGCAAGACAAAAAAATTGCAGTTTTTGCTCAATGCTTTTTCATATAGCATACTTTTGTGCGCGCTGCAAAGGCTTTTTGACTGGAAATGTGCCCAGGGTTGCCATGGTGCTAAATCTGGTAGTTTCTTTTGTGGATCGAAATTCAGGAATTACAAAAGCTTTTAGACAGCATTTTGGGTTTGATTGTAAGCCGCTCAACAGGAATTATCGGTTTGTGTATACTTATTTGTGACTGACATAATTAGTTGTTTCTCGAATTGCTGCAATGACGTAAGCCATGAAATTAAATTTATTTAACTTTGACTTGATTTAATTATTGCTCGCCGCACATGAAATATGAGAGTATAATTAAATGTTTTGCTGTGTGGCAAGTCTTTTGTCAATAGTTTTTGGCTCTTATCTTTGACTAAAGTTTGTTGGCAGCTCGACCACAAATATTGGGCTGTCACTGCCGTTCGTCAAACTCACCTTTGTTGGCCAATTCGAGTGTTGTTGCCATTGTTGCAGTTGCACTTGCTGATGGTGTTGTTGTTGTTGTTGTCGATGACACAACTGCCGTTGCCATCATCATATTAAACGCATCACTGACATTGGAAGTTGTGACGGCTGCTGTTTCTGTTGTGATTGTTGTTGCTGCTGCCGTTGCTGTTGCCATCGAGATTGTGGTCATCATTAAATCCTTGGCTGGCTGCTCCGCCGTTTGGTGCAATTGACGCTGATTTGAGCATAGAGCTGCGGTTGATGCTGCGGTTGACGTCTCCTGGTTGCCTGGTGACACCTTTAACGGCAAATTGGGCACCTGCAATCAAAAAATAATTTAACAAATTGCCGTGCAATAATAATTTGAATTGAGGCGCTGTTCCTGTCAATTTACAAATTCAAAAATTTAATCACACACACACATGCATACAAACAAGCACGCATACACGTACATGCGAAAGGCATATGGGTTATGCTATTAATTTACATATGAAACGTGAGCCGCATTTGCAAAAAAAGTAATTCAACAACATTCGCTCATTTGCCATACTACAAGGCGCTTTTTATACCCTTTAGTTATTTCGTAACAAACCTATCCTTGCAAGATTTCTGAAGAAGTTCTCAGTTTGTTTCAAGAGTATCTTGTTACAATAATTGGCCTCAAGAGCAAGCAACTTACAGTTGCCTTGGTCAGGTTTCTGCAAACAAAATGGAGTAAGAAGGGGCATGTGCACACAGTGTATGTATTTGTACAGAGAGAATAAATTGGGTTCCACAATAAAGTAAAACATGATAGAAAATAATAAAAGTAAGTTTTGGTATGAAAATCATCTAAGTTATATCAAATCTCTTGAACTTTTAATAGATTTGAAAGCATCGTGTTGGCATAAAAATGGTCTTAATCTGATTATATGTATGTTGAAGGTTAAAAAACTATTTACTTTAACTTTTACGAACTCTTTACAGAGTATCGCTAGGTCGCTTGGTAACTAAGCGTTGTTCAAGTTGTTGTTTGTTTTGCTTTGGTAACCTTCAAAGTACATAAAATGCAATAAACACACTAACACACACACACACACACCCCACACACTCTCCTTTTCTCTCTCTCTTTAACAGACTGACTGTGTTGTGTACCGTTTGGTAGCTTGGGGCTTAGTAAGCGTCCAATTAGCATTTTTGTAAATAGATACTCAGACAGCCGACAAAGCAGGCGGCAAAGTACACCCGTACACGTGTAATCCAATCAGATGCTGCAAATTGCGCTTATTGAGTACATCAAAAGATTTGATGGCGCCATAGCAACAGAACCCACCCCCGATTCGATACCTAGTCAGGTGCATAGCGTACGGAATTTATGCAAATTAATCATTTGGGGAGCATCGATTTGCACGCCTTCGAGCATGACGATGACGACGACATCAACGACGAACCTTTTTTAGAGGGGGCCTGGGGCACGCCTTTATTGAGCCAATTCCATCAGTGGACTACGCCAATTGCTTCATTGGACACTCAAGCGCTTGGAAACGAACGATTCGCATTGCCATTTCAGTCAGTAATTTGTGCAACAAAAAAACTCAAAACGAACGAAGCGAGTACAAATTCCACCAGCACCAAAGTTGGCTATAAAACATTAAAATGTTTTATTTATATGCGCAGTGTGGACACAGAGGGAGAGCGAGAGAGAGAACTGACAGTTTTGATGCCTTTTTAAGTCAATTGTTGCTTTTGTTAAATGCATAACAACTGTAGAATCTGTTCGAAATGCTCTTTCAATAAAGACACATAAACTTAACATTTTATGTGTGCGCCGCCGTCTCAAAGCATTCCCCCCCTAATAAAGACACTCAAGAGTCTCGAAAATATATGTTTATCTATCCATAGACGATGCATGCTTAAGTTTATTAATTTGCCACGCCCAAGCCAGGTTGGATAAGCATCATACCAATCGCAATTCCCAAGTTGTTGCCTCTTAGATCTGATTCTTGCTGCTCTACTGCTGTGTATGTATTCGTATTTCAGTTGTTGCTGTTTGTGCCATTCGTTGGTTTGTTTGTTGTTGCCACTTAGTCAAAAGAGTGGCTGCCTCACATTGAATGCCGCATAGAGCAAACATAATTTCAACTTTTCAAACGCAATAAAACTACAACACACAATTTCCCTTATCACCCTCTCCTTAGCAAATGCGCTTTCCAACTGCTACGCCGACAAATGTAAAATGGAAACCTCAGAAGCCGACGCCTTCACTTCTCTCAGCTCCCCCCTTCTCACAGCTCCTAGCGCTTATGTAGCACAATCAACATTGCCAACTGGGTCGCCATTCGGGGGCGTGACCACGTTGCTCTTCAGCTGTCTGCCATACAAACCATAAAGAAACAAAACTGAAATGACAAACGAAATGCAACAGACAGATAGACAATCCAAGCTGGCATAAAAACCTAGGTTCACCATGTTCATCATGTTGGGCAGGGAATGCGAGACAAAAAGTCAGTGGCAAAATTGAAAAACATGTGATACACGAATATTTAATAGTCATTTAATGGAAAAATAATTAGTTAGAGGCCAGACACATTGCCGAGAACAGCATTTTCAAGAGTATAAAATAATCACCAATTTATTTACATGAATGCATTTATCGATTTATTATTTTACATTCATATTTTTACCAAAAAGGTATTATACGGTACAATAAATCAGGCGAATACTTATTACAGATAATGTTTTTAGAATAATTAAGTGTAAACGAAAAGCTGATAGCATTAATTGTTTAATACTGTTTTATAAGACTGTTTAAAAGACGTTTAGATTATAGCCAACTTTCAAATCCTGCATAGGGTACTTATAAATGAAAAGGGCATAACTAATTATACCATATGTGTATATTGTAGGATGGCAACTCTTGTTAAGCGCCATAATACATAAAATGTTGTGTATACATATTTACCGAATGGCATGTTTAAAATGCATTTTGCATATTTGACATATTAACTGTCGTTGTTTTTGACAGAACCGAGACTGAAGGACGAGGACGCGGAAGAGGATAGAGAAGGATACGTGAAGAGACAGAGGACATGCCTCTGTGCAACACGCAATAAAATGACTGGCGACAACGTTGAAAATACCAACAAAACATTGCATTTTTTGCATGCATAATTGCGACAAAATTAAAGCAAAATGTACAGACGACAAGGAGGGTAGGGTAGAGAATGAGTGGTCATTGGGCGACATGCAAACGATCCGACGTCTGTTTGTTGGTGCTGGTGGTGGTGTTTGCCAGGTGAGCCAGGTGTGAAGCTTGCATATACAGGTGCATGGCCGGTGTTGGATTTCATTAACGTCATAATGACGCTCGACACTCGACGCCAGAAGCCCGACGTCCAACAGCTTTAATTCTGGCCCTGTCTGTGTGGGGTTGGTCATGGCCTGCAGACTGGCGACACCTTCGCTCCTGCTACCCTACCACATTTGGATTTTTCTTTTAGTTTGCAGCTGGTGGTGGCTATACTCTTACTCTTTGCCTGGCGGCAATTGAGCGCACTCGCGACAGGAACTTGCGGCACTGCCGGATGTGAGTAATCGCTCAGTCATGTTGCCGGGAGGCATCGTTGCGTTTACTGCGTGCCTAGCCAACTCCTGCAGGATATTGTGCTGTGCTGAGCAAGATTTCCGTGCCGCTTACACTGGACACTTAGCCATGCATGACGTAACCCTGCAACGGAAATCGCTCAATGTTCGCCGCACTGTTGTGCACATGCAATGCAATGCTGGTTGCCTAATGCTCGTAGAGACCGCTTGGAGGTGGCTTGGGCCCAGCATTTAAGCAGCTTTACAACTCTGTGGTTTAACAAGATTTAATAAAATTGCACTGCAATGAACAAACTTTAGTTTTGTTTAACAGATATCTTCTTGTGTACACACTTTTATTTCCATTACTTTTAGCCTTCGGTTAGCCCTCACACTGTTTGCATATTCTTTTGCTACCTATCTTTCGCACGGTTGCACAAGTTCTTACAAATTTCATTAAATTGAACGCATCCACGTCAGTCAAAGTCAGCACTGCTGTTATTCGCCCTTTCCCCTCGATTCCTGAGACAACAGAAGATGGATGGAGATGGAGGTTCAGTGCAGTTCGAATCCATCAGTGGCAACAATGCATTGCACACTTTCCACACAGTTCATTTCAACTTGCCACCGTACCCCCAACGTTACCCGTTCCCCTTCAATTCACAATTGCTTTCTTAATGCCACGCTGTCTGCTCTTGGCGGCGCGTACAACATTTAATTTGAACTAATGAAGTTTCTATAAAAGCCTCGCGTAAATGACTGGCAAGAAGACAAGCAAGGAACGAAAAAAAAGTAATGGGAAATAATGCGCAAAATAAAACAAAAAGAACAACCAGAAAAATATTTTAAGTCGAAACTGGAATTCAATTTTGCCTAAAAGTGAAGCTGAAATTTGCGGCAATTGCTCTTCCCGCTTGCAATTGAAGTGACGTGCAAATTACACTCGAAAAATAAAGAGCGAAAATAAATGAGGATAAGAAAACGAAACTTAAAAATATTTAACTTTAAGATATCAACTTAAAACTGGGCAAACGCTCACTTTGCTAAAAAAGAAGTTGAATTGCCAATCATTCGTACATTAAGCAGCATACCCCCATTGTGTAGTTTGCAGTACAGGGTATAGAGAATAGTGAACTGACACATTGCCTCGGCCCACCTGCCGTCGCTGGCCCAGCGCTAATTGTTTTAGTTGTTGTTCCATGAATATGCTAAACTGTCTGCTGCATTTTGCGTCAACCCGTTCCATTTCGTTCCATCCTTGCACCTTCCATCACATCTCCCCAAACAACGCCACTCTGCACACGTTCTCGCTCAGCAAATGTTTATAAATGCAAATTGGCCGAAAAGTGCAGCAACAGCAGCAGCAGCACCAACAACATCACTTTCTGGACGTGCTTCGTTGAATTTCGTTTACAGGAAGATAGAGCAAAGAGATGAGTAAATAAGTGAAGCAATTCACTGGGATTGACTGCTCTTTGGCCGGCTTGCTTGGCTTCACTTTCGGTTTTTTGTTGTTGGCTCGACATTGGCCGGACAGTGTTACTAACAACACGGCCCTGACATCGCTTCTCTGGTGCTTGTGTCGTTGATGTTGCGGGGCAGGTAGCCTTCACGCACAAGACAATGGTAAGTTAGTATATGCATGACCAAACGGCTGACCTGAACTAAGCTGCCAACCAAACTAAGGTGCTGCTGGTCCATTGAAATAATGTAATTTTGACGTTTTTCGATTGTTAAATGATTGAAATTTGGGTTTTCTCTTTTTTAGTTTTGCTGAATGTTGTAAATTTTGAGCTGCCGTCGCTGACCTTCTCAAGTAAGCTTGTTTGCTTGCTGTTTCAATTGTTGTTCTTGTTGTTTGTTTACAATGAGCTTGCGTCGGACCCTGTGTGACTGACAACGATCTGAGGCCGGGGCCAAAGTTTTATTTGTTTGTTCAACTTGCGGCATTACACAAGTTGCGTTCAACGTTCTCAAAATAGAACCCAATGGAATACTTAATGTATGTATGTACAAATAAATATTTATTTATGTACACTCCCAAACAAAGCCAGCTGTGTGTGTGTGTGTGTGTGTGGAAAATCAATTTCAATTGCTTCGCACTTAACGAAAACTCGCACAGCGAATAAAACAATTTTAACGTTTTCGTTTGCTTGCACTTGCGTTTGCGATTGAAAATTTCAATTGCAAATAATTGCTTAATTATCCTCAATTGCAGTTCAGCTAACGAACGCATGTGTGTGTGTGTTTGTCTGTTTGTGAACGAACGATTGAGGGGGCTCTGGAGATACATATAGACGATATCAATAGCACCCTATTAAAGGGCAATAAAAAGTGCTGCAAGCTATAAACTAATTTGTATTTATTTCAGCTCAGAATATCTAATGATTGAATATGATTAAGTATACGCTAAAAGTATTGCGCATACGACATGAGGAACAGCAATCATTTATAGCACAAGCAGTAATAATTTTTGTATGTGTTGCGCAAACCGAAGCTAAGATTGCTATATATAACCGTTTTTAGTGCAAGGTCATAGATATAACGATGAACATAGCTATAAAATATATATAACACAAGGTCGTTTGGCATGTTCGTAAGTACGCATGTACATATAATATTTAAAGGCTTCTTGAAAGATGATTATTGATATTTTATATGGTACAAATAATATAAGAACTACAAATATTTAGATAGCTTTGTTTTACAAAATTCCTCAGGGGTAAACGAATTAAATGCATACTGTCATCGAATTAGAGTTTAGATATATATCATCCGATTAATCAATGTCCGCTCCTTGAATTATAGCAACCAAGTCCGATGTCTCAATCATAAATATTTGGGTTGCCACTTTCCAAAATCAAATCACACCAATTTGCACACACACTTATATACAACTATATATATATAAATAAATCCATAGACATAGACCACTATATCATTACTTGCACCACAAACTCTGCAACATGACAGCAATCTGGTGATATGCGATATGTTGTTGTTGGTATTAGACATGCTTAATGCGCCGCTTCGCTGACTGACGGACTGTGACACTCGAGTTGGCAACGACTTTCACCAAACAACCACAGACTCACTAAAAAGCAAACCCTAACCTACCACACCTCAAACACAAGACGCAAGACACACGACACACGACATGAACAAAGCCAACTTAAGCGACAGCAAAATGGCAATAATCAAAACAAAAAGGCGAACACAAACCAATAAACGAGCGTAGACTTCATTATGGGGGCACATCAATCATTGCCAAAACGCGCAAAACCAAACACTGCAAATTGCCAAAGAAGTGAAGGAGAGGGCGGGATGTAGCGGCGACTCCAGACATTGGGTTGAATGTGCCACAAGAGCAAAAGAGCTAAAATAAAGCACAGTTGCCATATTGCCACAACGATGTGCAGACAAAGGGAGATGGAGAAACTGGAGATAAGGAGAGAGAGAGAGAGAGAGAGAGGGGGGGGATGTGCAGCTGGAGCCAAAGACAGTCAACGACTTGTGGTCAACAAGGAAAAAGGGGAAAAGAGAATGTGTGAATCAGGAGGGCTCCTTCGGTGGCACAATAAAGTGTTTAGTAAACAAATTGCGGCTGCCTTTGGATAATATTCACGCAGTCAGCTGAACCAACGCACACACAAACACACAAAAATATAGGAGCGGCATCGACGACTGGGTGAAGGGGGGTCGGGAGGGATAAGTTATAAGTGCATTGCTCCGAAAAATCGATTGACGAAAGCCGCAAAGACAAGAGAAGAAGCCAAAGCTAGAGTGAGAAAGTTCATGTGTGTGTGTGTGACGAAAAGGACATTGATTGTGTGCTCAAGAAGTGATGGTTGGGGGGTTGGGTGGGGCGTCAAACGGTTTGGGAGTTCGGGCGCCACGAACATCACGCAAAAATCTAAAAGAGAAACCATAAACTTAAATTAATGACCTCAGCCGAGGCGTAGCTGTAAGGCGAGAACGTGTGCAAGCACAGAACGTAAAAGTCAATAACAGAGCAAGAGCCCGAACAAGATGAAGAGAAAGACGATAACGAAGAAGAGGGACCAGCGAGCAGAGAGCAACACACTGTACTGTTGCTTTCGTGTATGTGTACATATGTGATTTACCGTTAACAGCCGTTTCGTTTTGCTGCAGTTGCTTTGCTCCAATTGGAAATGAATCTGATTGCTAGCGATTTCAATGCGATTCTCAATACACAAACACACACACACACATACATACATGTATATATCTATAGATGAAAATGCTTGTCAATTTGGAGCAAGGCAGATGGTCGGTCGGCTATTTGCGCAGCTCAGTTCAGTTCAGTTGAGCTTAGTTCAGCTCTGTTGTGAGGCTGGCTAAATGATTATGCAGCCTACGTAGACGTTGATGTCGACGTCGACATAGCCGATTTGTTGTCAAACTGGTTTTACAAATATTTTTGCGTTCATCTGTTGCCAACGATGTTTTTGTGTGCGGCAGTTACATGGCTGCTACGCTCAGTGAAAGTCGCCTGAATGCCGTTGCGGCCCTCCCTTCCCACCCCAACCAACCCGCTCAGCCCCGTATGTTAGAGACTGCACATTCAATTAGGTTTAGCTGGAGCTTTCAGCTAACTCAGCTATTCAGCACTGGTATTTACAGCCAATTATGAGACAAACAACTTGGAATTGCGACTAACTTACCTGGGCATTAAAATCAAAAAAGTATTCCGGCCTCAATGGACATGGCAGGCCGCACTTGCAGGTACCCTGTGTTAGCAAATAGTCCTTAATTTGAAATTGTGTGCGCAACGTTTTGCCCGTTGGACTGCAATGAGAAAGAAATAAGAGAGAGAGAGAGAGAGTTAGAATAAATAATTGAGTGTGCATTGCAGCTAATACTATTCATTATTTATTAGTTAATCGCACAATTTGTTGTATGCTAATGTCAATTACAAAGTCGTCAACAATAGCAGCACCACATACCCCCCAATTCAACGAGCAAGCAATTAACCCAAACCATGATGCTAACAGCTAACAAGTATGGTGCAATGGCAGCACCAACAACACGCGGCTCTTTAACTAACAGCTCATTAACATAATGGGCAAATGAAGCGTTCATTCGCATTAACATGACAATGTTAAACGGCAGTCGCTCACACACACTCATACATACTCGTACATGTGCACATGCGTGTGCGTGTGTTTGTATTTGTATGTGTACATACATAAATTAATACCAATCAGAATTGCTCGCTGCTCGTTTTGATCGCATGTCAAATAAGTGCGCGTCGCTTTGCGCATAATTCAAACTGGTTTTTATATGTTTCGTGTATATACATATATTTTTTACGAGCACGGTTTTCGTTCTCCACGTGAGCAGCAGTTGCTGCTGGCTTGGTTTGCAGGTCTCACTTTACCCCGTGTTGCATTGACTCGCGTGATTTGATGGCCCGGCTTGCCTAATAGTGGCTGTACAAATCAATTCAAGGGAAATTAATATATTCTGGTTATAATCATCATTTTTATGAGAGTTCAAACACCTACGATTTACATAAGTGTTGACTTATTGACAATAAACGCTAAGAACTTTAATAGCTTTTAAAGTTATGGAGAATCAAGAAATTCCTTTCTTGAGATTTTTGGTGGAAAATCAAATACTCTTTGGCGTAAGTACTAATTTGAACCACCAGGCATATTTTTATAAAAATATATCAAATACGTTTTGGACAGTTTCATGTTTTGCCCTAACTGAATCAACAAAGTTGCTCTTCTTTTGTCATACGCTATCTTCAATCACGTCCAACTTGATTTGCAACATTTTTCAGCCTTTTTTTAGGGTATTCAATGTTTTATCCCATCCTAAACAAAAGAAATAAACCACATTTGTAATCCGTTTTGCGCTCATTTCATTTTTAGTACAACAATAAAGGTTTATAAAAAGGTAAGAAAAAAAATTGATTTAAATATGAACAGCATTCACAAAAGTATATAAAGCGAATCCAGAGAATCCAGTTTTTTTTTTTTTTTTTTGATTTTTATTATTTTTATATTTTTGGGCTCAACTTTTGTTGCTGTCGAGCCCCTTTGAGTCGGGCCACGCATGACCGCAAACGTTGAAAACTTGTACTTGGCATAATATTGTGTTGGGGTTAAAAATATGGCATAAATAAAAAGAAAAAACCAAAGCGAACAAAAAATCGACGCTGCTTATTAATTATAAAGTGTGAGCATGTTGAAGGAATCAAGGGCGCTGCCGATGACGATGTCGAGCAGCACTTGAGCAACATGAGAGAACTTTTGAGCATCGAAACGTTGAATATCAAATGATTTGGCAGCGTGCAGGCGAGACAGGGGCAGTGGCAGTGGCATGAAGGGATCAGCAGTAGCAAACAGAACTTCAGGCCGCTGCTTTTGCAACTCTCGTGTGGGAAATCTGAATAATGCATAAAGTGTGAAAGCGGCAAGGGCACTAAACGAATCGAAACGAAACGACAGCAGCAGGAGCAGCAGCAACTGCAAACAGAGACGACAATATACATAATTGAGCGACAACTACAACAGAAACAACAACAATCGTGTTACGGGTTAAACGAGTATGCGAGAATTGTCAATTGAGTAGCCCCCTTTTGGGACGGCAACACAGGATGATGAGATTGCCAATGAGCAGCAGGAGGATGAGGATGAGAAGGTTTAGTATGTTCCATGGTCATTGAGCTGCAGCAGTTTGAAGCGACGCGCATTTTAGTTCTCATCAATGAAGGCCCCACACAAAATTGCCCAACTGAAACTGGTTTCGATTTTATTAATTATTTTCAACTAGTTGCATAAAGCTAAAAATCGATGGCAAGTCAATTGCCTGCCGAGAGAGAGAGAGAGAGAATGAGAGAGAAATACCTGCAATGTCCAAGCTGGTTGACTGGTTGGCAAGGGCCGACAATGAGAGTCATCAACGCCAAAGCTTATAGCTCAATTTGTATGCAGCTGGCGTGGCAGGTTGGCTTAAGGGTCCAACAACAACAACAACGACCACAAAGCAAGCCGTTGGGCTGCAGACTTTCAAGCTGAGCTGCGCTGGCTCATTAAATATTTTATTTACACAAAATGCGCTAATAACCAGAGTGGATGTTGCTTGGTTGGACGATTTCTCATGAAAGGCGTTGGGCTAACGAGTTAAAATTATTTTATAAATTACACACCAACACACACAAACACAAGCACACGAAAAGAGAGCGTCAAGTGGCCAAGTGCGCCACTGTCTGAAGGTGGAAAAAGTTTTACGCCTCTGTGACCTTGAGTGCACCCTCGAGCCAACCTTCAATGGGCCGGGCGGGGCTGCCACACAGCTGCTACAGACACAAGAAGGCTGGGCTGGGCTGACTGTGCCTATTACTAAATTAATAAACCCAAACAGCCCAAACACACAAAAATATAACAGCAAAAACAACAACAAACTGGGACCTAAAGCAAAGGAACCAAACTGTAATACATTTAGCCATAACCTCGCAATAAGCGGTTGGGCAGGACTCGACGTTGTTGTTCTGGTGGCAACGTTAAATAAAAGCAGTCGACTATTAAACCTGCGCTAGGCCCTTTCTAATTTAATTGTTCACAGTTAACCTTCTACCAGGAAGTACCTAAGGCCTGTACCAACATAAGCTGCTCTGAAATTAGCTAGAATAAATGTTTAATTTCATGAATGGATAAGTCTTCTTTAGTGTTTTAAACTTAATCATACAATTGCCTAGAGGCAATAGTTTTCGCATAAAGGAATCCTTAAAACAACATAGAATTTATTAAATTACATTCGCATGTACTTAATACTGAATACATTACTTTACAGAGTGCATAAGCCATAAGTTCAGGTTTTACTTTAATTCAAGAGCTTAGTCTGCAAATTGTAAGTTATGAAGAAACAATTAATTTACTTGAACTACTTCTAGTTATATTCTATTTATGATACAATTGTTTTCACGTATTGATTAGCTACATATTTTTAAATGGTGGGCGTTGCCCAAATTGCAACAAATGTCTAAAAGGTGCACAATTGCCAGACACATTTTGCACAGGTCGCCACGGCGGATTGCAGCAATAGAAAAGACAAACTCCAGGCGGTTGACGAATACATTGACGACTCCGGACCGCCGACTGTTGATGCAACCTACGCGTTTTGTACATGTCTAACAGGCGAACAGAAGTACCTCATGGCTACAACTGGGCTTGTCGCACGTATAGAAAAAATATTGGAAAATTCTACGGCTTTCTGACTGTGACAAACTATTCCGCATTCTTTAGCAGCCAAGTTGGCAGTGGCAAGGCTAACAGCGGCCTTGCGGGACGTACGAAAACACTTTTGAGTCGCATTCAGCTGCCGGGTTGGTTCTAATTTATGATTTATGTATGCTCGCCGCCTTTTTGGCTTTGCTGGCGCGGCACAGTGGGTGGGCCAACGTTTTGACCTGGATATGTGCATGTGCCACATTTGTGTGTCGTCCTCCTCTGATGTCACGTTGCGAACTCAACGATTTGAAAATGCCGCTTGCGCAACAATTATTGATTTACCTAAACCCTCTCGAACATCCTCCGACCGACCATCTACCGTGGCTTTGAGTGCCAGCCGAAGTGATTGCATTTTAATTCCAAGAAATATTAGTCAAGCTAAATTGCGCAACTGCAGCTAAACAAAAACATTTATTCATATTTTCATTTTCGTTTGCTATTAACCCAACCCTCGTCTGTTGGAAACTCAGCAAAAATACTGCTCTTATCTTTGCTGTCCAAATGGACGAAAGCTTACAAATTTTAGCAAGGGGAAAAATGTACGAAACAACAAAAAAAAAAAAAACAATGAAATAAAATAACTTTAAGCAAAGACAGCAGCAACATGCAATGTGGAAATGAACAGCTGCAATTGTTGCTGCTGCTGCTGTAGATACGAACAATGACAAATGCTTGACACGCAACAACAACGGTTCAGTTTAACATTAAACAATGCCCGATGTGTCCTGAATGGGCAATGGCTAGTGACAGATAATAAAATTATGTTGTAGAAAATGTGTCACAATGCCAAACAAAACATTAACAAAGCGAATTGGCTAAGGGCGATAACTCCACCGATTAAACTGGATTTTTAAAGTTAAAGAGCATCGGTTAAATAAATTTTTTAATGGTACAATAAAAATATTAAAATCGTTTTTGTATCTCTAATATATTGAGGGCAACAAACAAGGTATCTTTTAGTCAAGCAACATTTTAACTTGTTTAGAACATTAACCATTACTATTATGGGCATCTGATGATTAAATTTGTCTTATTTAAAGCCAACATTTTTGTGCGTTCATAAACAGAAAATTCAGTGTCTTCTTTTCAAGCGAGCATCTTCATCGTTAAAGATACTTTGCTAAGCCACGCAAAAGCCAATAACAAGTCGAATGCCTAAGGCAATGCCAAGCCATGGCATGCTAGTCAGCCCAGTCAAGTTCTGAGTTCCAGCCAGGCACTTATAGAATCAACGATTATCCAGCTCCGATGACAACAACGAGGCAGGCAGCAACAAAGCCGTAAACTATTTGCACAGCGCCAATGACTCTAGCCTCAAGGCACCCCTCTCTCCCAGTGCCCTTGTTCCCTTTATCGTATGCCTGTTGGACAGTAGCTGAGTTGCTGCAGAACAATTAAAAGTACTTGGGCAATGGGGCACAACTGAGGCAGCAGCAGTCAGTCTGTGGCTTGTTTTTCAACATATATTTGTGTAAATATTGTATTTGTGTTTGTAATTATGTCGGCTTGATGATAACTCGCAGATAATGCCCAGGTAAATACGCGCTGTGTGTACAACTCGCTGGCAAAGAGAACAGGCAATAATGCCAGCCACTCGACTTTTAACTGTTTGACTTATGTTGTCATTATACCCAGTTTCAAACACGGCACAAAACAAGGTATATTGATGTTGTTGAAATCGATCAAACATAAATAAATTATCCAATCTAATAGATTTATTCTAGAGCATTGCCTGCACGTCCAGCTAAAGATAGAAATAAGAATGAATCGGAGAGACGTGCAGGGACAATTCTGCTGCAATCGAAGTAAACCAAACTCAGCCACCCCCACTCAACAGTGAACATGCCCATCTGCTGAGCTACTACTACCCCTTTTTCTTTGCTGGCATTTCCTGTTAGGCAAGAAAACATTTTTATGGCTTCCAATATGCATTTGCCAGACACAATACACAGATTGACTTTTAGCTGGGGCTGTTGTGTAAATGTCATGTAAGCGACAGCAACGGAGACAGAGACTCACCTGATGTAGGCCACTTCATTGTTGTTTGTTAGTCGTCGCCAGCCTGGGGCCAAATTTGCATTGTTGTTGTTGCTGTTGTTGATGTTGTTGATGTTGCTAGCATTATTGTTTTTGGCCACATTCTTAGCATAGAGCTGCTGCTGCTGGTTTTGATTCATTTGACGCGTTCCAATTTTTGCTGGCATACAGTGTGGGGCTGTAACAGTTGCTGTTGTAGCTACTGCTGATGCTGCCACTCCTGCGGACTTTACAGGCAACTTAATTTGCGCTAAACGCTGTTTGGTTTGCTGCTGCTGTTGTTGAAGTTGCTGCTGCTGCTGCTGCTGTTGTTGTTGTAGTTGATGTTGCTGCTGCTGTTGTTGCTGCTGCTGCTGCTGATGTTGTAGCTGCGTTCCTATGGCTGGACACACAAAAATGTGTTGACTGTGTCGCAGTTGTTGTTGATGTTGTTGCTGCTGCTGTTGTTGTTGTTGTTGTTGCTGTAGAGCATTATTTGTGGCTTGCATCATGTTGGCGCTGCCATTTACCAAACCAGCTGGTAATATTTGATGCTGCTGTTGCTGTAGTGGTTGCATTGTGGCTGCATTTGTAACGACCCGCGATACAAATTTCGTTTGCTGCTGATAGCATTGCTGCTGTTGTTGCTGCAACATTTGCTGCTGCTGATGCTGTTGCTTGTACATGTTGAGCTGTTGCTGTTGCAACTCATTTACCTGCAGCACGCCAGCAACCGTGTCCGCATTGCCAACACCAACAATATTTAATTTGTGGTGGTGGTGTTGCTGCTGCTGTTGCTGCTGCTGCTGCTGTTGCAGCTGTTGGCCAGCAGATGCGGCAGCCATGTTAATAACAGCAGCCGTTTAAAAAGTAACGCTCAATTTGTGGCCTGCAAATAAATAGCCACAAAAACAACAAACATCATGTTAACACAAATAACACAAACAAATTCAAAGGGAGAGCAAAGCGCCTTTCAGGCAGAAGTATCTATAGATGAGTAAGTATATATAAAAATACATCTTTTTGGGCTCACTCACAATTTACTATAATTGTGTTGCCTTGTATTTTGTATACCCTTTAAAATGCGGCAATATATTTTAAATATCGAAATTTTCAATTGCAAATAATTAACAACACAAATAAGCGACTTTATACAAAATTATATTTAATATTTTTGCTGCAAGGGTATTCAATGTTTGGCAAGCCGCTGCTAATTGTTTTTTCATTAATGTTAGTAAGATTTGCTGCTGTTGCTCACCTTTTAGCGTAATATACGTTTTGCCCATTTGCCAACATATTCAATTAATTTGAGTTATTGTGTAAACGAGACGCGACCATGTCATATTGTTGCTTCTGCTGCTGCCGCTACTCAG
This sequence comes from Scaptomyza graminum, assembly GCA_018901835.1. Lineage (NCBI taxonomy): Eukaryota > Metazoa > Arthropoda > Insecta > Diptera > Drosophilidae > Scaptomyza > Scaptomyza graminum. Next base: position 1,994,254 of record JAEIFL010000290.1, read on the forward strand.
TTGTCGCGGGATTTCTTCTTCTTTTTTTTTTATAAATTTTATCGTGTTGGATCAAAACTCAAATATTTGTATATCAACTCAACTCAATCATCTAGTATGTGATTATTATTCTGTAAGCCTGGTTGACTTCAGGCGTAGTTGTAGGTCTGTTGGATTAGGTTGACTTCCTTTGGAGCGTCACCTGGCTAGTCGCGCGTTTTTAAGCACTTAATTTCACTTTTTTTTTAACAGCTTTTCTTGTTGTAGTAATGCGACAACGACTTCTGTATTGTTGTCTTGCTGTTGGTTTTCTTGTTGTTGTTGTTGGTTTTTATACAATCTGCTGCTCATGACTTCATTTGGAATTCAGAAAACGAACGTCGCTCGCTGGCAGAAGCACAAACAGAAACAGAGAGCGAAGAGCGCGCAACGCATAAATGTAGGTGAATGGAGCATGAAGCAGCCGCCGACGTCGCAGTCGCCAGAAGACAACAACGACAAAGGCTGAAGAGCAGAGCAGAGCAGAGTCGAGTAGGTGGGGTGGGTTGGGGTGAGCAGAGTGACGTTCAACTCAACGAAACGTTTTGTTTTAAGAAAAAAAATTGTGTTCTGCCTAAATACTTATTATGAGCGTATAGCAGAACAATATGCCAGACGCAACTCTTGTTGTTGTTGTCACTTTTTAATAGCTTGCATATGTGTGTATGTACACAAATTCCTGCATATCTATTTTGTGCATGTATGCATGCATATAATTAATGCGTGCGACTGTCTATCTGTCTGTCTGTCCGTCCGTCTATCTGCTCATGTGTGGACACCACCTGCCCTCGGGTTATGCTCTAATGATCATAATAAGAATACAGCAAAGAGAAACAAGCGTACACACAGACACACTCACACATATTAACTCGCGCACAAATTTAATACGAAGAGTGACCTCAAATGCTTATCTGCATTTAACATGCGCTTTTTTTTGGCAGCTGCTGCACTTACACATATACACATACACAAACAAACACACATGCATACGTTCAATTGTTTATTAATATAAACCAGCAATTTATGAGCATTTGAAACGTTTATGACAAAACGTTGATTTAATTTGTATTATGCACAAACACCAATTAAATGGAAATTAATTACAGCGATTTCAATCGTTGACTTCATTCACGCAACATTCGACAAACCGAACGAACGACGATTCGACACTCGACTCTCGTACGCGCACACGAAATTTATACTCAATAACTATGGATTTTTTTTTTGTTGTTGTTCACCTTGAAGGACCAAGTGCTTTAACATGAATGCATAAGCTTTGATTTTAACAAACACTCACGAATCGTAATTATGCTAATTATTTCACTTTTGCGTGTGCGCGCATTTGTTTTTGGAATTTTTCGACTGCCCAAAATTCCATTCACTAGTAGAAACTAGCGATGCTAAAAGCATCAATACATCCTGATATTGCATATCGATTCTATCGCCACGACTAAAAAATCATTCCTGCATTTACTATCGATAAGACATTAACGCTACGTACTCATTCTGCGCTTACGTTACGCAATCTGCATTTTATGTTTACGTAGCTAAAGTTTTTAAATTATACACTGTCAGCGAAACATTAAATTTACAATTCAAACATTTCGTTAATATTTTTTGAATTTTAAAACAGTATCAAAATTGAACTCAAAACATAAACTTGATTCATATAGAACAACGTTAAATGTGTTCTGATTCAATTGGATAAATGTGGTCAAAAACGTAAAAATTACATTTTGGAATAAAAAAAAAAATTGTGAGAACAATGTAAAATATATAAGTATTTTATATCTGATTGGAATTGAACAGTCGGTTTGTAATGCTTAGATTAATCGGAATTTAAAGTCTATCGATAGATTTTGCCGTTTCATCCCTGTTATATACAGCAACAATGCGCGCGGAGCCGGCTATTTCAGCCCAAAGTCTATTTTACAAACATATAAGAACAAACTCACATTAAATTAAGTATACAGTTAAATAAAATACAATTCAGTGTGTTAAAAAGCCCCTAAAATGTCCAGTGCAGATATATCAATTTGTAGTCAGTTGCTGTTTACCCGCTGCGTGCACGCCGTGCTGCTTAGCGTGGGTCTTCAATATATGATGCTATTCGTATTTATATTCTTTGTTAACTTTCAACTATTGCATCCACTGGAATGGATGATTAGTTCGCTACGACAGCTGTTCGGTTTCTATCCGTGGCTCACCAGCATACCGCTTATTGTCGCCGTAGGCTTTTACGGCATTTTACTCTCCAAGCAGCATCTGTCGGAACGTATCTACTGCCCAACACGCTATCTCCGGTTGATGCAGTATGGGCCGCGTAAGCTTTTGTTTTTCATCGCCCATCTGCTTGTAAGCTATTTGACTGCCTGGCTGTATACGTCCTTTATGCACACGGATTATCGGTATAGTTGCTGTCGTCTACTTAGCCACATGTAATACTTAAACAGTTTGCTTACCCCAACAGGTATCTAGTGCACAAATATAATGGGCAAGACTGTCTGAACAGTTACCATGTCTTTTTGCTGGGCATGGGCACTGTCGCCGGCTGCTACTACTTCGTCACTGTGCACATGCGGTTCGAGGTAAACATGGAATTCCCAATTGTCAAACAGAAGCGCATGAGGGAAATGCTTGAGCTGCTGCAATCAACGCTGGTGCAAGCTCTAGTCAAACCAGCGATTCTGACTTTGTCCTATGCGGTTGCCTTTTGGCTTTTTGGTGGCTTGATACGGCACAGGCTGAGCCATCTCATAGGTGTGCCCACGGACGATCGGCTGTTGGGCATTTTTAATTTGGCCAGCAATGGGCAACTGCTGTTCTATGCCTGGCTGCTTACCGCCCAGATCATAAGCAACATGAATGTCATGGAAGGATTGCATATTATTCTGCTGACAGAGCAGCTGCCGCTAATCGTTTCCCGAAATCGGATGGCCGATCCAAATGAACAGGATCTAACTGTGGTAACCAGTTTGAGTCCCTTTAATCTCCATTTGGCGCGATGTCTGGCTGCCAAATATTTATATGAGAAATCAGTGTGCAAAGATCCAACGGTACGCCTGGAATTCTTTCAGCTTACCGAGCCCGGTAATCGTCCAGCCAACTGGCGTAGCCTTTGTGACCAGTGTCTGAGCATCTTGCGCAGTTTTACCGAAGAGCTAACCACATCCATGCACCAGATAGATTCAATCAAAGGTGACAAACAACAAATTGCAACTGCTCATGTCGTAAAGAATAGTTCTTTGCTGTCCGAAAAGCTGCAGAACCGCTACTATAACCAGCTGCATGGCATTCGTCCAGTTGTTAGAGACCCTATAGATCCGTGGGAAACCAAGCAAAGCGTGCGCCCTGAGCCAAATATGTGCGAGCGTGCATCTAAAAAACTAGAGAAGTGCATACTTGATTTGCTGCCACGGATACCCGGCGTCGTGTATTTCTTTCATGAGCCGGATGGCGCCAAGACGTTGTTCCTGCTGGAGAACGCACAGCCTGTGATCTGGATGACAATGGGGCTGTCGCGTCTATGCGTTGCCTCATTGACAGAGGATCGCTATGGCGTCGTCCAGGATGACTTGCAAGTTGTTATGACAACAATACTCCATCTCAAAAACGAATTAGACAGGTTAAATAATGCGATGCCAAGCTTACGCCACACCCACAAGAACATCAATATTGTGCGCAAACCTATTTATCGCAGTCTTTATGGCATCTGCACATCGTTCTATCCCTATCTGAAAGATGTGATAACCGATGAAGATGTTCGGCGTCAGCTAAAGGCCTTCGTCAATCCGAGATAATCATTCATTAAAACATCTGCCAGCTTAATTGTTAAGCATCTTTCTTTAGTTATTCTTTTCGGTAACAATACAAATTAATAAATACAATAAGATCATGTACATATGTATGGTATATACACTTAATAACTTTTTACCTAATTATTTATGGTAGGTATGTTAAATGTAACACACATTTTGTTCATATTCATATCAAGCAGTGATTAGTTATTCCAATTGTGTCAGCCTATTGCTTCTCCAATCCCAGCTCGTATATCAGCAGCGCAACAGCCAGCTCCAACTGACGAGGAGTTCGTCATTGCATTCTTGCTGCCGTTGCTGCTGGCGCCTCAGCTGTGCTGACTGCCTCGCCCAGCTCCTCTAAGTGCTGTTTTGCCTGTTTACCTTTTCGATCGCGGCCATCGATAAATATTTGTGTTTGCAGAAAGTTGAGAGCACGGAAGGCCATGCCGCCGGTGGGATCATAGAAACCCTCATAGGTTTTGGGGTTTCTAGAGCTGGCGCTTTGATCTGGCGTGTTGGGATCAAAGGGTACATACTCTGGCAGTGGCTCTTTTTTCCATTTAAATATATTACGCGAATCTAATAGCAATAACTTTGTTAGCTTATGTAAATTCTCAGATCTGTTTACGAACATACCTACTTCCGCCAGAACGCGCGTCATTTCACGTATTTGCGCATCCTGACGCTCTAGACGAAAGTTGATTTCTGTTAGCGTGTTTGTTAGACGCATTTGCTCCATTTGCATAGCCTCATTCTTTTTGTTTTCCTTCGTGGCTTGCCGAGAATACTCGAATATTAAAAGGCCGGCACCAATGGAAAATATAATAAATTCTCCCAACAGATTGGCGCCCAGCTCAATGGCCATGGCTTCAGTCAAGGGCGGTACAGTGACCGGGCGTCCAAGATTTAGCGCCCACATCTTCGTCTTCACCTCCACCCAATTGTAAACTGTGTCGAGATAATCGGTAATCATTTAAATCGTTATACATAACTAACGGAATTAAACTTACACTGTGCCGGCGGCATGCATATGTATTTTCTGAAGAACGGACTCGACTTGGCATTCGATTTTAGTATATTAGCAATGGGCTTGCTAATCTGTTTAATGGCCAGCACGCCAAGTTTGGCGGCGGGAAATACTCCAATAACCATCTCTTACGGCGTTTTGTGTTACAAAATCTCAGCACGAAAATAACTATAGGAACCAGGGCTGATCAAAAAATAAGTATAAGAACAGCTGTTTTGTAGCGATTGGCGAAAGACGATATTTGCACTGCTTGAAACTATTGGTAATTTAATTTATGATTTATGAACATCAAAAATGCAGGCAGCACTTATTTAGATAGGCCCATGGGCCATGTATTCATTTATTTGCTGGTGTATTGTTCGAATTTCATTTTCCTGCCAGTCAAGCAGTTTGTTTAGCTCAAAAATTTGCAATTTCAGTTTTTCTCGAATATGTTTATGACTATCGTGTTTTTTCTTATCCTTGAGTGCTTGCCTTTAATGTACACAGCTATTAATTATTCTTTTATCGTACAATGCCGTACACTTACCTGGAAACCTCGAAGTATATGAGATATATGCTCAAAGCAATTACAAAAACCTCGCTTAAAATGTTTGCACCCATGTCAATGGCCATATATTCCGGAAGTCGTGGAATCCGTTTGGGCTGCGGAAGTCTCAACATGCGCATTTTACATCTTGCTTCCACACAGTTGATTAATTGGCCGGACGGTGCGCAGATAAACTTTCTAAATATGAAGTTATGTTTTGCAAAGCTCTTCAGGACATCACCAACTGGATTCGTTATTTGTTTAAGGCCCAAAATGGCTACTTTTCCAAGAGGAAATGCGCCTATTACCATATTGAGGCTGAACATAAATTTTAGGAGCTTCTAAACATGGATCAATTGATTTTGACAATCAAAACAAAGTTAATAATTTCCGAATTTTTATATATCTATGTACAAATAATTAATGCGATGCAGAATTGTGACTTTTAAAGAGCATTTTGGCATGATGCATAAATATTTTTTGGAGCAATGACCGGTTTAATTAGGACTGTTACCTAACCGACTGAGCTTGGCTTTAAGAGATTCGATTTCATGGGTCTGACTCATTACGCGATCATTCAGCACTTCAATATTTTGTTTTAGCTTTTCCTTCTGTTCTTTGTGCTTATCATGTTTAATTTGATCATTACGCGCTTGCCTAAAATTACACATGCTATGTTATTTTTCATCTCTTCATTTGTAAGACTAAACTTACCGTAAAAACTCCATCAAAACGAGGCCAACACCAACTGTAAATAGGAATATCTCACCGACTAGGTTACTTCCGGTTTCAATAGCCATGGACTTGTTTAATGGTGGCACGTACTTAGGTTGTTTCATGCCAATCATCCACATTTTTGCTCTAACTCCAATCCAATGGTAACCTAAATTTAAGATCTTTTTCCTATTCATAATACCATAACATTAAAAGAGTTTCTTTCAACTCACTTTGCGCCACCGGGTTAATTAGATATGTTCCAAATTGTTGATTAGATTTGGCAGTTTGCCGAATAGCTTTGTTAATGGGTTTACTTATTTGCTTGACGGCTAACATTCCAAGTTTTACTAGAGGAAATGTTACCATTGTAAAGCTTTTAATTTATTAAAACAATTTACATTACAAATGACTAAAAAATCTAAAAAAAAAGTTTCTTATAATAAATTTAATGTAAAATGTACAAAATTTTACTTATTTGAAAAGAAGATGTATATTTGATACAGAATTGGTTCCATTTAATTGCATGTCATAAAAATTAATAAAATTATATTAGATGCATTTAAAATAAAATGCCAATGCTGCGAGGTGAATAAAAACTGCGCTTTCAGAATTCATCGAATACATCGTTATAGATATCGATAGATATCGATACTGTCAGTGTTGCTTCACTAAACGATACTGACATCTCAAGTTTGTAAAGAAATTTGGGCTTTTGAATCAAATCGTAGCGGAGTTCAGTGCGGAAGCGAGTAAGAAAAAAAGAATTGCTCCAAAAATGGCAAGTATTGATAACTTAACTCCAAAATCCAACGGATACTGCGTGCTTTGCTCGTCTAAAGCAAGTCTCGCTTGCCATCGTTGCGGCGACTTTTACTGCACAAAAAGTTGTCAGCTAAAAGATTGGCAAAGTCATCGCTACATTTGCTTTTCCATTCCGCCCCTGGTGCGTCCCATGGAGTGCTCTGTTTATTGCGATGTCAACACAACACCAGAAACAGAAACTGCAGAAGTTTCCACCTTGGCAACTGCCAAAAGCTGCGTCGCTGCTGCCACCGCAAATATCAAGCCTGCAAATAATGCGCAACTAGCTCAAGGAGCCAAAGCGGCCGCACCTATCTCGAACGGAAGAGTAAAAGAGTGCGATATACGCGATATACGCAATGACTCAAATAGAACTATTGACAACATGGCTGCCGCTAAGCCACAAACTGTCAACAATAACGCCAGCAGCTCAAATAACGCTATTGTGCAGAAAATACCTATACATTTACTTTCACTTCGCCCTTCCCAAGTGGATATGCCTTCCAAGAACAGTGTAGTTTATGTCGTCGGCTTCCGGTCACCAAATCGCTGCTTTATACGCGACGCCAGCCCAACTGCTGACAAAGCACATTCTCAGGTTTGCGAAATGGTATGTACATTTTAGTGTGACTGGCACATTGTTTGCTCTTTTTTTTACAAACATACATAATTTGTAGGCAAATGCAGTTTTTAAAAAACATCTTTATATAATATAATTATTTTTCTAGGTCAATTTGATAGGAAAGAAGCAGCCTGCAACGCAAAGACCGATCACTTCTGGCTACGCCTTGGCCGAATACAATGGTCTGATTCACCGCGTTAAAATTGTAAATGCTCAAAAAAACTTTCCTGCACAACGAGTTCATTTCTTAGATCTGGGCTTTGTGTGTCCTCGAAATGGCCCTAAACTGCGCGAGATAAGCGTGGAGCTCCTACAGCTACCCTGCCACGTCTTAGAGGTTCAAGTTACGAATGTGTTCAATTATGCGTTAAACGATAAAGTTACTCAGTTTCTAAAGCAGTTCATTGGTGGAAAATTTATATTAAGCTATGTCAACAATTTGAATGTTGAAATGCTAAGCGCGGAGACGCGTACTTCGATGAATGAACTAATTCGCGAGTTTTGTTTGAACATGCAAGTTTTTGACAAAAATTCTACAACACGTCCACAACCAGGCAAGACCAATGAAGAGCCCAAAACGTCTGAAAGTGTTAACGAAGTATTAGTAAATCAGTTAAAAAATACTTTAAATTACAAGGAATACCAAAATGCTGAGATGATGAATACTGCACAAAAAGCTCTCTGTGAGGCCACACAAATCAAGTCAACAAGCTCTGAATCAAAGCAAAAATCAAATATATCATTTAATGAGGCTTCAAAAGAAATTATTTCACATGCAGATCTAGCAACAAAAAATGATAACGTTGCCGAAAAATCTATAAAACCAACCAACGAAAACGTTTTAAATGTAGATCTGGAAACTAAAATTAATAATGTTGCCGACAAAAAAATATGTGAAATTTCCATTGAGGCAGCAATGGAAGCCATATTGAATGAAGCTCAAAATAATGAAAGTTCATCGAAAACATCCGTGGAACCTCCAGTGCAAGCATCGGTTTCGAAAGCTGATTCGCCAATTAAAGTCAACCAAACTACAATTGCCAAAAATACTATGAGTGAACCTAGCGTGGAGCCTGTGCTGATTTCTGTACGTAGTGTAATTTATGTTAATATGTTTAAATAATTTTGAAATATTTTACAGCCCTTCGAAATGAAGCGTCTGAGCAACAATGCTGATGGAGGTCTGGATATTTTTATTGTGGACAAATCAAATGTTTCACGAGGCATATTTGGCGCCTTTGATATGTCCTATGCAGCCGACTTCTCCAAAGTACATACTTACTTATCTGAATTTAAAGATTCAGAGCCATACACCCCAGTGTAAGTTACTTAACTATATTCGAATATTGTCTGTCTTATATCCTGTATGCATACTTAAGGGTCAAGGAATACGTTATTGCCAAATTCGAAAATAGTTGGTTTCGTGCCAAAGTAGTGGACATAAAACAAGATCAGCCCGATTTTGAATACAACGTAATGTATTTGGAATTCACCAAAGTTGGCACTGTAACCGTGCAGGATATTCGCCGTTATCCAGCGGACTTGACAGTGCCCTGTCATACAAACGTTTGCCTGCTTGAAGGTGAGTTGTGTTTTAGTAGCATATAAAATATTATTAATTTTTCTGAATATACTTCTCAGGTTTTCCACACAAGCCTTCTGAAGGGCAGATTAAGTTTTTGCAAGACAAGCTGCAGCTGCACAGCAATCTCCACATCGATAGTGTTAATTATATATATGAAATGGCCTTTGTTAAGTGCAAGACCTTAATAGATGAACTCATGAAAAAATTGTAAAGAAGTTTTTACGAACTGTTACAAAGAATGCCAAACAGTTTAAGTTTGTGGCCTTAATGCATTTGAATTTTAATTTAATGTATATTACACACTTTTAACCAAAAACAACTCCAACTTACTATGACAATATTAATATCTCATTTATACATTTTTTAAATAAATCACAAAAAAAATCTTTAACAAACAATACTGATTTGAATAGGTGCTAATTGTGATGTTGTTCATTTGATATCGATAGGTAAAACATACCGCAAAATCTTCAACAACTAACCGATACATGTATTTCGATATCGATATCTATGCACCGAGCATCGAAAAGTTCTTAGTCGCAAAACAGATCGCCCGCAACTCGCAACTTGTATTTGGTGTATTTTTGCCTGTGCATTTTAAGTAAATATATTCCAAAACAGGATTACAATACATCTATACCCAATCGTAACCTTTTTTATTGAACAAAGGTAAATTTTAGTTTTTATTTAAAAGTATTTTTATTTTCATCTTCATATTTGCATACCGCATTATCAAATTCATTTAAGTTTTGTACGTGTAAAAAAAGCACCTGTTACTTCAATGCGTAACTGTGATACTTATGTTTCGCCAAAAATTATTAAATTGACGCAGACAACATTGTTGTTTTTGTTTGTTGGTGATGCAACGATTTACCCGGTCTATGAGAACAATATGATCCAGCCACACTAATACATACATATGTACGTACGTAGCGGCACACACACTAAGGCGGCCGGTTAACGCGCGGGTATAAAATATGTAAAGGTGAAATAGAAGTCATTCCATACCAAAGCACACACACATACTCCCGCTTGCAAATATGTACATATACATGTATGTACATACATTTGTATATTAAGAAAACACGCCATAAGAAAATGCACCAGTAATCACCAAGTGTCTAAAATATTAAAATATTAAATTGATTGCCATTATCTGTATTCCATACTTAAAAAGAACAAAATATATGTAGAAATCCCACTATGCGTTGATGAGTAATTAAGTACTTACTGATTAAAAAATTTTCCGGCTCTACTGATTTATAATTTGTTTATTTACGTTGTCTTTTACAATTGTTTGCTATTATTTTTGAATACTGTGACAATGCCCTTCGCAACCAGGTTCAAGGGCAGAGACCAACGGCCTTTGTAAATGGATAAAAACGTTATCACTTTCACTTTAAGAGAACTTTCTCAACGTGTTGAGTTGCGGTTCCAATTGGCAAAAGCGCTAAGGCAAAAGCTTTGCCGCCATTTATGATGTATCACGAGTCAAGCACCCCTACATTTGGCGCATAACACGCACTCGCTTCATGTAGTATGTGTAAGCGAGTGAGCATGCGTCCTATGTTGTTCTTTTAACGGCAAAGAGATTTATATACCCTTGTAGAGGTTATTTTGATTATGCGACGAAAAATGTGATAGTCGTTAAATATATCACATTCTTGTTTCATGATTTTTTGACCAAACAAATAAGTTGAATTGTGTGAAATTTATCAAAAAATGAACGACAAAATATTTAGACTGGAAGTAAACTAGTATATTATCGCTTGTGCTTGCAAGAGTATTTTAACTTCGGCACCCGAAAACATAGCAATTTATTTTTGAATTAATTGAGTCATTTCAAGGTTCCGCGCACCAAATACGTCAGAGGCGTCTTTTTGTGTGTATTCGATAACAAGAAGCTGATAATTAGAAAATGTAGACTTGCGTATGTGTGTGTATGTATAAGCGGCAACGCACAGCTGACGATCGGACTTTTTGTTTACACTCACACCGATCCCCAAAGATTTGTTGAACTTAGGCGTGAAACCGGCTGATTAATCGCAAGTTGCAGTGACAGCTAACTCCCAAGCTTTTCGAACTTTTTTCGATAAACTTTTTGTCGTGATGTGTCTCATTGTTGTGCTTTTAAGGCCTTTAGGGGTGGCCTGTTGCCGCTTGAGCTCTCTCTGTCTCTTTGCTCTCTTTGTTGCGGCCCGTTGTGCCAATGGCAATGGTTTGGCTTTTTTCACCAGAGTTTCGTGGTCTTGCGCTCTTTTCTCATAGCATTACCGACATCCTAAATGCTTTGCCAAAATTTTCCACCAAAACTCACAGCAAACGGCAGTCGAGCATTTTGTGCCATTGTGTGAAAAACCCCAGTGCTCCTCGATTTTTAAGGCAAACATTTTTTCCGTACAACACGTCGTAACTCTCTGTTTTGTGCGTAACCGTATCAGTCAATATTCGAAGTACATTTTTCGTAATTTGTACAGCGTCAATCAATTAAGCAACAAAATGGTTAACGTTTCAATTTATGATGAGGCACCACAGCTAAAGGTAACCCAAACCAGCCGGGTACAGATTAAACTGTCATTGTCAATGTTACGTTTATTTCGCTGCGGTACCCATAAAGATACGAATATGTACATAAATTAGTCCGTATCAAAACCGTTAAAGTTTTAATAACTCATTCAGCTTTGGCGTAAATTGAAATTATGCAACGGTTTTTTTTTCTTTTCGCTGTGTTGCATATGCAAGTGCTCTGACCTTCGCCGTTGCAGCGTAGTTGCCAATGCAAAAATCTTTTCCGTCTATCAGTCTCTCATCTCGTTATCTCGCTCTCTCTCTCTCTCTCTCTCTTTTTCTCTGTCGTGCGTGTGGGCGTAGGTTTGTATGTATTGTGTTAATATTGGGGGATCGATATAACGAGCCATGAAGCTCGTTGAGCTCGTGAAACAATTTTTGCTTCGTTTTATTGCCCATCTTATTGACAACGATAATTAGTTTTGGCAATTGGTCAATCATATGTCATAATAATGTATTCCATTTTTTTCGCAGCCCAACGAAGTACCGCAAAACATGGCTGCCGGAGCTGATACCCAATTGGAGCACATGTGCCGCCTGCAGTTTGACTCACCCGTTCCCCATGTCCGTTTGTCCGGAATTGTGTGCACCATCGGACCTGCATCGAGCAGTGTTGAGATGCTGGAAAAGATGATCGCAACCGGCATGAATGTGGCACGTATGAACTTCTCGCACGGCTCGCACGAATACCACGCTCAGACGGTGGCCAATGTGCGTCAGGCTGTTAAGAACTATTCGGCCAAGCTGGGCTATGAGCATCCCGTTGCTATTGCTCTGGATACTAAGGGTCCTGAGATCCGTACCGGCCTTATTGGCGGCAGCGGCTCGGGTGAGATTGAGCTGAAGAAGGGCGATACCATTAAGTTGTCCACCAACAAGGATTTCTATGAGAAGGGCTCCATCGAGGTGATCTTTGTGGATTACGAGAATATTGTTAAAGTTGTGAAGCCGGGCAATCACGTTTTTGTCGACGATGGACTTATCTCGTTGGTGGTGCGTGAAGTAACCAAGGACAGCGTTGTCTGCGAGGTGGAGAACGGCGGCACACTGGGCTCCCGCAAGGGTGTTAATCTGCCCGGCGTACCCGTCGATTTGCCCGCTGTTTCCGAGAAGGATAAGTCCGACTTGCTGTTCGGCGTGGAGCAAGATGTGGACATGGTCTTTGCATCCTTCATTCGCAATGCTGCCGCTCTGACGGAGATCCGCAAAGTTCTGGGAGAGAAGGGCAAGAACATCAAGATCATCTCCAAGATCGAGAACCAGCAGGGCATGCACAATCTGGATGAGATTATTGAGGCCGGAGATGGCATCATGGTTGCCCGTGGTGATTTGGGCATTGAGATACCTGCTGAGAAGGTGTTCCTTGCCCAGAAGGCCATGATTGCTCGCTGCAACAAGGCTGGTAAACCTGTCATTTGCGCCACCCAAATGCTGGAGTCTATGGTTAAGAAACCACGTCCCACGCGTGCCGAAATCTCGGATGTGGCCAACGCAGTGCTTGATGGCGCCGACTGTGTCATGTTGTCTGGCGAGACAGCCAAGGGCGAATACCCATTGGAGTGTGTCCTGACCATGGCCAAGACTTGCAAGGAGGCTGAAGCTGCTCTCTGGCATCAGAATCTGTTTGCCGATTTAGTTCGCAGCGCCTCTGCAAAAACGCTTGATGCCTCTCACGCGGCGGCAATTGCTGCCGTCGAGGCTGGCCACAAAGCGAAGGCAGCTGCCATTGTAGTGATCACTACCAGCGGCAAGTCCGCCTTCCTGGTGAGCAAGTATCGTCCACGTTGTCCCATCATTGCCGTGACGCGTTTTGCACAAACTGCTCGTCAGGCTCATCTCTACCGTGGCCTGGTGCCACTGATCTACAAGGGTAAGTCGCATCCCTGTTGCCACAATTCAGCTATCTAATAAGTAATCAAATTATTGCAGAAGCCCCACAGGGCGATTGGCTCAAGGATGTGGATGCCCGTGTGCAGTTCGGTCTGCAAGTGGGCAAAAAGAACGGATTCATCAAAACCGGTGACTCCGTCGTCATTGTCACTGGATGGAAACAGGGCTCCGGCTTTACCAACACCATTCGTATTGTGTAAGTACAGTTTTGACTCCAGAATCTTAATGTGCACAAACTAAATCTATCATATTCTTTCACAGTACCGTTGAATAAATCTAATCGCTGTGGCTGGCGATCGATGCAATGCAGTGAAAGCGTTCTAAGGACTTTCTAACTGCATCAATTACTGTTATTAACCAAGTTAATTTATTACAAAATTCTCAAAAAACTAAAAAATTGCATACGGATTATCGGTAAACGAAATTGGATACATGTAACCGCTGCCAAAGCGCCACAGTTTGAGCTCCCAGCCGTGGAGCCCACTCACACACACACACACACACACATATACAGATATACATAATTTATCATTGTTAAAACTAGCGTTCTATATAGTAACAAGGAATAATAAAATATATATATATTCATGTACCAAAACTAAGCCTTTATAATTTAAGTACGGCCTTTCGAGAAGCTGCCCGACAAGGAAAAAACTTGCTTCGATTTGTAATTTTAATCATTCGTCTCCAAAATTTATGGCGCTGCTTTTCAGTTCAAATAAGACAGTTTATATCGCAAAATTCTACATATTATTCAACCCTCTTTCAATATAAGCTTTCAAAATTTCGCTATTCATGTCGCATATTGGGCGATGCACATGTCGTGGGTCACCATGGGCACCTCAAAATTGTGCAAGCTACTCCAAGGATACCAAGGAGACAACAGTAAGTATCCTATCTATTGGTATACAAGTGTTATTCTCTTAAAAATTCAGCAGAAGAAACCGAAAGTGATGTTAGATCGCGGTCCATTTAACTCGCAATTGGATTACAAATCACGTTTGCAGTTTAATGCTCCGAGCTTTCATTTTGCGCTGACCGGTATAATTTGCACAATTGGACCTGCCACAAATAAATCGGAGGCCATGGTGAAGCTCATCGAAGCTGGTATGCGAGTTGTCAGGCTAAATTTTTCGCACGGAACGCACGAGTACCACAGAGAGACAATAAAAGCGGCTCGTCAGGCCATCGATTGCTATGCACAGACGACGGGGGTGTACAAGCCGGTGGCAATAGCCTTGGACACCAAGGGGCCGGAGATACGTACGGGGCAGATTGAGGGCAGCGATACAGCTGAAATTTCACTTGAACAGGGCGATACAATCAAGCTATCCACCGATAAAAGTTTGGAGAGCAAAGGCAACAATAGCATAATTTTCGTTGACTATGAAAAATTACCCAAGATTGTCGCACCTCAAAATATGATATTCATTGATGACGGACTCATCTCCTTGAGGGTGAAGAAAGTAAGTGATAAAGAGATTGAATGTGAGGTGGTCAGTGGTGGACAGCTGGGATCGCGGAAGGGAGTCAATTTGCCCGGTATTCCCGTTGACTTGCCCAGCGTTTCTGAGAAGGATAAATCAGATCTACAATTTGGTGTAGATCACGATGTGGACATGATTTTTGCTTCCTTCATCCGTGAAGCCAAGGCCATCGATGATATTCGCCAAGTTCTGGGACCTAAGGGAAAAAACATTAAGATCATATCAAAGATTGAAAATCAACAGGGTCTTCAAAATATTGATAGTATAATCGCCGCTTCAGACGGCATTATGGTAGCTCGTGGTGATCTTGGAATCGAGATTCTCGCCCAGGAAGTTGTACTAGCGCAAAAATCCATTATTGCTAAATGCAACAAGGTGGGCAAACCCGTTGTCTGTGCTACCCAAATGCTGGATTCTATGATTTCTAAGCCGCGACCAACACGGGCCGAGGCTTCGGATGTTGCCAATGCCGTATTCGATGGCGCCGACTGTATAATGCTGTCCGGCGAAACGGCAAAGGGCAAGTATCCCGTTGAATGCGTCAAGTGCATGTCCGATATCTGTGCAAAGGTGGAATCTGTCCTATGGTACGAGCAGATTCAAAATGAAATAAAGAGCGCCATTAAATTAAGCACATCAGATAATCTATCGGCAATAACATCGGGCATTAGTGAAATCGCATCTTTGGGCCAAGCGAATGCCATTGTTGTGGCCAGTAATTGTCCAATAATGGCTCGGTTAATAAGCCAATTTCGGCCAAGATGTCCGATTATTCTTTTAACGGGAAATAAACAGGCAGCTAAAGAATCGGTTCTATATCGCGGTATCTACCCACTTGTTTCCAATGAAATGGTAAATGGCTGCAACAGTTTTGAGCGTATTCTGACAGGGGGCTTAGTACAAATTGTCACAATGAAGTTAATAAATACGGATCGGGCGATTGCACTTATGACAGTTAATGCCTTAGCAGCAAATAAGATTTCATTCAGTCTCTTACACACTAAGCAAAAGTCTCAAGATACAATATGCAAAGAAGTTGCCAAGAATGTAATCAAGTGAGCGAGTAAGCCTGATTAAGTCAAATCGAGAAAGCAGATCGATTGGTGGCTGATGAAAATAAAATAAAGACGAGTTTCGAATGATCCAACACATGCAACATCATGCGTAAAGTTGGGCGACGTTTAAGCAATTAATCATAGATTATGTGGTATTATATATTTCGGGAAAAAATGTTTATGACTTAATTAAGTTAAGTTAAGTTTGTTTAATTTTTACCTCAAAGCCACAAGAGAACACACAACGTTGCCAGACTGCAAGATTGAGATCAGCTGTAAAACTATCGATGCTAACTTAGCTGATATCGATAAGTTGACATTTATTGTGTTCACTTGTGAAATAGCGAATGCAACACGTTTAAATAAAACCTAAATAGAAGAAAAGATTTATTATTTAATAATTAGTAAAGTACAAGCAAACAAACAAAAATGTCATTGCCCTGTACTAAAGCAACAACAGCGACTGCAACGCACGCCGTCGTGCAGGCAGTCGAAACATATATTCAAAACCAAAACTTATTGGGTGAAATTGCCGAACTGGATGAACTTCTATACGATCTGATTGATTTGCATAAAGATAATGAATTGGCTCTTAAACGCGTGCTGCAGTGCATTTACAACCTGCTGCAGGGCAACAATAAGTGGAATGTCAAATTCGGATCGAAGGTATTTCACAAGCTCATTTCAGTTGTTATCGCCGACAGCAACGATGACGTCGATGGCAGTCCACATACCCTGCGCTGCCAGCTGGTGGCCAATGTGCTGATCTGTGTGCAAATCCACGCACGCAAATTCCCCCGCTTTGATGGCAAATTTTTGCTGCGCCAGCTCTGGTCGCTAAGTCTGAGCAGTGAACGTCAGCCGCATGCCGCCCAAATTCTTGTGCAGCTGTTCGATGATTTTGTACGTGAAATGGGTGAAGACTGTGTCTGCTCCAGTGAACTATACACCCTAATACAAACCCTGCTGCAGTCGGAGGTTCGGGAGTATCGCAAGTCGGCGCACTTTCTCATGAAAAAACTTCAATTGATAATGCAGACAGCAAAGGATGACACAAATGAGTTAAGTACGCGCGTGCTCGAGACTTTAAAATGCAGCGAAACACGTTGGTCTGCTTATATCGTCATCATGGAGTCCCTAGAGGAGCAACAATCGCATTTGGTGCTGCCCACGCTGGACACCTTGATGCCTCGCATAACGCCCAGTAATCAGGACAAGGAGTGGCTAGTCTGGTTGCGTATTTTGTATGCACGACTGTTGCAGGATAACAACATATTGGTGCTTCGCTGGACACTATCCTATTTCTTAACACATTTTAATGTGAACAAATTGTGCCGGCTCAATCTGTTGGCCGAATTCCTTGCGGCTACAAATCGAACACAACTGTACAATGTCGAATGTAATTTGCTACCCGCAATAGAAATGGAGGATTTCATGTCGCGGACAGAGTTGCAGGTGTTTTTGGAAGCTTTGGTTACAGTACCATGGCAATCGGTTCCACTGCACTTTTGGCTGTATAAATTGCAATCAGAGCAAAATGCGATCGTTAACAAAAACCTGCTATTAAAGATCAGCTCACGAGTTCGGACCTTAAGAAATCCAAAGTTAAGAAAAGAAGCCAACCATAGCATATTTAAGTTATTTGCAGTAAGTTTGCTCACAAAATTGGTTATATATATTTTATGCAATCGTTTTATTGCAGGCCACCATTGACAGTTTGACACTGGGTGAATATATGGTGTTCATTGAAACACTTTTCAACGTTAGCGATGATTATTATTACATGGACCACGAACGTTTGATTACAAAGGTGCAGAATTGCAAAAATATAGAAGAGGAAATTCACTACTTTAACAAACGTTGCTATGAAATAATATTAACCGACTCATTCGATGAGAATTTGGGACTCGAACTTATCAAACAGTTAAACAAATTGACAAAAACCAAACATGGTTGGTGGCGCCTTTTCCCACTGGGTAATCTATACAGAATGGATGAAGTTTGTAGACGCGTATGCATGGATTTTTATTCTACGCAGTATAATGTAAATAATGAATATTTTGAAAGAGGCACGATTGCCGAACTACAACTACATTTGCTGCAACAACTTAATTGTCAAACCAAAGACGAGAAATCGTTTGTGTTAGAAAACTGTGTAGATTGGGTTGTTCTAAATTTCCTAAAAAGCTGGTCTCAACTGGAAAAGTTGCAATTGCAGCCAATTGATATTCTGGAACGTGGCACGAAAGCAACGTTTGTGCGTCTTGCAGAATTATTGGAAAAAACTGACACACGAATTCAAGACACTACAAATGTGCTTGCAGCATTTGTAGCTTCACTAAAGAAACATCATCAGGAAGAATGCTCGTAAGACTCATAAAATTTATCCTACAAAGAAAAAGTACTAAAGATAAAATTATTTGTTCCTTTTTTCAATTCCTTAGCGCTTGGGCCATTATTAAATACGCTGCCAAGAACCTAAGTGATGAAGAAAATGTAATACTTTTATCTGATATTATTAATATAAGGAATGATTGGCAACTGACCAATATGTTAAAACTTGCCAGAAAAGTCTCAAGGTCTACAGTTGTTCAAGGTATTCTTGATGGTGATGCCAGCACAGGAGATGCGCGGTATGTAAGCTTTGGCAAATCATAAAGTTATGGCTATATCTTTTATTTTACCCGCCACAGCATTGAAAAAGCTTACACCGACAGGATTATCAGCAAATTGTTCGGTGACGCAGAATTAAGAGATAGATATACTTACTTTGTGTTGGATAAATCAGAGGCTACAGTAAATGCGATATGTACCGAGTTGCAACGCATCAACACTGAACTAACAGAAAAGAAGCCGCGATATTTTGAAAATTGCAAAGAGCATAGAATCAAAATGCGCATTGCTAGAGCGTTGTTAATAATGAAAGATAAAATTAAATGGTCAGACGAAATGTGGAAAGCGGTGCTGGCACTCAATGATCAGCTAAACATCAGCTTCATGTATGAATGTCTCATTGCTGAGCTGCTTCCTAGTGTAAATTCACTATTGGATCGAATGCAGTTGCTGGCTTCTCTTAAATCCAGTCAGCAGGTATCAATAATTTCTGTTGCTCATATTTATTGCATGCGCAACTGGAAAACCCTTAAATTTCAACATTTGCAAGAAATCGTTAGCCTACTTTTGCCACATACAATGGGAGCACATTTTCAAACTCGTCTTCTTGCTCAGTTGGTTCTGCATAGGCTTGCAGTGAAATGTAAAGAAAGCAGGTATGTAAATACTTAACATTAATTTAATTAACCTGCAACTTATTTGAATATTTCTAGTATCGAAATGCCTATACTTCATGCTGTAAATGCCAGCATTGAAATTACTTTGGGCTCTAAATTGCAAGAGTTACAAAACGAAACTCGTCTTCTGTTACCAGCAATAACAACCGAGTATGTAGATTCAGCTGATGTTATCCTGTATATGACAAATGCACCATTCGATGAATATTTTAAACATATACATATATATGATGAGCTTAAGTCCAGTATTGAACTTACGCGAGCTGGCTTTAAATTAAAAAAGAATCAGTCAACGCCTATACCTGATGTGCTCGCAGACAACGCAAATTTGAATGTTCAGAGAAAAATGAATCCTATCAACAATATATTTTACGATGTGGAATTCGCTAAGACTAAATCACAAAGTCATGAACATGCAATGATAGTGGTAGCTTCTCTTATAGATAAGTTACCAAACCTTGGAGGTTTGGCACGCACCTGTGAGGTATTGGGCGTCCAATCATTGATTTTGGGTGCCAAGAGTCAAGCTGAAAAAAGCGATTTCACGAATTTAAGGTAAATGTAAAGAATAAGTATATTTTACAAAATCGTTCTGTAAATACCCTCTCTTTCAGTATGACCGCCGAGAAGACCCTTAATATCGTTGAAGTCAAGCCGGCTGCGCTTGCTGAGTATTTAATTGAGAAACAATCTATGGGATATAAAATTGTTGGCGCTGAACAAACGGCGCATAGTATTAGCTTTGCAAATTTTAAGTTTCCTAAAAAGTGTATTTTGCTGTTAGGGTAAGTATTGTGATTCTCAACTAAAGTTCTTTTTAATTAATTTAAATTATTTGGCAGACACGAGAAGTACGGAATTCCAGTGGACTTAATTGCATTATTGGACTTTGCTGTAGAAATACCACAGTTTGGCGTGGTACGTTCTTTAAATGTGCATGTAACAGGATCATTATTTATTTGGGAATACTGTAAACAGCATTTTATAAAAACATAAATCTGAAACAACGCCGATCTTTATCTGTACCCCCAGCGTAATTGTTTGTGATATTTTGTTCAAATACATTATTCCTCGATATTTAAAATATGCGTTTTATTTTTAACATTTATGTATTTAACATTATAATTATTTAGTTATTAGATTATTTAAAGTTATAGTTAATAGGTAACTGTATCTTCAAAATGTATTTTCGCGCAGGCTATCTTTTTTTATTACGATGAAAAGAACGTTGCAGCCGATATATCGTACTCACTTATCGACCAACAGTTATCGCTGCTATTCGTGAATAAATAAAGGAATAAAAATAACTTTAAATAAGGAAGCAAGTCGTAAACAAGATGAGTTTTTCTGAAAATACGTCAGATTCCGATTGGTAAGACAAAACTATGAATAATTTAAAACCTCGTTAACAACAATTCAATGCATTCAGGAAAGAAGCAAAGTCAAAAGTGAAACTTAGTGGTAGTAGTGGATGTGGAAAGCAGAAATACAGCCAAAAGTTTTGTGAGAAGTGGCTCAGTCTCTTCGATCCATGGCTTAAGCGATCCGCCGATGATGCAAATAAGCCTTTCTGTCGAGCGTGTCAATGCCGCCTGGATTGCAATCGCTGTCATTTAGTGCGGCACGAGCGAACAACGAAACACAAACGAAATCTGGAATCGCTTATGACCAAAGGAGAAGGTGCTGTTCGCAAGGAGTTGAGAGTCCGTCAGGAGCGAAGTAAATACTATCATCAGCGAAAACACGCACTTAAGACGGTAAAGTCCGAACCCGTGGCCATAGTTAAGGAACATAATCGTTTGGAGTCGACGACAACTGCACTAGTTGCTACGGATAGCGTTATCGAAGAAAGGTGCTTTTATTCTATCTAAAGCTGTCTATTTTTTAAGTTATGTATTTTTTTGCAGCCTACGCACCTTAGAAGCTTTTGAAGAAACACCCCAGGGAGAGAAACAGAGTTCATTGCATCCCGTTGCAACCATTCAGGCGACTCTTACGGTACCAAATCATACCAGAAGCCCGAATATAAGCAGCCTTCCGGTATCCAATACAGCAATCAATCGTAGCGCCAACTCTTCGTCAAACAAAGAAGGACTTAAACTACTCATGCAAATCCAACAAGATAAGAACGAGCTAATGGAGTCATTTCGAGAGCTTATTGGAGTTCAGTTACCGCACCCGCCACAAAGAGAAAAGAACCATGTAGATCTGTTCTTTGACAGCGTCAGCTCTAGTGTCAAAGCGCTTTCGCCAAAGCTTGTTGCAGAGGCCAAGATGCGTGTGTCGCAGCTTATATGCGAACTGGAGCTGCGCGCTTTAAAAGATAGTGGTGCCAATGAAGACAACGTGGGCAACTGCGACACCACAGGGCAGCGGGCAACATAACATGTCAGATCATCCGCACTATGACATTAAGTTGTAAGCCGGGAAAATAGCTGCTAATAAATAGATATAGTTTAAGTTGATGTCAACATACTTAAGAAATTGTAAATACATTTTATAAAAAAAAATATAAATTTTACAAACCAAATATAGTTTTTTGAAATCAATTCAACGATTGCGATATATCGCTTGTACCACAGCATATTAATCGATATGCCTTTAATTTATATTGTGCATCCCTATTGCACGGAGTCTTGGACATTTTTTGTAAACAAAAAGTTAAAAAGTTAAAAAACAAACAAGACACGCTTGGCTTCCACCTGATTTGGGAAAATTTAAGAAATTAATTGCTTGGGCAAGTAACCAGTTACAAGTTGAAAGTTATATGGACCAGGGGGGTCGAGAGGACAGGCAGTGGAAGTTGCAATTTACTCCATATGCACTCGATGCAAAGTTAAATATTATTTTCAGTTGCGAAACATGTCACCAAGGCGTCATGTTATAAAAGCAAAACCAGTGCTGAATCGTGAAGAACTTCTGCAGAGCATAGCCCGAGATCGTGCGTCGTTGAACGCGTATTTTGAAGACATTGCAGCAAGAGACTCACAGTTAGCAGATCACAAAGAATCTTCAAACATTCTAACAACACCAAAAACTGGATCAGTGCAACAACGCGACAGCTATGATTTGTTTTTCGAAAGTGCTTGCATCAGTATTAAAAGTCTGCCACCAAAATTAGCGGCTGAGGCCAAAAGTCGCATTTCTCAAATTATCACAGAATTTGAGTTGCGTGCGATTTCAGAACAGGAAGCTCAACAGGCAAAAATAAAACATGAAATTGCTAATACCATGAGAGTATCAAATGAGCCAGTAGTTGATCCCACATCTGGAATTGTTTACGAATTCCAAGCGTATTCTTAACTCAGTTAACTTTGAATTTTCTGTCGCATACAACAAACACAAAACTATCATGTCTTGACACATTTTGGACTGTTAAGCCTAACAAAATTTTAAAATTAAACTTTCACATTATTTTGGAAACAACTTTTTTTCGACACAAAATTATTCAAGTCTTATTATGCCAAAAGGCCCAAAGGTGTGCATCATTGGAGCAGAGAGCTGGTAAGTTGTCACTGAAATGAGTGGTGCTTTTAACTTATATTGCCGTCATGTAAATCTCTTTTAGGGGTTCTGCGATTTCCACTGCTGTGTGTAAAAATGTGCTTAACGGTGATTTCGATTCGCGAGTACATATCTATGTACACGATGAGCTTGTCAAAAGTAATTATCTTTCCGAGCTGATCAATGAGCAACATGAAAATATTAAATATCTACCTGGAATCAGGCTGCCCAAAAACTTGGTAAGATGCGTTGATTAACGAGTATTTGAATTTTAATAAACAAATCTTGTCAGATTGCAGTCAATGATTTGCTGGAAGCTGCCCAAGATGCCGACATTTTAATATTTGCAACGCACCCAAGCTTCATTAAGCCGTATTGCAATGTGTTGGAAGGCAATTTGAAAAGCACTGCCTATGCGGTGTCATTACTTAAAGGACTGGACAATATTAGAGATGGCGAAATCGATCTTTATTCACAAACCATTGCAAAGCAGTTGAAGATTCCATGCTATTCAATGATGAATGCCAACAGTGCCATGGAGATGGCCCAGGGCAAGCTTTGCGAAATAACTATTGGCTGCAACAACGATGATCATGCCAAACAATTAACGAACCTGTTTCAGACTGACAACTGCATGGTGTTCAGTATTGATGATGTTGTTGGAGTCGAACTGTGTAGCACTTTAAAGGTCCTGATTGCACTAAGTGCCGGTTTTATTGATGGCTTGCGATTAGGTGAAAACGCTCGGGTTGCTTGCCTTCATTTGGGCTTGAAAGAAATGATGCGATTTATAGCAAGTTTTAATCCAAGCACCAAGATGTCAACATTTTTCGAAAGCAGTGGCATAGCCAACTCTGTGGCTTCCACTTTTGGTAAGTTCAATGCCTTTTTGACGAACCATTAATGCTAATTTTTGATCTTTTAGCTGATAAAAATGTTACATTGGCAAATATCTTTGTTACTTCACGAAAAACTATACAAGAAATTGAAGTCAATCTTCTGAATGGTCACAAGTTGCTCGGTCCAATTTTAGCTGAACAGATGTATGGATACTTGGAAAAGAACAAATTGCAGGAAACGTAAGTTTTTTTTTATCAAAGTGGTATAATTAGTAAAATTGCATTAACATTTTTCCAAAAAGCTATCCCCTATTTTCTGTAATACATCGTATCTGCCAAAAAGAGATTCCTCCAATTGCTATTGTTGAAACCGTACGAAACCATCCGGACATGAGGTTTGTACACTACAATTGATCAGCTTTATTTCTTCACATAATTTATTATAAAATAATCTATTATTCACCAGAAGTTACTCTATTAGCCAAATGCAAAAAGATAAATATTTAATTCAAAAATCTTCTTACGCTGATGTTTATGAAAATGTGGCAGATACAATACCCGACAACATATCAGGTGCTGCAAATAAAATAATTCCTGGGTTAGATGATCAGGAAGGGTTTTGGAAACCGTATGTAACATATTTTGATCTTCCCAACAAGTCATCAGAACATAATGAACTTTCAAGTTTATCTAAAAATGAAACTAGTGGCGGAAATAAGCAGTTTACTGGTTATATTAATAAGGCTAATTCAATCAGTGCAGAAGAATTTTCATTTGACAAGGAAAGTAATAAAGTTGAAGAAAAAGAGAAGTCGAAAATATTGAATGATTTGACTAACCCAGTTGAACGTCATGTCAAGCCCAGTAATTTTAAGTTTAAAGCATTTAGAGTGACGGTTCAGAATAGAGATCAAAAGGCAAAGAAAAATAACCTACATATAGTTGTATGTGAAAAATCATTAAAGGATAACGAAAATCAACAATCAAACAAACCAAACGCAATTACAGCAGAATTAAAACATAACTTTGAATCCGATGACGATAAGCAAAGCAGCGAATTCGGCAAGGTTACTAAAATCGCTGAGGTACAACACAAAAAATCGACAGAACAACCGCATTTGAAAAAAGCTGATGCATGCGTCTTAGACGAGCAGGTACTCTATGAAGAGGATCCTTCGATTCGAATGCGTCAGTTTGAGGACCAGCCTACAGTGTTTAAGTTTTTAGATTTAATGCGCCAAGTGGAATGCGAGGCGTTGGAAAATGATGTTCTTAGTAAAAATGCATCGAGTAATACTGCTGCAAACCGTGAAAGTACCAAATTAAACTCTTATTCATCTCAAGAACTAATGAGGTATGGGATGGAGGACTGGAAAGTGTTGGCAAATGAAAATAACCCCAAAAATGAAGAGAATACCGAAAATGC
Source organism: Scaptomyza graminum (assembly GCA_018901835.1). NCBI lineage: Eukaryota > Metazoa > Arthropoda > Insecta > Diptera > Drosophilidae > Scaptomyza > Scaptomyza graminum. The sequence continues at coordinate 2,019,412 of JAEIFL010000290.1, forward strand.
ATTCGACATTAGCAAGGCTGGTCTAAAGGTTCGGGACAACTGGCAAAATCTTAACTTTGTAAATTATGGATCCAAGCAAAACGAAGCCGATCTGAACGTGCAATCGGAGTCACTTAGCGAACAGAACCAAATTTTATTAGAGCCAACTGAAGGCGCAAGCAACAGCAATGACTTTAAAGAACCCGATGTTGTTCCGGACAGAAAGCGGTCCTATTCCATTGCCAGTTGCATAGACAATGAACAACCACAAACAACAGAAAAAGACCAAAAATTCAGATATTCAGAGAAAGATGATATTTTTTCTGTATTGGATCCAGTGTGTTCCAACGGAGATATAAAGAATTTGAATATGAAATCGAACGTTCTAAGGGAGCCTAATCAAGTTTTTACGGAACCAACAGCCTTCGCAAGCAACAGCACCGAATCCAAGAATCCCGTTAATGTTTGGGGCAAGTTTTCTCAAATGGGATTCCATGACAGCAAAAATGAATTACCACAAAATGACAAACAATTATTGAACAAAGATCCAAAATTGGCAGGTTTTCGTGTTGAAACAGATGACATTTCCTCGGTATTGGATCCAGAATATACACAGGAAGATCTCAAGCACTTAAACATTAAATCGGATTTACCAAAAGCCTTCACAAGCAACAGTAATGACTCCAAAAAAACCGATAATGTTTCTGTGAAGTCTTTCCAAAAGGGATTCACGTCCCCTGCCTGCAAAAACAAAGACTCGGCTGAATTCCCGGAAAATGATAAGCTATTTTTAGACAACGATCCAAATGTGGCAGACTCTCCTGTCGACAACTATTATATTTATTCGGTATTGGATCCAGAATATACAAAGGAAGATCTCAAACATTTAAATATAAATTCGGATTTGCTGAAGGAGCAGAATCAAATGTTATTCGGTAGCAACAGTAATGACCCGAAAAAATCCCAATCTGATTCGGAAAAGACATTTAAAAAGAGTTCAACATGCCCTGTCTGCAATAAAAAATTCGGTAGCAGCTGTAGTGACTTGGAAAAATCTCATACTGTTTCGGACAAGCCATTTAAAAAGGGATCAACATGCCCTGTGTGCAAAAACAAAGCCCCGGGTGAATTTTCGTTTAATGAGAAATCATTTTTGGACAAACATTCAAATTCAGAAGGTTCTAGTATTGAAAATGATCTTAGGCATCTTCAGATAAACCCAGAGGCTATAGTGGAAACAACAGCATTCGGTAGCAAGCGTAATGACTCGGAAAAAACTCAAACTGATTCGGACAAGTCATTTATGAATAGCAAAGACTCGGCTAAATATCCTCAAAATGACAAACCAATTTTGGATAAAGTTCCAAAAAAAGCCGGCTCTCGTGTAAAGGAAAATGACAATTCAAATGTACTGGATCCTGTGTACACGCTCAAAGAGTTCAAAGTGGAAATTCTACCAGAAGTATTAAATAGGGAGAATAAATTGTCATTCGAACCTACAGGGGAAAAAGAATCCAAAAGTCTTGCAAGCATCAGCAATGACACTCAAAATACCGGACAACATTCGGAAAAGTCCACCGGCAACAACGACGCATCAAAACACAGTGAGATGGAACAACAGAACGAGTCGAAATTAAAGGGGTTCAACGCCGACGATGAAAATCGTCAATCGCCATTAAGAAAAAAACACCCTGAATTATTTCGAAAGAGGCAAAGCGAAATGAAAGAGCGCCATGAGATCAGCGAATTACCAAAAATTACGAAGAAAAAAGGGTTTAAAAGGATATTCACTGATGCGGAAGACAACGATAGTATAATAAAAAATTGGAAGAGAATTAATGATGAAGGCCAAAATAGATCATTAAGTCCCAATGACGACATCAATGAGAATCAAAGGTACAAAAAGCATCCTTCAGAATGGAATTGGTTGTTGAATAACGAAAAATTCGATGAAACTCTTGAAGAATTTCAGAAAAAACTTAAGGAGAAGGCTTCCAAAGTGTATCAAACCATCTCCAAAAAAGAGAAGCCCACTCATAGTTCAGAAAAATTACAAGTTCTAGACGACCAGGAGGAGCATAAGCGGAAATCGCTTTCGCTAAACACAAAGAAAATAAAACCAAAGCGTACGAAACCCATAAGAAAGCCCAAAAAGTCAAAAAGAATTACTGCTGATGATTCACATTCAGCTGAATTATTTGATTCTTTAATGTTCAATGATGAAGCAGACGCAGATCCGTCAAAGAAATTAGAATCGGACGAAAGAATGTTCTCTAAAATTAAGGCAAAGCAAAGCTCCTTCTTTTCGAAGGTACCTAGACCATCTAAGCCTCGAGAAGAAATTGATGCTGAAGACACGAAAGAATCACCCAAAAAGATTGCGTTTAAAGCTTCGGACAAATCAGAACAAAGAGATACAAGAACAAACAAAACAAGTCTTCGAAAATTTATATCAAATAAACAACAAAAGGAACGTCAGGTAGACTACCATGGCACTGATCCCTACATTCAAAATCGAAATATTCTACCAAAGCGAGCGGAAAATTTCATTAAAAAGCAAAAATTGATCGATAAACCATTCTATCCACCGCTTAATCCTCGTGTGCGCAGACCCCAACCCCCCTTTGATGTCCGTGATCATGAATACCACACGGTGAGCTATCGCCAGCCACCCGATCTAATGCGCAAGGCTTCTCTGCCGCTGAAACGAAATGTGGTAACGTTCCAGGCTAAGCAATTGCGCGCTCAAGGCGTAGCGAAAATTCCTTGCCCCGTTGTCAAGATGCCGCAATTCATGACGCGCTCCTCCGTTTTGGCCGTAGAACTAGGAATTTTCGCCGTTCTATTGGCATGCTACAAGGACGGATGCAAATAAATTCCATTTGATCTTGTATCCAATTAACACCGACTTACTGGCAATAAACTTGTACAAATAGTTTTTTAATATTTATTATGACCAAATATATTGCTCAACTGGTCGTTGTTGAAACACCTTTCGCCTCTCCAAAGACTGCAATGGTCGATTGTTGTTTATCAGTGGTTGTTTAAAGCGATCCCGTAGCTGCCAGAACTTTGCAAGCTCCCGAAGCGAAATGGGCAGCACCTCCGCAAATACATGCCAGGTCACAACTGGCGAGCAGGGCGGCGTTGTCAAAGATCCTATGTAAGCATAAAAATTACCCCTGTCCAAATTACCCAGCAGTGATCCAAGTGTAATGAATGCGGCTGGCGTGTAGGTGCTATTGAACTCTCCCAGATGAATCAGCGACCCAAAGATTTCCTTAAGACCAGGCTGGTAGCGCAGTTTGTTTGCCTTCCAACAATGAGTATAGCAAAATAAGCAAAGCATTTCTTTAAGTTTGAAAGCAGCAATTACTTACCCGTACCACCTTGAAGAGTACTGCAATTACGGCCAATCCATCACTGTGATTTCTCGCCTCTTCGTCACTCTGATACTGTGTATTGCGGTGAACTATATGCATTTCCAGATCGTAGCGACGACCGTTTATCACATGCTCCGAGCCCTTACGCTGCGATGAGCCCCAATGGAAGTGCACGCTCATTGCCTCATAAAAGTCATCCAGAAGGCCGCCAGTTATATAGGGACGTCCTCCATACACTGTTGTGGGCACAGTAAATTCAACTGTGTACGGGCTAAGACATGAGTACGGATTGAATACTTTCATCGAATATTTATTTACTTGTATGTCCATTGTTTCTGATGCTCAAGAGCTCATCAAATGGTTCCTCGTAAAGACCAAAGTTTAATTGCGGCAAGTTAATGGGTGTAACTTTTCGTTGATTAAGTGCTATGGGTGATTGACCTCGACCACCACACAGTGGATAAGTGTATTTCCATTTTTGGGGATTTTCGTAGCTAAACCGTAGATCGTTTGGCAATAAATCTTAAAAGAGAAAAAATTAATTAGGAGGAACGAAAGTTTTATTTGAAAAATACTTTTGTTTGAATTTGCTTTGGGTATTTGTTTTATACACTTTAAAAGTGTATATTAGTTTTGTCATGAAATGTGTAACGCTTGAACGAAGCGTGTACGACCTCATAAAGTATATATGTTCTTGATCGGCATCGCGAGCTGAGTCGATATAACGATTTCCGTCTGTTTCTATGCAAACTAGTACCTCTGATTTTTGAGCTGTCTAGCTAAAACTTTGGTCAAGGTCTGCTTTTGTTGCAGTTAGATCATTTTTCAAAGTCGGCTAGATCGGACAACTATCACATAAAGCTGCCATACAAATGCAAGATCTGTTAAAGTAGGCTTCGAATATAGCTACCTTACTTTTGAATTTTTTTTTTTTTGGGCAGCCCTCATTTAGCTAAAAATTCTTCTAATTGAATCATTTGCTGCATTATTAAGATTTTCGCACAGTTGTTGGTCAAACTTTAAGTATCTCACCACAATGGCTAATTGATTTGACTCAGTTCCCAAACAGATGACGTCAATTGCCTACCTCAAGTACCCATTAAGTGAACCATAATTGTCCAATTTTAGCAACGATCGCCCAAAATGCTGAGGTATCTGTGGCATCTTATATAATCTTTGTAAACAATAAAGTTTACAATGTGACATATCCCATGCGACTATTTCATTGTGCAAAGCATTTGTGATTTGCGCATGCAATTTTAATTATTGTTATTATTTTAAAGCCGCTGCCTTGTTTGCTATTTATTGAAGATGGTGCGTGTGCTCCACTGCCGCAGAAATTTGACATCGCTTAGGATGGCATATGCGGGAGTTTTGATTACAGATGTCTCATTAATTTCAAACCAAACACACATTGGTCATGTACCGTTGCAGATCGTCGTAAGACCTGAATACATAATAATTACTTTTTATCAGGGAAACGTACATAGTTACAACTTCACAAAATTGATTGACAATCGTAGATATTCTTTGGACACACTTGGTTGATTTGTATATAAAGTTGTCAATACTAATAATAATACCCACTTGCAGAAAATGGCAGCAGAATAAGCAATTGCTGATAAAGATTGCCAATTGCCGGAAAATGCATTCTCTATACACAAAAAAATAATACTATTACGTTGTTAAAGCCACGCACTAACGACAAAGATGCTCACGCACGTTGCTCTGCAAACTGAGCCAAGCTCACAGTTGGCTTTAAGTTTTATACGGAACCACCGGTAACGGTGACTTCGACAGCCCTTCGTCAGCGTCATGCGGCGCGACGGCAACAGCAACAGCAAAAAGATCTATGAAACCGCATCGTAGTATTAGCCTGGAAAAAGTATCAAGCTATACTCAACAATGAGATAATAGTAGCTTCAAGCATTAAATAATGTCAATTATAAGCCGATTATTGGAACTCTTAGAAAATTGTTTCTATTTTGTTTTTGAATATTTATTGAATATCTTATGCATTTTTCCAATACAGCAATGATGGACAAAATTGTTTGGCTAGTTCTTTCAAAGTTTTTAACAGAAACTCAATTTTTTTTGCTTAACAAATATTCATATTAATATAATCTCAATTATCTTTAAAGTTTTGAGAAAAATATTTGCATAAGTTTTTAATTTTAAAATTTACATTAAGAATTGAAATAATATTATTCGAATGACACATGTATATTATAAATCGCATTAAATAGTTATTGCATTCCATAATTTGGAAAAATTGCATATTAATTTTTTGACAAGTAAATCAAAAAAATGTTGAAGACATGCTTTTATACGTTTTCTTGCTTAGGAGAAAAAAAACAAGTCAAGTTAAATAAAAGCATGTAAAAATGAGCACATTACACCGAGCCCATGTTTGCTTCAAACTGCAGGTAGCTGAAATAATAACAAACCTTAAAATAAATAAGTACTAGCCAGTTTGAGCATAGGATTGTAAGGGTAAGGAAAAAACTCTAATAAAATATGCATTTATGAACCTTGCTGGCGTAATGCATCGACAGCAGGACTATCTAAGGATAAGATATTCTGTTAGTATATGATCCCTAGGATTCGAATGAATAAATAAGATTTTATTTTGAATTTAAACGAATATCGTGTTTATTGGAATTAAAAACATGTGCAATTATAAATAATCATAATTTGCTTTGGTCTTGAGTCACGCCAAGGTATTTTTGTTAAATATTTAAGAAATCTTCTCAAAGGTTAACCTTGAGATATGCAAGTATTTCAAATTAAGTGTCGTGGAGCTTGGAACTTACATTTTATTGTGCCTTCACTCTTGATCATTCAGTATGGGCATTAGTTAATATTTTTAACTAGGAAACACTTTCAATTGACAGCTTCTCGGGCCAATAATCGTGCATTTATTGGGAAAGTGCCAGGAGAGCGGTCAAGGATCAATTTCAAAGTCGAAAGCAAGTCGTTTAGTCGAACGAATAAATATATAAGTACTAGTTGCCGATCAGCTGGCAGAGTTGCTTATATATAGTTGCCATATATCTCTTTCCTATAGAAAATGCAATGCAATGGTTTTCAAACAAATTTATTTATAAATGTATCTACAAGTTGTGTGACTTTTGTTGCTCTTGGCCAAAGCTAATTTTGTAAAACAATTCCTTTGTTAACGTATGAAAATTACCAACGATGTCGAAAGCAATAATTAAAAAAAGCAATTTTTAGTTATCTTTCACAATTAACTCAAACTTAACTGAATATAACATCGGTAAGCTGTCAACTAAAAAATAAATACAAAAATACGTTTTGTAATTATTTTAAATTTTGAGTTTGACTTTTATTGATTTTTCGCTTGGTCTATCACCGTTGTTTTGACGAACTAAACAACAACAGTAACCGGCTCGGCATCAGCTGTTGTGTCTCGACATCAACAATAGCTACGGCAACGGCAGCGGTGACTGCGACGGCGACTGCGATGTAAAATAGACGCGCACATTTTGCCAATAAGATTTTTGCGCAGTTCTCGGACACAGCCAATAGCAAAACAAACGTAGTAGTTGCACGCAGAAGTGATGCAAAAACCAAACGCATTGAAACGCCAGACGGAGTAGCAAAGAGCAACAAAGAGAGTGAGAGTGTGGAGAGCACGCAGCACGTTATGTTCAAGAAATTAATAAAAACACTGTAACGTACTAACATTCAAAGTTAACTAATTACAAAAAGCAACGCTGAAAACCAACAAAAATTTATCAAAGCACACAAACAAACAAATACTCGTATAACAAAATGCGAGAACTTAGGGAGCAGCGACAGCGTCAGCCGTAAGTACTTAAATGTATGGTAGAGTGAGAGAGCGAGATGGCGTTGTTGAGAGACGATGAGCGGTAAGGAAATGACGCTTCATAGACGAGCAACGCTTTGGCGCGCTATTTCATTCAGTGTATGGTTTAAAGAATAAAACGTAAACACAAACGACGATATACAATAACAAAATACATTTACATACATATGTACATACCATGTATGTAAGACTGAGCGAGACAGAGAGAAAGAGAATGAGCAAACTATGCTAATATGGCCTGCAATGGGCAGCAAAGCAACACAAACAACAAGAGCAACAGTAACGAACACACTGAACAACAACATGCGAGAGTAGGAAGCGCGAAATAACAAACCAAAAAAAAAAAAAAAAATATGATACGATACCTAGAAACGGCGAATGTGTTGAGCAAAACACAGAGACCGAAAGCACAGAGAATAAAGCGCGAACTCAAAGCGTGTTGTGCTGCCCGATGTCCATGGGCATGGATATTGTTAATCATTATAGTATGTAGTTCGTTGTTGTGTTAGGTTTGGTATGTGAGCGCGGATTCTTGTGCTGTATCTTTTGGATACGTTAGCCAGAAATATGTGCGGTATGCGCGTTTTAAAAAGTATTCAAAGTCTCGTGCGCCATCGATAAACGTTTTCAAGCAATTCACTTAAAAACTGTGTGTCTTTTGCAATTCTGAAGTTCGTGGTTGTAACGAATATATGTATATCAAATAATAATTGATAAAATACATAAATAATAATACACTGTGTAAAATATTATTAATTGACACACATTTTTAGTTTTGTTATTATAAATTCTGTAGCAAAGACCTGTTTTTTTTCTTCATTTCAGTATCAACATAATGATGAAAACGAATCGTCTTGTACTTTTGCGCCACGGCGAGAGCGAATTTAATTTGAAGAATCTGTTTTGCGGCTGGCACGATGCACCGCTCAGTGCTTGTGGTACGTAAGCTATTGATAACTCTTGCAACATCAAATTAAGTACTTATAATATTTATATAGGATTGGAACAGGCGCGCACCATTGCCGCAGCTAATTTAGTTGAAGCCAAGCTGGAATTCGACAAGGTCTATTGTTCGACCTTAAATCGCTCGAGACATTCCGCCGAGGTGATCTTAAGCGAAATGAAATGTTCCTTTTTGCCAACGGTCTCCGATTGGCGATTCAATGAGCGTCACTACGGCAATTTGACGGGCGCAAACAAACGGGATATAGCCAATCGATATGGCGAGGAGCAGGTACAGTGCTGGCGACGCAACTATGACGGCCTGCCGCCCCCAATCGAGACGAGTAACATCTACTACTATCAGATCTGCAACAATCCTGCCTTCCAGGATGTGCCCATCGATCAATTTCCACTAACTGAATCCATGCGCATGTGCGTTGATCGGGTCTGCCCCGTTTGGTCAGAGATTAAAAAGGAAATAATGAAAGGCGTACGCGTCTTGATTGTCGTTCATGGCACCGTGGCTAGAGCACTGGTTAAGCACATCCAAGGTGAGTTACATTCAAAGCCTGAGTTTAAAGTCTCTTGACAGTTTTCAAACATCATTTTAGGACTGAGTGAGGAACAGATCGAGAAAGTTAATATACCCAACAGTGTGCCAATTGTTTATGAGTTCATTACGAAAACTGGCGAACTTGTGGGCGACTGCAAATATCTGGGAGATATTAACTACATAGAAACAATGACAAAAAAAGTTGCTGGCATTGGCGATTAAAAACAAAATCAATTTACGTTCGAATGAAGTATAAAAACAGAACATTTCTCTTTTGTGTTAAACCTATTTTGTTAGTAATAAAAATAAATACATTTAATTTTTAACATTTTGTCAAGTTGTTAAAGATTTGTTCAATGTCATTCTTAAGGGATAATCTTAAGAAGCTTTTCATCAAGTCAAATGATAAGCAAAATATATACTTTAAAAATTTAAGATTCTAAGATTTTTATTATGTAGATAAAACAAAAAAAAAAACACAGATTTTCTATATATCTCTGTATAAAATACTTAATTATTGTATGCAATTTTATTGTTAATAGTATTTGTTAATTTTTTTTTAAATGCATTAAGTAATACTTTTAGTTTCTGCCAAGCCTCTAAATGGTGGCAATCAATAGTAGTTCGGCTCATTGTAATTATATAGAGAATGCAGATTGTTGGGCAATATATAAATATCTTCCGGACGTCCATTGAACACGAAGGGACGCTTCAGCGATGTCAACTTGGAGTCTTGTTGCGGTGCGGGCATTGAGGCAAGGCCAAAGCTCTGTTGGCCATGTCCGCCGTAGCCAGCATTTGATGCCGATGGCATTGGTCTATAGGGATTACTTGGCGTTGGTGGACGCACATTGAAACCGTTGCCGTAGCCAGCTGTAAAGGAAGCCAAATCATTGGGTGGAGCATTCATTTGATAAATGTTTGATGGTTTGCCGTTGGCCAAAAAGTTGACAGGCAAATTGAAGACAGAGCCAAATGTTGAGAATGTCGGCATGGGCTGATATGTCAGCAATGGCGAGAAGCTATTGCCAAACGGAGCTGGTGCCAAATTAGTGGGCACGAACATGTACGGAGTGGGCGGCAGGCGTACATAGTAAATGGGTGAATTGCGGGATGCATGAGTTGGGGAAGGACGACGTTCGCCGGCTGCACGTGACATGACCACATCTTCCAGATCATTGCTGGCGCCCGTATAGCTGGGATAGAACATATCCGGTGCTATGTAGAGCGGAAAGGGTATAAGCACCGGCTGGGCATAGCCAATGAATGGCAGCATCTTGGCCATGGGCATTGCTGGCGCTGGCGACGGCATACTCTCGAACGGATTGATGGGCGCACTACTGGCGGCGGCAGCTGCTGTATATGGATTCCATGCATAGTTGTTGGCTGAGGCGGGCAATCGAGAGTCCTGCTTGAAATCGTGCATCATTTGATACGGATCATCATCCTCCTCGCTTTTAATATCCTGCTGTTCGGTGGCCATGTCCGAGTCATACTGCTGTCCGGTTGCTGCTTGATGTTGTTGTTGTTGATGTTGTTGTTGCTGTTGTTGTGTTAGCTGCGGCTGCTTCGCAGACGTTTGCTTCTTAACCAATTGAGATAAATTTGCGGCATGCGATGAGTAGATCAGCAGCAATGACACCAGAATGCTCAGATATGTTGTCCACATCTTATTCGATTTAGTTCAACTGCAAGGGATTATTATTGAGTTGAGTATTCGAATTGCACTTTAATTATTTCAAGCTGCTGATTTGAAAACCAGAAGCTAGAGTTTCCAATAATTTATATTTTAAATAAATAATATTGTGTTTAATTATTTGAAAATTTCATTGAAAGTTTCTCGTGGCTAATAAGAATATACATACATATGTATATAGAAACAATTCACTGGTTTTACACTTATTTTAAACACAATTTATATATATTGTTAATCCAAGAGAGAACAGAAAGATGAACTGCACAGCAGGCGCGTTGAACTGACAATGGGTGTGAGCGCGTAAAGAAGCTGCGCTTTATATAATGGCTAAGACGACGTCGCTGGTGCTGTCGCCGCCGTTGCGCATGCTCAGAACTGGCCAAGAACCAAGCTGTGCAAAAGTGCCCAAGTACCTAAGAGAGCAAAAACAAATAGAAGAAGCATTGGCTGCTGCTATTTTGCTGCTTCTGCTTGTCGTTAACTGTTTGCATTGCTTAAAACAGTTTAGATTGCTGCATCTGATTGTGCGATTTGCTTAGATTGCTGCAATTGGCTTCCCAGTGATAAAACGGCTAATTGCTGCCACCACAAACGTTTGTACGTATGTATGTAAACACGCAAAGTAAACATAATAATGATTACATCCAACAAATGTCAATGGCCCCCAACTGCAAGTGGCAACTTCGCATATTTGACCCTTGTCATGTAATTGCAATAAAAAACCAGAATTAATTATTATTTAACACAAAAACAAAACAAAACAAAAAACGCTCGCAATGTTGATTGCATGACATGTAATCTAGCGCCGAGCTCAAACGCCCACGATTATATATATTTTAATTTATATGACTTGAGAGCAGATCCTCCTACGACTAGGAAGTGGTAGAACTATAATGGGTAATAGAACGCTCATTAGTCAATGAGCATTCTGCCTAAGCACCTGTTTTCGTAACTGCATCTCCATCATCCATCCAACAGCCCCGTGCACAGTCAGCTGTTGCATAATTGGGGATAATTGTGCGATTACATCAACATACATTCATACATAATGCGAACATAACCCTCTCTACACTCAGACAAGTTAAAAAATAAGCTTAAAGCGAGCTTAAGTATAATATTTAATTATTTAAATAAAAAAAGGGAAAATCGTTTTTAAATTCACAAACTAAAGTTGAAAGTACATATTTAATCCTTACAGCTATCATATATCTTTCTTCTAAGTTGCCTAAACTGTTTAAGGAAATTGAACTTTACTTTAAAGACGCTTCCGAATGGCAATGATTTTAAGTTTACAGAAGGGCAAACTTAATTTTCGATACCCAAAATATTTGGTTCCCAACAATTATGATTTGGTTTAACGAAAATAAACAATAAAATGGTATTTTAACTTTTTAAAATAAAAATGGTACATTAAAAATTGCTAAGCCTTTCCAAAGTAAATGTCTTGAAAATTAAAATTAAGATCTTGAAATAAGTTTTCTTCGTAATGTGACTAAGTTTAAACATTCCCTTTTTTTTGCTAAGTGTAAAGTTCTTTCTTTATGGTATGCATAATTCCAGGCTGCATAATCAGCTGCTTGTCATGGGCCAAGCCTCTGTTTTTGATAGAGAGAGAAGAAGGGGAATCGAGCAACTTGCATAATTATGTTGATTTTATAGACGACGAGGCAGATAAACATAGATGGATAGATAGTGAGATGGGCGGCGCTCCCTGAATTTGCTTGCTTGCAATGTTCATATTCTAATATAAATAATTTGTTTATTTGTCAATGCCAGCGGCGTTGGCGTTGGCATTGGCGCCGGCGCTGTTCCTTTATAGAGAGATTAGGGCAATAATAAATTACGTGGCTAATTAAGCGGCGACTGGCAAACTGGCCAACTGGCTGTGTAACTGCAATTGCAGCAAACCACGCAGATGCAAAAGATATACAGATACCGATATGCAGTACATTGCATTGCGTATATGTATGCATGTATGTGTGTGTATGTAGTTGCATGCCACAGATTGCTCTGCTTGTGGAACAGGAACGACAGGCACAGAGTCTGAACGTATGGTGCCATAATAAAGCCAAGTCAAGTTAAGTTCTACCAACTGGGAAACGAGCGCGCGCGCCAACGTAATTAGCCTTGGAATGTCCTTGTGCACGTGACAATCACCGGAGCTGTTGCTGTTGCTGTTTTGGAGTTGTCGTAGTGGACGACACTACTACCAAATGCTAAATATAAACGCGCGTGCCTGCACAACATCAAACTTGGGCACACTTTCCTAACGAAGCCGATATGGTGTCGCGATCCGAAGGTGTTGAACAAACGCCAAACATAAACAACAACAACAAAATCACAGCAGCTATCTCGGGCACACACAAGGGTTCATTAACACCGTTGACAGTTGACAACTGGAAAACAATACCAACAACAACAACAGCAATTTACACATACTTAGGTCTTTTGGTGTACTGCCGCTTAGCCAGTACAATGTGGCGGCAAACAGTTCCAGCAATCGTTAATCTCATTTAAAGTAAGCTACTTTTGTTTTTTTTTCATACAAAACATTTGATATTTTGAGATCAACTTAATTGAAGAAAATAAAACCAAAACTGGGTCAGTTGGCGGCACGATCGCTTCGATTTCTGAATTATGAAAGATACAAAAAAAACCCTTTTAAGAATCGCGTAGGCAAATAAATTGATTTTATGAATATTGTTTGCAAAAAGTTCTGAGTTCAAGTTGCGTCGATCGATAAAATACACTAACAAATAAAATAAATCATAATCATAAGAAAAACTAATTACAGAAGGTTTTCTTCAAGTTTTGTAGCTTCTATTCTTGGCCAAAATGATTGTGATATGACAAAACGCACATGGCTCTCTTAGACTTAGAGTATACGTAAGAGCAACAGTTTATTGATATTGACAAATAATTAAAATACTCAAACAACACTCCAGAATATACAAAACACGCGCCAGCACTTGGCTACTTTCTTTAACGGCCAGCAGGTGATGTTTATATTATTTTGTTTTGTTTAATGCCTGGAAGCTAAGGCTAAGCACTTAGCCTAAGTACGCCAAATTGTTGATCTGGAATTTCATTAATAAATCTTTTTTCATTGACATAATTATTGTTTGTTGATTGGGCAAACAGAATGTACTGCAAATAATAGTTGAAGCGCTCTAAATGAGTTCAGAACCCTCATTGGGCTGGCGCCTGGCAACATGACGAGGTGGCCGAGTGGTTAAGGCGTTGGACTGCTAATCCAATGTGCTCTGCACGCGTGGGTTCGAATCCCATCCTCGTCGGAATGTGGATTTTTTGCCAATAAATTCAATTCATTAGCAATTTTAAATATATTTAATTAAGCCAAGGTTTTTGTACGATATTCGTAAATTACATTAATTTTATGTCTTAGGAATTGAAAAAAAGTACCCACGACGAGGATGGGATTCGAACCCACGCGTGCAGAGCACATTGGATTAGCAGTCCAACGCCTTAACCTCTCGGCCACCTCGTCACATTCGACCTTGGGCACCAATTGCATTTTTCATGGACCGCTATGGCAGAACAAGCAGTGCACGAATTAATTATGTGAAATTTTAGTTACGGTTTAGTTTTAGTTTAATTAAACGCCAACATCAAATTATTAAATTAACTAACATGAATGACATTTACAAAAAAAGAATATGCAATTATAGATGCGTAGCACTGCTTGCTTAATATGTTTACGAAATTATACTGCTTTAATTTTTTTTGAACTGCTTTGTTATGCTTACTTTGTGAGCTTCTGCCACTATATCAAATAATAACTTAGAACTACCCTTGCCACATGACGAGGTGGCCGAGTGGTTAAGGCGTTGGACTGCTAATCCAATGTGCTCTGCACGCGTGGGTTCGAATCCCATCCTCGTCGCATCTATTTTATGTTTTTCTTAATTTCTGTTTAATTTTAAAATCTGTTATATCTCAAGCAATAGTTAAATTTATTTATTACCCAACTACAAATTAATAATAAAAGCTATAAATTAATATCATAAACCAGCAGAGCCGTCAAACTATCCTTACTTTGCTTTTAAGGCCGAGATGTTTATCTCGTTTCAATTGAATCTTAAGATTTAACGACCATTGACGCAGCTGGAGCGCTGCGGGGTACGTTTAATTACCGACTCAGGTCGTAATATAAACGAAATGAAAATAGATACATTGATAACAAGTTAAGTGTCGACCATGACGACGACAACCAAGTGGAGGATAGTTTCGCCAGAAAATTTCAGTTTATTGTCATTGACCGTGAAATGGTCGCCAAGATGCTGCTTAAGCGTCAAGGTCGACAAGCTGGAATCCACAATAATTGAGACAAATATTTTGTTTGGAGTCGTAGGCGCAAAGGCATTTAAGCCAAACAATGAACAATAACAAAATAGAAAAGCCAATTGATATAATTAGTGCTGCTTTTGCGGCTGCCAACAGTTAAAAGCGCTACAGCAATTAGCTTCATATCAACTGATTTCTTTTTTATCCATTTGCGGCGACTAATTAATCCATTATACTGCTATAACTGGGACTTCAAAAAAAAAAAAACAAAAAAATATGTTTTGCCATCTTGTCTTTGTGTAATAAAAAATAAATATATATATTTTTCGCTTACTAATTGCGCAAAAAAAAAGAGGCCAAAGAATTTGTGTGGCTTCATTTTGCTGCCTAGCAATAAATCAGAAGCGTTCATAAAACTTTATTACCAAACGTTTGCTCCAATTGTCAGGAAATTGGAAAGTTTTGTGTGTGTTTATAGTGCGGATATTAAGTTATTAAGCTAAAGTGTATCGAATTGTTAATGGCGCCACATGTGGGAGGTGTAAATGCCACTTCAATAATCTATTGGCATATAGTAAATCGAAACTTAACTCGATCACTTTTGCCATTGCATGTTTCGCTTTATGCGTACAAATTAATATTATTGCACTTGTTCGGTGGCACAAATTTTACTTAACTTAATGCCACAGCAGCCCAGTTTCACTGGCCAACACTCACAGCCCACAGATTATTTAGTGCAGGGGCACGCTTCGGCGCCCAGTTTAACCTTTTTACTTGTGGTCACCTGTTGGCACTTTCCCAAAAAAAAAAAACAACAAAATATAAAAACACAACTCAAAATATAATAATAAATAAATATAAATGCACAAATTGCGTTTGATTGCTTAACATAATAATACCCTGTAAAGCTACGATTTTTAAAATATTGTCAAAAAGATTTTTACATAACATTTTCACAAAACCATATTTCGTTTAATAAAGCTTTGTCCATGAAAACTAATTACTAGGTATAAATTAAGGTTGTTGCTTTTGTTAAAAATTAGTAAGAGTTCGTAACTAATATATTTTTAAGGACAAGGCATACCTTCGATTTGGCCAGTTCACAACCAGATTGCCAGATAATCGACAAATGCGATGGGCAAATATTGAATTTGTAGCTTAAACAGCTCTGAAGCTGTTGCTGCTGCAGATTAAGCGCTGATCTTTTCCATTCGTTGCACATTTCCTTTCGTCTGCTCCACAAATATTTAACTTTCAATGAAAGTCAGTGGCTGTGTAATTGACGTCCATCGCTGACCTCAATCCGAGTGAAGCACACACATACATACATACAATTACTCAGAAAAGCCAAACAAAATAAGACGAATCAAGATTTTTAGCATTGCATAAGCCAAGCAAAGCGAGATGACAACTTCAGTAAGCGCGAAAGTCGGGTGGAAAATTAAATAGGCAATATCCACATGCTACAAAACATAAAATCAAATGCTTTAAACACCAAACACAAAGCATTCAACTTTAATCCAACCAGCTTGAAGTCAGTTTAATGAACTTGCGAATTTTAGCGACAATGAAATAAATGTGAAACTGCTCATAATTAGGCCCACATATTTATGAACATAAATCATATCAAAACTAACCAACCGGCCGGCTTAAGAGTTTGTGACGTCGTTTTGGCGCTAACTTAAGCTGTAGTTGTGGGTGTTCCCGCCATCATTCAGTTATAGTTCTGGCTAATGAAAACGTTAGACAACTAACTGGCCTGCCACAGCAACAAAGATAGTTGTTAAAAAACACGCAAGCCTCATTCATGTCTGTCATTTATTTTATATTGCAAAAAGCTAAAACAAAAAGAATCAAAAAAGTAGAATTCGTTGCTTCAGATAGACGACGCGAGATTATGCCTCTTCTTGATTAGTTAGTTATCTTAGCCCCTTTGGCAGTTAGCTGGCAATGGCATTGTGTCTCGTGCTTGTGCCTATTCCATGTATATTGCTTCCGTCAGCATTAAACAGCATTACTCTTAATAATTCCCAGCTTTGCTTACACGAATTGCTCTGACTGGCTGGCGTTTACAGCTCTCGTTCGTGATTTGTGTTGTCTAATCGTTAACAATTATGCGCCAGCGCCAGTCGAAACAGAGAGAGAAAGAACTAGTTGTTCATGTACCATGCGTGCTAGACTATCTATCTATCAGTTACAAATCTGACACGGCACACAGCTTCTGGTACTTGTTGCTGTTGCTTCTGCTGATGCTGATGCTTCGGCTGATGCCCAGATGCGAGTGTTTACGCACTTCAACACACACTTTTGGGTACACAGCCACAGTTGTCATAATTGCCAAGAGAAAAATAAGGGGAAGCTGCTGCTGATGCCTGGCATGGCTAATTAATATTTAAAGGTGTTTTGATTGCCGTCCAATTGAGCTTGGCTTGGCTTGGCCCGAAGTACTTAGGACTTGGAGGCAAACAAATGGCAAATGAT
This sequence comes from Scaptomyza graminum, assembly GCA_018901835.1. Lineage (NCBI taxonomy): Eukaryota > Metazoa > Arthropoda > Insecta > Diptera > Drosophilidae > Scaptomyza > Scaptomyza graminum. The sequence goes on from JAEIFL010000290.1 coordinate 2,036,601, forward strand.
ATATTTGCGGTTATGTCATTTGTTTGTACAGATCGCCAATTTAGATGGGTGCTTAGAAACAAAAAGAAAAAAACTTATTCACACACACACAAACACACATTGATGGGCAATTAATGTGGTGAAAGATGAGAAAGTGTACAGCAAATACTATACAATTGTGTACTTATTTAAATTCGCAGCTATAAAGATTTTTGCATCACCAAAAGAAATGGAAGTTGGCCATAAAATTGGCAAATAACACACGACGAAAATTCGAGCACACTGGGTCAAAGCTTGAAAGCCAACTTCCACATCGACAAAGGTCAGGTCAATGAGGGCCACTAATCCGGCCACGACACAAACACACACGAAACGTCACGCAATGCCATTAAAACAAAGCTTTCCAATTAATATACGCAAAATTTAGCAAAAACCCTAAAAGCACCCTTGTGTGGCATGTCGATGAGATAACCTGATTTTTCATGATGTTGCCTTTGTTGTGGTAGGTTCGATTGTAACTAATTTGTGCACAAATCGGAAAGACAAAAGAGGCAAGCAAATAGATGCCCAAAGGCAGAACAGTGCCACCGGGCAACCGTTGTAATTTAATCAAAATGCCAAAGTAGATGATGATATAAAGTTTCCAGCTCTCGGCCAACACTTTCGCACTAGTAGCAGGCAGGCAGTACTTCTACTACTACTACTGTTTGTGTGTTGAATTTGTCAAGCAAGTGGCAAATGCAAAACCTGCAAAGTGCAATCGCAAACTGTAACAGTAAGCGGGGCAAACAATAAAATGGCAAATTGATGCACTTCACTCGCTCGCCCCATTCGCCTCGTTGTTGTCTCATCATCAAGATCATTGTCGGCTGGCTGTTGCTGCTGCTGTTGCTTCTGTTGCTGTTGCTACTTCGGACCTCACACACATCGATCCGAGTTGAGCCGGCAAACTGAATCTACGCTCACTCTTTCCACTCTTTTCACAGCCGACTCCAAGTTGATGACGTAGCACCAGCGACGATAACGACGACGACGACGTCGTAGACGCCGACTGCGGCAGCAAAGTGATTTTGGTTTTAAGACAGAAAAGAAAAAAAAAACAAATTACACATAGTCCGCAGATCTCATTTATTTGCCGCTCTTCGAGGCGTCCACAACGTCAGACTAAAAACGCGCTCTCGGTGGAAGATTTAAAAACTTATTTTATCCGGCGCGTCGGCAAAAATATATCGTGATAATTATTTTCCGTAATAAATACAACATCAAATTTGCTAATGCAAAATTCCAATTGCAAAAAATTCAATGCAAATGAATTATTAAGAATTTAAATATAAATATTTATGTGCATGTCTTTGGAATTTATGCACATTGACGTCAAAAGGACTTTCGGACTGTAATTTACTGCGCATTAAAAACGCATATTAACTTACTAAACAAACACAAAACGAGCTGCAGCTGCAGTCACAAAGCGTTATTAAAGTGAGTGCAATTTAAATTAATGCCCATAAAAAGATTAGCAACAATTTGCATAAACAAACACTTATTTGTGCAATTGTCGGACAGCTAATAGAAAATTTATTACTCACACATAGCAAGCACACGGCTAGCAAGTTTGTTGCCTAAGTCTTTCGTTCAGTGAGCACTTTTTCACTACTTATTAGAGACTTAATTAGCCGATGAGATTTATCAAACGATAGGCATAAAACAAAGACGACCTTGTATGAAAGTAAAAAAGAAGCAATTTACTAAACAAGATAGAAATACACCAAAAAAAAGGCTCATTTAAAATGTCAAAGTTAAAGCCTTTAATTAAGTAAGCAGGCAATTAATTTCAAAATTATTAGTTCTTAGCTGTTCGCCAACAATGCCAAAAACATTTGTCTTTTCTTTATCAACTCTTCAATCGCTCAATAATTTTTAATATCAAATTACATAGATTGAATGGTGAACACTCCTACAACTAAAAAGTTGTTTGCTTCTTTTATTATAGTATCTTAGCCCTGCCCGATCATATTTCATGCGGGCGGGTCGCAGTACACTTGGCACAGTTAACTGGACAGCAGTCCATGTTGGCTAGCTACTTAATAGCGAACTTTCTGCAATTTATCAATTTCCAACTGTTTTATTTTTTCAATCAGTTTTCTTAGTTAAGAAAGGTCAATAGAGGGCGCCACACGCCAAGTCTCAAAACAATTGCCTTGCGGCTAATTTCGTTAGAATCAAATCTTGAAGACATAAAACTTTAAATCGCATTTATTTTAGTAGTTTTATGTATGTATGTTTTTTTTAATTTGCATAATCAGGCAGACGCTAACGCCCTTCTTTCTGCCCAAATCATGTTAACTTTATTGCTCTTGTATCGATTTTAAATTGAAGCCGTTTAGTCTGCCAAGTTTTTTTTTGTGGTTTTTTCGTTGATCAATTTATATTTTTACTTAATTAATCACTCGGGCGTTGAAATGCGCCGCCAGATGGCGCTCGCCACGCTCATTAGCGTAATTGCTCAACTGGCCACGCAGCAGGCGTCGACAGCAGCAGCGACGTTGAAGCTGACGTTGACGTCTCCGTCTGCGTTTTGATTAGCGTGCATTAAATGCTTTCATTTAAGTAAATCAAATCGAGAGTCTTGAAATCTATTATAATTTTTGTTTTTCGTTTTGTCTGTGTCTGGAACGTGAGAAACTTTACAATAAAGTGGCAAGCATTTTATGAAAGAAAACAAAAAAACATTAAACGCTTTGATGCGCACAGCCGACTTATTTATTTATTATTGAATTATTGGGCAACTGTGACTTGCAAAGAAAGAAACAATAAAAAACGAACATTGCTTTGCTCGACTTTGGCTAATTCACTGGTAGCCCATTAATTCCATCAATCAAATCTTCAAACAATCGCGATTTTGAATGCTGGGCGCGGGCGCCAATTCAGCAAATTGTGCGAGCTTTTACAAAATTTGCCTTGACACATATACAATCTATGTACTTCTGCTCTTTTCTTACAGCATGCCTTCTCTGTCGCACGCCGTGGCAGCACTGTTAACACTGAGTGCTCTGGCCACACCCTATCTAAGCAACGCCTACTCCTACAGCATGCGCTTGCCGAGCAGTTCGGCTATTGCCGGCTCTGGCAAGCCCCCAAGACTGACAAGTCAACTATTGGTGCAATCTCCATCTCTGGACAACATTTATATGGACTATTTGGTCACCTCGAAGCCGCTCCAACTGCGAAAATACAACAAGAATGGCGGCAAAACGAAGAAAACTAAAAAGGATTCGAAAATCTATTTTATACCCATACCGCCGCTACCATATCGCTATATACCCGGCATCGGCTACGATTATCAGCCCATGAAAATCAAACCCATCATGGCGGAAGCACCGAGCTCAACGACATCTGCAGCCAGACCCACAACTGATAAGTATCGCGAAAGGGATCGCCCCAGCCGCCCAGCAGCAGGGACACCTTCCACTGTGCCACAACCGGCGCAAAATAAATTATTGCGCGTTCAGCATCACAAGGATTACTTTTTCAATGGACGCCCCTTCCGATTGCAGGTGGCGCATGCCGGTCGCAAATCCTCTCTGACGCCTCTTAATCTAAAGTCCAAGTTCTATTACAATAAAGACATTATTTATTAAATATTTTAAATTATTTAAATTAATAAAAATTGTTTTAATGGTTTAATTAAAAAAAAGTTTGTGCCAATTTAAACTGCTTTAAAATATCAAATCTCAACAAGCTTCTGTTTTTTAGACTTTACCAAATAACCAATAAAAAACTGTAATCTTTGAACACGTATTAAACTGAACAAAATATCTTCTTTACATGCTTAGTAAGTCTTTAGACTCTAAGTAGAAACCAGCCACAAATTGCAGTTAATCGACATCATTATTTCACAGCTTTTGGCATTGCAACCAATTATGATCACGTGTGGCATGCCTTAACTACATATGTACATACATACAAATAAACATGTAGACATGCCTACATCCGATGAGATCAAAGCTAACTAGCATATCTTCCAAACCATTTAGTCAAAGTAATTACTGTCGACGTCTACATCAGCTCTTCTGTTGTGTAATAAATAATAAAGCGAAGACAACTTGGGACACAAAGTTGAGAGAAGGGTGGCGGGTGCACAGAAATTTCTTGTCGAAGGAAAGCTACAAATAGTACAACCCTTATACACGCATTAAATAATAGTATAGGTATCTTCCGTATCTGCCAAATAACGAATTTTTCTGTATAACGAATATATATCCTAAGCACTGCAATTTCGTTCAATATAAAATTTTTAAGATTGGGGACACAAAACAAATTGTGGCAATTAGCCAAAAATTTTGCTTGTTAATTATTCCGAGAAACGACAAAAAAAAAAAAAATGTTAAGACACGTGTAAATAACATTAATTAAAATACAACAACAAATGTTAGAATAAATATGCGTGAGAAAACGCAGTGCCACCCAATTAGATAATAAAAACAGTAAGAAAGTTTGTTAAATGGAAAATGTGGCATGGCCACCGAACACGTTGCCACAACAGGGCGCCAAGCAACAGATTTATTGAACAAATGAATTCCCATACCCTCCCCTGACCCTAAACAGTCACAATATAGGGTCTCAAACAAGTCTAACACAGCAGTCGGTTTAGATTAAGTGAATGATCCAATAAAATTATTAAATAAATTTAAATATAGAGCTAAAGGAAAATACACACAATAATGAGCGACATGGAATCTCCGCGCCCACCATGCAATTTGCAACTCAATGTGGAACCTTCGGAGCGCCCAAGAGTTCGTGAAGAATGTGGACCCACATACGAGGAACGTAGCTCGGAATCCGAACCGATGGAGGAGTGCAGTGTGTTAGTTCAAAATGTCACGGTCAAGTTTTGTATATCGCAGGGCAAATTTATTGCCCAAGTCTATCCCAATTGCATGACCATAGGCGAGGTCAAGCAGGACATATCGCGACGCTTTGAGGTGGATCCAGAGCAGCTGATTGTTAAGCAGGAAGACCGCGTGCTATGTAATACTATGCCAATCTATTCAACCGTTGTTGATGAGTTTGGCATACATAAGTTGCAGCTGGAACTCAAGGTGCCACAAAGCCCTGATACACAACATGCAAAGCCCAAATTGAGTCTAAGTCTTTACTACGAGTAAGTAGGAATAAGAGGTAGTTTTAACTATTTAATCTTATACTTTAATGCTAATATAATTTAGCAAATACCGTTTGCCTGACTACTTAACGGTGCATATATCCGGCGAGGATACGGAGGATGGTCAGCCCAAGAATGTTATAGTTGAGATAGAGAATGCCGCAATTACTAAACCCTTTTTGTGCGGCTACAAGGATAATATAAGTGGCAAATTATTTTTGGATGCCTTTACACAAACTGGACCGTATTTTGATAAATTGAAATACAAACGATTTCGCTCCCGGGATACCCAAACTTGGCAACACAAGGAAAAAACTTTGGTAAATATTCTTATTTAAATTCATTAAAATTTATTTGTAATCAACAAAGAATATCTAGAACACGGCACATGAACAATCCGTACAATGCTTCTTGGATGACATCAACATTAGATATGTTTCAACGGCCACAGATTTCGTTATCATACCCGGCAAATATCAAACATATGCGCAAAAAGAACGTGCCGAACGCAGGCTAGAAAAGATTCTGCTCATACAGCGCAACTGGCGACGCTGGATACTATGGAAGTACATTCATCTGCGTGCCAAGGATTATAGGTAGGCAGACACATACAATAATTTGATAACATTTTGATTATACTATATAATCATTGCCAGGCGCCTGTTGAAAAACCGCATAGATGAAGATCAACGTTATGAACAGGTCATAGAGAAACGGATTGAGCGCAATGAGCGCATCAAACAATTTCCTCGCTCCAATGATGATTTTGACTTGCTCTTCGCGGAAATCTCGCGCTGGAAACGAGCGGAACTTAAACGCATTGCTGCAAACTTTGAGGGTCCTGCACGTATATCGGAAGTTAACATTTTGCTGGACAAGGAGATTCGTTTGCTTAACGGTGTGGAGCGACAGCGTCGTTTAGTTTACATGGCCATGGAAGACTTTCGCAATGATCAACTGCTCAAGGAGATGGGCAAGCCTGTCGAATGGATTGGCTACAAGGATACCAAAATACATTTGGATCTATTGCGTACGCAACGCGTGCGTTTCTTAACTGAAATCTACAAGGATTTGCGCAAGACGGCGGATAAAGAGAAGCGTCTGGAGCTGATCAAACGTGTCATGGAAGTGCTTATGGATGAGACATGTTTTCCAAACTTTCCTGAGGTAAACTTGATTAAGTTTGAAAGCAGTTGAGATTTTTAATCACTTTCTAAATCCTTAGCTGTTTGATCTGTTCGATCGCGAAAAGAATCTGCTTATATATACCAAGTCTTGTGATGTAGAAATCCTGCGGAAGCGTCAAAACATATTATTCTTCGAGCTGATTAAGTTTCAAAAGCGCGATCTTCAGGAAAGTACGTTGCTCTAAATAAGGTGTTTCCTACATACATTCAACAAATTCTTAATTCCTACATAGAGGTTCCTTCGCGCATGTGCATTGTCTGCAAAAAAGTCAAGCCTTTCGCTCAGTTTGCGATTAGAACTCGCCAGAGTCACGTAGATACTTGCAAGCATTGCTATTACCTTAAGGTAAGCTAATAGCTTTCACAAGACTCATTTTTACTGACCCGAATCTCCCTTGCAGTTAGTGGCCACAGAGAACAATGTGTACCAATCGATTTTACGGTCAATTCAGCGGGACGAGCGCAAACGAAAGTGCGCCACTTCCTTCGCCTTTGTCATTCAGCAGGACGATGTGCGTCATATTATTGACAAAATCTGGCATGGCCATTCGGCGCTGAGCAAGTGTGAAAATCTAAACGAATTACGGTTAGTCATTAGGAGTACATGTTTTTATTGATTACTAAATACCTTCTGAATTTTTTTTAGGTTGCCACGCTGGAATAAGAGTGATGACTGGTCACCATGGAACTGTGTGTGCCTCACTGAGCGTGAGACGCGTGATCATTACAAGATTGAGGATATGGAAAAAGTATATGATCCCAAGTTTTTATTGCATGTGGGCAACTGTCATATGCTGTCACGCAATTTGTTCCACACACTGGCAGCTGTTGCCACCGAATTCCAGGAGACGGGACAATGGTGGAAGGTGGGCATGAATAAGCAGCGCAGCAGCAAGTTGGATGCTCAATAAATGCCAGCAATCAAAAGTTAGTCAATTCAATAACAGGTTAAATGTTTCATTAAATTAAAAGTTTTATCTGCGCAACAAATTATACTTTGGGGATTACTTATTCTAATTTAGCAATTTAGTTTTTTACAGGCGAAGATTTGAATAGTTTACTTTGATTCAGCGCCTAATATAATTAGACAAATTACAATAATAATCAAACAATTCAAATTTTGATGAAAACAGTACAACTCTACAATTTAAATTATTTGCTACTAACAACGGCCTTGAACTTCGCCTCCAAATACTGAACACGCTTCAGTAACTTGTCACTGGTGTTGAATTCATTGTACGGCACAGGTATTACTTGATAACCACTCTTCTCCAACAGATCGAACGCTAAATTCGTTATGCCGCTGGCACTACGATGCGTTCCATGGCATATGTCATGAAAATCAACCACCATCAGTGCAACTCTATAACAAGAATGAAAATGTTATTAAATCAATGAGCCATGCGAAAATATAAAAGGAAACCACCTGATGGCATCTGAACTCTTCGTATCTAGGGGAAGTGGATTTCTTTTAGAATCGAACTGACATACCGCATCTGTAATTAAGACGGTTTTTAAACGATTCATTGCGTATTATTTGCAGTCACACATACCAATTGGGAAACCCATTTTACTGTCCACCGAGCCTTGTACATGATTACTAGCAGGCAGCAGACTCTTAAGCGCGTCCAGCATACCATTCACAAGAATGTTCTTGGTCTTGGGGTGAGCCATTTGCACCTGGTAGGCAGGACTATCGGCAGCCAGTAATACGCCTTTGTAGTCGCTAACACAGAGTTGCGCATAACTGTTTAAATTTAAGAGCCTCATTTTAGATGTTGCCGTCAGGCCGGCTTTGTCACTCTCCAATTGTGTCAGGAAGTCCGCACTGTAAAAGATTTGTATTTGGTTTACTCAATTTTCGCAAATAACTTAGAAAGATAACCTTAGCACCGACTCTAGTTGACTGTGCTCAACAAGACCCAGCATTGTCAGCGACCAAACATAGTTCAGCCAGTCCGATTGCTTTGTGAAATCCGCTCGAACAATAGATTTCGCCAGTTTTTTACGCACATCCTCTAAATGAGCACTTTTGAAATTAAGCAACGCCGATGTTAAAAAGTAAGCGCTGAGATCCTGGGGTCGACAGATTTCACTATTGTTAAGAAGCCATTGAGTCAGCGATTCCAATATATCTGCAATTTATTGAGTTTGAAATAACACTTAATATGATTTGTCTTGTACATACCGAGATCCCGATATCGCAGAATGCCCAGACTAGTGAGTACAGAGCCCACAACTGCTGATTTTTCCGAGTTCTTTGGCAGTGCAGCTTGCACATCTGCACACACTTTAGCGCCAAGCACCGAGTCCTGAAAGTTGAGCGTCGACATTGCAAACAGCACATCGGCTGATTGCTTTAGATCCAGCTGCTCCGAGGCGCTACTTATGTTAAACGCTAGTGACCGCAGCAATGGTGTGCTGCGACGCTTGCGCTGCGCCAAAGTGCTCATCACCTTAACCATCTGTGGCAGGCTTATGCTTGCAATTAACTTAGCCGCCTCATCGTCACCCGCCACACCAAGAACCGTATTTAAGTCATCGGTACGAAAACCAGAAATGCGTTTCGAATTGTTATTGTTTGGTCCGTTTTTGCCGTTGCCTCCTTCTTTAGGCACAGTGCGACCCAACATTCGACAAACCCGCAGGAACCTCGAATCATTTTCAAACTCTGATATTTTAACACGGTTAATGGTGCTCCATTCGGCCAATATTGAAACAATCTTCAGAGCATGTTTACGAGAAAAAGCGTTGTTGTTCTCTGCTATGGCCAACAGACCGTTTACAGTCTTAGCGTTAACAATTCGCTCATCAATATTGTTGGCAGCAGATGCCGCTGGTTTCCCACTGGATTCGTTTTCGTTTCGCAGTGATTCAAATGCCGCTGCGACCATGTTACCTGTAATTGATTGCATTTTAAAAAGGATTAAGAAATTTTTAGTTCAATTATGCTACGCACCCGAATTCTTTGGTTTCCGGGCATTCGCCTCCCCAGCCGTCGTTTTAGATTCCGGCTCAACAGGCACGCCTGATCCCTGTCCTTGGCCATTACTTGCCGCCGTCGCAAGTGCAGCACTCGCCGCACGCGCGCTGCTACTGTATGTGGCTCGTCGATAGAGCTGTGTGACAATACTGCCGGCAAAACGTTGTAGCCCCAACATTTCAACTTATATTCCTGGCGGCAAATCTTCACGCTGTAAGACCAATGAAGTTTACATAACCTTTTTGTTTACATTTAAATGTATGAATATCGGTGATAGTTCTTTGTCAAAACAATGATTGTAGCTAGTGCTTTTGAAGAGTACGGTTAAACATATGCAGTATTATTCATAATTTCTTTTTATTTACAAAATATATAAACTTTCCTATTAGAATTCCACAGATGACGGCAACGGCAGGCTATTCTAGTGCTGTAAGGTAATCATATTTTCATTAATCGATATGGAAACACCATCGATTGAGCACGACTATCGATATGATTTAGATGAGAAGTTTACAGCACTGCTCAAAAAATTCTGGCAGCACTGGTCACCACCGCAACTATTTGCAACACTAACGAGAGACAGCTCACCAAAAAAATTCTGCCTGTAGTGCAGTGATTTTATTTTGCATTTTCGTTTAAATTTATACTTATTATTTGGCTAAAAAATAAATCGCATATAGCTACATGTTACTCGTCTTAACGAGCTTCACATTGCAATATATATATGCATACGTAACACATATATATATCACAAATTAAAAACGAGTTTTGTCTGCCAGCGACTTTGTTGGCAAGTTTGTGTGAAAAATTCCAAAGCAGAAAATTAAGCTAAAATGGTTGATAAATTTATCAGCATGTGGAAAGTGCGCGAATTGGCGGACAAAGTGTAAGTTGTGCAACAAAATAAATAGTTTAAAATAATTAAATACGTGGAAGAACTTAAAATAGCTACAACAAAAAATATCCCACTCGAGTTGATTGGGATATGAGCACTCCCACGCCCTTCGCCAAAAACTCACCCCCACCATCAAGCACCTGCCTATGTCAATATACAGGTGCTACAAATGCAGTCGTGCCAAATGTGATATAGTTTTGCTTATTCGCCTCGTTAATGGAAGAGAGCGATTAACGCTGTGCTTTGTTTGCCGTTGGTCGCATTGTTGCTTTCAAGGTTGTTCATTTTGTCGGGATTTGAATGTACTTACGCTTAAGCTCATTTCACGATTCACACATGCATACCAACATACAAATGGATATGCACGGAAAGTTTATCAAGAAAACATTTTATTTGCTTAACGTTTGCCCCCAAAATAAATTATATGTATTCCAGCTGTGCCCACATTTGCGCTGCCAGTTGTGACTTTCCAGTGAAATTTCGATTTCTAACAACGAGCGACTGTTAATTATTGTTTTTATCATTTTTTATCGGACACATTTGGCTATACAATGCGTGTTTCTTTGCAAGTTTTTTCATAAAAGTGGCGTCCACATCCGCTTTTTCTTTATTAGGTGTCCCAAATACGCTGGCCCACAATTAAAAACGTGTAATTTAGGCGGTTTTAAATCCGTTGGTGTGCTCTTCAAGTTTGTTGTTGTGATTGCTTATCTAAATTCTGATAAGAGTCAGTTGTGACAATTCACACATTTTATAGCACGCTTGAAAGTCCATCAACAATCATGGCAAACTAAATGTTAATAATAATAATTGTGTCAGTGCTATTTCGACGCACTCGAAAGAACAAAGAGATATATATGTACATATATAAACTCGATACAATCATACAACAATTTTGAGTATTTAGAAGAACATATATATGTACAAAAATGTTTGCTTATGTATATTTCTCTATGTGCATTGTACAATCAGTTCTGATGATTATAACTACATGCATATAAAAATTATATGCAGGTCATTATTATTTTTGATTGTTTGTTTAATACAAACTAACATCAATACTTTTTATATACTCTTAAAATTAATTCGTAATTGTGTTGGCAACAAATTGTTCTTGGTCTTCTCAACCCACATAATTTTTGCCATCAATGAGTAATCGATTGATCTGCCTGTTTGGCATTGCTCTGAAGAAACCCGCTATTTATACCTTCTTATGTTTATTTTATCCAAATTTTCTATATTACTTTTTTGCAGCACCAATGTCGTCATGAACTACACAGAAATTGAGGGCAAGGTGCGCGAGGCGACGAACGATGATCCGTGGGGTCCGACTGGTCCACTCATGCAAGAATTGGCGCATGCCACATTCTCTTACGAGACATTCCCGGAAGTCATGTCCATGCTTTGGAAACGCATGCTGCAGGACAATAAGACCAACTGGCGGAGAACCTATAAAGTAAATATTGTTAGAAAATTCTTCTAAATTTCTATGTACTTATCCTCATAATTTTTTTAGAGCCTGCTGTTGCTGAACTATTTGGTACGAAATGGCTCGGAGCGCGTGGTTACTTCGTCACGGGAGCATATCTATGATCTGCGCTCTTTGGAGAATTACACGTTTACGGACGAGGGCGGCAAGGATCAGGGTATTAACGTTAGGCATAAGGTACGAGAGCTTATAGACTTCATTCAGGACGATGATCGTTTGCGCGAGGAGCGGAAAAAAGCCAAAAAGAATAAAGACAAGTACATTGGCATGAGCAGCGACGCTATGGGCGGTTCTCGAAGCGGTGGTTATAGTGGATACAGTGGTGGTGGCGGCGGTGGTAGTGGCAGTAGCTACAACGATGGCGACTGGCGCAACAATCGCGGCGACAATTGGTGTAAGTAATAAATGTCACTTTCTTTCTTTTATACAGAACATCAAATTAATAAAAATGTTTTCACTTTTAACTTTAGATTCGGATAAGAGCTCCGCTGACCGTTACGAAGACGAGGATACTCATTACGATGGCGAGCGCGAAGGTTCAGACAGTGATTCACCAAGTCCCAGGTGAGTAAATGGCCCTTTTAAGTAAGCCTTTCACTAAATAATCATCTGCATCTTATTGTAGACGCAACTATCGATACAACGACCGTGCTAGTCCCGCTGAGGTGGCCACCGAAAGCAAAGCGCCAAGCCTCAATATGAACATACGCTCGCCAGTGTCCAAGCAGCCAACATCAACAGGCGCCTCAACAAAGCCGCCACCAACGCAAAAGAAAATCAATTTGGGTGCTGCTGCCAATTTTGGGAAGACGCCAAACGCGGCCGGCATTCATTCGCCCACGCATCGTGACACTCCCACCACAAGCAGCGTTGATTTAATGGGCGGCGTTTCGCCCAGCAACAATAACAACAAGAGCAATACACCGAGTAACAATAATGATTTGTTGGATGATCTTTTCAAGACCTGCGCACCGGGAGCACCACAGCCGGAAAGCTTAAAGACGCTAAATAGCGCAGCAGTTATTGTTGATAACGACGATGACTTCAATCCCCGTGCTGCAGACGTTGCCCCAACGCAAGAATTTGGTGATTTTGCGGCTGCTTTTGGCGGCGGTTTAGCACCACCATCGACTGGCATATTGGCAGCGGCCAGCAATGATGAATTTGCAGATTTTGGTGCATTTAAGGGCTCAACACCGGCATTGGATGGACAGCTACTGCCGTCAACGACGTCAGCTAACGATGACTTCGACTTGTTTAACGCCGCAACACCAGCCGCGGCAACGGCATCAACAACAGCCACTGATCTGCTGGCCGGATTAGGTGATTTGTCGATTCATCAGAGCATGCCAATGGGTGAGTATCTTAAGCAAGTTAAATATAAGCACTAGTTTAGGAATAGCATTAGGATTTGTTCTAACCTAGATCACTCTTAACTTATTTAGTGAAACGTTTGCATCAAAGCGCGTTTCGCCAACAAAAGTCTTCCTCTCTCTGTCTTTGTATCTCTAGCTGCTAAGGTAGCTTCCACACATAACGGCAACATATTCCAATCGGATGCACTCGTTCTTTTTTTCTTCCTTTTCAATCAACGCAGCCGTAAAAATATCGCGGTACTTTTTACCGCTTCCGCCGCCATCGGAATCGACACATCTAGCTCTTAACAAGGCCATAGCAGAATTGCGTCAGCTAAGTTGCGTGCGGAGTGCCGCAGATGTCAGATTTGTGCATGACACACTGCGCCAGCTGCACAACGATGGTGCCTTGCCTGGATATACAACGCCAGAGCAGCTCGTGGATCTTGATTGTCCGACCGTTGACTGGTCCCTGTTAGCCAATGAGGAATATGCTGCATTGTTAGCCCAGCTGGGTAGGCTCTTTACACCAGATTGGCCCGAGTCTGCAGCGGATGCGGATGTGTTAAATATGTTTAAATTGGATCACAGCTCAGAATTTATACAAGTGTCATTTGAGACGCTAGTAAAGCAGCTTGTACGTGTGCCGGGCAGAGCAAGCCGTCTGCTCGCAGCACTGCTCCAAGATGAGCGTCTGCTGGCCATCTGTTTGCTGCATATGACGCTCAAGCGAGGAGCGCTAATGCAACGCTTCGCACGCACCGTTAAAGTAATGCCAGAGCCCCTGCTAGAAAAGCACGATGAGCATACCATGCAATTCATTCAACTACTAATTGGTCTGCCCAGCCAGGTTGGCAATAAATTGGGACGACAGTTGCCAGTGATATTTGCGGCCGACAATTATGGACGTCTTTTGTTGCGTCAGTGGCTAAAAGCTCTTTACTTTGTGCTGCAGTGCGACAATAATACACAACATTTCGATTTAAGTCCATTAAGCTGGCTGCTAACACGTGTGCTCGGCAACTTTAATGATGCTTCTACTGTAGAATGCCTGATGTGCGTGCTGGAGGATTTAGCGGTTGCACCAAAGTCACGCAAAGTGGTCCAGCAAGTGATTTGTGAACTGGAGCCATCAGCCTGTTTTAAACTGGTACAAAGCGCTCTCAATGCGCATCTTAATCTTAACGTGCTGCTGGGAAAAGCTGCTCTGGAGTCGCCTAATTGGCAACACTGTTTGCTGCAAAAGTTGCCGCTGCAGCGTACGCCCACAGAAAATGGAGCACTGTGCACTTTGGTTGGTTATCTCAATGCCGCTGCACCCAAACAGCTGCAGTTGCTCTTCACACAGCTACTGGGCATTTGGTCCAGTCGCATCTCACTGCAAAAGCTGAGCAGCCAGGAACATGTGGGTATCTGCAAGATGCTTGTACTTACCGGCAAATGTGGCAACAACCTGCAGCCTGAGCACAAAGCTACACTGCACGATGGACTCAGTCACCATCTGCAGTCGCCAGATATGGTGCAACGTTATGTGGGCATGAAGACCGTTGAGCTGCTATATAATTCCATGCTTGATCCCAATGCCCAGGAGGAGGATTATTTGCACTTTAATTACGCATCAATGGAGAAAACGCCACATTGGCACATATTGGAGGAGCTCGAACAGCTTGTGCTTCCCAGCAAGGAGCAATTGGATAAGCGACATGATCGTGACCTACTGCAACGACTTGAGCGCAAAATGGCTCAATTTATGGCAGATCAAGTGCAGCAGGAGGAGTCTACAATAAAGCAAAATCAGCCAACAGCAAAAACAACAAAAGTTGTAAACATGCAGCTTGACTTGGACTCTGATGATGATGAGACACCAGCACTTACACTCGACGATGATGATTTGCAACCCTATGAGATGTCAAACGATATTTCCAGCAGCCTGGAACAGAGACCCAAGTTTTTGCTCGACTTGCTGCATCTGCTTCGCACCAAAGTGGACAATTGTGAAATTTTTGAGAGTGCACTCGCCACAGCTGAGCAATTGATACGCAGTCAGCTTGCCAAACAAGATGTCCAGCTGGCCCAGGAGCTAATGCTGGTGTTCATAACGCTAGAGATGCAGTACTATTTTGACGACTTTGAGCAAACCCAGTTCCAGTGTTGTGTAGCCGTTTGCGTTGCACAGCCAGCCGCCTGTGTAGAGCTGCTGTGTCGCGAATTCCACACTGATAATACACGGCATGCATCTAAAGTACGCATACTAATACTACAGGTACTGGCGGCCGCAGCGAAAGAGCTAGCCGGTGATCAACAGCAGCCTTCAAGCGGTGTAGAAATCTTGGATATTGTGCCACCGGCTGCTAAACAGCGTCGCAAGTTTGTGCTGCATTCGGACGAAAATGAAGCTGCGGCACGCTTGATTGCTGCACAGCGCATCATCCGTGAACGACTGCGCAGCAAGACAAAGCGCTATCTGAGCAAACCCAAAACACTAGAGGCTCTAGCCAAAAGCAATCCCTTCCATGCCGTTGCCGGCACATTTTTCTTTGGCCTGGTGCGCGGTCAGCGGACTCGTCAAATGCTCTACGTTAAATACGACAATATTTTGCATGACATCGACACATTGCTGCTTATCAATATGCTGCACACATTGGCTGTTGTGGTAATGTGCGCACAGAACTGTCCACTGCTGCCGGCCATGACTCGTGAGATCTTCGATCTGTGTGCCTTTGTGCGCTTCAGCGCAGAGGCACGTGTTCGTGCGGCAACCCTACAACTGCTGGGCACTGTTCTGGTCACAATGCCCGCTCACCTGCTAGCCGCACATTTTGCCGAATCTCTCAACGAACTGCGTCGTTGGCTGGAAGAGTTTGTGCGTTCACCTCTTGTCGGTGGCGAATCATCGGATGAGTGTCGTGAGCTCGCCGAACAGATTTTAGGCACATGCTACAAACTATACGATACAGCTGTTCTGGAGCAAAGCCAAGAGAACTAAAATTAAGATACATTACATACACTTGTAGTTAGTTATAAGTTATACAGCGCCCGCAAATCTAAATTTGATATAAAAGTTGCTTTTCCACTTTCTTAATTTAAAAAAATACGACAATCCGAATTGAAATTTAACAATTGTAAGTTTGAGTTCCTTAATGTATTTGGGTTGTTTATAGCGAAGTACTTTTCCTACAAGTATATAGGTACTTATATATGGCAAGCAGTTACTTACAGATTTGATTTGAACAAATATATTTCTATTTCGTTTTCTTATTCCGTTTTTCCCTTTAACATTTTATATTGCAAACGCACAATTTGGATATTATTTTCAAACTTCTTAAATATGTACATACATAAATAACTGAAAGCATTTCTCAATATACCGGGCATTGTGCCACAGCCACGGACGCACTAGGTAAACAATTACGATGTATAACCAAATGAACAACTACTACAATAAATATCAAGTGTTGTTTATTTAACTGCACTTAGCTGATTGAGTTACTTGCGCCTGTTATCAACAATGCTTTCAACCGCTCATCATCTCACCTAATTAGATATTTCATTAACACAATCACACACACTTACACACTCACCGATGCGTAAACTAGATCCTTTGAATATGATTTGCCTTTTCCCTAATTGATGTGGCATTTTTGTGCGTTCTTTGCAGATAACATGTTGCCACCAATTGCTGCTGTCACCGCCGACAATCTGCTGCAGCCAATGTCAGTGTCCAGCAGCAACAATAACAACAACATAAATACAAATATAAATGGCGCAACGACGGCCAGCACACAGCCCACGCATGTGGGTGCCACCTGGTCGGGTAATCTTAAGGCGGGCAATTTAAATATTGATTTGGACAATCTGCTGTTGAGCAAAACGGGCAAATTAAATGCACCAGCACTCTCAATGAATGCACTGAAAACGCAGAGTCCCGCCAAGACACCGGCGCCGCTGAATGTACAAACGGGAGTCGCATTTCCGGGCCTGTCGCCCTCACCACTTACCAGCCCCGATATATTTGGGGCGCCGCAACAGACCATTCCACAGAAGCAGGCACAGCCAGCAGCATTTGCCAACTTTAATGCTTTCCAGCAGCCACAACAGCATCACAGCAGCAATAACAATTCGTCAGCATTTGATTTGTTCCAATGATATTTGTTAGCCTAATGACGTTCTACTACTATAAAGCACGCACGCAGGCACGCACACCGACGGAAGTAAGACTCCGTTATATTCTATAGTATCTTTCCTTGTATAATACAAAATATGCAAATTGATTATTGGTTGCTTAATAGTTTGTTAATCATATGCAAATTACAGTTCCCAATATCCAAATGTATTATTAATTGTAGTCTTTGAGCTATTTTTGATTTTTTTTTCCCCCACAAAAAATCCATAAAAAAACCTTTACCGAAACAAAACAAAAATCCATATCCGTCCTGTTGTCCACTCGGAGTTTAAATACTTTTGCGTGTTTAAATGTTCGTCATAAATGCAATAAATTAATATTAATGGTTGTACTAAATCGATATTTTAGCGCAACATTTGGAAGGACGGCTGATTTATCATTGAAATTGTTACAAAAAAATATTATTAAACTAAAAAAAAAAAATACAAAAAAATAGCAATAATTAAGGAGTTATGTGTATGTATATAAAACCAATGTGTGAAAATAAAGAATGAAAATTAAAACTTTAAATAACTGCCTGCAGAAATATAGTTGGTTATGAGCATATATATACTATGTATGTATAGAGTGTAGTAAAAGTGTTGTTTATTTAGTTTGGGGTATCATGAAATACAAAATGAAATATTCATTAAAAAAATAAGTTTTAAGCTTAAAACTAAGCAGCAATACGGAATACCGTATGCTCCTAGGTATCTATGCCTCAATGGCTTGCTTGTTTTTATTCTTGTTCTTCTTTTTCTTCTTCTTGGGCTCACCATCAGCTTCGGCATCGACATTGCCATTACCATTTTCAGCCTCGACCTCAGCTGCGGCTGCACCATTGCTACCTCCATTTGTATCGGCCTCAGCTGGACGCTTCTTCTTCTTGTTCTTTTTCTTCTCGGACTGTGGTAAGTTGGCAGCTTCTTGGCCGGCTGCCTCGATGGCCTCCTTCATCACCTCAATGTTCTTGCGTGGCACATCACCCGATTCGTAAAACTTAAGACGATCCTCAACCTGCTGTTTTAGTGAATCACCAAACACGCATGTCGGCTGCTCCAAGAAGCAATCAATGCGCGAAGCAATCGAGCACTTGTTAGCTAAGAAACGCGAGATGCGTCCCTTGTTCTTGAGGCCAGCACGTCCAATGAACGACGAATGGTAGATCAAGCCGTATTTGGGTGTGTTGGAGCGAGTCTTCAGCGCACGGAAGAGCGCCTTTTCAGCGCCCAGAATTTGTACTGTAGAAGCGGGGTACTTCGCCAGATTTGTCAGGCTGCCCGCGTGCGAGATAAGGCGTGCGCCCACCTGATCGCCAATGAGCGACTGAAGATTTGGTGCAACCATATTCATTTTGTTGTGCAAATATGTGGAGAGCTTTTTGCGGTATTCAGAGAGTTTGACGACACGCTCGGCGAAGAGCTCAATGTTCACCAGATCCACAATGGATATGTCCATGCCCATGGACATTTTACCAGCATCGATGATAGCCTGCGCCTTGGCTGAGTCCATAACAATTTCTTCCAGACCCTCAAGCTTATCCTGCGTTAGGTCCTTGCGATCCTTAATAAACTTGGCCGCTTTAGCAAACATGTAGTTGTCGGGCACAATTTTGACCAGTTCTGGGAAGTGATAGGAGTACCATTCACGTATCCGCATAGAGAATGTATTGACATCTTTGTCAAGCTGATCCAGCAGCGCAATGGACTGAATGATCATGTTGTCAGAACGATGCACATTGAACTTAACCTTAGCACGGGAATAGCTGTGTCCCAGACCCAACTGTGCTACACCAGCCGATTTGTCACTAAAACCTGGAAATGCAAGAGATTTTGAGGAATGGATTCACAATTTTTATAAAACTGTTGACTTACCTTTGACCAGCTTAGCAAAGTGGAAACGCACACCACGCAAAATCTCCGGTACGACGCCAAAGTGGCTGCACTGAACACCTATCGATTCGGTTATGGCAGCGCCAAGCTTTGCATCGCCAATGCCTAGAGTGCATTTCTTTTTCTTCAGCTTTGCAAAGAAGTCATCAAGGAAATGCAACAAGTCCTGAGGCACAATGCCTTCAGATATGGCATTAATATTCTCAAGCGCAGCAATTGCCGTTTTAAACGGCGCAAAACCCGCAAGTTTTACAATCGAATTAAACTTGGCAATGTCTGTCACGGAGGTCTCGACCTGCGGCAGGAACATGGAAACCTCCTCAAACTCCTTGACGGAGAACAGCGAGAAGCCTGCCGCATGCTCATACAGCACGTACAGGGTTGTCTGTAATTAAATAGAACATGTAATACGAATTATTAATACACAAAATCAATTGAAATGATTTTTCGAATAGTTGGGTATTTTCCACGTTGTCTGGAGCCGCCGCACACTTCTGTTACGTAGGTTATACGTATTCAGTTTATAAGAGTCATGGACTTTATCTATTGTATAAGTATCAGCTCAATGACTATGATTATAAAAAAATTACCATGTTTAAGGCGAAGTTATGCCTTAAAATGAAAAAATATTCTAATTTTTTCACTTGAAACCAAAGCGCGTTGTTTTTCCACGTGTTTAACAGACCAAACAGTGTATACACACTTACACATGAGACTTTTCATTCCATGTGGCAACGCGCACAGAACTGTCAAGATAATAATCGCGACCACTTGTATCGATATGTCGGTCATCCAGTTTTAAATATCGATGTCGTCGGTATTTGTTGACAGCCCTACATTTCGCCCAGCCAACAATTTTTTGATAAAAAAAAGTATTTATTAATTAATTATTATTATATATTAATTTCGACAAAATATAATACAATATTTAATTAAAAATAAAAAACCTATCGAAAAACACACAGTTACGGAAGAGAAAGAAGAATGGCCCAGCAAGAATAAAACCAACCAACCACAAGCAAGGGATACACACACACTTCTGTCCCGCTTGTCAACAAATCTCACGCACCTGCACGCATACATACAAAAGTGAGGCCCGATAACCACTTGTTTAACGTGGTGCATAACTCCATGCACGCAAGTATTCGTTCTCCTGGGCAGCGATGCCGAATTTACCAAAGTCTTCCTTGTCCTTAACGTCTTCTGGGCCGTTGTTGCACTTTGCTGGCCTTTTTTCTGCGGCATCCCAGCGCCTCCAGAGAATCGACGGTGTTCCAAACCATGAAATCGCCGTTTACCATTATAAATAAATATAAATGCATAAAAACATTGTTTTTGTACAGCAACAAACTTGTATTTTTTTATTTTACAGTTTGAATATTTTTTAATTTGTTTTTTTGAAAATATGAAAATCCATTAAAAAGATGGACACGATACAGAAAAAAAAGAAGGGCCCAACCACAAGCAAGGGCATACAATTTCTTGCTTTCAGCTGGTCCACCTTATCAATAAACAAACCACACGCACGTGCACGCACACATTCAAAAAGTTGGGCCCAAAAACCACTTGTTGAACGTGCGCAAAACTGCAGTAGGTTGTTGAAAACACATAAAATACCGCAAAAATTCTGCAAAATACCAAAAAAATTTGAATATACTAACTAACTACCAACTAGAGAAGTGCTAGATCAGCTGGCTAGAATTAGTGCTGGTAGCCAGGCCACATTGGTGAATTGTTGAAAAACACGGAGTTTTATGGACAAGAGGGGGGAGGGGGGGCTGTGTATGTATGGGTGATATTTCTTTCGTCTGCTGGTGTTGAGATGGAGACACAGCGACAACTGGGTGCGTATTTCACCTCTCCTCTCTAACTGGCACCAATCGACCCCCCACCCTTGGCAAGTGGTTGTTGAAAATGAGAATTTACTAAAAATTACCGAAACACACTTAAAAATTACCTTAAAAATGATCGAATTGTATGACCAGTGTTATGGTTACATGGTACCCTGGCTAGATATACAAAAGCGAATGCATCGGGTGTGTATCGGGTGTCCCCTCGACCCCCCTGGTCCATATAACTTTCAACTTGTAACTGGTTACTTGCCAAAGCAGAAAATTAAGCTAAAATGAGGTTGATAAATTTTTTGATTGAAAATAATTAAATATTGTTTCTTTTACGTTGCGAAGATTTGCCCGGGAAGTACTCAGTACCAAAATATTTATACTGCTAAAACGGTTGTTGAACAAGTTTGTATTGGTTGGAAGTGAACGGCATCAATAACTGCATGGCAATGGAATTTTTGTTGTAAGTATATTCATACATATGTTGAAACTAACACACATACACACATATGTACGTGTTTGTACGCGTATATTGTTCATTTTACAAACGAAAATGTATGTTGATGTAAGCCGAGAACACAGTTGGTCTGGCTACTGAAACAACAGTAACAACAGCAAACAAAGAGCGATACCCTTTGTTCAGCCAAGTGTTTGTTGTGGGTGTGAGGCGATGGCTCCATCAATTGTAGTTGTTGCCTGGGGGGGTTGTTTGTTGTGGCATGCCAATACAAAGAAACTTTTTAATGCCTGCAGCGGTTCACGTTCGAGTAAAACCTTCAAGCCGAAAAAGAACATACCGGAGGGCACGCATCAATATGATCTCATGAAGCATGCAGCCGCCACACTCGGCTCTGGGAATTTACGCAACGCAGTGGCCTTGCCCGATGGCGAGGATCTCAACGAATGGGTGGCTGTCAACAGTGAGTAAAGGATTTGTTATCACCTTACATCCATAAAGTTATCTCTTTCCTCTTTATTACTTCCGCACAGCCGTGGATTTCTTTAATCAGATTAATATGCTGTACGGTACAATTACGGAATTTTGCACGGAGGATAGCTGTGGCATTATGTCGGCTGGTCCGAAATACGAATACCATTGGGCGGATGGTTTGACCGTGAAGAAGCCTATCAAATGCAGCGCACCCAAGTATATTGATTATTTAATGACCTGGGTGCAAGACCAGCTGGATGATGAGACACTGTTCCCATCCAAAATAGGTGTACCATTTCCAAAGAACTTTCTTGCCTCCGCTAAAACCATACTGAAGCGCCTGTTTCGCGTTTATGCGCACATATATCATCAGCATTTCTCGGAGGTGGTCACGCTGGGCGAGGAGGCCCATTTAAATACGTCCTTCAAGCATTTTATATTCTTTGTGCAAGAGTTCCATCTGATTGAGCGACGCGAACTGGCGCCACTACAAGAACTCATCGATAAGCTGACGGCGAAGGACGAACGGCAAATATAGGAATCACTGCAATCGATGGACAGTAGTGGGAATAGTGTTAACTTGCAATTGGACTTGTGATGGGCGGGCGCAAGTGCGCTTTACTTTCAATTGCATTTGAGCGCTATATATGTATGTTTAATTACGCTTTAGTTAGTTACCGCCTTTCCTTATTTTCTCGTTTATAGCTCTTAAGTTTTGTTCTGTGCTTCTTGTGGTCCCACTAAAAATTAATACGAATAGTGCGTTGTTTGCTGATAATGATATGATATATGGGCAAAGCATCTACTATATTTTTTATATGTGACACGTACTTTTAAGAGATATAAAACACATTTATATTTATATATGTATGTATGTATATTAAAAAAAAAAAAGGAAAAAAAAACGAACAAAAGTATGGAAATCATAAAACAAACAGCACGCATTGATACACTAACAAACAGCTCGCTTTAAAACCACATTCTGTTCACAAAACTGTGTAACTGTGTTTATAATTTGTTAATGTTCATTTGTATGTATGTACGTATTTATTATTAATATCGATAGATGGATGGAATATCTTTTGCATTGCAAACCCCCTAGTAAAGTGAGATGACACTCGATAGCCCCAATAAATGATAATAATTATAGACTTGATAAACATTTTTGATATACTATTTTATACTAATAAAGAACCAGAGAATATAACGAAACAAACTGAGCGTCATTTAAGTTTTTTGTCTTGCCAATAAATTTAATAAATTTGTTCAGAATCTAGCTTAATTGAACTTATAATAAGGAAGCTTTAAGCTTAATAACAGTTAAAACTATTAACAAATTGAATGATGCCTTTCAATCACCAAATTAACTAAGATTATAAATTGATTTATTAAAATTATAAAAGTTTGGTTTTTGAACTTTATAACTTTACCTTAAACATCGTTGCATGTACATATATGTATATGTATGTTTGTGTATATTGTCGCTTGGCGATAACTAAAAAGCTAAGCACTATAATAAGTAGTTGATAAAAAAAACTTTAATTACGCATCATAAATACTTTTAAATTATCATAGGCGAACGATTTAAGAAAAAAACTTTCCGATTACTGCTAATCCGAACATAGGAAATGTAAATGGCAAGTACTATAAGTTCGTTTTCAATTCTAATCATATTTGGTTAATCAGTAGCTTATCGCCTCAATACGCTTTTGTATTTGCCTTGCTCCACATAGAAGTCACCATGTTGCTCGACCAATTGTTTCCATTTAAAAGCCAGTTCTTTGTAGCTGGCTCCCTGGCCGCCAAAATCACTAGGTAGCTGTTTGCACTTAACCATTGTGCCCTCGCGGCGTACTACGATGCGTGAACGTATCTTGGGCGTCATAAAGACACTTAAATAAACAATATCAATGGTACTTGAATTAAAACAAAGCTAATCGGTCAGATCAATGTGACTCACCGAAATGTATTTAGCAGCATGTTGACATGATGCGGAGCATTGGTAAACTCTAATAGCTTCGGTTGACACGGATACGCTGTCCAGCTTTCCACGGAACGCTTAATGATCTTGGGACTAAGCTGCAACGCATGCCCCAATTGAACACCCTGCATATCCATAATAGCGACAATGCCACGAGCACAATTCTCTGGCTCCAACTTTAATAGCAAATCCAATATCATTTTGCTTGTCTACCAATAGAACAAAGGTCAGAAACTATTAAATGCATCTAATATGTAAATTAGTAAGTACATACCTTAAAGACATTATTCTGTGTGTGACGTTTGGGATTGTGTGCAGCGATCCGTATAATTACAACCTTACGTTGCTGCTCATCGACGCCATCAACGGGCAGAAAGACGCCCAGGGCGAGCAGCTCCCGTATTTCGGGCAACATGGGATCACAGTTGTCAAACCATTCCCCACGCTCGGCGCGCATTTGGTAAAATGTTTTTATTTTCATTTTGGCGCGCTCTACATCGTACTTGCAAGTGCGCAAAAAGAAATGTAAATTTGCGTAGGCCTTACAGCCATTTATATATGGATTTGCGTCTAACCAATTGCTCAACTCCTGCACTTGCAATTGCTCCTGTTCAACCTTCGATTCCTGATCGTTATCCAACGCAGAAACCAAATTTTGGTTAATGCTGTTGTCGTCGGAGGAGCACATTGTCCGCTACTGCACTTGCACTGATCAACTGACGGTGAGCGACTAAACATTGTGTTTTTAGCATACGGGTTGCGCGCCCTGCGAGAGGGCTAAGCATTTCAATACTGGTCAATACTGGTAGGCGCGTGCTAAATATAGTTATCCATTAAGCAGGTATACTAGTATAGTCGCATCGCAACATTTTTATACTTATATAAAAGGCGCAATTGGATTAAGAAAAACTATTTATGAAAACGACTGATTCAGCTCATTTGAAACGTTGGGATAGGTCGCAACGCGCCAGTGCTTGACAGAATTAGTGTTGGATATTGCTCAGTCAGCAATTTTCCTTTGAAAAGGAGGTTTTCACTGAAATGCGTTTGAAACTATCGAGTTACCAACTTGTATGTCTAAGTGCTGAGTAAATAATTATTTATACTTATACATTAAGGTATAAATTCATGCAAAATAAATTACTTGTTTTTTTGTATTACAACTTAAACGATAAGATTACGTTTATATTAAACTGCCCGCAAAGCTATCGGTGTGATATCGATAGGCGATACGATGTCTTTTGACACATGTGTGCATTTGTTTGTTATTAATTATTTATAAACGCTGCTGGTGCACGTGCAACAGTAAAACTTGAATTGCAAATAATAATGGAGGATCCGCAGATAATGGAAGTCACAGAAATGGAGTGCGACGTGTGCCACGAGCGCACGTTCCAGGAACGCGAAGGCTTTTACTACTGCATTGAATGCGGTACCAAAAAGGAACAGCTTCGCGCCGTTGAAATCTGTGAGGAAGACTCATTTAACGACGCCTCCAGGCACGCTTTGCAACGCTCCATTAGAAAACCAAAAGTCAAACAAGAGGATACCGAAATAACGTCCTGGGAATTTTACAACCATATGCTGCGGGGCTTTACACAGGAGCTACTACAAATGGGCGCTAAGCCAGAACTTAAGCTAATGACGCTGCAGGTGTGGGCTGCCTACATGGCACGCATGGAGGTGGCCTTTCACAAGGAGGATGAGATGGGTTTTCCCAAACTCAATGTGCGAGCCTTGGCCAGGTAGCTAAAGTCCATATTTATTTGACCTAACATCACTGACTTTAGTTTTTATAATTGTTTTGCAGCGATGCTCGTATCATTTATAACCACAAAAAAACAAAACGAAAACGTGCAAAACTGGATAAAAAATCAGGCAATCCAGCTGACGATGAACGTGCCAACTGGCGTGAATGGAGAAAGACCAAGGTATTTGCATGCTCAATTTTACAATTTTTATTTTTTATATTTGTTAATAATGTGACTCGATGGCATTGTCCGCGCCATTAGTTAAAGTTCTAATAGTACTGATTGGGAAAGAGCAGAGGCAACAATAGGAAGAAAGTACGCTGCTTTGGTTTGCCAGGTTCCGATGATGGAGTTGGTGCACTTGGTCCCAACTCAGTATCAGCACCACCAAGCAGCAGTTCAGCTGTGCGAAAAACCAAATTTATACTATTGGTTAAATTCTATTAGTTATGTAATGAGCAACTGTGACTCACCCTCGTTAAGCTCACGTGGAGCCGCTGTTGTGGGCAAGGGTGCGTACACCAGCACAAGGAGTGCTAGGCAGATCAGTACCAGACGTGGAGACATTTTGGTTGTTGGGGTGGCTTTAAGCAAAAATTTTAAACTGATATTTGGGTGGCTAAATTTGCTATTTATAGGGGCCTAAGCATAGACTTATGCAAATTACTTGACAAATTACACAAGTTAGACTAATCAATCACCTGGTTATCTGCACTTCACTGACACCTATTTTTTTTTCTCGATTATTTGTATATTTTTAGCGCAAATTAGATGAGACGGGCTTCGACGAAAAGAATGGCGCCAACTCCGACACAACGGTGCCAACGGCTAATCAAAGCTTAAAGCTACAATGGTCAACCAATGCCCGCAAATCATTGAAAAAGCATATGCCTCTTAAGCATTTGGACAAACACAGCATGGATAGTTCGGGCAGCATGCATTGCCACAATCTGCACCCTAGAGCCTCTGACCTAAACTTTTTTGATCGCAACGTTTACTGTCTGAGTTTTACAAAACTTTTTGTTGTGCTCGCCATAGCACTCAATCAAATAGAGGATGACATACAGTTGACCGATCTGTTGCGATTAATTGAAGAGGAGCATTTGACCAGTCGCTATATGCTCAACTATTTGCCTGAGAAATTGGCAATGGATGGCAAAAAGCTTCTCAAACAGATGGAAATGGGCAAAAAGGGGGACAAAATTCAATCAAATGTAAGCCATTTTTTTTCCAAATTTTTAAACCTTCATTCATAAATATTAACTTTTAGAATATGCGTATCCAAATCTCACACATGGCGCGTTTCATTGGCCTTAATGGATTCCAAGAGCCGAATCTAAAAGCGCTTACCCAGCGCTATGTACTTGAACTGGACTTACCACCGCTGATAGCCAATTACGCGATCAGTCTGATAGATCTGCTGCCGCCCTTCTTTGAATTCGGTAATTCGTCTTGGTGTCCTTATAAATACCCGCGCTACGAGGCCCGGGTAATGGCGTACATCGTATACGTTTTAAAGCTGATGTTTGGACTGGATGATATTAAGGAACGTGCTATATCAGAATCTGCTTTGCTGATTAACGAACATCTTGCAGAAATTGGAAATGAGCGTGCGCAGCCCGTTGCACCGCTCTTTGTCTATACCGAATGGATGCAGTTTGTAGAGATGCGCAAAGTCTTGGTTTCGCACTACAACGAAAGTTTTGCGCAACAATTTGGTGTAGCCACTCAAAATGGACGCAAGATAGATGACTTTTTGAACAAGGAGCGTAAGCAGAAAGAACAGGATTACAACCACAAGGAGATGTTGATGACACCGGCCATGCAGCGCATGCGCGAGAACGTTTGTCTAATTTTTGAGACACTGTTGAAAAAAAAATATGGTGAGACCAGCACGGAAAGTGCCACCAAGGATTACATTGAATTTCAGCCCAGCCTTACTCCAGCGCATAGCTACTTTCAGCGTATTCTTCTGCATGCCGCCCAGGCGACGTCGGATGAGATGAGTGTCAAAATACCAGACTGGATGAAAGTGGATCACACACAGCGTCAGATGGCCCCGCTTATATATCAGACCAGAGAATTGAGTCAGCATTTGGCAGTGCGTGGAAAGATACTTCGGGTGGAGGAGTTAGCTTGTCAGGAAGACTATCAGAACGTAGGTATATTTAGCATTAAAGAACGGCCAACACATCGCCGACATATGGAACTTCGTGCTAATTGCGAGACACTGACAGAACCCTGGATTGAGGAACATAGAAGGCAAAATAAGCCAGCTACCTTGATATTTCGGCAACCTGTTGCCGTCTATAACAAGCAATATCAAAAAAGAATTATTGACAAGGCCGTACGTCGTACCGCACTGGAGGCACACAATCCTTTTTGGAAAATACGCAAACCGCCAGCGTATTTACTAAAATTGAAAAAAGAGGAGATACCACTTGACAATTTGGCCGCTATACAAGTATTTAATGAGCACAACATGGATCCATTGCGTGTGCCGCTCGAGCTGCCTCGTCGTCAAATGAAATCGCCTGGCGAAACATTTGCTTCAGTCCAGCCCAAGCCAGAGACTGAAAATGCAGAGTCCAGTGAAGGAGATAAAGATCAGGAGCACGTGAATGAAGTTTTGTTAAAGATTTCCAATTTCGATTGTTGGCTGCTACATGGTCATGGTCGACATTTAGCTATTAGGGCTAGGCACAAACTGCGATCGCATTTTCCCTGCTCATTTCGCTGGCTACTGGAAACTTGTGCCGCCACCATTAACATCGATTGGTATGACCTTTACACTGAATTGTTGGTATTGGAGGTGATGTTTCATCATGGCATCGAGGACTGGGGCACACATAGCAATCATGTCCGTTTGAAATACAATATCTTAAACAAGGACATAAACACGCTAGTCAAAATTAATCGAGAAAAATGGTAAAAAAAAAAAATAAACCATCAGTAAGATACGGTTCTCTAGTCGCTGCATTGTTGTTGTATTTAAGCAGCGGTAATTTTATCATTTAATGGCTGCCACAAGAATAAACATGGCAAGCAATATGCTCAACAGCTTCATATGCAAATTAGCGTTTATCAGAAGAATATTGAGGCGAAGTCAACAACGACAGCAACAACAACAACAACACAAACACCAACAACAACACAAACACCAACAACTATAACAATAATAATAACATCAGTTACTCACACTTATGTAGATTTGTTTACATATTACAAAAATCTTCAAAACGAAAGAGCACAAAAGGCCTCCTCACGGCCGCATACAAGAAGAAACAGAGAGAGGCGGCTGTTCGGCCCTCTTGCTCTTCCACGCACACGCACACAACAGCAGGTGCCGAGAGCCGCTGCATTGAACAAGAGAGATAGAGAGAGAGAGAGAGAAAACAGAGCGCACGTACGCATAGTGGAATGAATACAATGAATTTGGCAACCAAAAAACTAAAATAAGAAACTAACTTTTCGCACTATTAATATAAGATTAATAAAACTAAGCAATAAGTTAAATAAATACAATTTTTGTAATGAATTTGATAAATGTTGAATTGCGTTGATGCTTTGAACCACTGTACGTGTTATTTAGAAAACATAGGCCGCACATTCGATGGGCAACGCATGCGAGTTCAGTGCTAATTTTAACGACGCCGCGTTGACTGTTTCGCTTTTGCGGTTTTTGATTTGCTTCGCGTTATTGTTGAATTAAATTTAAATCAGTTTCAGTGCCTTTGTCAAGCGCACGGCATACAATGTGCACACGCGTTTGACTCTTCACATCCTCAAGTTTAATTCGAAAGTGCAAGTGCTCTTAAACAATAATGAAACAGTATTGGTAACACAGTCGGGAAGCATACTGTTTACCGTTACGCGTTCCAGCATTGACCCCAGCTGTAGCAAAACAAACTACAATAAAAACTTGACACAAAACGAAATACTAAACTAACAAGTGTTAAGACTAAAGTGGACGTAAAATCAATTACATACGAATTGCAACGAATCGTTTTGGCTGTGAATTCAGGTAGTCTGCCATTTAAAAATATCAGTGATCAAACTTTGTTTTAGTTTTGCCAATGTGGGCTAAAATTCAAGAAAATTTATTCACAAATCCAAATAAAATTTGTGCTTCACATTTTGTTGTTTGTTCTGTTTTAAGATTTGGCTATCGTGAGCGCGTGTGTTCTTCGTTCTTTTATGGCAATACAGCTGTTTCAATATACAATTTATTAAAGTCCAAAAAAGTAGAACTTTGCGAAGTTACGTCAATCTGGCGGTAAACCCATCACAAGGCGGATATGTAATAAGTTTATGCATTTATTTTAAAATGATATCATATAGCACACAACAAAGGTAACCGCATACCGTTTTAGAGCCCAAAATCACCCCTTCCCCCTCAGCCAAACAATGCGACATACATACACATATACATATACGCTTTTTGTACGTGCGATCCAAGTTATAGTTGTTGACGTTCTTGGCGGCTTTTGAGGTTAACAACATTGTTTCTCTAACAAACAACAACACGACAACAAATCAAGCAACAGTTGTATTTGCCATATAAATTCAAAAGTTAATTCCTTGCATAACAACAATTAATGTCGTCTATTTTGTCACCAGCAGCTGGAGCTTTATGCCAAAAAATATTTGCTTAAGCTGTTCGCATCAATTACAACAAATTCATTCAAATTGCTTGGCAAAATAAGCTAAACACGCGCTTTAACCCTCTCTCTCTCCCTCTCTCACCCTCTCTCATTCTTATCTGACTCTAATGATAACTGGCATGTAATTTATTTAGCTTAAGACCTGTCAATATCCACCAAATGTTTAATTAGACTCGCCAATGATTCGCCCATTTGTTTATTTAGTGCATTAATTAAAGAACGGTATGATATGCGCAATATTGGGTTATCGGTTGATGCCTGGATAAATAGCTATCTGTGTCTAGTGACATCTATTTTATCATTATATGATGGTAACTTTCCGCTGGCCATGGGATCTTGTCTCTTCATTAATGATTGTCAAAAAGAATCAAATTAGGTCACAGCTAAATACACTCAAAGTGTACTTACCGGCTAACAGTTTGACCCACATCCTAAATATAAACAAGTCGATTTGCGAGGAGACTTAAAAGAAAATTGAGAACCCTCTCACTTCCGACCGGCTGGGTTGACATCTCTTCAGGTAGCATCCGAATATATTTCACATAGAGGGATGGGCTGGGCAACGGGGTGAGTAGGGGTTTAGTCTCGTGCTGCACGTGCGACTGAAATTTGAAATTGTCGTCCTGCCAATTTTTAGTGACGCCCTCGCACACAGTTCTCATGTCTGTTTGCTAACGAATTTTTAGTATTTCCTTCACATTCTTTTAAAAATAAACAAACTGAAACTCAATTGCGGCTGACTACCTTCAATGTTTCTATTATTGCTAGCCAAAATATAAATATGTATAATGGGCACACATACATATACATATGTATATGTATGTATGCTGGTGTGCGTGCGCATATGTCTAAATACAAAATTTTATTTTGTTTTTTAATTTTTGTTTTTGTTTTGAATTTCCTTCCGCTGCGTTTGTGTTGTTTGGCTTTCTCTTGCCTCTTGCACTTTGCCACATTTTTTAGCCCAATCCAAATCAAATTCAAAACATATTGCTTTTACTATAACGAAACACGTAATACCCTTGCCAAAATTTACTAAACAACCTGTTGGTGGGTAATTTTTGTAGCATAATTTAAATATTTGAAAAGTCTTTTTGAATGAATACGATATATTTTTGAAATTTTAATACAGATCATATGTTATTAACGTTATTCAAATATAGATATTTTCCCAAATAATAGCTCAATATTTTCTTAATACATTTCTTACAAATTAATAACATTAAATTTACCAAAAAATTAGAAATTGTTTACTTTATTTAGAGTGACTCAGCTAAACAGAAATCCAAATTTGTAATGCTTTTATTTACATCTGTATGAGTTTTTGTATCAACATTTGAATTTTTTCCATTCTCAAAAATTGTATTTAGCACAGTTGATATATTTATTCATTTATGTTCTGTTATGACATATTAGGCATTGCTCCCGGTTGGATTTTCTTTTAAAACATTTGCTAAACAAAATAAAACAAACAATTTTCCTAACTTTTCATTTAAAGCTTTGACTACGCGCTTTTCTCGTTGAGACTTTGGCCCATTAATTGGATTAGAATAACTTATTGTTTTTGTGTTTTTCTTTGCAATTTTGGCTGCAGCGCGCATGCCTCAGATCAACTTGTTGCATATTCCCCCATGTGGCAGACTCAAAAGTATTTGTTTACATTTACAATTTGTTGCAAAATAATAAAATGTTCTTGTTGTTCTTGTTTAAATATTCCGGGATGCATGGCTAATAAACTTTTTCAATATGTTTATTAATTGATTTTGACAAGCTTATTGATGTTGCATGCAAAAGTTTTCCACTCTGGTGCCTTTTGAGGGCATATCATTTTACATCTTTATTAAATATTTGAATAGTTGATTAGCAAATTGGCTTCGCACATATTGTAAATGTAATTGTTAATTGAATTGTGAACATTTTGTCATAAAACATTTTCAGTAATCTACAGTAGACCCTCGAACATGAAAATAATTTTCCATTTGATGTTTGAAAACTCTATAAAATATTCAAATATTTAATCTGCCCATTAAGAATAGAACACACAAATAATCATAAAAAAATTTACATAAATTGTAATAAATTTAGCTTTTTTGCCATTCTTTCCATAAACCCCTTAACCAACTTATTCTGACTTGTGTACGGCCGTAGAGAGTCGGGCGAGATTTTGATGTTGTTTTGGCGTTTTGCAAACGTTAAACGTAATTTCTAATGTAAACAAACGGTATTTGCACAATTAATTTGTGAGAGAGAAAAAAGCAAATCTAGTCGGAGGCATTTGTGTGATAAGTGCAAGTAGGCAGGAGGAGAAATCTAGTGAAGGGGTGTGAGGAAGATGTCAATCGCAAGAGGGTAGCGCAAGCGACGGGGACAGGTGTTAAGTGCCTGACTAATTGAAAAACACGAAGAGCGCGAAAATATGCTAAGGCCTAACGTGACCAAGTCTTAAGCAAATATCCATTATACAATACGTGTGATTGTGTTCGTGTGTGTCTGTCTGTGTGTGTACATGTTAAACGATTTGATAATTTTAATTTATTTACAGCTCGCAAACTGTAACACAGTAAATAACAACAACCACAAGCGTCAACGTTATGGGTCGTTGGGGTCGACAAAGTCCAGTGTTGGAGCCGCCGGATCCGCAGCCACCACCCTTGCCGCCGCGCACATTTATGCGGCAGTCAAGCATTACAAAAATTGGCAACATGCTCAATACGGCCATCAATATAAACGGTGCTAAAAAGCCACAGAGTGAGTTGTTCTTTTTTTCACATACATTAATTTTTAAAAATAAATAGTACGCGCCATAGCGAAACGACAGGCGACAACCCAGACACAGCTGTAGCTTTTAATGTTGTGCAGCACCTAAAGCGCACGTTGACCAACACTGCAGACTTGCGCAACGCCGTTCGTTTGCGGCAATTAAGTGGCCAGAAACTCCTATTGTAAAGTGCGAAATTTGCAATACATTTTGTACTTCCATTTTATGTTGAAATTTTCATAACAAATTAGTCATAAATTAAGTTTAATTTGTTATCGGCGCGTTCAAGTGTTATTGCCGCATTGAATTTGTATCATTGCCATGATGTACATAGTTTAAAAGTGCGTAAATTGTTGGCCGCCGCTGCCGCATTTGCAAAAACGACGACGCAACGCAACGACGACGGCGGCGACGAAGCAGTGCATCAAAAGAGGCGGCAAAAACTGGAAGAAGAAGCAGCTTACCAGCAGCAGCAGCAGCATTAGAATCTCGGTTTTTTTTCCCCCATTTTGCCATATTTGCCAAGCGAGTTCAGCAGCGAGTACAATTCTGATGTGATAATCTCCGTCGTGACGCGTTAGCCTGTGCCTGTGTTTAGCCAAAACAAATATAAAATAAATATAAAGTACGAGGCGCACTTAAATCGAATATTGATTGCCATAGCTGCTGTGAGGCGCGCTATTCTAACAAATCAACGTTTTACACGCTAAAAGCTGCGGCTGAATGTCAAAATAAATATGAATATGCAATTCGTGCTGTAAGAATTAGTGCTAAACAAGGAATACACAAATTTGAAGGTTAGATTGCCACCCGTTGCGTTTATAAGGAAATGCCAAGAAAGCACGATAAAACAAAGCGCAAGGCGTTCGAGGTGGAGAAGCGAAAAGACGCTGCTGCCATTGTTGGTGTTTGTTTTGCCACAAAATAAATAATACTAATCGCTTTGCTTGGCAAATACACGGACGGGCGCGTTATTAACGTTTTACAGCGTTTCGTTTATCACTGGTGCGGTGCTCCGCTCTCGAGAATTGCGTAGAATATAGTGCAAAGTAATTTCAAGATAACTTTTCTTTTGGCACAACCACCGGCTGCACACAGACATACACATACATAGATTCGCGTATAGACGAAGATCTGTTGGCGCTGCTACTTCTGCTGCTGACGTCGCCGTCGCTGCCGTTAACGCTATGTTGCTGTCGGCGTTTTTACATAAAAAACACTCTTCCCCTACTTTGCAGTTTCTTCCCCACATGTCGTCGACGTCGTTGTCGTCACCCGTAATACGTATACGTGCTTAAGTTGTGTGCTGAGAAGCGACCAAAAACAAAAACAAAAAAACAACAAAAACATACAAAGTACAACATACTATAAGAACAACAACAAAAGAAAAAGGGCAGAAACAAAAGCTACGAAAGTTAAGCACTTTGGTTTTGTCTTTTGCTTTTGCTTTCGGTTTCGGTTTGTTCGTCTCGTTTCTTTTGCATGACAAGCTTACCTAGCTCCTTAGGCAAAAGAAACCGCGCTCAACACTCCTCCTCCGCAGCAGCAACAACAACAACAACACAATAAAATCACGTTCCCCAACGCACGCACACACACACACACACACATTCAGCGAAACATTAGACCAGTGAGCGTTTTCGATAAAAGAGTGAGAGCGCGACCGCAACTCCTTGGCCTTATTTGATTGTTTTTGTTGTTGCTGTTGTTACTTTTGAGCGCTGCCTCCTGCTTAACTTGCGCGCGCCGTTCAACGAAAGCTGTTCAACTGTCATGGCCGGTAAGTCGTTATGCTGTTTCTTCTTCTTGCTGTCGGGGTACTTTCGTACGTAAATACAAGCGCGTGTGTATGCGTGTATGTGTGCTTGTGATTTTATTTGATTTTGATTTTTACATAAAATATTTGCAACAGCGAAATAAACAAACCAAGCAACAAAATAGCTGTCGATCTAGTTTATTAGTGTTTAAACAACTCTGTCAATCTGTTAGCATTGATCTTTGCACTTGAGGCAAGACTCGAAAAACTACCCACAACAACGTGTTCATTAAATGATCTGTCCTTATTAACATATGTCGACTTAGAGTACGTTTATCATCAAAATCAACGTTAAATTAGCTTAATTATGCATTGATTATATATGATTGCCAAAATATTCTGTGGATTCTAGCAAAAACCTTCCTGCAAATAGTTTCAATTGGTTTGCATTATTTAGAATGCCAAACACTATAATTTAATTATAGGCAATTGCGGCAACATAAAACAAATAGATACGTCGCTAAATAGTAGATGTGCGCTTGCCCTGAAATACTATTGTTGAATTATCAGCAGCTTGTATGTGCATTTGTGTATTAAAAAATCTATCTACATATTTCTGGTTTTATCTGTTATGCTAGTCACACATTTTGTGTAAATTAAGTTTGTGTCATAAAACTCGCTTTCGGCACGCTTCTTGCCTCTCAGCTGTCCAAACAAACGAGAATTAAGTTTTTTTTCCGACTGCAGTGTAAAAGTTTCAACAAACTTTTAGTAACAAATAAACATTCTAAAATACAAATAAATCGAATTAATAGTAAATAAAATTTCTTTTATTATTTGCAGAAGCAACCCACGTGCATAGATATAATTTGAGTTATTTTGTTTTTAAAATAGTTAACCTAATCAACTTTTTGACTAATGTGTTTAATTGCGCAGTCGTTAAGTCACTGAGTAACCGATAATTGTTCCTTAAGAGGTTCGAAAGTGTGGGGCTTATGCACTATGCCCCCCCCCATCTGCACATGTTAAGAGTTCTATCTACTGTGAATCTAGAGAGCAGCGGCAATCAATCAGGCACGGTCACTGTTCCTGAATGGGTGGTTTGCAGTGGTGTCGTTGTCGTGGTTTTGGTTGGCGCGACATCGCGTGGTTGAGTTAAATAATTGTGCCAATATTTGAGTATCATTTAGCCTCGTGCTTATGAGATTTTGTGTTTGCGTTCACTGAGGCATGGGAAATGTGAGTTTAAACCGAAAATCTGTGCCGCACACAGTTCGCATCAAAGCGTAATTATATCACTAGATATCCCCAAAATCAGTGAACACCGCTGCCAACCGCTAAAATGTTTAAGGCTTGTCTAGTTTCAAATGGCCGAGAGTGGCTATAAAAGTAAACATGTTAGTTCTAATGGGCTTATATAATTATTTGTATTAAAGTGATTGCATGTTTGCAAACACTTAAATATAGAATTGGTCTAGACTTTTTTTGTTCAATTGTTAATATACAAAAATTCCCAGAAATTATGATTTTATTTGAATTTCACATCACTTCCAGTGTGGAAACTATTAATTGTAAAGATGATTTTATTTCAAATGTATTAAGTGTTCTCAAATAAATAAGGTGTTCTATTGAGCCGCCCTCGTTTCAACGAATTATTGCCTAAAAGTGGTGAGTTGGTTGGTCTGTTGCCTTGACCCGGAAAACAACAATCTGCCGCCACTTTGGTCGTGTGCGTGGTGCACAATGTTAGTTGTTGCTATTGTTTTTAGCTGTCTCATATATATACTATATGTACTTATGTTTAACCTGTATAAATTCAATACTAGAACATAGTTGCAGTTGCAACAAAACAAATCGTGGGCACTTTCCGTTTTTGGGTTGAAGATATGAGTTCAATGACTGCAGAACTGTATATACATACATAAACTCGTGTGTGTGTGTGTGTGTGTGTGGGTGAGCCGGAGGAGTATCTTTGGCAACGCAATCGATATGAATATAAAAGTTTATTATTAATAGTATTCCCTATATTTGGGGCTTAAAATAGAGCGCGTTGATTGAATGAACCGTCATTTTGACTAATTGAGTGACTGACAAGCTGACTGAACGAGTGACTGACTGATCCTATTATCGTTATTGGGGCACAATCAATTAAACCTTGACGGCGCCCATTGGAGCTTTGAACAGTCAAGTAATAATATGCACAGAATGTAGACCAAAAACAGAAAAAGACAACAACAGACCATCACTCAATGGGCAGGAAAATGGAAAAACAAAAAACTATACAAAAATCATGATAATGCATGACTTGAATATACTCCGTAATCTGTGTTGCACATGCTGTAATCATATTTTTTTTCTCCCTTCTTTCACATGCTTTATGTGAACGGGTATCCATTAATTTCCATGTTGCTTTGTGCGCTGTGTGGTGGGCATTGGAATATATGAACAATGTACAGAAACAGGACGACAAACGAAATGTTTTTGTGTGAATAAAAGGGCCAAACACATTTTCGAAATGAAACCCTTTGCACAACGTTTACACAACGTGCACCAATCGCAAAAAGTGGCTTGGCAAACAGTCTAAAAAGAGAGCAAAATAAATATTTTTGTATGTATGTTTGTATGTATCTGTGTTTAAATAAGCCTTGCGACCGACCAATGCTTAAAGCAATTTAAAGCCAAAAGCTGAAAACCAACAGCTAGCTAGCTGGAAATGGCGTCATTAGTAAATGTTTGAGCAAGAGAAGCAAGCGAACAGGACGGACGAACACTGCAGACGTCATCGTTGTCCTCTGGCAGCTCTTAAGCTACTGCTATTGATTGTGTCTAGGACGAGAGAGCAAATCAAATGTAACAAGCACTTTTTCAGGCTTTTCAGTTGTGAGCTGTGATGGGCAGTGATGGGTATTTGAGATGTAATACGGTTCTTTTTTATTTTTTTGGTTTTAATTTGTTTTTGTATTTCACTGTTTTCATTTGACAGGTAATGGAGAGGCGTCCTGGTGCTTCTCACAGATCAAGGGCGCCTTGGACGATGATGTCACCGATGCGGATATCATATCCTGCGTGGAATTCAATCACGATGGCGAGCTGCTGGCCACGGGCGATAAAGGCGGTCGGGTCGTCATCTTTCAGGTGAATATAAATTAAGTTGAGAGATAGATTGTTTATTAACGTTTGAATTTTGCAGCGTGATCCCGCCTCGAAAACCGCGAATCCAAGACGCGGTGAATATAATGTCTATTCGACATTCCAATCGCACGAGCCAGAATTCGACTATCTTAAATCGCTGGAAATCGAGGAAAAGATCAACAAGATCCGATGGCTGCATCAAAAAAATCCCGTACACTTTCTGCTGTCCACCAATGATAAAACGGTGAAATTGTGGAAGGTCAGCGAGCGCGATAAGTCGTTCGAGGGCTATAACACAAAAGAGGAGAACGGGCTGATTAGAGATCCACAAAATGTAACCGCCTTACGAGTTCCTTCTGTTAAGCAAGTACCGCTTATGGTTGAGGCCTCGCCACGTCGCACCTTTGCCAATGCACACACCTATCACATCAATTCAATTAGTGTTAATTCTGATCAAGAGACTTTCCTATCGGCCGATGATTTGCGCATCAACCTCTGGCATCTGGAGGTGGTCAATCAGAGTTACAATATTGTTGACATCAAGCCAACCAACATGGAGGAGCTAACGGAGGTCATTACGGCGGCGGAATTCCATCCGACCGAATGCAATGTCTTTGTCTACTCCAGCTCCAAGGGCACAATACGATTATGTGATATGCGTTCGGCGGCGCTATGCGATCGCCATAGCAAGCAATTCGAGGAACCCGAAAATCCAACGAATCGCAGCTTCTTCAGTGAAATAATAAGCTCCATAAGTGATGTCAAACTTAGCAACTCAGGCCGCT
Organism: Scaptomyza graminum; assembly: GCA_018901835.1. NCBI lineage: Eukaryota > Metazoa > Arthropoda > Insecta > Diptera > Drosophilidae > Scaptomyza > Scaptomyza graminum. Next base: position 2,075,303 of record JAEIFL010000290.1, read on the forward strand.
ACATGATCTCCAGAGACTATTTAAGCATTAAGGTCTGGGATTTGCACATGGAGACAAAGCCCATTGAGACCTATCCGGTGAGTTTCAACTGTTTTCCCTATTATTTACATCCAACTATAATCGTGTGTGCCCTTACAGGTTCATGAATACCTACGCGCCAAGCTGTGCTCGCTGTACGAGAACGACTGCATCTTCGATAAGTTTGAGTGCTGTTGGAACGGCAAAGACAGCTCCATAATGACCGGCAGTTATAATAACTTCTTCCGGGTCTTTGATCGCAACTCGAAAAAGGATGTCACGCTGGAGGCATCCAGGGACATTATAAAGCCCAAAACAGTGCTGAAGCCGCGCAAAGTTTGCACTGGCGGTAAACGAAAGAAAGATGAAATCAGCGTCGATTGTCTGGACTTTAATAAGAAAATTCTGCACACCGCTTGGCATCCCGAGGAGAATATCATCGCTGTGGCCGCGACCAATAATCTGTTCATATTTCAGGATAAATTTTAGCTAAAGCTACTACCGCATGCATTGTACACACCCACGCCAATAACTAGGGCCCCGGAACAGCCTTGGCAACAGTCGTGGCAACACTCGCCTCATTTATATGTTAATTCGATTGATTTGTTTTCAAAGCGCCCTCAGATATCCCATAAATTGTTTGCCCAACATCTATCCCAAGACCTTCCACTTACACACACACACACGAACACTCATTTATATACATACACATAAATGCCATAGCAAAAGCTTTGTAACATTTTTCCTTAGTGATAAAAGATAAATAAAAGAAAGTTTTATACATAAATAACGTTAAACACAAAAATACAAAATGGAAGCAGAAATTTAATTTTCATTGTAGCGTAATTAAAAAAACAATCGAGTTATCCAACGTAGAGCTCCGAAGTTTTTTTTTTATATGTATACATAATTACGCGTAACAAGTATTTACATTAAAAAAAAGAACACACACACACAAAAATACACACATAATGCATATTGTAACATTTAAGCAACCCACGATCGTTTTATGTTTGCTTGTTAAGTTTAAAAAAAAAAGGGAAAACAAAATATCGAAAATCATGAAAGAGTTGAAAACATAAGTTGTGCGCTTTATTTTATTTTATACATACTATTGCTGTTTTCGTTTTCGATCAAGTTCATTCCATGCTGTTAAAAACGAAAAACAATTTAAAAAGCTAGCTTACCTACTATTATAACATAATTCTAAATCTCAACAAAAAACGCAACTAAAACTCATGCCTCTTCCTCTTCCTGCTCTGTTATCACTCATGAGAATCACGCAAAAAATTAAAAAATGCTCATTTTTAAAATTTAAATCTAATCTATAAAGAGTAAAGAAAGAAAATTTAAACAAAAAATATTAATAAAAATAAAATAAAATGTAAAACAAATAAAACATAAATATGTAAATTCTTACAAAAAAAAAAATGCATATTTATGAGAAAGCTGAAAAATCACAACCTAAGTTAAACATCTAATTAGGCTTTTCAAGTTCTTAATTATTTAATGTCTTTCTAAAAACTAACCTATTTTTATACGCTACGTTATAAGCTAAGTATTGCTATTTTTAGTTACACTTTGCGTGCATGCGTCCAAGACCAACATAACATATACATACATACATAGCTTACACCCAACAACACCCCATCTGTACTGCTCATAACGGCTTATAATGGCCTTGGAATGGTGGTTTTACTTTTTGCTACATTTCTACAGTCATAATTGTTTTGTAAAGTTTTTATGTTCCGCCCCTTCCATATTTACCTTGTTCACCGTCCCTTCATGCACAGCCGGTCGACTTTCTTAGGTTATCTAGCGTCTAGTGTTAACAAAAATGTGCGCTAAAAATGTTAAACAAATAAAGAAGAGTAATTATATACATATATGAAAATATATTTATATTTATATATTAATAAAAATGATGGTAGAAATGATAAAAAAAAAAATGGCAAGCATTGAAAGCGAGTTCAAACAGTGGAATGTAAACGCATAAATGATAAACAAAAATGTGCTTCTTATGAAATTAATTATGTATTAAATAATATGTATTTTCAATGAACTAGTTATACAGTAATAGAAAGCAGGAAGAATAACAGTTACATATAAACATAAATACCTAAGCATTAAGTCCAAAACAATAAAAAAAAGTATATATATTAATAATGATTTGTTTGTAATAAAATCGTGTGGAAATCGTTTAAAACCTAAGTGAAAAATATATTTTTAAATACATAAATTAAAAGTAATTTCTGTTTCAGACAAACGCAACACAAACACACATACATACAAATTATATGCCCACAATTCTGACAAGCAATAATTTAGTTTGCAACAATTTAGTCGCCTATTTTATGTTGGGCTATAACGGAAATTTTTTAAACAAATAACATTAAAATGCCTTTTTGTAAATAAAATCGTAATAAAATTTTTGCAAGAATACATATAAAGTTAAAAAGAAAATTACAATTAAATCCATTCATGAAATGAACTAAAATTTAAGTCGGTAGTTCGACTTATGCGATTGCAGCTAAAATAAAAAATGGATGCAAAAAAAGCAATTGATTAGTTTTTAAAAAGATTTATTGAATTGCTACAAAGAAATGGTAAATCAAATAAAAGCAAACGTACGAAGTTTAGTTTTGCAAGCATGAAAATCGATTTAAAAATGTTTTAATAAGGAATGGGGACAGTCAATTTTAATAGAGTAATAATTTATACATTTACTTGGGATTTTTAGTTGGAAACTTTTATTGCTCACCTCGCATTTTCCATATAGCTCTAAACAAAAACCGTTACACGCAACTCATAATAGCTTTGATTGCAATGCAGCGCACGCGCAGCTATACAACTTTGAGCACGGAAGAGAGAGCAACGGTTACTACACTCACAGAAAGCTGCGCGCAGACGCAGACAAAAGAAACTCCAAGTTAACGGCCGCTCGCTCGCTTACTCAGTTGATTTTGAGAGGCTCAGACGCAAGGTTCGTTTTGCTGCTGTGGCTGCTTTTTGATTTTCGGAGCCCGAGCCGCGACTTAAACCAGTTTTGGACTATTCCACAGTAATAATACACAAACAAAACGCATGCGAATGACGAAACGACCTTAAGTAAAATACGCAACAACAATAAAAAGTGCCTGGGCTGCAGAGTTCGTCACGGAAGCACAAGAATATTCCCAACAAAGAAAATAATTGTTCAATATGACTGTGTTTACATTGCATTAAAAAGAGTGTGTTAATCAAAGAAAACGAAAAGTTAAAACGAGACGCAGTTAAGCTTAAATTCGCAAATTATCGACGTGGACCGAAGCGTAGAGAAGAAAGCTTAAGTTCGAGAAAGAGAGTGCAACGCAACGCAAACGCAATGACATTGACAGGCCAAAGCATTCTTTGTCATTGCTGCGTATGCGATGCCTCTGCCTCTGCCAGTGGGCGTACTGCGCTGCGACAGAGAAGCCGACTGCGGCACCAACTATTACTAGCCTTTGTGGCGCTTTTCCTGTTTAGCTTGCTCAAAGCAGCATGTAAGTACATATGTATTTAAGCACAATAAACATACATATAAAATAATAAAGAAAAATGCAATCGAAAGGAAAGAGAAACTTTAATGCTTGTTACGTTTAATAAATGCTGGCAACAACAGCAGCGAAAACAAATTCACTTTCGTGAGAAACTAGCGAAACTGGTCTATGCGTCTACCATTGTCTGCTGCTGCTGCTGACTGCTGCTTGCCGGTTCCATGGGTCTGGGAGAGCAGTTGGCGGAAAGAGTGCTTTAACGATTGAACGCTGCCAGCCATTCTGCTCCAGTGGCAGTAAATTAGAGGCAACGTTATCGAATGAGTCAGCCTCTGGTTTGTCAAAAATAAGTTCGAAGTGGTAACAAAATTTGGGGTTTTTCCCATGTTTAAAGTTGGCTGGTGAGGTAGCTGCAGCCCCACAAATGATATATGTGTTAACTCATTTTTTCAGCTGCTGAAGGCGACGGCGAGGACGAGGATGGCCCATATCGTGGCAAGTATCTGGGCAAGCTAAACTCGTATCATCATCAGGTATCTGGCGATGTTTATGCCGTCAACGAGTATACATTTCTCATAGTTGGCTTCAATTACGATGGCAACGGGGCGGATACCTTCTTCTGGTCGGGCGCAAGCAATCGGCCCGGTCCACAAGGTTTCATAGTGCCCGATGAGTATGGCAAGTGAGTTGAAAATACGCATATACTAAATCTGTCCAATAACTAATTTAAAACTCATTTCCATGTGCAGAACGAACATTTTGGATCGGTATCACAATAAGGACTTTACGCTGACGCTGCCTGATCGCAAAAAGATGACCGAGATCAAGTGGCTTGCGGTCTACGATTTGAACAATCAGAATAACTTTGGTGATGTTTACATACCCGAGGAGTTTGAACCGCCGCGCGCTCAAATCGGTGGCACCTTCTCCAAGCGCGATCACAATGTGAGCAGCAGCAGCATCGAGATTTTGGACTCAAAAACCATACGCATCAAGGACTTTACATATGATGGGCTTGGCAAGCGTACATTCTTCTGGACAGGCGTTGGCGCCCAGCCGTCAAGTCGTGGCAGCAAAATGCTTGATGAACTCGGATAGTAAGTAATCCTAGGAGATCCTAAAATTATCGAAAGCATAAATAACAAAATCTTTTAAATACAGCCTCGATCCAATACGCTCCTACTACAAGGAGACCATTGAGCTGGAGTTGCCTGGTGACAAAACGATCTTTGACATCGATTGGATAAGTGTCTATGATGTGGCGGACAACGAAAACTATGGTCATGTGCTCATACCGGATGGCTTGAATGTGCCGCCATCGCTGGTGCAGATAACACCCTATGAGTTCTCGCTGCCAAATTGCCGGCAACTGCATAAGGATTTGCAAGTGTCTTGGGAGGTGTTTGGGCCACAGATTACGTTCCAGCTGTCCGGACAAGTAGCACAGTCGGACTACATGTCGTTTGGTATCTCGGGATCAGATAGTTCAAGTCAAATGATTGGTGGCGATGTAGTCGTTGCTTATATAGATTCAATCCGAGGTTACACAGTGGATTACAATATTACCTCACTGGCGCCCTGTGTGCAGGTTCTTGGCCAGAATAAGGGCGTGTGTCGAGATGATGTTGTTGGTGGCTTGGACAGCTTTCAATTAAACACATACGCCCGCAAGGATGGTATCAATACTATTAGCTTCAGGCGACTGTTGAAATCATGTAAGTGTTCCTATACCAAAAAACCCTTTAAAGTAGATTAATTGATGTTATCCTTTTTCAGCTGATGATGGCGATAAGGAAATCTTTCTGGATCGCAGCAACTATGTGATTTGGGCCTTTGGCCAGCTGGATTCGAACAATGAGCCCGCATTTCACACACATTATCCCAAGAGCGATATAATTATTGATTTTAATACATCGGAACCGGTTAACGATTGCTTCAGTTTCACAAAACGCATGGAAGCTCCTGTGCAGCTTTGGGAACGCGCACGAATTAAGGATGCGTAAGTGAAAACATATAACTTTTAAATTATCAAACAATATAAATATTTACTTTAATTTGCAGCACGGTGCGCACCTTCAACGCTTATCTGGGTCCCTCGGGCGGTCTGCGTGGCTATCAGGGTCTGACGGGTCATGTGTCAAGTGGTTTGGCTTGGTACATTAATGGCTATATGATACCGGAGCTGTTTTTGAAACGTGGCTTGACGTACACCTTTAAGGTGCGTGGTGGGAACAATCCACATTCACCAGAGCACTATCATCCATTGGTCATAACAGATGATCCGCAGGGCGGCTTTGATCGCCTGTCGGATGCCAAACAAAGTGAAATTCGTGTTCTAGCTGGCGTTGAGTTCACCCGGCGTGGTCGTCCTAAGCCCACAGCTGCGGGTCCGCTCTGCTTGTCACGCTATCCGGAGAATTACGATCGTCGCCTAGATGACAACTTTGCAACATTCAAAAAGTTCAATCGTTCGCTCATTAACATCTGCAGCGACGAAGCACCAGCGCTGCTCGAGATTACGCCCAATATAACGTGGCCCGACACTGTTTACTATAACTCCTTTACGCACGGCAATATGGGCTGGAAGATACACATAGTTGATAGTTATATTAATGTGCTGCGCAATGGTGGTAAAGCTTTGGCTACAACGTGGTTACCGGCTCTGCTGGTGCTCCTCATGCACCAGGCGTTCTAGAAGTTGACTGCTTTTATCTTTTAATATTATCGCCGCAAAGGATTTAGATAATTTAATATTAATAGTAAGTCAATCAGTCACAATTTAAATATGTATGTATTTATGTATTATGTCTGCCCCCTTTATATGTATAAGTATTGTAATTTAAAGTCGTTAATAAAGGCAGAGATTTTGCTTAAGTCAAAAGCGATTCGTCTATTTAAAGATATTACTTTCAAGCAATAGACTATCTGGATAAAAAAGATGTTAAAATTAATTTCACTTTAGTTGTTTGTAAACTGTATACTATTCATTTATTGATTAGATTCGATTTTAATTCTGCGCATATATATATTTACTTATATACATAATATAATTCGGTTGCCTTTAAAACATGCCAATACTGAGACACATTTTGTAAGTGTAATACATTTCAAGGAAGCAGGTGCTTTTGGCAGCACACAATTGGTAGTGTTGTTGTTTGGAAAGGAAAGGCAATATTTAAAGTTTAAAGCAATTTCGATTATTTTAAAGCCAACTAGCGAGATAAGTTACTTCTTTTGGCCCACTAATATTTTAAAATATTGCATTTGGAGTTTAGTTTCAATATGTTAACATGTGATAAATATGTTATTCTAGTTGTATGTGTATATAGTATGGATTTGTATATAGATATAGTATATTTATGTTTAATTGTTTATATTTTTCAGGCATATTTATTTGAATGTAGATATATTTGTTGTAAAGTTTATTGTTATGAACTAGTTGAACAGCTGCATAGAACATGTTTGAGTTTCCTTTCTTTGTTAAGTATGCTTGTAAGTTTACCAAAATATTAATGATTTAGTTTAAGTTCCTATACAGATTTAATATCACGTTGATCTTTTACACTTTTTGTGGTTTTTGTTACACAGTATTTTTGAGTGTGTTTCGTTATTGAGTTTTTAACTACGTTAAGCCGAATAAGTTAACAATAGTAGACATAAGACAGTTTAAAATTAATAGAATAGTTACACTGGTTAAATTTCGATATGGCCAAATTAAATATAGATACATTCATATGGAACAAAAATTTTGACAGACGCGTGCTTTTAAAGGTGCCCCACTCAAGGCTCATGGTTTTGCACAAATAGCTCGAGCTTCTTGGGCAGCTGATCCTTATACCGGATCTTATGTTTGCTAAGAACCGTCGCACATAAGCACTGCAGCGAGACAAAGTTGAGCAGCGGTATCTTGTTGGTGGGATTGGAGGCAATAAAGTCATAGGGTCGCTTCTCTGCCCGATTTGGCTGATCAATGTCCGCGCCACACTTGAGCAGCAAGTGCACAATCTGTGAGCACAAAATGTAAGGGTATTATATTCAAAGACAGTATCAGCAAACACGTGATAATCAGCTTACCTCATCTTCATAATTGTAGGGCTGACAGGCCACATGCAGCGGCGTTGATTTGGCTTCATTTTTTGTATTGACATCAATGCCGCAGTCGATGAGCAGTTTAATGACCTCCGCATTAGGGAACACAGTCTTCTGTATTAACAATTATAAGTGCCATAGCAAAAGAACAATACTTAAAAACTTACATCGGCAAAATTGTCCTCGGTGATGTAACCACTCTTGATTACATTTAGCCTCGAAGCGCTCAAGTGCAGAAGAGAGTCCGCAGTGCTGGCGCTTCGCAAGTTTCCAACAACTACCGTCCTATGAACGGTTTCGTATATCACCTTGCGCTGCTCGTCTGTCTGGACGGTATTGATAAGGAGATAGATGAGATGTGCTAGGCAGCGCAATACACGGTCATAGTTCTCCTGCTGGCGCCGAAATACGGGACGCACCTGCAACAGCTCCTTGACCGCAACAGCGCTTGCAGCAAGCGTTTGAAACACGCTAAGCACATCAAAAAACTTGGGCAGTTGATTATCCTGTTGCATAAAATGAGCTCGAGCATCGCTTCGCATTTGAGTAGAGTTGCGAACGTGCAGATCCAGCATTAGACGCACCAACGCTTGGGCAGCGAAGCATGTCTCAAAATGCAATATGGACCAATTGTTGACACGGATGTCAAGCAGTAGACTCCAGAGATCTATGCAACGCTGCAGCTGTAGGGAATCGGCATATGAGGCACCTCTGAAGGTCAAACGGAACAGCATGTCCTTGTGAGTGTGTCCCAGCACACGTTCGCAAATCAACAGACTCTGCGTACGCATGGCATCCATGTCCGTGGCAATATTATCTAGTTCCTCAAGCGTCCTAAATTCTTTGGCATACTCAAATGCTTTGCACAACGGAAACTTTGGCTGTTTCTCAATGTAGGGTGTGTAGGCGGCCCGAATATGATGGGCCATGCGCCAATGCAAAATGCACACACGAGACTCATTGTGTTCGTCTAAAAATGTGGAGCCCATAAGCTCGTGTGCATCGGCGATACGATCCACCGGATATTGCAGCTCCTTTTTCAAATAATCGAATATCTGATGAGCGCCCTTCAGACAGGCAGTTCTCAGCGCATCGTCACCATAGCGACTTTTGGCAAATGGATCGGCGCCCTGCTCGATCAGCATTCGGGTGGTATCCAATCGATGCTCCTGTATCGCATAGTGAAGCGCAGTCTTATCCTGTATGTCGCGTGCGTTGATATCAGCGCCCTTGCACACCAGATACAGGCACAGCTGCACGGACTGCACCGAGTTGATCAAGCAGGTGCCGCCATTGATGTTGGGCTTCTTGATGTCGGCACCTTTCTCTACAAGGAACTTGACTGTAGGAACACCAAAATATATGAGAAAATTAAACTGCAGGTTCTCAATGGGGAATCCACATACCAATTTCCGTGTGTGTCATGTAGCAGGCACTGCGCACTGGCGTTGAGCCCGAATCCGATGTGGCATTAATGTCACAGCCGACACGCACTAAATACTTGACCATAGATAGCTTGCCGGAGACGACAGCTGCCCAGAGTGGAGATACATAGTGAAAGCTATTGTCCTCGGCCACCTCGAAGTGTCCACGCTGCTCGATGTCTGCATCGCAAATGGATATGAGATACTCGGCAATAGCAACAGCGCCACGTTTGCAGGCAATGAAAAGGGCTGCACAGCCATTGCGTTGCTTTCGTACCAGGTCTCGACGCGTCTCTCGTGGATGCCTGCCAAAAAGGTAGGAAGTGAGATTAGAATAAAATTGTTTTGAATGAAATTCTTCATTTGTTTTTTGCTTTGAGTGGTTGCTGCTGATAAGGCTTCAGTCTTAATGGCACCACCAGCAATAATAACAAACGAAAATATTGATAATTAGGTAATTGGACAGAGCGCTTATCACAGCACGAAAACAAACGAGTTTTTGGAAGCGCACATACATATGTAAATATTAATACATATTAAGTTTTTCTACATACTTTTCAAGCTCGTCGCGTATGAAACGCGGTAGAATGGATTCCTCGTTACTTTGATTGCACTCATAGATGAGCTCATTGTGAAGCTTTGTTAACTCCCATTTGGGACTGCTCTGGCTGCATTCGTTGGCCATGGGGCTCGCGTGCTCCGAAAGCTGTTGAGTGCCTTGAAGTCTGGAGTTCATTGCCAGCACAAGTTCATTGTCATATGCTATAAGCGGTCGCTTTCTTTAAATACAATTTCTTATTAGGTTGCGTTCCGTTCCGTTCCCAAGGCCTTTCAGTTTTTCGCCCTGTGGCCCAAGCACTTTCTTTTTTTTTTTTTGTCTTAATCAATTTTGGGTGTGTGGGAATGTGTAATAGAAGTGGGTTTTTGGACAACTATAGTGCATAATACGTGTAAAAACTGGGTAAAACTCAATAACAAACAATAAACAGATAACGTTTTCTTTGACTAATTTTGTATTTTCATTTATTTTATGTTTCTGTGTAGCAAAAATATACAACAATATATGACAAAACTGATAGAACAGCTGTCCTAGTGTTGAAAGCACATACCGAATAAGTGCTGGTAAGTACGAAAAAACATGTTAAAATTTAAAATGGCTTCACATACAGTAAATTCATTAAAATTAAAACAGTGGTTTTTTGCCAGTATTTTCATGGTATTTTATAACACAGTCTGTGCGCTGCTATACTTTTATCGATAGCTATGCAAATGATGGCTTAAAATTTATTTACTGAATTTCCTGCAAAGTTAGCACTTGGTTGCAAAATTTTGTCATTAATAAAGGATTTGTCATACATTTTTATCTAAAACAACTACAGTTTTGTTTTAAGTGTATGGCTTATCTCTTTTAAGTTGAATAAAAGTCCCTATTATTAGCATTAAAAAAACTGTTAACATTACTGCCGCTGTTATGTTAAATAGAAACTACCAGAGTTGTCAAGTAGCATTAACGACGCGCTACGCTTCAGATTTGTTTGTATTTCGTGTGTTGACGAAATTTAAAAAGTTTTTTGGTAAAAGCATCGAGAAAACAATGGATTTAACAACTCAATCGGATGAAGCCAAGCTCGATGTGTTTCGCGAGAACTATTTGCTGGAAAAGCATCGCGTAGAGAGTTTCAAGGACTGGCCATTCTCGGCAAAGTACACATGCAGCATTGCCAAGGCAAGCGATCTGCGCCATTTTTTACAACCTAATTTTAAATAATTCTTATAACTGTGCAGATGGCTGAGGCTGGATTCTATTGGACGGGCACCAAACGTGAAAATGATACAGCCACATGTTTTGTATGTGGCAAAACACTAGATGGCTGGGAGGCTGAGGACGATCCTTGGAAGGAACATCTAAAGCATGCGCCACAATGTGAATTTGTCAAACTGGGCTGTGCAGAAAAAGATATGACTGTAAGTGCACAGACTCAAGTGTTAACTTCGTCAACTAATTAGCTAAATTTAAATTGTGTTTCAGGTGGACCAATTTCTAAAGATTTTTGGCTGTGTTGTTGTCAACAACATAGAAAAGATCGTAAAGAAAACTAAAGCAAAAGTTGTAAAGGACCATGAGAAGTCGCTGGATGAGTTCATAAGTAAAAACAAGTAGTATTACGTTTATGCATATATTAATTAACATTCATACATATACATAATAATACATTTAACTTGTTTAAAATATGCCTTGCATATTCGCGGCTGTGGCGCACTTTTATTTTAACTCCGGTTGGCAACGCTGCAAAGCGCCAGCTGTTTTTCCATTCAGCATTCGCAAGTACTGCGCGCTTAGTTTGTTTAAACTTTTAAAAGTTTTCGCTATGTTAAAACGAAAACTAGAGCAGCAAGCGGCAGCACTGACCCACACCAAATCGTCAAAGACAACAGCGTTGCCTGGAGCTGTCACATCGGTGATGTTTGCTCAACCCTTTTGGATGCAGTTCTACGAAATTGAGTGCCAGTTGAATGAAACTGTAGCGACACTATGTCTGCCGCCAGGCATTATATGCACTTACAATCCTGTGGTATATGCGGCGTCGTTGCATTGTGCCTATTTACGACGCTATTTAAATGGACCCAAGCGAGTCATATTCATAGGCATGAATCCGGGGCCAAACGGCATGGGCCAGACGGGAGTAAGTGTGAACCACATAGCAGAACCGTTATGTTATGTATGGATTTGCATTTATATAGATTCCTTTCGGTAACATTCGTACCGTGCGACAGATGATGCAAATTTCTGGAGAAGTGCTCCAGCCACCGGTTTTGCACCCAAAGCGTGCCGTCAAAGGTTTAAGCTGCAAGACCGAGGAGCCCAGCGGTGTGCGATTATGGGAGTTGTTTGAACGTTTAGCTGACGGCAGTCTGGACACATTTTCGCAGCAATGTTTTGTCCACAACTTTTGTCCACTGGCCTTTTTTGATGAAGCCGGCCACAATATAACACCCAGTGAACTGAAAGGTGCTCACAAGCAGCAGATACGTGAGATGTGCTTGTCGGCATTGGAGAAGCAGCTTCAGCTTGTACAGCCCCAAATTGTTGTAGCAGTCGGAGATTATGTGCACACGGCGCTTAAACGTTCATTATATTGTAGGTCAGTGTCTGTCCACCGCTTGCCGCATCCAAGCCCGCGATCGCTTAATAACACCAATTGGCCAGAAAAGGCGCAGTCATTTTTGGCGCAGCACGATTTGATGAAGTTTTTGCGCAACGAAGCACAAAACTAAAAAATTTAATTATTGCCTGTAGGGAAAGTTTAAACAAAATAAAAGACACTCAGTATTTCATTAATTATTTGGTCTTCATATGTATACATTTTTGCATCTTTGTCAGTCAAGTGCTGCCACTTTTTAAGAAAACAAGTATGAATTCAGTCACATTTTTAAACCAGTGTTACCCTAAGACTGTAAGCAAAAATCGCGTAGCCAACCATCGTGATTGTGAACAGCTGACTTTTGCTTGTTATTTTTTGCTTGCTTGTGTCGTGGCGTCGTGGACTACTGTTGTTTTGTTTGCACGAAAATAAACCGAAATATATTCATGCCCAATGGCCGCATATATGGAGGAAGCTTTAGTGGAAGCGCGACGAGCACGTGACGCCGGCGAGGTGCCCGTCGGCTGTGTATTTATACACGACGGCAAGGTAATCGCAAGGGGCGGCAACGAAGTCAATGTCCATCGGAATGCAACACGTCATGCAGAGTTCATTTGCATCGATGCCACCTTGGCCTACTGCCGCGAAAAGCACTTGCCGGCACGCCAAGTATTCAGCGAAATCAGCGTAGTAGTCACAGTGGAGCCATGTATTATGTGCTCGGCAGCGCTGCACACGCTGGCTGTCAAGGAGATTATCTATGGCTGTGAGAATGATCGATTTGGTGGCAAATCCGTGATAGATGTAGCCGCCGTGGTAGGCCAACAAATCAATATAACTGGCGGTGTGCGCGCCGAGGAAGCCATGACGCTGCTAAAGGAGTTTTACAAGGGCGACAATCCAGCCGCGCCGCCGGTTGCTAAAAGGAAGAAGTGATGTGCTAACAGTTCCAAAAACATTAGAAAAATATATGAGGAAGAAAGGAAACACCATAGTCACCTTAAGCTTGAGCTCATGGAAACATTTTGTATATGTTTTAATTTATTATATAGTACTTTAAGCATAGGACGTAAGATAAATATGGCGTTAATAACGTATATTATAATATAAATACAATTACTGTGTGGAATAACTACAAACATAAAAGGCTGTGCCCTTTTTTAATGTTACAGGACATCATTCGTCATCTGTGATGAAAAACGAATAACTGTCTGTCTTCATTAAATTGTAGTTTCGCCAATCACAAACAGTACCGACACCAGAAATTGTTAACCCATGTTAAACTTACATTTGTAATTGCACTACAATCTAAGCTAGTCTTTTGGCGGCTCGTCATTTGCTGCGCGAGCTGCTCCAAACAAAAGTGCTGTGAGCCTGCGCAGCAAACAATTGCGTTGCTGTTGCCTTTACAATTTCTAAATTAACGCTATTTAATGTATGCATTTATGTATAAGTTTTATAAGTGTTTTAGATAAGCAGACTGCGGCGTCTATGTCCAATGTTGACCCACTCCAGGGGCACACTCTCGCCCACATTGTATTTGGCGGTGGTGCAGCTTGTCAATTTTCTAGCCGGTTCGCAGCGTCGACTAACGTTCCAGTAGGCAAAACCTTGTGGGCAACGATAGATTTGTCCTTCAATGCGTAATGTTTGCAGGGAGTAGCCACACTTGACAAACACTTGACTGCATTCATCCTCGTTTAGAGCAAAGTGTCCCTCTTCCGGACAGAGAGGCGCTTCCGAATTGATTTGCACCTAAAAATAATTTTCGCAAAGTTATTTTTACTCCATACGTGTTATTAAAGAAGTACTTGCCATATTGAGTGGATGATCTCTGTCCTCAAACAGTTGCGTGCGTTTTGATCCCGTATTGCTGCAGCTATCGTTAGGCTCGGGTTTGGCACAGCGACACGATGCCTCCTGATAAACAGTGCCATTGGGGCATTGGAAGAGCACAATGTTTAGATTCGAGTCGGAATTCTCATTGCATTGATAGAACACGCCGCATTTCTTCGTATGCCGCCGGAAACCTGATGGGCAGACGAACAAATTCTGATCCTCAGTCGTTGCCGGACATGGAGCACTTGTGTTAGTTGAAGGTTCAGGATAAGGTTTTGTCGTTTGCTCTTCTGTTGTTGTCTCAAACGGCTTGGTCGTTGTTTGGATTGGACGATCCGTGGTGCTTGGAGGAGTAGTTGTTGTTTCTGGCCTAACTGTTGTCCCTATTGGGTCCGTGGTGGTTGTGGGCTCCTGTGTAGTTGTATCGTTTGGTTTTGATGTTGTTGTTGTACTGCCAGAGGTGCAGTTGCTAGACACTTCATCAGCATGGTTGCATGTCTGCAGCGATGAATCCCAAACTGTGCCATTTGAGCAGCGGAATTTGTACACCTGATATTTATCATTGTCCTTGGTACAGCGATAGTAAATGCTGCAGTCCTCTGGATCAGCGTGGAAGCCTTCAGAGGTGCACTCAAAGTTAGTTTCCGGTTCTTGTGTTGTGCCTTGACTGTTGTCTTCAGTTGTTGTTCCTTGGGTTTCCTCAGTTGTTGGAGGATAGCCGGGTATTGCTGTAGTGAAACTAGTTGTAGTTTCTGTATACATTTCTGTGGTAGTAGTGGGTCTTGCCGTAGGAAAGTCTGTGGGTTTTGGACCGGAGGTAGTGGGTTTGGTTGGAGCATCTGTTGGTTTCGAAGTAGGTTCAGTTGTGGGTTTCGTTGGACTCTCTGTAGTGGTGGGCTTTGTTGGTGGAGTTTCAGTTGTGGTTGTTATCGGATTGGTTGTGGTCTCTGTTGGTGCATCTGTTGTTTGACCGGAGCAACTGGCAACATTGTCTGCGTGGTCACAGGTCTGTAGGTCGGCGTTCCAAGCGGTATTCTTCGCGCACATGAACTCGTGCTTTGAGTAGGAGTCGCCGTTCTTTTGACAGCGATAGAACTTCCGACAATTGTTGGGATCTGGCATAAATCCTTCGCCCTTACACTCAGTGCCAGGTGGCAAATTAGGTACCTGTGTTGTAGTTTGCGGCATCATTGTTGTAGTCGTAAGATTTTCTTCACCAGCTTGAGTGGATGTTATCCATGTTGTAGTGGTTGGTAGGGATTCAGTTGTTGTCGGATTAGTAGTCGTTGGAGGTGAGTTCGTAGTTGTGGGCTGATTGGATGTAGGCTGATTGGTTGTGGGCTTGTTAGTTGTCGGTTCATTGATTGTGCTAATCTGTTGTGTTGTCGAGTCAGTGGTCGACTCAGATGGACGATATGTTGCAGTGGTCTCCGGTTTTTCTGTTGTTGTAGGTTTCGGTGTCGTGTTCTCACAGGGACCCTTATCAGACTCTGTGGTAGAATTATCATCGCCTCCCCCGGTACTGGGATTACACATATTTAAATCGTGATTACAGGTTTGTAGATCCTGATCCCAAACTGTTCCAGCAGCACAATGGAAGGGAACCTGATCGTAGCCACCCTTACCATTGCCAATGCAACGATAGAATTTGCCACAGTTTTCAGGATCTCCAATGAAACCCTCAGATGTGCACTTAACACTTCCACCAGACGGAATCGGCTTTTGCGTCGCAGGTTTTTGTGTGGTAGGTGTCTGAGTTGTAGGTTTCTGCGTGCTAATATTCTGTGTGGTAGGTTTCTGTGTGGTAGGTTTCTGTGTGGTAGGTTTCTGTGTGGTAGGTTTCTGCGTATCAGGTTTTCCTGTTGTTGTGCTCTGAGTAGGTGGTTTCTGCGAAGTGGGCTTCTGTGTGGTAGGTTTCTGCGATTCAGGTTTTCCTGTTGTTGTGCTCTGAGTAGGTGGTTTCTGCGAAGTGGGCTTCTGTGTGGTTGGTTTCTGTGTAGTCTGCATTGGAGGTCTTGTCGATTGCCCGCAGTTATTGTCCTTAACAGCCCAAGCATGATTACAAGCTTCAATCTGAGCATCCCATACAGTTCCAGGAGGACAAGAGAAGGCTACTGTATTAAAACCACCTCTGTCATTGTCTACACAACGGTGGAACTTGGCACAATCATTCTCATCGCCAAGGAATTGCCCATTGACTTCACAATTACCAGACGGCTTTGAGGTTGATGAGGAGCCAGAGTTACTAGACTCAGAGGTTGATGAAGTTGAGCTGTTGCTGGATTCGGAGCTTGATTGTTGGCTGGTACTGCTGTTGCTGCTGCTGGTATTGCTATTGCTGTGACTGCCACCAGACTGTTGTCCTGGACTGACCCGCTTACACTTTAATTTTTGCATGTCAACTTGGGATGGATGATCACAGCTATTTGCTTCAGGATGCCATATTGTACTTGGCGGGCAAGTAAATGAAACTTTCATAAAGCCACCTTTGCCATTATCAACGCAGCGATAGAACTTTGAACAGTTTTCTTTGTCATCTAAAAAGGTTTCTTCACTTTCGCACTTCTCTGCTGGTTTAAATGGTTTTTGAGTAGTGGTAGTTGTTGATGATTCATTGGAAGATGATTCTTGATTTGAAGATGATCCCTGGCTTGAAGATGAACCTTGACCTGAGGATGATCCTTGATTTGAGGAAGATCCTTGATTTGAAGAAGATCCTTGGTTAGAAGACGAACCCTGATTAGAACCCGATCCTTGATTAGAAGAGGATCCCTGATTAGAAGACGATCCCTGATTTGAATGATTGGAGGAAGATCCTTGATTAGAAGACGATCCTTGGTTAGATGAAGATCCTTGATTTGAGGATGAGCCCTGATTAGAACCCGATCCTTGATTAGAAGAGGATCCCTGATTAGAAGAAGATCCCTGATTTGAATGATTGGAGGAAGATCCTTGATTAGAACCCGATCCTTGATTAGAAGAGGATCCCTGATTAGAAGACGATCCCTGATTTGAATGGTTGGAGGAAGATCCTTGATTAGAAGACGATCCTTGGTTAGATGAAGATCCTTGATTTGAGGATGAGCCCTGATTAGAACCCGATCCTTGATTAGAAGAGGATCCCTGATTAGAAGACGATCCCTGATTTGAATGATTGGAGGATGATCCTTGATTAGAAGACGATCCTTGGTTAGAAGAAGATCCTTGGTTAGAAGACGAACCCTGATTAGAGCCCGATCCTTGATTAGAAGAGGAGCCCTGATTAGAAGACGATCCCTGATTTGAATGATTGGAGGAAGATCCTTGATTAGAAGACGACCCCTGATTGGATGACGATCCTTGTCCACTAGCCATAGCCTTGCATTGCTCTTTCTGGACGTCCGTTGGATGGTTGCAGCCCTTTGAGTCAGGATCCCACACGGTACCTGGTGCACAGTCAAATGCAATCTTATTGTAGCTGCCATTGCCATTATCCACACAACGATAGAAACGTGTACAGTCCTGTTTGTCGGGCAAATATGTTTCTGAGTCTTCACACTCGCCATCAGGATTTATTGGCTTGGATGTTGCTGTGCCAGAGCTGGAAGAACTTGTTGAGTTTTGAGCTCCAGTGGACGACTGGTTGCTAGAGTTTGATGATGAAGATGAGCCCTGATTGTTGCCAGACGAGCTCTGTTGGTTGCTGGAAGATTGATTGCTACTTGATTCAGACGATTCTTGCTGATTGCCAGATTGATTGCTGTTATTATTGTTATTGTTGTTGTTGGAACCAGAGCTAGAGCTACTTGACTGGTTGCCACTTGTTGAGGAACTTTGATTGCTGCCACTGCCTTGTTGACTGGAGGTGCTGCTTCCATTTTGATTACTGCCACTGCTTGAAGAGCTAGATTGTATTTTGCATTCTTTTTTTTGATCATCTGTAGGCAGAACGCAAACCTTTTCCTCTTGACCCCAAACAGTGCCAGGACCACAAGTAAAAGGAACCTTTTCTAAGTTACCATCGACATCTAGGCGACATCTGTAAAACTTGGCGCAGTCCATTTTGTCAGGAATATAGGTGTTCTCGTCTTCGCACTCGCCTGAATCCGGTTTGTTGCCATTCTGATTTGATTGGTTATTCGAAGCACCGGAAGATTGATTGCTTGCTGAGCTCTGATTGCTTTGATTGTTGTTGTTGTTGGAAGATTGGTTACTGCTCGAGCTTTGACCCTGGTTGCTGTTGCTGTTGCTTGAGCCATGATTTTGGTTATTGCTAGAGGACTGGTTACTGCCCGAGTTTTGATTATTGCTTGAGGACTGATTGTTACCAGAGTTCTGGTTGGACGAACCCGTACCAGATTGCTGACTGCTACTAGTTGAACTCTCTGAGTTTGACGCAGATTGTTGATTACTGCTCGCTGTGGACGACTCCTGATTTGAGTTTGAACCACCGGACTCGTGTTGATTTGATGAGCTGGTGGAAGAGTTTGATGTGTTGGACGAAGAAGAGGATGAGGTTGAGGAGCTAGTCGACGAACTTTGCTGACTGTTAGATGAGGTCGATGATGATGTGGAGTTCTGATGACTTGTTTGCGATGATTGTGTCGATGTTTGTTCATCGCTTAGCGGATCTGGCTGACTGCGACAGCCCCCATGAGCACGTACAGCAGAAATATGGTTGCATGACTGCAATGACTCATCCCAGGCAGTGCCATCGGAGCAACGAAAACCGATTTTATTATAGCCACGTCCATTTGAGATGCAGCGATAGAACACGGTGCAGTCAGCAGGATCACTCATAAATCCATCATCCTCGCACGCCACAGTACCATCCCCATCCAACCCATCCGCCGAGCGTAACGATGATGAGCTCGAGAAGGATATGACTGAAACACCACTCAGTCCTGTCAGTCCATAATTTGTGGGCAACTGATTTGCCATCGTATAGGTGTGCAGCTCAAAGGCGGCGGGTGTGACGGCACTGTTAAGCAACGCATTATGTCCATTCGGGTTATTGACGAGCCCATCATACGCCAGCTGGCTGTCCGTTTCGGCGCCACTGCTATCGATTTCATTCATGCACTCCCCGCGCCCAGCCAACATTGGTGGCATACACAATTGCAGGGCACGCGAAAAGACCGTGCCCGGCTTGCAGGCAAACATATACGGTTTGATATAGTGTTCCGAGCGCTTCTCACAGCGATAGTAGATGCGACAGTCATAGTCATCGGGGAACAAACCCTCCTCTGGGCAATAGAAGGCAACGTCATCGGGGGCGTATCGTCCATAGACTGATGAAGATGGAATGTCTGCAATAAAAGTCAAGTGTTGTGTATATTTTAGTTTTTGTTGTCGTTTTAGTTTTAGGCTATTGCGATTTAAGCGTATAAATTAATATTGTCGCGCCCAACGAATCAACTGAAGTGCAGTTAAGCTCACAATTCTTGTCAATAGATATGTATACATGTATATTTACATATATGTACATATCTTCTGACATACTATGTGTACATATGTATGTTGGCAATTCAGAATCGGCCGCTGGAACAAACCATTGAACTGAAACTTCCTGTCACAAATGCCCCGCCCGAATATATTTTGCTCAATTTTGTGTGACATTTTTGTGCTCGTTCCTCTCTTTCTTTCGCAGCGGGATTTTTCGCGCTGTCAAAATAAAATTGATAATTTATTGTCATTCAATGGATGAGTGTATGTTTTTTTTCTCTTCTCATTGCTGCTTCTTCTTATACTGACATCGATACTGCGCTGTCGCGCATTCCAATAAATTTAAATGCATTTATGGACGTTACAGCGGAACAAATTCATTTTGTAAAATGAATTGTGCATGTTTTTTAGTAGCCCGCATGCCCGAAACTCTATTTGCCACATTATTTTCCGAATATTTATTTTTTTATTATTTTTTGTTTGTGTGCAGGGCGTGTCCTTATCAACCAAATTGTTGTTGCGGCATGCAAATCTGGCAAAAACATTGTAAGCGCGCTGCTAAAAATTAGACCTCTCCAGTTCTGGCTAGTCATAAATTTGCATCAGTCACTGTATGATTTTTATTGGAGCATGTTAGCCAATGGCAATGCTTTATAGCCTGACGGCGTGCCCTCCACCGAACAGGTCCATTTATTGTGCCCAAATTGCCAAAATCCCAGGGCCATTAAGCTTAATTATGGCTAATGTTGGCATATCCGTTAGCAATTGCTATGTGCTTCTTACAAAAAATTATGAGTTTCGTAAGGAAGCTAAATTGAATTGTACAAAAAAAAGTCGAATGAATTTTATTTGCCCAAGAAATAAGTATTCATAAATCAAGAAAGTGTTTTTTATTTAACATAGTAAAAATAAATATTTAAACGGGCATGTAGGGAAAGTGTTTTTCATAAGGTATTTACCCTAACACAGTTAAAATTCGATAGCATTTGAAAACAGTTTGATTCATAACAATACAACGTGTTCTTTTCTAATATTAAGTTCTAGACACCAAGATTTTTAATTATTCGCTCCGTTCAAAAGCTGTTCAGCGGAATTTGTTTGAAATTTAACAAAAGCCCAACTTAATACCTCGTTTTAGCGTGCACAGTGCACACAAAACATACAATTTTAATGCAAATATTTGTAACATGCATGAAACTCAATTGCCGTAGCCATTACTCAGTCAGGCAAAGGGGGAGGTTAAGTATTCGCCTGGTTGTCGCTGAGGCGAAATTGACCGTTTTGTGATTTTAATTATATATGATGTGTACTTTAGAACTTATGCAAAATGAAATAAAAGGAGCGACCACAAACTTATGTGGCGCCCAGCAGGCGACAGGCGTTACGTTGGCCCAGCCACAGCCCGACCGCAAAGCATGGCCGCAAATACATAGTTTTGTGTATAGGCCGGCCACGTTAACGTTTGGAGCTTTGGGTAGCATAGTAGGCAGTGCCAAAATGAGTAGGATTTTGAGTTAAAATTTCAATTTGCAGCATTAAAGCACATTATGGGAACGGTAAATGTAGTTATAAAAGCTTAAAATATTCGCTGTTGGCTTTCAACAGTTTTGGTTATATGCAGAACTTTTGGCTGGTAAAGTGTGATGGCCTGCACTGTGTGCCACTTATTAAGCAAATGACAAATAGTAATTAAAATTTTTCTATTCGTTTTATAATTAAATATTTATTGAGCGTAGCCGTTGTGTGGTTTTATTATAGCCATAATAAAGAGGATACCCGTCATTAAACTTTGCTTCGTTGGCCAAACGAATATTTTGTACAAATTGCACGACAACTTGGCATCCGCCCTTGGTGCGGTGTGGGCAATTTAAATTTTAATTTGACAAATTAAAACATTGTTTGGTATCATTTATTTTTTGTGCGAAAACGAGATACAAAATGAGAGATAGAAAGCAAAAATTTTCAAATTGAAGCTACAGTTTTTTGTGTTGTTTAGGTTTTTACTTGACAGTTACCGCAATCATTTAGGATTTTTTGGTGGTACTAAGCTGGAACATTTAGCATATCATTTGGGCTTTGGGGCGTGTTTTGTGTAATTCAACTAAGTTACATTGTTGCGCTTAATGAGTTATTAAAAGTTAAGGCATTATTTTTCAAATTAAGTTAAACTCGTCGACCTGCGGCACATAAAGTTGCAATTAACATGTCAAAACAGTTTAGTGAACATTAATGTTGTTTGGAGGTACGTATTTGGAGCATATACAGGGGTGGGTTATTTAAGCCAAAAATGGCATATCCAAAGGTCGAAAGAGAAAAAATGTACTCGCATGGAAATATTCAATGCCTAGTTTAACCGAAAGTTAACAACTTTGCTCATAATTGTTAGTCGTTTGTGATGTTTTTCTGCCAAGTGTGAGCCTTGATTTGATGAACTTGCATTCAAAGCAGGCTAATACAATAAACTTCCTCTCCTTATTTTTATTTTTAGGTTGAAATGCCAGCAATGACAAAATGATAGAATTCAGATGTCAGTTTTCATTTTGCCTTTTACCATCGCATTCCGGCATGCTGCAAAGTTATCTTCGCTTTGTACAAGTAGAAGTCGTCGTAGTATGTAGTTGCATGTTGTAAATATGATATTTGGATTTTTGAGCTGCTGTCCAAGTTTGTCGCTCCCATGGCGCATCTGCTGCTGTTACTGCTGCTTCTGGGCTTGGTTGTAATTTCATTTGCGTCTGGTGGCATTTTGTCTCTAACTTCATGTTGGACAATGTACGTGTGCGGCCAGGATGGCGTCGACGGTTTCCCCAATAGAGAAAACGCGATAAACAGAGATAGAGAATTCGGTAGATGACAAGAGATTATAGTTTTTGCAGTACCCTTGTACATGGAAAGTACGGTGTACTAAGGAAAGTTGTGTAGTTAGAGTGTTTCTACAAAATGAAGCTCAGCTTCTTTAATACCTTATTACTACATCATTCAATTCAATATCTGTATATTTTAAGTGCCCTTTTGATTTTGATTCCAGGGTATTTACTAGATCAACTCACAGCTTTTGAACTTTGTTGTGAAGTGTACTATGTGTCTATGTCGCAGCCTTAGATGCGCCAAATGACCAGCCAGAAGAAATTCAATTTATTATGCAGCTTGACTTTTTTTTTTTGACATTCTTTGGGAGATGACAGTGCGCCTGGTTGTGTTCTGACAGTTGCTTCGCCTGATGGCCGGGTATAAAAAAGCAAGCTGTACGCTAATTCCAACAGCTGTCCTTGTTGAGGATTCCGTTTGCTGCTGCTGATTTGGCTGCTACTTCTTTTACTGCGATTACTACTTTGAAATGCGATGCGGCAGCTGCGTTCGAATTTCGCGCTGCGCTGCGCTCGAACAGCTTTTAATATTGAAGTGATGTCCTTGAAAAACATTTGCAATGACCAGTGCACCGAATCTGAGGACCATTACTCATACGCAGCGTGTGACACAGTTGCACAAAACTTCTTCATTGGCATGCATAATTCATTCAGTATTCAGTAGATAAACTCAACGTAAGAAATTGCTGACAGCTGCCATCAAAAAAATATTAAATATTTAAATGTTCGTTGTCGCACATTTGAATGGAAATTGCCTTCGACTCGGCAGCAATTAATTCGAATTTCAGCAACTTAAAATCACCAGAGCTCTTAATGTCAACTAAGTAGTACAAAATGCTTGGCCATCCAATGAATTTCTAGCGTGGCCTGCCAGCCTGCTTGGTTGTTGTCGTTGTCTGCTAAATTAAACATAAAGCGCTTTTAGTTAGAATCACGTTCGTCTCAATTAAACTACATTAAATTCAATTAACCAACGGCAAGCAAAAAGCAGGCAGCAGGCACCAAGGCAACATTGTCATTACGGTTAGAGTCAAGACGATGGTGGGTTAAAAACTTGTGTACGACCAACCTGACCTACTACTACTACTACTGTATAACTACCTAAATATACAACATAAGCTAAAGCTTTCAAAAGAGCAAGTGATGGTGTCTTGGCTCTTGTCTTTGTAACAATTGACTTTCATTACTTCTTACAATCATGCTGCATTATTGAGCGTTGTCATATTGGACAGAAGGCCCGCGGGGAGGACATGTCGACGATGACTCAACGATGCCCCAACGTAGGTAGCTGCGTGCTGCACGATGACGCGTTAGTTCGTTCGTCTAATTAAGTTTAATATTTAATTTAATTGCATTTACTAGTAGACATACAACAAGAGCAAATGACTCATGAAAGGACACGAGCACACGCGTTCACTTTGCTCAAAATTATAATGAAAGCCGGAAACAAGCAAGGCTTTCAGACAAAGTAAAAAGCAGCTACGTCTTAGACTCACCTCAAGCCAATGCTTGGCAAAGGTGAAGGCGCAAGTCAAGGTATCGCTTCTACTCTTACCTTACATATACCCAAAGATGTGCCACTTTGTAGCCAATAGTTGACACTATGTTCGGGCTTGTGTCCTGTGTGCGATAAGTTCATATTTTGTTGTCTCTATCTTGCGTTTGGTTACTTCATTCTATGTTGACCTCTTTTGGCTGCGTTATTATCATTGGAGTTGTGCCTGACCTGCTTATGGCACCAGTTACTTTGTGCTCTTGTCATAGGATTATGGCATGTTAGCAGCTAGTTTGTGTCGGGCCTTGGGGTGTGTTCACTATATTAAGCGAATTGTGCTTGGTCATGTAATGAATTGCCTTTTCACCCTAATTTGCCAAACAAAAAACACTTATAATGGAACTGCGTGAGCAGCTCATATATTATTCTCAACTAAGAAGGCTCTTTGACATATTGAATGGATTTGGCAAATGTTATATTCATGAACATAAAAGTGTATAAAGTTAGCTAATCAATTGATGTACATATGCCACAGTTTTGCAACTAATTGCAATTTTGTTAATACTTACTCATATTGACATATATATGTATGTATATCAACATGTAATTAAATAATTTGTGTAAACAACACAAAAATGAATTGCCACAAAATCATAATTTTGTAGATAAGTAGGTACTTGACTGAAGTATACACTTTAAACAGTAATCAAAAAAAAAAAAAAAAACAAACATGCAAACAGTTTTGGCATTGTATACTTAACTGTTATATGGTTTACTAGCTGTCCCAGTGCGCGTTGCTGCACACAAGTATTGAGAGTTTTGAAAGGGTTTGTTTTATTTTATCTTAATGCCAACGGATATACAATATTATTGTTTTTTTTTATTAAGGGTATTAGCAATAAATATTAAATTTATGTTGAATAAAAATTCTTATTGATGAATATAAATTCTTATTGGAAGTGCATTTGTCGAAGTCATTTGCATTTAGATTCTATACTCTTTACCAAAACTCGCACGTGGTATCACAAAGTCTGGCGTCTGTTGTAGATGGCGCTCTCAACACCGAAATCTTCCAGCCAGTGTGGAAGGCGCTCTTGTTTGCGACGTGATTCAATTTCATCAATACGATCCAAATTCTCAACAGGTTGTGCAACGGTTTTGCATATAGCTTAATTTAAATCAGATTCATGTCATGACATGTAATTTTAAGAGCTAGATGAACTCATTTGTGTTAACTTTTAATTTGATCAAACTGTGCAGAAATATACAAAACACTCACGCTTGTTGCTTGCACGTTGGCAATGCTGGCAACCACATCGATGATCCTGATTAATCAGTGCGGTTAACTCTTTTTTCGTGAATGTAGTCGGCACGTTTACGCTCGTGTGAAAATAATAAATACGCGAATGAAATGTGTGCGATACATTTGAAATAATAAAAAAAACTTTCTAAAGCAATAACAAATTGGAAATTGTATGAAATAATTAACATATACAGTGTAGATCCATGATACAAAGAATACCGATAACGCATTGTTTTCCAGCTGTTTGCGTGACGTCACATGTGCCCAGTTGAGTTTTGAATTGCATATTGCATCCAGCGAATTTGAATTGATTGAAAATGGGTTGTGCACATTGGTCACATGTGACGTCAATAACAATTTTAAGCACAATTTGTCATTATTGTTTCATCTAAAATACATTAAATAATAAAAAATATCTTTAATGGCGTTATTTCACACATACAATTCGATTGTGCGTATGTATTGTTAAGCGTTGGCAATTCGGGTGATGTGTGTGTACAAGTTCTGCAATCGTTTTTGTCTCGTTAATTTTAAAGCGCCATCTACGCGCCGCTTGCAAAGGTGTTAGGGTACTTTTTTTTTGTGTGTCAATTTTATCTTTCACATCACATTGATGGGAAATTTCACCAAAAAGGACCAACCAAAAATAAAAATAGGTAAGGTAAGTGGTGTCGATCGATTCGATATTATGAATTTATGCATTTTTTTTATGTTTTTTATTTTCTATTTTGCTTGATCTTAACGATTTGTACCATTTTGTGTGTTTGTTTTGTGGCACAAATTTGATTTAACAGTTTATGATTGCAAATTGAATATGCATTTAAAATGCCAACACTATAATCACATTTAATGTTAAAATTAATAAAATCACTTAAAAAATGCTCATTCCATAATTCAATTTAAAACCATTTTTAATTTAAAAATCGTTTTTTTTGTATATTATTGTTAAATTTCCTCTACTCTTCTTTGTAAAATAAAAAACACAAAATGTTATAATTAGAAGTTTGTTTATTAAACAAAAATTCTTTATACAATACATTGTACATAATATGAACATGGCCAAAAGCAATGTGTGACAAAACTTTGTCAACCCAGAAAATGTGGTACGTAAATGTATTTAACATATGTAGGTCCTGTATGAGGGTAAGTCACTGAGGTCTACTTTAGTATGCCCACTTTAAAGTTGTCTTTCATTGTTCCCACACACACACACACACACTAACACACCGTTCATCAAAGTTAGTCAATTCATACTGAGGCGCACGTCAATAGCCGGCAGTTATTTGACGCTAAAAGTTAGGTTTCCTTAGTTTGATAATAAGCAACAATGTGTGGGTTTGTGTGTGTCTGTGTGTGTGTGGGTGGAGCCTGTGGGTATTCAATTAATTTCATTTATAGTGCGGCGCAACGGAATGCTGCAAGCGATTACCAAAACACACACACACACACACACTGATAGAAACAAAATGTAACGTTGTACTTACAATATTTTCAATTAAGCTGCAACAATACCACAAGAATAATAACAATTACACTAGCTGCAGCAGCAGCAGCAAGCACTAGTAGAAATTCTATACATTTTCAACTGGCACGTGCATGAGGGAGTGAGAGTGTGTTAGCTACTTGCTTTTTGCATTGAAGAAATCCACACACACGCACACACCCCACAAACACTCTGGCGTTTAAGTTGAAGCGCCCACCCGCGGCTTGAATGTTTCCAATAGGATAACATGCCTGAATTAAGCAAGACAGCAGACATGCAGGGAGTGTGTGGGGGCGGTATGAATGTTGTGTGATTGTGTTGGCCCTATTGTCTTCGAGCCGCCTCATGAAGCTCCACACTGGTACTCGTTGGTAGTTGTAATAAAATGAACAATTGAGTCATTGGGATGAGCATCAGACATCTTGCGGTACAACATGGCAATTGAATAGTTAACAATGAATTAAATTTGTTCGTGCTGCGAACATTGCGGCAGCTGTTGCAGGAACACAAACAGCAGCAACAGCAGTGTGTCATTGCTGGAAAATCTGAACAGCAGGCGGCATTAGTTGATTGACTGTTCGCTGTTGCCATATTGTTTG
This sequence comes from Scaptomyza graminum, assembly GCA_018901835.1. Classification (NCBI taxonomy): domain Eukaryota; kingdom Metazoa; phylum Arthropoda; class Insecta; order Diptera; family Drosophilidae; genus Scaptomyza; species Scaptomyza graminum. The sequence continues at coordinate 2,102,505 of JAEIFL010000290.1, forward strand.
TTGGCATTGTTATGCAGTGAATTATCGTATTAGTTGGTGCATCTTTTGTCTCCGTTTGATTTCGTTTAGATGCTTAATTACTTCAGCTAAAAGCGTATTGCATTGATGCGTTATTAGTGCATGCATGGTGGAGAACTGAACACTGAACTTCATGTAGGGTACCAAAGATACCTATTTTTCAGCTTTCAATTGTATTCACATACAAACTCAATGGGGCATTTGGATTTTCTTTTGCCTTTTGTTTTGCACTATTTCACTTATAGCTCCATTTGAAAATGTCTTCTGTTGGGGTCACTAACATGTTTATTAAACTTAAACGTTTGCAGTCACATAACAATTGGTCAGAACAGCTTTGAGATGTGAAGAGACTTTGAGTTAGACAAAAGCGTTGCATGTCCGAAAATAGCCTAAAGGCACGGAAGTTGTCTACTAAGCTGCCAAGTGTTATGTACTTAGCCGTGAAAGCGTCCATTGAGCCCTGACTTTGAATAAAAGCAGACAATGGAAGAAGTCTTTTCAGCTGCTAACAATTTCAAATTCCAGGCGGAAACTAAGTAATTTAACGACCTACCAACAGTACGTCGAAAACAAAGCCATAAAAATCTAAAACAAGCCAGCAAGCAACAATTGCAATGCACATTCCAAACTTCAAGTGGCAACTACACATATGCACATGTTAATTATTTATAAGAGTAGTATCAGTTGAAGGTAGTATTTCCCTACAAATACTGAACAGCTGCCTAGCCATAAGAAGCTATCGCGTTGCAAATTCCCTGAGTGCCGCCAAGACTTCCACTTCCACGAATAAATTATACAAATTATTATTTAGTCAGGCTCGGTGCGACTGCAACTGCGACAGCGATCCAGTTGCATGCCACACTCACATTGGAGCCTGCGATCCGGTTAAGGCAGAAGAGTTATGCGCAGACAAATCGCTTATTTAGATTAGAGATGACAGCTGGCGGTGAATGAGGTGAGGCGCAGGCGCAGATGCAGATGCAACACTTGGTTGCAATCTCGATTTACAGACGGTTTGTTTTAACAATTTGTTGGTGTTGAAGTTGTGCCAACAAGATTGTTAGCAGAAGCTGCCTGCCTGCCTGCCAGCCTCTTGACTCTTGCTCCCTTGGTAGGCGTTGCAGTAATGCCAACTAAATGTCTACTTAAGTTAGGCGCAGCTACTAGGCAGCTATAGTCTGCAGTCCAGAGCCTATCATTTTCGTTTTGTGCGATCATTTTCAATTAGGCGCTCACAGTCAGCGGCTTAAGTTATGGGCCTGAGCATTGAGGTAATTACAAATTAGTGTTGTTGTCTCAAGCGAAAATAAAATAATGATGTGTGTGTTTGTGTGTGTAAGACGGTGGCTAAGGATGCAAGCAAGCTTGTTAACGAACCAATGATAAATGACAGCACACATCAGATGGGTTAAACAGCGTTTAAAGCTTATTGAATAAATCGCTGAATGCACTTGACTTGACGGAGTGGGTAACAAAATGAACAACGTTTTTTCCACGACCTTTTGAACATTTGTCATAATAAAATTAGCATTTGCCTGGGTCAATGCATTGCACAAGATGGGTAGACAAACAGAAGGGCAGCCTGAAGCTGCCAACTCAGACAGCCAAGAGCTGTAACACTTATCAGCGTGTTGACAGTCGTCAGAAGGAGGGCATCCAACCAGCAAAGAACAACAAGAACGAACCAACAAACCAAAGAACCAACGAGCAACAACAACAACAACAACAACGAAGAGCAGAAAAAGTGTCTGCGGGCAAATGCCCCGGCAATTTTTGCAATTTCTAATTTGCTTTCACCCACTTGTTTCATGTGCCAGTACAGATTTCATTTCATTGATTCCATTGCGGCGTGTGCAGTGTTTGCTGCTCCTTGTGGCCGCCAGGGAGTTGTGCTTGCCGGATTCCTTTGGCCATTCGAACTTAAAGGGCCAGCAGGAATTAATTTTATCGCACATGGCTAATTCAATTTTAAATTCCTGTTGCTTAGTTCGGCTGTGCCTTTTAAATAACACGCAATAAAAATGCTGACTTTCGTAATAAAGGGGTTAACTGAACGGAAAATTCAAATCACGTACGGTGTCCATTGACATTTATTTTTTTTTGCTGACCAATTTCCAGCAGCTGCAACAAATCAAAAAGTAAGCAGCAACAGCTCTGACAGTCGAGCCGAGCCAAAAAGATAGATAGAGAAAAGTGCTAAATAAATTGAAAAATTCTAAATTTTAATAAAAATTGTCGCAATATGGCTATGAAATTGCCATGAGCTTGCATGGACGCGGCGCCGTCTGCAACAGTGGCAAAGCAACAGCAACTATCCCCATGGCATATCCATGGCAATCACGTGATCCGCATTCGTTGTATTTCAACTGCAGCCTTTTATTTTCTTTCCCCTATCCATGCTGTGCCCGCAACGAAAACTGTATGTCATGCAAGCACTTATGCATATGTTCTATATGCATGATGTGTCACATCAAATACATACAAGTTATTGATAAATTTATCATCGTTTATTATACTGTGTAACTCTAAATTTAATTAAAAGGGATATAATGGGAAGGTAATAAGTATATAAAGTTGTTATTAAAATGCTTGAAAAAATGAGCTAAATAACCAGCCATGTTTGATTATTCGCACAGGATATTCCATAGTCAAGGACACTCGCATTTAAGCAATTGGAGTAGATTTTTGTTGTTGTTATTGGTGTGGTTGACGCGGTTGTGCGTCGAGAAGATGGATTTAGTTTGTATCGTAACGCGAAGCCAATGTAAATTTCGCTGACATTTTCCTTTGTGATTTTGTCACTCATATTTCATTGACAGGCACCTAGTCAGCATTGTTGCATGCAAATGCATTTCCAGTTCATTATTTTTTTTGTGTTTTTTTTTATTTGTTTGTGGCGCGACCTATATAATTTGCTTAATCGTGCAGCACATTTATTGCATATTTCAATTAAACTTCATTGATATAATAATGACAGATGTCTGAAATTGATTACAATATTTAAAACAGTCAAAGGAATGGGTTTGTGGGTTACAAATGCGCAATAATTTACAATATGTTTTTTTATTTTATTATATTTGTTATCTAAAAATAGGTCAGTGATAGATGTCTACAGTGATATAATAAAAGTTGCGTTTGATATCACTTATAGTTTTTTAATTAATAATATTGCTTTGTAAAAATTTCTATGCTCACAAACTGACATTTTTATTTAAAGCAAACAATACAGTACAGCGTCGTGCAGAAAAAATGAAAATTTGTTGCCACAACTGCCATTTATATATGCTATAAAAACAACAAACAAAACAAAATGACAAACCAGAATTTCATATATTATTCACCTTTTTCGCCAGCCACTTTTTAATTAATAATTTTCACATGTATGCATGTTTATATGAGTATCCGCTGGCCACATTCGAGCTCGCACAATGTCTGTGCACTTGTTTGGCAATATGATTTTGACAGATAATTAGTTTTCGCGCAATACGCCGCTGGTCACACTTTGATGGCCGTGCCAAATAAAATTCCCGCATGCATTGTTGACCAACAAATGCAAAAATGTGGCTATCGTGAGCATAAAGATTTGTATATTTTTGTATGAACGTAGTAATACATTTTTATGCCATGTGGATTTGGCTTTTTATTAAATGCTACTAACAACTAACGTTTGCATTTGTAAACCATTTTATGTTATTGAAATGCAGTAAACATAAACTTCAAGCCTCTGTTTCACACAGTTCTTGATTCCATAGCATAAACGTTTGTTTATTTTGTTAGTTGAAGGGTTGTAGTATGTTCAAATTGAAAAGTATTTTTACCTCGAGTTGTGGCGGCGCCAATGCAAACGGCAAATAAGAGCAATCGGCAGAGGCAGCGTATTTCCGCTGAAGATGCGAGCGTTCTCGTCGTCGCCATTTTGTCGAGCAGTGAAAATGGCGTCATCTTTGGCGCCATTGCGTTTATGTTGCCAAAATGTCACAACAACTGCAAGAATATAGAAAGACAGAGGAAGTGTTGAACTAAAAAAATATATATAAAAATATGTAATATGCAACAATAGGAATAAGTTTGATTTCGGGCATCTTTTCCAGCTAAAACAGCTGCCAGTAAAATATAACAAGAACTATGCAAAACATTAAGTTTCAATCAAGAGATAGTGAAAGAGAGCTCCGGCTATTTTGCGCATCATAAATTCCAAATCAATTTCACTAATTAGCAGCTGTCGCTGACAATCAAGAGAGCGTTACTAACTAACTACTGCCGCACTTAAATGAATTATACGCAGCACTACCAAGAAGTGTACTGGTCGTGGCATGTAAAAATTAGCTCATGACGGTGTTGCTTCTTCTTATGCTTTCCGCTTTCAGTTGAACACTGCTCTAGTTATTTTTCTTGGACATCTTGATGACCCGTTGGCTTTCATTTTCACAATTCTGCAGGCGAACTTCCTTTTTGCGCTGGCGCTTCCTTTTGGCTTTTGTTTTCGACTCTTCGCCAAAGCCCATTTAATAAGTTAATTGTTACTGCGTTGCACTTTTGCCGCTTTTGCAAATTATGAATACCAAGCCTTATCCACGAATGACGTGGATTTGGCGGGCTTAGTTTGGCCCGGTTGAAGTATTTGATGCGGCTCTAAGTTGGATTTCTTTCGAGTCGGCTTACTTTATTACATAGATGTTTTTTTGTTCTTGCTTGCTGCTAGACCATTTTGTAACTTTAAGGCAGAGCGCGATGTGGATTGCATAAATGTCAACTGAGGTCCTGCTGCGTTTTATATAGTGGTCGACTTTTATGCATTTCTAGTACTTCTTCCCTTTGGTTAGCATTTACAGCCGGCGTGCAAGGACTCAGCATCGTCCTCGTTGTCATTATTATCGTCTGCATTTTTCCTAGCAGCAGCTCTCTCTCTCTCTGTCTCTCTATCTATGTGGCTGCCGCTGACTGACTTTGTGTCAACTTCATAATAATGGGTTTTCTCTCTTTTCGTTATTATTATTATTTTTTTTTTTTTTATGTTGGCAGCACAAAAGTTTCAATGAGCAATGTACTGACAGTGGGGTTAAACTATAAACTGACAGTTTGACAGTCGAAAACTATTTCAAGTGATTGACTTTAATCTACTTAAAGTTGTTTGTCAACATCGCCGTTCAATATTATAATTATTTTATTATTTGCATTTTATTTGTAAAATACTTTTACAAACTTGGGCTAAACCCACTGTAATTTTTACTCGTAGTTGCTTGACACGGCAGCTGTGGCAGCAAGCTGGAAAGATTCTATTAACCTAAAAAATTACGAGAAATGAAAACTTATTACGAGAAGTCATTAAGATTCAAAGAATTAAAAACTTCAAAAGTAAAACGGAAAATGAGGCAAAGTCAAGGCGTCGTCGACTTCGTCTTCGTCTCTGCCATTTTCTCTTTCCCCATCTTCTTCCTGCTCTGTTCCTTGCTGATGAGTACTGCCCTTTATATGGATATGGCAGCAGTGGTAGCCATACAAAGTGCTTGGCGGTTTTAAACAAAGTCCCCCTATCGCGAAAGTCAATGCCAGTAAGTTTGGCTTTCAAGTTTCAACCTAGTACTTGACGTCAAAAGGAAACACCACAATTGGTCTGATGGTCTCCAAGTTAATTACAATTTAGCAACATACTCGTACTTAACAGAGCAAATTAAAAAAAAAATATATATGCAAAAACTATTTGTGTATTTATTATTTTTGTTTCTTTTCTTTGTGGTAATTTCATTAAAAATTTTGCCAAGCAAGTTTGATTAAAAAAGTTTCCTTTTGATTATTCTTAAATGCCGTGAATTAAATCGTTTAAAAGCGCTACAGGCATGCTGCATTTAATGGCTGGCCATTAAGCCAAGCGAATCGAATCATTATTGACACTTTTATCAATGTTTCCTGTCAGTTTCGGCAACTTTGCGAGCCACGTTCCGTTGTCAGCGACAACACCAACAACTTCGATGCAATGGCCGCCATTCAACCGATTTTCATATTGCCTCTGCATTTTTATCAGCCATTTGCCGACTCATTAAGAGAAGACCAACCCTGAACCCGCTCTGTTGCAGGTTTGTCCTGCAGCGCATTGCAGCTCCTAGCGTCTGCCATGGCGTTGATGCTTGTACTGCATTTAAAAACCGTCAATGGCGATTGAGTTTTACATGTTTTTAATTGACGTCGTCATGCAATGAAATTCAATTTATTCTGCACACCATTAATAGTAATTCATACTGATCCAAGAGCGTCAGTCTTTGGTTATATGGCCCAAGTCACGCCATCGGTGCAGCACCTGAGCTCAGCAATATTTAAACTGTTTTGGGACAAGAACTCAAGACGCATACATACTTAAGAGCGCAACAGGCAACAGACAGACAGGCAGAATATCAGACTTAAAATTAAACATGGCGTATGCGTAATATTGGCTCAAGTTCTGCGCATAAGCGTAAAAGTTTTTCAATTAAAACCGTTGAAAAATGCGTGATTAAATGTGAGGAAACGTGAACACTGATAGTATAAACATAAAAATACTATCACGTATGAGATACACCCAAAGATTAAAAATGAAAAATTCGTAGTTATTCTAGTTAAAAAATAAATTTTCTGATATTCATAGTTTTAAAACCATAAATTGACACCTGAATGCTGTCTCATATATCAGATGCCAAATTGTTGTAGCTTGTTGTCAAGTTGGTTTTGGTTTTGAAGCCGTAGCAGCTGCTCAAGCAGCTACTGTTGCAAAACCAGTTTATTTTTGTTCAAAAGGCGTATTATAGCCACTTCATGATTATATAATTTAATGGAGCAATCACTTAGCACATTTATCGGCCGCATCTTGCAAATTGTTGGTAGTCGCGTGCCCGACTCAACTCGAGTTGAATGACTTTTAAAAAACAGAAAGCAAATAAAATCAAAGCAAATAATAATTACATGCTTTAGGGGGGCGCGACTGCAATTTCAATGAAAATTAAAAATCACGGTATGCATTAATATTGCGGCCAAGCAATTTAATTAAATAAAACGACTTTCTGTCAGACTGTCCGAAGACCGTGGGCATTTTGTGTCAAATCAAAATTGTTCATTTGCCCGAAATATTAATTGACTTTTCATGGCTTGCACGAAACATCATTAACGCAAATATAATTACGTGACAATTTGATGGTTTTCTCTTTTGCACAAATCAAAAAGCAAAATTAATTACGGCCCGTATCCCACCCAAGGGATCAATCAGCAAACAGCCGACAAAGGTAAACAATGAAATGGTGTGCTGGCAAATCCCGACGATGTTTAAACAAACACTGTTCCCTCAACGTACACTCTCCAGACTAAGTCCAGTCCAGTCTAGTTTGATTCGGTTGTAAGAAAAAAAAAAGGGTCGACCCGCGCTGTTGGGTTAACTTTTGAAAAATTAAAATCCACTTGGGTCGCAGAGTCAGCCATTGCCGCATTTTTCAATGGCAAAATAATAAAGCCCACAATGTCAGCTGGGAGTTATAATCATTTTGCTGCTTTTCATTGCCGCCATTTGGTCATTTGCTTGGTCGCTATCCTTGTTTCCCTTTTTTTGTGTTTCACTCTTTAATTATATTTTTTTTTTGCTTTACGTTGCTGCTAAATGAAATGTAAATTTGCAGCAATTACGCGGGTAAATATGCATTTAAATAAAATTACATGCAATCATTTATCTCGTCGAAAATCTAATCAAATTCATCAAATTATTTCACGTCTAGTTTCGGGGCTAATAAACCTAAATATTTTTCTTTTCTAATTTATAATTAAAATAATTGAAAATTTGAACAGCCAGTTTCAAAGTTTACAAATCACTTCAACATTCTACCAGCCAATTTGTTAATGCAGATAATTATGTGGGCCATAACAAGCCCAAATGTAGTTTGAGATATCTCGTTTATCAAGTTTGTGCCCCAATCAGTGGCATTGTTTTGTCGCGTCTGTACTTTATGATAAATGTCCTAGTAAAAACGCTGTTAGATGTTGATAAAAATTAACATATGCTTTCAGAAATGATATAAATGTTTGAAAATTTCTCTTGATAAAACTATTTAAGGCTTTTTATGCAAATATTTGAGATAGTAAAGTTGTTTATAATGACTTTGTATAGAAAACCTAGAACCACAAACAGCGATACGGGAATGTTTGCAATTTGTCAAAAGAGAACCCGCCTACAGATTATTAGCCTAATTTTGATACTCGTCGTATAAGTCTTGTTGACTCTATAAATAATATTCGCGTTCATAATGCGCTTACTAAAAGCTTCAGCGAGCTAAACATGCGCCTAATTTTAAATGAACATTAACATTTGTTTGAATTTTCATTGTTTTTTTTATCTGTACTGGCTTTAGGTTTTTTTCTCCTGTTTTGTTTTGCATATTTTTGCAGCGAATTAAAAAGCACGCAGTTTTGTTAAAGATAAGCTACTCGAAAGATTTACGACGAGCTGCTGTTTTTGTTTTTGTTCAAAATTCACAAAGCTCACTGGCTAAACTAAAGGAAAGTGTGAATGAAAGAGAGATAGAATAGAGCGAATAAACAATGTACGATATTTCCAACGATTTGGCGTGACAAATCCCGCACGACTTGGAGCTGTCCGTGGGTCTGGCAGACGCAACTTTGTCGCAGATTTATATACGATGTCAGTGGAATCGGTTTATCACTTTGGCCTAGGCCTGTTCGTACCTTTTTTTGTTTTCTTTTTATTCTACTTTGATTATAGCCAGCTATAGAAAGAGAAAGAAAGATGTTAGGCACAGTCTTAAGCCAATTTCTGGCACAAAAAACTGCTCGGGCAAAGGTTGAACATTTTTGAAGAAAATTCCCTCTAGATTTAGTGCAATTTCATTTACTTTTGTCTTGGCATTTAGTGAGATTTGTTAGGAAGCCGAGGATGTCGCTTGAAATGGTTGTCACAGAGCTCTAGCTGACATTTGGTAAAGGCTGGCATTTACATATACATACATTCTTGCATACTTTTATATTCTCATTTGACTTAAACTTAAACATGCGTTGAGTCCTTGTTTAAGTTGAGGACAAAAGAAATGTTTAAAAATTTACTTTCGAATATTTGCATAATTTTCTTGTGGGTTGTCGACTTGACAACCTTCAAATGAGCTTATAAGTTTTTAGGTACTTATTTAATTTATTTATAGCGTAATACAAATGACCTATAGAACTTTCATCATAACAACACGAGCAAAAGAAATAAAAAATTTAAAAATAACTTTTAGTTTGAAATAGTCTTATGACTTGAGCTTAAGCCAATTAGATCTTGGTGTTTTGAAGTGCAAGACAAAAACAAGTACTGCTTAAACTTGAATTGATTTTTTTCGCTGAGTTCTGTTTATATTCTACAATTAGCAACAAAATGCTAAGTCATGCAATTGTAGAATTAGCAAATACTAATTGGTGGCAGCGATTTAAGAAAATGTGAAAAATCAGCGTAAAATTGTGGTAATGATGCGCATTTTTAATTATATCCATAATATAATAATATATATATATAATTATCAGTTGCTTTTGCAATTGCTTTGGCTTTTGCTTTAGCTAGGCGATTCTAGCAAATTGCAAAGAAACCTTTTTGATGTCAATCATTCAAGCGCTTAAGGAGCTGTCAAGCCAAGTCTATGCGCCTAATAAGATGGCGTCGGTCGGCAATGGCGGTGGCGTCAAAGGAATTTAAATTAGCCAAGGCAACTGTTGGTGCTGGTGCAATAGACTTGCCGTAAATGTTACGCACTTGGCGTGCTCTGCTAATGAATCATGACGCCATTTTTGCAGCTTCGGGTTTTTGTTTCATTCTTTGGGTTTTTTGGTGTAATAAGCGTAAAACTTTTTGGCAGCGCCAATTTTTGGTTTTTATTTTCTTTTGCTTTGGTGCCGCGCCGACTTTTCAGTTTCTGTATTTTAACCAATTAGTTAGCCTGTTTGTTGGCTTGTTTTGTTGCCGCTGATTGACAGTTTCAAATGTTTTGCCTTCCCTTTATTTTTCCTTTGCCTTTTTTTTTTCTGTGACAAGGGATGACCCAACAAATTCTCCAAACCCAGCCCCACTACACTTGGCATGCTGGTATCTGGGTGGGCGTGACTTTTACCTATTCTCTTGTCTACTCTCTGAGAATATCCACTTTCAAATTGGCCAATTTAATGCCGTGTACCTTGTGTGACACACCCACCCAATACACCCCACTCTAACACACTCTCAAACGCCCAGGCAATTCTCATTTGAAGTTGAGCTGTCAAACTGTTACCGCTCCAGCAATTTGTGCGTGTAATGCAAAGCATATTTGTGAAGCACTGCATCAGACACACCAAACAGGTTGTTACCTTAGTAAATAAAGATGAACTTTTTGCGACTGTTTTTCCGTTTAATTCTCATTTGATTATTGCACATTTTTAGCATTTTACTTGTGCTTATACACGTGTCTTATGCCTCAGGCATTAAATTTTTCTTGATATATTCGAAATTTGCAATCACATTTAGAATGATATTGTTTTTCCATTATGTTCAAGGTGAACTTAAGATATAAGAATACAATTAATCTTGAGCGCATTTCAGCTTCGGCAATCAGCATTTATGTTGAAATGCCCTCATTTGTTTATACATAAACTATTTTCTTACATCTTCTTATATTCAAATTTTTGTCTCTCTGTGTCTTACAGCATTTGAGTTTATCTGTGATGTTTATAATGTAAATTCCTCGTGTGTAAGTGTAATTTTTAAAAGAATAGTATGCAAAGATACAACTTGTGGTTGTGCTTAAGATGACTCGTGCTACGTATATTCCATTTCTGCGTTTATAATTTCATTTAGCATTCACAAATTCTTTCTGTGGTATGTTTCGCAAGTAGGATTTATACTGCGTGCAGTATTTTCTGGTTTGTCTGGCAGTCAACTGACTGCTGTAAGCGAAATCGCATATAAATTGAAACTTAATGCACAATTTTGAGTTAAATGCAACTATAAAAACTTGCATTTTATTACGATTAACTATACTTTTACATTGGATTCACCGAATTTATCTTAGACAGTTTTAGCTAAGAGATTTTTTGTGTCACCTTCAATAAGGACCAATTACTCATATGACGCGATGACAACAAATCAAAATGGCAATGTCCTGTCCCTTCCTTTACTTTGATTTGTTTAGTTTGCCAATCTAGCACACCTCGCCGCACGGCACCCAAGTGGATTAAGCGTGCTAATGACAGCTACGAACGAATAAACTGGTGTCGTATTTTTATGCTCCCAGCGAACAACGCTAACAACAATAATAGCAACAACCAGCAGTCGACAGCTTTTTGTCAAAATTGACATTACGTATGCGGGAGACGTGCGGCAGGCGGAAGGCGTCTCCTGACAGCACATAAGAATATATTGACATTGCTGGTATTGCTTCTGCTGCTGCTGCTGCCGTGTGCTGTTCGTACAACAGTGCGTATGATTTTTATAAATGCCGTGTCGTTGTCGAAACAGGAAGCTTACGAAATCGAGCGACATTTGCGCTTTTTGTCCAGCGTCACTCGCACTGAATGTGTGCTTGTGTGTGTTTCAGTATACGTTGAAGAGCCATGAAAGCGCCATTTTTTGTTAAGGAATTTTTTGGAGTGTGTGTGTGTGCGTTTGTATTGCTTGGAATCATGACTAGCAGCTAAATCAATTGCTATGATTTTGTACGGCTTCTATTTTTTTTTTGACACGCATTTCTTCACCAGCGGAATTTTACTATGAAATTTCACCTAAGCCACCCCAGCGCAATCAATCGACTGTGTGTTTGTGTGTGTGACACACACACGCTTAATTTTTTGTTTGGGTCACAATTTGTTAGGCTTTTGCGATGCCTATTATATAAACAGAGAAAACTGATTTGTCAGGGCCACATACAAAATATTTGCTTTGTCAATTTACACAATAATAAACAGGCATTTCTTTATATTATTACTTGATGCTTTTACAACGTCATTGCACGTAAATATTTTTGTTGTATTTTTCTTGGTATGTGTTGGGGCTTAAATTTATGAATGTGTTGTGCCGGGCAGCAGGAAAAAGTTATGTGACGTGACAGATATTGGTCGCCGCAATCAAATGCTCTCAATTATGTAAGTTGATTATATTTGCAGACAATAAGTTGTCAAACTTTCTTGCAAAGTTATCAGAAAAGTGTTTGTCATGGATTTATGGAACGGACTCAACTGACTTTAACAGGTGATAATAATAATGTTAAACAGTTGATGGAATTTTGAAATATATTAAATAATCTTTTTTCTTAAGCATATCTATATTCAAGGGAAATCTAAATGTTAACACTTTAAGTAGATAAACTGGAATAATACGAATCCTTTTCACCCTTTCATAATAATTTTAACGAATAATGACAGTTAGTTAAGTTTCTAGTAAAATTTTGGAAATTTCTTATATGCTTTTGCTGATTGGCGCCACAAACATAGAATGATTTCTGTTCTGAAGAGTAAAACTTTGATGACGACAACTTGGAAAAGGGTATTGAAACTTTTTATGACAACAGATGATGAGAACATGTTTCAGTCTGTCCCTTAGCCATGATGATGATAAGAAAAACAGTCGTACACACACACATACACACACACACGCACTCAGACAAACAACAATGTGAAGCCGAGTGAAATTGCAATGTGTGCATGGGTGCAGAAAAAAGAGCGAGAGAAGGACAGAAAAACAGCTCAGATCTTGCAGTTATGTTTAGAAAACTTTTCAAGCACGAATGGCCCGCAGCAACACGTACAAGTTTGCTCTCTTTAAGATTTTCACGCTGCTTGTCTGTCATAAGGTGAGGAGGAATGAGTGAAGGTGGGTCTGCGATGCTTTTTGTTGTCATATTTCAGCACCCTTGAGGTGTGAAATAAACTCACACCCACATGCCCACATACACGCTTATGCAAAGGCATTGACATATGTTGCTTTAAGTTGAGGCTTGCTTGACGTTTATGTGTGTAATCTTCCATATAAGATGTGTGTTTGCCTTTCTGGCATCCAGCCACTCCCAATTTAATTCCAACTTGATAAAATTGTTTTCCCAAGGTTTTTTTGTTTTTAAACTTTTTACTGAGTTTGTTTGTTAAATTTTAGCTATTCGTTTACTTTGGTTTTGCGGAATTAGCAAAGACTAGCCGACCTCGGCCCTAAAGGCAGAAACCAACCTAGCACATGGATCTGATTTGCATAACTAATCACAGAGGTTGAATTTGTTAAATAAATTAAAAGATAACTAAAAATTGTATTGCAACTTTCTTTTTTTGAAATAAACAATTAACTTTTGTTAAAGCAATAATAACTAGCAAAACTAAAAAAAGAGACTGAAAAATTTAATTTGCATGCTCTGTAATATTCGTATTTAATTAAAAATCTTGTAGCTCTGCCACACAGTTCCAATGTGCAAAAAATTTTAAACTCTTGTTAGTTTTATTTTCTATTTAATTTAGCCAAATATGTACACAAGCACACACACAAACATTCGGCAAACAAGAAAACATGCACATCCACAAAAATACAAACAGACATAGGCACTTATTGCATTTGATGTTGACATTGTGTCCAATATAATATCCGATTTCAATTGGGGCAAAATCTTATTAGAAATTATTTCCTCTCATTAAATATTTGTTGATTTCAATGTGTATTTTGTGTGTGAGTGTGCGTTGAGTGTTTGTTGTTAGCATAGTGTTCAATAAAACGCAGCAAGCAATTTGCACAGACCGGTCTTCTGGACCACAAAAATTTGTCTTTTCCCCTACCCTTCTGTCTCTAACTTTCTCTCTCTTCAAATTTTAAGCCTTAAATTTACGAAATTGTGTGTGTTGGCCATACATGGCGTATGTGTGCTGTTGATTCAGTTGATTGGCTTAACGGCGTGACCAATGTTGTTAACAATACTTGGTATTTACACGAGCCCATTCAATTAGACAACAAGCAATTTACCTTAGTCAGCTTCTATGCTCTCACAATTGTTTCTCTTAACTGATGGGTCGGGCAATTGCCACTGAAAGAGATAACAAACAATTAGAGTTAATGTTTCGGTTGATTAAGTTACTATTCAAACTAAATAAGTAGGTTGTCTCTATTTCGTTTTGTGTGCAGCATTGAGCACTAAATTAAGCTTGTGAAAGTTGTCCAGTTTATGCAGCTAGACAAATAAATAAACAATTCCAATTTTTTGTGCATACATATGCGTCTTCTGTGGCTATGGCTAAGTCTCTGACTATATATTCATCGCTAAATGTTCGCACATTTTTTGCTTCAAATGGTTTTTTGTCCACAAAACTCTCGATCAATATGCATTAATTTTTTACTTTGCTGATGCATTTTTTTTTTCCATTTTGTTTATGATGTGTCTGAAAATTCACCGCGCTTGAGCGTTCGACATGCGTGTTTGGTTTGTTTTTTATGTTCGCGGACCATACGCACCCATGCACATGAGCCACATTTTACGGCATGAGATGTTGCCACATGTGCAACGAATTGAAGGCACAAACAAACCGTTTTCTCTGTCTACACTCACACAGATTCTCCTGTATCCGTTGCAGGATATACAAAAGAGCTCGATAGATATGCATAGAGTGGCGGCCATGTGTGCAGTTGACGCTAGTTTGCATTTGACTAGGACTAGCGGTTAAAAGTTTTTCATCACCATAACGTTAAAACAAAATTTTTTGCATATTTTAGCAGAAGCAGTTTAGCAAATGGAATGTTACGCTGCTAGTGCTGCTGCTGCCTCAACGTTGCAATTAGTTTTTTTTATCAATACGATGCTAGCGCCTGGGACTCAAATTAATAGCATGTTAGCAGCTGCCCAAAAAATTTACATAAAATTCAAGACAAGGCAAGGCAATATTTGATATATGTTGTGCATATGTGCGATATACCCGCGTCATGGCCATAAAGACACAACGCACATAATCGTAAATAAAATTCAGACACACGCACAAATGCACACACGCACTGTGGCCACATGCTGCACGACAATTATTTGTGTTGCTGCAACACGCCAAATAAATATTTTTGTTGCCATCGGGTGTGAGCGCCCAAAAGTCATCATAAAAATGAAATACAAGGCAATATGGCTTGTTAAACATGTGTGCTGCTACTGCTGCTGGCTTTGCGCTGCTCGCAGCACTTGTCAGCAGTTTATTTTAATATATGTATGTATGTATGTATATGTGTATGTGGGTGGATTGCCTTGTGCAGCACAAAAGATGCATATTAAATGCGCGCTTATAAGTAGGCAACAGTTATTTTTATTATATATTTTCCCTTTTTAATGCCCCAAAGCTGTGATCTTTGCGCAGGTAGGCTTGTTCACCTATATGTGTATGGAATATTCAATATTCAATAAGCTACGCAATATGTGCATGAACTCAACTAGTGAATACCCTGTAAATAATTAATTCAATATGACCTTAAAGATTCCGGCTCTTCGGATTAGCAGCTTTATTAAACGGACATTTACTCTTTTGGCTCCTTATGCATAATAAATTTCATGTCACACACACACGCACAATCTTCCCGTATTTACTACGCATAAAAACTTGATGCCAGATGTTTGGCGCTTGACGCAAACAACTTTCCACCAAATATGGAGGCTAATAAATCACACATGTGTGTGCACGGCTACTTCTATAGTACAGCAAATAATAATAATAGCAAGAAACTTTTGCTATATCTTTTTGCTATGCATATACGCACCCATCCTTACCGCCACCGCCGCCTTTAGCACTATCGCCCGCTGGCAATCATCTGGTGATCACGCCCATCTGGCGCACTAATGAAATTCCTTTGGTTGGCAAACTTTTAATATTAAGCGTAAAAAGGCAGAGCTGCGGTAGCAAACGTAAACAAACATCACAGCCACGCCCACAGGTTTTAATTAAAGCAACGTAAATCGAGCTCATTAAAAACTTGCCCGGTCAGCTGTGTTACTTTCATGAAAATCGCAAAATATAAATAAAAGCAAAAATAAAACTGGCAAAGTGCGCAATTTAATTGCTACCCAATATATAGTATATAAATACATATATGCAGTTGTCAGCATTGCCCCATGTGCCCCACTTTCTACCTTATCATAATGCCAATCGGATCATGTGGAAAGTGTACGCACGCCCACCTGACCGAATATACATATGTATGAACACATATTCGCTGCACGTTTTCAAAACGCCTCGTTATTATAATGGTTATCCGGTAAACTGTCTATCTGTTCCCTTTCCCCATAACTATTATGCTGCAACTATGTGTGTGTGCGCGTTTGCATGTGAACATCATGTTGACAATCCAGCGAAGAGCCATAGCCTGTGGCAAAAACGAGCCGCGAACTGTAAACAAATAGCTAGCAAATGGCGGCACGAGTTGTATGCATGCTCCATCCCATGCAAATGCATGTGTGAGAGAATCTAACGTAAACTACTGCTACTCACCCCTTGACGCAACAACTGTCGATACAGTTGTTTGTTGTGAAAATATTGAAAATATTGCATATTCTTGCCGTTGCAACCGGTAACCGTTGGCATTACAGTAAATATAAATAGAGGACGTAGAATCAAATACAAAGTGTCAATAGGAACATAGTCTTTTTTTTTTTGTATAAACATCAATATTAACATTTCATATTTCAATACATTAAGTTTTTATAGAAAATAATTTTAATTGATAACCATATTTATTTTAAGAGCACTTTTTGAATTTTATATATGTACATACATATATTTACATATAATATAGTTTAAATTCCTGCACGCCACTGAAAGCTCTTGTTTACAATAAAGCACGAGTTTTTTAATAAAATTTTGATTTGATTAAAAGTTCAGCGATTCGGCACGGAAAAAACATTTAGATAACATAATTATAGAAAAGTTCACTTCAATGTAACATTTTTTCATAAATTCTATTAAGTCTGGCATATAAAATTTTATTTATCAAACGTTGTAAAAAATCTCTAACATATTTTTTTCAAGCAATGGGTGTAAGTAAAATAACAATCTATTACAATTCGCTCTTTCACGATTTTTTTTTGTTTTCTGTGCCGTTTAATTTTTTTTTGATTTGTTACTTTTGTTTTGTGCTACTCTCGCTTTGTGGAATAACTTATGCCTATGAGTCAAGAATGCCCCATATAAATGTGTAAAACTATGTTTGTTGGCATTTCTGTTGCCAAAATATTTTTCACACATAAAGAAATCTAGTTGAGTTTTGTGTTGTTGCTTGAACAACAATTGGCAGCACTCGAGGCTGCAAGAGGTGTGGTGTTGTTGCAACCAAATAATTTTGAGTTCGTTATTCTCACTCTGGCAAAGTTTCGCTTCAATAAATAATAGTATGGCGCCACTCATTCGCTCCCTTTCTATCTCTAGCCACCTCCCCTCTTGTATCTATTTTGTTCGGAATTTTGTGCAATTTTCATAAAGTGCAATCGTGTAAATAAATTTAATTTATTTATTGTCATACTCTCTATGCCAATAATGTGGGTAAATGGGTGTGTTAGGCTATTGCATGTTTTTAAATCAGTTGAGTTTAAATATCGAAATGTTAATACTTACAAAATAAGAGTCAAATAAACAAAAGATTTTTCACAACACTCTACAATGTTGCTACAGAGAATCTTCCCGTCAAGTACTCCTTACTTGTATTCGTTAAAAATCTAATACAGCTCTTATGATTATATATATATTTGTTATTAACACATTCGTATGCATGTATTGCTTTTCAATTGCGCATGTAGCTGAATTTATTTTAGACCAATTCAAAAAGAGATGCAATCAATTTTGTTAGTTTACTTTTATGTAATTGCCGCTGTTGATGTTGACAAAATGGATATGCACTTATTGCTTCTTGTTGTTGTTATTGTTTGTAGATGCTGTTAACCTTAATTGATTAGGTTCAGTGACTAGCAAACAATTGTTAAGTTCAATTGAAGTGATAATTTCGGGTATATTAAGCTCTAATATATCAATCAAAAATAGTATTAATGACTGCCAGCTAGGCGTTGACGCATCAAATAGGTTGTCTATAAAAAGCAAAGCTAACATGAAATCAAGTATGCTCGACTTGGAGGTATTCTGTGGTCATATGTATCATACGCAGTTACAGAACTTTCTTATGGCTACATGAATAGTTAAAATATAAAGCTTGACTGACTTAAAGAATTTAAACACCACTTTCTTTAATTACTTGTCTTTTGGGTATTTAAATAGGCTTATTTACTGTCATTTGTACATTTTCAGTTCATACTATTATTTATTTGAATTTTAAACTCATTGCGTTAAAATGTAAAACCATGTGATTTTAAAATAACATAAGCTTAAAGATGTCACAATATATATTAATAGAGTTCCTTGAAAACGTCTTGAATAACATAACTTTAATTTGATTTTATTTATTTAGTATTTTGGTTGTCGCTTTAGGATTAATTTCATCAAATGAACAATTTAGCGCAAACGTATTTACAATTCACACACACAAAAACCTACACAAACAAACATGTACAAAAGAGCTTATTGTATCTATGCAAGTGATAGGACAACAACTGTGTACAGTTAAAAGGACTAACCGCGCGAGCAGCAATAACGACAGCAAATACAACAACAACAACAATAACATGAGCAACCACAGACACAACCGAAAAACAAAAGGCCTGGCCAAAAGAGTAAATACATATGCAGCCTACCATTTAGTGTGTATATGTATGTGTGTGCGAATTTGTGTGCTAGTATTTGTGTGTGGGTGTGTCCAGCGGATGCGTCAAAATGAACGGAAATTGGCTTAAAAATGACAATAGCATTGTTACAACAGCAACAATAACAACACAAACAGCACACAATGAGAGCAGAAACTATCAAACGATACAAAATTATTTTTGCCTACGAGGGCTGTTTATACTGTAGATAGTAGATGTTATTTAATATTAAAATTACTTTGTCTATCATAATAAGCCTTTTTCTCTCATTGAACTTGACGCCTCCAGGATCTTTTTAACGCAACAATATAATAAAAATCTTAAACATTAAAGAAAATATATATTATTAAAATATTTATAAATATAAAAACAAAGAAGTCCGGCAAAAATAATAACTAAACAAAACCAAATTTTTATTTTTAACATCATTTTTGCGCACAGAATAATATATGTTTCTCTACAAAATTGTGTTTGCATATTGAATATTTTTAGTTTGTTGTGTTCGCCTTGAACATGTTTTTATGTGCATAATTTTTGCATTTATAATTACTGCACAGTAGAACAGTGTATATATATATCTTTAGCTCATAGTTTATAAAATCGACGGCAACGTTTGTACATTTCGGTGTTTATTTGCTGACAGTTTCAGCTTTGACCCTATGGCAAGTTTGCTGCTATGATTGTTGTTGTTGCTGCAGTCTGAGCTGTGATATAACTTTTGCACGTTATAAGCTTAAAATTGATTCTGCGTATACGCAGTGTTGTACATATAGTTCTATGTGTATGTGTGTGTGTGTGTCCATTTGGCCATTTGGGTGCGCTGTCAACGCATTTGGTGGTGCTTTGAGCCATGTGTTTGCATTTCATTCTTCCGGTGGGCATCATTTGCAAAAAATTGCACAAAATCCACGTTGGATGGTCGAATGACAAAACCATGCAGTCATAAAGTTAACTGGCATTTTAGCTTTTCACTATTAAGTTATGGCATTGAAGCCTTTAAATTGTCAGAAATGCTTGCCTTGTAAATTGAACTATTTTTCATCATCGTATACGTGATATTTGTTTTCATACATTGTATTTGATTTTTGAGCTCGGTTGATTTGCTTTAAGCTTGTGTGTTTTAGTTGGCTTTTGAATGCAACTTTGCATTGTTTTTGATTATGGCTGTCAGGAAATTGAATTTGTTTCAAGCTGCAAGTATTATTTCTGTCAATTTTTAATTGAAGAATCTGTCCTTCGTCTAAATGGAGCACAGCTTAAACGATTTAGAATCAGTAAACCAAGCTGTGACTGCCTTAATTGTTTGAAACTAAATTTTTTTGTAGCTATGTTGCTTGTGAACTGTTTGCAACATGCAGTAGGTTATAAAAGCAATCTATCAAATTAATTAATTTTAATTTTTTTCCCTCCTCAGTCCAGTTGGTTAGTTTAGTTTCCCAGTTTGAAAGCACACTTTTAGCGCATCAGGATATTTAAAGAGTTGCATCGCATACAAAATGTGACAGCTTCAATTACCAGTTGCACTTTTCTCCAGGGTTTCATTGTAATGTTTTTTTATGCCACATGACATTTTTTGCTCCTCTATAGCACACACACATACATACACATGCATGAGGGTAAGCCAATGGCACTCTCTGTCTATTTTGGTTTTCTAGTTTGGTCTGTGAACTTTAACTTCCGCTTCCGCTGCTAAACATAGTTATTTTTACACCGCGCCAGCAATAGTTTCGTGTGCTTGAATAACGGTGCCTATCTAACGGCCAACCATCCCCACCCACTGGTAGCCATTGTAATCCGCTGATGCTGTTTGTATATCCCCGGAGTGTCAACATTTAACTTCGTGCAGAGTGAAGTTTAGTCAAATGCTAGAACTAAAGAAAAATGCTAGAAGAGTTTATAGCGAAAATATCTATAGTAAATTTATAGGATGAAAAAATGTTATTTAAAAAAAACATTTATTTTATTTATAGCTTAAGAAATTTGTTGATTCAGTGAGACAGTGCTGTAGGTAAATCTTTGCTGTAGGGTATTTTACATTCAACTATTTTCACCATATGCATTTTTTTTTACTTACTTTATATGCAAATAAGCACCATATTTTGCCAGATATGGAAGGGGGAATTTTTTTTTTTTTTTTTTTGCAACTGTTTCCACTATTTGCCAATGACTTGTTGATTTTACAACTTTTCCAATTGAATGAGCCGCTGGATGCGTGCGAGTCAGAGTGAATGTTTACAAAGGGCCCGATGCAATAATTTAATTTTCAATTATGCATGAAAATGCGTGTATGTACTGTGAAAATCGGAATCGTTATACATTTTGTTGCACGCAGCGCAGCATGCAGCATAAGTATTACAATAAAGAGACTTAAGTTGCAAAGCAAACAAAAATGCCAACGACATGTCGCACTTTTGACAAACATGCATCAAAATATCATCGCTATTTGCAATTTCATTCGCATTCCCCATTCTCTTGCCCAATACTCAATCCCATTCACATTCCCATACCCGTTGCTTGGGTGTGTGTATGTTTTTGCTTGCTAGCCAACAGGCGTGCAACTTCAAAGGATTGCAAATCAGGCGAGGCACGTACTTGAGCCGGAATTGAAAACTCCATGGGATATCGCAATAGCAGACGGTATAAGAAGCTGATCGGAGAGAAGAGACAAAGAAAGGGAGGGCAGGGATCACCGTCCGTTTGGGTAGTGAAAATGGAAACGCAAATAAATATTGAGTATATCGACAACGATGACGTCATCTACTGTGTAAGAAGTAAGAAGGGTGCTGAGAGGGATGTGCAAAGCGTTGGTCGACTGTTATTGTGTTTGCAGTAAAAATAACCAGAAATTGCTTGGCTCTAGATTTGTTTACACAGAGGCGATGGAAAATTGGCAAAAATGGTCGCGAAGCTAAGCAAAAATAAATAAATAATAATATGGCACACAGCCGGCGTTCGAGAATGGCTTAGAATTGCCACCCGTTTCCCCTTTCCCCATGCTCCCCGTTCTGCCCTTCGCCAATGACAGGGCGTCGTCAGTTGTCAGCACACACTTCGCTAGCGGTTGTTGGTGCTGCTGATGCTGCTGCAAAATGTTGCTTGTTGTTGTCAACAACTTTTTGGCAGCGTCTGACACTTGACACTTAATGTGCATCATTGCGCAGCTGACAACTTCAAGCTATTTCCGTGGTGCCAGCCAAGCAGCCACTTCCTCAACCTCACTACTCCTTCCAGCACCCTGCCCAGCCCCATCCGCCAACTTTCTCGGCTGTTGTCATTTTGTAGCTAAAGTTTTGCATGGCCACATAAAGAAAAAAGACTCAAAAATGAAATCAAATAACAAATCGCAACTGCCACTGCAACTGCAACTAGAGATGAGCGGGTGGCGGCCACAAAGTCTCTCGACATTTTTATGAGCAGCTGCAGACCAAGATTTTTGGGTTGTTTTCAACAAAATTTGTTGTGCGTAAAAAGTTGTGAGTGTTCAGATCTGTTTGATGTTGATATACTCGTGACAAATAAGCAAGCAAAACATTTGCTCCACAAACTCCAGAAACTTCAATACATCAAAATTCAATACTCGATATTTCGTTAACTTCTTCAGTTTGGTCAATGTCCATCAAATTGTGTGTTTGTGTGGGAAAAAAACCCAGTAAAAGTTTGAAGTAAACTCTTTTTGTTTTCTAGACGGCATTTTTATGTTCAGGTGCGCCCGTTACTTGTGTAACCACTCAAAAGGCAAAACAGCTGTTGATAATTTACTGCCACAAAATAAAAAGGGGCGCGTCTTTTACAAAAGTTTCTACTGCAGGCCATATTGCACTATGGGCAACGCTTTGGCGTACTCAAACTTTCAATTAAGCTTCAAAGGACACAAGTTTGTAGTGCTTGCAACGTCCTGCCTGCCTGCACTGACTGCCTGCTTTCCTGCCTGCCCGCATATTTCAATAAGTTTTCCGAACTCCTTGCGCTCTTACACTAAAACAACATAATTCATACTTAACTCACCAAAAACAGTTTCCTTGCACCCACGGTGCGGCAAGGGGCTGCAACAGCAATAACAACAAATGCACTGCAAAAAAGCGAGAAAATAAAAATGCATTAGCTGTGCATAGATTTCGTTGTAAGTGTGTGTGTGTGTGTGTTCGAGTTGCCAAAGATGTTGGGCCTGCTCATAAAATGAAATTAAATTTATGTACAGTTGCAAAGTTGTGCTGCTGCTGTTGCTGCTGTGAGAGTGCGCCGCATAAAACTTTCAAAAGCAGCCAGGATGTGGCTAAACACGCGAGCCTAGAGGGTAAATAACGGGGTGAGGTGCGATTCTGTAGTATCCTGACAGTCGCTCGTAATTCAAAATTCGAGTGGCAGTCGCTGGCAGCGGCCAAAAACCAAAAAGGCAGGATGCGCTCTGTGGCAACAAACGCGACTTCCGTGTTGCGGCCAACTTGCAACTAGAACGAACAGAGAGAGAGAGAGAGAGAGCAACTGACTAACTGTGTGGAAGTCGGCCACCGATGTAGGCAATCTGTTTACGGCTGTTTTGACTCAGCTCTCCTTTGTAGGCAGCAATTTGATTTGTGCCGCTCAAAAAGCCAGCAGACCACTTTGCACTGTGACCACACTCACTCACACACATTCACTCGAACACTCACTATCGCTCACACAAATTGTAGGTGGTTAGAAAATGGCGGATGCGTTGCCAAGTGCCGTTAAAAATAACCTTCATTTTGTCACTTGCCGCAGGGCGCAAACTGAGACAGCAACTATCTGGGCAGCAGCTGCACTGACAGTTGTTGTGTCTCTACTTCAACTTCCTATTGTTGTAATTGTTGTTGGCTTATCTAAGTACCTACCGAAGCGTTCACAAGTTTTAAGCCCCTGCCAAGTAAACTCTAAGTGCACCCGGAGGCAACCTTCTCAGTCCTCTTGAAAGCGGCTTTGATGCGTTTTTCCAATTAAGCTATTGGATTTTTGTTTTGCTCAAGGATTTTTTAGCTGTGGCAGGCTGTGGTTGGGTGCGCTGCTTTCAGCCGTTGTTGCTTTAGATAAATATCACACCATTGATTTTGGTTTAACTTTGTTAGTCGGAGGGAGAGAGAGAGAAAAACAACAACTAAAACAAACGATTTTAATTGAATTTGTGCACAAGCAGCTGGCAAATACATTGATACACTATACATACCATCATACATACAGATATCTATTTGTGTTGCAGTCCCTCACCCACATTTTAATAACAATAATTTAAGCGCATAAATCGCGAATTGTTGGTTTGATTTGTTGCATGAATTTAATATGCGACCAGCCAAGTTTTTTATACAAGCCCAAGATATTTTTTATTAACCCCCATTAAGCATTGCGCTACCAGGAAAGTTTTATTAAAAACTTTTCATAATGAAAAACGTATTTCTTGAGCAATGCTGGGCAAGTTAATTGCAATGAGAAGTAATGTAAAAGCAGCCAATTTTAAATGAGACTCAATTGTCAGGTTAACAAGAAAATAAAACTTAAGAAAGGCAATCAAATTAGCTTGAAGCCCTTAGGGCATATATTAGCTCTTTCAATTGTGTTCTCTAGAAATTTTGTGAACAATTATGTTTAAATTCATAGAAGTGAATTGCTTTAACTGCTGTACCTGCGATAAATAATTGAATGTAGCAAATAGTCTGACAAATTTAATACATGCAACACATGAGTATTAAATAAGTTGACAGTCAAAGTATATGAAAAGCAACAAAATTACACCTTGGGCAAAGATTTGATAAAGAAATATGCAAGTGGGACAGTTATAATTGGGTAAAGATAACAGTTTTAGTTGAGTATGTAAATAATACACAGGCTTTGGGAAAAATTCTATCGAAATTGACCAACTTTTCTTTATGTGTGAATAACAATGTTGCTTACAAACAAACGAATTTAAGAATTGTAATAACGTTTATTGCATTTCCAGGCAGTTTGGAAAAATTTTGTCTTACTTTTGTTCAACATGTTTTGTTTGGTTTGTTCGTCTGTGTTGTGAATGGCTCTAAAGGAGAAAAAATAAAAAAAAGTTCAACATACGAAAATGTTCTACGCTTGGGCCTTCTAGCATTCAGTAACACGCACACACACACCCATACAGAGCCACTGAGACGAGAATATTTCTGAAATTGTCTGAATGCTAGTGCACCGAAGTATGCATCGTTCCATAATCACAGCTATGCTGGAGCTGAGATTATCCTGTAGAATGCCAAGAGCAAGGCAGAAAGTGAACAAGAAATGCGACAATAGCGGCTACTCCTAGGCACTGCTTTTCAAGAACTAAAATTGAACTTCTTGCAAGCAGTTATTGTTAGTTGGGCAATTGTGTTCCATTCCATTGTACCAGAAGATCATTTGTAAGTATGTAATAATGTAGGGATAATTAAATTAAATTTAACTTTCATCCGCTTTACAATTATTTTGAACAAAAACTATATCGTAAAACATTTTAAAAAACCGTATAAATAAACATAAACAGGGAATTGCCAAGTCTACAATAGCTATGCAGATGTAACGATCAACAATATGTCAAAAGAAAAGGCCACATCTAAAAACTCACAGAATGTTGCTGCCAGCTCCTGGTAGGCAGCCACTTGGAATCTTTGGACTCTCTCGCACACCTTTTTCTGCTATTTCTTTGTGTCATGCAGTCCGCAAAAGTATGCAAGTGGGGAAAAATATGTTGTCGGCTATGTGACTGCTCTATGTAAGTTCTGTGTGTGTGCGTGTGTGTTAATGCGTTTGCATGTGTGCGACAATATAGATGGGATGAACGGATAGTTTAGGTAGCCGGAGAGTGGGGCAGAATGAGGCAACCAGAGACAGTCAGAGAGACTCTAGTGCCAACTTGTTCCCATTTTTACAATCATAAATATTTCATACGCAATTTCGTAAAATTGGACGCTGTCCTAGGCCATATAAAGCAAATCAAAGTGGACTTAAAAATTTAATGTTTTTTGGCTGGACATAAAAATTTGATATTAATACCAATGTAGATCAATGTATATGTTTATAAAATTGAGAGCAGCATTTGAGAAATTGCATTTAAAAATCAGTTACTATTGCATTACTCTTGTTCCTTGGCAACAGCAATTTAGATTTAACCCCTTTGCTGATAAGACGTTTGGCAAATTATATTGCAATCAGTTACATTGCTTTCTTCGCATACAATCTTATGAATAGCATAAACTGTGTATGTGTGAGTGTACCCAATTATTTCATGTGTGAAGATGTCAACAAGCTAGTTAACTGCATTTGATAAGCGTATTATCCCCCCAAAAATATAACTATCATGAGTGTGTGTGAGTGTTTATGTGGCTTCTATTATTGCTCAGGGACATTTGTTCAGCTGTTTGTGCGCTTCGTTTTCACATTTTTCAACGCTTTTCGCTAACATACATCATACGCCAGCTACTACTAATACTGCTAGCTGTTGATGTTGGATTTTTTTCTTTCTTTTATTTGCTGTATTGCTGTAAGACAAAGGCACAAATTTGTGTGTGAGTGAGTGTGTGTGTGTGTGTTTGTGTGTGTGTTGGCTGTCAAGATGACAGAACGTTTTGCCAAAGTATAAGTAGCCTGACGACGAGCATACTCCACCAACATTCACCATCTATCTACAGCCACCGCAAACACCACCACATGCTTGAAACCACATGCTGTCACTTGCACTGCACCCAATAGAAGGCAGCTCAAAAACGATTTGAAGAAGTGTGGGAAATAGTTCAAGACTTAGAACCTGGCAGTCTTTGTTGCTCTCATACACAACAAGGGCTTAAATGGAATAGCAGTAGTTGAAAGTAACTGTGGGCAACCAAGAAGCAACAAGCAAAGAATTATTTGAATCGTACTTTTTTTTTTTGAAAATGTCATTATTGTTATTTCCCATGTTTCATTAATATTGAGTGGAAAATATAAAACTTCCAAAATGAATGCCAGCATTGTAAGTATTGTAACAAACTTAGCTAGCAGCAGTGAGCTTACACATTGTGGCATGAACGGGTTTTTTAGATTTTGGATTTAACTTTCACAAAAAGGTTGAGCAGCTAGCTTACAATGTTATGGGAATTTTAAAAAGAAACCTCAATCGATTCAAGCAAACTACAATATTTTCAGTACAATTATATGTATAAAAATAAAGATGCATCGGCTTCAGTTGAAATATTTGTATATCTTATTATGCTTGCATTTAAGCAACAAGTCGATAATATAGTTTTTTTAGAGGCTCGTTCAATTCCTGTCTAAATTCTTAAATACATTAATTTAATCATAAATAATGTATTTCGTTTTCAATTTAATAGTTCAAATTAAAGAATTATCCAATTTCTCTACTATTTTCTATTCTTTGTTTGCATATATTTTAAACGAGCAGCTTTACCACATCTTTCGAATTTGTGCCATTTATTTAAATTCTGTCGCATGGACAAGCATTAAGCAATTTTATTTATTTACTTCCCATAAACAAGGGCAGCGGAGTATTGCTAGGCTTAAATGTCACTGGGTATATTTTATGGCTACTTTAGAGCATTGTTAAACCCTTTAAGAGGCATTTGCAAAAAGATATATTTCAGTTTGTAGGACAAACAAAACTAATTTCATATGTAAATACCAAGTGAAAAGGGTTGCAATTGTGAATTGTGTGAAAAGCTAAAAAATTATTATTCAATGTGTGCCTTTTGGTGTTTGTTTGCTTGTTTCGTATACAAAATAGTTATAAATTCTAAATGCAACTATTTAATAAGCATCAAAAGAGCAGCCATAAATAATCCATGAAACATTTACAACTTTACTCCAATAAAATTGTAAGTCCTGGTCTAGGTTCAAGTTAAAGCTTTTAATTGCTTTGTTTTGTTTTGTTATTTATTTTTTTTTGTTAAATGTTTTTTATTTGGGGTGACAATGTACAACACATGGCTAAATGTATGTATGTATATATACTTATATGTATGTGCAGTCCAGAAATGTAAAAACAAAGCCCAAGCGGAAGTCTCAGTGGCTGGTCCACTGTCTGTTCAAGTGAGCTAGCAACAACAAACAACAAGCAACAACAACAAGATGTTTTGTAATGCTCTCGTGCCTCAACTCTGCACCATACACACATTTTGGATGATGTACAGTACAATGCATCAGGCAGCAAGTCGCATCCTCCTCAAGCCTACTGCAGCAGACATAGTATTTGTTGTTGTTATGAATACGATGCGACTCGTTTGAATGAAGGGGAGATAGAGTGGCAGGGGGAGGTTAAGCTGCTAGCGCCGGCTGAGCCATACAACTTATTTATGTTGGCAGCGTTGCGGCAAGTCCGTTCGTTCCTCTACACTGTCTGTCCACTGTGGTCCGGTTTGTCTCACTGATTTGCATCTTTTGTGCATGCCTACTTACACATACATGCACACATGCATACATTCTGTTGCGTTCTGGTGCGCATGCACTTGCACCCACACACACACAAACACCCAATAACACACATACTTACTCTCTCATACATATGAATGCGGCAATTATTGCACTTATAAAATTTTGCTGCCGTCTCTCTGCGTTTTGTATCTCTTTGTACTTCTTCTGCTACTTTTTTTTGTTGCATTTTTGGCAGTTTGTGGGTTTTTTTTTGGCAATCCTTGTTGGCTTGCCAAACCACCCACAAGCACACTAGCAATTATCGTGGATTGTAGCAGCATTCCTCCTATGCTTCTTACTCTTCCCCTCCCCTGTGAGCCATCGCACTTTGCGGCTGTTGCTGCGGCTACTCTTTTGGGGGTGGGTCATAATTTCTGAAATGTTTTGACTTGCACTCGCCCTTTATGCTGATTTACTGGCTGTTGCGGTCTTGTGACAAATCTGTTTTGCTCACTTGATGTGATTCCCTCTCCTCTCTATCTCTTGCTTCTGCTGCTGCTGGTGTGTGGCTTAAAGTTTTATTTCAAGCAATTTAGTTTTGTATTTATTCGTGCTGCGCTTTAGCACATTTGCTTTTATTTTTTGTTTGGCCTAGTCATTAGGCATAAATCAGTCGGCATATGTACTATGTTTGTATGTTTGGTTGAGTGCAAAACTCATTAAATCACGCGTGTGGGCGTGGTTAAGATTTAAAGGGCGTGCCACGCATAGCTTAGCCAGATTACGGCCCCTTAGGCCCAACATGGCCTTTTAATGGGCATCATTGTAAAGAATGGCTTGCCAGACAATACTATAAACTTATAAATAGTAAATCAGATAGTAAAGTTCACTGAGCTAACAGCACTTAAGTTAAATTCAATTTGCGCCTGAAACGCCAAGCTTTAGGCTCATTATAATTGTGGTCTAAACACAAAACGCTGAGAAACAATAATAAAAAGCGACCTAATTGCCTTGCTTCGTCGGTCATTTGCTAATTTATTGTCTTGTGCAGAGGCTGATGAAGACAAAAAAAATTAAATAAAAACCTGTGCCTGGGGACCATCACGTAGCCAAGTACCAAGTCCCAGGTCCCAGGCTCAAGGTCGTTAAAGTAGTTTGCCGTGCCAATAATAAATTTATGATTTTCCTTTTTTCTTTATTTTTTTTCTTGTTGTTGCACATTTTGCTGACTGGCGGAGAGTACTGAAAGAAGTTATAAAAGTTGACTATGCGCTGCAGGCAGTAGGGTGTTAATTCAACTAAATTGCTCTCGGGTAATTGTGCGTGTGTGTGTCTGTCTCTGAAGTTGTGGCTGTTGTTGTTGCAATGTTGCCCTTCTTTCTCTTGCAATGTGTCTCATTTGTGAAACGAGCAAGGAGCATGCAATTTAGCCAACAACCTGCTCTAACAGGACAAATCATAGCTTTGGGCATCATTTTGTGTCTATGCCAAGTAGAGATGCCTAAGTAATTGTATGCTTAGTGGAACTTGGATGGTTCGAGGGTGAGTGATTGGCGGGGTTAGGTATTGATGTTGCTGCTGGCCCACCATAAGCCTTAGTGGTTGCGCCCTGTTGTCATAATTGTGGTTATAGTAGGTCTGAAATGCAGCTAAAACTCGAGCTTCTTCTTCCCGCTTTAACTCAATGCTGCTGTTGCTGTTTATGCACTTTTAACTACCAAGTATTTACACATCGTTAACTTTGAATTACCTTAACATAAAATGTATTGAGTGGTGCTGTTGCTGCTTCTGTTCGAAACTTTTCGCTTCGTCCTTAAACGTTCGTCACATTTGAAGGACGAGTTGAGCAAGTGGAATGGCCAATGCTTGGGACTTAAGCTTTAATCCGCCCCCGCTCTCTTTTGCTGTTGGTCTTTTCCCTTCATTCTTGGCATGCCACTTTTGTTATGAATAACCGCAAAAATTTTATGAGCCATGCCCTTGCATATTCTTAGCCAATTTAAACTGCTTTTAAATCCCATAGTTTGGCATTGATGTCTTTTATATGATTTCATTTTTTCACTCAACTTTATTATTATGTTGCTTGCCTTTTTGTCACACATACATACATATATATTAAACAAATATCTATATACATATTTGTACAGACACACACCCATACATACATATATATTTTTTAATAACATTCCTCTCTGTGTGTGGCTCTTTCGGATTTTTCTTTGTGTGTGTGTGTATACATTGAAAATTGCGGCATCTGCGGCCTGTTGTTCCGGCTGTTGCCATCGTTGCCGTTGCCCGCTGCCCACTGCCCGTTGCCATTCCGGCTGTTCTGTCGTTCCGGCTGTTGATTCACTAGTTACATACTCGAATGTGCGTTTTATTATGTCAACATTGGGTCATTGTTCATGTGATTCTGGTCATATCATATCGTTTTTCAGCTGTTTTTATTACTGCTTTCATTTCGTTTTACGTATTTCGTTTTACGTTTCGTTTTGTTTTGGTTTTTAAGTCTCATTTTTTTGGGGGCTATTGGCTTTGATATATTTATTATGCTGACCATAAGCTTGGTGTAATAAATTTTTGCGAAATTTTAACTGTTAATTGGCATTATCATGGTGAAATGCTCTCTCTCTATAATGCTATTGCAAATGTTTCAATTGTTTACAAATACATTTTAACTATAAGCTAAGCCTTTTTTGTTTCAACAGGAATTT
This sequence comes from Scaptomyza graminum, assembly GCA_018901835.1. Classification (NCBI taxonomy): domain Eukaryota; kingdom Metazoa; phylum Arthropoda; class Insecta; order Diptera; family Drosophilidae; genus Scaptomyza; species Scaptomyza graminum. The sequence continues at coordinate 2,133,304 of JAEIFL010000290.1, forward strand.
CAGGTTTGTTTTATTTAAATACAGTTTTTGCAATTTCCTTAATCGAATGCCAGTTCAAAAATCACATCAGGGATCAAATCCCAGCACTTGTTTTGCATTTATAGTTGGTTATAAGTTTTTATTTAGAGCCATCATGCCGGAAATTACATCGAGGTAAAGACAATGCCCCAAGAGTTGTTGCTGTTTCGAGTCACATCAATTGACACGAGGCACAATGGGAAGACAGTTCAACTTTATCTGTCTGCCACAACCATTGCCTACAAAGTAACTAACGCCCATTTGTGCAAAGCTTGTCAAATGGCAGAGCCATCAGACTCTTCTCTCTCTCTCTCTCTCTCTCTCTCTCTTTCTCTCTCTCAGAAAGGTAGTCAAATGTAAAAAGAAGAAAATAACTTAAATGTCATGCTTACATTTCAGAAAACAAATCTGCCACTCGTTGTACTATGTAATAGATTAAAGTCTCCTTAGATATATGAGCTGAATTGAACTGGCTCGGACTTAAACTCAGGGAACTGGCTGCTGCTGCCAGCTGGCAGACAATGTCACAGCTCTGGCCAACAGTAGGGACTACAACAAATGTCCGCCCAAATGAAATTGAAGAAAATTGCATTTGCACGAGAGACAATTTCGAAACAATTGCAAAACTGTTTGACATGCTACCTGTGATGCTGCCAAACAGTTTAGCAGGTAATGCCTTATATCGATATCGGTCTATGTTCCACGTCCAGGGACACATACACACAGACAGAGTAGGACACTTTGTTGGAGGTAGAAAAGAGTAAAAGAGTCACCGGTCGTGTTTGGCAGGCAGTTGATGCAGTTAGTTGACTATTGACTGCCGGGCAAAACGACTTCCAAACTCTCCAGATATCGCGTCACTTGCAGGCTTCATTCCCTACCAAAACATATAGAAAGCGAGCGAGCAAGAGAGAGAGAGAGGGATTGCATTGAGTTTTTGGCACATTTTAGCCATTAAGCCTACCGTTAGTAAGCCGGGATTCCATTGCCAATAGCATCACTATCCAAACGATAGAAATTGCCATGCCGTTGCAAGCGTAGAGAGGCTATAATTTTGTTAAAGACAAACGTTGCCAATGTCTGCAAAATGGAACATGCTGCCAGCCAATGGGCCAATATGCCGGAGGCCCAGTCAATGCCAATGCACTTTTTGGGCAAATGCCTGAAATTGGCATGTGTACACACACACGCTCGCACATACACAGTCATATTGGCCAGAGAAAATGTGCTGCGAAAGCTGCTTAAATAGGCCTAGGTTTTTCTCTCTGCCAAGTCAACTGCATAATTACTTAATTTACTCCCTGAGTTGGTTGATATTGGGCCATAGTCATAAGTTGGCCAGTTGTATTGCTAGTTACAGTTAAGCCAAACTATTAGAGCATGCTTGTAACTATGCTCTCACTCATTTTCTCTCTCTTTCTGTCTCTGTCTCTCCGTCTCTCCCTTGGGGTATTGTGCAATAGTAAAACGGGTTGTCTTTTCAGTGTCGCATTTGGTGCGACAATTTCGTAGATTTCCCCAAACGTTCACAGTCCGAAGACTCTCTATGTGAAAAAAACAAAACTGTAAATTTGCACAATGACAAGACGTGGTCCAGGGCACGTAACAAATGAATCGGCAAACATTGACAGACTAACACCCAGATTGGTTCAAACAATAACAATACCAACACCAGCGACAACAACAACTTGGACTTCAGTCGACTTTTTTGGGCTAGCCAAATTGTCAGGCATGTCTCGGAAGAACTTAAGACCAAATCGAATTGATGGGCACGTGTTCAGTATGTGCTCAGAGTTCACACAGTTTCACACTTCGCACTTCACCCAGGATATGTTGTGTGCCTTTTTTAATTTTTTCTGTATTTTTTTTTTTGTTGCTGTCAAGTCGCTGTTTTCGTTATTAGATAAGGGACGAGCCAATGGACAAACCTTTTCTGGGTTATTTCTTGGCTGACGGCTTGGCCTACACCTGTTGCCAATTGTAGCGGATATCTGTTGATGCCGCCTCTAAAGCAGTTCATGTTTATGGCTTTGCCTTTGACTTGGGTTTCCGCCTATTGAGGGTCTCTGAGGAAGACGTAGTGTCCAGGATTGCTTGGCTTTTTATTTATTTTAAATAAATTTTACACGAAAGCTTTTATGTAAATTTTATGGTAATTTGCTAGCCATGTTGCCAAGCTACCACTTGCTACTTGCTACTTGTTGTTGCCCCACACTCGTAGTAATAGGTCTTCTGGACCTTGCCGACAAGTGGCTTGAGCACCGTTCACATAACGACAAAAGCACACACTTACATATACATACATACGCATTTGTATGTATGTAAATGTGTAGCAGCTGCAAAAAACGGTAACAAAAGCAAACAATTCTGCTGATTCATGGATGGAGAATTCTTTGAGAAACCGCAAAAATATTATGTTTTGTTTTTTGCCTCATTGTGTTCAGCTTCTGGGGTGTGGCCGATAAAGTCAACAACTTGACTTTCTCTAAAATGCTTGCTTGCTGTTGAGCTACAGCTGGAAAAGATACAAACTTTAGATACATAGAGACATAGCTAATGGCGCTAACTGCCTAATCGATTACAACAGTCGACAATCGCGTGCCAGCTGCTTACATTTTGTAGAGTTCAAGTTGAAGTTTAATTGAATAATGCGACAAACGCTTTTGGTAATTTTGTTGATGTTGCATTTGTCAAGGAACCATTAAAAACAATAGCATTGAACAGTGCCTGTTTGTTGGTATTTGCACAGCAATTTGTTTGTCTGTTTGTTTGCATGTTTGTTTGTTTCCGTGCCATGCATGCCTCGTTACACACTTTTTCCTTCCACTCTAAATGAAATTGCAACAAAAGTTCTGAATGCCTCTCTATACAAATATTTAAATTGTTTATTTGTCCAAATTTGTTTGTAAATTACCCCATCAAGTGCGAATGCGAGTGCTTTGAATTTGAGATATGGAGAAAGCCTTTAACAACACTCTCTCAACTGATTGACGAGGCATGCAAAATGTTTGTGGAATGCTTGACACCAATATGTTATGTGAATATATCTTGATATCTGTCTTTGTTTTTTGATTGATTGAGCCGTTCTGAGCTGAGCTAATTAAAGCACAGCTATGATTCAATATCGGCGTCGCCTTCGCAAACAATAACAAAGAACTTTTGATCTGTGTTTTTTTTTTGCAATTTTTATATGTCTTGCCGCTCTTGACGCACAGCTGGCTTTGTTCAAATACTAATTTGCATAGAACACAAATATATGCAAATGTTAACCAATAGACCCAATTGATAAACAAGACCACTGCTCTGCCCACTTGAATGACACAAATCATGTTTACACATGAGCAACAGCAGCAGCGGTAGCAAAGCTTGGGTCCGAAAGCAGACAAAAATGTATATACAGCAAGTGCTGCTCAATCTATCCTGTGCTACTTGTGCTTATTGGCAGATAATTGACATATAAAATTAGCATAATTTTTGGACCAGCCAAGTGACAAGTGAGCAGTTAAGGCCCAAAGCAAAACGAGCTGTTGATAGCCATCAGAATTCGTAATGACCAAATAGCACAAAAATCATTTCACTTTTTTTCTCGCTTTTTATTTTTTTTTTCATATTTATTTTGTGAGTTGGGCACATAATATTAAAATATAATATGTGTTGCTGTTGTTGTGTGGAATTTAAATTAATAAATTACGGCCTGTCTGGCTGGGCCCAGAATTTTTTTTTCGTATTTTACACATACATTTATGTATGTGCATATACGTATTATGCTGTTGGTGTTCTGTTTTTATATATTTTGTATTTGCGTTTGATGCATATCTATGCAAATTAACAGGACGGCATAAAAGAAAGTAAAGAAAGTGCTTTAATTAATGTATGTGAATTTATATCATATTGTCGCTTTATAATGTGTGTCTGTACACACGCTGCGTATGCGTAACATATTACGTACTAAATGCTCTAATTAAAGACTGGAACAGCTCAAATATCTCAATTCCCTGCGTACCGATGCTTATTAATTTAATAATGCTTGAAAGTCGTGGGCGTCCCATCCGTAGGGAAAGGTGTCGCCAGCGATCCCAAAACTCAAATTAAACAGATGAAGCTCATAAACATAAATCTACTGTGAAAGCAGACAGGTGGGAAGGGGGGGGGGAAGGTAAGTTAAGTTCACCTGTGTGCGTCTTAACGCCTCGGCGAGATTAAATTGTCAGAGAGAGAGAGAGAGAGAGAGAACCAGACAAAAGGATAACGCGTTCGCGTACATTTGGAAATCGTTCAGTATGGGGTGGTGGAGGATAAGTACGTTCAATGTACGCCCAAGGCCATGACATGCCACGCCCCACATTGAGTGATTTATGGGCGGCACCTGAGTGGCGGTGCTACCTAGACTAGCTAGACTCGTTCTCGAGTACAGTCGAGTGCATACATAAATCGGCGCAAATGTCAAACGAGATGTCAACATTGTCGCCGCCGCCGATGAGAAGCTGCTGCTCCGACTGCTGTCAATGTTGTCCTGCGACAAACAATTTAATTTATGAAAATCGCTGCAAAACTAAAGCAGAATTCCAAGCAAATTGACATAGCGAACAGCGACAACAGCAAAAAGGAATCTGAATTACAAGAAAATGACGAACGGACGTTCAATGGAATGAGGAATGGGGGCAAAAACAGAAAATACAATAAAAGTTTTCAACAATGTTGGCGGCGCATGAATCCTTCGATTGAAGTGCACGAATATATAAATATATATAGTATGTATATATATATATATTTTTTTGTCGTTCTTACTTTTGACACTTGAGTGCGCAGTTTTTGTTGTTGCTACTGGTTGGGCAGTTTGCGCAACAAATTAAATTTAAATTTCTTGATTGTCTAGTCGAGTGGCAGCCCAAAGTTGTAGAGCACAGCAGAGCATTGAGTTCTTTCTGTTCAGATCCCTTAGCGATTTGCGCATGATAATAATTTGAACGACGTGCCCAGAATTGTTGACTGGACACTGGCTGCTATTGCCGATGATGACGGCTCTCTCTCTTTACTGGTTAAAAATCGTTGGCAACAACGGCAAAGTGTCGAGCGAGCTAAGTGACTGATGGACTTTTGGCCATTGTGACATGGCCCATACTCAATCCGACCGACCTTCCCCCCACCACTATTTCGAATGGTTGTTATCTCTGCGTTGGCTGTCAGCGCGAGCACAGAGCAGCAATCCATGCTGTTAAATGGAGCAAAAAGTGTTGCTCCGAACAATGGTGTCAATTAAACATTACATTGTTGTTTCCACTATGATGGACTAAGGGATGCAGATGGCCGGTCAAAGCTGCGGAACTTTAACTTCAGATGCGTGCCTGGTTTTTTTTTACTTTCTTTGCCGATACATTTTGTTGTTGCTTTTTACTGTTACCAAATTGACTCTAAGTTGTGCGTGTCTTGGGCTGCTCAACAATAAAAGTCTATTAAAGCGCTGTAGTTTAATAGCTTTGTTTGGCTCATTCAGCAACACATTTTAACTTTGAGGTTTATCTCTCTCTCACTCTCGCTCTCCCTCTCTCTTTTTTACACTTTATCTTTGTCTGTAGCTGTTTTGATTGAGCTCCAGCCCTTTCGGTTTTTACAACGTAGCAACGACCGCTTGCTGGCTCCTACTTTTTTATGGCCAAAGAAGTCCGCGTTGATGAAGGTTTCAGGAGTGACATAAAATGAGATAAATGCCGCTCGCTGCTGCGTTTAGATGAAGGGCACACACACTCTTTTGGTATACGCACACTGAATTCTATCTTTAAGTGGCATCCAGAAGGTTTGCCTCGTTTTCATTTCGTTTCAGTTTAGTTCAGTTTAGTTCAGTTCAGTTAATGTACCGAGTGCTTAAGTCTGCCTCTGTGTGTTTTTTTTTATTTTTTTATTTAGGGTGGCACTTAAAATACCATTTGGTTACAAATTTCGAAAAAAGCTCGCACACTACTAAATCAGTTAAGCAAACGTTGCAAGCTCTTGAGAGGAACTCAAACAGCGAAAAATTAAGTTGAAGTGTAATTTTTAACGGTTTTAAGTGTTATTTGAAGAACAGAAAAAGACGAAAACATTTTTATGTGAACGTTTTATTATATTGCGTCATATTTGTTGTTAATTAATCGTCACTTACCGTTTTAGGTAAAGTTCAATCTTTATTTAAAAATGTAGTTAATTTAAAATGTTTTCAAATTTATCAACACAGTTTTTGAACAAAAAATTTCAACGCAGTTTTTTCACTTTGCACATAAACATATATTTTTTGCACTATATTTGCCGATCAGTTAATGTTATTTTTGAAGTTCACTGTTCACGTATGAAGCATATCCTGCCGCAGGATAGAAATCAATAGCGTACAAATCCAGGGAGCTCAACTGGAAGAACGGCGCACGCGTGACCGAGACGAGAAGTTTTGCTGAATGGTTAGCAGGGCCAGGTTCTTTTATACCCTCGTGTCCCGCTCGCAGCTCGCCAAATCAGACGGCGCAAAATTTCTTTTGGCCTCTTCAAACCGAAGCTTAATGATAATGATGTTCTGGTAGCGACGTCAACAGCGCGAAGCGACCGCGACTGCGCGGCTACCTTTGCTGCTGCTGCTGCTGTTTCTGGACTAAGACGCTAGCAAATTTCGCGGTTCTTAATTCACTTTTTTGCGCAAGCAGCCCTGCGTCGCTGTCGACGTCAACGTTGCAGCGTCTGGCATAAATTGTAATGGAGCTTCTTACTGCTTTCAAAGAGGAGATTCTCAAGACGCTGACGTCGCTGCTGGCGTCGCCGTCGACGACGATGGCTTGGCAAATTGTGTTTGTGCTTTTGCCAAAGCTGCCTGCGACTCTCTCTCTTCGATTCTGGTTTCTGCACGCCAAAAGCGGAGCAAAAAGTTCTTCGCTGCTTCTTGTTGGTCAGCGTCGGTCGTCTTTTTTGGCGCTGTCTTTTCTTTGCGTTTGTTGATTGGTCAACAAGCAGCAGCAAAAGCAGAGAAATCAAGTGCTTCGACTGCTCTGTCTCTGGGCCGGGGTTGCCCTCAGCTGTTTGTTTTGTTTTGCGCCGATTTTGTTGTTACTCATTTCGCGTTTGGCTTTTGTTTTGTTCGCTGTTTTGTTTGATTTATGGAGGAAAATATTATGATTGTTTGTGTTATTGTGAGTTTCGGCGCTCATTACATATAGCTCAGCTCTGGCAAATGCAACATGTGATTCATTTGGCTCTACTTAAATGAACATAAACATTCTCTGGCTAAAAATCACTCACGTCTAAATTGAGTATCAGTTCATTGACCCAAGCTCGAGGGAAAATGCCAATTTTGTCACATCGTCGACGAACGTGCAACGATTTGAGTCAAATTGAAATCCTCCCCAGGAGTTGCACATAAAGATAAAATAAAATAGAATCTTTGCGAAATTAATTCAAAGTGCGTTGTGGTGAAAGCCTTGACAAGCACTTTTATGTATTTTTTGAGCCTTCGCCACTTTATCAAACAACTTCGCTTTGGGGATGGATGAATACATATAAAATTTAAATTCTCTTTTATCCGTGCACAGAGATTTTGGCGTGATTTCGTTTTCCCAAAAGTCTAGCAATGTCATAAACGCCCAGGAAATTTCAATATTGCTGTCACCATATATACTAGATATCCCGAAACGAGTGGGCGTATCTTTAACTGTGCAACGAGCTGTCTGTGTATCTTTGAGTATCTGTATCTTCGTATCTGTATCTCAAGTTTCAGCGTATGCACAGGCACAGGTGCCGGCTGTGACCGATTCTTCCTTGCTTGGCTGATGTTGTTGTTGTTGCTGGTGTCGTTTTGGCTCTTTACGCGCGAACGTGATTTGCATTTGTAAGTAGTCAGGACAGTAAGCCGAGCAAGTGTGTGAGTGTATGAGCGTGTCTCCGATACACAAATGCTAAAATAATAAATTGTTTCGAATTATTGGCACTTTGGCACTGATCAAATAAATGTGTCTTGGTAATAACAATAATAATGCGACAACGATAACGGCAACAACAACAGCAACAACGCCACTAACACTTTGGGGCAATACTTCAACTTCGACACCAACTCTGTCCTGGTTCACGTCTGTCTGCCCCCCATAAAAATATTATTATGTTTTTCAATAATCACAAGCATTAAATTATCATAATGCGCACATTTTCAATATTGCCACGCCTCGACACGCCAAGCATTTTGCAGTTTCCATTCTAATATTTAGCTTGACAGCAAGGCGTCAGCACAGATTTTCCATTAAGTCTTTGTTGATTTTTATTTTTTCCTAAATCGATGGAGCTGGGGTCGAAATGATTTTTTTGATTTTATTTTATTTATATTATTTTGCCAGACCGTTATATGTCTGCAAAATAATTTGGTCAAATATCTGTTGGCATTACCGTTAGTAATTTGATTGTCTTACAATAATAAAAATATTGTTAAGGATTTGCATATAAAATGTAACTGTAATGGTTAAGTTGACTTTGTCCTGTCGAAAATTTTTTTTTTTTGGGATGACTGTTTTATGTTTTAAGTTAACAAATTATTGTGTTTGTGCTAATTGCATTAATTGACTTATTTTTAAATGCTCAGAAGTCGTTTCCTGGTTGAACTTTTTTTCCTTTCTGTAAACATTATTTATATTGTTTAAGCCAAAGATGCCAGCTAAGTGACTAAATGATTTTCACACATTCAATCGGCCAAAGTCCGGAGCATCTTATAACAATAAATTTGCGGCCTAAACTGGAAAGAAAGGGGTAAAAAATCGAAGAAACCCCATTTGCCGAACCAATAAACATGGATTTTTTAAGGCCAGAACAATTACATAAAATAAAATTACGAATGTGCGTTCCGTTTCTAAGAAGACAAGACAAGACTTTGTAATTTACAAGTGCCACAGCCTCCACATGAGTCATGACTTTTGGCTTTCTCAAAACTCAGATTGGAATACCCAAAAAAACAGTCAACATGTTTATTCATTACAGTTAAAAATACATACTCTCTCTGGTTGGCGAATATAATAATAAAACTTATTCTAGATACAGTTAAGTAAATTTTGATGTTTGTCTCGTCTGAAGTTCACTTGAAGGCTGCTAAGATAAGCAAATCAAGAGAAATTCTTGCAAAAAGACACTTAACGTTAAAGAGTCCGTAAGAAAAAAACAACAACACTTAAGAGCAAGTTTCTGTTTATGGCAAGCTTTGGATCCGGGGCCTTGACCAGATTCTTGGGAGGCAACAGAATATTCGCACAGTTTTTGCCGTCAAAGCTTTCACCGTTGGGCTCTTTTGAGCATATGCTGATGAGGACAATGAAATCGACGGTGACGATGACGGCAGCTAATAGAAAGTTCTCCCGAAATTAATTATTATTGAGAAAATACCAAAAAAAAAACAAAACAAAGGCCGACAGTCAAAACCAACAGAAGCGAAAACATAAACAAAACAAAACAAAATAAAACAATCCAATCTAAATGGTGCACAAGATTGTACACATATGGTCATATAGCCATATATGTATGCGTATATGTTCGAGACAGGCCATTAAAACTAAATTCAGTGCAAAAAACTCGCATCCAGTTGCGGACGAACGTTGAATTTTTATAAACTTGTCGCACACTCTGCTCTCTCATATTGGTGTTGTAATTTGTTGTTATTGTTTATTTACGCACACCCTGCCCAAATTTTGTGCTACTGACCGACAATTTGCTGCTGTCTTTGCAGTCAAGCTAACTTCGATGTATTCAGCACGTACAAATCTATGAAATACAATTGAGCCAACTGCAAAAGCAGCAGCAGCATTTTGCTTATTGTTTTCAAGTACAATTATGTCCAAGTGTTTGGGTACATATGCTTAAGTATCTGCGCTTTGATTCTTGAACTTGAAGCAGCATCAACTGCAAAACCGGTTAGCTGAGCGAAAAACAAACGGGCGTTGTAATTAAATCTAAACTGATTTAACTGCTTCGTTTTCAGATACCGGCCCAAAAGTGGTCTCGTAGATTATGTCATTAAGATTGGAAAGCTTTTACAAAATGTATACAATCACGAACAATGAAAAGGTTTTCTGATATTTCATTTATTTAATTTATACTTCAGCATAATTATATTACATTTGAAAAGGGTTCGTTGACACCAAGTGAATAGAGCATAGTTAGATTTGTAAGCGAAATGTGTTCGAATTTTATTTATTTGTAATTATGTACATTAACATTCTAATGCTCGTTCTCTTTTACGAGTTTTAAGCGAAAGAACATTTACAGTTCGTTATATCGCTGATTTGGCCCAATTAGACAATATTCTAATGCCTAAAACTCAGCTTTGTGCTAATTTGAACTCTTATAAATCAGACTTAGAGAGTCAAAGCACACGACCTGGCCAAGTCGTGGCAGTCCGATTTTTATCACAGTCAGCTCATAGCGTTGACAGCTTCCAAGAAGCGCCGCTTGCTTAGCTAAACTATGCCGCTCCATATCCAACTTGGAGATGGCTTCGCTACGATAAGGAATCAAAAAACTTTCGAATGCTATGCCTGGCCAGAGGTGTGTCTATGTGTGAGTGGGTTTGCGTATCATGTGGACTGTATGCATACACTGAATTTAAGAAGATATAAATTGAAAAGTTGTTTACACAGCAAATTTGTGCTGAGGCTTTACTTAGGCAGTACGCTCTTCGTACTGGCTCGTGGTATAATTAATAAGCATAAAAAATTATTAGATATTTATGCTAATTGTGTGGAGCAGGTGATTTCTTCATTTAACAAGGGATCAGATTGTTTGTTTGCTTTGCTCTCATTAATTTATGCACCATAAAATTTGCATTTAAGGCGAGTCTGCTACTGCAGATGTTGTTGCTTACTTTTACTTTTCGATGAGTTATTCGAAGCTATCGTAGATGCAAAATTTTAATATATGTACATAGCTTTTATGATTTTGTTCATGGGTTCATGCGAATTATGTGGCTGCTACAAATTGAAAATGAGCTATGTTGGCAACTTAAAGTTTTATATTTTTGTAAATACATGTAAGTAGGAGGCGAAGACTCATACACAGTGTCTACTTAAAGCAAAATTACTGTAATTTGAGCAACATAATCATGGCGTTTGCTCATGTTAAGATCTATATATAGACACAAAAGGACGCTAAAATACCAATTATAATGGTTGCTGTTGTGCCTTGTGCCTGTTTTTTGTTTGTTGTTGTCTGTTCGAAACCAAGTTACAGATCCACCAAGCGCATTAGCTGTGTGCTGCAGCCTGTGATGACCAAACGTACGAATGATGACGAGAAGGAATGCCAAAGGACAATTAGCGTTGACCAAGCTGTTGATGGGCCAGTCGGATGCACAAGCATACAGACACAGAGACAGACATACATATATATATATAAAGAAGGCCAAGAGCTAAGCGTTTGGTTTAAGATCAAAGACCATAAAAGGCGCAGTTGGAGCAACAGTTGTAGCTAAATTTAGACAACTCGTCCAACAGTAGGCAATGTCCAATGTTGAGAACAGGCAAAAAGGAAACTTTTGAAGTAGTCATAGATTGTCATACTTAGCTTCGGACTGTTGAGTTTCCACTTAGGACTGGTCAGCACTGAACTGGTTGAGAAGAGGGACTCGAGACAAGTGTTTGTGGCATTTCCGCACTGTGGGCTAACTGAATTAGCCAAGTTGCAGCACCAGCACCAGCAGCAGTAACAGCAGCGTCTCCTATAATTAGATGAAATCATTACGATTTCATTTGCCTGTGCATTTTCGATTTCATTATATTGTATTTTACGACACGATGCCCGACGGCTTAAGATTCACTTTTATGGCTGCGAATCAAAATATTTCGCCGATGAATTAAATGCTTGTAAAATGCCATTTCAAAGCAAAGAACACATCTTAGATATGCGCGTTGGAAATTCTTGAGTTTTGCGTAGATTAACCATAAAATTTGAGAATGCTGCACATTAAATTTATATGTTATGTAGCCATCTCGAAAGGCTTTTGTAGGATTCAGTGTGGGGTATGATTATTGTTGTTGTTTATGACAGGTTATTACCAGTTGATTGGTGGCTTTTAAAAAATGTTATTTTAAGTGTTGCATTTATGCGCAATTTTTTATGTCTTAATGTCGCTCGCATGGCCTGATACAAATGGCTTTAACAAAAAACAAATAAAACACGTTAAAAAAAAAGATATTAATTAATATATTTTGTATGCATCAGAGTCAAAATGTAAAGTTAATTGTAATGATTACATTCACTTTGTCGTATAAAGAGTAATTGTGCATATGACATTACCAGAACTTCATATAAACTGCGCCAATGAGCTTCTAATGTACTTCATATCTGGGGTAATAGATGTAAGCACATTAGCTACATGACTGAAATGACCTAGCCTCACATCGTACGTCGTACATTTATGCAAATGTGTGGCACTCAACCCTTTTTTTTTTTTGTCATGTTGTGTGTGCGAGCGAAAATCGCGTGAACTGGGCAATTTTTGCATGAGGCAAATTATTACTTAATTAGCTTTTTCCACTTTAAAATGTCTACGTGGATTGCGTGTTTAAGCCTGTTGAGGTAACATTTTTTTACAAATGCTCACTGAGCTAAGCGTAGAGGAGGAGGGGGAGAAGGAGGAGTATGTTTATTTTTTTGTAATTTATTAAATTAAATCATAATAAATGCGACGTGCCCACAAATGCCCGACCATAAATAGAAATTATGACACATTTCGTGTGGACACGGAAGCCATCTACAGTTTAGGGGCTGGCTTATTAATTAGGGCAAATGCGTGCGGTGGCCGATTGTGGTCAGAAACATACAGAAAACATACACGGAACTAATTCACATACTCACATTTCTTTATATATCTATTTACTCATAAGCTCAAACATTACGTGTGCGCTAATGTGCGCCAGTTTATTTTAAATATATTGTATAATATTTTTTGATAATTATGTGCATGTCGATGTCCACGACACGCATACGCAGCGTTGTCTTCCCATTTTGGGCACTTAAATTTAATATTATTCATTGTCCTGACCACCCTTACACACGGATACAAATACCGGCAGATACATCCACACTCATTTAAATATATTTCATTTCATTAAAAATCATATCATTTGCTCTTATTGTTGTTGTTGTTGTTGTGTGCTTCTCTGTCTCTGTTTGCTTATTGCTTGTCGTATTTTAATTATATTTTTTACTCATTAGCTTTTCTCAACTCAGCTCATTTGCCATGCTCTTTGAACTGTGAACACTCTCGTCATTTTCATTTATACTTATGCTGTAAGAAGTAAAAGGTAAATATGTCAATTCTCCTTATGGGAACAATGCGGCGAGACTGTTTAACAATTTATATCAGAATGACATTTATTTGTTTTCCTTTAAAATATACTTAGGAGTATTATTTGTACATCCTTAACTAATCTTCACGACTATGACAAATGAAAGAGTTCTAACTATGTTAATTTCAAGTAGACTTTGATTAATTAACAAATGTATTAGACAACTGTCAGAGGGCATGAGAGTGTCGGTGTATGCCAAATGTAAGAAAGTCTTTGTCAGTTTTATTTTAATTTAATGACATCATTTTCAACGGACATGCGACAGTTATAAACAGAAAATATACGCCCGCCCACCCGTTGATAATGTTGTCATTTATATATTTTCCCAACTACAACAGTTTTATTATTGTTGTCATTATTCATTATCCTTAACTGTTTCTCTCGGTGCTCAGGGCGATGTTCTCTGTGCAAACAGACTGCTATTGGATGCCCCCTTAAAATGCTTCGAATACTTTTGCAGTCCCTTAAATGTTAATGTACGCGAGTACGTCTGCGGTTGTGTAAAAAGTTTGTGGCTGTGTGGAAATGAAATGATTTCAAGAGACCGGCATATTAAGTGAGCCATTACCATTAGTTATGACCGTATAAGCGTGCCATGCCCTTTTTATTTTCGCATGGATCCGGTGATAGCTTAGCTGATGATGAAATTATGCTGCAACCATAATAATTGTTCAGGGTTGGTTTTCACTTTGTATGAAATATCTTTGTAGTTCATATTATGGCTTTAATGTTTTAGTTTAATAAAAATAATATGTTTATGATTAATATATTTCTCAAATTGAATTATTCTTAAGGATTGTCTTGGGTTGGGTATTTTATATGTTTATGTATTTTCTAAGAATGTTTATTAATGCATTCACACTGCTTGTTCAAATATCTCCACAGCTCAAAGACATACAAATATTTGAGCAAAATTATTTGCACAACTGAATAAATGCAATAGTCACAAGTATTTGGATAACTCATTCACTTGAACTGCAAACAGTTATGTCAGCTTATTTGGGTCATGTGAATTAGCTTGACCACCTGCAGCTCTTTAACTGAACATCGACTCTGCATAATACTTTTGTTTTATGTCAAGAAAAGCCAGTCATCATATAAAATGCTGCTCTGTATGTTAGCACCCAAGAACATTGCCATAATTCTTCGAGCTCTTTAGGTTCACAATCAATTTGCATATTCTTATCCACTTAGGCAATGCTAATTGTGTTGGTTAATCTTTTGGCTTAATTACGATGACATTTTGGCTCTAAATATGTCACGATGCTATCGCAATCACCCGCAAAGAAAAAACACAACCAAAACAAAGGGGCATAAACAATTGAAATGCATTTTATGGAACGGTTCGTTAAACGTTGGTTTTTTTTTTTTGGAAGAGTTATGAAAATGTGCCCACGTTGTGTGTGTGTATGTATTCTCTTGCTCGTTTATCAAGTGCTAAAGTTGTTAAGCAGCATTTTAATTTTTTAACAGTTTTGCTTGGGGGTGCAGAAACAAAATATTTGTGAGGGTGTTGTGCCAAAATAAAAGCAGAGAAATGCAAAAGAAGAGCAACAACAAAAAGGCTGCTATGTGGCAAGTGAATACACCCTGTAACTGTGTGTGTGTGTGTGCATTTTGCGGCTTTTTGTTTGGGTTCGTTGCTCGGCGTTTAAGTGCAAAAATGACTGTCCTACGGGAGTCCCAGTTACAGTTGCTCCCTTTCGTTTTTGTTGTTGTATTCATTTGTATTGTTGTGATGAATGACGCTGCATTTGGTTGAGAGTTTTTGTGTCTGGATGCTACAAACAATTTACAAGACACAGAAAACATTAGCAGCAAAAGGCGGCATGAAGAAGCAACTGTAACACAAAATGACCCTAATGGATTGTGCGAGACGAGGCAGAAATTAGTTTGTTATGTCTGCGACAGACGTCAACGCAGCAGGGGGCTAAAGAGGGCAGGGGTAAAAATGGACTGCCATTATTATTACTAGGGCGTATAACCTTTGACTGTTAGCGCATTAATTCAAATCAAATTAAAGCAGGAGGACGATCCCCAGCTCACTAACAAATGTCGACCATTTAAATGAGCTATTGTCAGTTTAAAGTCGCATCTATCGGACACACACATCTGTACGGGATTTATGTGGAGCACTTTGCCCAAAGACATTTAACACCTGCAGCCCTTATAGAATCTGAGGGGGGCGATCTGATGCTCTTGTTGCGTCCAATCAGATTTTTCAACAGCAGCATCAACTAAAACGCACATCAAAATAATTTATGATGCACATCAGCAGGTAGCTAGACACTCCTGGTTGCGTGTACCTGTAGCAGCAGCACACACACACACACACACACACACACACACACCTGCACCTGCATGTCCAGCGACGCTGTCCATTTTGTGGCCATAATGCTTAGCCATAAGTTTTGCTTGGCTAAAACATAAACAAGCTAAATCAAGTCAAATGCGCTAATAAATCTTTCGAAGCGTCGACGTTGACTTGGCCAGTCATTGTTGTTGTTGTTGTACTTGTTGTCATGCAAATCAGAGCAGTGCTACCATTTTCATTTGGTTCTCTCTCCTTGCTATTAAAAACCATAACAATTTAAGTTGATTTATATAGAAATATACAGCTGCTAGCTATGAGTGAAATACCTAATTGACAATTGAGTTGATCTGCATGACCTTCTAATTGTAAAACGGTGCAGGGCTGGTGGGTGAGGGTTAAGTAGCCGCAGTTGCAGCATTCTAATTGAAATGCACACGCATAATTAAATCTCTTCCAGCAGCGGCAGCTGCGGCAGCAACAAAATCTAATTGCTGTCAGTTGTGTGTCAGCCAGTGTGGAATCGAAATCAATTTGCCACGCAGCCAACATTGCAGCAACCCAGCAAGCGAAAGCATTATAAAATTGCCACAGCTATCAGCTGAAACAAGCGTGGTCGTGAGAGTGGGGTGTGGAACTGGGAGGAGTCGCCTTCGTCGAGCTTTGTTATTCTTGGCGCTGTGGCTACGCAAGCAGCTCGTTAGCAGCAGCAGCAGCAGTGGCAGTGGCAGCGGCAACAATGCGACAGCAGCTTAAGTCATATTGACAATCTCAAAGTTGTGTAATCTGCTGGCAGCCAGAGGCAGAAGCGATGGAGAGAGGGACACAATCCGATTTGCATGGCAGGTTGCAACTTGCCTTAAGTTCTAGCTATAGGGGCAGCGATATATTTAGCCAGTATTTGCATTTAGCCGTCTTATGTCTTTAAGTATCTGGTCCCATGCCCTAATAACCGTATAACTGTCTATATATACATACATAAGTATATATATATAGATATGCACTTGAGCCTTGTGCCACTCTCAAATGGGGCTATGTTAACGTTGAGCACAAGATTGTCGTTATTCATTCTTGAAAATTTGTTTGTTTGCGTTGCGCGCAATGTTTCCGCCTTCGAAATTTTTGGTTTGTTTGTTTGCGATGCGAGAGAAGTGCTTGTGTTCTTTTTTATGATAACTGTGCTTTATTTGCATAATTTTTCAGTTAACACTTGAGCAGCGAAAACAAAAAACTGAAAAGTATCTAAAAGATGCAAGCCTTGTGTGTATATATGGATGTAATTTTGTTTTTTTGCTCTGACAAAACGCCATGCCACGCCACTCAAAACAGTTTTGAGGGTTTTGCTTGTAAAATTCTCGCACGTTCCACGCACGTTGAGCGCTCCTCATATATTCATCATTTTATTTACAATTTCACATTCGTTGACAATTTTCATGGCCTACGAAATTGCCAGCCCAATTCTTTTGTTCCCGCTTCGAGACTGGACTACTCTGAGTCTGTCTCTCTGTCAGTCTGTCCAACTGTCTGTCTGAATGGAGTAACAGCTGTCCACATGTCCATTGTTTTATGTGCACATAAAAATATTTGCTCAGTTGCTTTTGCCCTGTTAATGTTGAATGTACAGTGTACATTGTGCTTGATGTGACGAGCTTTTACCCCCGGGTCCCCCTTTCCCGCTGTAGACGTGGGTGAGAGTTGTTGCCAGGAGCCTTGGCACTCGCACATTGCATTCTGATGCCGCATCATGTCAAAAGTGGGTCAGTAAAACGCGCGAGCTACGAAATCCAAATCTGAAACCGAAACTGAAACCAAAAAAAAGTGTCACACCTGCTGTTTTACTGTCCCAGTCGGTCTGTCCGGGTGGGTGCTCGTCGCACATTTGAAACTTTTGAATAAATGTTATAAATACATACAATAAAAATGTTATTTACACGTTTTTGAAAAGAGAAAGTCCAGACCGACGCGTCGTCAACAAATGCGAGACGTGATTTCATTTAAATTTAAGTAGTTCTGCAGTTTGTGTTTTTTTTTTATATTTTACTTTTATTTTATATGACTTGTTTTTTTTTTTTGGTGTTAGTATTCCTTTCGCTTCGTTTATGGGCGCGACATTTATGGCCTGCCTTCTGGGTGCTGAGAGTTTCTTGCAATTTATCTGTGTGAATTTCGAGTGGATGGTTTTTTGCTTTTATTTGGCAAATGAGACAAGTAATAACACAAGTTTTATGCTCAATTTTCGTTTCGGTTTATGCTAATTTGCTGAACGTGTGTTACATTTGGCATCTCTTTCGGTTCTTTTGGGTTTTGGCAAAGTTCCTATACCCATATGTGTTTCGTCTATAAGATTGGGGTTAGATAAACGTAACGAGATAGCTTAAATGTTAATTTAACGGATATGTTTTTACAAATAAATTTTATGTACAAAATGTATTCTTTTCACACACAAAAAATTTCTATGATTAAACTGTGAAATATTTATAATATTCTTTTGGAAAGCCATTAACCTAAATGCAAAATTTTAACAGGAAAGAAACGAAAGTTCAGTAACCTCTTAGCAAAAATGTACTTTTGTTGATTGACAAAATTTTTGAAGAATCTTTTAAAGCTCTAAAGCGAAATAGATATTCCCACAATTTCTTTCGTTAAGTTTTAATACATAAATCCCATCAACACTCATCAAACCAACATGGCATACTTACAAAAACATTTTCCCACAATTGGCTTGATTGAATTTACATTTTTAACACTAATCAATTAAGAGTGATTCTTTCAACATGTTTCTAGTACATGGCACACGCACCTGCAACCAGCGATGCACCGATGCGTTTGCTGAGTTTTGTTTTCAGTTTCACTTTCAAGGCTGAATGCACGACTTACATCCTGCTACAAATAACTCGATGTGGCAGCTACTGTGACGCCGTTCGTTGAACATTTAATGTGGGGCGCCCCGCAGATCTCCCACTGTGTAATCTGTGTGTAATTTATGCTTGGCTCGGCGACCGCACATAAGCTGAAAAGGGGCGGACGACAGACGATCCAGGCGATTGACAACATGACATTTAAAATGCGACACTGGCCCAGCAGTCAGTTCACAGCACTTGGCATTAAAATATGACAGCAGGAACAGCAAAAAACTAGCGCCGATTAAAGCAAATACAAAAAGCAAAAAAGCAAAAAAAAAACAGACAAACATCAAAATACAACAAAAAAGTTTCCTACGTGCGGTGCATTTTAATTGGGTTATCAAAATGCGCTGCTATATGATACTCAGATCGGGCCAAGACCCACACACAGACACGAAAAAAAACGGGGCTTAGAGGCTTTTGGCAGGGTTTGGCACGTGTTCCATCAGCGAGGAGCGTAGAGCGTGTAACCATTTCTAACTGACAAATGGACGGACAGACAGACCGAGTAACTGACTTACTGACGTTTGCTTGTTGGCAGCATTATTGCAACGCTATGCAAGCGGCAAACTTTTAAATCTGCCGCCAAGCGTCAAACCACGTTAGGCTTATTAACTTGATGGAGCTGTAAATGAAATGAAGTTGCTAATTCAGCACTGGTGTGTATATTGCATTTGACGGCTAACCGCACTCACAGTAATGGATACGAAGATGGATATGGGGGAAAGATGCGTGGGCGTTAGCTCGGGTTCGTGGCATATTTGCTGAGGCTGAATTAGTTAACAAATAAAATCACTTAAGTTTTCACTGCCTACTGTGTATAAATTCTTACCAAAATATGAGACACAACCCAAAAACTGTCTAAGAACATCTTGTTTCTGTACGCTGTTTTGCATGCTCGCTGTGGAAATCATGTCATTGTCGTGGCCCCACCCATTATAGAGAGAGCGAGGAAGCAAAATGCAAAAGCCACTGCCGCCGGTCAACTAAACATCATGAGCTGCCACCTACCAAAAGTCGGTATGTCTGTCTATCTGTCGCATTTGTTCGTCTGTCAGACCACTGTTTGGCCGCTGCTCAATTTCAATTTGGTTACTTTCGGCAGTGGGAGAAAGAGAATGCATGCAACCTTGTGCTATTTGCACATACATACTAGTATGCCTTACTGAGCCGAACTGACATTCCTGATGCCTACGCAACAGCAGGAGCGTGTTGAGCGCTGCAACTTGGTTTATTTTAATTAGTGAAATAAAAAAAAATTTATATAGATGTATATAGAGCCAGCGAACGGCACGCAATGGAGTGCTCCACTTTGCTCG
Source organism: Scaptomyza graminum (assembly GCA_018901835.1). Taxonomy (NCBI): domain Eukaryota; kingdom Metazoa; phylum Arthropoda; class Insecta; order Diptera; family Drosophilidae; genus Scaptomyza; species Scaptomyza graminum. The sequence continues at coordinate 2,153,189 of JAEIFL010000290.1, forward strand.
TTGCTGGTTTGAGCAGGCCACAAACAGCCGCAGGTCGACTGGCTCGGCCAACTGACAAGGCTGCTTTGTCCAGAGGAGGGCGGGGGTTGAGTGTGGGGCGCCCCGCAGATCTCCCACTGTGTAATCTGTGTGTAATTTATGCTTGGCTCGGCGACCGCACATAAGCTGAAAAGGGGCGGACGACAGACGATCCAGGCGATTGACAACATGACATTTAAAATGCGACACTGGCCCAGCAGTCAGTTCACAGCACTTGGCATTAAAATATGACAGCAGGAACAGCAAAAAACTAGCGCCGATTAAAGCAAATACAAAAAGCAAAAAAGCAAAAAAAAAAAAGACAAACATCAAAATACAACAAAAAAGTTTCCTACGTGCGGTGCATTTTAATTGGGTTATCAAAATGCGCTGCTATATGATACTCAGATCGGGCCAAGACCCACACACAGACACGAAAAAAAACGGGGCTTAGAGGCTTTTGGCAGGGTTTGGCACGTGTTCCATCAGCGAGGAGCGTAGAGCGTGTAACCATTTCTAACTGACAAATGGACGGACAGACAGACCGAGTAACTGACTTACTGACGTTTGCTTGTTGGCAGCATTATTGCAACGCTATGCAAGCGGCAAACTTTTAAATCTGCCGCCAAGCGTCAAACCACGTTAGGCTTATTAACTTGATGGAGCTGTAAATGAAATGAAGTTGCTAATTCAGCACTGGTGTGTATATTGCATTTGACGGCTAACCGCACTCACAGTAATGGATACGAAGATGGATATGGGGGAAAGATGCGTGGGCGTTAGCTCGGGTTCGTGGCATATTTGCTGAGGCTGAATTAGTTAACAAATAAAATCACTTAAGTTTTCACTGCCTACTGTGTATAAATTCTTGCCAAAATATGAGACACAACCCAAAAACTGTCTAAGAACATCTTGTTTCTGTACGCTGTTTTGCATGCTCGGCCCGTTTACAAGAACTGGAGCAAAAAAAAAAAAAAAAATAATAATAGAAATAATTTTTATACCCTTTCTGGGCATATCTAGTCTGATGTGGAACTAGTAATTTTATTAGGTAAAAGTGTAATATATAACTTGCCCTGCAGAAAATATCTTTAAAAATCTGATAATTTGTATTCATTCATTATAAAATAATGAAACTTTCTCTTCCAAATATTTTGGTACAAAAATATAAAATCCTAAAAATATGACCGACAGCGTATTTAAACTTCGTCAATATGTCAATACCAGTTCTATAATGTTTTATTTTTTTTTTCTTTAATTTTGTCCCATTTTTTCGTTTTGGCATTCATTCAAATGAGCCTTTTAAAACAATCTCAACCAGAGCAATACAAACATACACATACAATTACATACTTTATACATATACATTAATATTAAGTTGTTAAGGTTTCTCCAACTGCCGCGACCTAATTGGAATGCAGAAAGCATTCCAGCAAAGTTATTATTGATAATATATACATACTTATATAGTAGCAATGTTAATGTTGGCGTACTTATGGAACTTTACCACGAAAACTGGCCAGCGGATTATCATTTTCAGTTCTTGACTTGTCATTTATGCCTTGTGAATGTGCGAATACTTTAAGTGCTCAATTAAACGGACATTTCACGTTTAAACTTAATACGCATTTGTAGCTGTATGTAATTATTGCTCCGACGCTGTCGTTGACAGCTTGACTCTGCAGCAGCAACAGCCAGCTGTCAACTGTGGCACATGTGTTGCCTGTCTGTCTTTCTGTCTGTCTATCGACCTATGTCACTAATTACGAGAGCTACTGCTGCTGCTTTTTATTTGTTGGCGTAGACGCTCTGGCGCCAATGACAAAGTCCATGCTCGCTAATCCATTACCAGCGTCATTAATCTAATGAGCTGCTCTTGTTGCTGCTGTTGTTGTTGTGCTTGTTGACTGTGTGCGAATGTTTCTGTAGTTCTTCTTGCTGCTGCGGCTGCTACTACTGCCACTGGCGGCATGTGTCGAGTTGTGTCGAGAGTGCAATAACGCCATCCTTGTCGATTGGTTGTGCTTCACTTTACTTACATATGTCAGCGGCAGCTAGTCCAACGTCCATCACCTGATCCCCATGTGCTAAATGCTAGTACATCGATACACAACTCTCTGTGATATGTGTGAGAAGCAGCATCAGGTTTGTCTTTGCCAGTGGCAATTAACTCTGACGCCGCGTCTATTTACCCAGTTAAGTCATCACGTTATCATTGATTTGTGCATTGCGCATACGACACGTGCGTCCCATCAGCCAAGTGATTATGTTACGTTTGTGCTACCAAAATTTATGCCTTAGCTTCTGCTAGCTAACTGGCAACGGTTTCTAAGTATATTACGTATGCGTTGTGTTTGCCCGCGACTTGTTGTTGTTGGCAGAACATGCAAAGTTGTGCTTAGCATTTACTTTAAATTAATAAAGTTTCCTCCGTCGAACTGAACTTGTGGCAAAATCTCTTTTCCTTTTCTTTCCCTAGCTGTGTGTGTGTGGTAACAAATTGCATTTCTTGCTTCGACAAACATGCTAATGTTGATTGCGAAAATTCTCTATACACACACACAGACGTGCACAACAAATTTAGCACAACAAACAAAACATTGGAGCTGCTAATCCATTGCAACATTCACACGCCCCACAACCACATCCCCGCTGAGCAGATCAGAGTTGTTGGTTGTTTTCTTCAACCAAATATTTTGTCGCCAAAAGCATTCCTTTAATTTAGTTTTGATTTAGTTTGCTTACATATAACATACATATATAGTTGTATATATATATATACATAGGTATATTTATGTGTATGTACGATGTATTGTTAATCGTAAATCGGAGTTGCTTTTTGCCAATGTTGTTGCTATTGCAAGCTAGCTGGCTTTGTTTGGTTTTTGGGCAAAAGTTTTGCGTTGAAAACTTCTGGCCAGGCAGCAAAACAAAGCCGCAAATTACAGTTGAAATTTCTACCTGGTTTTTGTTGTTGTGCTTTTTGGTGTGCTTTCTGCTGCATATTTATAAATTTGTATGTGTGTTATTGTTATAAATGCACAAATATATAAATTCTTAATGTGTTTGAATGTAGTTTTGTGCTTATTTCTGGCGGCAAGTAGTTTCGCAGTGCTGGGCAACGCAAAATTGAAGCGTTTCCGGTGTGTTTACAAAAAAACAAAACGAAATTTTGTGAGTCGTTTCTTCAGCAACTTTTTTGCTGCCGGTTGTTGGTTGATGATTGTTTGTTGTTTAATTTTGTTGCTGTTGCAATTCGCTAAAAACTTTCAGGAGCCTGGTTAAAGACTCAAGGCTGAAGTCTCAATTTCTTTGTTAAAGAAAAAAAATGAAAAAAAAATTAAAGGAAATTCTACTGCGGCAAACGGCGCCTTGTCAGCTGGCTGGACATTTCCTACGCACAGGCAGGGCCCTTAAGAACAGCAACAACATAAAAACAATTACAGTAACTAATAAAGAAACATTTAAAAAGCAAAAGTTTGTTCCATAACTGTGGGGTTTTTCGCCACCGGAGTGAGAAAGGGCCGAACATTAAGGGCTGCTGCCTGGCTGCCCCATTCGGCAAGTTTTTGATCCCACCGCTCTCTTTCACTAGGTGCTTGTACATGAATAAGCAATTACAAAGTTGTTATTAAAACGATTATGCAAAATGTTTTTTGGGACGTTCCAAGTTGAAATGAAAGTGCAGTGTTGTGTACCGCTGCGTTGTTTAGTGCCCGAGTTTGTCCAACAGTGCGTGCGAGTAGATGGATACATTGTTGCAACAGCCGCATTTCAATCAAATTCTTGCGGCGTATACGTAATATTCTGTTTTGTATGTAACCCTCAAAGGGTCAGCGCTGTGGAAATCATGTCATTGTCGTGGCCCCACCCATTATAGAGAGAGCGAGGAAGCAAAATGCAAAAGCCACTGCCGCCGGTCAACTAAACATCATGAGCTGCCACCTACCAAAAGTCGGTATGTCTGTCTATCTGTCGCATTTGTTCGTCTGTCAGGCTAACCACTGTTTGGCCGCTGCTCAATTTCAATTTGGTTGCTTTCGGCAGTGGGAGAAAGAGAATGCACGCAACCTTGTGCTATTTGCATATACATACTAGTATGCCTTACTGAGCCGAACTGACATTCCTGATGCCTACGCAACAGCAGGAGCGTGTTGAGCGCTGCAACTTGGTTTATTTTAATTAGTGAAATAAAAAAAAATTTATATAGATGTATATAGAGCCAGCGAACGGCACGCAATGGAGTGCTCCACTTTGCTCGTTGCTGGTTTGAGCAGGCCACAAACAGCCGCAGGTCGACTGGCTCGGCCAACTGACAAGGCTGCTTTGTCCAGAGGAGGGCGGGGGTTGAGTGTGGGTGTGATTGTGGGCGCTGTTGCAACAAAGATGTGCAGGCGAGCATGAAAAAAGGCGAATGCATGACTCCAGCGGCTGCCAGTGGTTTTTCTAATGGGCCTGACTGACTTGCTCCGAGTCCGGATCGGAGGAGTACGAGGATGGCGGGCAACTCGGGGTCCGGCACTATTGTCGTAATGAGCACACCGCAATTTGTGTCGTATGCTTTTGTCGCTGCGGGCCGTTTGCCATTCATTTGGCAAAAACAACAATTAAATGTTTTCGTAATGGCCATCATCGTCATGGTTGCCATTGCTGTCTTCCTGACCTCCCCCCAACCCAACAACAATTCACTTTTGTTTTTGGGCAATGTTGTTGTGCTTCTGTTTGCTGTACTGCTGCTGCTTCAGCTTCAGCTGTAGCTACGAAAATAATTGGTGTGCAAATATGTAGCTAAATTACAACATTTTGTATTTATTTTAGTTGGCCCTTCTCAAGCCGACAAGTGAAGTGCCCAGCCCAGCAGAGCCCATGCCAAGGCTAACTAAAGCTTAAGTTGATGGCACAATTTAAGAATATATATGCATTAAAATAAATGCATTTGTATAGAAATCTGTTAAGCTGAGGTTACAGCGAATTATGATGCATTCAAGTTAGTTGCCTCAGCGGCCTGCACTCGTATTCATAAACACTCACAGCCACTTACGGCACTCACACACACACACACGCACGCACACATGTGCATGCAACATATAGGATCCCCGTGCGGTACTCTAGCAGCGCTCTTACGACGAGCGCAATTTGGTTTATTTCCGGCGTAAAATAAACTATCAAGGATAAGCAAACTTTTGGCTGCTGATGCTGCAGTTGCCGCTGCATCCTTAAGCAAATTTCATGAAATAATATTTTAGTGGCGCCCTGGGCAATATGTGAAGTCATGGTGCACACATCCGCAGTATGCCCCAGGACGACCCCCCCCCCACACGCTTCATGCCTCCATATTGACGCCCTTGCAACGCATCCACAATATAATATTTTTGTAAGCCTTTCGTATTTGCACGCGCACCTTTCGCTCAAAACTCAATTTATGCAATCCTTGCATGCTTTTTTTTTTATATGTTTTTCTTCTGTTTTTGCAGATTTTCAGCCATTGTTCCAGCTTGTGATGTAGTTCTATTAATAAAACAATATTGTTGCTAGCAATATTTTTGAAGCGTTGCTAAAATATTTGTGAAACCACTGAGCAGCTAAAGTAATTAAAAGCTACAGCATTAAAGTAACCAAAAATTTATTTTGTGTTTTTTTTGTTTATAACCCGCTGGGAGTAAAAAATTTATGCAAGCTATGAGTGTTTTGCATTTTGTTGGCACTATGATTCTATGGTTGGGGAGCATGTTTTGAAGAGATTAAATCAGTGAATATATATGCTTTTGATAGCTTAAATTGGCTATAACATTTAAAACATTTCAAATTCAAACTATGATTACAAGTTCTACTCTTATTTTTTTAAATATTTGTGATTATAAATTTAGATTTATGAAGCTTCAAACAATTTTCTAAATAATTGCAACACTTTGAGCATTACATATCCTTGTAGGAATATCATTAGATTTGACGCAGACCACAAAAAATTTTAAGTACATGTGCAAAACAGACATTGCATGGTTAAATATACATATATATCTTATGCATAAGAAAGTTCTGATTGATATTTACCATGCTATGACATTTAATTAATTTTGAATTGTGCTCCAAAGTATTCACATATTATTCACTAATTATATAGAGTTTCACCTCAATCAATGCCATTCCTATTTGGGGCTTACGTATATATACATACATCTGTATAAGATTTTGTTACGTTCGGTTGCTTGGTTACTTATTCCGGGGCTGTGTTGTCATCTACTCTCCCAGATTTTGCATTTTAGCACTTGTAACATTCCATTTGCTAAATGCTTTGCTGTGCGCCTCCTTTAAGGGAGATTCTGCAGCTAAATTTGACTGTTGCTGTTTGGTATCTGCTGTGAATCTGTTTAAATTCTTATAAAACGCAAACATTGTAGATGTAGATGTTGTCGCTGTAGCACGTTGCACACCCTTCATAGCAATTGGATTTCTAGGTTTCCTGTTTGGGTTCTATTGAAATGTCTCTGCTAATGAAGTGTGATTGAAATTTTGTTAATTTGCTCAAGTGCTTGGCTTACCAACCACAACAAGTGTATGTGTAAGTGTGTGTGTGCGAGGGTGTGTGCAAGTGCTTGTGGAATTTCTTATTTGCATAATCTTTAAGATTTGCCATGCAGTGCCAAAGATGTTCTTAATTGTATGCTGAAATAATTTGCAAAAGCTTTTTAATGTTTGTGGCTTCGTTTTATCAATTGCAACATCTGAAAAAAAACCAGGAGTAATTTTTTGGCTAACTTTCTTAAGTAAACATCAAAATTTAGTTCAAAAATATTCTTCATTTGCGATGATGAGCAGCAGAAAAAAGTTTGTAAAAGAAATCATCTCTTATTTATTTGGTCTACTTATACAATCAGTCAATTTATATGTCAAAGGATAAAAAAAGTCAACTGGCTTCACATTCATTCGTACATTAAGTTTTCTTTAAATCAAAATTCTTGGAACAACAAAAACTAACAAACAGCGTAAAGCTTTCATTGTATGGAAGATGAATGTTTTGAAATGCTTGACTTTAAAATGATTATCGAAAATGTTATTATTATGTTGAGCGCTAAGCTTAAATCAGTTTGTGGCCTTGGGGCATTTGAGGCTGTCAGCTCTGCGAAACGTTCTCGACCACAACACATTTAGCTTTTCACATTCTTAGCAAATTCAATTTGACTTTGCTCTATTACACAATTTCGCCCTGTGCCACAATTGCCTTTGGCCAGAGCGGCTCTAATCGAATAAAATGCGTAAATAAAATTGTTGAAATAAAGCAAAATGCGGATGCAAGCCGCAGAAAAAAGCAACAAAAGTGTGCAAAACACCAATATTTTCAGCAATGTTAAATAAGTGAGCATGTTGTCAAGGTAAAGCTGTGGGGAAAAGTAGCTGAAAATATAAAAAAATATTTCACTTTTTTTTTGTAGCGGTTACCAAAGGTAAATAAAAAACAATTACAAGGGCCAAAATACGTTAAGAAGCGCAAAAAAAAGAAAGAAGTATATGTATGTGCTATGTATTTATATTGTAGCAAGCACAAAAGAATGCCCAGGACAACACAAGAAAAGGAAATGAAGTCATTGCTGTTTTTGTTGTTGTTGTTGTTGTTGTAGGGGTTTAGACCATGTCTGAATTTAATGCGGCTAACCAGCTTACCAGGAAGAGGAGACTACTGTGTGCCGCAGACTTCGTTTTGTATCTTTTTTTTTTAAGTTTCTTATTTGTTAGCCAGCTGCAGTTGACCAGACCTGAAATTTATAGGCAACGGAAAAGCGAGCAAATAAAATAACATTGACAATTGGAAATTTAATTTAAAAGTCTTTACAATCCAATTGATTTCGATTTAAGGGCTGCCTTGACAATTACACGCTAACAAATGTACCACGGTACCAATGTGCAACCGCGTTCATAATAAATTGCAGTTGAATTAAGCCGCTGAACACAACTGGCTAACAGACAGAAAAGACAGAACAGCACTGAATCCGAATCCGAATCTAGCACTGCGGAGCCTGCAGTCATAGGTTAGTTGTTGGCAGCATTCTCATTCTCGCCAACGCGCTTAACAAACATGACCAGGTCATGACGTGAATGGTGTGCAAAACTGCGTATACTCGTATGTGTGTGCGCGTAGGGTGTGCGTCTGAAAGTCCTTGGAATGTGCCGCGAAGCAATGCAGCAGCTACTGTTACTTTTGCGGAATGCTTAATTCATGTGTGCAAATGCGGTTCAAACGTTTATGATGTGGCTGCTGCTGCTGCCGTACCTGCCATCATCATCATCATCATCATTGTCGTTGTCGTTGTCGCTGGCATTGTTTGCCTTGCCGTCACGCGGCGTATGCGTAATGAGCCTTAGTGCTTTCCCCGTGTGTTGAATGTGATTTTGGGGCATGGGCGTTTGTGCAACAATTAGGTATTCCGGCTATGGAATTTACGTTGACAGGCAAGCTCAACCGACTCGAGCCTACGTGATGATCTCTCCTTCTCTCTCTCACTTTATCTCTGTCTCCTTCTTGCTACAAGCAGAATGAAAATTGATTCAAATACCTGAGCAGGTGGATTCTCGCACAGTATCCACCTTTTCAGCTCAATAAGCTATCTTCATCTTTTGCCCTGATGTCACTCCATTGCTATCTGCACATGCGGGCATCATGAAGTCCTTGGTATATCCCGACAGCTGCGTAATAACGGTTAGCACTTATACTAAAACTCGAATTGAAAATAACACTGAATGTTTGCTACAATCGATTGGATTAATGGTAGCTTACTTGAGCTATTTTAACCTTTTCAATTTGATTGCAATTCGATGAATATGCTTTAGTTTTTAATTATCTGTTGAATATGATATTTTCCTTAATTAATTAACTAACTTTCCAGGGTATTTGATAGTCACTAAGCCTCTGCTCTACAACCTTCTATTTATATATGCGGTCTTCGGCGCGGATTTCGCTATTCTTGACAGTCCAAACCAACGAGTGTTGTCCTGACCCCAAAGTCTGTTTGTTTGACTGTTGATTACACCCTGTTGTCAGTCGGTCGGTTTCTCGGTTACACACACACACACACACACACGCCTGACAGGTCGCTGATGGCGCGAGGCCATTTAAAGAACGACGTAAGGCATTGGCACTGGTGCTGGTACTGGCATTGGCATTGACATACAGTGTACTGTTTCAGCCTAATTATTTATTTAATTTATTTGGCTCACACCAATCATTTAATTTGTATTTATTACGTTTTAATGAAATGACCAAATTGCACTTGTATTTTTATTGCAATATTTGTTATTATTGGAAAATTTGCATGAAATGAAATTAAATGCAAATTACAACAGCAAATATACACACACTCACACACACACACACACACATTTAAATGACATCATATGAACGCGTAAATTGGGTTTATTACTTTACATTATTAAAGTGTTTAATTTTCAAAAAGCAAAAATTCCACTCTCGTATTTTCTATATTTATGATAACAAAGCATAGATATTTGGCCAATTTTGTTTTTGTAGCTTTTGTTAAATATCCTTATGAAAAAGAAACAAAATAATAAATGTTGTTAGATAATTAGCTGATTGGCTTTTTTGGTTGCGAAATTTATTTGTAATTTTGTGAAACAAAATGAAATTCGATTAAAATACGCTTTGGCCAGCACAGTTGCTCATTAATATTGTTTTATGGAATTTAAATATTCACCACTATTCGAAAAATACAATTAAATGCCAATGATCCATAAATTTGTATAAATTTTTGTCGTAGAGCGTAAAATCGCATATATGTATGTATGTAGAAAATATATCAAAATCAAATTTGATTCATAAATATGTTTATTTAATTTTGATAGCCATTTGTTGGTTGTTGCACTAACGAAGTGCCATTGTACTCACACACGCCCCCTAAACTCACACTCACCCAAACACACACACACGCACTCACTGACGTAAACTTACCTAGCCGCGATATTAATGATGATTTGTCAGCAAATTGCACGTGGCTGCGCCGAACAATTTGCAATATATGAGTGTGTGTGTGAGTGTGCATGTAAATTCTGTGCGAAAATTTCATTTACCAAAATCCGTAAATGGAATTACATAAAAAATGCTTTTACTACAATGCCAAGAGTTAAAGTGCTTGATAACATCAAATATTCATATCATGCAATATAAATTGTGCGATTTTTTTTTTACTCTGCTCAACCAGAAATAAATGTGTTTTAAACGCTAACGAAGCAATTGTGTGTTTGTAGCACAGATACGCATTTTGACACATGGAGAAAGGAATTTTCCTGGACACAGGGTAATACATGGTACATTAAAGAATGTGAGGCTGACATGTTTAGTTTAAACATCATAGGCTCATAGTAAATAAAATAAGAATTACAGGATTTTTTAAAAGGATGTTGCTTGTGCTTTCAGTAAAAACCACATGAACAATTTCCTTTGTGTTTTTAACAATCTGCGAGCAGGTTAGAGTTAGTTTTAATGTTGTTCCTCAAGGCATACAGCAATTCGTATTGCGTAAGCTAAAACAGCAATCTATATTGTGCATTTGCTACCCTGTCCAGCAACGTGCAAATCATAATTCCCACCAAATTGGAGAAAAATCTGATTTTAGAACATGATTCTCTAGCTATATTTTTATTTTGCTGAGCGTTATCTGCATTATTTCTTCTGCTGTGCACTTTGCACACTTACAAAAATTTACGATGCACAACGAAGAAGATGAAATGTATTTGGCCGTTTACCAGGTATCAGTTGGGCAAAGGCTAGAAGAAAATTGAAAAATGTCATTACATTGCCATAGCCTTTATTGGCTATCAAATGTGGGTGCAAAAGCTGCTGTGGCTACTCGGAGACCGAAACAATAATGGGTTTCGCCCGGTTAAGGCTTGGTTTAATGGTGATTAAAACAATTAATTTTGTTAGATTTCCTTTGCTTTTATTCTGTTATACAGCTGTGTTTTAAGAATTTTTAGTGCTTTACTGCACATATTTAACTTTAGTACTTACTTTGGGCTTTCGTTAGATTTGATTTAATGTCTCTGTTGAACTGCATTTTCAATTTTTATAGTAAATTGACTTTTGATGGAACCTAAAAATATTGATGACTTTATTCAAAGTAAAAAATTTGCATAAATATAATTTTTTTATTTTTTGGTTTTTTTTTTTTGTGGAGTGATATTTAACGATATTTAACACAATTTATTTTGTGCGCGTTTTGAGCGCGTTTTTAATGCGTTTTTCCGTTACGTTGCGTTTCAATAGATACATAAAATTTTAAAGCATACTTCTAGGCGACGCTTAAAAATCCAAATAAGTTTAATAAAAATTATTAATGTGCCTTAAACAGAAGCTGGAAAAATTAAATAAGCACATTTTTTGAAAATTATTTGTATGTGATAATATCTTAGTTACATGTCGAAACAAGTGCCTCTACGGTTTGCGAGCGTTAGCACTAATATGCAATTAAAATCGAATATATGTATGTGAACTATATAGTATTTATCTATGTACATATGTATATATAGATACGAGGCAGACAGATTTTAACGCTGCACTCTGCGAAAAAGTCATTAAAAGATAAAATCGCAAAATCAATTAGCCAGAAACTTTAGCTGCCTGACTGCCTGCCAGCAAGCTAGCTAACTCTAGGTTAGGTGCTGAGGGCTAAGGACAGCGCTTGGGCGCCGACCAGCCTGCCCATAAATTGCAACACTTTTATCGCCGTCCCCGGTTTGCCTGCTTGTTGTCCTTGTGACCGGGTGCCGCCTATTTCTGTTGCTGTTGCTGCTTTGGCCGATTGCGCTGCACAGTTGCAGCTTCCGATTTCCGTTTCCGTTTTGCGGTGCCGCCTTGAAGCTGGCTTCGGTGTTTGGTTTTTATTTGCCGCTCGCTCGACTGCTTGCATAAGTGGGCAAAAAGTCAGTTTTTCGCCTTGGTTACATAGTTGTCCGTAGTGGATATTTGCTTTTTGGCAAAACGCAGTTTTTTCATTACTCTCAACTGGCCCACGGCCAAGTCGCGGCCCTGGCAAATGGCAAATAGCAAATGCATTTTTGCGCCCTCTGTGCTAACAGACAGCATCTCACAATTTTCACCCATACACGAAACGAAGGGTTCCGTTTGCCTGTTCGTTCGTTTGTTCGTTCGTTTGTGGCTTTTCGCTGTCATTGGCCACGCCCTTAAGCAAATGTACACTGTAACTTGAACAGGCCGCAATTTGAAATATGTTTTAGCAATTCAAACAAAAAAACTAGAATATGTAAAATGATTTATGAAACAGCATTAAATTTTAAATGTGTACTCTTTAAATTGAAAGTGTGTCGACGAATCTAGTGCAAAAAGTATGTTGAAAAATGTTACACAAAAAAATTTACATAAATTATATAATACACAAGTTTTATTAAGTGCAATCCGGAAATCGTTTTTGCTATTACAAACTAATCGCTTATGCAAAAGGTTAGAGCTTAAATAAAAAATTAATATATCATCATTTTTTTTTTTAAAAAAAAAGCTTAAATCTTTATATAAGTTAATTGGCCTTGTTCGAAGTGGATCAATTTAGATGTAGTTATAGACAAATATTAAAATTTTCAGTATTGTTTTTCATAAAATTTCTCTTGCCATAATACCTATAAAATAACACACTTTCACTTTTGAATATTTATGCTGTTTTGTTTTTTTTATTCATTATTAAATGCGTTTGCTTACTTTTGTTATTACAATTTTTAAATTGCTTTGTTTTTGTATAGGTGTTTATTGAATTATGTATTTACTTATATTTAAAGTTGATATTCAAAGTGCTATTGCAGCAGTATGTGGTTTTTTTTTTGTATGTATTTTTGGGTTTGCTGTTAATGGAGTAAAATGCAATTGAAATAATAATTTATGCAATATTTAATGCATCATTAAATAATCCATTAATTAACAATTAGCCATGTTTGTCCGCCTCTCAGTTCGTTTGTACGACAGTCTCTCTGTGTGTGTGTATGTGTTTTTTTGTGTGTGTGGCTGTGCTTTCCATCTAATATATGCTAGTGCAATGGCTTACATCATAAAACAAATATTTACAAAAATTGTATTATTTCATGTGAATGTGTACAACATATATAGTTCGTATATATATATATATATATAGATAATGTGTTATTTATATAGTATTTAGTATGGATATTTTCTGCAGTTGAGTGGCTGGAGTGTGGGGGGCGGGAAGAAGGGGTCGTCGCTAAGCTTAATACGATTGGCCACACACGTCGAAGCCATTATCTATGCTATACACATTTCATGTTCAAGCTGTAGTACTCTAGTATATGTAAGTAATTGTATCTAGAATGTAATCAATTTTGCATTTAGCTGCCGCTTGTTGTTATCATCATCGTCATCGTCGTCATCATCTTTGTGGAAAACATGGAGATTAGGCAGCAAATGAAAAAGGTACCAATATTGAACGCTGAACGCTCAGCTACCGCCGACGATGTATAGAAATAGGTTTCCAAGAAATTCCGCAAGCCCGAGCCGGATGAGAGTGTAACTGAAAATGAATGATTTAATGCGTGTTTAGAAAACAAGTGCTCAAAATGCTCTCCAAGTAATGTTGTGTTGCGTTTGTTTGTTTGTTGTTTGTTGTGGCTATGGTGGTTGTGGCTTACCTCTTGCTGGCACCGGATCCTTTTGTGGCGTGCCCAATTCAATTTCCTTGTACTCCTGATATAAATCACCAATTTGAGCCGTGCAGCGTAACATGAGCCCTCCAGCGCCCGTGCCCAATGCATTTGTCATTTGTACATTAGCAACTCGGCCATGAGCATTGTTGTTGCCATTGGCACTGGTGGTCGAGGTGGTGGTGGCTGCCACAAAGTGCACCGACTGTAATTGCAATTTGATGCTCAGCCTCGATGCTATTAGGTTGTCAACCGTGCGAATGTATTGTGTTTCCTCTGTGGTCACCTGAAGCGAGAGACAGAAAGAGAGAGTTACACAATATGCATGATAAGTTAATTGTTAGCGCATTAACAGCGCTTAGCTCTCATTCTCATTATTGTAATGTGAACAGATTCACTAAGCAAAAAATACGTTGGCTTAAAATATTCATAGTCCTTCAGCATCAGTGTGTGCGTGGAGCTGAAACTGATTTTGCTTTCCGCTTCCGCTTGGCAAACTAAAAATATATTTGCCAAGTGCGGGAAAGTGCCCGGCAACAAAAAAATAAAAAACTTTTCTGACCGATGTTTCTAAGTATGTGAGTCTGTGGGTGTGTGTGCGGTTGTGTGTGTGTGGGCAAACCCCATGCGAGTATATCGTATACGCATATGAATGGCAATTTGTCGTCTGCGGGGGGGTTATTACAAGCATGTTGCACTTGCGGCAATGCTCAGCCAGTAAGGGAGTAGGGGGCGAGTCCCAGTTGCGACAACAGTGGCAACAAAAGCGCTGTTCGCAGTCAACGGGCAAGCCAGGCAACGAACGGCTAACGGGACAACTTGAAACGACGCAAGGAAGCGGATACTGAGAATGAACGGACATGCCATGTCATATTTTTGTTGCAGTTGTTTGTTTTCTGTATTTTTGTTGTGTTTTTTCGTAGACTCTGCTTTGCTTGTTGGCTTTTAAAAACAATTTTCAATGTTACACTGCATCAGAAGCAACAGCAACAGAGCAGCAGCACTCATATGCCCTGTTGCCTGCGTATTTTTTTTGCCTTTTTTCTGGACTCTGCAAAATGTCGGACAGCTTGTTTGAGTGTCTGTGCTGTTCAAGGTTATTTGTTGTTGGAGGTTCGTGCTGCTCGTCGGTTGTTAACGCTGCATGCAATGCAATCTGTTTACACTTCTGCCTTTGAGTTACTGAGCTACTGCACCCAACAGCACTGACAACAGTGGCAACATTCTCCATCTGGCTATCCGTCTTTTGGCCTGCCTGCCATCCTGCCTGTCATACCGTTTGCATTGTGTGCATTTAAAAATTTCATTTCCGTCATGACAGCAACAGCAGCAGCAACTAAAACTTCTTGGAAAAATGCGCCTAAATCTCTACGTCACTTTCACTCTCACTCACAGCCCCGCTCTCTTTTTCTTTGCCTGTGTATGTAAAGTCACTTGTCTAAGTCAAGCCCAAGTCGTGCTCAGGCATGTGCATATGCATATTCATTTCATCCCAGCCTTGTACTCAGCTTTTTCCGCTTCATTTGCCGCCAAGCGCCAACAAAGAGTGAGATTTTCAGCTCTTGACTGCGGTGCACATCATTTCCGTTTGGCGCATCTTTACGCATGGTGCGAGAAGAAAGGCCCGTTAACTGCATCATGCTCCGGCTTTTAGTCGCAAATGGCCATTGTTGTCGGCGCAGGGAAGTGCAGGCGCCATTTTGCAAATGGTTGTGTTGTCGTTTCCGTTTGCTGCAGGTCCTGTTGTTGTTACTGTTGCTGTTTCTATTGCTTCAAATGACAACCTGCACAACCTCTTTGCGAAACGCTGACAATTTAAATACAATAAATACGCATTTCATTTCCACTTACAAACTCATTTGAGCGCCATTTACTTATGCATGTATTTTGCACAGTTTAGTGCCCTAAAAAGGTGTTCGAAATTGCAGTTAAGAAAGGCATCGCTGTGCCTTCCTTGCCTTTAATTTGGGTCAGCAGTAGCAAAAAGCCTTATGTAGTCGACTATTGTACACCCTATGGCTCAGTTTATTTGGGGAAAAAATGTGGTAGTTAGCCTTAACGTAATAGTTAATGTTCACTTGCATACCTGCTATCCTTTTTTTTCAAGGATAACAGAACAGCGTTGTTGCTGTGGGCGTAGCCAATTCTCAAGCTGATTCGCACACCCACAACATTAAGAGGGTAAAATCGCTATATTGTTGTTTGTGCCGTTGTTCTTCAACCCTTTTTTTTTTAACAATATCAACAACACGAACAACGCACACACACACCCTCCTACCACCCCAAACGAAGCAATTTTATTTTACTTCTGTGCGTTTTTTGGCTTAACTTAATATTTGAATTTTATATTTATTTTCAGGCTCGCAAAGGCACAGCGACATAAAAAGCCATTTTTAGTTAACTCGCTTTACTCGCTCGCTCTTTCTCTCTCTTTTGCGCCCACTTTGCTCACCCGTCTCGTTCGCAGGCTTTTGTAAAATTTAATGCCGCGTTATTTACGAGAAACTCTTAAGACGCCAAGCGCTTTAATTAAGCATGTGGCTGAGGCAGCGACCCAAAAGTGTAAATACCCTCATATTTCTTGTGTTTTACCTTTATGGCATTGGGAACCCCCTCCGAACAGAAGGACAGGGACTCCAAATCTCCCCAACTTTCAACCAATGCAACCTGTAAGCTCAAAAACAAGTTTGGCAATTAAACGAATGTTTGGCATTTGCTGCCAAATTGTTTTAAAGTAAAATTTAAAATTGTTTGAATGAGCAAACGGAACATTCTGGTGATTTTGAATGGTGTTTGTGTTTGTATGTTTAAATTCATTTTGATGACCTTCTATTAACATTGGCTCGTCCACAAAACATGTTCATTTGCGCCCAAAGGGATTATTTTAATTGTGAGAATATGGCTAAAACTAACACACAACCCCAAAAACATTGTAGAGTTGCCAAAATTTGCATTTTGAAATTGCTTTTGCTCGTTGCCAACTGTGTCTGAATCTACTTGCTTTAACATATGTACTATTATTTGTATGCACAATTCTCTCAAGTTGTTTTGCTTTAAATCTTTCAAAAGTTAACATTTGTTGCACTATTTATCGATTTCATAGTATATCACAGCTACTTAAAGCTGTTGCTCGGCGTTACTTGTGTTACCGAGGGTACACAAAGAGTAGTTTTACTTGTACACCTAATGCCGCATAAAAAATTAATCAAAAAATCGATTGGCGCATAAATCCCATTGTCGATTAGGCCAACTTTCCAAAAAAAATTGAATTCTCGACAGCTCTAATCCCAACTAATTCCCATGATTCAACAAAAAGAAGATGCAGAACATTTTTTATTGCTAGCTACTTTTCCATTAATATGACAAAAAACTTTTTAAGCAATTATGTTAGTCGTTACAGCGACTGCTTCACTCACTTTTCCCCAGGGCCAACATGTGCTCTGTCTTCTATTTTTTTTGCTAATGCATAACTGAATCAAAATAAACAATAAAAAAAAGCTTTAAGTCAACAACAACAATAAACAATGTTTGTAAAGCCTTCAAAAGTTATTTTATGAAATTCATGACGATGAAATTCTCCACCTTTTGCTTAGTTTTTATAGTGAGCTTCTTGTTAGCTTATCAATCAGCTATTGAGTGCAGATTAGGCAATATTTTGTATATATATTTTGCCTGAATATTTGTTCATAGCCCAAACACATGCTATTAGCTGACTTCAATCTGACATTACGTATTTATGTTTAGATAAATCGCCATAGCAGGCGGCATTTAAAGTGCTAGCAGCTAGATCATAATTCAATATCAGAAAAGCATCTACTCTACAGGCATATAAAACTAAATTGCATGGCCAGTGCCAGCTGAATGAATAGAATCTTATGCTGGTTGTTGTCTGTCTACGCCAACATAAACACAACTGACATAAAATTTTATATGGCAGACGGACAGTTAACCCCCAAACTAACAGTCTCTATACAACACACGCACACAGACACAAACATATTCGTGCAGCGCACTTTTGTCTCGGTTTTTGTCATTAGTTGGTTGACTGAAAGTGGAAGGAAGCAAGCGGCATCTAGATAAAATGTTCAACGGCTTGCATGTGAGCGTATGTGCGTTAGTGTGTTGTGTGCGCCCCGAAAAGTAGACAACAGCTAGCGAAAGATACAAAGCGCCAGGATACGACGCCCAAATAGATATAGAGAGTAAAAGTGAGAGTGGAGAGCGCAAGAGACGAGAGCAGATCGGGAAGGATGCGAGTTGCCAGTGGTGCACGTTATGTCTGATGATGTGGGTAGACATAATATAAAAATTTATGAAGCGTTTAATAAGTTTTCTTTTGCCTGGCAGCAGTAGCATGGGACGGCAGACGGCAGACGACAGACATAACACTGTTCACAGAGAGAGAAGAGACAGCAAAGACAGAAGACGGTTGACAATCGAATGCTCTTCGCTTGTGGGCGTGTCAGCTAAAAAGTGTTGTCTCGTAAATTCATTTGAAGCTAGCGCGTCCGAGTTGTCCGGCTCTGCCTTTTTATTTTGAGGGCAATTTCTGTGCACACAAGTTGAACGTAATTTATTTTATGTCCGTGGCTATGATTAATAACAGCAAATGCGACAACGAAAAAGGTTAGCCGGCCCTGAGGTCAAAACAGGGATACAAAAACGCAAGCCATTTGCGTTTTTAAAAACGT
Organism: Scaptomyza graminum; assembly: GCA_018901835.1. NCBI lineage: Eukaryota > Metazoa > Arthropoda > Insecta > Diptera > Drosophilidae > Scaptomyza > Scaptomyza graminum. Next base: position 2,171,566 of record JAEIFL010000290.1, read on the forward strand.
TGGATCCGCCTCTGGCCCGTCCCGTTCCAGCATTTCAGCATTTCATTGTTGATTTATGCAACTGATTAGCGCCCAGTCGCAAAATTGATGCAAACATCAAAATGCCGCCAAATGACTAATGATATCCTCTCTCCAGGCTCTCTCCAGTATCTCATCAGTCTGTGTATGCATATGATTGTGACGCAGGGTAAATCTGACTGACTCGACCCAAGTGGCTTGTTCTCTATATTCCATTTGGCATTTGACATTTGATATTTCTCATTTTATGTTGCCTTCTTGTGCGCAGTGATAAATGACAAAGGCAAATCGCACAATCAAATCAAAACACGCAACCCTTTTCCACATTCATTGACTTAATTCTCTAAGACTGTGTGTGTGTGAGTTTTCGTGCAGGCAATTCTTAAATTTTTTCTTCGGCTTGAGACAAAAAGTTTAATTAAGTACAGGCCTCTTATTGGACTTACACAATATTCATAAATAAACGACATATTTCTGGAAGCAACAGAAGCCCCTCACATGTGCCCCAAACGAGTGTAGGTCGGCTACGATCTCATTTACCTCAGCTAGAGCTGTTTAATTAAGCGTCTGCCACAAACTCTGCGTTATAATGAAAATAATACATTGCCTTATACAAACATGGCGTATTTTGGCCAATTGCTAAAGCGACTGCGCGCGGCAGTTAAAATAAACGGAGCTCTGGGGATCGTACAGCTTAACTTACCGGCACTTGGTTGATGGTGAAACGTAGCTCGGCACGCGGTCTTGACGGCAACGTACTGCAATTGGCCCGAAGCACGTCGCCTGGCTCGTAGCGTGTCTGTTCTGTGAATAAGTGGGGTCGTTTCTCTGGAAATTCTAAAATATAAGATAAGACATGCAAAATCGTAAGAAGGGCAACTCCTTTTGTTTATTTCGTTTCGTTAAAAAAAAAACAATTAATCCTATTAAATTTTTTTTTCAAGCTTTTTGTGTTAAAAACTTAAGGTGCAAGATAAGTAGGTTTGATAGCTCGTTTCAATACTCTTCATCTATACAATAGATTTTTTTAAGCATAAGTATTTTTATATACAGAATTTCATTGAAAAAATCAACTGCAAAACTACATAGCATTCAAGTGATTCAATGAAATCCTTTAAAAATAAAACAGTTTGCTGCAGCTTGTAAAAAAAGACGTGGAAAGCAAATCGGAAGGCTTTGCCTGCTTTCATGTTAAGTGCCATCAATGGCCAGGCGCTTGATCCTGATGAGGTTCCCATTGTTGCAGGCTCTGGCTCTCAACAAGACAGGCGTGCCCATTTCGGGCCCATTATTTTCATACTGTACTCACCAACAACTTGCATTTGCGCATAAGCGGTGGCTGTGGAGTAAAGGGGCGCATCGGCGGTTACCTCGCAACTAAAATTGCCGGAAAGTCCGAAGCCAACGTTGCGTATGAGGACCAGGGTTGCATTCGAGCTGCTCTCCTGTAAGTAAATGCAGTGCTTAAGTCTGATAGCCAAAAAAATAGGGAAACACTTGACTTACGTCCACTTTGATGCCGGGATATTGAAAGACCTTTGTGTGCGGATACTCGCCGGGTGTGAAGCGATAAAACTCCAACTGGCCGCGATAGAACTTAATCGAATAGAGCGGTGCACCATCCAACTGATACTCGCAGCGCAGCACCACCGACTGGCCACGTCGCACCGCCGGGGGCTCCACAAGCAAGTTGACATTGCGCAGCGTTGCCTGTGCAGCATCTGAAAGTGAAGAGAGGAAAATATAGATATGAGATTTATTCAAACTGATGGCAAGAGTATGCCATGAAAGCCATGAGAGGACAGGTAGCCAGACAGCGTCCCATCAAATTTAAAGCCCACAAATTGCCAGCAGTTGCCAGACATGCGTTGCATGCACCAACTACTCCTTAGTCATCACATACTGTGTATGGAAGGATGTTCTCTACGTGGTCAAATTTGCATACACATGGCAGAGGTAGAAATAGAGGTAGAGGGTCGTAAAACAATATTGATACGACGTACATGGTACGTCCGTGCTAGGACCAGCGCCATCATCCATATCAACCACAACAACGCCATCATCGTTCTGCTTTTCATAGGCATTGGGCCACATAAAATGCAGGGATTAAAATATGTGTGCTGCTGCGATTCGAAGAACGGTGGGCTTGGGTGTGTGCAACGTGACTGTTATTGCAACATGCAGATGCCTCGTGGCAAGCATGCAGTTGGGCAACTTTAAGCCAAGCAAGCAGCTTAAAGTACTACATTCTTGCCAACTAGCAACAGAAGTAGCAGCAGCTGCAACAACAATAGTAACACCAATCACGAATCGATGATGACGTCGACAAGCATGTATGGCCAACTTGACTCGGAAGTACATCAAAAAGCAATTTTCCATTTGTTTTACAATCCTTTTTTTTGTCACACACACACACACACGCATGCAAGTATGCATATAGATCAGATTGTGTGTAAAGTGTGTTTGGCTTTTCATAAACTCGCAAATCGTTTAAGCCGTCTTACGAGAAGTTGTAAACCTCTTTGTCTGCTTTTTCTTCTATTGCTCTTTTTTTTTTATTATGTTCGTTGTTGTTTTTTTTTTCGTTCAGCTCTTTTTCCTGTTTTTTTTTCTCATGCCATTGTTTTTACCCTTTTGGCAGGCACTTCTACTTTGCGTTAAGCCGACTTCTACCCTTACTAGGGCTATTAGCAGAAAGCAGGAAAAATAATTTTGTGTATGTATATATTGTAAACATTAAATTATATACAAGTTTGTGACATACCAAAATGGTTCGATAAATTTGCCTTAGTGAGCGGATTAGGAAAGCCAAATAATTTTGGTATTCTGAAAGGTTGTGAAGGTAAAAAGCCAAAATCGAAAGATTAATATGATGTTAAAATACTATAGTTAGTCAGAGTATTTGAACTTCAGCTTTATCTCTTCTCTAACTCTACACTTTATGTGGCTCTGATTTTACTCTGCAACAGAAATCTTCGGAGCAACGCAATACCACCCGAGTGTTTTGCCCGGCTTCAGTGACTGCTTCAATTTCGTCACAGCCTTAGTATCTGCCTCCCGTCACTAAGCCCGCCTCTATTCTTAGTTTGTCTATTGCTGTGCGCAATATCCGTAAGGTTGCGTCTGTTGCTACTGCTGCTGTTGCTGTTTGTTGTGCCGCATTTTGCGTAATGCTTGTGGACAATATTCTCATGGCTGTGACAGTGTTTTGCTTTTTGTAACGCTTGGTAGTCGTTTTGCCATTTGTTTTGCACACACACGCACACTCTCTGTGAGTAGTTGTAGTAATAGTGTGCTCCTTGGGCCTATTCGGCTTTGAAAATTAGTTCGAGCTTAGCTTTATGGTCATGCAGTTTTGTAACTGCGCATCGAGTGGCTTTAGCAGATGCCAATGGAGCATATGGCCAAAGCGAAAGGCAAAAGATAGGCAGCGTGATGATGAATTTGTCTGATTTCTCTTTTCACTCTTTTTCTCTCTCTTTAAGCTTGAATGATAAGCAGTAAATGTTACATAACATCGACAGTTGCTGTTGCCTTGATGGGCTGTCATCGTGATTTGAAGATATATACATATGTGTGATAAACATATTTGGCTTGATTTAGTCATCGTAATGGCTTTCGGTTTACGCAGCAAGGTTGGCATAAGGGAGAAAGAGAGAGTGGGAGGTAAACTGAAATATTTGCAGCTGTGATAATAAAACGTTTATTGACTGCACAATTCAATATATCATGCATTCAATATTAACACAATATGCACTACCTGGATGCCACAACCGTTCAACAGGCAAACTTACACACACACATATAAACATATTTTCGAGCACATAAACTTCTGCTGCTGAGCTTACAGATTTAGTTACAAATATGCGCGGTAGGAGGATGATACATACACACACACATATATAATATATAAAGTTGCGATCACAGCAGGGTATGCAAGGATATAGAAGAGGTATGCTGGAAGTGCAGAAAGACAAACTTTTGCAGCCGCCATACACGCGGCCACTCAATGTAGCAAGTGCAAACCGTGTGATGAACTCACTTGTGATAATTTATGAGTAATATTTTTGTTGTCATGCGGCGGCAATGCAAACGAAGAGAAAGTAGTCAAAACGGGAGAAGCCAGAGAATAAATGCTTACATCCATGGATGCTGTATGCCGTTGCAAAACTAATTTAACTTATTGTCAGCCCCCAAAGCTAGCTGGCTCCCATGGCAAACGCTGCGCCTTGCGAGCTGCTTATCCTGATGCGGCTTTTGAGGTCATGATGCGCAATTCTTTTTTCTTTCGAAAAAAGAAGAATGAAAAATATAATAATTTGCTTGCACATTTTGTGAAGAAGAGCTCTGCGCCAAGTTTGCGGCTTAAATATTTTATGTTAGTTTTAATGTTTTCTTTTATATTTAATTCTTTTAAAAGCAAAGCACTCTTGCAAGTTTTTCAATTTTCTCATTGTTTTCGCTGCTTTGCATGGCTGTCAATTGCTTGCGAAAAAAATCAAATAAATTGCCCGCTTTTAAAGTTGATCAATTTCAGCTAACAATAATAAATTGTTTACACATGAACTCTTCATGTAATAACGCATGCCTAACAGTGAACAAAATGCGCAAAATTAAATTGTTTTCTCACACACGCACACACACACACACTTTGGCCAACGGCTGTAATTAATTTTGACAGCATTCTGTGATAATTAACGCAACACAAATTGCAAAAATGGCCAACCAAAAACAACAACAACTTTCTGACTCAATGCAAAGAATGTGTTTCAATTATTTAGCATAATGCATAAGCATCACAAAAATTATATATGTATGAATTTATATATTAACTGTGCGAATGAGCAGTGCCAGCAAAATGCTTGTTTGCATAATTTGCAACCAGCGAAATTTGAGTTGAATTCTCATTACAATTCTCGCATGCTGGCAGCACAAGGATGCAAGGAGGCAACGGTACTTTTTGGACAAATTGGCACTGTTACAGTTTTGAAAAGTTGCTGACACATTGCGACTGACCACTGCACACAATCAAAAAAACAAAAATAAAATAGAGATAGAGAGCGAGAGCGAGAGCGAAACGTATGAGCTAGACAGAGTTAGCGAGATATAATTATGTGTTGAATTATGAATTGAAATGTTGAAAAGTTTTTATGCGTTCCGAGAACTTGGCCATCCAACTAACAGTTTTGGTCAACATTTATTGCTAATACCAACTAGATGGCTGGAATGGCGCTGTCTGGTCTCTGTGTTTGTTTGTAAGTGTGTTTGGGTTTGGGGTTTATGTGCTGAATGGTTTTTACGTTGTTTTAATATACTCAAATTTGTTCGGCAAAAGTTGAGTTACATTCCGCATAGTTTATGGTTTTCAAATGGGTCGATTATGTGAGTGTGAGTGTGAGTGTGTGTGTTTGAGTTTGATAGTGTCAACCATAACCATGATCAACTCTATGTAAAAGCCTTATTCAGACTTAGTAATCTGTTGGACAGAACTTATTTGATTTATGTAAAATACACTTACATGTGCTTGGGTCAAGTATTGAGATGTTATCAGCTTAGAAATATTAAAGAAAATTTAATCAACATTGAAAACATATTAAATGGCAGTTGCAATTTTAATATATAGTAAGTATTAATATTTGCATAACTTGAATATTTGATATTTTTATTTACAAATGCACACAAAGTCAAAAATCTAATAAGTTTGGTTTATTTGAATACGTTGTCGTTTCTATCTACGACATTTACAAAAATATGTATGTGTGGGTGTTGTATATTTGTATCAATCGTAGCTGGCTTTTTATTGAAGTCAAGTGAAAATGCCAGCTTTTTAACATTTGTCAAAAAGTCATCATAAACAATGTCAAAGGACATGAACAGTATAGTAACAGCTGCATTTGTGGTGTGTCCTCCTACTCCATTCGTATACTCAAAAATGTGCGTAGATTTGTGTATCTGTGTGTGTGCTGCCAATAAGCGTAAACATGAATAAATGCTGTGTGGGCTGTTGCTCTTGTTGTTCCTGCTGTTGCTACCGAATGCTCGACTGAATTTTCTTATTTTATTTGTATCGGTTCAACATAAAAGAGTCAAACTTCACTTTAATGAATCCTTGTGTATTTTCCAATACCTTATACCAATTGTATTTCTGTAAATTTGTTAAAGTTTGCTTACCATTCGATGTCTCAAAATAAAAATATTGGCAAATTTTGTTCGTAAATTTATACCTTTGATGACTGCACAGTTTGCCTTGTGTAACATAAAATCATGGCTAAGAAAGAGTTGCTAAAAGCTTCTCTATATTGTTTGGCATATGCTTATTGGAAAATGCATAAAGAAATTATCAGTCCCATATGTTAGCACAATAATAATCAAAGGTTCAACAATTCGGTCAAGAACTGAATTCCTAAATTATTGTTCTCGTTGTTAATTGACAAATTGCTAGTCGCTTGATTTGTTACAAACAAAAGGGATTGTGTTTGGATTTAGATAAAGTACGCAGTTCTGATTGTTGTTCATGGCAATTGGCTGATAAGCGTAAAATCGACCAGCAATACATTTTGTAATTAAATGTTGCAAGTATATTTACGGTGACCTCAACTCGCGTGTGTTGTATTTAATTATTTGTTTTTTTCTCAGTGTGTGTGTGTGTGGAAAATCGTTGAATGTATCGAGCTGGGCGCTTAAATAAATTTCAACAAAATTTACGTAATTAATGCGCCAAACCGAGCCAAAAGCGCGTTGTATATAAATCATTTGTGGTGCGCTCTTGTGTTCTGGTTTGTATATACATACACACACTTACATACATATATGTTTGTGTATGTGCATGTTTGTATCTGTGCGTATTTGCGGTCAGCCTCATGTTGCACGCACAATCAGTCGCCTTTCGTTGCTTATCGACTGGCGCCATTGATTGCAGTTCATTAAGCACGCTCAGGCAGTCAGACAGGCAAGCAGGCAGAGAGGCACGAACGGTGGTCAGACTCACGCACATTCCGGGCCAACACAGTTACTTTTACAAGGATTCCTACACCTGCTTGCTTAATTCTGATGCTGTGGCAGAGAATGGGACTCATTAGCTGCCCTACAGCTGGCTGGCACTTGGTTAACGGAACGTCGGAACGACCCTTTCGGGTTTTACTTAACGCAACTTTAACCTTGCGTTTCGCATAAAGTATTTTCTTAATTTTGCCACTTGCTTTTTTTCTTTTCCTCCCCTACATTCATTCTCTTCACTTCTGCATCGACCACTTTGCTGCTGTTGCGTTGGTCATTACAGTTGATTGCTTATTCATGCGTTCATTCATTTATTCATATATAAGCTGCCCTGCAACTTTGTGATGAGGGAACAACGTTATCACAACGAAGTTCAACATTGCGTGTACGCAACGTAGAACATCGTAAGAGAAGGGGGCGGGTATGAAAGTGTGTCTATTGCTGCTGCTTGCGGAAAATTAATTGTGGCCGCGTTTCGTTTTTCGTGTTTATATTTTAAATTAATTATAAATATTTATTTATCTTGATTAGTTGCGTGGTTGGGCGGCGGTTTGTCCGCTTGTTTGGGTTGAGTGCCTGGTTGAGAGCTTAACTAAATTGATTTGAGTTTATTTTAGCATAGAGCAGCGTTTTGCGTTTGCTTTTGCAAACCGATAACAAAGACTTGGCTTTAAACGCCAGCAGCGCAGCCAGCGGCGAAGGAACCTCAATTGCTGTTTTGGCCATTACTCTTGGCGCTTTCTCTCTGCCGTTCACTGCTGTTCGCTAACCGAATTCGATTCGTTCTCTCTTCATCCTACTATCTTTGGCGTTGTTCTATAATTGATTGCAGCATCAATTTCCAAACGAAATAATCAAGCAATTCCCAAACACACACACAGACTGGCACACCAACCGCATACATGTTGCCTGATTTGGCATGTTCGTTTTTCGTTGCACACTTTCGTGTGCTAGAGTTAATTTCAGTTTTAAGTGGAAGGCAAGCAACAGCAAAAAAAGCTACATCAACTAGTGTGTGTGTGCAGCTGCAAAATCAAGCAAAATTATTGAAAGCAGCACAGCAAACGGTACGAACATACAAAAAAAAAGAAACACAGAAATGAAAAACACGAGTCAATTTGTATTACTGCTGCCTCAGCTGTGCAACCATCTCACACACTCACTCTCTCTCCCTCTCTCTGTCTCTCTGTCTCTAACTCTTTCTCACTCTCACTCTGTCTCTCTTACGATCTCTGTGCACTGTACTCTGCCATTTAATCTTCTTCTATTTCGTGGCAATATTTTCAAATGTTTTTCCATTCCTACTTGTATATCCATTTACCCTATACCCTGTTTAAATTAATACCAGAAGGTGTAGCAAGTGCATCAATTATTTTTTGAGATGTTAAGAATGTTTAATACAATTTTGAATGTAATATTTCTTGAAAACAATACATTGAAAACCTCCTTTAAATAGTAAATGGCAATAAAAATGATAATAAATTCATATTTACAAGATCCAACATCGTAAGATATTTTTTATAAGAGGTATATTATGGTTGATCATTATCGTCTTTCGATATTTTTTGCTTATTTGTTGTAACATTGTAGACTTGGCCCAAAAACCACAAACAGACACAAGCGTTTTGGAGACGTCAGTTTCAAGCGCGTTTCGATTCACGTCCTGTCGGTGTATATGTATCGTATGGTTGTTTTTTTTTCGTCTAAAGCTCCACACAAATCTGCACAAAAATGCACGGAAATTCATCTTGATTTGTGCTGGAAGTTTTTTGGCCAGCTATATTGCAGGACTAATGCAACAATTTTTATTTGCTTTTAAAATTTTTTGCCTTGTTTTTTGCCCATTTGTATAGAGCACTTGACTGCTTGCTGTGGGTTTTTGTATGTGTGGTGCACTAAATCAGAGACATTTAAGCGCATTTTGCTAAAAGTCACTTACGGCTTTTGGCCATAGCTCATTTGTTGGTTTTGTTGTTAGGTTTAGTTCGTACTTACCGCAAAAGATGCACAGTAGCAGGAGCCAATGCAGGATGTTGGATGCTGCTGCTGCCACAATTTTGCTGTTGTTTCTTGGCCTGAAGCAGCGACACCTACGCGTGCTTTTTGCAACTAGAATGGCTGTTCCTGTTGATGTCGTTGTCATCGTCATGCTCGCTGTTGACGTTCTCGATGTCGTCGCGGTGTCTGCTGATGTTGAGGGCAACATGTTGGTCGCATTGCTGCTGCTGTTGCTGCTATGCTGGCTATTACTTTGCATTTCCGTGTTGTTGCCACTAATGTTGGGGCGTTGTTTTGACCTGCTGACGCGATGCCGGAGCTCACACATACAGCCCGCGGCATGAGTGAGTACAGCGGGAAGCGTGAGTGTGAGTGATGTGGATAATGTTGATAGTGTCTGCCACATTGTCAGCGTGTCTTGCTTTTTGGACACTTTGCGAGCGTTTTTCACTGGCCCAATGGCTCCGCACTTGCCGCCGTTTGACATTAATAAAGTGTGAAATTAATGGAGCTGCAGAGTTCTACACAACGGAAAGGGGGGCAGTTGCCGAGCGAGCGAGTGAATGGGTTAATTAATTTGGCACGCTGTTTTGCCAGATTTAGCTTAATTTTGCGCGTTAGCTAAGTGTGTTAGTCAAGGGGTCTGAAGTTTGGGCTGTATTAAGCGTTGAGTATCATTATTATAAATAATTAGCTACACGTGTAGTTTTTAGCAGCGATTATTTATAATCTTAAGGATTAAAACTTTCCTTACTTATTTATGATGTTTAATAAAATATTCTTCCATTTGCTATTGCTTAGTTATATTTAAGCTTTTATAATACATATTTAGTTTTATTTCACTTAAGGTATTTCATTGAATTAAATTTCAATTTATTTGATTTGATATTTGTTTGTCGATTTTTTTCAGCACGGTTGTATATTGATTTATTATTAAGGTGTTCTCAATTTTGATTTCAGGCTCTCACGCACGGCTGCACTTCCTAACACTCACGTATTTTTTTTTGTTTGTCGTCGTCCCTCTGCTTTGTTTATTCGCCTTTAATACGTCATTCTGCATTGTCGCTGCCGTCGAGTGTGTGTGAAGTCACAATGAACGCGTCACGCAACCGACAGCTACGAAAGATACGTTGCCGACAGAGATACGAATGCGACTAAACACGCACGAAGTGTCTGAGGGTGTGTTGTTGTTGCCATAGCCGCATAGCAATAATTTGAAATGTTGCTGGCGCTGACGCTTCTACTTCAGCTGCTGCTTGGCAACATGTTGTTGACTCTTATGTTGCATGGAAAGTTTCGTCGGTGTTTTTTGTCAGATTTTCTGCTACATTTCCCTGAAAATATTTGTCAGTTGACATTTATAGGCGATTTTAGTGTTGCCTCTAATTGCTGCATGTGGCAGACACACTTGTCCACACACTCACACACACACACAAATACAAAGTCTTCTCATGGACTGCCCTGCAATAAGCTAGAAAGAGAGGGAAATATAATGTTTCAATTAGTTGTTGACAAACCAGCGCAATCTACAAAACAAAAAAGAATAAAAATAAAAATTAATTTTATAGCAAGCCGTTAAATGCAAGCCACAAGTTCTAAATACAAAATTTATGACCAGGCAAGTGTAGTTCCCGCAATCCCTCTCTTTTCCCCTATCAACAAACCCAAAATACAATTGCATTTCAGCAACGATCACGTGCCACCGTTTTCCTGCTTGATTTATGAGCCACCAAGGGGCCACTCTGATAACCATTTGTCGTTGACCTTTGCACGCTCGGTCAAACGCTTTGCGCCCATCCCCCCATTCAAATGCTCAAATTTAATCATGTGTTGTATGTGTGTTATATATATGGCGGGATAATTGGTCAACAATCAGACGCTTTTGGCTAGAGCCCAACACAGCAATCCAATTGATGCTGCCAATGGATTTTGATACATACATACATACTTGTTTCATTATTTATGGCATCCCGCGGTTGCTCAATTATGCGCTACAATTCCGGAAATGCACATTTCCAAATCCTTTAAGCTCTTTTCATCTTCCCTCCCTCTTCTACTGCAACTGCTGGCGCGTCCCAGCTTCTAGCTTCACAAATTGTAGTTAACCCCTTTGCGTCGCCTGCTTAATTCGTTGTATTAGGTGCCATCTAATAAGCTCTGAATGCTGCTGCTTGCTGAGTTGACAAAAGATCAACTGTTTATCAAGTAAAGATAGTGTAAATTATAGCGTTAGAAAGGATGCAAAATGCATTCGTAAACATACATATAACAGTTCCAATTAATAATAATATTAAGTTAATATTTAACTAGCTTAAATTGAAAAAAAATTCCTAAGTTAAGAAACACTTTGAACTGCAGTAAAAGATCAACTGAATTATTATATTAAGCTTTTTACTTTTGAATTATTTATGTGTTCACTTCAACAGAAGTTTGAATGGCTTACAGAGTATCTCATAGTTGCTCCCTATTCATCATACAATGCCCATTGGGCTTATTAATTTGGTAATTGTTTTTGTAGTTGCGTTACAATGGCAAAGCAGCACAAGTTTCGCATTATGCATCATAATAGGCTGAATAGAGAGTCTGGAAAGCCCGCAAATAAGTGCTGTTGCAGCAGCAGCAGCAAATTCAACAAAAGTCGTGCAATAAAACCAAAAATCACTTCCGGCAACTATCATAAAGGGTTGTGGAAGGGGGTTGCAGACAAGGCCGTCCGATCAGCTGCACTTCACACATCATTTCCTACGCTCAACATTTATTATGCCATTTGTGTGGAACCAAATTGTCACAATTACTCGACAATGAACGACAGCCAAGACCAGAGGGGGAAGATGGACTGGGTGCAAGCAGTTATATTTAGCCTAGGGGCTCCCTGCATCAAAATAATCATCATCATGGGCATCAGGGGCACTCCTGTTGTCAATGTTGTTGTTCCATTGTCATTCACATTCACAGGCAGACACGCAGCTTCATTTATAACTTTTTGTCATTGTGTGAGAGTTTGTGTGCTGTTACTCCCCCCTCTATCTCTCCACACGACTGCAACTTTGTTTTAAATCTTTTGTGTTGTTGCATTTTATTAATTTGCTTGTCATATTTTTACGTTTGTTTATCGATTAAAGCGTGGATCTTACGAGTGGGGGAGGTAATGCATTGTGTGTTGCCAGCAGCTGTTGCTGCTCTTGCTGCTGCGGTCGCATCGCGTTGTTGCCTGTAAACATGTGTTTGCAACAGCAACATTATTATGGCCCATTCTCCCCCCTGGCTACTATCTGTACGGGATGGCCCTTTAATATTGATATTGTCGTTCTTGTCTGGCAATTTTAATGAAACATTGTTTTTATAATTGCTGAAGCTCCCTTAATCTCTCCCTTTCCCTCTCTTCCTCTCCCTCTATATATCTCCATTACATCTGACTTATTTTTACCTTTGTTCTACCAACCCCAAGCACCCACAACCCCCAATAACGTATTTGTTTGTACAAATTATTATAAAAGACAATTTTGTCACCTACATTTTTCATACACAATTTTTATATGACTTTTTTTTGTCGGTTCTGTTGTTTCTGTCATTGTTGTTTTTGTGGGCGTTTGTTTGGCTTTGCTTTATGAATTTTATAATTAATTGTCTCTGACATATTTTAAAAGGCTATGTTTTTTTTGTCAGCTAGAGTCGAACTTGTTTCATAGCTTGATTGATTTTTTATAATAACTTGTCATCAATCATTTGTGTGGTGAGCTTAAAGGAATTATATGTATTTAAACCAAAAACATATTCGAATTGTTTGGCTTGTTTTTTTAAATGGTTTCAATTTATTTGGATGTGTTGCATATGTGTTACTCATATCTGTAAAGAAATCAAATATGTCTGCTTTTGTTTGGTTATTGAAACGCTAAATTGTCATATATCTATATAAATTTAAAATGGAATTAATGCTTCGTTGGTTTTTTTTGGCATCAATCTTATATCCTTACAAACGAATGTGATTCTTGAACTTATTGCCCCTGGGATTGAAACACACATTGTATAAATAGCCATATGTTCAGTTGTTCAAATGGACATGACCAACAACAATGGTTAAATAAACATAAAGTTCATGCATACACAGCATAAATATTTATTTGCATTGTTTAGCAATAGCGTTATAAAATAAACATTTGCATTATTTAAACAATTTTATTGTTCGGCAAATGTTCCCGGGGCATTATTCCTGTTAATTATCATCATGAGTGTGTGTTGTTTTGTTGTTCGCATACTTAGTTTTTTCATCTTGGCTTCCCGCACACATCCATGCTAATTGTCATTCATTTCGTGTCCCTGTCAGTGAAAACATTTGTATTGTAATTGCCATCGCACCCTATCCAAAGTAAAACAACATACAGTTTCAGATGCTTTAGGCACATGTCTTGTCAGTAACATATTTGGCCAAAAACAAATGCCTTTTATGTGGCTGCAGTGCCACATACGACAATAATAAAAAGAAAAGAAGCAGGCAGCGCAAAAACAAATGGCAATTAGTCGGCTTGGGTTGACTCGGTTAGGGTCGAGTTCGGGTCGGTTGTGGTAGGGTCGTGTTGGGTTGGGTTGACTTGTATGTTGAGTTAAGTTGCAGTACAGGAAAAAAATAAAAGCTGCTTAGAGCTTTGTGCTCGCTGCTTTTAATTAAAAGCAGATTAACATTGCGCGTGTAATGTACTTTGAAAGGGGTGTAGGGAGACCGATGGAGAGGGAGAGGGAGATAAGATGGATGCCGCAAACCCCAAAAGACAGCTTCATAAACAAATTATTACCAAGCTTTGTTCCTATAGACATTGACAGTGACAGCTTTTGTTGGTGTTATTACTGGCTTATAGCTTACTGCCTTAGACAATTGACGCTATGAAGCCAACGTCTTTTTAAGTGATCCACAAACACATCAACAATAACAACAACAAACATAGTTGTTCAGCTCTTAAGTCATTTTGTTGTCATACAATGCATGGATTTCTTTCATTCTTGTTTTTTATTTTTTTTTTTAGATAAAATGCAAGTACAGCTTATTGCGCGTGGATGTGATTCTTCACAATGTGTGCGTTTGCTGCAGGCTGCTGTCGATGTCTCTAGTGATGCTGGTGGTGGTTGTGGTAGTGCCTCTTGTTACTCGCTACATCAGTCACCGCTCACTTGACACATTTCGCTCTGCCATGCAATTGGCACGAAGATGTTCGCGTCACATGGCCATAAAGGCAGCCAGCGAAGAGTCAGCGAAGAGCCAGCTGGCGAGAAGTCGAGTCGAGAGTCTAAAAATATCTTCAAGTTTTTCACACCAAATTGCCACAAAAGATGCAGCAGATGATGCAGCAGCAGTGCCAACAAATTGAAATGTTTATTTCAAAGTCTTTGGGCTTTACGACATCGTCCCATCAGTTGTCAGGTGAGTTGTATTTCCACTTCCCCTCGCTAAAGTAGCCTCCATTGTTGCTTAGCGCGATTCTCATAAATCTGTCGCAAACAAAATGCGCGCGCGAGCCCAAAAATTGTGGGTTAAGCTGTCTGTTCAAGCATCAATTTAATTGCCTGCTGCTGGCAATGTTCGCACCGCGTCAAAAGACTTTCACATCAGCTTAATTACACCACGCGCCCTGATATCCATCCCAAACTCCTCCTCTCTTAGAATCTTGTGCTCAGTGAGATGTCATGTGTTTAAATATGCCAGTTGTAGTCGAATTCACAGTGGAGCCTCGCTTTAGTCCGACATTTGCAGCATGAAATTGCCGCAAAATTCATTTTTATTTAATTCGCTTTAAAATTGATTTCGTCCCCTTCGTCTGTAAACGTCATGTGGTTTGCCCTAACGAGCCACAGCCACCACATTTACATCCTCATCCACATCCATAGTCCACATGCCAAAAGTGCCACACTTGTGGTTGGGCTTTTGGACGACTTTTACATGAATGGATTTAATTCATCATATTTTGTGCTCGATTCTTTTTTTATGCCATGCGTTCTACGAGCTGCAGGCAACTTGACTTTGAATCTTTGCCTCGACTCGACTTCAGTCGCGGCTTTTGCTTTCTACTTTGCTAAGAATTAATTAAAAGCATTACCCAGAATTCGACAGAATGGTTTGCATTGTTGTTGATGGCACGCCTGGTTAACCCTTCTCACGCCCCTTTGGCTTTTAATAAATTTTGAAAAATAAAGCGAGTCACGAAACTTGCTAAAAGCGCAGCGGAAGTCAACTTTTAATCCATTTTTTTGCTTGTATTAAAATTTTACAAGATACATTAAATATTTAATACGATTCCAATAGAAACAGTGTAAATTACTTAAAAATAAAATAGTATTTCGAATTATTAATGTAGATAAATGATGAGTGAAGGGTAAAAAAGCAACTGCTTTAATATAAATAAAATGTCAACAGATTAATTTGTGATATGCAAAACTTCTTCGTACACAAAACTTTCAAATTTCAGCCAAAGTCTTTTGAAACTATATTTACAAATATTTGATTGATAGTTTATCAATATTAGCTAACATACAAACAAAAACATTGTTTGCTGTATCAACTTTGCTTACTTTCGTTCTATAAAAGCATTTTCTTCTATCAGCATGTCCCCAAGGATATTTAGGTTTTCAAACTGCAATTTTTTTTCTTCTATTTTTATATATATTTAATGCAGTGCGACAGAAAGTTTCAATGGGCGAGGCTAATTGGATTTACTTGGCTTTCATACTCGTTTCCCAGCCAAATCTTGCCCATTATCCAATTACGCAGAGAAGCGAAATGAGTTGGTGGTGTTTGGGTCAAAATTGAGCCAAGGCACACTTCAAATCCAATTTGTGAAAAAAACATTACACACCCGAAATCCAAATGCCCATTTCATAATAATACAATTACGCGTACAATTATCTCAACAAATTAAGTTTTAATCAGAGTGCACTACAGATTTTTTGGTGATATTATTATTATCTTTTGTTTTTGTTGTTGCTTTAGTTGATGTTGTTGCCCAACTGCTCATTTTGTGTTGCCAACTGGCGCGGAGCCTGAAGGTTCTGCCCCGCGCTCTGTGCTCAATGCATGTAATTAAATTGAAATTTCAATATTGCCCATGGCCCAGAGCCTGGGTTCTGGCTTGGCGAGCAGCAGCTGTCACTCCACATGCTCATATTTTTATACTCTAACACTAGAGGTAAAGACAATGTATGTGCATGGTCTCTGTCCGCATGAACCCAACTTTTTTCAACGTTAAGCTAGGGCTCTGAAACTTCGCAAATATTTTGGTACATGTGTGCGTCCGACATAGTGTGAAAATTAGGCCGCAGCACCCACTGGAGGGCACACCTCTCAATCGATAAATCACACTTATTTCTCGTTTTTTTTTTTACAGCTAAAATCACAAAATTCAGTGGGAAGGTAGCTCGAAACCTTTCCTAAAGATCGGCATCTTAAATTTGGATGCCACGACCCCATCCGTCCTCACATGTTTCAATGCTGGTGTCAGAGTATTTCGCAGTCGGTTGCGCCAGACTGTAACGTATTTACTGTTTTTTTGAGTTGGTTGTTGTTGGTTTGCTGTTAGCGCCCCCCTGCCACGGCACATGTTGTTGATTTATAAGCCGTAGCCAAAAATGCTGCAAAATTAAAGTGTTATTTATGTGCTTGGTTTGTGCTACGCGTATCCGCGAGAATTTCGAGTCCTGCTTATCCGCCTCGTGTCTCACTTGGCCAAGTGCGTAATGCGGGGCGACCTTGCGGCCCCAGTGACCCGGGCAACGTAATGAAAAAGGAAAAAAAACAAACTCATTGAGCTTAATGTGGCCTGGCCAACTTTGACCCCCGCTCCGACTCTCTTTACCTGCACGCCACAACACACAAAGTGTTAATGTGTTTATGTGAATGGCGCCCTTATGCCTCTACACCCAGTTGGCCCTGTTTGCCTGCTGCCTCGCTGATGCCCGTATGTCTGCGCCTCTGTGTGTGTGTGTGTGTTTGTCGAGTGTCCTTGCGATGTGCCGTTTGCCACTTGAGTTATTTAAATTGCGTTAGTGTGGAGCGGTGCAGGAAGGGGACAAACGTTAAAAGATTGATAAAATATGTTAATTGCGCTTGTCGTGACTTAAACCCCTACCCTCCGTTGCCTTGCTGCCACCCGATTGACTGCTGCATGAAATTGTCGCCAACAATGCTGAAAAGTTAATTTTCTTTGCCTTTTGGCAAACACGTAAATTAAAAACATTTTAATTATGTTTATGGCATACTTCGCAGCTGACTTCTTTTGATAAATTGTATTGCCATACCAAGTACTTTGCTGTTGGTTTGCACACACACAAAACTCCCTTGTTAATTGTTCGACTCAGTCATCATCTTCATTTAATCAACACATTTAACGCGTTGCATTTGCAAGCTTTTGGTTTTACATTTTCAATAGAGAGTTATTTTATGCCAAGAGAGTCTTGGATAAAGCCTCGCCGTCTTCTATTTTAAATCTGCAAGCGCCACAAAAATGTAAAATAATTTCATGCTGATGCATCACAAAAGTTTCGCACAAAACGAACTCTTTGCATAATCGTAGTAATAATAAATATTTAATGCAAATTTGTGATAGGCAGAACCAAAGTACGAAGTTTGCAAAACAAACTTAGGATACTAAAACCATTTACAGAACACACACACAATGGAAGATTTTCGTAGCTCACCTGCTGGTAGAAAATCTTTGCTGTATTTGCAGAAATGTTGTTAGTGAAAGTTGTGGGGGTAGTATTCCATTTCAGTTTGGCGTTTGTTTACACTAATTATCTACTAAAGAGTTCACTTTAAAAGTTTTCTTTGAATAACAAGGAGGCGAGGAGAAGAAGCATCTAAAATTGTTCATTGTTGTTGGCATAGGGAACAAGTCTCTGCAGGGCATGTGAGTAAAGGTATCTTAAACGACCCAAAATGCTCACAGGGAAGGTTAGCTGGTAACTCCTACTATATCCAGAGCAACCTAAATAAAAACTGCTGTTGATTTGTACAGGAAAATAAGAGAATCGAAATAAAACGGAAAAACACAAATAAATTTAAATATGTGGATAGAAAATACGTTTTGCATTTTACACTTGACCGACAGTCAACACAGACGTATGCTCTCTGAATCCAATTCGGTAACCTTTGACTCATACACGCAAGCACACACACACTTGTGTATACATATTGTTACTGTTATGGGATGTGCATGGAAGCGTTTCTCTGTTATTGGCAGCCAATCGAATGAGAATGAATTCTGCCACTGTTGCTCTTTTCTCTGCCTGCCATTACTGTATTTTGCATCAGTATGTGTGCGTGTGTGTGTGTGTGTGGATATGTTGGCCACGTCCAAAGGTTACATAATCAAAACCATGGCATAACAAGCAAAAACAACAAAAACAACAAAAACACAACCAAATCGAGGCATCTTTTTGGTCGCCACAAAAACGTTGCCGAGTTGTTTTGTATTGTGTTAGTGTTTAAGCGGAGAGTATATACATATGTATGTATACAGTAGGTATGCGTGTGTGTACGTGTTCTTGTGTGTATTTGTGGCTTGTGTATATCCTTCCTGTTTGGCGTTTTGGCTTTTGTAGACTCAATTTCCGTATTTAATGACCCGTTACCAAATATGCCTGAAATTTTCAAGCCAATTCTAGCCAAATGGCTGCCCAGCTCTTGCTAAAGTGCTTTGAGAGCAAACGAACGATTTCATTATTGGTTTCATGCTGTTTTCCTGTGGTTTCACTCGTCGTCGTCGACATCCTCGTCGTTCTCAGCTTGGGCCAAAAAAATATAACTCATACGCAGCGTTTATCAAAGGGGGCCGGATTATAAAACGCATCAATTTGCTGGACTTATCGGCTTTGCAGCTCATCAGAAAATATTGCATCGCCGACACCCGCAAAATAATGCCAAGTAAATGAAAATGGTGCTAAAGGGCATTATAAGCGCAGCTAATGGCACAATCTTTTGGAAGTCATCAAGCCGACATTGTCGAATGCGTTAAGAATATAAAATGAAAACAAATAGCGAAATGCGATACACAATTATAGCCTAATCCCAGGCAATAATCAAATACCATAACCTTGCCAAGCAACTGAACTCAACTGTGTGAAATCTAGCCACTATAGCAACACTAACAGTTATAACAATACCAAAATGTGTGAGTTCATGTACGAGTATGTGTGTGTGTGTGTGGGTATCGCATTGCTTTTGATTATGGCGCATAAATGTTTTTTAACAACAGCAAACAAAACCAATCGAAAAATCGAAAGGCGAAAAGCGCCCCAAAAACTTAAGCGAGACAAAATCAAAGGCGCTTGTGGGTTTCGCTTCTTTAGAGGGACAATGGCGGTTTTGGGTTAGGGTTGTCAACCAGATCAGAAGCACATACATAAACAACAATAAATACGGTTGTGCCCACCATTGAGCATATTATTTGGCATGCAGGATACGTTCTGACTCTGACCGTTGTTGATCCTTCGAAGATGTTGTCCTGCCAGCCGTTGTTTTCAATCCATTGGGCCAATAAACTTTTTATGTCAGTTATTTGTAACCTTTTTGGATTTAACAAACACCCGGCAAACCCAACCTTACAGCAATGTGGCCTAATAGCGGTTTGCTTTTCTTTTACTTTGATTTAAAAATATGTTTTACCCTTGCAACAAACTCTCTCTCTAAGGACTGCCTTTGCCTTAGATGCTGCATGTTAAGTTGTCCTTTTCCTTCATTGTTGTCCAACTGTTTGCTTCTGACTTTGTAACGCATAATTTCAACATAATAGCTCTTCATCACCATCGTCTTTGTCATCCTTTGTCCCTTTGTCCTCTATCCGAATTGAGATGTTTGTGAAATTGGGCTACATCCTTTTAGTCTCTTCTACTTATACATCTCCTTTTACTTCTTGTTATTCGTCGTAATCAAATTTTTTAATATACATTGTTTATTGTTTGCATTACCGTTGATTGTGTGTGCATTATTAATTTTGTGTGCTTATCAGTTGAAGCGGCAGCTTGAAAAATTTATGACTGTTAAATGCAATTCATTGATTAATTATATATGCCGACTGCACTTGATATGGCAGAGCCAATGAAACACGCATAATGAAATATTTATCAAATAGTTTTTTATTTACCGCTAGGTCGCTCTCACTTTGTTTATTCATTGGCTTATCTGATCGAATTAAGCGTTAATTAATTTATTAAATAAATGCAAGAACTGCATTAATGCATTAATGCTGCCTACATTTCAACACTATTACCAACAAATGTATTTAAACTTGATCAAATATACTTTCAACAGTATAAAAAGCTAGAAAGAGTATTCATTGTAGTCTTTATTTTTCTTACTTCCCACTATTTTCTATGTTAATGTTTTGACTGATGACGTTAAACTTGGTTACATCTCTTTTACAAGCGCAGGCAAGTGGCCGTTAACAGAATTTTATAGTCTTGGGTCGCAAGTTTAATTCAGTTAAGTTAAGAAAAGGTTTTATTTTCACTTCGACCTAATACTATTTATATTCGCGTGTCCCATGGTCAAACATCTTTATTTCCTGTGACACAAAGCAATGCCAGGATTTTGTACACAATAAATTTTTTATGTAGTACGCAAAGTTTTTGCGTATAATTTGTAGCGCAACATAAAACAAATGAGTTACGGGGCGACAGCAACAACAAACTGTTTCAACAACTAAAGAGTCACAACAGTAAGAACACTTATAACGGAAATACACAAACAACATACAAAGTCAATAAATGAATTGTTAACAGGCATATCAAAATGTGTCAATAAAAAATCATAAAAATATGATTCAGCCAGTCGTGCATGATGAGCAGAGATCATCATCATCACCCACTCGCTCTCAGCCACAATACCAACACCATTCCCCACTTTTCCACTGTTCTCCTTGTTTTCTGTGAGCGTCATCAGCGTTATTGTCATTCGTTTGTTCATCATATACACACATACGCAGCTTGTTTGTTACACATATCCAATAAATTTACATTTTTATCGAAAAAGTTTCACAGTATACGTTGTCCTCTAATATGGTGTTGCTGCTTGTGCTGCTGCTGTTGTTTGCCGCACTAAAGCGGAAATATCAAAAATAAATCTCTTGGCTTGTTTCCGTTGCTAGAATGCCAAATACAGAGACTAACATTTATAATTTGCACACTCAAAGATACTACATGCTCGATACAAAAACATCAATTTGCGACTTTTAATACCATCATCATCGACTCAATCAGTTGTGAAACTTTCATTTTCCACAGAAAGCAAAACGTTGTTGTCTTTAGCTCCTACTTTGAATTTTTCTCTCTCGATTTTTTTTTCTCTCCATATTTTGATCCCACACTTTTGATTTCTTGCAACGGAACGACAAAACTTCCATTCCATTGGAATTTTATTGCTGATAGATGGAATGACACATGAAGGATTACTATTAGAAGCACAGCGAAGGCTGCTGCGTCACAGCCAGAATTGATTTTCATTCAAATTTAATGACGTTTGGGATCTTTTAATTACATACATTTAGAAACTCCCAGAAATTTAATACTCTCACAGCAACGAGAGTTTAATGTATGCATGATGTGTGTAAGTGATGAACTGTTTTGGTAAAGCAACAAACTTCACACTATGATTCTCCATCTTTACGCAAGCTGAATGGTAAATTGAATGATTTGTGACCTCAGCAACTTTTTTGTAGCCTACTTCTTAAGTTGCTCCATTAGCAAATACTTTACGACTCCCTGGTGAATATTGTGTGCCATTGCCAGAAAAGGCAGACGCAGCATAGCCAATATGTCACAGTGCTCCAAAGTATGCCATCTGGATTTTACCTGCTATCACGTTCTCATTTCATAAGGGACTCGTCCTTTGTCGAACGGCCCACAGTTCGCAACTTTCTCTTTTGTGCTGCATGTGTCCTAACTTTGTTTGGCAGTTGCCTTAGCTTAATACCCTGTAAACTAATAAGACGCGGTATGAGTGAATACCCCCAATACTACATATACAATTCTTATGTCTGTATGTAAAAAACTGTTCGATTTTCTTATAAAAACATCATAATACGAATTCGCCAATATTTATATTCAAGTATATCAACTCCATCATTCAACACGTATGAAGATCGAATGATAAATTATTTGCCATCACTTGAAGCAAAGTATCATATGTGTGTCAGGGTTATTTTCGTATCGCTAATGGGAATACGCTTCTGTAGGAAACTGTTATTTTTTTTTTTTTTTTTCGTCCTGCTGCTGATACTGCTGCTGGCGGTGCTAGTGGCACTGTTGGTGTTGCCGTTGTGGCTTATTGACATGCGACGCGTACTGCGTTTATATTCGATGATGCGTCCTCATTAGTCAAAGAACGCAGACTCCCCAGTGTTCAATTCCGTGTTGCCCGTCAGTTGGGTATTCTATCACCAGTCAGTCACCATTCATAGTGTGCTCCTTATTCAGTCATTCATTTTCGAGGCGAAGCAGCGCATTCACACTAGACACATGATAATACCGGTTATGTTCGAAAACACTGAAGTGCATGAGAGATAAAATGCGAAACAAACGAGATACTTTTAGTAATGCTTGTAAGTCTGTCATTTTCTAAAGATCCAATTAACGATTTTGGTGGAAGTGCTTAAGAAACACAAAAGATGACAGTTTGCTTATATAGAATATTTTAATCTAACATTTTGAATGCAAAGAATGTATATGAGAATAAGAAGTTTTAGATCTTACAACAAATCTCACAGTAATAGCTACATATTTAAGCGCAACCTTAAATAAAACAAGATAACCCTATGTTGGTGTATGCTTTGTCCAAAAGTGAAAAAGTAAGAACTCTGGCCGCATTGACGTCAGCTTAAAGTGCAACAAGAGCGGTCGGAGGGTGTATTAGCGTGCAACCAAGTATCTACACACATATGGTTGCTTGTTTCTTCGCTAGAGTGTGCGTCTGTGTGTGTGTGTGTGTGCATACTCTATGTACCCATATGTTGCAAAATTTTGCCCAGCTCTTTTCATTTTTTCCACGTTAGTTTAGCGTGTGTTTCCACAACGGATAAAGCTTCGGCGGTTCTTGCTGAAGCGACCGCCAACGCTGACACACATTGCGTATGAGTTATGCAGATAACTGGCGCGGTTACTCGGCAACCGCTGAAAGTGTGTTACTCAAAGGCATCGTAATTCTTCAGGCTTTTGTTTCTTTACTATTTTCTAAGGCACTAGAGAAAGCTTAATATCTGCTGAGTTATTGAAGCCGAACGGAAATGTTTTTGCTGTTTAAGGAACTATCTATAGATTAAATTTCTATCGTTTGAAGTAGAAACAATTTAGGGCAAAGTGGCATGAGGTATGATTGTAATAATTGATTAAAGTATTTAGTATTTAAAATATTATTCGAACGTAATAAATATAAAGCCTATGTGATAAAATGATGATTAAACTTTTAGTTGTTGTTAAAGTAAAAAACACAGAACGTACAAATATTTTATGAGCTCCTCCGGATAGTGTATACAATATTCATGAACTATAAACTGTAGTTTTCAAACTTGTGGCTTGTATTTTTTTTTATATGCATATTTTTCTTCTTGTTTAACCGGTTTTGTGCTTGTTGATGCGCGTTTCTTTTCCTTAGTAGCTATTTTTTGGTTTTTTGTTTCTCATACATTTTATCCTGTTATTGTTGTTTATGCTTTTAGTGCGGAGCTTGGCAAATTTAAATTAAAACTTCGGCACTTTGCATTTCATCCTTGACTTTATGACTTGGGTTAACATGGCAATGAAATTGCTCGTCTTCTTCCCTTGTTTTTGCTGGGGGTGCGTGTGAAACTTTGTGTCGACATTTTGCGGTTGTAAAGCGTCAAACGCTTAAAACTTAAATCGGTTTTCGGTTTTTCTTTTATTATGCGATTTTTTTTAAATAATATTTTTGTTTGCAAGCAATTGCTGCAAGACACGTGACTGAAGAGTTTGCGTCGTAATCATTTAACTTTTTCGATTTTTGTTTACGCATACAGCTTACACATTTCCAGATTAGGCTTCTTTCCATTTAAAAAATTGCAAACGTAATTTGCATTCACGTGAACTGTTTCAAAAAATTTGGAAATGTTTTGTCTTTTTTTTTGTTTTGGTATTTTTGTATGCTCAGAAAGTTGTTATTATAACTCCCAAATAGCGGCAGTGGCTTTTTTGTTCTTTCGCTGAAATGCAAAATGCTCCTTTGAATATTTTATGCATATTTCATTCGCGCGTTATATCGCAAAATAATTTTCCACACATTCCGGGCGTAACTTTGACATTGAAGCGAAATTTCAATGTGAACACACTGTACATATGTGTGTGTGTGGGTGTGTGTGTGTGCGTGGGTGTATGTATAAAACATCTAGAACATGTCTGCCCCCTTTTGCAAAGGAGGGCGCCACCTACATTGTACAATGGAGCTGGACCTGCGGGCGCCTGCAATTGCATGCCTTGGCCTTTAGCACCCGCCTGCCAGTAAATTTGCATATGTGAGTGTGTGTTTGTGTGCGTTGTGTTATGATGTGTGCTTATGTGTGTGTGTGGTATTCGTTTTTGTGTTGAAATTTATGCAATGGCTTAAATAAGCGCAAAAATGCCATTTTACCCTCGGCAAGTGACAAAAATGTGTGTGTGCGTTTTGTAAAAAAATATAATAATTATGCAACACACAGTTTTCGTATGAAATATATATTTTTTCTTTCTTAAAATTCGTTTTGCCTTTGCGAAGGTGCCAGACCGACCGCCTGGGTTTGGGGGCAGTATTTTAAGTATTTTGTGTCAAGTGAAACTTTGTGCACCGCAAAGTGCTTTTCTAAACATTTGCAGATGGCCCTCGGGGGGTCTGTTGGAAGTTGACTGTGTTTACGTGCATGCTTGCATTGAGGAGTTGCTTTCAGAACAGTGCTTTGGTTAGATTTTACAAGCTAAGGTAAGTAAGTAGCGGTAGTGGGTAGAAGATGATGTTTGGACCACATTTAGTTTGTTCACAAAGTGTTTGAGCACAACTCGACTCGGTCTGCAAACGTTGCGTATACTTTAACCAACATATGCAAAGTAATCGCAAGCCATGTTGTATTTGAGTTAAAATTTTCACACAAACAAACACACACGCACACACACTTTTTCTGCTTGCGGCTCAAAGTTCTCAAGTCTGGCTGCTGCTTATGCAAAATCAATAAATAAAGCTTGCGAAAAGTGTCAAAAGGAAACTGACAGAAAATATTTTCACATGTCAAAGAGGTTAACACCTAACAACAAGATGATGATGATACGCTTCAAGCTAAAATAAGAGCAGGATCTGGAGCAGGAGCTCGGGTAAAAAGAAACTGACAAAAATATTGCGAAAGTTAGGCAGGCAGAGAAGGGTTCAAAGATCAGACGGAGTGAGCAAGGATAAATGTAACAGCAGAAGCGAAGAGCAACACATCAAAAATCAATTTCCTGTAGGAGCAAATGAAAAGCGAAAACTTTGGTATTAGTTTTGGCAAAGTGAAAGTCAACTTGGGCCAAATACGAAAAAAAAATAGGACCAACTTGAAAGTTGCTTACAACTTTCACCTGTCGGTGCTGCCTTTGCTGCTGCTGCTTAAGCAATAAAAACGATCACAGTCAAACTCAAACCCGCTGCCACAATCAGCCAAACAATCAATAGTTTGATTAGCTTTGAGCGTCACGTGCTTACGCCAAACCAACAACAACTTAAACTACACAAACAAGCAAAAAAAAAAAGAATATAAAAATATATTTAGCTCAAAGTCAAACAAAGTTTAGACAGCAACAAAAAAGTTTGATCTGTTGCTTATCTGTAAGCGCGTAAAACTTGCAACGTCTACAACAACAACAACAACATAAACGCAAACAGTTGCCTGCAGCTCTTTATCTGGCATTTATTTGACTAGATACATATAGTACGTATAATATTTGTCAAGTCAAATGACAAAAATATGCACATAAATTTCATGGCCTTAAAAAAATGAAGAAAACCCCAACACAGAAAGAACTTGCAAATGTGCACAGATAAGCGCATAGCAAGAGCAAAACAACTGCAAAACAACAATAATTACAACAACATGATCATCATCAACAACAACAGCAGCAGCAGCAACAGCAGTGAGATATAATGAAATTAAACAAATTGCAGGGCCCTACCTTGCGGCCTGCTGTTGCTGCTGCTGGCGCTGCCGCTGCTGCTGAGCAGAAACTCTTGCCGAGTCTTTGAATTATTGTCAACGAGCAACAAAGTTTTATTTTCTGCTGTTTTTTAACAAATCCCTCGACAGCCACGCCTCCTGCTTGTTGCCCATATACAAATGAGTTGTCTGGGGCGTACAGCAAACGACAATTCATGTAAATTGCTTAATTTATTAGACTTTTTGCTGCTGAGGCTGTGGACGAAGCATGAGCAAGTCCCTCCCAACTTCCCTTCGTTCAATCCCAAATGGGCGCCTCGCACATCCGGTTGAGCCGTGCGGCTTCCTGACTTTGACTGTGTCGCGACTTTGGCTTAAGTATTTCAATGCTTGTTGTTGCTGTTGTGCTCAGTGCTATTTGTGTGAACGCTGTAACAATTTTGTGCTTGGGCTTCGACGGGCTTTTGTTTTATTTGTACGATACAAAAAGTTTCTACCAGTATTTTTCTCGAAGCAACTTTTCCTTGCTATTCTTGTTCTTCTCTACGTCTTCTCATGTTTATTTTTTTCTATTCCGTTCGTTTAGCTTCCTCTTCCACTTCTACTTCTAAACGTTGTTGTTATGCGAATTTGCTATCTTAATTCACGTCATTTAAAAAATCTGCGCCGCCATTTGTTTTTAAATAAAGCTCAAGGCAATTGAATTCGTTAGCGCTACAACTTTTTCTGTCCAACTTTTATTGTAAGATTTTTCGTCGGTCCCTAATATGCTAACACACAAAAGTACACATATAAAAATACAGATGTGTGCATTTAATATGCAATGTGTCGGGAGCCAAGCGAAGTCTCGTGTTACTCATTCGCCCCGCTGCCATTAGAAATGTGTGTGAAATGGGTGACTGGCACGTAATGAAAGCAACGAACGGTAAGTTAAGAAAAGCAATTCTCATACATTTCCTCGACCCCTCACAACCCTCCTGCCATTCTGACGTCGTCAGCTTAATGGCAGCATTCATACAAATCACAGCTGCCTGCAACGTATCCGTTGCACTTTTCAATCCTGTTACTGTTGCTACTCGCTGCTCTTGCAACTCCTGCTGTTTCCATTTTGCTACTCTCACTTTATAATTTTTTTTTTTGTGTGGAGGTAGTGTAATGAATAATACGTACACGAATAAATTCCTTAAAATGCTTGTAAAATACGCCAAACGAAAGAAACGCGCGTAAAGTGCAAGCAATGCGCGCCAAGTCATACACACTCTACACACACACACACACACACACACACACACGCGAACAAACATACCAACAACAAAAATGAAGCAAACTTACGTACACACGGACCGAAAAACATGCTCCGGTGTGGTGAGGCACGAGTATCCAAAAACTAGGTTACAAGTTGCAACTTGAAACTTGATGGCTTTACTTTTGGTGCCGGCTGCAACTGTAACTGCTGCTGCTGCTGCTGCAACTTCTCGTGCTTGCAATGTAAGACGCAAAGAAAAAATACATAAAATAAATGTGCAACATACCCGAAATTCAGTATACGCTTTGCCAGTTCTCCGTTAAGTTTCTTGAAGGTGCACTTTGTTAACGTGGGAAACACAAAAAATACACACACACACACAATGACAGAGTTTGTTTTTTAATATATGTGGCATGGCACAATGCCGGCTAGTGGTATCACTAGGCAAGAATCGTCGTCGTCGCGCGTCCTTTGGCTTACTCGTTCTGTGTATGCTGCTGCTGAGCCGGCTAACTGCACAACCAGAAACTGGCCCGAACTGCTCCACTTTGTTGGCTGCTGGCAACTGGCAACTTACAGCTAGCAATCGTTGCAAGACCGATGCGGCGAAATGGTGAAACGAATGCCTGCCTCACTAACGAATTCGCCAGCATTCGATAGCATTCGCTTCTCGAAAACGAGAGGACTTTTGCGATGTTGCTGCTCTCTCGGCAAGATTTAAGCGTCAAAGAGAACACTCATACGCCATGTTGTGTGCTCTTTGATTTTGGTATAACAGTTTGCTCGACTTGTACTGCTCCAGTTCTCTAAAGTGTTCCTCTAGGTGTATCAGTGTTTGTGTGTGTGATTGTGTAAGTGTGTGAAAATTGTGTCATTAGGTGCATTTGTTTTCTTTGTGCTTCCCCAGTTGCCGGACTTGTCGCATTTGCCAACACTTGTGTTGCTGTTGTTGTTGCTGCTGTTTGTGATGCTTCTTTTTCATGCCGTGTCACTTTTAGCTAAACTTTATTTGTGTGTGTGTGTGAGTGTGTAAGTGTTTGCCTGTCAGCGTGGCGCCGCTTATGCTCTTTCTCTCTAACTAAATGCCAACAATTATGTTTCGTAGTCTCATTAGTTGCAACTTAAAGTCATCTAAAGCGTCAGCTTGTGAATGATGCCTCCCTTTGCTCCCTCCTTTCCCCTACAACATCCAACTAACCCAGTGCGGGGTGTTGTGTGTAAATGATGCCGTTAATGATGTAAGTGCAAACGAGTCAAGCACCTTGTTTTGAGGTCGAGTTCGTGTGTCAGACTTATGTGGCTGTTAATTGGTATTAGCTGCCTTAAGAGCAACACCTAAATACTGCATAAAGTATGCTTATATAAATATGTATGGGTATTTATTATCGCTTGGCTCGTGTGCCCAAAACCCAAATGGATTTAACAAAGGCAGAGACAACAACAACAAAGCCAATAGCCACAAAAATGGCACAACTAATCACGCTGACGTTGTCAGAAAAGCATTGAAAACAACAAACACACACAAACACAAATGAAGCACAAGCAAAAGAAAAACGAAAACACAACACAAAAGCAGCAGCAGCAGCAGCCACAACAAACAAGAAACGTCAACAATGGGGCCCGACTATAAAAATCACATGCGAGCGTGTTTAATGAATGCCCAGCACCCCGAAAAAACGGAACCAGCGCACCAAGTTCGGATGTGGGCTCATGGCTCCTGGCCAGGTCAGCAACCGTGGCCGATGCCACGCCCGATGGCAACTAATTTAAGCAACGCCCGTTATAATTACAGCGTATGCGGTGCGAGGACGGTGAGGGGAGGGAGGGGATAAAGCAAAAGTGGTGGAAAATGATGTGCACGTGACATCCGGCAAATACGATGGTCAGGTGGATTGCAGTCTAAAAGGGTTGGGTGCCAAGTCACAAGGCATAAAGTGCACAAAAAAAATAGCCAGCAGCTCTGACAGCACAGCCCCGGATCAGGACACTGGCAGAGGCAGAACCTAACAGCTAGCTGATAGAACAAAGGCCAACAAAGGAGACACACGCGCCCAATGTAAACAAAAGCCAAGCAACCAACTGCAGTACTGCACTGCAGAACTATCACCCACCTAGTACTATCTATGCTTCGTTTTCTTTGGTTTCTTTTTTTTTTAGAAAATTATGCGGCAGTCGCAAGACGCACGCTGCTCATTTTCCATTTGTTAACCAATGCGCAGGGGAATGACAGATAGTTGTATGCTCTACCAGGGAATAAGGGAAATATACAGAAAGAGAGCTAGAAAGTTATGAATTTTATTAAATAAAAAGATTAGATATGTGAATTTTTTATATAAAAACATCAATTTCTAAAATATACTAGTACAATAAAATATCTATCTTTATAAAAATTATTATTGTGATAAAAGAAATCGTATTAACAGCATTTCTTAGAGTGCATATATTTCGTTATACGGAACGGTTGTGTAGCGGAAGGAAGCTTGGCTATGAAAAGGGAATGAAAGCCTGACCAGGCGTTGAAGAAAATTAGTCGCGCTTTTGCGCGCTCGTCGCACGGAAAATAATAAAAACTGAAGTGTAAATTTACTTCCGTTGCAAAAATGTGGGCAAGCGTTGACAGCTGCTGCTGCTGCTGCTGCTGGTATGGACATGGGTGTGGGCTTGGGCGATGGGCCATGCCCCAAAGCGTCGAGGTGGACGCTGCAACTTTTTCTAATTAAGCGTACGTGCAACTGTCAGCGACATCAGCAATGAGCTGAGGCAGACCCAGAAGCCAAAGAGGAAGAGGAAGGAAAAAGCATGTTGCTTTTTACTTTTTTGTATAACTTATTGTCGCTGACAATTGTTTTAATTGAAAAGTGCCAGAGCTTGTTGTAGTTGTAGAGTGTATGTTCGAGTGTTTGGGTATGGGTATGTACATATATGCAGGTAGGGAGTAAGCTTTTGCTTGAGCAGCTTAAGCTTAACTTTAAGGCGACTCCTGGGCAATAACAATAACAATTCAATCAACGCTGCAGCCCCCAACTAACAAATGCTGACTCATTTATATTCCACAGGATGCCAGACAGAAGAGCGAACAAACGAACGAACATCCTGAAAGTACTACTTGGCTTAGCGATGAACCTCTGGCAACATTTGTAAGCATTTGTCTTGGCCCAGTGGACGTTGCAGGAACATCAGGTTCTATGCCATGGCCTATACTTGACTTTGCACGCGCTTGTCTGCCTGGCCACTTGGCCACTGACCAGCTTGAACTAACAACCGCTCGAGAGCAACTTGAATGACTTAATTGAAGTCCTCGTTGTTGCAGTTGTTGTGCTTTTTGCAACGCCACGGCACGCCACGCTTCGATAAGCGCTGGTCGCATAACTCAAGATACGGCGACACAGACGACTCAGAATCCATTTCCTGCCAAGCTGCAACGTTGCACATTTATCAAAGCCAAGGCGACACACAAACACACATACATGCCGCTTAACTATGCATCATAAATAAGCCTACATGGAAACGGTGGATGCACAAACCTGTGCCAAGTGTAGCACAGGCTGCAGTAACTTTCTTAATTTTCGCTTGCCGTAAATATTGCTCAACGCTCCCACGCCCCAAGCAGATCGCTCATGCAACTTGTTTGGTCTAAGGATATCGCCGCCATATTGTTGTGCTCAGCGCAGCGTAGCAGAAAATCGCTTAAGATGCCTCTTCACGGCTTCACAAAGTTTACCCTTTCTGTATTTTTTGCTTTGTGTTTGTTCCCTTCGATTCGAGCACCTGGGCTTCACCTTTCTCGTTCTAGTTTTGCCCATTACTGCCTGCGTCTCAGTCATCAGTTTGAAGTTTTTGCCGAGGTTTGCGTGTTTTCAGTGTGATTTCTTTTGCCACTCCTCCTCCTCTATCATCTGCGCCGTAGTCACTTCCATTTGAGATTTCCATTTCCATTTGGAAGTCGCGTCTCCATCGTCGACATCGTTTACTTTTCGATTCGTTTCGTTTCGCAATCTGTAATTACGAGCTGGCGCTTTTTGATGCTTACGGTTTAACTTTCAACAGTTGTAACTCCCACTTTTGCCATACAGCCGGTTGCTGGTTGCCTAAGTTTCCCAATTGCCAGTTGCCAGTTACCAGTAACCAGTAGAGAATGAGAGAGAACCAGACCGAAAAACTTAAACACACGAGTGTTTCTACAAACACACAAACATACATGCATATAATCGACATTGTCGATTGCCGCGTGTTTTTGGTTTCCTGTGCCAAAAGTTTTGAGTTAGTTTTGTTTTGTTGGCATTTCTAATGCTTTTGCCAAGGAAGTTTTCTGCTACTTTTTGATTGCGTTGCAATTGCAATAGCGAAAAGATTGCATATTTGATTTGTGCTGATTTGCGTTTCATGTCCATGCCACTGCACTCTGCCTCATCATGCCTCAGCGCCTTGGCAACGCATTTGCCAAGCAGCTAGCTCATTATACAAGTACTCAATTTGATATGCATATACTACAAGTATCAGCAACAGGCATTGACTTGACTCTTACGCCAAAATG
Organism: Scaptomyza graminum; assembly: GCA_018901835.1. NCBI lineage: Eukaryota > Metazoa > Arthropoda > Insecta > Diptera > Drosophilidae > Scaptomyza > Scaptomyza graminum. The sequence goes on from JAEIFL010000290.1 coordinate 2,203,502, forward strand.
AATTTCTCAGCGCATGTTAAATTCCCCAACTCTGCCTCTCCTCCTGCACTCCTCAACTGATCCTAATTAGAAAAGTTGTCTCAACCCTTGGCACCCTTTTTTTTCTGTCTTACATCGACCTCGAAGCGTCTATTAACGCAACATTGGCGCTAATAGAGTCACAGCAGTGTTGAGAGTTTTGCCAATGAGTTTGCCAGCAAGTTTAAAATTGTCAGCAAAAATAAAGAATTAAAATTAAGAAAAAAGATTGAAAAAAATCAAGGCGCAAAATACGGTTCACTTAATTTGCATTTAATTACAAAGTTATACAAAGTCACGAAAAAAGGCCAAAGCAATGCGTATTAAATTGAGGCACCACATGCCACTCCCACTTGATGGACAGGCTGATAGACAAGGAGTCAGACTGACTGACTGACTGACAGCTGCTCAATGGCGGTTCAATAGCTGTGCAAATATTTTCACAAATGACTGCGAACTGAATGCTTAAAATGTGGTAAGCCTTTTTAATAAAAGCCCATAAATACTTGCAAATCCATTTTGTATTTATATTTTGCTGTAAACGTACATATGTAGTAGGTTTTAAAACGTTATAAGCTTGGGTTCGACTAACAAATACCCTTTACAACATGGCACGTTAAGTGCATCTTCTAGTTTGCATGATCTTAACAATGAAGAAATAGTTTTAGATCGTTACACCTTAACAGAAAATATCTTAAGAGTAGGCACATTAACCTATTGTTATTTGAAAAACCTATCAATACCTTCCGTCACCTATTTTAAAGAGTAAATGCTCTGCCCAGTTCATTCTTATTGCAGGTTCGCACTAAGCGATTAAAATTCATTTCGGTTTGAAGAAAAAAGAAACAAAAATATCTTGCAGCTGCATCATCAACAACATAAAATAAATATATGTGAATAAAAATTGTGAGTAGTACAAGAACTGCATAAATATATGATATTGATTTATATAAATTGTTTCTTTTTTGAGGAATGCGTTTAATTTGGAAAGATTCAATGCAAACGTAAAGTTCTTGCACAGAATAAAGAACGAAATATCAATTTTAACTTAAGTGGAATATTGTATATTCAATACTCTGTTTCACCTACAGGGTATATGCAAAATACTCGACTGATGTCTGGAAACCCAAATAACATAACATAGAAAAGTTTTGATAAACAGCTCAAGCGATTTGCAACGCCAGCTTCCAACAAATCAAAAATCACAATGAAAATCTACGAGTGAGCAAGAAAAATGGCAAAGTGAAAACATAAAATGCGCTTTTAATATATATTGAAAAAGTTTTTTTTTTTTTTTATACGTTGCTGCTTTGTGCTTATGGGCGTCTCATAAGAATTTAAGGCTCTGGCCATGGGAGTGGGGAAACTTGTGGGCTACTCTGATGGTTTGTTAATAAAATTAATGATTTAACAACAACAAAAAGAACATCCAGAGCAGCAACAATAATAATAACATTTTTCAGAATACATTTCGCAAATTAGCCTCAGCACGCATCCCTATTTCAAATACAGAATCCCAGTCAGTTTCACATTGCTCCTTCTTGACCCGTATTCCCTGTCAGGATACTTCCTGAGCAAATTCAAGTGACGTGCGTGAACTTGAGCATTTCGTGCACGTCCTTTCCTCGTTGGTCCTGTGTCCGCGAGATTTTGTGAATTGCTTTGGCAAAATGAAAGCTATTAAATAGCAGAAAAGCAGCAGCAGCAGCTGCCCCACTCCCAAGGCTCGCTCAGCGACTCCCCCACTCTGTCGTATAAAATGAATATTTTTATGCTGCAACTTACGCAAAAAGTTCCCCATTGAAGTTTTTGATTGATAAATGTATTTTTATCGCGCTCGCTTTTGGCTTTTTTATGATGTGCCTGGGACGTGAGCAGAGTCACAGAAGCGTCAAAGCGATGTCTTACATTAGCTAACTTAGTTTTCAAATTATCTGGCCAACATGAGTGCCTTTTAATTACAAATGCCATGAAGTAGCTTGTCTGCCAGGATAACAAGCTTCGTGTTCACAACCTAATACGCGTCTCTGTCTCTGTAGTCCTCTGTAGTGTCACAAAGGAAAGGAAGGCAGCAAGTGCATGATTAAATAAATTGGCATAAATTAAAAGAACATGTCACCATGCCAACAATTAAATCAAAATTGTGGCTTGCCTTTTTAAAAGAGACTCTGTATCTGTCGTACTTGTTGTTGTCATTTTGTTTCTGCTCTGGTAACATAATGCTAAATATGGTAAGGCATATAGACATACCTCATATTTAAAAAGATAAGAGAAATATAACTGAAACATCTTTATGTTTTTTTTTTATTTATAACGCACTTAACTATTAACAAAAAATAACATTTCGAGTATGCAAGTATGTAAGTAACACCCAGCACAGCATACACTCTACATTTATGCTAATGGGTATTAACATGCTAATTATGTCAGTACAGTATAAAAATAAGGCAATGCGTAAGGACATACAAGGGAAACATGCAACATACATGTATGTCTGCCTGTCTGTCTGTAAAAAAGCATCTTTGAAGTGTTTACGCTGAAGCGAGTTTTCTATGTAGATGAATACGTGCTGGAAATGGGAATACAGGAATACCCTTCATGCATAAATATGTCTAACGTCAATTTAGTCTGCCAATTTGCCAAAACAAATTTAATCAAATATAAAAAATTTGAAAATATTTACAAACTAGATATTTGATTGAGATTTTTATAGTACATATACAAATAAAAGTGGACATATTGTTGTAAATCGCATTTATATTTATTAAATCAAGTTTTAGTTATACAAACTGTATACATACGTGAAGGAATGCGTTATAAATAATCGAGAAGGCAATGGTGCGTGGCTCAAATCGATTCACTCGTGAAATGCAATAAAAGCAAAGTCTACTTTTGGGTTTCAATTGCTACGCCAATTGCGGCTGGGGAAAAGTTTTTTAATTGGCAGCGCTCTGAAATTGAAGCTAAGTTAAGCGTACAACAAACAACAAAAACAACTTTACAAACTGCACATTTGGTTCATTTAAATTAACAAAATAAAAAGGGAAAACAAAAACATCAATGAATAAAAAAGTAGTGGAATAGGTGCCCGAATACGAAATACTCTTTCGGAAAAAAAAACTATGAGTGTTTGCATAAAATAAACATTTTTAGCTAATTGTTTGTCCATTGTTAACAAAATTTGTAATTTTTTAAACGCAAATTCTTCTCGTCTTTATATCTTTTTCAAGTAATTCTTCATAAAATTCTTCACTTAACAAGAATAACCTCTTAAAGAGTATAAACGAATAAAAGCAGTCTAGTGCATGTAGAAATATACGCATGCCACTTTTATTAAGCATTTATGCAATTCAATTTGCCGGAAGACAAACACCATTCGCCAGTGAATCTCGTAATGAACTAAAAGCCAAGTAAATTAAATAAAAAAGAAAGCATTAGAAGTAAGAACAAAAACAAAATGTTTACCCCCACATAAGGACTGCTACCCGTACTTTGTAGAATGAGACTGGCTAATATTGCTTTTGTGTGTAAATACATTGTGTTATTTGTTATGCGAGGCGCAAAACAACTCCGCACATTTGCCATTGTCTAAGGAGCAGAAGGAGCAGCAGCAGCTGCTGGGTGGCAATGGAAAAAAGAAAACCTCTCTCAGTACATAATTAAATGTGCATAAATTAGCCTCGGCGCAGACAAGACATCGACGAGACTGGCACTCCTGAATACCCCTGCCACTACTGAAGCAATTATTTCAAAATTTGTGTCCCCAAAGCTGGAATTTTTGGCTCATACGCCGTTAGAGGCTTTGAAATGAGGATGCGTTTGTTATCCGCTGGTTAATTAAAATTGCATGCGTAACTTTTTGATTCCAATTTCGATTTCGATTCGTTGTGTCTCGTATCATTCAGAGGAAGAGTGGTATGGCGATGAAATTTTGGAATTTGCTTATTGAAAATGACAGTTGAGCTGACAAATTGCACATGTCCGTTCTGGATCGGGCATTGTTCTAGGTATTGTACATTGGATTGGCTATCGCTTTTTGCCATATTGCACAGGAGCAAGTATGTTGTATTGCTGGCTGGATTCATTGTTATGCTGTTGGCGTTTTCCCCTAGCCATGCTGCCAAGCTGACAAATTATGCTGTTTTATGCGTTTTTCGTCACTCACAAGTACCCACAAAACACACACACACCCTCACGCGAACACACCTCGACAACATCAAGATAAACGCACGCATGAGAGACAACAACAACAACAACGAAAGAAGACAACAAGGAACGCCTTGTGTGTCACAGTCAAAGTCGACCTGAGAAGAGCAACTTGTTGTTGTGGCCTAGGTGGAGCTCAGCTACCTAACTTACCTGATTCCCATTCCACATGCCTGGTACTTGTTTCCCAGTTCCCAGGAGCATTATCTTATCTTGAGTTGCTTGCTTGGCACTGGCGAAAATATTAAATGCGCCTGGCAAAGTGTTTGCCACAAGTGCGACAAGCAACATCAGCAGATGGGCGTCAGGAGTGGCACATGTGAACCAAGTCATGGCGCATCATAATATTTCAGCTGTGGCGGCGACAAAGTCAATGGCAGCTCGTCCACCAACAACAGCAACAACAGTAACTGTAAGAACATTAACAGCAACAACACCGACAACAGCAACAATGACGACAACGCTGACGTGTAAACAAATTGACAGCTTATAAAAACCAGGAACGTCATGTGCACGCTTGAGAAGCGTTTTATTAAGCAATTCAAGTTATTTGTGACACGTTTTTACCTAGCAGCCAGCCAGTAGCTACGAAGTCAGCGAAATTAATAATTAACAACAGAAACGTGCCTATCATTTTTAATAACAGCAAGCAAAAAAGACGATAATATTTGTGTTCAAAGTTGATTTAATAATCCATTTTATGTACCAGCAGTAAAAGCAAGCCTTAAACGTCTTTGCTTTGCTTATAAAAATGAATAAACCTTAATAAAATCGTTTTTGTTGAGTAACTGAGAAACATGATTTTGGAAGTTCATATTAAAATTTAATAGCAATTTAAGTCAAATAGAAAATAATGTAACTGCAATAGTCTCATTCAAATTGATTACAAAATTAACCCATTAACCATGACCTTGTGTAAAATACATAGACGTTACTCAAGTGCTAGTATATCTTAGCTAAATAATTCCTAGTTGTTATGGTATGATTAGTTTATGAATTAAATATTTCATTAACATATTAATCCAGACACATGTATAAGTAACAAAGTTAATATGTGTGTGCTTGCTTGGCCATTAAATAAATAATGAGTTGTGGTTTTTCTTTGCTGCCTTAAGCCGTGATCCTGTGTTAATTCATGTTGTCATGTTGTTAGTTCTGTCACATTGCTATCTAACCTTAACTTAAAGCGTTGCATTTGCAATCAAACATCAAAGGAGCGATTTGCTTCATATCTTATGCAAAGCTGATGGATGGCAATTCAATGCGTTGCCGCTATGGTTCATGCAATTTCAATGAGCATTTTGCCGCTTCATCAAGTTGTGCCGCGACACCTGCTCCCAGGGCAATCTTGTATGTAGTTTTGGGTTTGGCTTTGATCTTGGCAACTATTGACAAAGGCGCTGCGGCTGAGGCCTAAGCTAATACTTACATACGTACATACATACACTCTGCCTCGTGGGAAAATCAAACAAGCCCCTAAAGTGGAGTTGTTGCCAAAGTAAATAAACATATACGCGAACGCGTTCAACTAGCTGACTACCCCTAACGGACCCTGTTTATGTATTATATATCCTCGACTGTGCATTTGGCTTGTTTTTTTTATATTTATGTAGATTTTGGCGTGCGGCCATGAAACACTCGTTACGAGTTTTTTGTTGTTTTGCGTAAGCAAGCTAACTGTAATGTTTATTGTGCAATTTAATACGTTTTGCTAATAGCTTTTTGTGGGAAACATTTTGACAGTTCGTCGGTTGCTTTGCAACGCGTTGTTGCACCAATGAAAAATTTCGTTTAATTGCTGCATTAAATTATAATTGTGTATACCAAAATTTGGCGTGTCTAAAATCTGCATAATAACATTAATATGCAATCGGTCAGTTATGTTATTAAAGTTATTAAAATCTATGATTTAACTGACAATTTCGGGTTAAATGACCCCAACAAAAGCCTTATTTTTTCATCGATCGGCAGCAGCAACATCTTGACTCTAAAGGATTTATGACTGCAGCAAGTTCAAAGAAATTCAATATGCATATGTCTCAATTGATGAAATTGTCAAAATATAACATGAGATGCTGTCAATAAACGATTATTATCGACTTAATTTTCTGAGCTTGCCATTGTTAACAACATATAACACAGTCCAACATAAACAAACAAAAAGTTTGTTTGCCTTTCTATTTCACTAGTTCATCTTCATCAGTTGAAGTAAAAATATTATATTTTGCTGTCACTGGCTATTCGGGGAGGGCGTTTTGTTTTAAACAAAAAGCTCTTGGCTTGCTAACTAAAAAAATCGTCAAATTGTTAAAAGGTATATAAGACGATATATCATGTATGGTGGTACATAATGTTTATTTGCTTTGACGGTCAATGTCAAGCGAGCAAGTAATTGAATTTGGTTAATAATATCGTGCGTTCGATAATTAGTTTGGTCAATCAGTAAATTGATATTTTAATATGTTAAATTAGACAGAATTGAATGTGTGACTAATTGATGGCATGAATTAGGTAACAATATCAAATTTTAATTGTACATAAGCTATCCATTTGCTCAGTTGATTACAATAATTTCCATGGAGCTACTTAAGCTACTTGTTTTCGCTCTTAAGCAGAATCAATACTTGTTTGTTTTTTCACTTGCTAACAGACTTAGCTATAAGCATTTGATTGCTACAACAACATAAAACCCATACAAATTTGAAGATTTCATTACGCCCTGCCAATTTGTTTTCCATGAACTTTGCACGTGACCCCATCCATGCCCATAAGTTTTACATTCACATTCGGTCTTTTGTTTGATGTTTACATTGTTTTTGTGGCGTTCATTGAACGTCCAGTATAGAAAAGTAATGATCGTCTATTTGTTAAATAGGCTTGCAAATGTGCGTTTATATGTTTTTCTTTCCTACTACTTATCGGTTTTCGTGCTGCTCCTGGTTACTTATAAGGCGTTCACTTTGATTTGTTGTGGCCAAGAAATAAATTGGCTCCAATGAAATGAAGCTGCCATTGAGGTTGGTCCAGCTGTCCGCCGCAAGCTGTTAACCCAAATAATTATGGCTTCATTAAGTTGATTGTGTGTGTAAGTGGTTTTTTGATAAAGCCACTGAGTTATTGCCAATGCTGTGACCTATTCTCATTCCTATGCCTATTACAATTCCTATTCCTGTTCCACTTCCATGCTCCGCCTTCTACAAATTAATCGCCACATATTTGGCCCAAAACAAAAATATCATTGCCACAAATGACACGAAATAAGCAAAGATTAAAGTGCTAATTTTCTGTGGTTTTGCCAAAATGTTGCCAAAGGGTTTCAGGCAATTTAATACTACAGCATTCCCGTACAATGCCAACACATACATTGTACCTCCTCCCACATGCATGACAGAGATTTTACTTCAGGCTACTGAATCGAATCATGCTGCTTGCCAATTACAAGCCGCTTGTTAAAACTCTTCAACAGAGAGAGGGAGAGAGAAAAAAAAACTGTGCACGTGATGTTTTCTGTTCCTGGAACAATTTAAAAAAATCTTCCTCAAAATCCTAAGAACTCGCAAAGACTTTTTGTAAATATCAAAATACATAAATAGCAAATATTTTGTAAATTGTTTGTTAATAAATTGACACATCCTAACGCATGATATACCTTTTAACAAATATTATTGGCACAGGGTAAATATGGGTAAAAAATAAATTTCAAGGTAGTATGTAACCCAAAACTCGCTGGCTATGTAAAACAACAGAAACGACAAAATCAACAACAACTGAAAAGTATAACAACAACCACACTATTATTTTTAATGGCCAAACATTACAAGCTACTAGCCTAACAAGGGAATGAAGGGGGAGGGAGCGAGAGGACCAAACGGAAGCAAACATAAAAATAAATAACAACAAATTGTCAGGCAAATGTTTAGTTTGCGGCTGCATGACACACAACCCCGCACTCCTTCTTGCTCCTCACTTTAGCCGCTTTAAATTTTGTCTCACTGGAAAATTCAATTCAGTGTCGTTTCTTTCCCACGTACCGAGGACCTCTTCTTTTGCGGGCAGCCTTTGAGTTGCCTTTGAGCTATTTTATAATTAGTCCCAGGCATGACAAAAACTTTTTGGCAGAGAACAACTTAAACGCCAGCAACCAACAGCGACGCCGACGTCGACGCAGATGGTGCTCTATGCCGGGGGTCCGTTTAAGCTAACCAACCGCACGCGGCGCACGTAGGCAACAACAATAACAGTAACAACATGCACAACAATAGCTTGAGCAACACAAAAATTTTAACACACACACACAAGCACATATGATAGTACTACAAGCTGGCGGCATGTGCTGCTGCGTAGGTGCGCCAGCTGCCTCGTGTTAAATTTTATGGCAAATAATGGGCGACATATGCCAAAAAAGTTTGTGCCACATGCTCCACTGCGCTGAAATTAGTTTTGGGGTACAGCCAAGGCTGCAAGCACTCAGAGAGAGAGAGATAGAGAGATAGACAGAGGACTTGCTTTATAATCTTCCCCTTTCCTCTTACGAGGCCACCTCTACTGGAGCGTAACAGGAAAAATTTGAAAACTGTTAATTGGCCGCTGAGACTGAAAAGAAGGCCTGTTGCCCAGGCCTTGTTTCTATGCAAAATAAACGAGTTTTGGTTTTGCGCTTGGCTATTTGTCCTTTGCTAATTGGCTGCAGCTTCTACTGGAAAACAAGGCTAACATGCATAAGTATATGGAATCTTTCAAGCTGATTGCAAATGCAGCCAAGTTCCACAATCAGCTAAAGTCTTTCTGTCTACCTACTCGAATTGCAGTTTGTAATTTCAATCAAATAATTTAAAAGAGATGCATTAGTCAAGAGCTTCGAGTGCGTGTGTGTGTGTGTGTATGTGTTTGTGCAAAGTCGCAGCATGCGATGAGATTCTTTTGTTGAATAGTGTGGGAGAGGGGTAGCAGAGGGTTTCACTTAAGTGCACAAAATTCATCAGGTGTGTCAAAATTGCAGTAAAAGCTCAGCGAGCACTGAGCACAGCTAGCAAAGCACTGCTCAAAATAATGTACAAATGGCAACACTGAGCAACCTGCAAAGCTGCCACGGCATGGATAATGCCACACACAGACACATGCAGCAAGAGAATATATGTGTGTACGTATGTAGTGGCTTAGGGAAAGAGGAAACTCACCTTTTGGCTGCTGCTGCTTTTGCTGCTGCTACTGTGGGTTTGTCTTATAAATTGTAACATTTCATCAAGTGTTGGTGATTACGCTGACATTGCCGTTGGCTTAAAAGAGGGGAGAGATTCGTGGGACAGTGCTGAGCACTTCGAATGTGATTACGTATCTGGTGAGATTGAAAGGTTTTCAAGGTGCAAAAGAGCATTAAATTACAATTTTTCCATTGCTTCGTTCGTTTTGCAGTCAGCGACATATCCAGCAGCAATTCCTAATCTGTGCAAGAATAAGAAGGTGGGAAAAAGTGAGAGAGAGAATTTGACAAGAAATATTAATTTTATTTCGCTTTGAAAATGAGCTTGTAGGATAAGTTGTTGCTTCTTAAGCTGCTCTTAAAGTTCACAGCATTTTCTTAAGCAATTTATGCATTTCATTAAGAAAAATTTCGATTTTCTTGTCAATTAGGCAGCTGCAAACTTTTTACTATTTATCTTCGTTAGCTAACTCACAAATATTCAAGTATTGCGTGTGTGCGTTTAAGTGTGTTTGTGCTTGCAACACAAATCTGTAACACACACACACATGCGAAGCATTTGACAAGAACACTTTTGAAGTTTTTGGCATTTGCGTGCTCAAATCGAACGAAAATAACGTAAGTGAACTTACAGAATTCATAAGAAGGGGGAATAAAAAGCGAGTAAATGGGAAATTACTTTGTCTGCCAAAAGTTTTGGAGTTTTAGCTGTTGAAGATATGCTACATATTACATATATCACCTAAATTGCTAATTAGCAAAGTACTAAATAATTAATGGGAGTTGAGTAAAATCTTGACTGGCTTTAATTTCCGCAAACTAACCAAATAGTTAAATCTTCAACGGCAGCCATTAAAGTATCGATGCATAGACATCAGATTGTTATACACACAGAGATATCCGGTTTGTTTATTTTCTATTTTGCAATGGTTTTGTGCATTCTCCTTCCTGTTCGAGTTCGGTTCACTTTTGCATATTTTCAGATTCTCTGGCTATTGCGCTTACCTACTTTTCCAAAAATAAAATTGCAATATCCTTTAAGCCATTTCCGCTTGTTGCTCAATACCCTCTTTGTATAATGCGGAAATAACAATGTGCCAAGGGGATTTACAAGTGCAGGTCTAACACACACACACACACACACACACACATACAGACAGACAAAACAAAATCTTAAACATCTCCATAAGAATGTTGCTTTGACAACATATATGTGAAAGGCAAAAGCATTGTGGAGTTGTAGAAGGATATCTGTGATATTTCTGCTTGAAATTGTTGAAATATGCTTTGTTGCTGTGTTGCAAGTTGTACTTTTACTTTTCAACAGCTATGTACTAGTCATACTTGCCAAGGCCAATGGCAATATATATGATCGCAATAAGTGTCCGCAAACAAAGTCTCATAGCAAACAAAATGCATTAATAATATTTCACTTTCCAGCTACCTTGGAACTTTTATTATTATCGCTCGCGGTACAGAGAACAGCAATTAATAGAGGAATCTTAACTTTGGGTAGTTGGAAGTTCCCCATGCTATTCCTACTTGCTGTCTCACTAATCTGTGCTATAGCTGTCTCTGTCTGCAATGCAACGCAGCAACTAATTTGGACGCGTGTCAAAAACTGCGCAATGAGTAAGTAACTTTGGAAGCTCTGCAACTGCAACTAGAACTGATGCTGATGCTGATGCTGAAACTGTCCCGTTTGTCTGGCATCTGGCGGCTGTTGGCGCCAGTGAACCATTTAGCTAATTGTCTGCATTTGTCAAGCACAGAACGTGCCACCAAAAAGGCGCATAAAATTTATAACAATTGTTTTACAATTTTACTAAAACAGAAAAAAATAAAATAAAATAAAATGATATTCAAAAGAAAAGCTTTTTTCCCATCAGGCGGCTTCACGATGTCGAATTGTCTCCGCATTACTTTTCTTTTCACACGCGGCGCCACGATTATTTAATATTGTGGAAATTAGAGCGCAGTCAGGCGCAGAGCGGCATGGTCTGACGAAAGTATTTAGCCAATTGGCAGAATTATTTAACGATTGGCCTGCTGCATGCGCCTTGATTTATGTTGGATTTTTTTTTGTCTTTGTTTTTTTCTTTTCTGTTCTTCTTTATTGCACTAAATTTGGCACACGCATGTGTTGTCAATTGTACGTGTTTATGTGTGTGTTTTTGCACTAATTTGCAGTTAGTTTAATAAATTTTACTATGCGCCACATGCGTGTGTGCAAAAAGTTTATGTGTGTGCCGGTCACAAACTTTTAATTTCTTGTTTGGCAAGCGGATTCGTGTTATAAATTTCGACCACTTTACCCGAGTCAGCCAGCCCACCCAGGTCGTAGGCGTGTGTAAGTAAGTATGTTTGTAAGTGTTTGTGTGTGTGTGTGGCATTTATATTGATATTTATATTTTTCGAAAGTGGCGACTGCAAAGCTGCGTTCATAAATCACATAAAGCCTGCACAGAGTGGCAATTAATGCAAATGCACCCAAGGAAACGGTTGCCGCTCGATAAGAAGGGCCAAAGTTGACGCTTTTCTTTTCTTTCCTTTTTTTGGCTGCTTTTCCTTTTCCATAAACAATTTGCAATAAAAATGGAGGCCAACTGCCTTAGCAGGCAGCAATAACAATGGACAAAAAAATAAGAAAAATACGATGCAAGAACTAGCCTGAAAGTATGCAACAAAAAAGCAACAGGAAACGGACGCAATAAAATATGCACAAACTGCCACTGTTGGCAGCGACGTGCGGCGTATCGGACGGCGTGCAAGGCAGGGCGCAATAACGATAACAATAAACTGGATTCAGGGTGTGTGTACTTTGGTTTGTTAAATAAAAATAAGTTAACTATAGAGGCTGCTTAAATGCATTATGCATGCGTCGGCATTAAAAGCTTAGGAACACCATTGCCGACTTAAATTCACCTCCACACCTATTATAAGTCCCAGATGCTTATACTGCATTGATTGATGCATATTATACACACGTTTATAGTTTTATACATTTTATACAGGCAGAGTCTGAATAACATCTCACAAAAGATATTATTATGCCAAATATGGTTTATTCCACCATCAAGTGCTTTTTGGATCCATCAAATGTGTCAAATTAAATAGTACTATTACACAGTTTGACATTCGAATATAGTCTTCTTGTTTCTAAATGTCTTTATGCTGTTGTACACACAGCGGTCAGGGGTCATGGTTCAACTGAATGTTGTTAGTTTTTTGAAACATCCCAGAACTGTCGCCTCTCGAATTCCGAATATTGTGCAATGCGGTGTTGTGAGTGTTGTCTCGTGTGTGTCGCATTTTGTATTCGTCAGAAGGCATGTTAACGATATATGAAACTTGCTAGTTGTTTGACAAACACAAGGATTATGCAAATGAAGCAAGTAGCGTTTTGAAATTCATAAACATTTAATATTTCATGAGCACTCACGAGCATTTATGCAGCACTGGCTATGGCCATTGCAATGCATTGCAAAAACATTTGACAGCACTGTTGAGTGTTGTGATGTTAAGTGTTTAGCATTTTGTTTGTGTTTGTTTATGTGTGTGTGTGAGTGTAGGTTAGTTGTTTGTTTTATTGGTTGTTTGAGTCGAATAAGTTGCCCGTACATGACTCAATGGCAGGCAAGCATGCAAACAAGTTGTTATAGTCGACTACTACTTGCAAATGAATTTCAAAGTGGAGTAATAAAAGGCATTCGGTTTAGCTTTGCAGTTTAGTTGCACAGTAACTGTGCCTAATTCAATCTACTGAAAGCAGCAGTCAAGCTGGCAAAGCTGCTCTTCTCGCAATTAAGTAACTTGGCCCAAATGACACTAAAGCTTTTATCTGATTATCCCCGCAAAAGACCCAAAGGCGCTGACAAACAAACAAACTAACAGTTGAAATGGGACAGATGGCAAATAGTCAAAGGGAAACACACAAAATAAAAATACAAAAAAAAGCAATGCTAGCAGAATAGAAAAACAGAATATCCAAGAAAACAATGTGCAAAAATAAGCAAAGCCAACGAACGGCCATGCCAAAGCGAAAGCCAAAAGCACAGTCCAAAGGCCGCAGAAACAATGCCCAAGACCAGCTGGTCACCTTTGTGGAATTGGTAGCTAGGTGACAGTGACATCACTAAAGAAAACGCCAAGCTAAAGTCCAAGCTAGAGTAAAGCGCATTATGTTCTCCTATCTTCTTTTTTTTGGCATCTCCTTTTGCATCCCCCTTTTTTTATGGCGGTTTCTTGTTGGACCTCTCAGCACAATCTTTTCGCCGTGGCCGCTTTGTTATTTCGATTTTATTTTCTAACGATGCTCTGTCCGCCTTTGATTGCGCTCCTTTTTTTTCTTATTTTAGACGCCGCTGCTGCCCTATCGAGGGGTTATAAATATGAGCAAGCATTTCACAAGATATCCTTAATTAAAGTCATTTCCTTTCTGGAATGGTTTGGCTTTCGCGCGTTCGGAATGTGTGCGCAAGTTAAAATTAAATTTACAAGGGACAGCAAAAGGAAATAAGCTACCTTTACCAAGCATGAAAGGTGTGACTGAAATATGGTAGCACAATGACCCTGTTACGCACACACACATACACACATATATACATATATAGAGATTGGCAACCACACATGTGCGCGACCCCTTGGCAAAAGGGTTAAGAAGAAAGCTCCGTGTGGCCATTAACATGAAATTTTTAACAACAGCCCAGCAAGGAGTTTCGGTGGCACGACGTGGACGACAACATCCTTGTTAGCATTTTTGTCGTGGTTGCTGTTGTTGCTGTTTCTGTGATTGTGGTGGGTGAACTCAGACAACACAAACAGCGTCGAGGTGCTGCAACAGGAGCCGCTTTTGTCTTTGCTTTCAATGGATCTCTCTCCATTGCTTCTGATGCTTTTGCTGCTGCTTCTCAACTCATCCTTTTCACATATTTTTTCGTGCTGCTTGTTGTTGTTGTTCTTATTTTTGACTGCGGCACTTTGTTTTTAAGCTCTGCACCCGTACTTTTTTCCGGCTCCCTGGCCCTTTTCTGGCTCAACTCGCCCCGCTTTAAGTCGACGCGTATGTCCTTGGGGCACATCCTTTCCATTGTTTGTGCTATAAACACTCAAAGCTGTAGGTGCACCAGTCCTACAACAACTATAACAGCACTATCAGCAACAGCAGCAGCAGAAGTAACGAGACCTCACCCCACCACCATATTGTCTTCGGTGGTTTCTTCTTTCTGAAAGTCGTTGCAGAGAATGCGTTGCTTATTTATCGCATTTTTATGTGAAATAAACGGTTCGGAATTCGCTACAAAAAAAACAATAATTTTATTGTGAGGGAATATTGAGATTGCAAAATCCAAACAACTCCAAAAACAACGTAGAAAACAGACGCATTGCAATAAGTATGAAATTGATTTGCTTTGGAGCAGCATTTCAAATGCAATTATATGGTCAGAATTTTTAATTTTAATTTAAATAGGATTAGCTACTCCCAGCTGTTTATGACAATATGCATTCGTAGAAAAGACCAGTCGATGAAGAAACATTGGACAAAATGAAGACGTATCGAGGCCTTCATTGTTTGCTGCTGTTTCTTTTTATTAGCACAACTAAAAGTGCTGGAGACTCTGTGACTCAATCAGGCGCAGTTGTTGCAGAAGAGATATCAAAGTCGCCAGCGGGTCAATCATTAACACCAGCTCCACTCCATAAGCCGCAGAATCCTGAAGAAACACCACCGAATAAGGATGAGCAAACTAATTCAAATCATCCCAAGAAGTGCAAGCCAAGTGAAGTACTGATCCCCCACAAAGGTTGCGTCGATCGAGTTGAAGCACAGAAGGTGGTACACTCTTCCAAAGGTAAAGATGGCCAGGCAGCTAGTATTAAGTGTGCAGAGGATGAGACAGAGACTCCCCTTGGCTGTGTGCCCAAAAAGAAACCATTTCGTGGCAACGAACGTGCGACTGTCATGCCAAGCCATTTGTTGGGCGGTCGGGTGTACAAGGGTAGCAACGGTATACCCATTACGGACAATAGCAAAGAATTAACCGGGGTAAAGTCGCAATATCCTATGGCCAAGGACGAAATCGCGTCTGCCTCAAAAAAACACCAAAACACCGACGACAACGTGGGCCGATTGTTGGAGCCTGATCTTGAACCTGACACCAATCGTGTTATTGGACACAATCGGCCACGTACTTATGTGTTCTTGCCGGGCAGACTGCTGCGCAGCAAACGTAAGTGTCGTCCATATGAGGTGTTTGGCATCAAGGGACGCTGCATTCGCAAGGTGGGAAAGATTGGTGTTTATAAGCATCGGGATCACAAATATGGAGTGCAGCAGCGACGACGCCAGAAGGCTTCGAGTGGGAGTTCTAAGTAAATTAAGCCACAATATCTTAATATAAAGTTTAATCACTTGTGTCTTGCGTATTTTCTTCTTGTCACACAGCTAAGTAATTTAATCAGAGACAACATTTAAAATTTGGGGCTGAAGCCCGAACATTTTGTTTAACGACAACCAATTTCTAAGGTACCCTTAATGGCATTGACAGCAAATTGGTTTTTTGCCCTAAGCCATTGAGAAACAAATTCAAATAGATACGTGCGGAAATTCCTTGGGCTTTAAGTGATGTTCTTGTTAATAAGCTCAACTATTTTATAATATGTGTAAAGCTTATAAATGTAAGAGCATAATTAAACGGGATTTACGCCTTGGGATATTAATGTGGGCACTGCCCCGAAGGGTAAGAAAACTTGAAGAAGGGTTAGCGTGATATGGGAGGGTGTCACGAATGTATGTGCTACGGCTTGCTGGGCAGATGGAGTTAAATGGATGGCTTTGACATGCTAATTAGTTAACCTCTCTTGAATAGTTTCCTGGCAGCCATAACTGACTTTTGTGTACAACAAAAGCGTATAAATACCGACCTGCGTTATGTGGGATGGTTTCGGTATTGCGCATACGCCACGTTTGACAGGACTCAGGCGATGCGATGCGAAGCGTTTAAGTGCCAGCAACCCGACACCATACATGATGAATAGTTCTGCAATAATTACTTAACTTGGCAGTTTCATGCTCTCCCAGGCCAAAAGAAAGTCACACGTGGCTGCTCTTGTGGCCAACACTACACACAACTATGTCTGTGTATAAATAGTCCGTGGGTGTGGGCTAGTTACTGTGCAAATAGCTGGCCATCAATTTTAGCAACTGCTTGCGCGCATTTCAGCCTTGGCCACATTAATCATATTCAGTGTTAATTAATCAATTAATTATATTTTCGAAACTGTATGTTTGTCGCCGGCTGCTTAGACAACATTCAAATACAAACGACAGCACAATAATATATGACTTTAACGGTCATAATCTCCATTTAGATATATGTATTTGCATATCAATATATTAAAAGCCATTGCAAACTGCAAACGGAATTCGATATGATGTCTTTTATTCTCTCGCAACTTATTTTCAACAGACTTATTATCAATAATTACATATTGATTTAAAATTACGATTAACCTGTTTATAAATACAACTGCAAAGAATCTTTAAGATGCATAATTTATGACATCATTGTAAAACCTTTAAGTTGTCAATTATATTTGATATCCAAGTAAGCCGGTGAACATACTTGTGTGATGTTTCTTCTAAACCGCATTGTGTGATTGCAGTTAAGTGAGTTAAATAATTATAAGCTTAAGTGATATTATCTGCATTTTAATGTCAATGTTTTAATTTGTCAGTGCAAACTGTTTCGTTTGAAACGGAAAACGCATTGCAGCTTTTTAGTTCAAAATCCAAATCGAAATTCATAAACTATTCAAATCAACTGTCAAAATTTAACAAACTATTTGCCTGTCGGAACATCAACAGCTGCCTGGCAAGCTGGACTTTCAAAAAATTGATTAAATAAAAACAACTATTTTGCTTCTACTTGCAATATTTTCATAATTTCCCAGCACTAAACTGACGCGTTGAATTTTTATACATCGTTTCTAAGTCAAAAAATTGATTCCAAATAGTGTTGCTTTGATGTCATAATCAAAATTGCAACTGTCAGCAAACGTGAGAAATGTTCTCTACTGAAAGACTTCAGCTAACAAAAAGATTCAGTTGCACTCTTGATAAACTAGAAGTAGGCATCCACCTGGCAAGAAAACTTCTAAGCTATTTTTATACAACGTTTTTGTTATGTATTTCAATTAAACAAAGCTGTATAAAAATAATTTTGTTTGTACAAACAAACCTGGATAGTGTGAACAAAACGAAATTCAAAATTTTGAAATTGTTCACACTTTCCAGGTTTATTTATTTTTTTAATAAATCGATATATATGAATGCTACAGTTAAATAAATAATTTAATTTGTAGGTTTTATTCAAATTCACCCTTATAACATAAATAAAATCCATTTCCATTAAAATGTATTAAAATAACTTTGTATCTGTGAATGTCGAATTTTCTACAAATTCATATAAATTCACAGAAACCGTTATAACTATTCTTACATATGTCGATGCGACAAATAGGCAAAGAAAATTAATGAAAAAAAATTTTGTTTCATACTCTTTAGTAGTTTTTATTCAGCTGTTCACACTATCCATGTTTGCCTGTATATTGGCTTTTACGTTACTTGAAACCGGCATAAGAATTAAATATAAAAGACTTGAAGTCCTTCTAATATATCAAGGGGAAAGTTTGTATGTGTGTACCTTTGTTACTCAACCACGTAAAAACTACTCAATGGATTTTAATGAAACTTTACAATAACATAGCTTATACATCAGAATAACACATACGGTACAATTTATAAAGATAAACGCGAATAAATTTGCCCAATTTGTCTTATCTGTCATTAATACCTTACAAATATTTAAACAGGGCAAATCAATCAAGTGTATTATTTAAAAGTCTAATCTTTCCCAAAGCTCTAATAAAGTCGGGCAAGGAAAGTCGCTAGACTCAACTAGGAACGAACATTGTGAAGCCCAAAGTTTTAATTGGTGAAGCCAAGGGAGACAATATTCTAATACCGCGCATCCCAATCAGACCCAACAACTTACCATTCAATTTTGAACGCCTGCAGTTCGCACCAGCGACATATACAAAAACAGTATTTCGATCTAAACATTTAACATATTAATTTGTGTTTAATGTTTATAGAGTACAAATAAAAGAGCGCCACAGCAACGCGTGGGTGGGTTTTCCTAGTATATTTATAAAAATGTATTATAAATTTATAGTTATTTATGAATGGAGAACGTCTTGGCCGATTTATATTTTAAGTTCCTAATTGCCAGGAATATGTTTTTATGTAGGAAAATTTTGGGAAAACCCTACTAGAAGATGGTAAACAACATTATACAGACTATTGACATTTATGCACAAATCCATCAGACCTCGTGCCGATCACAATTTTTACATTTTATTATGTGCTCTTCGCTCATGAAGTAAACATCCAAAATCCATAGCATACTCTTTATTATTTATGGTGTTGACATTTACTTCCTGTGCTTTCACTTTTTATTGATGGTAAGTGAAGCTTGAAATTGTTTTCTAATCGTTGAAATAGGGAGACAAAAAGAATAATACTGTCAACTTGCTCCCAAGCAAACATCCAAAACTCGAAGCAATCGAAATTATTTCGTCACACTTGAGCTAAGTTGATTTGTGAGTTTTTATGTATTTGTTTGTTAGGCAATCGCATAAATTTCTACTCTCAAATTAGACATGGATTTCAAACTTGTGGCTGTGGCGACAAATTTTGTCATAAATTTTATAGCCAATCGAAATAAATCAGCATAAATGCGGCAGCTTTAGGCCGTTGTTAACCTGTGACGACGACAAGTGGCTGACACTTTGCTAAGTATTTAAGAGCTGGCTGGCAACTGCCATTTATTTGAATTTCAGTCGCAACTTCATGACCATTGAGAGGACTGCCATGCGATTTATGCGTCATTGCACCTGCCGAAAAAGTGTTGCACCGTGCAACACTCGAAATGCTTGATGCACCACTTGAGTGCCTCGGCAACATAATAACAAAAATAATAAATAAAAAAATATAAACAGAACAAAAAAACTGCGCATGACACTCGTTTGATTTACACAACCACTTGACATTTAAAGTGGCAATTACAAAAAATCAGCTGCCTGTAAAATACATGCATGATATGGTGTACCACCTTTAGACTGCGCATTTTGCAGACTTGATTTCGGTTTCAAAACATCAGAGTCAAGTGGCATTAAAATGTTGCCGCTTGCATGCAGTTGATCTACATATTATGGGGCTTTAAGTACTAACTACAAATAGAACAGTGCACAGCAATCAGTAGTTGTGCAAATTTCAGTAATAGATTTTAGAATTATTATTATAGTTCATAACATTCAAAGTATCTAATTTGGGGTTTTTAATTGGGTTATTCGAAAAAATTCATTCACCTAATAATATTTGCAAAAAAACGAAAAAAATAATTAACAAAACATAATTGTAATTACTATTTCGTTTGATTTTAAATTATTGATTTACAATCTGATGATGCATAATATTTCTTTCATTTATTTTATCTACTAAAACATTAATTTACAACGCTCAAATGGGTTCTTTTCATTTTAAAATAAAATTGCTTTTCAAATTCTCTGCTGTCTAATAGAATTTCATAAGGTGTAGCTCTGTACATTAATGAAAAGGTTTGTTTCCGACTTTGATCAAGTAGCTGTTACTTATTGAATAATATGCTGTGTTAAACGGATTATTGTTTGGTTATGCTTTGGGGCTCTTTTGGCAGCATATTCACGATTTATATGCATTTCATTGTTTGCGCTGGTAATTAAGTTACCAACTTATTAAACGTGTTGATGATGTTTGCATAACAATTTATTTACCATAATATTTGTCATTTAAGTCCATTGCCCAGTTGTTATTGTTGTCGCTGGCCGTCTGCTAATATTATTACAACTCAGATTCGCAATGTGGCTTGTAGTCTGTGCCCAGATTTGTGGTTTTTTTGAGTTTTATAAATAAAAAAAGCCGCACACTTAAATAATAATAAAACAATCAAATAAGCGCAGTGTGCTGCGGCTGTTTGGATAATTACATAAACGGTTTATTTGTTTTATAGTGTTTTTCGTCTGCACGGGTCTGAATACTATCTGACATCGTTGAACATGTAAATTTACGCACTTGCCGTTGTACTCAGCGTTAAATTGAATGTTGACAGCGCTGGTGTTGTCAGTTGTTCAAAAGAACAAGCTCATTAAAGTTATGCATACGCCATGTATGTATGTACGCCCAGCACGCACACACACACGCAGTAAGATGCTCAATTGAAGCACGAAGCACGTAACATCAAAGACAACTACTAGTTGTGATGTACATCAACATTGAGAGGTTGTAGTACAAACATTCTGGCCAAAACATAGCTCATGAAATACCTCTCTCATTGGGCCAGACGAACGAGAAGTGCTTAGTCACAGACGTACACAGCGAGAGCAGTCTCCATTTTGTAGTAGCTGGTATCTGGTGGCCATTTAAGAGGCTGTCACTTAATAGATGCAGACGCATTTTGACCGTGTCGTGACGATGGGCATGGGCTTGGATAGTGTCGTTACAGCTTTGTGGAATGTTGATGATGATTTTGATGTTCGTGTCATTTGAAAGCGTAAATGCGTGACGAACCGGATGCTCTTAAGAGGCACAATAAGTAAACGCTTGAAATGTCGAAACGACAATGTTGTGGACTCGGACTTGGACTCGGACTCGGTGTCTGGTGTCGGTCTTGGCGGCTTGTGCAGCGGTTGCCATGGCACATTAAGAACGACACTTTCTGGTTGTAAATTCAACTATTTTATGCGCTCTTTGTTACGCATTGCTTGAGCTCTAGCTAGTGCCAAACACACTGTGTACGAAGCTCTTGAGCCACGCCCCACAAATACTTCCGCCGAGAGGAACAAAAGCCAAGGCAACAGCAACATGCGGTCATTATTTTAATTAGATGCGAGCCGAGAGTCTAATCAACATGACTTTTGTGCCAATTGTGCCAGTTAGCAAAATTGGTCATAAATGTGGCAGCTGTGTTGCATTTAATTAAACTAAGTAAATGTCATGTTGTCATTATTATTTATTTTTAGAATATTTTAATGCATTTTAAATATGTTTACATATATACACTAATTGGGGACTGAAAAGTTTGCTCAGTATTAGCATAATTCACACAACGTAGTTATTATTTTTGAATCTTTTTTAGATCACAGCGACATCATGACATGTGCCTAATTTAAATTTACCCATTTCAAATATCAATAGCTAATCCACTGGGAAGTCACATACACGTTTTTGGTTGCTGAAACTGAAGCACTCCGTCACATTTAGTTCGCATGGCACGTAGCCTGCGGCCGACTGAGACATATTGTAGTCGGCCACAAGCGCGTCAAGGCCCACACATTTATAAAAAACGAGGCTTAGAGGCAAAGGACTGCACATTCGTCTATATGTCAAAAACATCAAATCTTGGGCAACTGTCTGGCCGGGCAGCTAGGCAGCTAGGCAAACATTTGGCGAAAGCCCTTCAAGAATTCAGACCAACATCCTCTGAGTTTGGAGTCTGAAATGTGTATATCATTTGGATTGATTGTCGGAACAGACAAGTCGAGCCATGGAGCATCATTGTTTGTTTCTAGCTGTCGTGTGTTTGTGTTTCGGATATATGCTTTGTGTGTTTAAGTGTGTGTGACAAACGGAAGGTGGAACCGTTGAGCAAGCGACACCATCAGATGCTTTCGTTGTCACACTTGGATTGTTGACACGTGCAACGACGCAATTGAGTTATGAAATGCCCCTTTTTGTCTTTTTGCGGCATGTGGAACTTTCCGTCGAATATGTAGTTAATAAATCAAATTCAAAAACTTTAGACAAAATATTTGGCTAGCATTTTAACAGGTAAAAAAAATTTTATTGATAAGTTGGTCTGTGAGTGATTCGATTTTAATTTTCCCGAAAACTCAACAATTTTTTTGTTTTCGCATTGCCATTTTGACGCAAACTGCAATTTAATGTGAAAAGTTGAAACTATTTCTAGGAATTTAAGTTACTAAAACTTTTTTGTCTAGCAAAAAAATTGACAAATTTTGACCGTTGAAAGTTCACACAAAAACACAACACTTTTCCAACTCAAGAAAAACCTGTAGCACCTAAAAGTGCTATATAGTAAAAGTTTAGAAAAAGTATAGAAAAACTCAATTTAAATGGTAGACCTTTTTAAACTATGAGCTTAGATGCTATAAAACTGTGTGCGTCGTAAAGTCTAAAGTGACATTTCGACAATAGTGCAAAACAATGCAAGATACAGGCGAACAATGACATATACAGACGAACGAAATATATTTCTTAAACTCTTACACTCTCTCACACACACACACACACACATGTAAAAGACAACACACTCGTTGTGGCGAGCACTTGAAGGGAACGTATAAAGCCAGCGGAAAAGATGTCGACGAAGTGCAAAGCGCTTCAAACGATTTTCCGCAAAGTTGACTGCCTCTTGCAGTGGAAGGTGTTGTTAAGTGTGTGTGTGTATATAGCTAGGTGTCCGTGTGCATGTTTATGGCCACAACAGAAGCAACAGCAACACCAGAGCCTGAAATAAAATTTTCGCCCAAAAGCCTTTAGGTATTTCACGCCAGCAAAATATGCGAGTATCTTGAAGAAGGCGTGTGTGGGCGAAAGCAGATCGCTAAGGTCGTGTCTTGCTGCCAACTTCACACCCAATAGCGGCAAATTTTTGGCAACAAAACTTCCAAAGAAGAACCAGTCGCTGCAGCGCTAACCAAGAAACAAGAACAAGATGAAAATGGGAATGTTTATGTGTGTGTGGAAAGACTCTGCCAAGGGCCAAGCGTCGAGTGCTTGTCCTATAGGTGTCTGTGTGTGTGTGTGTGTGTGTGTGTGTGTGTATGGGGTGTGCGTGTGGCAGTCTGCGAATTTATTGCCCAGGGAAGCATATCTTTAGCGCGCTGCTTTTTGTGAGAGCCTGCGCTAACGGCGGGCGCTGCAACATGTCGCAAAGTTGTCGAAGCGTGGGCATCTCAGCTGCCGCTGCAGCGGGAATAGACTCTTGACAACAACAGCAACAACAAATATATAAAAATATAACAAAAAGGGCAATGAGAGTCGAATATGTTTTAGTGGCACAACTGTGCTGACAGTTGTGTAAAATATACGCGCTCTCATAATTTATATCAGTTTTGTTAACTGAACGTGACTGCGTCGTGGGAGAACGCAGCTACTTATCAAGCAGCCAGCTGCTAACCTAACCTGCTTTGCCCTTGCGAATGAGTACGGAGAAGTCCTGACCTGACGTAGGGCCATGCTTTGTCGCATGTCTGCACGTTCTTGCAATTAGCCAAATGGCTGCACGACGATTTTTTTTTGTGAGTATCTCTGATGCAAATATTTGCGTTGTTCGAAGTGTATTTTTTTTCGACTTTAGATACATACAGTTCTGCATACCTTTTGATATGCCAGCCAGCCTGTACGTAAAATTACATAACATTTCGACAGCAGCAAAAGCCTCAAAACACGTAAAACCCAAACTAAATCCCGAAAGTGTTCTTCAATTAGTGGTTTGGGGCCAAAGGCATCAACCAAATCCGAGCCAACCTCAACCGTAGTTTTTGTTTAATTAACTAATCTACCAGAAGTTGAGGGTGTAAGGAAGAGAAAGGGTGTCACAATCAAAGTTCAGTGTTATGTACATATGTATATTATACATAGATATGTAAAGACATCGACGTTATTTATCCAATTTGAAAATTTAAATGCTTTAATCTCAATATGTGTATCGACCGCAGAAGCCACAGTCTACTACAAGTGCGTAAATTTTTGCCTGGCCACTGCATAGAGAATTTATATTTCCGTTTTAAGCATTTCATTTCATTTTCATTGTCATGGGCTTAGGCCGTTGTTGAAATGAGGTCAGAGATACTACACACATTGACGACATTGCTCAATGCTCAAACTTTGTATGCTCCTTTGGTAGTTTGGATGTGGCAACCGCAAAGCAAATTATTTTAACAAGCCAAGTTTTGAGTGCTACTTCTTGAAATATTGTACCAACAGCAATCAGTCGAGAGACTTAATCAACAGTAGTCACACTTTCAACAACAGCTCGACAAGGATTGATGCAATCAAAGGAATTGTGATTAAGACTGCAGAATGCAATCGAATATACTCTCGATATAATGGAAAAAAAGCAACACAGAGAAAATGAAATGAGAATCATAACACGGCCAACAACAAAGGCTGTAAATCCCATTATTCTTCATTTAATTTCGTATTCTCGTGCTGCATTACAACTGTGAGCTTCAACAGATAAGGGGTTTGGGTTGCTTGAACGTTTGAGGTTCGTGAATGAGTCGCAGCTTGAAGCTGGCAATGTTCTTGCCCGCTTCTTATTGTTGTGATAAATTTCAATTAAATAAAAATCAAATAAAATTATGTGATGGGCGAGAGAGCGCATTGATTGCCACATTCCGCGTCCAGATAACGCTGCCCCATAATTGAAATCCTCAATGTGCTGATTTTTATGGCTGCCATCGTCATCATCAAGCATCGTTGGCTGCCCGACAATCATTCACTAGCCGCCAGATTTATTTGTTGTTCTTGATGATGCCTCGTTTGATTTATAATTGCGAAGAGCATTGCAACTGGAGTTGAGCGCCGAGTTAATTACGATGCTTTATAGGAAGCCTTTATACATACCTATACATATGTATGTATGTATGTACATATAAAAAGATAGATATACTCGCACACAAACAAAAGTACATTCATGCATCCATAAAGGAAGCATACAACGATTAATCGTTTGCGAGAACTTACAAGTCTTTATATCGACTGTATGCGTATCTGGACTCAATTTAATTTCGATTTGCAATCAGCTGAAGAGCTGCTGACTACCTACTTTCTTTTTCTGGGGCCAAGCACTTGGTTTTTGTGTGATGTTTTCATTTTCATTTTCGTTTGCATTTACATTTACATTTCTAGTTGTGCAATTCACATTTGATTTGATTGCAAACATTTCTGTGTCCCCATCGAATAGAAAGATGCTTTGTCAGTTCGTTGCAACAATTTAGTGCAGTTTACATTGTTTGTAATGTTTGTCAGTCAGTTTTTTCTCTTCCATCGGTCTCGTTTCTCACTCTCGTCTCTCTGTTGTTGTCACTACTGATGATGATGATGTTTTTGCTATTGCTGCCGTTGCTAAAGCAATTGCTGCTGCTGCTGCTGCTGCTCTTGGGTCACATAATTTAACCTCATCGATTTCTGTTGGCCCGCCTCTTTGCAAACTAAGCAAACAAAGTTGATCTTATCCAAAGAGCAATTAATAATACCCTATGCCCTGCGAAAACAGTTTGGTTAGTAGTTTCCGAAGTGTTTGATAGAAGGTTTCAAATGTTTTAAGTTGACAATTTTAAGTTTTCTACAAAGATAAGATAAAACTGTTTATGCACTAGTCTTGACTATAGGGTATGTCACAGTCTTACTTCCTTATTAAATACCCAATATTTCTGACTTTAAGCACAGCTTTTAATTACAGTCCTCTTCTCTAATGTACATGTACAATAACTCAGACTTCTTTGATATTTTAACTCGATGTTTGAGCCAAAAACTTTTTATTGCCGGAAATTAACTCGTTGCACAAAGTCCAACAACTACTTAGTCGCATGTTCTCTCTCAAAAAATAAGTAATGCAACATAGCTTTGAACTTGCCAATGGGCACTGCAGTGCAGAATGTTCAAGAGATTATTTTAAAGTTGCAACATTGTTTAAACAATGCAAAGAATAAGAGAAACATGCCAGCACACAATATCCCGGGTGGCCAACAAACACAAACAAAATGTTAAACAATAACATAAAATGCAACTACAGCTAATACCATGTCCACCAAAATCTTGACTCCGCTGTGGCAGCCTGTGGCGCTGTGTGTGGTTGCTGTGTGTTACTGTGGGAATGTGGAGTTTGTGGTCAGTGCCTAGTCTGAATTCCCTGTGCTAAGTATGTGTGCCATTTGCGAAATTAAATTCCTTGGTAGAATGCGGTTCCTTATTCGTACTCGCAGTGCGGACCTAAAAATAGAGCATGTATGTTTTACATTATTATTATTTATGAACAAAGACAGATTTTCATTAAGTCATGCATTTGCCAAACAACATACATATTGCACAAAAAAAAAAAACCAAACTTATTAATTTTGTCTGTCAGCATCGAATAATTACGTGCAAATATCAAATATCCCTCTAGTAAACAAGCAATAGTTCGTTGTTGTCATTTCACTAGCCATTGTAAGAGTACTTTGGGTGTAAGAGTACCTTGCTAGAAATTCCTGGCATACTCACTTAATGAGAGCTGACATCCGAAAACACAAAATAAACCACTTTTCTTTGTACTGCATCAGCACCAGTCAGTTATTAGATATTCAAATTGTACGAGTGAGATATTAAAGCCCCATGAACACTGACGTTGCACGGAGCGTATGATTCATAAATGCACAAGTGCAAGGCACAAAGAAAACTTTTGCTGGCAGTAGTCATGGCATACAATCAACTCCCACTGCCTGTATGTACTTTTTGTTGCTATAGCAATGCCCTTTGCTAATCGGAAAATTAATAAAGTCGTAAACTAGAACAAAAGCAAATAAGATGGCTGACTAAAATTATTTAACATTTCATTCTGCACGTTTAAATGTTAAAAAGTCTCCAAAACTTAATATAAAAGTAAAAATATGTAATTAAAATTTTTAGAATTTTCATAAATGCATTTAAAATGCATTCTACTGGTATAGCTAATTAGAAACATTGCATTTGGCCATTTTCAAGTTAAGCAGTTGCGCTAATATTCGTTCAGCGCTTTAATATCCATTTATACTAATGTGTGCTATATTTTAATTCAAGTGAATTGCAAGAGAAAAACAAATTGTTAAACGATATCAAATTGTTGGACTGATAGAGTCATTGTACTTCAAGAAAAACCACTACAGTAAAACAATTGCAGACAGACATGCCTGGTCGAAAATAGTTTGCTGTCTTAAAATTTCGCTGCTGCAAACAAAACGAAATAATTTAGCTTAACGAAAGGCCAACTGCAAAAGCGCATCGAAAGGGGGGGGAATGCAAAAATTGTTAAATGGAAACAAACATTTAATCTGGTTGGTTGTGCTCTCGCACAAGAGAGAGGGGGGAGACTGTCTGAGGAAGAAGGGGACAGTTGAAAAGAGAGCCGCCAAAGCATTTGAGAGCTTTTGCAGCTGCCTCTGTCGACATGGCCCTGTCGGCTGCGGTTTGGCAGCCGTTATGCTTTAAGTAAATTGCGGTGCTTGTGGCCAGTAGCGAGGGGTGGACCATGAGTTTGCTTTTCGTGTGTGTGTGTGAGTGCGGGAATTGCTTGGCTCACACAAACACTCTAGCAATTAAAAGTAAAAATTGTGCAAACTTTTCGCATTCGTTTTGTGTTGATGATGCGCTCGCAAAGTTGCCAGCTGCAGCGACTAAAATTAGCAACAGCAGCTTATGTGTGTATGTGTGTGTGCTAGTGCGAGTGCGAGAAAGCGTGTGTGTGTGTGTGCGTAGCCAAAATGCATTCGCTTGTGTTTAATGCGGCGCGTCAGCGCTAAGTGTCGCGGTTTCAAAATGGCGCTCGCCTTGCTCGACTTCAACTTGTCGTGAATGCGAATGCGAAAATGAATATGAAAACGCCACCCACAATTCTTTTGCAATTTGTTGCTTAGCCTGCTTTTTGGCTGCCACGGTTAACCGCGAGGGCCAAAGTAGTTTTCTAATCGCGCCTTCGCGATGTGTGTGTGTGTGTGTAGGTCTACTATAGTGTGGAATACAGGTGTGGATTGGTTTGCTGATTGTTCAGTGTTTGTTGCTGTTTGCAATGTTTGCTATTCTGCGGCGACTTAAGCCAGCTGAGCGTACACACATGTGCACATATTAATATGTCGACTTGCTCAACTCGCAACGGCAGCGTCTTGTGTGTGTGCCTCAAATTGCGTGAAGTGCATACAAAATTATATAGAATACACACACACCCAGACCAAACGGAAGGACACTGGTTAGAGTCAGAGTTAGTGACTGTTGTTGGCCATTGCTCGTACGTGAAAGTAGCTGGCCCTTTGTTCAGTTTCAATTAAACTAATTAGATGTAGGTAAACATAATTGCCGAGACTAATTTACGATTTGATGTTGCGAAGGCAGCTATGGCTGCTTTGACTGCTAAGGCTGCTGTGATGTTAAGTCTGGCATGCGATTGTCGTAGCAAATTCAATCAGTACATAAGGCAATTCAGAGGACCCAGCCATTTGGGATAGGTCACACATTCAGACTGTCTTGTTGTCGATGTGCTGATGACAAATTTAAAGATTAGCCCAAACAAGCAGCAAACTTCATTAATATAATGACAACATCAACAAATTGAGTTTTGTCTTGTGCATTGCATATTTATGGACGAGTTTATGTGTGTGATTGAAAGCAGGTGAACTTACGCTGACAAGAATCTGAAGTTGTGGGTCTTGGAATAACGAGTTCACTGTCGGCAATTATGCTAATCGATTATCTGTTGAAAAGGCCAATCGGGAGTCACTAATTACGCATATCGATGAGGTGAGGGTCTCTCGCTCACATTCTCAGCTGTCATTTAATAGGCAGGCATTCAATCGGGTTGACTGCAATGGGAAATCATGTTGCAGAAGGCAGCAAATCGAGATTTTTCTGCCGGTAAGTTCCCAACAACTTGTGTGTGTAAGGTTGGGTGAGCGACACAGTGAAATTAATTAACGATTTAACGATTGCAGCTTGAAATTGCAAAAGTTTTTAATTAATTTCTACGAATTGTGCTCGCAATTTGTTGCAGCGCAATTTCATATTTGGCACACACCCCTACACATTGTGCAAAAAGTTTTATTGCCATTTGCAATGCTTTGATTTCCTTGGCGGAAATTCGCTTTGAATTGCCCTCAGTATACAGTACACATACAAAGTGAGAGATACATATAGTCATACAGTCAGTAGAGCTATACCTATGTCGAATTACAGTGCAACACACGCTAGAAGACACTGAGGCAGGAGGCACTTGTATGGACGTGTCCGTGCCAGGCAGCCTTAAATGCAGTTAACGAAGCGTTCAAGGTTAGGCACAAGCACAAGCACAAGCGGCAAAAGCAGCAGCAAAAACAAGGCACAAGCCAAAAGACACAAAAACACACAAGAAACACGAAGCATGAGAACATGAGTTGCAATTTCATGAAATTTATTTCGCACGAATTGTGTGAAGACATTCTCACAGCACGCTACAAAATGGCCAAAATGGATCCTGGCCTAGCCTGGCTCAGCTACGGGCTATCAACAACATCTTCTGCACACGACTGTGACGCAAAGTGCAAAAGTGTTGCCTACTTTTGGGCAGCGTTTTGTTCAACTTTTGTTCAAAATTGCAGCCGTGTTGTGAAAAGCGAAAAGGTAAAAGTCAAAACTGTAGTTTGCATCACGTTCGTTTCAAGACTTTCACTTATTGTATAGCGTAAGAGAGATAGAGCATAGATAGTTCGGCTAGCGACAGCCCGATTTACTTTTTGGGCTTGGTGTCATGGCCATATTTACGTTATCATATTTCCAGCATTCATTTTGCAGGTCACGTTGCAAACGCTGCCAACGCCGTATGCACACAAATAACAAAAGGACGCTCCTCCTTATCATCTTTTGCTCCCATTCCTCAGCATCGAGCTGCTGCTTAACTATTAGCCATTTAGTCAGTCAAATCGCAGCCGCGTCCCGTAAATGTCTAAATGTGTTACGAATAATTACGCAATAGGTTAAACTTAATCATATTTTATTGATTTCGCACATTAATAACACCCCTCTACTAAGCATTTGCAGCCAATAGAAATGCGTCTTCCCCACACACACACACAAATAACTGGTGGATTTGCAATTTACGGTTTGTGGTTAAATCATTAATTGCATTTGGGTCGGGAAACGACGCATTTGAACTTTAAAGTAATCGCCGAGTTTTGGCGCCGCGCGGCAAACTAATTTAAAAGTGTAATGGAATTTGCAAGTATTTCGACAGTTTTTTTTTGGCGCTTCTCTTTCATTTTTTGAACGCTCCCCAGTGATTTTCACGCTGTCCAGAGAGAAAGAGAGGCAGGGGGATAGAGTGTAAAGGCAAATATGCAAAACTGCTAGAGAGCTTCGCTAGATACACTAACTGGCAGACAGTTAGCATGGCGTGTCGAAAGTAGCTGCTTTTTTAAATTGGCATTTAAGCTGAAATTGATTCATTGGGACATTCGTTCGACCCTCTAGTCAGCAGAACCCTACAAAAGTCTCAATCTGTACTACTTACATGGCGCGCCGTGATAATTTAATTTATTTTCAAACTCAATTTCAGGAATTTTTTATCACAGCTCTCCCTCTCTATCTCTTTCTCTCGCACTCCCAACATGATTTTGTGTTTCCTCTTTTGTTGAAGTACCGTTCGGACTGAACTGAACTAAAACGAACTGGACTGGACTGGACTTCATTATGTCTATCCGGTCTGTCTTAACTGGGAATACTTTTAGGAGGCAGGCGTCCGCCACATACCAGCACAAAGTGGAATTTTTGGTATTTTCACTAACAATAAAAATTGCATTGTTTTTTTCCTCCCAGCTGGCTGCTGGCTAGCTGGATGTTGGCGAGCTGGCGCTTATCGTGAATTTGGTTTAGCTCTGTTTTGTTCTGTATGTATATTGTGCTGTTTTATTTCATGACTTCCACGAATTGATGCTCGCTGAGTTGCTTTGCTCAGCGGGCCAGTTGGTTAGTCGAATGCTTATTGCTTCGAACCTATGCTGACCCACCTGGGACTCACCTGTGTTTCAGAATATTTTCACTTCGATTTGTTTTCACCTCTCTTCACCTGGCAATTAGTTTAAAATCATTGAGTGAACCTCTCAGCGCCTTTGGGTCGATCAAATATGCACCAATACCATTATATGCAGAAGTAGTAGCAGTTGGATGCATTTTAGTTGGCTTGTTGACTTTTTAGTTTTCAAAGCGCAGCTGGCTTGCTGTTGGTCTGCGTCCGCTGCATGGCGGGCGTTTCAAATAGTTTTAGAACGTAGAACGTGAATTTTAACTGCATTTTTGTTTAATTGACTATTACGAGAGCCAAACAAATATTACGGAACACAAAAAATTCAATTTTTATAAAGGAATGCTCAATTAAGTCAAAAAGTTGTATAAATTGAAGCAGTAGCTAAAAGTTATGCAAGGTTTAAAGCGCTAGCTAGAAAAATTCTTACAAATAAAATTTTTATTGAAAGCTTTAAATGTATTTTAATTCATGCATTTCTTTATTTAAGCCACGCCTAATTGCAATATGCAACAGCTCGTACAATTGGCATATTAATTTGGTTCTATTTATACCATGATCAAAGAGTACAAAATACTCTGCGCATATCTAAAAGCTCAACATTTGAGGCTTAAATTTAAATATATTGAATGCTTAGTATCTATTTTGAACATATGAGTCGCTGTGATTGATTGTCTGTAAAATGTTTTTGCGTCAACGTATTAAATTGTTGCCCAATATAAATCACAGCTTGGTGTAAAACGTCAAGTGGGCGATGAGCATGGCATGGACAGAATATCCAAAGGCGAAAAATAATTGATAATCGATTTCGCAAATGTATGTATGAGAATCGAATTTTAGTTAAAATGATATACATATGCATACATATATACAGAAAATATGTTAGAAGCCCTCTTTGTTTTAGGTCAAATAATTTAACATTGCAAATTTTGTGCTCAAAATATAATTAACTATTCGTTCATATACTTATCCACATACATACAATCAACAACTCTTACGAAGGGTTCCAAAAGTCCGCAAAAGTACCAACAAATAGTTCAGCATGCGACTTGTTGTTGTTCCTGCCCAAAATAGGGTCTAGCAACAGTATTTTGTTATTGATGCTGTTATTTTTGATGTTGTTGTGAAACATTTCTGAGAAAATTAGATTTGGCAACTTCAACTTTTCTATAACTTTCTTCATATAGAACTTAAGCCTTTTTCGTGTACTTTTTGCGAAAAATTTCTTATTAAATTAGCTACTTTTTTCAATTGAAACGCAAGCACCACAAAAAGTCTTCGAAAAGCTGCTGTAAGTTTCTCTGTTGACTCACACTCACACACAGTTCATAAGCAAACTATCGTTGCAATCATAAAGCTGAATATACTGTGGCTGTGGCCATGAAGATGCCTTCTGAATTCTGAAAAGTTTCATTCTACACGATTTTTGGACACACGCAAGAACTTAGAAAAGCAGCATTGGAATTGAGCTCGGGCATCAAAACTTTGCACCAAATTGAATAGCTAATTAATGTTGTACCACAGAAAAGTCCAAGCCAAGGCAGTAATTCAAAACAAGAAAGGCTTAAAAGATGAAATTTAAGCAGTTATGTTTTGTTTGCAGCTTTGTCTGCTTTATCGGTTGCATATTTTGGCAGTGAGCCAAACCGAAAGTGTCCTGTTTTGTGATGATCTTATCGCAATATGGCTGCACACAACATTTGGTAGCGGCCATATTGTGTTGTCACTTACTTTTGTATGAACTTCTTGGCCCTGGCTGCTTGACTGGGCTCTTGTGTCGCTGTGGGCACCGCCTGACACACAATTTGGTTGCAACTGCTTGGAAAATGCCACAAAAATATTGAGTCTATCTGTGTGTCTGATTGCGGTATGTGGCTTTAAGTTCTCTAACAACACACAACAGCTCAGCTCAGCTTGCACTTAAGGCGCATAATGATAACCCTTGACTTTCACATAAGCAGCAACGGATTGTAGGAGGTTGTCTGAGTGGGTGGCGCCGCCAAACAAGTGAGGCCTAACGAGTGAGCTGCTTTTTGTGCGTTAAACTCAACAAGCAGCAACTGGCAAATGATGTCAACGAGCATGCATGCAACTCACAGAAAGAGAGAGTGAGATAGAGGGTTGAAGAGTGCCCAAATGGTATGAGAACTAGCAGCAGCAACATCAGCTGTAGTTGGAGCTGAAGCAGCTGAAGTGGTTTCAACCCATTGGCAAATACTCCTGCTCGTAAATAACGGCACACACATTCGATCGAATAATACGTCATCCAGGGCCGAGCAGGGTGACTAAAAGCCATTGACAGTGCCTTTTGTAAGCGGCGCTAATACAGCTGACAGTTACAATTGGCTAGCTTTCACTTGCAAACAGAACAACAAACCTACAAAAAAAAGTGCACCTAGCGCAATAACATTTGCGGTTTAAATTTTAAATGTGAACAAGGCGCAAATTGGTTAAGGCAAATGGCAAAAACGAGATAGAAGGGAAAGGGATAAATAGAAAAAAAAAGAGAGAGAGAATGGAAAATATGAGCCAACTCAATGGCATGCCATATAATATTTTATGCTGATAAATTGCCTTTTTTATTGCATTTGCTTTTTTGAGTGAAAACATTTTCTTTGCCACGACGCTGGGCAGGTCAACGGTCCTGCCAAGAAATATATGTGTGGCATACTCGTAAGGCAAGGAAAAGGCCAAGCCCAGACAGTCACATAGACACACACACACACACACATCGACACATGCAAGTAAAGTGTAAAGTATGGCAACTGGTGTACAACAAGAGGGAGTCAAGGGGTGGTAAGTGAAAATAGAAGCTCTGATTCGGTTTCGTTGTTGAGTGACTAGCTGGGACTCGGGCTGGGCACCCACATTTCGGGTTGCCAGGATCGTTTGTTATGTTGCTGATGTTTGATTATTATGTTTGATGGCATTTGCGAGCTGACAGTGGGAGCTGTTGTAAACGCTTTGATGAATGATCTGGCACTTTGCAGCAGGCAGCAAGTGAAACTTGAAACCGTCTGTTACACCCAATAGCGAAATGCTTCACAACAGCAGCAACATCAACAGCAACAACAACAAACACAACAACTTGTCAAGCGTTAAGTGCGTTTTAAAATCACAGCCGAAAATTCTATTTTCTATTGACACAACCTTCACTTACAAAACTCGTACAAAAAGAATATTATTAAAAGGCAAAGTGAGATATCTTTAAATCTAACATGTCTGGTTTTGATCTGCATGTTTCCCAAAATAACAAATAATTAGTTAGCTTATAAAGCTTAGCCCTACTTTAACAGAAAGCGCCAACAAGTATAAATACAACTCTTTTAATCTTCAAACCAAATCTATATTTGTCTGTAATTTGATATTTTAAGTTGTACCCAAAAAACGTATTCATACGAATTTTTTAGTCCTTATTTAATTAAAAACTCATAGTCTTTTTTTACCAAGTAACAGGGTATTTTCAAACTGCATTCAGACTTTGTAACTGTTTTAGTGACATTCTAAAACGCTTCATTTCATTTTATTTCGCATTTCACTTAACCGTGCGCACTTTGTGAAAAATAAAACTAAATAAAACAAAGCGCAATAAAATAAAACAAAACTCAAATACAAACGTTACAATATCCACTTTCAATTCAATTTACATGCCAAACGCCACAAAAAACACAAAGCGAATGAGCAGCGCCAATTGCAAAAATAACAAAGTCCGAAATTTCCCCGCACCTCTTCCATCTAGCACTTACGTTGGGGCTACTTAAAACTAGCTTTTCAACAATTTCAACAAAAATAAGCGAGCTAAAGCTGCGTTGCAGCCTCTGACAATGTTGCTCTGGACACACAGTCGTACCTAACACATCAATATCATTCACTCTCTTTTCAGTCACATTTACATATGGTTTCAAGCCTGGGTAAATGCATAGAGCCAAAAATAAAATATCGAAAATTACATATCTGTTTATAAGAAAGAGGGAAGATTTGTATTAAAGAATCAGTACTTTAACCAACACTTCAGTTCGACTTGTTAAAATCGCAGTTTAACTCAAACATGAATGATAACAACCAACAAGGTAGCTTCCAAGCTGCGTGCAATGCCAACGTACATTCTAGTGTCTTTTTTTGCGCCTGGTTAGACACAGAAATTTAAATGGTAATGGCGTTTACTTTGCCATTGTTGCTTGTTTCAAGAACCTCGCCGCTACAAGTGACCAACGTTAGCGGACACAGAAACCAGAAACCGCCCTCCATCGCTCTCTTCCTCTTTCAGTCTGCAGTTGACATTTGCGTATGTTTTCTTTTTCTTCTTTGTTTCGTATTATATCCGCCAAATAAAGGCCGTTGGTTTGTGGCATGAAATATGCACAGTTAATTTTCAATTTATACCAGTAAACCGATCTCCTCCTCCTAAAAAAAATAAAGAAATTATCTGAAATTGAAACGGCTGTCGGCTGAGCTGACATTTTAATTGCTGCGGCGTGTGACAATCAATTACAGGGTCAGTTAAGGCATCGATTCCGCCATCAATTGTGCGTTGCTTTTAAAACCCACTCAAATATGTATTGCCGAGGGTGGTGCTGCCGGAAGGCATCACCCATCTTCCCTAGGGTCCGATTGACAACAGCTGCAACCGCATTTAATTAATGCTTTCATTGCTCCTACTATGCTCCATGCGCTAAGTTCAAGGAATCGAGTTGTAGTCAAAGGCATCAACAGCAAACTCAATAAAATGGTGATATACTTTGTTTTATATAAAAGGAACTTCTTTAAACAATTTATTTCCTGTATTATTATTGGGTATTCACGGGCTTTATTAGTTTGTAAGCATACCTACGAGAAGAAAATATTCAATGATTTAAATACCACATATGTACCTATAAAATTCATAAAATGAATCAATCGATTTTTACTTCTGCGTCTTGTGTGCCAGGAGCGTGTGTGGTGAGTGTAGTCTAGGACAATATGATAAATAAACATATCGCATGACTAAGTAAACAATCATCAACTGAACAAAACACAGCTGCTGACATATTTTGATACCTTTTATAATTCTTTAACACTCACACTCACCAAACAAATACAATAGAGCCGTAATAATAATATACATTTTTATATTTATAATAGCAGCAAGAGAAGTTGTAGGACGAGAGGCGTGGTTGTTATTTTTGGATATTTTATTGGAAAAGCGAAACACGTGTTCCCATCTGTGCTCTATGAGCAATCGTTCATTAGAATCTATAGAAAGTAAAGAACAAGTTAAAGAAAAATGCTATGAGACAGTATGTTGACATAGTTTGTATATTTGTTCATTGTTGACAATGTTAGTTGTAAATTTCTCTATAAAATTGTATTTAAAGAGTTTCAAACACAGCATGACTTAACTCAGCTCACTTAACTGTTATAATTGTTATTTATAATTGTATAACGATTAGGAGAATTTGTGTTTTGTTCAAATAAAATTACGGACTTAATCGCCATCGATACGCCTATTAATGTTTAGAGGCAACTGAAAGCATGTGAATTATAATTGTGAACTAAAGCAGCTGGATTTCAAGCAAACTACACACTTTATGTATTTTATTATTAAGCTGGCAAAACGTGACTTGAGTGTTAATTTTCATAACACAGACTTTGACAAAGCGAGGCTGCAAATGTGCTTTAAATAATGTGAAGGTACAATTATTACGCATACGCACTGTTTGCCACCTTTTTGTCAAGCAGCTACACATATCAACATGTATTTGCAGCTGCTATTATTACAATGCAAATTCACAGAAGCAAATATAGCTCGCAAATGTCTATATTTGGATGTGAGTATATGCAATGAATGTGTGTAATACACACTGTGTATATTCTAATGACCAGATGTATCAGATATACGAATCATTAGTGAACAGATTAATAGGCTCTAAATCTCAATACACTGTGTCCAAAGTTTGTAAACTGTCTAACCTTTTACCATGAACACTTTAATCAATGGCATTGAGTTGAAATCTTTACAGATACGTTGCATTTATTAGGTTAACTAAACTAATAGATTCTCAATGCGCTTCTGACATTAGTCAATTGCATACGAGTAGCTATGAATTTAGTCTTATTACGAGCCGTGAACCGAGGCGCATTCATCATAATCCAGGTGCAAGCAACTTCAGTTTACTTTTAGTGCAGATCGTGCAATCATATCGGTCCTGCGCATCCATTGGGTAGTTTCTTATCGTAATATGCAAATGTTCAATAATTTATGAGAACATAATAAATATAAAATGCTCACAGTAATGAAAAGCTATGCTCCAAGTGGCGCGAAATATGCGTATAACGAGCGCCACTTTTTTATGCAAATCAGTGCATTTTCATAAGCAACAAATGAGGCAGGCATGCAGACATTCAGGTGGTGGTGGTGGTTGTGGCACAGAGGAGTACGGCTCTATTTGCCGCATTTGCTGAATTTGAATGCAAAGCACGAGTACAGAAAAATTCATTCATGCACTTACCCAATGAGTGGCACTCGGGTTCGCATTTGCTATACAACAAAGTTAGTAGTCAGCGAAAAATCCAAAGAAGTGTGAGCAATGCTCGCCGAGTTGACCAACTCGAGTCCATTTATCATAATATTATAATATTTTATTGTGGCAAATACAAGTTGCGTGCGTTGTGTCACAATATTTATTTAGTATTTGCCGCATCCGGCTGCAGCTGCCACGCTGAGCCCTAAATAAGCGGAAGTAAAGCTGGGAAACTGCAAGAATCTCTTCCAACTGTCGTGTCGTGCTCTATCAGTGTAACAGCAGCGACAGCATCTGCTTATGCTGTTCGAACTGTAAAGGACGACGAGCAGTGACTAAGCCACATTAAGGGTCGACCACTTTAAGGATAATCACAGATAACAAACTTTCTTTTTAGAGATAAGCATTTGCAAGCTATTTAAAAAGAAACGGGTTACCGATTGGGGTAGGATTTAATGAGAACTGAGCACAGATCAAAACTGTTTGATTCTAAATTGTTGTACACAGGCTATACATTTTGATTGCCGCGTATAATCGTAGAGGGAGCGTGCCAAAAAGGCATCTACGTCAGGACTGTCAACTGCACTAAAAGAGCTTAAATATATAGCCTGCAGCTATTTTCAGCTCGAGCACACAAATTTACATTTATAATTCAACGCATAGCCAACACCTAACAGGTCAAAAGCAAACAAGGGAACAAAAAAAAGTAAAAAAAAAAAAAAATGAGCATAGAGTAAAAGATGCAATGCAAATAAGCAAAGCGAGAAGCGACGAAGAACAAGACCAAGTTTCTAAAAGAAAGCAGTGGATGGTGCAGAGAGCAAAGTCGTGGTTGACTACAGTAGAGCCTTGGGTGTTCCCCAAAGCGCTTGCATATACTCACACCTACACAACGACACTTGACTCTTAAGCTATCAGCCTTTGTGCATTGCATTTATGCATTTTCACGCACTTCACTTTGACAACGCATGCAGGCTGTGAAAAAACCCAAATTTTTTACATATCGCTTTAAGCAAACTTTAAAAGTGATTACATGTACGTATCGTAGGTGTAAGTGCTTTTAAAGCTCTTTTTATAAACTCTCTTTTGCATGCAGTTAGATGGTAAGATGACTGCCCACTCTAAATGCAAGGCGATATCCGGCGCTGTATCGCCTAAATTTCCGTTGATTGTTCCGCCCATAACGGCCAGTAATTTCCGTTGCGGCTCACACTTGCAATTTGTAAGGGAACCCCTTAGAATACCTTAATGCGTTTAACTGAATGCAAATTTTTGTTTCAAACATACGCACTCACATTTCCAACAATGTGTTTAAGCGAAACAACAACAATGGTATCTAAATATGCAGCCAAAAAGCCGCAGAGAATGCCAGCCTGTAGAACGGGTACGACCGATGAGTTAAGTTCTCAAATGTCTAGATTCGAATATGCAAACCATCAAAATTTGATTAAAAAAAGGTCCCACTGGCAACTCCATCGAAAAGGTGAAAAAACAAATAATCGATTAAATTCATCAATAATGTGTCCAAGTCCACAAACTCTTCACGCTCTGTGGCCCCGATGGCGACCACTCGCTATTTATGAATGAGTGAAATTTGAAACTGCAAAGCTGATGACGATGATTGCGGCAGTTGTGTTGTTCAGTGCAAACGAAATGAAAACAGCAAACTAGAAACATTAATCTCAAAGGGCAATGCAAATCGTCATTGCTATTGCCATTTTCCATTTGTGCAAAAGGAAATATGGCAAACAGATTGACGATGGGAATCAAATTTTCTCCTGGCTTAACTAAAAATAACCAACTTGCTTATACCGGCAGCTAGTTTAAATATGCAAAATATTAAATAAAAATTGCATATTTAAGCTCTTGCAGCTGGTGCTCAGCATTGCTTTAAAGCGTCTTAAGTTAAAGTAATTGTGTTGCAGAATTAATGCTATGCAACAAATTGTATCCAGTTTCGCATAAGAGGCAAATTTAAGCATTAGATATAAAAAAGTCATTATTGTCATCAATTTATATAGTTACGGTCACTAACATCAATGATCAACTGTTAGTAACAATATTAAGCTGCACTCAGATTGACTATTATCTAGTAAGGACACTATTCATTTTATATACTATATGCACTTGCACATCTGCCATGCTGTTAAATGTATGACAGCAAGCTCAGCAACATTCAAGGCTGCCTAAGAGGCAGAAAATCCACTGTTATGACAATAAAGTTCAGAGTTTGGCGCAATCAAAGAGTGCATCAGTTTAACTGCTCGACAAATACATACTCCTTAATCTGAAAGTTAACTAAGAAAAGATGTTTATTAAAAGTTGTATTATCAGTATTGATTTGTTGGGAATTAGAAAACCGATTCGAGCAAAGTTTGATAAAACGTATAGGTCTTTCAAATATCTATGAATATGCTTAGCACTTTGATTGTGTAGAGGGTACAACAACAGTAGCTGCACCATTAGAAACCGCGACAAGAACACAACTCAAAGTGGCGTGCAACAGCAGCCAGACGATTCTTTGACATTGAGTCAACGAGTGTGTGTGTGAGTGGTGTGCATGCATGTGACGAGTGGTTTGTGTATGCGATCATAATCCGAAAAACGTTGTAAAAATTCCGAAAACACTTCATGTGTGAAGCCCTTTTCACATGCGATTTGTGTTGAAAGGCGTCCGGGGACATTATTTAAAGGTGACAGGCGACACGAGATCTTTCTCCACACACACATATTCACCGACTATATTTTCGAGCCTGGTCTACCTTGTCCTGCTCTAAGTGGTAAGGCACAGCTGGGTTATGTTGTGAGTGCATTCTAGAAACTAGCTAGAGCAAAGGTCACTTAGTCGACAGGCAACTGTCAAGGTGAATGTGGGTGGGTTGGTTGGTCTACTGTGCAACTTGTCAACTTGAGTGTAGATGGGTGCCTGTGTGTCTGTGCCTTGGCTGTGTGACTCTCAAAAGGCCAAGTGCTGGTAGCCAAAAAAACAAACTTTAAGCAAAACGTAAGTTCTTTAGTTGAATTTGTTTAAGTCTTGCGTTTAATATGTTTATGAAGATGCATACGGGTGTTGCAGTCACAGCATAGCAGTAGGATTTGCATTTGTTTGCTCGTTTGAAACAGCTTCAAGCAACTGAAATTAAACCACAAGCAGGCAGTGGGCGTGATTGCTCTTCTTCACTTGCACAAAGTCAAGCCAAAGTGTTTGTTGTTGTTTCTGTTGTTTATCAGCCGACTGTTATTAATATTTGTCAAACGGCGTACCTTGGCATGTACCGCCCTGTCCTTGTCATGGTTTTGATTGGCTGAAGTTGTGCAAACAGTTGACTCAGTCAAACTAAGAAAAGCCAAGACTCAAAATAAAATCAACAACGGGAGAGCTGATTGCTTCTTTGAAAGTGGTGAAAGTTTAATTAGAAAATCGTAATTACTTGAACAGGTAAAAATTGATGTTCAATAGAATAGAATGTTATTTCTATCCAGTATCTGATGTCATGTCTATTTACATGTAGAATATGTTCTTCTCTCTTTTTAGCATAATGTCTCAAAGTTTATTAATACTTATGATGCCATTCACAGTCATCAAGTTTGTTGTTTTGTATATTAACCCAAATCATAGTCTTGCGGAGTTGTGCACAAGATCTAAGCAGGATTTAAGGACTTTTGTGTGTGTTTTTGGCTTGTGTTAACACGTTCCAACTAATAAAATGTTTATGTGCCTGTCC
Source organism: Scaptomyza graminum (assembly GCA_018901835.1). Lineage (NCBI taxonomy): Eukaryota > Metazoa > Arthropoda > Insecta > Diptera > Drosophilidae > Scaptomyza > Scaptomyza graminum. Next base: position 2,245,056 of record JAEIFL010000290.1, read on the forward strand.
CGAAATAAAGAAAATGGATTGAAAAACAATAAAGAGTCGAAGGCACGCACCGAAGTCGTAAGTCGACGACTGACCTATAGATACTAACCCTTTTTTTGATATTTGTTTGAAATGTTATTTATGTGCTAAATTTACGATATTTGCTGAATTAAAATCAACACACAAACGCAAACACACACATGAAATCGTAAATCTGCCGGCTTGCCTCATTTGGCTCAATTTAAAAACACACAAAGTTTTAGCAATCACACAGAACTTTGAGCCAACATTTGCCAAACTCGGCTCAACTAATGTAATATTTCTTGATAATAGAGCTGATTGTTTGGCGGCTTTGATTGCATCTTGGCTGCTCCTCACTTGCTGCTGAGTTGCTGAGCTGCTCGGCTGTTTGTGAATTCCTTGTTCGCATCACCAGCCATAAAACGCGATTAATGAACGCAATTTGAACTTCCGTTTCCGCTTTCGGTTCGCTCTCACCCAAACATTAGCGTTGGCATTTACATTGCGCATTTTGAGTGAGTGCAGTTAACATTTTTCATAGCCAACGAAAATTATATTAAATGCTTTGGCGAACTGTTTATTAAATCAACTTAACCATAGCTTAGAAACACTTCACCAACGAACCGGTGTGGAATAAAGCGTACGAATTTTTTTCTGTAATATTGCGCTTGAACGCAACACTAACCATGCCAACGGACAAAAACGAAACGTGGTCAGAAAGTTCAAACTAATTATGTTAAAAGCTTTGCTCCCCGCCACGGTTACAACGTTACATATAATAAAGTAAAGTAAATGAGTATATAGTGGTTCGGAGGAGGGGAAGAGGACGTTGTACGCATCGAACAAAACACGAAGCCGAGCATAATACGTATGCCAAATTATACAAAAACACGCGGCAGCTGGTGAACGCAGCCAAAACCAAAGCGAGACAACCACAAGCGTACGGAAACAGCTACAGCAACAGCAGGAGCAGCAGGGAAAGTGGCTAAAGCCAAAGGCGAAACCACCAAAGGGCGACGCCAACTGTCAAAGCCAAAGCCATTGTCAAAGCCATCAGCCATCAGAGCCAGGGACAGTGACAGACTCGTCATCAGCTGCCATTTTGTTGGTGCCATGGCAATGTGTCCAGCTTTAATGTGACGCGTGTCTAACGCAAGAGGGTGGAGTTAAGGGTAGGGGTAAGGAGCGCCTTGTTGGCCTTGTTTATGATATACATAAATTTAATTTGAGTCGCCCTCTCAAAATTGTGCTGAGCAATGTACATTTCCTTTACAGCAATTCGCGTTTTAATTATACAAATTGAAGATAATGAGGTCAATGGGGAAAAGTGGCAAGGAAATTTAAAAGAAATTTGCAGAGACTGCGTAAATTATGGGAAAGTCTAAGCTGAGCGACTCTATTTGAAGTTATTTGAGGCAAATTTACACAATAGACTATTTCTCTAAAAGAAACTTGAGCATTAGAAAACTTTCACATATGTTTTCGAAAATGCTTAATTTGTGTTATCGGTTCAGTCTCTATTTACTCTGCTTTGCTGCTACTTCATTAGCTTAAAGTTTTACCCAAAAGCAAATTGTTACAATTGTTTTAGTTGTGTTCCCTTTGGCTTGGCCAAGAATAAAAACAAGTGAGGCAGGGGTAGGGAGTCGTTTCGAGGCCGAATTGTAAACAAAAGAATTCATTTTGTAGCACAAAAGAACTTCAATTGCAGTGCATACAAATTACTTTGTGTAAACTTTTTGCCACTTGCTTGTAGCCAGTTTTCGTGATTGGTGCTTGATGCCCAGTCCTTCGGGTTCCTGAACCCCATCGAATACGCTGGCAAGGCTACGTATATCACAAGGCCCTGTACTATATTTGAAAGTGAACCAAAGATTGCCTGGCCAACATATTGATGCATGTTTCGATTATTGTTGCTATAGGTGTTGCTGCGATTGGTGGCGGGCTCATAAATTATTGCTTCATTGTGCAAATATTATGAGATTTTCAAGCCGAACTGAAACATTGCGTAGCTGCAGCAACAAGAATATTTTGAGCAAATAAGCGTATGCCTAGACATGCGTTTGTATTTGTATGAACAATAACGCACATGTTTGCACTCAGCTAAGTACAATGCATAAATCATATATTTCCAAATTTGCTTATTAAATATTCTATAAATTTATGTCCGGCCCAAGCAGTGGCATCTGAAACTGAAACCATAGCAAAGTCAAGCTAAGCGAAACAAAACATTGCCAACTCACACATGAGATGTTCACTCTCTGTCTCTATATCTCTCTCTCTCTCTCTCTCTCTCTCTCTCTCTCTCTCTCTCTCTCTCTCTCTCTCTTTCTCTTTCACTGTCTGCAATTTTAACAATTTTATAGGTCTATGTTATTGCTAAACATTACAGTGAAGACATCATTTCGTCTAATAACAATGAAACGCATAGATATTTGTTTAATTTAAGGTATTAAATTTAAAACTATCAAAATGCTATTTACGCAAAATACTTCCAAAAATCTTGTATATGTATGGATGTGTGTATTGGTATTTATGCTGAAAACAGAAACTGCTGCATGTTTTAAGGCTGCGGGCGCCAAAGTTTCGCAACAAATTAAAGTTTCTAGTTTTGTGCAGCGATTTTATTTTGTCCGGAAATTGCCTTAAATGTCCACTTAACTCTCATTCAATTAACTTTAACTGCAACTTTGAAAACTGCAGCAAACAAAAGCAGAAACGGCAACAGCAACAACAATAACAAATGCAACAACAAAGAGTTTACTTGCCGCAAAGTTCAACGACTTTAGCTTGTTAAATTTTTAGCTTTTGACGAAATATTTTCTGTTAAAACATTTATAAAAATATTGAGAAAGTTTCTTTGGTTTAATAATTTTAAAAATTGCTGTTCAAATAAAAAAATGAAATCATAATGCATAGATACAGAGTTATGTTGAAATCTTAATACAGTGTATCGTCTAGTCGAAAGCACTTAACTTAAGCATTTCTAAATACTTGTTGTTCTTGGGCTTATCAACTCACACTCGAATTCAAATCAAGAACAAGCAAACATTTACTTATTAAATATAAAAGAAGCATCACGAAACTTTAGCTCATAAAATGACTAAACAATGTTGTAGCCATTTAATGAAAATAATGAAGAACGTGAGACATTTCTGGGGTCTGTTGTTTGCATAGTTCGCATGCTACATACTACATAAGAAAACGGCCTGTGATGCTCAGATGGGGGGACGATGGGGGAAGGCAGTCACATAAAAACAAATTTTATGACAAAACTTTTATATTGTTGTTGTTCTGGCTGTTGTTGTCGTTGGTGGGTGTTTGTGTTATTGTTGTTGTTGTTGTTGTTGCAGTTAAGCAAATGAAAAACCAAACTGAAGTGTAAATAAATGCAGAATAAATTTTGTCAAAAATTGTGTAGAAAACTTCATTTAATATGGATTAAAAGTTTTATGCTGGCGACTCGTGTGACGTCTCCCCAAAGTCGTCTTGCATAATTCGATTTAAATTGATGCTTTGTGTGTAAGCAGGCACGTGAGCAATTTAAAATGTGCTCAAGGGGATCTACGATTTGATTTGCAGGAGGCGTGGCGAAAGCAATTACAATTTGAAATAGTCAAATTTAATGACATTGATAAGCAAGCCGATAAGCCGGAAATTCCACTTGAATCTTTTTGATGAATATTCTCTATTTTTCTTTCTCTCTCTCTCTCTTTCTGTCTCAGTTGACCGTTACACATGTTCATTTGCCGACAAATTAAATTATGCGAAAACTTTATGGACGGCAGTTGGAGATGGAGATTCACTCCTTTTTGCTGCATAATTCATTATGTCTTTCTTCTTGCACAAGCACCAAGAACAACAACAACAAAAGCAAAAACAGTAACAGCATTTCGATAGCTCACAAGTTGGAAATTTGTGTGCAAATTAAATTAAGCTCTCACTGGCCCCAAGCTTTTCTTCTCTCCCACTTCGGGCACACCCCGCCGAAAGTCTTGTCCGAAGTACATCTCAAAAGTACAACACTCAGGCCACAGAAAGTTTCTTTGCAAAGTGTCAAGTTTTAGTTGTCGTAGACGCTGGCGAAATTATTTTTTGAAGTTTATTGCAAGAAGGCGTTTGCGAGTGTGCCAGGATATGTTAAGGACTTCTGTGTGTGTCAACACATACGGATCACTGACCAGGCCCTGCAGTTCGAAATTACGTCATCATACCGTGGCAGCGGTGTTTGGGGTCGGGTACTCATTTAAGGCGTTTGTCCTGGTCCGGCTAGGACATGACAAAAGTTCCCAAGTGTAAATTCAATAAGGCAACATTTTGCATAAGCGACGCTGGCACAACAAAGTTTATGTGACCAAAATTTCAAATGTTAATATAATGAACCCTTCATTGCTGCCTAGTCCGCTTGGCAAAACTTTAAATTTAGTTATGTCCAGCAAAGGCTCCCGTTGTATTTATTTTATGTTAGAGGAACATGAGGCATCAATTTATAAGCAATGTTAATATGAAAGACATGAGCGTGTCTGCCAAAAACTTTCTATCAAAATGTTGTTTCAATTAATCGAATTTAATTCAAATGGTAAAAATAAATTGTAACACGTGATGTAAGGATAAGTAACCCAAACCGAGTAAGAACATTATTACAGAAGGTACAAAGCTCATTACTTAACTCTTCGCATGTATGTATCTTTGTGTTTCAAGCAATGTCAGCTGACAACTGAGTTTTCATTCATTTCTTTACCTTCGATATGCAATCGGTGCAATATAACAGCATCCTTTCATTGTATTTTTTATGCATGAACCAAATATACTTTTTTACTCGTTTCGTTTCATTTCGTTTTATTTTTTGTAATAAGTGCGTATATCCGTTTTGGGCAACCCAACTGTCCATTTGCGTGTCGCTCCATTGAGGACTGACCAGCCGCACACGTTGTGCGCCCACAACCACGCCCACAAGTCTGTCCAGTTATGACACAATGCATCGCATGCTGTAAGACACAGATGTTCAGCAATTCTCGTTGGCCAACTGTTTGCCAAAAGTTCGGTAAGCCAAGCGGCAGAGTTGTCCCTTTTGATTCTCTTCACCATCCCTTCCACCATCCCCCTTGCCTTTTGCCCGCTAGCAATTTACTTTTATTTATTTGGATTGTGCACTTTACTTAAATGAAAATATGAGCGATAAAAGTGGTGTCAATTTGTATGTGTTCGAGTTCCAGTTGAATTGAGTTCCTGTTCCAGTTCCAATGAACAACAACTGAACAACTGGTTAACTGGAAGTATCATTTTATTATCATTATTTATAAGGCACTCGGGAACTGGGGGCTGGTTCGCTTTAAAGTTTAAACAATTGCGAAAACTGTGTGTTTGGTGGCAGCTTTAATGTGGTCCCTTCACTTTATCCATCATCTCCTTGCCGCATTAACCAATGCAATCATGCACAATTAATGCACATTTTCGTTAATAACGCATCAATTGCTTGTCGCCACTTTGCAACACAGACTCTGCGCTGTCGCGCAATATCTCTCGTCCGTTTCAGTAAAGATTACAAACGGTGGCGCTATGGCCAGACAGGCATTTAAGAGATCAAATGCGTTAATGAAACCAAACTTAAAGCTTTTGTGTGTTCATCAATATTTTATTAATCGAAATTAAAATGGTATCGGTGATATGCTTGAATTTAAAGAGTTGAGTTAAAAATTACTGGGAAAGTTCTTGATTCATTTTACTTAATAAACGCTGTCAAAGTAGTTTAAACGACGATGTCAATAAGAAATTAAATAATTTCATGTGAAATGCTTAAGTACAAGTCTTTTGATGAGTTGACAAGCTTTATGCCAGCGATTTCTTTACAGCTAATTTGGCAATCATTCTTACAAAATTGGTTAACATAACTTATAGCATTTATGGCTTGTCCTTGTGCACTGGACATGAAGAAATCAGAGTGCCATAGTGAAGAAACACACTGAATTGAACACTGCGAGTGCACGCATTCAACTAAACTTACAACAATGCAACAGGGAAGAGGCAACACACACCCACACCCTCCTCGACCGAGTCAGAGCCAGAGTCAAGCGTTGGTCGAGAATGGCGCCTCGAGGGCTGCGCTCACCATAAATACGATATGAATCGAGAGAATCAATTTACGCTGGTATCCTCGGCCAACCAACCCACGGCGTTCTGACAGCCACCATATTGCCACAACGCAACTGTTGTGTGTGTGTGTGTTATGCTCTGCGTCACGTTGTTTGAGGACATTGGGATAAAAATAAGCAATTGCAGACGGGAGTGGAAGTGGGTGTGGGGAAGATTGCTTATGTCAATCTGCACCACACGTACATAATAGCCAAGACCACAGGTTGCGGCCATTGAAAAACATCATAAACCAAGCCATTTGTAATTCAATGCGCGTAGCTAATTGATTTCAGCAACAGCATCAGCAACAGCAGCAACATTGAGCAGTAAGCAGCATTGACCAGTTCAAAATTAGATACCAATATCAGGCAAACGAAATTACCATTCACCAAACAACACTGTAAACAACACGTTTCGTTCTTCGCTAATTTTACATACATAAATAAGCCGGCTGCCCCCAAAGGACATCACTCCATGCACATACGTCCAGAAACAACATGCCTTTTTCATGTTGCCAATTGGACATGAAAATGCAAATAAGCTGACTTCAATTAGAAGCACTGCATCATTCTGTTCTGGCTGGGCCACGGTAGCAGTAGTTGTAGTTGTAGTCATAGTCATTGCTGCACCTCTGGTTGTACTATTTGTATGGTTGTGGCATGTTGGCTGGTTGTCGGTGGCACATATCAAACTGTTGTCGTCACTATAGCTGCATGAAACCGAAAACTAATTAGGGATAATGAAGTTGCACTCGGTACACATACGGAAAGAAAGAGACGGTGGGAGACAAATATTATTTTTATGTGGATTTATATACCTCACAGTTGCAGTCAGTTGCATGTTGTCAGCGACACATAAATGACCAATGGTGATAGTATTACCAAAAGTGTTGGTTTGTGCATTCGTGGAAGTCACAAAAGGTAAACAGGTACTCCAAACATAAACCCCTTAAATTCCCAAAATTACAAATGTGAATACATTTGTAGCTAATATGGAAATATTGTCATTAAAATTAATAATGCTAAATGTTCGCTTAAAATAGGTTATTTTTGCTTTCTATTAAGAGGAGCAATCGAAGCAGGGGCTCACAGTCCTAATGGACATCTTCAAGTCGAGCATGCCCGTTATCTGCTTTCATCGTTCAAAGTGAACATTCGATTCGGTACATATTGCGCTGTTTTTACTTCACAGGACCAAACGTAATACATTCATTAAATTCTGATAGAGAGCACATTCACAGCAGCTGTGCGAAATGTTTGCTGTCTCTTAATAATAGTACTGCTTGTTGATAGTTGAGAAACAAAAACAATACCTCTTATTGCTCCAATGGTTGATTGATATGAGCAGCAATAAGTACTAGATTGAACATAAAATACACCAAAGCGAAAGTTGCCTTTTTACTTACCTGTACAGGTCCTATTATATCGCAATGTCTCCATTAAAGTTTGATATTCAACCTCAGTTACCTGAACAGGGTTGTCTCTTCAGTACTTTAAATTTCTAATCTATTAAAGAAAAGCAATACATTTCTACTTTCAAAGATGGCTTAGGCCATAAAATACAAATACCTTTCAAAATAAACCAAACACCATATACCAAGAACGATTATTCATTTTTTTTTGGCTAAATCATATGTAAATATAGTATGTGAATTTATGTTTGACTCTCTGCTGTGCTATTCTTGAATATCTCTTAAATTTGGTATCTTCATTTGGAATAAATAAAAGTATGCATGATAAATTTATTTCAAATAGCAAACTACTTTTGAGGCTTAAGTGAAGCCTGAAGTAGCAAACAATACCTGAATATTTCTTTGGATTACAATTAAATTGAAGCTATATTTTGTTTGAGTTTCCCCAATGGATTATTAATAAACTGGTATTTCTGTTCAAATTCAAATGCAGTTGACGTAGTTTACAAGTGACTGTCGTTGTTATAATCTTTCATTGTAATTATTTTGGATAGCAAAATAGATCGAGTCAAGGACCCCTATTACTTTGGTAACATTTTCAGTCAGGCTGAATATTGTACACAGATGGAAACCTTGCAACTTTTGTCTGCCATGGAAAAGAAATAGCTGGGCGCGCTTCAATAATTTTACAAGAAAAAAAAAAACTGAGCAAAAATAATAAGTACAAAATGCTCATGCAGAATATAACGGAAACGCCAACTAAGAAGCATGCTGCACACAATGCAATGAACTAGATTCCTTATATTCTTTATTGTACAATGGACATACATATTTCTTTTAGCTCTTCCGCTGCGTAGAGGGAATTGTTTTTTTTCACACTTTTGCCGAATGCAGACGATAAGCAGGGGGCAGTCACTGTGATGTTGCCAGCCTTTGTTGCCTAGAATGTTGGCCAAAGATTTCTTAACGCCAAAAATCAACAGTACAAAGTTTGTTGAATTGAAAAATGCCGATTTCAATGTCGGTTGAATGAGTTGCAGCAACACAATATTACATTTTTGATAAAAGTTAGATTCATGCAAGCTTTATGCACAAGGAAATAAAAGACTCGGTGTATTTGTATTTTTTAAAATTAACACTTTTTTTTTTTATTTTTTATTCAATTTCACCACCATTTACAATATGCCCTCACAAGGCGATCATTTTACGAGTAGATTTAATGTATAATCAATTAATGCATTTGTTAAATATATTTTACACAGTTTATCTTTTTTGGTTTCTCCACACATTGGCTTCAATTATATTATTTTCAACACACAATTTTTGGTTTTTTGATTTTCTCTTTTTAGTTTTGCACATTTAATAAATAGTTTTGTTTTTCTTGTTTTACATTGATTTTATGTTTCAATTATGTTGCAAACATTTATTGAATGGCTGCATGGATTTATCTTCTGGCTTTTGGGGTTTTCTTTGTTTTACTCTGTTTTTACTTTGCTAAATTCAAATGGTTTGCTTAAAAATACTTTGGTTTTTAGCTCGCTAGTTTTAGACACCACATTGAATAATGTCGAGTTCATTTAAAAGCTATCAAATCATGATAACAAACCAATAATCATATAGAGTAATCAAAGCCGTTAATCAAATTAAATGATATTTGACTACACATACGCACTTAGTTAATTTAATTAGCATGCAAAATATATTAAAACTTAATTACTTAACAATTAAACTAATTTGTAACACACGCATGGAGTTGCTGCTGCCCACAGTTTACACCCAAGCTAATTATCTCCAAGCTGGCCATGCCAGCCGCTGTATTGGCGCCTTGCAGGCTGGGCAACGTGGACAGAGGACGACGACGACTCTTTGTATACTTGGAATGCACGATAGCTGCAGCATTAGCTGGGTGGGCATCAATGCGAAAGAGCTGCGTAACGAGCTCGCGAACCATATGGCTGAGAAGGGCGCCACCACTGACTAGAAGCGCTGCCAGCGCCATTGTAATGGGCGCCATGTGGACGCCACCGCCGACGCGTCGAGATGCCGCCGATGTGGAGAAATACGTGCTGAAGAAGTTTTTCATGCTCGAGCCGGATGAGAGCGTAACTGCAGCCGGAAGCAGGAATAATCCAAACAAACAAAAACAGTAAGAGAAAGTCACAGAGAGAGAGATGCCACAAACGGAAACGGAAGCCAAATATATTATTATTGTGTAATTAGTTTGGAACGCACATACAGAGTAGCTACACTTACCACGTGCTGGTACCGGATCCTTTTGCGGTGTGCCCAATTCAACTTCCTTATACTCCTGATACAGGTCTCCGATTTGTGCAGTGCAGCGCAGTACCAAGCCGCCCGGATTAGGCGCATACATGGGTGCGCCATGGCCATAAACCGAATTCAAGCCATAACCACTGTTATAAATGGCCGTATTGACGCTAGAGAAGTGGACGCCCTGCAGCTGCAACTTCAATGAGATGCGTGAGGCAATCAGATTATCAATTGTGCGAATAAACTGGGTCTCGGCATTTGTGATCTGTCGACAAGAAAGAAAACATAAAAGGGGTTAAACTGGAAAAGAGATAGTGACAGAGTTGAGCACTGTGCCTATTTATTTTGCGCTCGCAAATGCATTTGCATATTTTAAGGCGACAACAACAACATTACAGCAACAACATCGAAAAGAAATAAAACAACGACAGCGACAACATTTGGCAACGTTTAGTCCCGGTACTCGTAATACTTTTGTTTGCTTTCTGGACAAGCAAAAACTTTTTGCCAGCTAGCATCTTGTCGCCATTTGCAAGTTGGCACAGCATGCAAGGAGGAGGGCTGAGGAAAGGCCAAGAGAAGACCCTAAAAAAGAGAGAGAGAGGCCACATGTGCAGCAGAAAGCAGCCAGCAGCAGCTCAGCCTGGCGGCTAGTTGTGTATGCATGGAAATTATGTATCAAGGAACTTTATCTGTGTTAATGTAATGCAGCAAAAAGCAAGCGGCAGGCGGTAGGCGGTGGGGAAACGGCGGCGTCTGGAGTACAACACAAACAAAAATTCACCCAAGACGAAGGAAGCGTCTCACAATTGCGCACATTAGTGGCAAAAGGATATAAAGAGATGGAGATGGCAATGCTGGAACATATGCTGTCAGGACATGCAGCTCAAATGCGCCAGACGACAGACACATTGATGAAAGTTTTGCCAGTTTTTCAACTTGGCTTTCTTGCCACACATACGCGCCACTTTGAGCCTTTTATTTGCAGTGCGTTTGTATTAGTGTTTCTTAAACTACTCTTAAGCTGCACTCAGAAAAACATTTCAAAAGCAAAATAAATTTCTCATAAATTATAAAACTCTGTGAAACACAAATACAAATATTTTTGAATAATTTTCGCCATATCACGTCGGTTTTTTTCGAGTGTACTCTATATGCCCGTGTCCGAGTTTTTTTCTGGGTGCCGCCTGTGTTTGTGTTTGAATCCTTGGTGCTGCGTAAGTCCACTTTATTTGCGCCAGCTTCAAGATGCTTAAACTTGCATTTAGCTTAAATGCTGCCAGCAGCTCCTTCATGCGAGAACAGCTTTTATGCTTAATGGCAGTTATTTAGTGCAATTCACTGTAAAATTGTAGCCAGGACTGAAATTTTTGCCGCTGGCCCCCGTCTAGTCATCCTTCCTCTTTCCCTCCATATCTTGCTGTTTCTCTGTGTGTGTTTTTATCAAACTATTTCTTTTTGTTTGTGTGTGTATGTTTGTGTGTGCGGCGAGCGTGTCCATGTGTAAATGAGTGTATGTGTGTGTGTGTTGGTAGGGATTTGCGCTTATATAAATAATTTTTATTTATGCGCATGCCAAAAAGCACACACACATAGTTTTTGCATGCTGCTTATGTTGTGCAAGCAAAAAAAAAAAGAAGAGAAAATTATATATTTTTAACAGTTTTGTGCATTTGCTATGAGAAACAGTGCTTTTAAGTTCCCCAAAAGAGAAACAGACACAATGTTATAAAAGAGGAGAACGCGTGGGCACAAAGCTGTGAATTGTATGAAACAAACTGTGAATAAGTGTTTTAAATTTCATTGCAAAAGTGCTTTTATAATACACACACAAGTGAAAAACAAGACCCCAAAATATTCTCAAAGGCTTTTGGTATGAAATTTCTACAACCAGAATGCTATTTTTGTTGGTCAAGAATTAATGTTTGAGTTTAGTGCAGTATTTTACAGTTGGCAACAAATTAAATATTACTGCCATTGATAAATGCAACTTTTGTAGTCCAATCAATAATGCTGTTGTCTATAGTTCTTTCTCAATTCTGCTTTTATCGAAAAAAATAAAAAATAAAAAAATAGCACAAGGAAATGCCAAAGAGTCACCACAAAAATCTCTGATAAATAGAAAGGGCATTCAAATACTTTTGCTTATACTTAACAATAAATATATTTTACAGTATGTCCTGCTCGCATGTATTGTGTACAATTTGCAATGCATTGCAAGCAAATATCGATAGCATATAAATTGTGGATGGCACTGCAATATCTTGGGGCTGCTGCCAAGAACTTTGGCGCATGGAATGGAATACAACCCGTACTGTTCGCTTTGTTCGGAGAAGCTTTTTTCAATTTTCCGCTAAATTTGGCAGGGCTAAAGTGCTATTTGTCTTCATTAAGGGCTCCATGCGAATGCGCCTAGCACTTGGCAAATGTTTTCAAAAGTTCGTTGACCTCAAGCATCTCTCACTCTCTCTGTCTCTCGCTGAGCATCTCTTGTTCAAGTCAACCTTAACTCACAATCCGATTCGTTTCGGTTGCCTGCCGGCAAAATTTGCGTAACATTTTGAAGCCGAATGCCAAATGACATGCAGCAGTTATTAATTGGCAATTTACATGCCAAATGATTAATGCCTGGCCCGACGGAAGCAGCCAGCCGAAAACGAAGCCACAGTACACATCCCCTAAAACCAGGCCACATATGTCATGGCTATGGGGTGTATTAGTGTGATTGTATGTGTATGTATGTAAGTGTGTGTGTGTGTGTGCATGCTGTTCTCTGCAAATTACTGATGTGGCTTTTTACCGCAAAAAACTTTGTCAACATAAAGTTCAGCAGCGGCTCCAGATGCCGCCTGGTTGCCATTCCTTCTCCTGGGGCGTGTTACCTTCAAACGTTAACTTTGTTGCTGCTGTGAACTTGCTGCTGCTGTTGCTGCTGCTAAGGCATGTGAAATATGTTAGTGTAAGTGTATGTGTTTGCCTTTCCTTCCCCTGCCGCCTTATGTTGATTTGCACAGCATGAAATATTCATTTGTTTCCTGTGATCGGCAATTGCAATATATCTTCCTCCTACTGCGGTATCGTTTTCTACTCAATTTTAGTCAACGTCTGCCACGTTTGCGTACGGTTTGTTGCCTTCCTCAGTATTGGCAATGCCAATACCATTACCAATACCAATACCAATGGCAATGGCACTTGCCCAAAAAGTGCTAGCTACGACCATGTACTACTACCCCCAGTTGCCATTTCCCGATAAGCTATCATTTCATTTTCAAACAACAAAAACGACAGTGCTTTCGATGTTATTGTTGTTCTTGTTGTTGGTGCTAGCATTTGAAAGAGTTTTGCTCATGCGGCGCGTTGCGAGTTATTGCGGTGCAAATGATTTGAATTCATTTATCATGTTTAATGTGCGCATGGTAGCTGAACTAAAGGAATGTGGCAACCATTTTTCAAAGGCATGACAACACTTTGAAAACGCCATCAAAGGCAACACGCCAAAAAGCCATGAAGCCGAAAGCAACCAGATAATATTGAGTTATTTCTTCTATGGGGCCGTTATGTGTAGTAAATATAAAAAAAAAAATATATAGTATTTTCTTACCTAAATTGCGTAATTGAATTAAAATAAAAAATTGAACGAAAAACAAGTTGTGCCATCAATCATATTTAAAGTACTATCTTTGAGTGAAGCTCATCTAGCATTCCGCATTACTGAATGCAGCTCAGCTCTTCGTGCAACTCATGCAAAATAATTTGGAAGTACATCCACAAGTGATGCTAAAATTATGCATCCCTAACGACGCTGCAATCGATTCTTTTATTGAAAATCAGACTACCTATATGCAAGCATTCATGGTCTCCACTTTGGATTTGGATTGGTGCAAGCGCTGATAACAGGCACTTTAAGTCGTCCATTTAACTGCTCTTGACATCTTGGCTTACTGTGTTCATCGTCGTCGGACAACAGTTAAAGGTGGGTTTGTGTTTGCAAGCATCAGTAGCAGCAGCAGCGAATGCAGTCTGACGCATGAGGCTTGCATATTCATAAAATGGTTGAGTAAAAATCTTTTTCGCTCTGACAGCTTGCCAGCGTCGTTGTAGGAAGAAAAACCAAAAGTGAGAATTTACCACAAAATGACAGCCAACACAAGCGAGCATCTGCGACGACCCAAAATGCAATGAGGGGATGCTAGGGAATAAGAGGATGTGAAGGCCTGAAGGCTTTGACTCTTACAACGGAGCTTGGGTGCTCGGTAATGTTTGCTGCGGCCGCATAGAAAATCCGTTTTCACCAGTGTTACCAAACGACAAGGAGGCGCCACAGCTGTGCTGCATGCATTGTTAATACACATGACAATGTGTACGTTAGCTGGCAGGGTGTAAAATTGCGCATACGCCATGTTGGCGTACGAACAAAGGCAAGTTTACTGGTAGAGGCAGAAAGTCCCAACCAGTCCCTTTTCTCCCCTTCAGTGCTCCCTTTTAACGTTGGCAGATTTTTCCATTTCCATTTCTCATCGGAATAGACCTCAACTTCAAAAGGATTCAACAGCTTTGAACATTAATAATCGCTGACCCGCTGTCAGATTTCGTTCTTCTCTTCATCCTATTCGATTTGTTATTACTTTCATATTTTTTTCTTTTTGCTTGCAGACAAAACTAAACTCCAAAAGGTTTTCTATCCAAACTGCGTCTCCCCCTTTGATTGTAAGTCACAAATAAATACATATATATGTATGAATGTTTTGATAAATTTGAAGCATTGTTTCAAGAGTAACAGTACTTACCACCATGTTGTTAATGGTAAACTTGAGCTCGACTCGTGGTCGAGATGGCGGAGTGCTGCAATTGGCCCGCAAAACATCACCGGGCTCATAGCGTGTATGTTCTGTATAAAGTGTGGGACGTTTGTCGGGTAGTTCTAAAAAAAATCGTATATAGGAATATAAGTAAAAAGTAGTATATGTGAAAAGATTTTTTGCAAGTGTTTTGGAAAACCCATTAGTATATGTTTTGACCATTTTGTACAAAGTTTCTTAAGTTTCAATTATTTTGCTGACCAGTGCATATAGTGGCCTTCGGGCACTTTACAAAATATTAATAGGCGCATAAGTGGGCGCTGCATTGCTGCCCAAAATAGTCCAATCCTTTCAGCCGCAGCAACAACACCAGCCAAGTGGGCGTCGTCAAGCTCAACTTTTTAATTAAGTCAGCCGAAAGCGAAGTCAAAGTCACAAGCAACAGCAACAAAAGTAACTAATGAAGAAAGTAATTTCCATGACAAAGACGGCAAAGGCAAAGGCAACGCCAACTCGGTTGCTCCACTCCCTATGCAGCACATAGCTCAAGGCAACTCTCTTTCTAATTCTGACACACACAGATACATAGAATGTACGCCATCGCTCCAAACTATTTCCTTGGTGGCTGAGGTTTATTTTTTTTTTTTTTTTTGCCGATTTTGACCTTTTTCTTTGGGTTTAGCGATGTCGGAAAAGGCTTCACATAACGAGGGTCAGCTGGTGGGGGGCCAGCTTCAAGTTTAATTTAGCAGCTGACCAGCCTACTTTACACTTGGGCCACCCACCCTCCGGTTTGCTGAATCCCTGCTTGACTTATGTCATTAAGTTATTAAAGTTTAAGCCCGGCAAATGTTTGCCAACTATCTACATACAAACTTGCATGGCATTTTGGGTCGCCTGCTGTGGCAGCAGAGGCCGTGGTGTGGCATTGTGACTTAATGAAAGCGTGAATTAGCATAACTTTGCAGAGACTTCTTGCCTTGGCATTCAAAAGCCAGCAAAGACGTCGAGTACGACATTTTGTTTAGGTGCCAGCCAGCCAAATAGCGGTTGCTGTTTACCATAAGAAACGCAAGGACAAAGTGTTTATTTTATTTGCAAAGGCGAAAGTCACGAGACGCGATCGCATTTACGTTTAGCCTTGGTCCTTTTGTGTTAGCGTCGTGGCCCGCAATCTGATTGCCACTTGAGCTCATTAACACACGATTAAACCTCAGAATTATTTGCACCAAGGATAAGACGTCACATGAATAAAATGGAGCTGCTGTTGCTGCTGCTTCTTCTGTTTCTGCCGCTGCTACTGCATTAATGAATAAGTGAGCGTTAGTGAACGGAAACGGAAATGCATAAAACATAAGTGACCACAAATGTCAGAGCAACGGAAGCAAAACGAAACTGAAAGCGCAGATAACAGAAACAGGCAGAAAATCAATAAAATTAAAGTGAATGACCAAATGTAGTTTAGTTCTCCTGTCTTTGATTTCTCAAGCAAAAACGAAATATATAAACAGAGATTTTTGTCCAATCGTTCATTAGTAAGTATATAAGAAAACTAATGTGCCATTTGAAACTTGACATAGAAAAGCAATACACGATTTATTCGGTTCTAAACACTTTCAATTTTGAAAAAAAAAAAAAAAACATTTTACTTCTATCGACCAAATATTTTTTTTTTTTTTTTGTGTTGGCTCACAACTGGTTTTAAAACCAAATAGCAAGTATGCAATAATGCCCTACTTTGTAATCAAAGATTTCACACATGTGATTCATTTTTGCTGCGGGCGGCTAACGAAACATAAAGTTGCTGTCACAGAACCGTAGAACTAAGTAATGAGTGGCATGCAATATTTTTGAGATTTTTCATATTTTTATATTCACCTTGTACGCTGCTTCCACATAACTCTTAAAATATTTTTCCACATATCTTAAATATATTAACCAACTTTTGTTGTTACCTTCTAAAGCTTGTGTTTGGTAAATTTATGTTTTGTATGTATGTGTGTTTCTGATGGCGCTGCAGAAATTTATTGTTTAGCCCGCAAGTTATTGGGGTCTTAATGTCGACGACATTATAAGCCTTAAATGCTTAGCTGTACAATATGACATATTCAGCAGCAGCACCAACAGCAGCAAACACACGCCCAAACACTTTAACACACACCCACACACAGATACACGTGCTTGACTTCTCCAAGCCCAAACAGCGCGCTGTCAGTGTTTCAGGCGAGCTGACTTATCTCATATTGATGTATGTAGAGGAGGAACAACAACAGAAAGAAACACAGCAACAAACAACACCACATCAAACAGTAACAAAACACACGCAACCAATTAAAAGGCTCGGCGTTTAATGAAACTTGAATAACTAAAGCAGCAGACCGTATCAGTCGTCCTTGAAGCGCCCAGGAGCGGTTGCTAACCTCATGAATTTTAAGCAAATGCTTGATCAAAGCTTTAATCCCTTGATGCCAGTTAAGGAAAAGCGGCCAATTAAGCGAGCTAAATGCGGCGTTAAATATATTGAGCACACACAGCGACGAGGCAGCCGGGTCACACCAGGCCAGGACGACCGAACGACCAGACCAGTAAAGGCGTTGAGGTAATGGCAATCTAATAAAGGCATCCAGTTACGCGCCAGACGCGCGCAACTCTGAATGTTTAATGCCAGGCAATAAGCAAGCAGCGCCAAACAGCTACAACTAACATCATACTACACACAGCAAAAAGCTCGACCCTAAACTTAAGACCGGGCTAAGACCGGGCTAAGAAGTAATGCAAAAATTCGTATCATACTTTTCAAATATTATCTGTACTTAACAAGTATATTTCGCAAATGATGAAAAGCCATATGAGTACGGTTTTTTCTGTGAGTGTAGCAGCCACCAACGCCATGCAGACAAACATACGCCAGGCCAACCATCGGTGGTAAGTGCTCAATCATACAAACACAGTAACTCATGAGATTGGTTCGAGGAGAAAATTGTGCGGCAAGTGGCATAAAAATCAGCGACTGTAGCAGAATTGAGCTGTCAGAGCGAATATCTCGAATATTTAATGCGAAACGAATATAAAGATTAACTGCGAAGAGATGCTGTTGCTTGCGATGCTGCTGTTGCCCCAGCTGTAGGTGGACCACACCCTTAGCCTAGCCGAGATTACGCATACGCACTGTGTATCTGGATGTCTGTGTGTGTGCGTGCCATTTATGAGCTATCGACCCAGTTAAAGTAGTAAACAGATGCAGTGCCAATTGTTGCTGACTTTTATTGACTATCTCTCTTTCTCTGTCTCTCTTCTCCCTGCATAGTTAAAGCTGTGATTACTGCTGTTATTATGTGAGCTTCCATTACCCAATGAAAAACTAAACAATTCTATTGCTCTCATTTATGGCCCTCCATGAATCTGGCATGCTGATTAAATTTCTAATGCAGAGCACACTATCGCATGCTCATTTAAATATCGCATAAGGCCGTGAAATGCTCGGCGCGATGGCAGGACTAACAAAATGGGCCCCAGACAACCTTTTAACATCCACTTCAACTCCAAAATACGTTTATCTGGCTCGAGGAATAGCCTGTTAATGACGCAATTTTCAACACAAATGGCTTGGCCCCACAAAAACTTTTAAATCGGTAGAGGCAGATGCGGCTGTTGCTGTGGCAGCATATTGCCTTACCGCTTGGTAAAAAGTTTTTCTTTAACATCAGACTTAGGGCCCACACGTTTAAATTGTCCGAAATGTCAAAAGTTATGCCAGCATAGTTTGATTAGTTGATCTCATTTTCTAACTGATTAGTGTTTGGTAAATAAAGAGCATCTTATGTTTATTAAGCATACGACTTACCTACAACCTGCATTATTCCCAATGCAGTTGCTGTGGAGAAAAGCGGTGCATCTGCTGTCACCTCACATGAAAAGTTGCCGGATAAGCCAAAGCCCACATTGCGTATGAGTACTTGTGTAGCATTAGAGCTGGTAACCTAATAAAAGAAATTGCAGACAAAACAGAGTTTATATATATTTGTATAAGCCATTGGCGTGCCAAGTTGTTATAAATGTTATCTGGCCAAACAGTGATGACAATAAAGTGCACTTAAATATATTAAAACAGCTACAATATCGAAAGCACATCGCAAATAAAAATAAGAAGAAAAATACGGTAGAAAAAAACCATATATATATAGCATATATAAACTCGCAACTAAGTAAAAGTTTTAGGGATGACAAAAACTAAAGATAAACTCGCTGGCACAAACTCAATAGCCTGATGAAATATTTGGACAGATTCAGTGCAACTTTATCGGGACAACAACAATTTCCACTAACATCCCCTGACCAGCCTTTAGCCGTCGTCGCAAGCCTCCAGCTGGATGAAAACTTTTTCAATAATCTAGCCAAAGCAAAATTATCCGACTCGGCACTCGGGACACCGTTTGAGGTGGGAGGCGTTGGCTGTAGCGTTGCGTCAGATCGCGTAAAAGGGGAGGACCAAAAATTTCTCGACAATGCACACACAAAAATTTAAATGAAAATATTTTGCAGATAGCCGCTCACCGATAGCTTCGTGGCTGCCTGACTGGCTGGAAGGCAGGAGCAGGGAGTGGCCTTCATTGCCGTGCCGTTGCTGATGTTGCAGGTGTCTTGGCATGAACTGGCTCTTTTTTGAATACCCGCCAATAACAATAAAACTGCCAAACTGAATATGCATGAGGCGAAAAAGTTATAAAATATACAATATAAATAAATGCAGTGTGCGCGCAATTAAGGGCGACGAAGTGACGCCAAAGCCAAAGCTACCCTAGGCCCAGCTCCCCAGATGCCGAGCTCCTGGTCAAACCCAACCCTGACAACAACAAGGTAGGTAGTTCAGCAGTTCGACGGATCGGCCAGCAGCTGCATTTGCATTCAACGTTAACAAGCTGCCAAAGTTGCGGATGCTTTAAAAAGCCCTTTGTGTAGAGCGTACCAAAAAATGTGTTGCCTTTTTTTCAATTCATTCAGCTGAGCACAACACAACCAACCAACACCCACAAGTTCCTCTCTAGAAAAGTGTTTGTATTTTTTAATTGTTTTTGTTGCAATACTTACATCAACGTGTATGCCGGGAAAAGGAAACACCTTTGTATTGGGAAACTCGCCGGGTGTATAGCGGTAAAACTCCAATTGACCGCGATAGAACTTGGCCGAATAAAGCGGCGCACCATCCAGATCATACATGCAACGCAGCACCACATGCTGACCCTGTCGCACCGCCGGTGGTTCAATGATTAAATTGACATTGCGCAGCGCGCACTCGACCAACTCTGAAATTGAAAAAAGAAAAAGACAAAGCCAAACAGATATATTGCATGTGTGTATTTGGATACAAAACTATGTGATTGCAATTTATTGCATTCGCATCGAAAAAAAACCAACAAAAAATATTATTAAAATATTGTCAAACAGAATGTTAAAAAAGTTTCTTAAAAGTAATATATTTTAAATTAATTTTTTTTCGCTTTTATTTAAAATTTGCTGGCAGTTCAGCTGCTGGCCTGGTTGTTATTAATTCTCAATAAGTCCAAGTAAAGCTCATGGCTTTATAACGATAAATGACATTTAAAAAACTATAAAGATGATTGCACTGCAGCTCAAGTAAAGGTTAGCTTTGCCGTGCACTTCCAAATCTGAGTTTTATTAATTGGCAAACAATCAACGCCAATTTCCGACAGCTTTATGACCGCCCATTTGAAAGTCGTTTGTCAACAAATACGTAGCATAATTCAGGGGGCCAAAAAGGAAGCCACTTGGGTGTTTACAAGCGTCGAGACATTGCCTAACAAGGCACTCAAAAATTCGTACTCATTTTTATATCTTATTTGGGTCACATTTCATGCGGCAGTACCCTTAAGAATAATGGCACATCATTTGCGGCTTCGCCAAGGTCCCTTCGAGGAAGCGCCTCTCAATCGAGACCGCTCTGTGGGTGTGTGTGTGCGTGCGTAAATCTCTCGCGAGGTATATAAAATGAAATTGTTTTCGTTTTATTTTTTTATTTTCCTGTTGGTTATTCACCAGCTGTGTGTTATAAATTACCATTGGGAGTTCTTTGCATATCGAGACAGGAGCAACGTCTGCATTTGCTTATAATGGAATGCATGGCTTACATTATACTACTGAAAACATCTTTTCATTAAAACACCTTAACTTTAATGAGCTACTGGCCACATAATTGGCCAACAACGACAACCTTTGGGTGTGTGCCACAACTGAACTTCGGCTTAAGGCATGCGGGACAAATATTTGCGCACGAAAATCGAAAATGTGAAGATCGTAGTAGTTTGTTTGATAATTGAAATTGTGCAAAGTGCAGTTGAATCCCGCAAACACAACAAGTGCACCAAGGAGTTGCAACCACAAACTCTTGCTTATTGCTAGGAAAAAGTTTTGCTTGTTAGTGTTTGGTTGGTTAGAAAGTGCTGCATGAAATTATATCAAACACACACCAACAAACAGCAGGACGACATGTACAAAAAGCCAAACATAGTCTATAAATCCGCACACACCTACACATATGAGAACTTGTTCACAACTATGGAGCATGGTGCAAGGTGTATGGTGCTAGGAAAGTTTTGTAAAAAACTTACATATTTACTCGATTCGACTAAGTGCTCGCTTACAAGTGCATTGCCCTTATCCTTTTGAGATTTGTTTACAAGTACAGCACAACAAGGTAAACCGCAATACCGCACCCCGATTTTCTGGATCGTAACTTTTCTCGCGAATTCACTGCTTTGTCCATTAAGCTAGTGTTTTTCAGTATCAATGCTGTTTGTTTTTGTTATTGTGGTTTTCTTGCCTTCCGGCCTTGGAATATCCCCTGGACCCACTCATCGTCTGTCCAGGGGTAAACAGTTTTCACGCCATTTTCCACCACAGTTTCTTCTTTTCATACTGCAACCGACTCTGGCATCTAGGCAGTTCATTCGCTCTTTGCTTTGTTTATTGTTTTTCAATCATGTTGAAGTGCATTCGTTTCGATGGAAGCAACGATGCCAGCTTCAGGTTCGTTAAAACCGCAAGTGATACTAAATTGAAAAGTTAGATACCAACATTTTTGTTCAATTTTTTCTCCTTTATTTTTTTGTGGACCAGGGTTGTCTTTTATGCTTGTAGTAGTTGCTGGCGAAACTTTTTTCAACCTTGCCTATATGGGTAGGAATGCCAAAGCTGGTTGTTATTTTTGTGTTTGTGCTGGGGGCAATAACATAAAACTAAAAATAAACTAAATTGATCGATTGCCACGGGCTGAACGTACTTTACGCAAACCTTTGCAGCTCAATTACGTTAAAGGGCTTTAGAATATTTAAGTTTCAAGCACGTCGGTACATTGAGTCGATACAAATCAATTCAATGTCAAATATAGCGAAACCAACTGCAGGTAATCAAGAACAAGCTATTGACTTTGCTAATCGTTCAATTATATATTTGCATTGTTCACATATTGAATTCATACTGCTGCTTTTATCTGTTAAGTGCATATTTAAATTGGAAACCATAAAATGTTTTAGGATATTAATTTACTTTTCTGTCAGTCAAGACGTGAATAGATTCACACACACACACACAATTGACAGCTCATATGATTCCAGGTGTATGGAAAACAAAAACCAAGCATTTCAATGGCAAATTCCTAGAACATGGTTACAAGCAACAGGCAACAGTGACTCCTCTTCTCCTCGCACCCCTAAACCAAACTCTGTCATGCAGTGCAAATAAAACCAGATTGTGGCACAGGGAGTGTGACAAGGGGAAGGGCTGGCTTGAAACAAGTGAAATGTGGGCATATTTATCACTGCATAATATTTTGTATACTCGTTCGCGTGTGAGAGAGCCAAGAACAAACAGACGACAGGGGACCCAATATAATGAATGTCTACAAAGCTCTCTCAAACTGTGTGTATGTGTATGAGTGTGTGCATGGTGTATTGTTTTGGTATTTAATAGGCTTTTGTTGCAAATTCAAATGAATATTGTTGCTACTACTTGACATGTTTGGCCGGGCAACTTCGTTCCTGTTGTAGCATGCTGCCTAGGCAGCAACATATTGAAAGATTTATCATGCACAACGCTCTATAAACGGGATAGAGTCTGTAAGGCTAAATGAAGCAAACGGGAAAAGCGTAGTATGCGTCCCTCTTCTTGTTGCCATTGAAGCGTGCACAAAGACAACACCTGTTTGCCTCGTTGCCAGCTTATGTTGACACAAGAAGAAGAAGAAGAGAGGAGCTTACGTTCGCACATAAGTATACTGCACATACATATAATGGAATTTCTAATAAGCATTGCATTCCTGCTGCTACTTGGCTGGGTCAACAGCATTTAAGGCCCAGTCCAACAGCAGGCAGCTGTAATCACTATAAACACCGCTGCAGTTCATTTGTTTGCGCTACGTGGCCGGAACGTTGCAACAAGCTCCGGTCACTGTACAGTTGCTTTTCATACGTACGTTTGCGTGTATGCATTTACATACATACATAAAAGCAAACACTTGAAACTCTAGTGTACATCAGAGTAAAGCGTTGGGGGCAGCCTGCACTCAAACTGACCACACTCACCCGCAAGCCAACGCAATTTAATTAACATAAAAAACTCAGCTTGCAACATTTAAAACCATAAATCAAAAGCCCCACACACGCCCAGAACTCAACTAATGCTGTGCTTTCAAAAAAAAATATTAAAGTAAAGGAAAGTCGCACTGTGGTTTCACTTCAATGCCTGTAAGAGGATCCTGAAAAGTAAATGAAAGAGGGTGAATAGTTGTAAAACAAAAAAGAGATAGCGTTGATAGCTAAGAGCCAGAAGTAAGCAAACACTTGAAACACCAAAATATGGTTTAAATGTAAAAAGATGAAAATGTATAATACACTTTTTTTGGAGAACAGCTTGAAAGAGCATTCATTTAAATAAAAATTAATTACATTCAAATACTTAAAAGTATATCTCAAGAAGTAATTATTCCGTTCGACTTGCAAAATCTAAAAGAAAGGGCGCACTCATAGAAAAATACTTTTAAAGAAAACCGTAATGGATAGTTAAGGGTTACAGTGATTGTTATTGTTGCGGTTGTTGTAAAAAGTTATGCTTCACTGGAAGTGGAAGTGGAAACAGCAGGAGAATGTTGAGTGCATTTTAATTCACTTCAAGCCAGCCAGCTACTCATTGGCCAAGCCCAACCACCTAATCTCATGTCTACAGCACATCAGCATAGACAGAGCCGCAGCTCACGCCAACATAATTTGTTGCTGTTGTGTATTTGGCTTTTAGATGTAGCGTTTTTATGTTCTCTTTGGCCTTATTTAATGGGCTTGGCAGGCATCTCACACACACCTTAAAATGCTGGCTTTGTGAATAACTTGGGTTATGAAAGGACAATAAATAATTAATTATGCTTTGTGTGTGTGACAACTAAATGAGTTGTTAAAGCTTAAAGATAGGGTTGGCCAGTTGCAATTATTTTTATATACTTCTCAGTCATTGAATTTAATGAAAAAAATGTCTTAAGGCAAAAAACATAAAATAGGAAACCAATTTATTTTAATGCTTATTGACAAAGTTATTTACTACGTTTTGACCACACAATTGTGATTTGGCAAAACAAAATCCTGACGCTCTCGAGTGTTGGCAAAACAAACTTAAAGTAACTCTCCAAGGCGACACCCGCACAAAGTAAACAAGAACGACAGCAACGACGAAAATAAATGTGCTAAATGAAAAAATAATATGTAACACAGTTTAATCTGAATGTCGTCTGCTGTGAGTGGCTTGAAAGTGGATGATGATGATGATCATAATGATGTGCCATAACTGTGCGTTCACAACACACAAAACTCTATCTCTTTTTCTTACGTTCCTACAATTCTCGTGTTGCTCGTTTGTCGTTTGTCTCACGATAGTCCTTCTTTGCACAGAAGCGCTAAGCAAATAAAACAAAAAGGATAACAGCGTAAATATTATGAAGCAGGCAAGGAATCTGCCCACAGATATACACACCCTAGTGTATACATAAAAATATGTATATGTTTGTCTGTATGTACATATGTATTTATGTGTAACTGTATGTAGGTATGCTGGTGACATTGCACTGCATACAAGTCGCAAGCTTATTTCCATATTATTACATTTTTTTTTGCTATTTGTTTTTCGTTTCCCCATTGCTATGTGCCCTGCCCGCGTTTTCTCATTTATACCTTTATACTTATGTGCTTAAGTATTCGTGTGTGTGCATGAGAGCAGCTTGTATACACTCTCTCGTATTTACTTGGCTTGCTTTTTATTTTCTTTAACTGCTTGCCTGCATTTGTACACTTATCGTATACGCAATGTGCTAGCAACGAATGCATGACGATGACGACAACGAAACCGAGAACGACGACTCAATTGACGCTAGATAGGAAAACATTTTGTTATCTCAACGCCAGCATCGATGGCAATATTCAGTTTGCCGCTTTACGTTTGGCGCACTGCTATTGATGCTAGCTGTGTTTTCTGTGTGCGCCGACTTTCTGCCTTCGGTTTTTTTTTTCTTTATTTTTACCATTTGGCCCCGTTGGTGGTGCTCTTATCTCACATGCTGGATCGCGAACTGCTTGTAAATAGCATTCATGGCCTGACACTAATGGAACTTTTGACCGTTTGTGATGCCACTGGTGCTGCATCCCACTGTTGGCCGCTGTTGTCCGCTGTTGTCGGCTGTTGCTGCAAACAGCAATTGAACGCAGAAAGCTCTAAAAACCAAAACGAAACTCAACCCCAAAGCAAGTCGCAGCCATATCATGACATTCATGTTTTGCGGGGTTTTTCGCAAAACGCTCTCTTTTCAAATGTTACCTTTGTTCTGACTCTGACCAAAGCCAATGCAGTTAGCTGTTCCCGGAAGTTCATTTGTGTGCTTGTTTTTGATTATGGGATGGTTTTATGCCATCTCTCCAGTTCTGATAGCCAAACCAAACCACACACACTCAACAAGTTTTCGACCCAATCGAATTTCATTCAATCGTTTTAGATTGAAATGTATCTTTGGTGATTTGCTTTATGTCTTAACCGCTTGAACTACGCACGCCTGACTTGATATTAAAGTGGTTTTTCGGCATTTTAGTACTGCAATTTTTGTATATTGAAAAAGCAATGCGTCAAAAAATAAGAAATTTACCTACAAAGCTACGATTAAACTGCAGTCGAATTAAACATGTTATTTCAAACTTTTTGTGTGAATTAGAGCATAGAAAATAATATTTTTAAGAAAATGCATATTGTTGGTTGCATCAACATTAATGCAAAACCCCATTTTCATTTAAAATATGGCCAAGAGCCAGCCAGCATCAATGCCAGACAAATCTGTGAGTCCGAATTCTGAGATAAGCGACAATTATTTTCGGAAATTTCATTTATGCTAACTACAATCTATGCACAACCCTAACGCATATGCAAAAGTGGTTCACAGTTGCTGTGTGTGTGTTTTGTGGGTGGTCTTCTGGTGTTAGAGGAAGCATCCATTTCCTGCTGCTAGCATACAATTTGGTTTGGTTTTTGTGCCTTTTGATTTATGCATAAATTGATGTTGCTGTTTGTTTGTCTTTTTGTTCGTTTTGTTCTGCCTGTCTGTTTATTCACAGCCCATTGCAAAAAGCGCATTTGCTCTGGCAACGTTTTTGTTGCACTGTTGCACAGTTGCCAGTTGCCAGATACCAGCAGTAGCCCATGTAACAAAAAAACCATCATAATTTTAATTAAGTTATAGTAACGTGATACATACATACATGCACTACAAATGCCATGATCAATGATTTCATTTGCTGGATGGTTGTTTTTTTTTTTTTTCGGTTTCCAACTCACAGTTTACTTTGTTGTTGTTTGAACTTTTTGTATTTTTTTTGTTGCCAGTTCCTAAATTACACTCGAAATTTATCCTAGAGCCTTATTAGTTATTTACGCAGCAGGCGCATCCAATTGTTGCTGTTGTAAGCGTGTGTGCGATTGCGAGTGTGTCTGTGTGTGTAAATGTGTTTATGCAAACGCCCTGGCAACAATTGTGCAGCTGTAACAGTAGCTGTTTGATGCCATTGTTTTTGCTGTTGTTGTTTTTGTTATAGTTGGTTCGTTCCGCCACCCGTTTCAGATTTATTGCCCGCAGTAGTTTTTAGTGTTTTGCCTTTGTTTCGCTTTATTTTGTTGTGTGGTGTGTGTGTGTTTTTGCAATTGTTCAAAGTTTACGGCGTTTTTGCTGCGGCTGCTGCATTTCGCACACTGTTTGCACCATTGCTGCTGCTGCTGCTGTTGCTGCTGCTGCCACGAATTATTTTTGTTGCATATTTATTTGGTTGGCGCGCTCTGGGAGTGGCAGCCAAAACATTTTTGTGTGGCAGTTGCGATTTTGTCGTTGTGATTTTATACGTATGCGTTTTATATTTGTGTGCTCCTTTTTTGTTCGTTTCTTTTTTATTCATTGCTGTTGCAGCTTAATTAAACGTGAAATATTGAATTTCCAGATGGTTGCGTGTACGAGAGTGCGAGCTCGTATAAATATCGGACGAGGTCCAGTAAATCAGTGTGAATATTAGAATAGCAAAAGTTGGGTGTATAAATGCATGACAAGCAGATATTGCGTAAAAAGCGAGAATGAGAATGTTCAAAAAAATACAATTTTCTTTTTAATCATGTTGAGGGTTTTCTAATATTTTATGCAGCACCATGTGGCGCCAGTTAAATCAAAATACTTGTTTCTTATTAACGATTGAAATTTCTCAAAGCGCTTTTATTTAAATTCTTAAGTAATAAATCAAAGCACATTTTTATATAGTATATTTACTTTATTTCGCAATCAAATTCCATTTAAAGCATCTCAAATTTGTGTGTATTCAAATTTGCCCATGGCATCCCACACAATTGCACTAATTGGCCAAATTATTTCAACTATTTAACCAAACTCGTTGCTGTTTTTGCCAGCATCTTCTCTCAATGAGGGCGTGTGTGTGCGGGCCACTCACACAAGCAAACATACGCACAACATTCCGGCTCCGCCGAATTGCGCTAATGATAAATAAATTATGCGATGCCGCCAACACACAAACGAATTAGACCTCCAGCCACCACCCACTCCTCTCTCCAGCTGTTAAACAAACCACAAACAGAAAATAAATAAACTCGCTGGCAATGGCAAAAAGATAAGTATGCGCCCCGTTGGCCCTGCACACATTAAGGCACTTGGATTAGGAACTGGATGCCGTGGATGAGAATTATTATGGATGTGGGTAAGGGTGTGGAATTGTGGGCATTACTAAAAGCAAAAACAAAAGCAAAAGCGCACACGCGTTAATAAACAAAATCTGTTGCTAATGTACAAAATAAGTTAATTATGGCAACACAAAATGCGAAAATGCTGCGTTGATGGTGACAACTTTTGCAGCTTTTCAAAATTCAAGCTGGCATTTAGACGAGCGAGAGAGAGAAAGAAGGTGTGAGTGTGTGTAGTTGATATTGTGTTGGCATTAATGTGCTTATGATGCGCTCGGCTTGTTTGTGCGCGATAATTGCGTTTTACGACAAAGACAAACAAAGATTCAAAAGCAATAGACAATACGAATCCATACCCCAGTTCATTCTCATAGGTCAAACAGGCAACAACAACAACCGAATTAGATTACAAATTGCATTAATAATAAACAAACACAGACATAGAGGCACACTGACTGCTACAAAAACCGCGTGCCGCATTTGACCAACGCAAGTTATGCGTGCCGTGCATAATTTTAACCAAAAATCGCATTTTAGAATCCATATAGGCGTGTTGAATTTGAAATTTATGCCTCGTGTGCGCATCAGCGTGAATTTAGCGTATTTTATTTGTAATTTGTTAGCCGCCTGTCAATATTATTTTGCAATTAAAATTTAATAATATTTGCCAACAGCATTTTGAAAACGCCATTTGGTTATTTGTGTTTTTCTGATTGCTTTGCAAACACAAATACATATATAGATATATATATATATATATATATATAAATAGTATATTTTTTCGCATAAATATGCAATCTACCACTGACAATGTCAGTGAGCAATTTGTATTTTCGTTTAACTGACTAAAATGCTATGTCAAATTATAGTTGATTGTTTCGTTATTGTTGTTGTTTGGCCAAAAACGGATTAAAAATCCGAATGCGAATATAAATCGCTTAGCATGCGGTATGCGTAAATATGCACAGCATCAATTTCGCATACAAATGCGGTTTTGTTTTGTATAGATGCAAAAAAATTTTCTGTGAAACAGAAAAAATATATTTAAAAAAAAATTCAAGCAATCTCTCATTAAGCGAACCTCATTAATTGTACATAGTTGTCGATTCAATTCTCTTAAAGCTTATAAATAACATTAAACTGTCTATTAAAACAAATTGTTGAATTACTTTTATATTTAACACTTTGAAACTCATTAACCCTCGTACATTAAGGTCTATGTATCTCTTTTACATTAAGGTCTATGTATCTCTTAAGTGAAACCAAAAGTTTCAAAAAAAAAAAAAACAAATACTTTTCGAAAGGCAAGAATAATTCAGTTGCACAGCTGTTGTCCTTTATTGGTTTAGCGGTTTTCTGTTGTGTCGACTGCGTTGATGTCTCAGCAATAAACAAGATTTTGTCACTGCGATGCTTATGTGCAAACGGTATATGAGTGGCTTTGTGAGAGAAGCTGGATTCAGTGCAGCGACACCATTAAAAACATTTTACAAGCATTTGTCATCAGCATTAGCGCACCAACAACATCAAAAACAACAACAGCAAACACTGAGAAGCACTCTAATAGGGCTCTGATTTCGACTTCAATTTCGATTTTGCTCTTGACTAGCTTCACGGTATGCCATCGACAGTTGCCCGCAATTTATTCCCCGTCTATATCTATCTATCACTTATTTGGTCGCTCGACGTTGGGAGTTTTGTGCGATTGCCTGGCATGGCACATCGACGCCTGTCTCTCTTTCGCTCAGTGATTGGCACCACCTCCGCGTACTTCAATGCTTACTGTGCTGTCAATCCTTTTAATGGTTTGCCGCTTTTAATGTCACCCTTCTCTCAAGTGAATTTCGACTACTTCGTCAATTGTGTGGCTCATTTGCCCATGCTATCAAGTGGCCACGCTATCTTCTCCTTCTGCATTTTCTTGTTGTAGTTGTTTTATTTGTATTTTATTATCGCAAAAGTGTTTCTTTCAAATGTCATTTGCTGCGCTCGCCCACTTCACTATTTTCCAGCTTGTTGTTTTTATTGTTGTCACTTAAGAGTGTGACATTCTTTTTAATTTCATCTTATCTCTCTGTGTGTTTGTCTGTCTGTTTTTTGGGGGTCCGGTACTCAAACCCGTTCGAGAGCTCAAGAGCATGCACCAACTATATATTTGAGAAGCTGTAGAAAATCAAAATAAAATTCATGTTGAAAAAAGCAAAATTGCTAAGGCTGCCTATTGGGGAGAACATGGTGTTTGGTTGCAGAACTTTTGCAAGTGGATGCAATTTAATTGACTGTGCTCCTAAAATAGAGCACATAACATTAATTAAAATTAAATTTCAAATTATAGGAATAAAGTATAAAAACTTTTAAAATTAAAGTTTGACAAATTATCCCTAACAAACTAATTACAGTTCCTATTATATAGGTCTCTAGTTTTCAAATTTTATCAATGTGTCAGCAACAATATTTATATCAATTAGTTCACACAAAACGACAACTCACCCGTTGCAGAAAGCGTAAGCATCAGAAAAACAGCAAAAGCGATCCAACCGCTTGTCGCTTGGGGTGAGTTCCAGCGAGAATCTTGGCGTAGCTTTCGCGACTGTCTAATGCCATGTCCTGCGATGATTATGTGCACTTTTTTTGGCTGCTGTGTCATTTTGCGAGAGCTGATGTTGTGGTTGGATGACAGGCGGCTGGGAGATTGGTGGTGGGGCAGCAACATGACCGGGGTCGGGCAATATCTTTCACTTGCAGACAGGCAACATTTGCGGCACATTCAATAAACACTTCAACTTCACACGAGCTACCAGCTGTGAACAGCACAGAGATTGTTTACAGTTGGCGATTGTGGAATATTTGAGAATTATTAATGTGCCTCTGTGGGCTCGTCGGTCTGTCTTGAATGTTTGGCGTTTGAATGTCTTGCTCATCAGCGCCAAATGAGAAGCCCGCTGTTTAATTGCCGCCACTCGAAGAAGCGTAGCGGGTGAGATATGATTTGGCACTCGCTTAGCGTCGTTTGTTTGAACTGAAATTTGCTTTTGATTTGCACTTTTCGGATTTGCACATTTTTGTTTACTTGTTTTTGTTCTTGTTTCAGTTGCTTTGATACGCTTTTAGTTTACAAACTCAATTTCCGGCTTTTAATTGTTATTTGTTTGGATGTGGATGGCGCTGTCCACTTGGACACAGTCTCTTTCACTTTACACTGATTACAATCCACAAAATTGAATTTGTAAATTGTTGTTTGTGCTGCTGCTGCTGCTGGCTTTTCAGCTAATTGCCTGGCTGAATATATTTGTTGGATGTGTGCATCCAGCTGTTGCAGTTGCCGGAAGTGTGCGCTCTGCAAGTGCAAGAATAAACACTGATGTTTAGTTATGGTATTGTTGTATATAAACTAATTTAATGGCCAGTGAACAAGCGCGATACAAGCTGCACACAACACAACAATTTGCCTGCCGGTCGCAAACGTGCCTAGGACAAGTTGACAAACGACTGAAAATTGTTTGCTGGCTGCCTCGGTTGTCTGCTGCTGTGGAGACTGCCGCGCATAACACACCCCAAAATAATAATGTGTGACGTAGGCGGCAAGCGATTCCAAAATTAGCGCGCTGGAAATGTTGCGCAACATGTGTGTGTTGCCAAGAATGTTGCCAAGTATGTTGCCATGCATGTTGCTAAGCAGGCAGACAGGAAGCAATGCTAAGCAAATATGGCAAGCAATAATAAATAAAAATATGTAATATGCTGGCAACAACATCAAAACAACAAAAAAGAAACCGAATATGAAAGAAGAACGACAGTCTCTTGTTTTAGTGCAATGCTAGCAACAAAAACAAAAACAACAACAGCATGCAGCCTTTAGCAAAAATGTTGTGTTTTGTTTTTGTTTACAGTAATGAGACTGTGCACAAGTGGCTGCTGCTGGCACTTGAGCCTCAGCTGCAAGATTTGAGGGGACGTGTGTGTGTGAGGCTCATTCACAAGCTGCCTTCATTCGGCGCATCAAGCGCAATTTTAGCTGCCACTCAACATTTGCCGCACTACCCACTGCTGCTGCCGCTCGTTACAGTTGCCACATGCCACTCGCTGTGGCATATACTGTTGCTGCAGCAGCAGCAGTTTGTTTATTTAAGTTTCAATTACTCAGCTAACCCTCAGATTGACATGCGTTTAAGCATGAAACTTGCAGCTTTTGTTTTTTGTTGAATGCATGCCTTTGTCTCGAAAATGGCTGCTTACTGCTTGATGATGCTTTCCATTCTTTACTGCAAGCAAGGATATCATGTCGTTTAAACGCTGCCACACACAAGTGGATTTAACGTGCGGCTCTGCGGCATTGGTTGAGCTCTGCGGGCGCACTCCTTCGAAGGTCGCACATCATAAATAAAATGCCACTTTCGGGTAGGGTCCAGCCAGCCCCTTATTGCTCGAATGCCTGCCTCTCAAGTGCACTGACTCCAATTTGCAAAGGCATCTCACCAACCATTCATAACGCTCATTAGCTAGCAGGTTCGTGGCTGATACAAGGATCCTTACACACAAAAATTTTCACTAACATTTAACCAAACTGTATAAACGTTTAAAGATAATCGCTGAACTATCAAATTATTTTCATTAAATTAATATAATTTATTATTTTATATAGAAAATAATCTATAAAAATTATTTAATATTTTTTCCAATAATAATAATAAAAAGTATACAAAATATAATACAAGCTGCCTTTCTCGCAAAGAGTGTAGTGCCTTGCTTGTTTTTCTAAGTGCACGCGCCCATTCGCCTTGGTGGCCAAGTCAAATTGCCATTTTTATGTGGCACAGAAGCTGCACTCTTTCTGGCAATGACTGTGTGGCAGCAACACCAACACCAGCAGCAGCAGCAGCTTATCGATGTCACAACTGCAACTGCTGGCTGTTTGGCTTTTATGGTCGCCAGCACACCTTACTTAATACACACAGCGTACAGATAAAAGCTAAATACATAAATAACGTAACACTCATATAGCGTATATATGTATATATTTATCCATATATGCACTAAACACAAATACGTTGACTATATGAGCACATGTGTTTTCTTGTATTGCTGAGAACATGGTGATGCACTTAGGTATTTTATTGTGCCATCCATACACGCAACCCCTTTTGACAAGCGCAACACGTGCGATTTGAGAATTTTATAAAAGTGTTTATTAGCCCGTTGTGCTGCTTGGCTGTGTTATGATGTTATTATGTTATAAGGTAGCCAACTGAATAAGGGGCTAACCTTGCCCCATGCCCCATGTGTGAGAGCATTACGAAGCTGACATTGACGACGATGAGGATGACGTTGCCTGTGATAGTGCCTGTGACTGTGCTGTTGTTGTTGTGAACGACAAATTTTAGTGCTTCAATGAAAATTGAAACACATAAAAACGCGTGAAAAGCCGCACAATTAAATGGGCGGAGTGGCATGTGGCAGACGGTTGAGGACCGGAGGCAGTTTTACTCTACGAGCCACAATACATTGTTCAAGTTGACTAAATATATATGTGTGTGTGTGTGTGTATAATGTGTATGCCTGCTGGGAAAATTTAAATTACAGCTTTGTTATGTGTTTCCGCTTTCAAGGCCATGCCCCAAGCACAAGTTGATATGAAGACATTAGATGGTTTATGTGAAAGAAAAAGGGAATAATTGGATATTGAGTAATATTCAAGTACTATTGAAGATCTAATAGCTGTGGATAAAATTCAATTAAGAGTCATAAATAATAGTTTATTACTTTGCTTGTCTCTTTGCTTATTTGAACAATTATATTACTGTAGCACAGTCGTTCGTTCACTTTGCATCTTTAATGTTTCCATTTCTTCAACGCTGCTGCAATCCTTTGACATAAGATTTCAATAATTCTTTTTCGGTGCCCATTTATTTGAATACCTACGTTTGTGCCCATTGCTTTCAATTACTAGCGTACAACACAGCAACGAAAGCTGATGCACATTGTTGCCCCATTAAAATGTAGACACGAAACACATACAACAATCTTGATGCTAGGGTGTATGTGCCACACAGCAACAGCAACAACAAAATTCAATGACATCGCTCCACGGAGAGGCCCATCGTTGTCAACGTCAACTTCATCGTCGTCGTCTGCTGCTATCGAATGCGTTGCCCTTTGTTACACTTCGAGATGCAAATTGTCTTTGACATGGGCAAGTACAAGATAATAATTCTCTCTCACAGGCACACACAAACACATACACACATATATATCACACACGGCCACCCTTCAAGGCTGTTGCTTACAATTTCCGGTTACAAGTCGGTCGGTTTGCCCGTCAGTCTGTCTGTCTGTATACCTAGCCGTCTGTCAAATGTATCGTTCTAGCTGTGTTAGAGAAATGAAGCTCCTTGTACATATGTATGCCTTACCTTGGCTTTAATTATAGCCATTTCAAATGCAATTAAATTTGAACATACAAAATATGTAAGTAGTTTTTCTGTCTGACTAGATTCGATTTTACTTTGTGCTTGGGTGAAGAGACAGTTAAGCAAATTGAAGAAAAAAGGGTTTCTTGAGAAAAAAAACATGGAAGAATGTTAAATTGAAAAAAAAATTGAGTTAAAGTACATGAACTGTATTTTAAAGCATGCAAAAAAATAAAATGCAGGTACTTTCAGTAAAGCCTTCGTTGAACATTTTGCATATTCCTATATTTGGGTGTCTGCATCTTTGTGCTTGGCTGCATATCATTAAACTCACATTGTTGTTTTTGGAAAAAATTTAAATGTATTTTTTCTGTTGCTGTTGCTTTTCTTGTTCTGTTTTTTTTCCTTTTGAAGTGCGCATATTTATGAGCTGGTGTATCTTTTTGTTTATTCATAGGAATTTGTCGCAGAACGATAACTGTGATTTGTTTCTGTCTACATTCCAACGAACAAACCGAGCAACGCACTTTGGCCATGATAATGAAACCCCCTGCTGCTCCCCCGCTACCCAACAATATTTGCATTCAAAGATACACAAACAACAATAACGCATTAGACCCATTTTAATCGTTGTGACCTCAAGCCGAGTGTAAACTCAAACGGTTGTTTTGTTTAGCGTTTAACGTTCAATGCTCTAATTAGCATTGTGCGATGCACGCAAGAGATATGTATGTATGTGTATGTTTGTGTACGTAAGTATATACTATGTTGTGTGTCACAAATGATTAATCATGTGGCCAGCAGAATGTGGCATTATGCGTGCCATACACACATACACACCTACTACATATATGTTATATTGCGTATTCTAGATGCTTGTACAAGTTGCAATTGTGGCACTGCCAACAATTTCAACACGCTGCTAACGGCTAATGGCGAAATGTTTTTGTGTGTGTGTGTGAAAGTAGAAGTAAACCACACACACACACACAGACATATCAAATTGCAAGCAAACACTGCAGAAAAAAATACGAAGATCCTTTTATTTTGTTTGCAGAGCTATGGTATTAAATATAATGGGTTGTTGTATGCATACACATACATAAATATGTTAATGTGTCATGATCAGAGCGAAGGGTTTTAATTATGCGCGCATTTAAGACCTTTAATTATGGCATTGAAACAATAAACGATGAACCAAACGGACATAATTCTTAATATATTTATCACTTTTGCTGAAATAACATTAAAAATTAAAAACTTGATTTTTTAACATTTATTATTATTATGGCATTAAAACAGATTTATCTTCCATATATACATGCAATTAACGAAATATTATTTTTATCTCTTACATATATGAACATACCTCTATCATATTATTAATATTTTATACAATTTAATGAACTCTTCTTTGCAACAAATGTTCCATAAATTGCCAGCTTGCGCTCAAAGTCCGACTGCCTATTAAATTGGCAACAAAAAATGGAATTTTATTGAACCACCACAAAAACGCCATCAAATAGGACTAGCCCAAGGCAACAACCACTTCAAAACGGCCTCATCGAAATCCAAACAAATATTCAACATCTTTACTTATAGCTGCTGGGCTGAATTTTTGATATTTACGTTGAACAGAAATGGGATGGGATGGAAGCGAATGTTGAATTTGAATTTGTAACATAATAATCGTTGACCTTTTTATGGATACGGTAGGCGCTTATTGAATAAATTGTTTACTCCCTAGCCTTGCGTGGTGCCCAAAGCAAAAACAAAAATCAATGCCTTAATAAATTGCTGCAATAATCATTGAAAATATCGTCAACATTTGGCCAGTTTATTGCTCCTTTTTGTGCTTTTTGCTGTCTTATTTATATTTTTTGCTTTTTAGGCTTAGCGGTTGGTTCGCGTCTGTTGCTTTGACAAATCTTAAGTGCGGCCGGAGGAAGATACAATTGAATTTCAGTGTTGGCAATTTAATTTCTTTTGTTGTCAGCGGCATAAGCATAGCGGCGAGTACTGGCACGCCCCCTCACCATCACCCGCACCCACCCCTACCCCTTTCTTCGCATTTTGGCCAAGTGCTTTACGGCTACGCTGCTGTTGTTGGCATTTTGTTGACAGCAGGACAATAGCAAAACAACGCTGGGGTATCCGGCATACAAAATTAAACAAACAATGACAAGACAAGAACCCAACTGAACCAAAACCAAACAAACAGCGTAAGAAAACAGCAGCAGCAACAGCAGCAGGATGAAAATATTACATTGAATCTGACCCCAAAAAGTAATTCATCAAAAGACTGAACTGAACTGAGCTGAACAGTTGATGGCGTGAATGGAAAGGGGGTTGAGTGGGCGTGTAAACGGAAGTGTAAGACACAGCAGGCGCTGCTTCGGCCACAATATGTACATGCCACATAATAACAATACAAGACGCAGCTTCAAGTCATTTAGGAGCAATTTTCTTACTCACAAACAAGATCTTCTGAGTGAGGCCAAAAGCAGCACGAGGTCACCGCTTGTTGTTGACCAAAAATTCGCAACCTACAAATAAGTGTTCCGGCCAAGTTGACCCACTGCCACCGACCGGCGGGAGCATATCAAGTCCTAGTTCTCATTCAATTCATATTAACAATGCACAACAGTTGCAGTCAGCCATTGAGTCAGTCAGTTTGAGCTTTGAGAGGTCTTACGGCAGACTGCACAAAACTGAAAACTGAACTTGATTTTTGGCCACAGCTTACTCTAGCCTGGCCTGAAATTGAAAACGCTAGCAAGCTGGCTGGCTTGGTAACAAAGCAAAGGCCAAAAACAGATTTGCAGATGTTTCGCTCGCTCGCTCTTTCTCTCTCGCTCTCTCCCACTCTCTCTCTCTCTCTCTCTCTCTCTCTCTCTCTCTCTCTCTCTCTCGACTAAAACAATTGTTGTCGTTTGTTACACTTCTTCGCACAGATGCTTGACCCAATAAGCAATGAAGTAGGGCCAAAGCCTGCAATGTGGAGAAGGTAGACGACGAGTAAGAACAAGCGTAAAACAAGCCACTTCATGCACAACAAAACAGCAATCAGAGAGCACCACGCAGCGAACCAACTCAAAGACACTAGCAATAAAAATCAACAAAAAAATATACGCAAAGGAAATTCAGGCTTAAAGTTGTTTGGCTCGCTGGGGGTTCATTACAAAGTAAACCGGGAAACAAAGTATCCAAACATATTTCTGCGTACCTCAATAAATATTCAAATACGAAATAACTGTAAAACTTAAAACTTTATCAAATTGGCCTTCACTTTCTCTCTCTCTCCCGCTTTCTCTCTTGGCAAACATCTTTTTATAAAGTTTTCTCAATCGGTGACCATGTTTCTAATAGCAGCACACTTTGTTCACTTAGATGCAATTTTCGCTTAACAACCAATACTACGTTCATCTATCGGTCTTACTTGTTGTCCAAATCAAGCGTTTTTGCAAAAATTGCGATTTGCAAAAGTGCAGTAAAGTTCGGTTAAAGGGCAAGCACAAACATTTTAACAACTTTAAGCTTTGGTATTAATACTATTAAACCTTTGCTTGAGTTGTGTCTGAGAACTTTTGCTCCTGGTCAGTCAAGTTTAAGCTGTTAAAAACTATTCAATCGGCTTATCTAGATGTTTGTTAGAACTTAAGACTGTCAGGAATCGTGTTGGAACTTGCTTAAGGTCTTTAGACAATAAATTTAGATTTTCAGTTGCATAAGATTTTCTTATGGCAGATAATAATCATTACCACGTTTTTAAATGTTAAGTAAAATCTTTTACAACATTTAATGATTAAGTGATTGTTTAAATGTTCATATAGCTCTTAAAATCGAACGATATTTACTAAATTCTTGCTTATTTTTTTGCCCCGATTTTTTCTTAAGTAAATAAAGTTAAGCTTTGTGAACGTATAAGCCATATCGTCGCGACTTGCTTAATGAGCATGAAGCCGCCAATAGCATTAAGTTCCTTTTTGTTGCTGTTGTAGGTGTACTTTTTTTAACACGCCCATACAACAATGGCGCCATTGGCTTCGTCTACGTTGACACAAAAAAAAAAAAAAAAAAATAATCATCCAGCAACAAAAAAAAAACCAAAAGTAAAGCTTCCTTCGGGCGGATGTTACGTTTCCTTGAAATTGTCGGAAACAGCGTTTTGAAGACAAAAAATGTTTGCTGCCTGCGTG
The DNA here is from genome assembly GCA_018901835.1 of Scaptomyza graminum. Classification (NCBI taxonomy): domain Eukaryota; kingdom Metazoa; phylum Arthropoda; class Insecta; order Diptera; family Drosophilidae; genus Scaptomyza; species Scaptomyza graminum. The sequence goes on from JAEIFL010000290.1 coordinate 2,283,547, forward strand.
TTGGGTATGCGATGTCTTAAAGTCTGGTAGTGGTAGTAGTGTAGACAACGCCTACATTTAAGTTATTATGTTGATGACAGCCAGATGATGAGCCTAGGCCTGTCTTGCTGGCCAGCTTATGTTTGTATAATATCTGGCTCAGGTAGAAACAACATAAAACAGAGAAAAGTCTTTAAGTCAAACGGAAATTTGTTGCAATAATGCGCAAGCGGCTTTAACAGAGCGTGTAAATCTGATAAAAAGAGAGAGAGAGTGCGTTTTGTGTGAACTTGGACCAGGAAAATTCGTCTAATGCAATCACTGTCAATGGCAATGCATTTGAAGCAAAGTTAAAAGGCCAAAACACTTACTTAATGGAAATTACTTGAGATCTGGCACTCGACAAGCTACTTGTACACACACACACAGACAACGATAGGCACAACGACAACAGACCAAGAGCTGAGCAATCACGTGCCGAAGAGTGGAAGTCTTGCAATCTGCTTAGGTTTGGGGTAGACTCGAGTTAGGGATGGTGTGGATACGGAAGAGAAGGGGTGTTGAAGCCACTTGAGTGTTTCATGTCCGCTCGATTTTTGCTAAAAATCATTTAACGGCAATGTGCTTGAAATCCAATCCCCAATACGGACAGTCATAAAAAACACAAAAAAAACACATACACAATCGAATATAGAGCGGCATGCGAAATGCTGTCAATTGATTGAGGAGTCGACGCTGAAGCACAGAACTGTTTAAATTTTTACTTTCTGGTTGTCAGCAGCAATGTCACAGCACGTAATACGTACGTGGGATTCTTTCTGCATGTGAGCATGTATGCGTTTGTGCGAGAGTGTTGTGCAACTGTTGTATGTGTGTAAAGCAATTTAAAAATTGTTGTGTTCAATCAGAATCGTTTGGCAAACGCCCAGACAAACATGGCCCTTCATTATCATCATCATCATCATCATGAGCATCATATCATCGTCATAATCGGCTTGTATATACAGAGCACTCTTCTTGCTGGGGCTCTACTATTTGCCAAGGTGAAGTAAGTACAAGCAATTGCTGGCTGTGTTTATGTTAAGCAGAAACTTTGTAAGAGCCACGCAGCAAATCAGTTGCTGGTCATCGTAAGTTGGCCAATAGACATCCTAAGTACGCATATGTTCAGAGAACTTGCTTGCATTTCAATGAAAAGCTCATGAAAATCAATCGTTTGATTTGGCTTATGAAATTCAGAAAAGTTTTCTGATTTTTGACCGTACTTAGGTAAACATATTAAATACAGATTCGTAATTTATTATAATTGTTGTCTCTGCTAGTCATACAAAAGCGCCACTCATAGATAGTATAACCCGCTGACCTTAATGCAAAATTACAAAACAAAATCGCAAAATGCACAACAAAAGGCCAAAAACTTTACGCATTAATTTGAAAAAAAAAGCACACAGACACAACTCCTTGGTCCAGGTCAAAGATAATAATAATAAAAAACCGCTCAAAGATGCTGCCAACAGCAAAAGAAACACAAAATAAAAAACAAAAGCAAAACAAAATTTTCCAATCTTTTTTATGCCAACAATTCTTTTTGCCATTTTTATTTCATATTGCGTGGAGTTGAGTGAGTTAGCGTTGGCATTTGTCAGTTGCTGGCTGTCAGCGCGCACTTCCTTCTCTTGCTGTATCTATATGTATGAATGTATGTGTTAAATGTATATGTATGTGGCTGTGTGTATGTATGTATCTATATATATACGTATATGTTTAAGAAGAGATGCCAGAGTTCGCACAGACTACAAGACTTGCCGCAACTTTTAATAAACTTGCCAACTATTATTCTTTTTTCTAGCTTTTTCTTCTTGCTCGCATACCCTTTAACCAAATTGATGGGTGTACAAGTCGTGGTGTACTTATTATGTATACTTATGAATAATATGAAAAATTTCAACACATAAGTAAGAAATATAAGTTAGTTGGTGGCTTGGAAGTAAGCAGGTTCTAATATCTCTCAGAATTATAATCACATTATTTAAGATTTTTCAAACAAAACTCATTGAACTATTGGCTTGTCCCAAGCATAAGTGTGTACACACTGAGTGTCTCCATAGTCAGCACTCAAAAGTCTTGTGCAACTGTACTTATTTTGTTTTATGTTTTTGTCAGTGCTGCCGAAGGTTGCCAGAAAAGTTGAATAAGAACAATAGAAAAAAAAGAAGTGTAGTACAGCTGAGAAAACTTTTTGAGCCTCAACTCAAATTGAAGCTGTTAAAATGGCGTATTGCTTTGCAAAATACTTGACCAGCCACAGCTGTTGACAAGTCTGAAGACAGTGAATAACATTGAACAAGAGAGAAGAGAGGCTTACGATTTGTCAAGTTTTATGCATTTGTAGACTTTACTTTTACGAGCCCACTCAATTGATGTGAATTTGATGGGCATTTAAGCGGCCTGTTCAAAAATCACTCAACGACGCCATTTGGTAGCCACTTTCTATATGGCGTTATTATTGCTGCCACAGTTGGGCACAAATTAGAGAAGTTTTTGTAGAGTGTGTTCTTTGGCAATAATTGTATCACGACACGGTTTGCTTCAACTTCAAAAAATATTTGCTCTATTTAGCAAGCAAGCCGCCAAAATACTCTACTTACCATGAAACATACTGTAAGTTTCGGTGTGTGTGTGTGGGTGTGTGTGTACTTAATAACTACTGCGGCATTAGCTTTGCTGTGGCTGGCAACTGAAAACTTTCAAATGAGCTAGCTGTTGCAAATTATGCTCAAAATAGCATTACAAGTTACATTTATACATACATCAACACGTTCAAAGTAGTGCCAGAAGTGCCTCCAACCAGTACTTTGCCACAGCGAGTGTTGTAAAATGTGTGTCTGTGCTCGCCGGTTTGCTAGCTTGTTGCATACATTTTTGCGCACTAATTAAAGAAAATTTGCACGACAAACAAGCGGCAAGCCAAAAGAGAGAAGAATAGAGAGGAAGAGCGGCAGCAATTGCTTTGCAATTTGTTTACTTACATTTACTTCGCTCGCAAAATTAACATAAATTGCAATGCAAACAATTTAGGTAATGACTTTGGCAAATTTCAAATTTCAAATTATAGAAAAATTTCAATGGTATTTTCATTGTAATTTTGAAACCATTTAACACAAAGCTAATTGCTATATGAATCTATTTAAATCTATCATAAGACGTTAAATGAAACGTAACAAATATTTATAAATTCCAAACGTGTTTTTCATTCTTATCCGATCTGTATTATATCAAATAAGTAATTGCCTTTTATTCGGTTGGTTGAATTAAGTACATTTGTTAAATTTGATTCACTGTTTATTTATTATTTTATCAGAAATATTCAATTGAATTGTTCAAACTAGCATTCCTTTGTCGTGCTTTGTCTTACTCTTAGCAATTTAAATTAAGTTTTTTCTTGCTGTTGTTTAACTAGTTTTGTTTTTTGCTGTAATGCAGAAAATGTAAGCTGGTTACATCAAAGGACACAGTAATCAGGAACGTTGCTAATGGCAACGAAGAAGAGTTGAGGAAACCAGCTTAAATAATTTTGCACAGCGTATTAAAATGCTTGTGAGCTGCACTCTAAAATGAAAGCATACTCGCAAATTGCAGGTATTTCATGGTAAGATTAATGATTTCACTGGAATTGCAAGTGCTTTTGACAAACATTTTGGTTGGATAGGTTAGGTTAGGTAGTATTAACCACTTGCGACTACTTTAATGCCACATTAAAAAGGATGTCATGCCAAAAGGGGTCAGAGCCCAACACATTTAAAAGTGGATCCTTTTTGCAAATATGTAATTCACTTTCATTTTCACAAAAGTGTAAGTTGAAAAAGAACAAAAACAAAGCTGCAACCGCAACTTAATGAGTGCCCAAAAAGTATGGCTGTGCCCACGTTTTATTCCCATTCCGCTTCGCCCCGCCCCGCTCATTAAAAGTAACCAAGTTGGCGGGGCCACAAACCAGAAACACAACGGCAACAGCTAAAGCTACAGCAACAGCAATGGTAACGGCAACGGCAATAGCAACAACAAACGGCGACCGCAACACATGAAAAGCGGACAAAAAAGCAACGCTCCGGGTGACTCAGCCCACGTCAGTGCCATCAACGCTAATGACAAAAGCGCGCAAAGTTTGCATACTGGGGCAAACAACAGGGGAGCAGGCCGACACTAAACATGGCCAACGGGGGTGTGTCCGGCAAGCGAGCATCACAAAAATCACAAAAGAGCATAAAATTAGCGAGCGATGCCGCTTCAGCTCTTTCAGCTATCTCTCTCTCTCTTTTCTCTCTCTCTTTCTATCCCTGTTTTTAATTTTCGCTCCTTCTTCCTGGGTCGACTTTGTGTCGTTACTTTATTTTAAATTCGCCCCCCAAAGGCTGACTGAGTGAGGCAAGCAGGGCGAGCACAAGCACCAGCACTAGCACAAGCCCACCCATGATGAATTCATGCCCATCATTTTGCTAGTAACGAAACTTGTGATTGTTGTTGTTGTTGTGACTGGGGCAGAGACTGAAGCTGCTGCTGGCTGCTTGCTGGTTGCCAGTTGCCAGTTGATGTCCTGATTTTTCATCGTCGTTGCCATTGTCGTTGTCCTCGTACTTACACAAGCTGGTCATTAGCTACGCCTGCCAGCAAATTATTTGGCTGGGCGCGGCATCAGTAACCATATTGTTGTTTTTGCTTTTTGCTCTTGTAGGCGGTTATGATAAACATTAACGAGCAGCAAGCTGCAACAACAACAACAAAAACAACAACTGTAACAGACCTTGTTGGTCAGTGGAGCACATATTTTCGCGTGCGTTGCGCCATAAGTTTAATTTTCCAGATGGGCATTGCTGGCGTCCCCGTGCATACATACATACTATATTTTGTGTGTGTTGTAGTTGTTGCGTTTGTTGCTGGAGTAGCATTTCATTGAGCGTGTCGCTGAAAACTTTCATGTCAAGTACTTAAAACTGCTATTGTTGTCGTCGTCGTAAGGGAGCCACAACACAACGCAACGCAACGCAAAAAAAATTTATATAAAATTCTGTTGAAAAATGTTTTGCCTTGGAATATGCTAAAACATTAACGCAATTTGTATGTTTTCATAATGTGTGTGTAAGTGAGGGGGAGGGGTCAGCAGGAGCAGTTGTGGTGGTCTAAGTGAAAATTATATAAATTATGCTGTTGAGGTTTGTCTGACAATTAAAGTGAGGGGATTTAATCAATAAGATTACAGCTAAGTGTATCTGTTTTTAGATGGGGCAATTCTAACATAAGATTTCAGAAGTTAACCTATGATTTATAATAACATTTAACAAAACAAGCTAGTAATATAAATTATTCATTGAGGTTTCTTTTTAAATTAACCAAATGCTAAAATAAACATTGCATTATTTATTAAAGCAAATTCTTCATCGCGTCAACCACTCTCAATTCTAACATTTTGTTTATTCCCTCTTTTTATTAGAATTTATTTGAGGTTTATTCGAACGTTTCAATTATTACAGCGCGCATCATAAAATATAGATCCGAGTATCTTATCTGTTCGTTTTGCGTTGTCCACTTTGAACAAGCATATAAGTTATAAATAACACACATAAAATGGATAAATAAAATCTATTAGCATTTAAATGATTTATTTACATGCAATTATATTACTTATTGTTCCTCTCACACAGCAGACTATTATATCCATCACTTAATTTTATGTTATTGGTTAGGGCGCTCCAATGTTTGCAATGTCATTTCGCATGGATAGATAAAAGAAACATTACGCATACGCAAGGTATGTCATCTAACATTGAATAATTGTGTGGCAACATTGATTGCATTTGCTGAAACTTCTTTTTTTTTCGATTTTGATTTTGTGGATTGGCCTTAATAAAAATGTAAATTTTTTATTGTTTCTAGATTTATTATACGAAATGTCGTGTATCCCAAAAAGCAAAACTGCTGATTTGCAGGGATTATATTGGGTGCAGAGGTTGGCCACCGCCGCCTCCTAGCAAATGGGCCGCGACGGTTCTTATGCTGTCTGAACGTGGAATTTATATGTAGGTAAACAAATCGATGGATTTTTTATGTCGCACTCGGCTGCCACGTGGCGGGGGTTTTTATGTTATTTCTGTTTGAAATTTATGATCGTCGCTAACTGTTTTTATGATTTTATTTGATGGTTGTTTTGGTTTTGAGGCTTAGCTTTTGGCTTGGCTCCCACTCTACACTTTTAAAGCGCTCTGTCTGTCAAAATCATAAATAAAACTCGCTCGCCTGCTGCTGGCGGAATTCGGGATGTTCGCTTTTTTAACTGAGCTGATAAGGATTTACACTTTAAAGCGTGACATAGAAATATATATCCGAAAATTCTCCTATGATTTAAAGCTAGAAACAATGTAGCCTTCAGATGTTAACAATGGCACGTAATAATCAAAGCCCAAGACCTGGGATTCAATCAATGCCACACAGAGCCTGTCTAACAGCAGTAAACAAGCACAACAGGGCGCCAAATTGACGGAAGTACGCAGAGAGTCTCTAATTTTGAGTCCTACTTGGGCATGCTGAAAACCTCCATGTGTGTGTGTGTGTGTGAGTTTATGCTGAAAGTTGCATGAAAGCATGATTTAATGAATTTCCTAAGCTTTCCGGCAATAAAATAATTTAATTCCAGCCTAGTCAGGCAGTCAAAGTTGTTGTAGGATGGCAGATGAGATGCCTGGCGCATCATTAAAACGTCAAGAGGCTGAAAAAAAATACGAGAAAAGTGCGAAAATCTCCGCATAATTTAATAACGTCAAAGTTGTATGCGTGGCGTGGTAGGTGGTGTTGGTGGCTCGTTGGATATAGGTATCCCAAAAAGTGGTTGCGTGGCGCATAATAAAATGTCAGGCCGGAAGCAGGCACTTGCCATGGTCTTAGTTAGCTGAAAAAGCTACGAGCTAATCTACGAGATGTGCGACATCTAAGCCGCCAGCTTGAATATTTCAACATTAACTCCATTAAAGTCAACATTATGAATTTTAATTTTGTGCTTGTGACATAAGCTGTATGTCACTCCAGCAAAAGACGTGCCAAAAACTTGAAGCTTACGAAAAAGGGAAACTGCTGCTGCTGGTGCAAACATTGAACTACATTAAATAGGAGCCAGCCAAAAGACAGCTGAAATGTTGATAGAGAAAACAAAGCCGCAGATTCCCAGTTAAAATGCACAGCGGTGGGGCACACAGAGGTGGCTGAGAAGGCGGAGGTCGTGCTCTCAAGTGTCTTAGGGGTTGGTTGGGGGAGAGATATGTCTCGCCAATCGCTTTACAAGTGCAATGTCAATTTGTGCACAAAGGATGATAAGGATTTATGTCAAATGCTAGCGCTGTTTGGCGTTTTGTATGAGTTTCACCAATATTTTTGCAGTTGACTACACTTTGCACAAGTGAAAATAAAGCGCGGCTATACCCGCGCACAGGAAGCGATAAGAAAGGGGGTGAAATATGCTTTTAAAGTCTCTGGCAATGTCTTGCGTGAATCGAAAGTCGACGGTATGCCTGATTAACCCAACTGCTCTTAGCAATTACATACTCTTAATGTTTTTGCGCTCTAAAACTTGGAAACTTTTTCAATCGATCCAACTAACTTTGCACTTTGCGAACTAACGGCTACTTAACTTATTAATTTCCCGTATTAACAACAATTTACAAGCGCCGCTCATTAAAATTGCATCAACTTTTACGAGCGAAACCTATCAGAAAGCAATTTGATGAAAGCAAAACAGCCCCAACAAAATTCACTTGAAAGTTTTAAAAATACCCAAAAATAAAAAGAAAAAACATATACACAACTTTTGTTATAAAATAGAATTGTAAATAGAAGCTGACTAGGTAGGCTCTCAGTAAAAAGTAATAAAAGTTGTGAATTTAACACAATTTCAATGAAATTATAAAAGAGCTGAAGTTTTCAACTGAAATGAGCTATCAAACTAGATTTGGAGGCAAAAAAAAAACTTTTACAATATCAAATTTAAACTTATTTTTTCAAAGTTTTTATATCTGTTCAATCATGATTTCTAATTGAATGGATCAATTTTCAGTCTACAAATTTAGATTTTATATTTTACTGTGCTTAAACATACCCCTTTATTTGGGTTTTGTGTATATGGTATAAATACAGAAAATAAATGCTGTTCAACTTTCGTAGTGCTCGAAGAGTGCGCTTTGATGCTTCGCAAGTTTTCAACGTATTTCTGTTTTTTATTCATATAACATTGTAGCTTACTTTTTGGGTGCATGCTTAGACAGACATACAAACACACGAGGGACATTGGGGCAAGCAAAAATAATCAGTTTGTGTTATAAGCAACAGCAGCAGTCTGGGTTTGGGCTACCGCAGCGGCATCTACTTTGATAGGAATCATGCTGAGTTGTGAAACGTAAAATTGAATTTACTTTGTTGGCCCGCAACCAGCTCACCCTTTTTCTTGCTCGACGCACTTCGGCGACTTAGTTAGTTCGTTTCGCCTCATGTGGCAGTGGGTTTTTTTCAGCAGTCGAGTCGCTGTGAGTGGCTGTGAGTGGGGCAAGCAACTTGCTGACTGGCCTTAGTCATAAATCATTAGGCATTTGGCATATGCAAACGGCTGGCATCTTCAGGAGGCCTATCGCTGTTATCGCTAATCCCAGCATTAAATTTGGCTTTAACTTTCATTACAACAGCGATATGATAGCAATTTGTGGCCATGCCTAAATTGTGCGACCCTGACTGCCTTACCCAAAAGTTAAGCTGCACGCGGACACCTAGCACCCAACAACCACCCAACCACACAACTATCCACCATCCACTTACCACCCACACGCTGCCCACTTGAGAGTCAAATGCCGTTGGCAATACCACAACAAAGTGTAATATGCTGTTCGTGTACATTCATTGGTTTTTCAGCAAAGTTAATGATTTTATTTTGGTGGTAAATTCATTGAAATTTATAACAAATGTTGTGGTGTTTGTGTGTGTGTATGTGTGTGAGTCTAATGTTTTGGGGTGTTTGATTGTTCGTATCTATCATTGTAAGCGGCTTAAAGTAGCCTTCCAATGTTAAGTAATATTGAATTAGGTTCCATTGTTTCTGACATTGTCTGTTGTTAATATTAGTTGTACTCAATCTGATGCTGATTTTGATTTCGATGCTGTAATTACTGTTGCTGCTGCTGCTTGCGGCTTGGCCATGTTTGCTGCTGCTGCTTCTGTTGTTCTTCCCTTCTGAATTCCAATTTGTGTTTATTTAAATGTAATTAATTTGTGCAGAGCTCAGGCAATTAGTTGCCATGCCAGTTAAGCTGAGCCAAAAGCTTTACAGGCATACATACATTTGAAGCACAATTCAACATCCAAAAAGGTTGAAATAATAGCAAGGGGCGTTGTGGAAATGCAAAAGGATGAATGCTTATTATGCCGTTCAAAATTATAAAATAACACCATTAGATTTGCTTGAATCTTTGTTATTGAAAGTTATAAATTTTCTCAAAATTAAATTTTATAATTTGTAATCCTTTTAATTACCAATATTTTCAAAATAATTTATCAGTTTGTTTCTAAAAGAAAGAAATCAATTCCTCTTTCATAAATCTAGTTTCCTCTTGTCATGTCAGAACGAAATGAAAAACTATTTAATCCAATGCTTAATGTCTTAACAGCTGAATGGCAGCATCGAGCCAAGTGACACCCCGTATAATTAATCCAAGCCAATTTCATTGCTCAATTTTTCACACTTAAAAATCAAACTCTTGCAATTTGTTACACTCACACGCACCAAGCCCATAGCTCAATGATACACATGAGACGCAAAGGGGGTGTAATGTAGTGAAGGGAAGTAGCGGGTGTGGGGGATCTGCGTGTTACGTGATCCACGCTAAAAGTTGTGCAAATAAATAGCAGAGAAATTTTATAGCACACTTGATAATTTGCGCAATAATTCAGCGCAACTAATCACCACATAAATTATCTTAAGGACAGCGCCGCAAAAACCCGCAACACTAATGCCAAACACACAAATACATGCACAAGTCGCTGAAAATATTTGTATGTATTGTATATATAGATATAGTACGAAAATACTAGGACACTATGCAGTGCATGAGCAAAGCAAAAACAAATACAGAGACAACAGCCAGCAGACTTAAAATATAAATGAAATACAGTAAAAGCAAAGATTGTCTTCGCATTGGAGTTAGTATTAACGGGAAAGATTGAGAGAGAGAGAGGGAAAAAAGAGTGTGACGTAGATAGTGCACAAAGGACTAAGCGACGGAACAAATATGGGCGGACAGCATCAAAACTCATGAAATTGAGAGCTCAGTCGAATGGAACGTGAGCGAAATTTCAGCTAACGAATGTTGACTTTACCAAAGCACTAAGATCAAATAAAAACAAAAGCATTGGCAAACAACGATAAGCAACAACGATGAACAACAACAACACGGCTTAGATCAAACAAAATCAACAATCATATAGAAAAAGTTTGCAAGTTGATGAAGGAGCAAGTTTCAACCAACTATTTTGATGGGATAAGCAATGAAATGTTGTAAAATTTTTGTTCTTTTTTTACCCTTAAAGTTGTTGCGCTTTAGCATTAAGCACAACAAACCAAACTGACATGAACAAGCAACAAACCAACAAACAAACAAGAAGCCAATAAAATTAGCTCGCCAGCTGGGACACACAAACACAGTTACCCAGTTAGCCAACAATAACAACAAATCCAACATCCACAACACACAAATATGCGCACAGCATCGCCAGATTGCGTATACGTCGCGTGTGCCGGCCACAGCACAAAAACCCACAAACACAAAATATGCTATTTAATGCGTGTGTGTGTGTATGTATGTGTGCGTGAAATGTTTAAATTACCACACAACGCAATAAATTTATTATTTTATAGTGCACGAAAATTAAAGCATTGATTTACCAGCTGCTTGAAGACTGTGCGACGCCTTTGAGATATTGTTTTTGTTTTCCTGTATGTTTTGGTTCTTTAATCGAACTGTAACTTTGCTATTCGTTGCTGTCAACACACATTATCAAACGACTGTTATCACTTTTGATTTGATTGAATCACATTTTATTTAGCGCTCTGAACAACGTTTCTCTATGTTTTGTGTGCTGTTTGCAACACAATGGGACACAACGAGGCTGCCACTTTCACTGCCAAACCGACCGTTAAATTCAACGTTCGCCACGCATCTACCAACTGACTAGCTTGGCTCGCGTCAGATAGGCGAGGAGGCTGCACGTTCACAGCTCGCATCGTGTCTCGCCGCAAAACGAGGCAACATTCGCCTCGTTTGCAAAACGCTCGTGCGCATCTGTATTACAAAATTGCCTTACGAAGCCTGCAAATCGTGGCTAAGAGCGAGGCATTTCGAATATTCGAGGCAAAACAAAACGAAGTTAGCTGTGGTCATGGCTAAGAGAACGATAACTAAATTGCACTAAACAGCTGAGCGTATCACAGTTTTAGTCAGTCGAAAGAGAGAGGGAGAGAGAGATAGGGAGAGAGAGAGAGAGAGATAGAGACAGAGAGAGAGAGAGAATGAGAGCTGCTACTCTGACTGATAAGGCCAGGTATCGCTAACTACCAAAAAATAGAAGAAGCAAAAGGAATTGCTCGATAGTTGTGGGGCATGTTAAAAGCCGGAACATATCTAACCTTAAAGACTGTAGAAACCGATTTTTGTTTGGAATAATATGTTATTGTTAATATTTTTGATAACAACTTTGTTCTTATCTTAACTGCGCAAGCGTAATGACAATGTGTATAAAATACTGGTAAATATACTGGGAACAGTTTTAAATTAGCTGTTTGTGATTGCAAACTTGCTATCAGTGTGCTTCGCTGTGCAATTTGAAAGGAGCGTTCGAAAATTAAAATTCTTAAATAAAATAAATTAATTATTTGAAACTAATTAACCGTTATACTGATAGGTAATTAGTCATTTATATTAAAATTAAAATCAACTAAATAAAACGTAAACATAAAAATATATGTATAGGTAAGTTTAGAAAATTTAAGAATAAAATGTGTTAAATTTGTAAACAATCAACCATATCAAGATGCCAAAAAAACAAAACACATATATAATAGAATTATCATAACATTTTAAATCAAAAATATACATAAATGCAATGAGTTAAAAAATAATTGAAAATATTTACTGCAACTTTATAAAAAATAGTAAGTATATAAAAGATGATACATTTGCTAAATGCCATACAAATTGCTTAATGTATCAGAATTTATAATCCAAAAGCCGCACTTCTAACATCTGCTCAAACCAGTCGCAAAAACCATTTGGACCCCCAAATAAAAATGAACTTGCAATATTTTTGGGCCATATATAAGTATGTATCTCAATATAATGAACTGAAAATGTAATCCAAAAGCCACAACAAATTGCCAGAGCCCCAGCAGTTGGTCATGCGGATTTTGATTTAAGGTTTAGCGTTGTTGCACTTATCACGCAATTGATATTGCCATAGTGCTGGGTAAATAATCAAACACACAAACAGAGGACGAGAAGGACTGTCCTATGGTATATGGTCAAGTCATATGCGGCATTTCAATGAGATAAAAGTTGTTTACAATATAGAATCGATACGTATAGTTATATAAATATGTATATGTCCATATGTGTTTGTATATATATATATATATTATAGCAAAGTGCACATCATGGTTTTATTAAATGGTCTCTGATGTATTTATTGTCCGGCAGCAACGTGACTTGTGAATTGATTTCATTAAACGTAAAAACTTAACAAAGCGCCATAGCAACATTTTTGGCAGCGACTTGCTTTTATACTACATATATATAAAAATATATCTCGCTATATAGATAAATATTTTAGTACAACACACAGCTGGCAAGCATTGGTACACACATGTCTGTGTGTGTGTGTTTGAGTATTGGCTTAAGGACATCTGTCGTTAGTAGCAAAAGTCCAGGAGTAGCAGTGAACAGCAGCATCATTGACCAATGGCAACAGCGGCTCACATCAAGCATGGAATATCAATGCGGTCAAGTGGATGACTGACCAGCTAACTGAGCAGCAAGCCAGCGAGCAGCCAACCAAGCTGTCCAAGCTGGTCTGTGGTCTAACTGACCAAATGACTAACTGGGCAGCAGGACTAAAGAAAAGACTGACGACTGGCAGCCTTGTGGCTTTCGGGCATTTTGCTTCCACAAATCGTCAAATTGTGTGCGGGTCTTTGGCTTAGTTAAACTACGGCTACACAAGTATATATTTTGTACAAATACTGATTGTAAGGTTGTTGCTGATTTAACGCACATAACGCAGATTAGCAACAAGAGGCCAGACACACGGGGCACACCACAGACTCAAGCAGTCGCCGATGCCAATTACAAATCTGCTTGAAGCACAGCTGCTTAATTAAAGCCGCTCAACTTTGAGCTGAATATCCTTTGCCAAGGCTTTCCCATTCGCATTCCTATTCTTTCGTTTGGCATTTAAGACATTTCCTGTCGTTCCCAGCGCGCCAGGCAAAAATATTTTATACCTTGTTTTGTATCTGTGTGTGTTTGTCCTTGCAAGCGCTTGCAAACAATTTTTATTAAATGTGCTTTTAATTGCCGCAGAGTGGGTGGAGCAGATGTAAATGGAGATGACGATGGGTGCGAATCAGCGTGATGGAGTTTCAAGGTTTTCATTTGTTGACATGAAAAATATTCGACATGAGTTCTCAGGCTCACTCCTTCTGCTACTCTCTTCCATTGCGCAGCTAACGAGGCGAATGCGCGGTGCCTGAATGCCAGCTAATTTCTGCACAAAATGACAAATTCTTAAGTTAAATACTACTTCTAGTACTTCTTCAGTAAGCAAACGTAGACTTTAAGCTTTATTCCTTTGAGCTCTAACAGAATGGCAGACACGCCCGCACTTTTTTATTGTTGTTTTGACAACGTTGGTGCTGGCTGCTATTGCTGCATTGTAGGTTGTCCCTTTTTATAAATGTTAGCGGCAAGAACCACTTACATGAACCATTTGCATCATATTTCTGTTGTCATTTGTTGACATTTTACATTTGTGTTAGGGTGACACTGCGTGTGTGTGTGTGTGCGTGTGTCATGTTTGACGTATACTTAATGTGCAGTCATTATTTTTGAAGAAACAAGCGCACAAGCAAGCCAGCCAGCCAGCCATACGACAACAAGCCATGCGTCAACAAATGCAAAAACATTAAAAAAAAAGCATGCAGAAAGCAAAAGGCAGCAAAGCAAATAAAAACGTTTTACTACATAAAAGAAAACCCACCACGCCCACTCAATGTGAGGGGCAACAGAAAGTTGTGGACTGAACTGAACTGAACTGGCTGAATAGCTGCCCGGTTGACCAACTGAAAATCAAGCAAACGTTGCACAGGCTGTCCTGTCTGCTTCATCATTGTATGCCATTGTACTCGGGCTTGGGATGGCCAGTCTCGCTGGCTTGGCTAATTGTTTTGGGAACAGTACATCCGTTTTTCTTACCAATCAGTTGAGCGAGCACTAATTAATGATCTGGGTATATGCCACACCATATTGAAAGCTGATTTTTCGCTGATTTTTATTTAACTTTGCCTCGCTAATTAGCGGCAATTTTATGGTCGACTCCATGCCTCAAAATATTTGACTGACACGAGAATTGTATACAATGCTTTGGCTTGCAAAAAGTTTGCGAAAGTTTGCAAAAAACTTTTATTTCAAACCAATATATTGTAAAACTTTAAGCTTCCATATGCCTTAGAAAAAATTAACAAATATTTGCGCTTTAACATAGCAAACTCTTTTTCTTTAAGACTTATAAATAAGTCTGGATTTCAAATGTCATTATTGTCGCTTGCAGAAAATTTCTTGTGTTTTTTGGACAGCGTCTGTGACTTTTATGTCGTGATATTCAAGGTCTTTGCTTTGAGCTCGTCAAACCTTAGAGACGGCAGAACTTTGTAATAAGTTTTTAACTATGAAAACATACTTTAATCAGTTGGTAGCTTTAAACCATTAAATTCCCGTTTGGAAAATAGAAAATAATATTTTTTAAAGCAGATTCATCAAAAATTTAACATTATTGCTTTTAACTTCTATTTATTTTCAAGCTTGTTTGCTTTAGCTTTCTGTTAAAGTATTATTGAAATATAAGCAAACCTGCTTTAACTTTTTGAAGTTGAATGTATTGCTTATTTTACGAATATTTCAAAAAATAATCCCAACCACAATCAATTTCAAGTGTATATTTTCAATTTATTACACTTAAATGTTAAATATGACACTGCCAACCACAATTACACAGCATTTAAAATTCAATTGTATTTATGTGGCAATATAGAAAAACTAGCGGCAAATACAATCGTTTTTTTTTTGTGTTCGCCCTTTTACTTAGTGATATTTATGTTTTCAATTTAAAACGACGCGGTGATTTAGTAAGTTTGCCAAGTCGACGCGACATTTTTGTGCGGCAATTAACTAAATGACTGTGTTCCCGACGCTTGGCTAATTTGGCATGGCGTCAAGCAGCCAAAAAGGCAGCGCTGCCAACTGGCGTCAACGCGAGCGCCGCCATTTTGTTTTATCTCATACGGTTAGTGATGGCGCCGAAAAGCCGTTTGTAACATTTAGACCGTAGATTTTTTTTGTTTTTTTTTTTTTTTTCATTTTTTCTGCTATGTACTTACTTGCAACCAAAAAAGTGCAACACACTTTTTTTTAGGTTGCGCCCACAACATGGCCCGTTTTTTTATTCTTTATCTATTATGTGGCAGGCAGAAGCGAGGCAAGGCGAGGCGAAGCACAAGTCGATTTATGATTATAGGTTTTTGCAAGCGCGTTGTGTTATTAAGGTTCATGCCGCTTATCTCGCCCGCCGCACATAACGCTAAATATTCGTTGGGTCTTACACACATTACGCAGCGCTGCACTCAAATTTCACACTTAAATAAACAACTTCCAAGCTTGCTGCTGGCTGGTTGCAAGTTCCACTACGTTTCCAAATGGGAGTCCGAGTTCCGTCTCTTTGGGTGCTTGGCCTACTTTAGTGTCCGCAAACTACTAACTGGCAAACACAATACCCCAACAACAACACCACTAGCAACAACAGCAACAACAACTAGTGAACGGTAGGGCAGCATAAACGCATAAATTGAACAATGCCTCGCTGCTTGTGCTGTTGTTGCTGCTCCTGTGCTACGGGCTGTGACACGGCGCAAACTGTGCCACATGTTGTAAATGTGTGTGTGTGGAAGGTGGTAGGTGGGAAGAAGAGGGCGTGGCAAGAGTGTTTTGGGTGGCTTTGGGGTTAACTTGCTTAAAGTGCTTTTACTACGCTTAATTCGCATAATTAATTTTGTTAGTAAACTTTTGGAGCTAATACATATTTTTCCACTGCCTGATGCGAATGTATGCTGGTGTTGTTGTTGTTGTTATTGTTGCTGTTGTTACTTTTGCACACCATAAACAGAGAGATACACACACACACACAAACACAGAAGCAGACGGCTGCTGTTTATGTGCTTGCCATTTTATGTTTATTCATTGAATTTATACCATTATCGTTGCCTATTTTGCGGCGCCCAGCCTGCCAACCTGCTGCCATAAATGCAGACGCGAGTGTGTCAGCTTGAATGTTTGTTACTATGTGCGTGTGTGAGTGTGTTTGTGAGTTTGCCCGGCAGGGCAGGTAATTGCATTCGTGTTTTGCAATCATAGCCGTTGCATAGTTTGCCAGGCACTTCATGTTCAATACACACACACACACAGTTCCCATGTAAATGTATGCGTTATTTACTTTATTACTGCACATTTGCTTGCAGGCCGAAATGTGCGTGCTTTATTTATGTCAATGGGAGTGTGTGTGGGTACATTTGTGGGCTTATGCTTTGCTTTGCTTAACTTGCCTGCAAGGCTGCCTGCCTGCCTGCTGCTTGGCAGCTGGAAATTGTCTGTTAACTGCCAATGCTCAGCAGGCCATGTTGACCAACACTTATCTACTTGGCCATTTGCTGTCGACTTCAAAAACCGAAACCATTATCAGTCATCGCCAGTCATAGCAAACTAAAAGCGCACCCTTCAGACTTACATTTTGTATGAGCTGTGTGTGTGAAAGTGTTGGCTGATTGACAATGAATATGCAATCCGAATTTGCATAGACATTGCCAAGACGTTTTCAACACGTTGATCTATTGATATTTAAATTAATAAGGAGTTAATCACAATATATTAATAAAAGATAATAAATAATTGAATGGCTAATTAGGCACTTCGTCAATGTTGTTTGTTTCTAATCCAAATTCAGTTTCTTATTAACTCAGTGCAATTTAATCACCAATGATAACTATATTCCAAAAACATTGTGCTGTTAAATAATATATGCTAATTTTGTTCTTGGGCTGGCACAAACAAATTTGACAAATTTGGCAAATGAAATAAACTAAAACTCAAAATTTAATTCACAATTTGACCCAATTCTCTAGATTTCTAAATCGTGTTATGAAAATGCCACACAGTGCAACAGTGGATATAGAAACCAATTACTAAACAAATCATTTACTAACCTAATTAATTGGCAGGTAGCTGTGTAAAAAGCATTTAATTTATTTATGGCGCCGAATCTGCAAAACACCAAACACAACATACATAATTAGCGCATAAATTACGTACACACACACATATATGTCAACTTATTTGTGTAATGACATTGGAATAAATCAAGTCTAACCAAACTGAAGCTCTGCCTACCGAAAACACACATATTTTCAATGTGTGTGTGTCTAGAAATTCGCGTGAAACTAATCAAATGTAAATATAACTGTTGGCAGGCACAGAACTCAATTGGCACGTGCCCTATACTTAATGTCGTAAAAGAGTTACACAATTGCGAAAACCATACGCAAGATATTTTAATTCGATTTTCATTCCTTAAATTGCGTTAATATTTGCATCTGCCAGTGACATTAATAGCCCTTTCGCCATTGGCCGCAATTAATAATAGAGCCAGCCAAATCCGCAAATAATGTGTAATGTAAGAGGGGGAATAAAGTTCGAACAATAAAAACGGCTTCAGCCGGGCGATTTTTTAATTAAAGTGCATTAAAATACAAATTTTACATGCCAGCGAATAAAGTTTATACATATAAACAAACGTATATTAATTGTATTCGTTTATACATGTGAACAAGAATTTTTTAATTACAGGACCACAGCTGACAGGTGACAAAGGCGCACAAAGGCATTGTTGTTCATGTCCGAAAATGTTGAAAAATTAATAGCTTTAATGATTTATTTGCGGATTATGCCTGAATTGTGCACATCAAAAGAGATCTACTCAAACTGCAAATAATATACTATTTTTAACACTATCTTTCTCTTATTCTCTTTCTATTAATTGCTCTAGCTCTGCCACTTGTCGTGGTGTGGCATCAATGTGCATAAATTTGCTGCACTGCTTGGCTAAAATCCACACGCCCAGAAGCCAAAACTTTCAAGTGTCTGGCGGTGGCATTAAGTCGAGAAATACAGAGAGAGAGAGAGAGTTGTCTCTCTAATTGCCATTTGGCTGTCACATTAAGCTGGATTTACATGTGCATACATTTGACATTATTATTTGGAATTGCCCACTGGCAGCTAAGCAAGTGCCACGCCTACAACCAACGCCCACATAGTGCCTCCAAACTGCATTCACCAAGTTCTCGAAGTGGACGTGTGCGTTTTATTAATCATTTGCTTTAAGCTTCGGCAAGCTTATGCAAATTAGCGGGCATGCATTAAATGCACGCAAAATTTGTGGCAGTCCTTTACCCGTTTGCTAATATTTACGACCTGAACCTCTACAGCATGCAAAACAAAGTCGTTTATCAGCCCAGCTGCAGGAGACCAGCAGCAGCAGCAACAATACAAACCCATTACCGTAACGTAAAAACAAGCGTTGAACAACAAACCATATAACAATATAGTACAAACTATTGTTCATCCTTGAATCTCTAACACAACACACTAAAATACTTAAACTACTTAGTATATCGATTTGGTCTGCAGTCAAATAACAAAAGTTTCTAACTACGTTCGGGTACTTAAACTATTGAACAATATATTGTTATTTAATCTATCATATACCTCCACATATATTTAGAGCTTGGGGTTTCTTAGCAGATCCATAAGAATTGATTGTGATTGCTCACTAATTCTTATCTTAATAAGTAGTTTAACTCTTCATCTAATCGACACTACAGATATTATAAATGTAGTAAGCAAGTTTTTAGTGTAAATAATTCAGACACACCTTCGCTTATACATAGACAATAGAAAACTTAAAATGCTCGAAGCCATCTCTTTCAAACAGGTTAAGTCACTGCATGCACGTTTTATGTCCCACTTAAAGTAACGAAGCGAACAAAGGCTGGTATGGAAACTATATGTCAATTCAAGATAAGAAGACAATAAAAGCTCAAAATGGGATTTGTGCAGCAACCGCCTAAAAGTATGAAACACTTTGCGAATTGTTGTTAACTTAGTTCGGCTACTGTGCGCAAGCAACTAAATTAACACTAATTACAACATAATAACTATAAAATCGCAAAGACAAGTGCTTCAAGGACTCAACAGCTCATTGCCGGGCACTTGGCACTCAACAGTTCTAGTCTAGGCCAGGCCAGGCCAGTCCCGGCCCGACCCGTCCGTTGGTGCCCTAGTCAAGAAGCAGCCAAGTCAAGTTCTTGGCTGCCACCATTTCTCTCTCTCTCCGACCGGCTGGCTGAATGGCTGGCTGACTGGCCGCCTGGAGCGCAACAACTACTACAACTATAACAACATCAAGAAGCAACAGAAAAGCAAGCACACAACACAGTGAGTGCAAAACATGATTAAGAGTGAAATATTTATTTGCAGCACTTGGAGGCGCGCCACGGCAGCGCCAACAATTAGAAGCAAACTAGCAACCGACCATGGCAGCAATAGCAATAGCAAAAGCAAGAGCAACAGACCCCATACCAAACCAAAACCCAACCCAACCCACTTCACTTAAGTTCGAGGCCTGGAGGGCAACGGCAACACGGCTTAAACATGTAAATGGCTGCGCTAAGGCCGTCGGGCAAAAGGAAGCGATGATTTAATGGCTGCTAACGCGCAAAAACAGACGGCGTGCAACTGCAACAAGTGCAGCAAGTGGCAACTAGCAAGAAATGCGATAAAATGTAGAAGCAAAAGTCGACAAAGTCCCAACATAATTTAAAGCTTAATTTAATTATATTATGAGTTCTTGCTGATTAATATAAAGTGTATACAAATAATCATACAGAATGTATTACAAAATGCTAAATGCAATTGCTTAGTTTAATACTCCTCCTCTTCATCAAAGCCATAGCCAAACTCATCGTCCCCATTACCAGCGCCCTGGTTCAACATATCCTGCAGCGTGGCCTCTGGTGGCTCCGGTTCGGGATCAACATCAACATCAGCATCGGCATCCGCCTCATCTGCCTCGGCCTCGTCGTCCAACTCATCTGCAATTGGAAAGATTTAAATGAGATAAATATGCCAAAGAAATCGAAAGACAATGTTGAACTCACCGGGCTCCACTGCAATTTCTGGTTTTTCATGCTCCACCTCGGTCGGACTGACAGGCAATGCCGCCTCCACTTTGATACGCTTCCTACTTGGTCCTGGCATATCGTAGTCGGGTTTGCCACGGCTGATTTTGCT
Organism: Scaptomyza graminum; assembly: GCA_018901835.1. Classification (NCBI taxonomy): domain Eukaryota; kingdom Metazoa; phylum Arthropoda; class Insecta; order Diptera; family Drosophilidae; genus Scaptomyza; species Scaptomyza graminum. The sequence goes on from JAEIFL010000290.1 coordinate 2,304,273, forward strand.
CGAGATGGGTCCCTCCTCTACAATGACTGCCGTCTCCTCTAGTTCCTCGAGTGTTTTAGGCTTTGCCGGCTCCGTTGCCGAATCATTCTCCCCCTTCAAAGTTCCAATGCCTTCAGTAAGAGTTTTCAATATGTCATAGTTGATTTTGCTTGAAATCTTTTTCTCCTGCAACATTTTCTCGATGGCCTCGCCAGCTGTGGAGGATGGTCCGATGACCTTTTTGCGCGGCTTGCGTTTCTTTTTCTCTGGCTTGCCTTCCTCACGCTCCTTGGCCAGCCGTTCTTCGCGTTCTTGCTGCTCGCGTAGGAACTCGGCATTTAGCTTTTTCCACAAATCCAACTTGGAGTGTGCCTCTTGATCCGTTAGCACATACTGATCCAGTTCCTCATCATTTAAATCGTCTATGAATAGTTCTGTTTCCATTGGCAGCTTAGCGCGCTCCACATCTTCCAGTTCGCTTTCAGTCACTCTGCATATGGCCTCAATGTCCGGACGCAGTCCTTCGATTAGAGCACTGGGCATGACTGTCTGTGGCTTAGAATCATCCGTATTGCTTGACATAAACTCCTTGATCACCTCCGCATTGGATGCCTCAATAAACTGTATGGATTCCTCCATTTCGAGTTCTCTTTCCGAAATTGGCTTTGATTGTGCCAACTCCTCTCTAGTTCGTTTAGCCGCTTGACGTAGCAAGCTGTCCGTGTATTTGCCAATATCCTTTTCCAAATGTGCATCGATTTCCTTCTGCAGCTCGGTTAATTCATGAACACCTATCTGGAAGATTAATAAGAGATGGTGTTTTATTTATGTATAATTGTCAAAGGCATTATAAACATTTTTGTTTGATATTTACTTACATTCTGTATAAGTTCGCGATCTTTAATGCGTGCCGCCTTAAACGAAGGCGGATCTTGTTCACGTTCCAAATCGACGGTCATGAACTCTTCCAGGGTTAATCCTCCAGATGGTGTCTCTGCAAACTCGGACAGTCTTTTGCGTAGCGTGGACTCGTGTATCTTGACCACACCGATGACATCGGCCAGAGTGCGACTAAACTCGTGCATTCTCGCAGCAATCAGAAGTGCTAGAAAAACCAATTCTATTAGATATTTTCAACTTAATAGTGATCAAATCAATACACTTACCCGCGCCACAGAGTCCTGTTGGCCTTCGTCCCGAGTGCATACAATCCTTTTTCATTCGCTGCACAATTCGCAACGCCGTCATGGACACCTCGTGAGTCTTTGCACCCAGCTGCAGTCGATTCGCAAAGCGCATGATATACAAACATGGATCTGCAAATAAGGAACTTGTCAGTTTAATGCACAGCATAAAGAGAGCAACTTGTTGTTGTTGCTCTCTGTGAAACTTCAGGGTCGAAACAAACTGATAACAAGTCGCAGCAGCTGAAGAACTTGTTCAGCGACCTTCAGAGCGGATCTAAGCATTGAAATCGAAAAAAGCCAATAACCGGCCATGCGACAGCCGAAAAACAAACTTGAACCCCAATCCGAAATATTTGTGTCTTTTTTTTTTAATTCATTCAACTTTTACAAGACGCTGACATTGAGCTTAGAGACACAAAAAAAAAAACGCATACAAAAAGAGCGTATCGAAAAGTGAGTAAAAGAGAGCGAGAAGGAGAGCAAGAAAGAGCGAATTTAATAAAGTAGCATGCGATAGTTTTTTTTTTGTTGTGTTTGTATATTGCGCATACGTCACGTTGCGCATCGCATGGCTAAGATTTGTTGGACAGTTTTTGTTTGGTGTGTGTGTTTGCCCATCAAACCGGTAATTAGTTCTACTTGGGATGGAACAAAATGACACGAGCAAAAAAGGTGAGACACGTCAACGCGCAGTAATTAGTAACTGCCTAAAAAACACCCAAACAAATCAGAAATAACCACAAAAACAACAGTAAATAAAACCAAAAGGTAGACGCCGCCAAACACGCAACTGGCAAATAAACTTTGCACAAAACGCACTGGAAAATCTAAAGCTTATGAGCAAAAACAAAAAGCACTAAACCACCACAAAAACAATAAGACAAACATTAAAAACCAAATAGCCAATACAAATGACTAAATCAACAAAAGACTCAAAAGCAACCTTGCAAAGCGATCTGCACAAAGCGAAACGATGCTAATATTTGACAAGCGTGTGATCAGCAGGGTGGGGGGGAGTGTATGTTTAAAGTGGTGTGGCAAGCATGTACGTCTTAAGTTAATGCACAAGTGACTTGACCGTCAATCATTAGCCATAAAATGCAGCGTATATTCGTATATATATATTTAAACTACTGTATTGAAATTCAAGTGAGGAAATTAAACGCACAGTGGTGCATGTGTGTGTATTTGTGCATGTGTATGTGTGTCCACTGTGCGACAGACCGCACATTAGCCCACTGAGCCTGGGTACGACCCTTAAGCGTTGTTTATGCAACAACTTGACACACTGAGGCACACAGCTGTTAAGCGTCGACGGCAATTACAACCACAACAAGCCTCCTTGCCTCCCTGCTTCCCTCATTTCTGCAAAAGTCCGGCAACAGTCCTCGAAACAAAAACAAAAAAAAAAAAAATATTTATTAAACCCTAATGAATGTGCATATTTGAGGCAGGCCGCCTAACTTAAACCATACACACCACCCACTCATTCGACTGGCGAGTAGTCAAGTGGCTCCACTTGAAAAATGATGCCGTTGTCGCTACTGCTGCCACACTGCTGCATTGACCCTTCTGTGCGGCAAGCACTCATCCACAGCAGCTGCTGCAGTTTGCTGCTACCCAAAACGTTCATCCACTGTTTGACAGCTGCACCGCTGGAGTGCAGGGGGGGCTATGTGGGTGTTGGAGAGTAGGAGGGGAGAAATGAGTCCACGGTGTCTGCTGTTGCTAATGGTTTCTTAATGTTTCCCTCTCCGGCAGAGAGAGAAAAAAGGAGAGAGAGAGCCAGTAAAATTATTATTATTTAAACTTTATTTTTGCGTTTGTCATGACAGCAATTATCGTTTTGCACGCCCCCCCCCCCCGATACCCAGTACCCTTTACACTACTTTGCCCAACACACTGTTGCCCTTGCAGCATGCCAACAATTTAGGGTAAGCGCTTTCCTAGACGCAATTAACTCTGCTCTGCGGCTTAATTGCTATTTAATTTTGCCACGATTAATTATTAAGTAGCATTGTGTCCATGGTTTGGTTAAAACATATTTGGCAATAGCTAAACCCACAAGCCTTCACTATCCGCATTCTGTCTCAATCAATTAACAACTAATTAAGCACAGCCTCAATTTAAATTAATTTCTGGTAAGACAAGCGAACCATTTGAAAGAAATGCTTAGAAATACCAATAAAAATATCAAATATATTTTTTAACACATCTAATTAATTTGTACTACTTTTATACTATTTTAAATTGTTACTTGAATCTTCTTGTCATTCGTTGACAAGTTCGTACTCCTTAAACAATATTTGCTGTAGCACATTTATTGCCATCTTAATTTTAAGTTATTAGAGCTTATGCAAAAGGTTTTAAATTAACAAAATAACAGTAAATTAACGCCCCTCAATGCTGGCGCACATTAAAGCTAAATTGAATTTGTATACAAAAACATTTTATTCACACCATACAAATAATAATTAGTGCAAAACATTTCTAGAAACGTATCAAACTATATTTCTCGCATGCGATAAACTTACACTTCTTTCTCAGTTGTCTCTCAAGGCAACATTGACGTCGCGACGTTGCCGCTCACCGTTGAAATACCTGAGAAAATCAAACACCTGACTCAAACCCAGCGCTCAGCTCGATCGACAAGAAGCTGGCTTCGTTGCTGTCGTCGTGTCATTACGAGTTCGTTCGTTGAATCGCGAACAACACTTTAAGCAGCAGCAGCAGCCGCTTCGAAGCAGCAGTAGCAAAAGCGATCGACGCGCAAGCGCAAACAAAAATCACATGTAAAATACATACATATCTCTAAAACAAAAATAAAATAATTTCTTTTAAAACGTTTTTATACACTTGATTTGTGTATGTGTGTGTGTGTGTGTGTGTTTGTGTTTGGGTACTGTTTAAATATTATTAATTGTGTTGACGTTTTAATTTATGAGCAATTAAAGCTGAGAGCCGGCAAAGTGCGTGCAACAAAAAACGAAAGAAAAAAAAACCCAAAAGCAAACAACAATAAAACAAAGGTTCACATCAAGTGAAGTGCAATGCAATTAACAAAACGCAAACACAACAAATAAATAAGTAGAATAAAATCACGATGCTTAATAACAATTTCGCCGGCTTTTTTTCACATTGCAATTATCCCGCTCTCTATCTCTCTCTCTATGTCTGTCTTTCTCTTGTCTCACCTGTTGACACGGTCTTATTTATATGAAAATGTGAAAATATTTAACGATGTCAAATGTAAATAATATTGTTGAATAAACACAAACACATATTTCATATTGCAGCCAAAAGGTTAACTCAAGGAAAGTGCTAACAAAATGTCCAAACTTAATGCATTAAATTCTGAAAAAATCAACTGATGGCAAATCAAACAAAATAAAGTTCAACTTTTATCGGTAGTCGCAAGTCATACGATTTTATTAGAATGTTGAAACTATCTGAATAACTAACTAACTAACTTAAATAAACAATGTGTGTCTGCTGTTCTAACTCAACTCTATGCCAAACAAAAGTGTGCCAAATGATCGGGCACTATTTTTTTGTTTTTTGACAACTCACTGATTGGTCATTGTGAGTCGATACTACACTAAAGAAACGAAAATAAACACTCGAGTCTAATGAGTGATTAGTTGTGTGCTGTCTGAATAAAACTCAATACACTCAATACACTTAAATCAACTGGCAAATTCTACGACCGTTTGTAATAATTAAAAATTTAATGAAATTAATGTTTGGTCAATCCTACTTTATTTTTCAACTATACTTATTATCATTATTTTCCTGGCACCTCGCACGTATATAATTTGCTTTAAGCTGTTATTTACACCATATTTTTTGTTAAGTTTATTGATTTTTTAATCGTAGTTAAAGCAACGGAAACTTATATTGAAGATTGCATTAGCCACCAACCATCGAAAAAGTTGAGTTTATCCCAACTGTTTGCTTAGAACAACAATAAATAAACTGTCTTTGTATTGTGGCTCATTGGAATTCCGGTCGAGAAGTGCGCTCGTGACAAGAGACATGAATATTTAAATATTAAATAATACCAAAATAGGAGAGGGAAACAAACAAAAAAACCAAAAAAAAATGAAAAAAAATAACATTTATCGGACAGCTCGAACAAAAAAGCCTGAAGACAATTCAATGTGGCCTTAGAATATCGTGTCTGCTTTAGAAATTGAGCAAATAAAACGCACAAAAGCTAGAGAAGAACTGGTTTTTAGTGCTAAAGTATGAAATAAGAAAGACAAACATTTAAAATGCAAAATATATCTTAAGCAAAGAATGTCACACTGGTAGGCAAAAAGCTAAAACCAAATAATGCGAATCATTCAAAGCTCGATCAAGAACACAAGTTAAGCGTTTTTCGAGTGTTGGTGTTGGGGGATTTTTTGGGCTCATTGTGAAACACTTTGGAAAACTTCAAAAGCTACTACAAATGTGAAAAATAATGTTAAGTCGGCAAGTCATTAGACTAAATGCAGCATGACATACCAAAAAAAAAAAAAAAAAAAAAATGCAAATAGATTTATACACACACACACACACACACTTACAATGTGTACGAACATACATGTAATTGCATAGAAAGAAATATTAAAAATGACTAGAAAAAACTGAAAACTGCACACTAATGTCTATAAAATTATCTGCAAATCAAAGCGTCTAAACCGCAAGGCCCAACCAACCAACCGACCGACCGACTGACTAAATGACTGACATCCTCCAACCGACACCTGACTTATTGACTGACTGACTGACTGGGTGAATGATTGCGAAACCGCCTAAGGGCACTTGAAACGAGGCATAAAGTTTTTTGACAACACCTAGCATACACACTTACTACTTATACACATCACAGATCCCAGGCGTCACAATAAACAAAACTAAACAGAAACAAAAACAAAAAAAGATGAGTGTTATGACGATCAGTAGATACTCTAAGGAGTGTTGTGCATAAGCTTAACTTAATAGGGGAAAGATGTTAATTTTTATTATAATTGTTTCACTGGTTTAAAATTAGTAAATAAAAGTCTTTGGTTCGTCTAAAAAGAATTTCATTAAAAATCTAAACATTTCTTAGCACTTTCAAACAAACCATACCGCTTAGTTGAAATGCCCTTTATATTGAGCATAAAGATCAGACAAGCTCTTGTAATTAAAGCGCAAATTCGACAAAAATCAGCAGCCACGTGAGCGAATGGTTTGCACCAACCACCAAACGATGGCTTAGATTTAAACTTTCAAGCTTTCGAGCATTTTGTACCCAATATAAATGAATGGCCAGTTCAACTACATGTTATTGCCCTGTAGCTAAATTTTTGGGTGGCTAATTCAAAACTGTCAAATCAGCGCGAATGTGTTGCGATTGCAAAATCAATTTTTTGAGAATGAAAATGCGAAAATAATACATTATACATATGTATATACTCATAAGGTTTAAAGTGGCCCGCAAAATGAACAAAAGATATAATGAAAAAACCAGAGACGAAACCAACTCAGCAGCAGCAGCAACTTGGCCAAGTTAACAAATAAACCTCAAACGAAACAAAAAAATGACAATTCTTCAGTTTTATATTTTGTTTTAATCTTTTTTTCTTTTGCACCAAGCTCGTGTAATGAGGAAATAAAAATCGAAAGTGTTACGCGGGCGATGTTTTGGGGTCTCTCTTTTTGAGGTCTGGGTCTCTCTCTACCTCTCTTATCTCTGTCCCCTTAACCCCCCCGTCTACGTCCATCGCTTGGCGGTCTGATCCAGGCATGACCAAAGTGGGTCGACATTTGCAATTACAGCGGCAATGAAAATTGTTATGAAAACAACAACGCAACGCAACGCAACGAAAAGTCAACAAAACACATAAATTAAGAAAAGGGCGCGTAAAGTTAATGCAAGCGGCAAATTTGAAATGCGCTTACAAAACTGTCAAAAGTCAAAGCGGAAACACAAATTAACTAAGAACTGAATTCCCCCAATGCGAAAAATGTGCACAAAGAAATAACAAAAATAATGCGAAAATAAACAACAAAATGCAAAGCCTAAAGCAGATGAATACTTAACGTGACTCGGTTGTCAAGCCATAAAATGCATTTAGCATAAATTTCAACTTTGCAACTGAAAAATACGTGTGCATATACTACTATATATAGTTGGGCGTCTATATATAGGAAGATGCATGCTTACAGATATTTTGATGACAAACGATTATTTTTATATAGAGCGCTTAGTGAAATTTATAATACAAATTGCTGATTGAATTTTGGATAAGTTAATATAAAATGTTCATTTTACTAAGGATAATTGAAATAAATCATGCTTTTATCTATTTATAGTTTGGAGTTAAAATTAACTGACATCTACAGAACATTTTTTCAAGTTAATCAAATTGAATTGGATCAGAATATATTTTATAGTTTACCAAATATAATTGAATTAATGAAAAACTAAAAATAAAGAGTTCATTAACTAAAGTCCTTAAGACTTATGCGCAAGAGTATAAACGCTTCGTTGTTCCAAAGACAACGGATATTCCAAATATTTCTGTATTTTGTATGGCTTTTATTAGCACCTTAAACCGCATCTACTCAATTACAAATGTTTGTAATTTGCATTTAAATAACATCTTTGCTATTTCGGAATGCATTGCCCCCTGGCCACCGTGCCCCATTATAGGGTATATGCAATTTCATCAGCTCAAACCCAAGATGAGCCAAGATCTTGTCATAATTAAGAGATCTACAAAATGCGGTTACGGAAATAATTCGCATGCCCAAAAAAAAAAAAGAAAAAAACGCAATCAAATAATTTGTTATTTGCGATTGTTAACAAAAAACCCCCCCCGCAGCCCACACGCGTGACAGCATGACAATACAAAATGCGTTGTTGTGTGTGTGTGTGTGTGTGTGTGTCTGTGTATTAGGTGTCGCTGTTTTGTTTTGGTTACGGACTTCGCATTGCTGCCAATTAAAATTAGCCGATTGCATAATTTGCGATGCTGTGGGGATTCTGCTTTGACAAAAAATGAAAGCAGCTCGGATTGTTGCATATGAGAGGGGAGAGAGAGAGAGAGAGTACGATCCAAAAACGATGAGCGCCAAGGCCAAGCCAGTTTCCTGTAAACACAAAATGCGATGCGTGTGGAAAGTGGGAAAATTGGGAGATAAAGTCAAAGTGGACGTGGAAATATAAGTAAGAGAGCAAGCCAAGAAAGATTTGGGGACAACGCTGCTTAGACAGAGACAGAGCGAGAGAGAGAGAGAGAAAGAAGTTCACTGACTGAAATGTAAATATTGTTATGTAAGATCACACTTTGTTTTTTGTTTTTGTTTTTGCAGCTTAAGCCGTGGGAGTTTGTGAAAAAGAGTAGCGTGCTTTTGATGTCAAAGATGCCACAACTGGTTGCAATGCTGCTACTAAGATGATCGAGGCATTTGCAAACCATTTAAGCAGTCATCTGGCACGACATCTGTTCTATTGGGCGGCAATCGATACGTCGACAAGGTCACCACGCCAAGGTGGCCGCGGCCTCAATCTGCGTATCTCCGAGCTAATTAATAAATTCCACGGTCCCCTCGAACGCGGCGTCCAGGTGCTGGATCATCTGTTGACGCTCGAAGAGGACGACTTTGCTGGCCATTGGGGCAGTGCCTATGCCCACAACTATGAGCCGGAATATGCGGCACGTGTACCGGAAAACGAGGAAATTCCCCCGCCCGAACAACAGCAGCCACAGCAACACCAACGCAACAGTAAGTATTGATTGATATTGACGGGGGCGATGCGGTGTGGTGGGGGCAGAAAAACTATTGAAAATGCGTTTGACGCAAAGGTCAACAACATAATTTTTGTATTTGTACTTTGACTCTGCGCCGGCTGCACAGAAGAAACTGGTTTTTGGGTAGAAACAAACAAACCTTCAGTGTTGACAGCATTGTTGACCAAAAAAATAACAACAAGCAACCAAAATTCAAAAATCAATTTCAAGTTCACGAGTTTTTTTTTCATTTGGTTATTCATATTAAATTTATGCGCTTCGCAGCCATATAATCAATAGCTATATTCAAACACAATATGAGTCAAGTTTAAAAGCATGCGCTAATATATTAAGCTATACATAAACATTTTAAAAAATTTGTACACCTGATGCTGCTGTTTGTTGGAAGACTGTGCTGTGGTAAAGGTTTTAGTACTCACGTACGCATTGACGCTAGTTTTTTATGGAGCGACGCAAGTGCGCGAGCGCTTCAAATCGGCATGACGGAAATGTATATTAGCCGCGGCCATGATATAATCAATGAATTACGGTCCAAAAGCGCTTGCAAAACTGACGTAAGGTTAATTTAAAATTCGATACACGCGCGCAATAACAGCTAGCAAGAGGCTGGCTGCTATGACACACGCCAGTCCAAAGCAACACTGTTGTGGATGTGGTGGATGGTGTATTTGTGGATTGTGTTTGTCGACGCACCGCCACATCGCCGATTTAACTATCTGCCGACTTCTACAAGTTCTTTCAAGCCGATTTTCATAGATTAACTTATTTTAAAAATGTCAGAAATAAATGTAGCCAATTAATTGAGAACAAATGTTTGCAGTGCAAGTTCGTCAATTGAAATTAAAAGCAAAGTGCGCACACAAGACTGTTGCCAAATTGTAGTTGATTTGCCGACCTCTGGAAATTTTCCACTCTCCCCAAGCGCTGTGCAAACAATACAAATAAACAGTAAACGTAGTCATGGCCAGCGGCAGCAATAACCATAATAATAGCAACAACAGCAATAACAACAATGCATTAAATCGATTCTCATTGAAGTCGAGTAACAAGCGCAATCAGGAATCTATGTCGCACTCTCAGCTAAATGGCGGCTGGATAAATGGTAAGAAAAGTGCATCCCAATACAGAAAATAGCAGGTGCGTTGCCCGTGCATGAGTGTGTGTGTGTTATCGATTTTTCACAAAGCAAGCAGCGACTCTTCTTATGTTTGTGTGCGTGCGACAGTTAAAAGGTGAAGAAGGGTTAAATACGTTGTTTCTTTAATATTGACGGATAATAAAATTGGTTAATGATTAAAATAATAATTAAATAATTTTCGTTGTGTGTATAAAATAAATATTGCTTGAGTGGAAGAATTAAAAAAATAAACAAGAATCAACTGACTTATAAAACGTTCTAATATCCAAGTGTAGTAAGTTTTGATAGATGAAAATTAACACAATTCTTTCGAATTTAAAACGTAAACGACGTTACAATTTCATACGTTCAGAGTACACAAACACATACATGCATACACGCACGCAGACAAACAAACAGACGTGAAAAAAGACGCTGAGGAGACAAAAGTTGCTTTTTGGGGTCCGTGCTAAATCTCGCGAGCTGCAGATTTAGCAGCGAACGTAGCTATTTTTGGACTCCCCACCTACCGTTTGCGCTTTGAGTGCTGCATTTGGAATGGACGAGCGTTACAGAAGGGGGCAGAAGATTGTGCTGTCACGGCGAATGGGGACACCGTTGGGAACTGACGCATTAACGGAAGTGAGGTCGAGGCGATATACAGTTGCCAAATGTTGCAACGCATTCTGCAGAAGCTGGCGGAGTTCGGTTGGGCATGGTTTAAACATAAAAATATGAAATACTCTTTGTTAAATACTACAAGAATTTTAATAACTGTGCATTTGCAGTGGAGACGCTTAACAATGGCAACGGACTCTTGCATTCGCCGCCGCACAATCAGCAGCGTAGCGCCGCAGTCACCTCTCCCGGTACGGGTTCAGGCAGCGCCGCCGATCACAATATACAAATAACACAGCCAATAAGTGCACCATCCTCACCGCTGGCATCGCCTGGAGCACTGAACGGCAGCAGCAACAGCGGCAGCAGTCCCACCACCTTCTGTCTGCCTTCCAGTTCAGCGGCAGCAGCGGCCATTGCTTCGGCAGCTGCGGCTGCCAGCGCTGCCAATGCAACCTCAACACTGAACAGTGGCAGCGGTTCGTATGTTTGCGCAGGTGGAAGCAATAGCAGCTATGCGGCCGTAGGCGCCTCCAATGCAATCGACACGGCCGATCCAAACTGGCAGGCCAGCAAGGCAACCGTGCTGGAGCGCAATGCGGCAATGTTCAACAACGAGCTCTTGTCCGATGTCAAATTCATTGTGGGCAGCGAGTTCGGTAGGTCCAAGGCGGTTCATTTTAATTCATATAAATTAATCTACAACTTCGTTTAGATTTCGATCCCATTCAAACAATTCCGGCACACAAGTATATTCTCGCCACTGGCAGCTCGGTATTCTATGCAATGTTCTACGGCGGACTGGCGGAGAACAAGCAGGAAATCAAAGTGCCCGATGTGGAGCCAACAGCATTTTTAACACTGCTTAGGTACGAGCCATAAATATTAGATACTTGCGATATGTAACACATTGATATTCTCTTATAGGTATCTGTATTGTGATGAAATCAAATTGGAACCTGAACACATTCTGGCCACTTTGTATGCGGCAAAAAAGTATATTGTGCCACATTTGGCGCGTGCCTGTGTCAATTATCTGGAGGTTAAGTTGACGGCAAAAAACGCCTGCCTACTTCTCAGTCAATCGCGTCTGTTCGAGGAGCCCGAACTGATGCAACGTTGCTGGGAAGTGATCGACGCTCAGGCCGAGATGGCGGTTAAGTCCGAAGATTTTGTGGACATTGACCTCAAAACATTCGAGTCAATATTGTCGCGCGAGACACTAAACTGCAAGGAGATTCATCTATTTGAGGCAGCCCTCAATTGGGCCATGAATGCCTGCGAGAAGATGAGCATTGACGAAACATCGCCAAATAAGCGCCGAGTTCTGGGACAAGCGCTGCATCTTATACGCATTCCGACCATGACACTGGAGGAGTTTGCGAATGGTGTCGCCCAAACGGGCATTCTTACATCACAAGAGACAATTGATATGTTCTTGCATTTTACGGCCAAACAAAAGCCAAATCTCAGCTTTCCCACGCGACCGCGTGCTGGTCTCAAAACTCAAGTTTGCCATCGTTTTCAATCGTGCGCCTATCGCTCAAACCAATGGCGCTATCGTGGTCGCTGTGATTCCATACAGTTCTCAGTGGATCGCAGGTAAGTTAAAGCCAAATCATTTGAGAGGCCAATATTGTAACAAATTTCATTATTCTCCATAGAATTTTCATCGTTGGCTTCGGCCTATACGGATCGTCAACGGGTGCGGCCAACTACAATGTAGAGATTCAACTGAAACGTTTGGGTCGCACATTGGCAGAGAATAATACCAAATTCTTTTCGGACGGCTCCAGCAATACGTTCCACGTATTCTTCGAGAATCCCATACAGATTGAACCCGAGTGCTATTACACCGCCTCGGTTATACTGGATGGCAATGAGTTGAGCTTCTTTGGCCAGGAGGGCATGTCTGAAGTGCTCATGGGCAATGTAACATTCCAATTTCAATGCTCATCGGAGAGCACCAACGGCACCGGTGTGCAGGGTGGCCAAATACCTGAGCTTATCTTCTATGGACCAACCACAACAGTCACCGCCCTTAACTCGCCCACTAGCTCAATGTGCGCCACGCCCATTGGAGCAACACTGGCGTCTTCAAACGGCACAAATGGAGGAGCAGCCGCAAATGCGAGCAGCAATGCAAACAATGCGGCTGGTGATGAGCTGCCCCTAAGCAGCAGCAGCACCGCAGCAGGAAGTGATGGTAGCAACACCTGATGCGCACAGCTTTACTGCGCCGAGTGGCAGGGCGCCTGCTACTATCGTCAGCAGTCGTCGCAGCAGCAGCAACAGCAGTCACAAACGAAAAGATCAACACAAATACAGCCACAACAGCAACAACAACATCAAACAACACAAAATCGCAACTCATGGGTTTTCAGTGCAACACAACAGAGCAAATTGGATTTTTAAGGAATGCGATATTAGCACGATAACATACAATATGTAGTTATTATTTATAAACATAAACATATATATATAGTAGAGTGCTCTAGTTCTTGTAGTACATAGTTCTATATATACAAAAACATATAGAGTCTGTTGGTAAATGCATACAAAATCATATTTTAAACTCAAAGCCAATACCTATATACTACACAGATAGTGGGTATAATCGTTAAATTGCGTTAAGGTAATCGGTGGCATCTTCAATAAGCAAGTGAACAACAAGGGGCAATCAGTCAAGCTAATGATAACTAAATCTATATTCTAAACTAAATTGAATGCGAAGAGCAACACATATAATCATATTTTTTGCCAGCATATACTACAGATACCGATATATATATACAATAACGTCATGTAGGCGTACGAATTTGAAAGCCAAGTTTAACATTTATTGAAAAACATTAATTAGAGTTAGATTCAGCCAAACTCTTGAAATCTTTATATTTATGTATATCTTGTAGTTTGCATTTGTAGCGGCATTATTTTAGTACTGCATACACAACTTATAATGTATCTTTAATAGCCAAATAGAGCCAGTCTTACAGTTGATTACGTAATTATATTAATCCCCAAAAGAACTCATTCCAACTACTTGTTGCATCAATCCATGAAAGGCTGCACTACGCAAACAATGACAATTTTGTTCGAGGTTTTTATTTCTTTGGAAATTGTACTGATTTATTGCTTTTGGAATAAAGACACAAAACGTTTTTCTATATACGTAAGACAAATGTTATCCTACATATATTGAATATGAATCTTTGAATTATGTATAATGACTATTAACCAATAAAATGCATTATTAGATTTTTTCGAATTTAAAAAACTTTAAACGAATACATGAACTAATGCTTCGAAACGACCTATCCGAGTAAGGGACAACAAATTACATGTGAACAAAGTTTCCTTTACTTTGACTCTTTTAAGGAATGCAATTTGAATCCTAAACAAAACTTTTAGAGTTACAACAACAGCAGAAACTAAAACCCTAATCAATCCTCCAGTAAAATATTTTTCACATCCCTTGAATAACAAAATTTTATTTGAACTCACCTACGGATGGTATGTTAATGCATAAGGCGTGCGATAGCTTCAAATAGGTGCGTCCAAGCTCGTACGAGCAGATTTGTTGTACGTCGCTTATGTCGATAAGTAAATCTGCAAAAAAAAACAATAATGCATCAATTGTTAAGCGAGTAATCAAAGTCATTGCAACTTACGTGAGGTGCCTTCTGTGCGGCAAGTCATGTAGACGCAGGCAGCATATATGTGAGTGCTCTTGCGACCACGGGTCAAATGACGATGCAGGGCCATCTTAAAGAAATTCAGTGCCGTGTCTGCATAATGCTGCGTGAGTTGCAGCTGCTGGCAGAGCAGTGTAATGTCGCGCTTGGCCTTTTTGATTGTCACCTCACGCGACTCGGTGCCAGAGCCAACTTGAAACTTGCCATAGCCATAGTTGGTGGCGCCACCTGACGACTCAGCGGATACAAACTGTCCAATGGCAGCGGCGCCATGGCCCATCTCCTCGAACTGCACCTCGCTGACAATGAGCGAATCCTCAAGCACAGAGCCGCAGTTCATGCAGACTAAAGATTACACGGATTAGCCACGAAATGGAACATGTCTTGTATGCACTTTTACTTACCGCGATCGCCGCGTGCATTATCCTCCTCGATCTCGTTGGATCCGCAATTGCGACACTTTAATCCCGTCGACATGATTGTCTATCAGCTATTCGTTAATTTAACACTCAGCAAATTTAGTATAAACTTTAAAAGAAACAGCTTATTTAGCCTTTAACATCCGACTTTCATGACATTTTAATTGATGCTTTTTATGCAAAAACTGTAATTCCAGCTAAAAAGAAAGCCGCACGCGTTCCACGAAAAACACAAAACATTATTTCACAGCTGTTGCGCGTAGTACGCTGATAACGAAACAAGCAGTGAACAAAATACAAGCTTTTATATAACAAGAGCTGTGTTCTACATTAAATTGATTGTCAGATCATTATAACCTATCAAGACTGTAGCTTATTAAAAACAAAGTGTAAGAAATTATGCCCAAATCATGCTATAAACTTACTAACAACAGCTGGCAGCTCTCATGAAGTGCATACCAAGCGCATGAAGTAATCGAACGGCAACGACTTTCCAACACTAATTCCCATTTAACACAAAAGCAACAAGAATATCGACGAGCAGGCCAGGCGGCATTTACAGTATAAATAAGTTTTGTTAAAATAATCACAAAGTACAAATAAAGCGTTTGATGATCATGGCGGACGGCGATACTCCAAAACCGATAAGTGTAGGCGCCAAGCCAACAGCTGGCATGCAAATCATACCCGGAGAGCTGGTTGCATCAATTGAGGAAATAGTTATGATTGATCCCGAGTGCTACGAATTGGATCTGAATCATCGTCGCATCGATAAGCTAGAAAATTTTGAGCCACTCAAACAGATTGAGCGATTGTATTTGCGATGGAATCTTATTAAGAAGATTGAGAATTTGGAGATGCTGACAACGCTGGTGGAGCTGGAACTCTACGATAATCAAATCACACAAATCGAGAATCTTGACAAGCTGGAGAATCTTGAAATTCTGGATCTCAGCTTCAATCGGATAACCAAAATCGAGAACTTGGACAAGCTGACCAAATTGGAGAAGATATATTTTGTGGCCAACAAACTCACGGTAATCGAGAACCTCGGCATGTTGACTAATCTCACCATGTTGGAGCTGGGCGACAACAAGCTAAAGACAATTGAGCACATTGAAACTTTAGTCAACTTACGACAGTTGTTTTTGGGCAAAAACAAGATTGGAAAAATTGAAAATCTGGACACGCTAGTCAACCTGGAAATACTGAGTCTCCAGGCAAATCGCATTATCAAGATTGAGAACTTGGAGAAGCTGGTCAATTTGCAAGAGCTTTACTTATCGGAAAATGGCATTGAAACTATTGAGAATTTGTCGGAGAACAAAAGCTTGGACACACTTGATTTGGCCAAGAACAGATTGAAGTCGATTGGCAACTTGGAAGCGCTCGTTCAGCTGGAAGAGATCTGGCTAAATGATAATGGCATCGACGATTGGAAAAACCTCGAAGTGCTCAAGAACAACACGGCCTTGCGGACCATCTATTTGGAGCACAATCCAGTGGCGAAAGATGTCCGTTATCGCTCCAAATTGCGTGACATTTTACCCCAGCTGCAGAAAATCGATGCCACACTATGCGTCATCCCCGGTGCACAAGCGTAACGCTCTGGAACACTCAATATCAAATTTGAATATTTAACTTATATTAATTAACACAAAAAATAACAACAAAAGCAACTATAAGTTAACAAACAAAAAACAATGTATAGATTCCAAAGTCAATTGTTTTTTTGTTTTATTTGAATTGAATTATTAAATGTTTAAAACAATAAATCCACATAAATGAAAAAACCAAATTTTTTTATACATAATTACACTAATTTAAATTTTATTTGTTTTTAAGTCACATTTTTGTTTCCAATTTTTGAGCATTTCTTATCACAAAAACAATTAGATAGACAGGAAGAGAAATTAACATAAAGGATTAAGTATGTACAATATATAGATATATATATATAGGTATATAAAATAATCGCCAGTTCAATGTGAAAGTTTGCTTATCAATTGCATGTTTCCTGCAAAAAAAACCAAAGGCTGATGCGCCAAGTAAAAGCTTATATACTTGTTTCATATTAATCACTTGTGCATGGTTTTTAAATCTTGACGGCGTAATAGTCGGAGGCACTGACTCGGTGCGGACCACCATAGAAATCCAATACAAAAATATTCTTAATATCCAATTCGCATAAGTAGAATTCGTGTTCTAAAAATGGATCAAAATTGTCATAGCTTGTATATATGATTTCTAGTCTTAGGTAAGTTACCTTTTAGCCAGTTAACCGCCGCTGGATGGCGATTTATAAACATATTTTGAGCCGGCTTATAGCTGGGGGAACTCTCAGAGAGCTGTTAATGTATAGGAGGAGTATTATGATTGGATCTACACTCGAATCGATCAATGACTACAAACCTTTTTGACCCGACCACTGAGCATAATGCGCGCACATGTTGGTTCCATTGGGTCTATGTTGGCATTCTTGCATTTCAAAGTTTGTTCATCCGTTAACATAAATGTCACCTTGTTGTTGTTTTGCCAGTCGGGGCCGGTGAAATCCAAATCGGTGAGCAAGAAACGTATAACACCCGAGGATTTGCCATCCAAACTATTGTCATCAATTGCGATAATATTGACCATGGGATAGTCCTTTACAATGCTGTTGGTCGAAATGCTGCCCACCGATGCCCAATTGGTTCGATGCACCACTTCTCTTGCGATCTTGGCATGATTGAGCTCCTGCTGTCGCCTAAACTCGGCGATAACGCGAGCATCTTGGTAAGCCGAGTAGGCCAGTGTATGGCTAAAGGTCACACAGGCAACAACTAATAGCAGCAGCAGCGTATTCATTGTGTTGTTGCTGCAACTAGAAAAGATCTGCGAGCAATAACTGTCAATTCTCAACGGTTCTCTTTGAAATGCGCACTGTGTGTGCACATTTAAAGGCATTTACACATAACTTATCATTTCATATATAAATGCTTTTTCCCATTATACTGTATATAGTAATTATATAAAAAGCTCAGAGCTTGTCCGCGAACAAAGAACAAGTTATTTCAATTTTCTTTGGCTACTGATACCAACCGTTGATAATTCGCAATATCCACTTCCACAATAACTTTTACTTTATCTATGTAGCTTACCTGCCTGCTGTTTGTTGATGAATTGTTTTGTTTACTGAACTCTTTAATTACCGTTGTCTTATCTAAACGGTGAGTCGATGTCGACGTGCGTTCTGAGTTGTTTTCCGAATGTCTTTGTTATTGGCAGAATTGAGAAAGAGACTCTCTGTACTACAGCTGTTCGTGGGACTCACACAAACACAACGGCAACAGTTGTTGATTAAAAATTAGCATTGAAGCTTTTAAGCTCGTGTTGTTTGTTCTGTGGTTTAACATTAAATTTTAACATATTGTTTATTTTGTTTTAAATATCTTTACATTTTGACTTCGATCGAATCCATCTCGCTCTCTCTAGAGTCTAGACTTACATCATTTCGTTCGCAACTTGTACTTGAATTTCGATTTTAATTTAACTTGATTTCGTACGGTTAGATTAAATTTGATTGTGTCTACATTTAGTTTTACATGGAACGTACAGAAATGAACATAGTATGCACGTAGTATGTCTCCATGTATTATGTGTGTGTGCTTCAGGTGTGCGAACATTTTTTCAACATTTATTTCTATTTTGTTACGTTTCCGTTTTTTGTACCGTGTTTTTTGTTGTTTGCATATTTTGTTTTTTCGTACTTTCTGTTACAAATTTGTAATTTGATTACATCATCGGCCAGTGCCATTTTATTTGAAAATTGTTTTATGTATACAAATTTCATGAGTACTTGAAATAAAAACATTTATTCTTGTTGATGTTCAAGTGTTTTAAAAAAATATTTGTATATTTTGTGTATAATATGGTTTGTATGTAAAAGTATATAGCTTATGATTTATATGTTTTTTTAGTTAAAATTTGCTTCGTTGATTTCAGTTTTGTGTACTTTGTTTTACATATTAAAATGAAAATGATTTAAAGCCCATTTGCGTTGCAACAGAGAGCAGCTCAACTTCAGTAATTCTGTGTGTTGTGTGTTTTTAAAAAACTTGCAGTTTTCGTCATACAAAAATAAAAAGTGCAATGTTCTGAATTGATTTTGAGCGCT
Organism: Scaptomyza graminum; assembly: GCA_018901835.1. Taxonomy (NCBI): domain Eukaryota; kingdom Metazoa; phylum Arthropoda; class Insecta; order Diptera; family Drosophilidae; genus Scaptomyza; species Scaptomyza graminum. Next base: position 2,323,231 of record JAEIFL010000290.1, read on the forward strand.
GTTTAACCATTATTATATCTTAGAAAGGAGCTTAAACGCTCGCATACAAGATTGATAATTATTTGTGTTGTAAGTGTTTGTTGTTTTTAGTGTATATGATCTGAATATGTTCAGACGATCGATTGACTCAATTGTTATGTCTAGATACTTATTTGATAAGTGGTAATGATTACACTACTTGTAAGTATTGTGCTTTCCTTGCTTGCTCATACAAAAATGGTGATTGCGGTTAACCAAATGCTTGACAACATAACTAACAACTATTGTTTATTACAAATCATTTATAAATATGGACAAACACACACCACATTGATTTTGTTTAACGTTAACTGAATTTTCTTTGTTTTTGATTTTTAAACATTTTGGTTACTAAACACCTTTTTAAATAATTAACACACATATAATGCATGCGTTTAATACGTTTAAGTAGTTCAATATATATTAATTACATTCATAAGCCTATGCGGCGCTACAAGCAATTCCATAATATTTATGGTAAATACACAAAAACGTACTTAAAGTTAACGTGCACCATATCAATACATCATTTGTAATACATCATAATATAATGCTTAGTTCTTGCTTGAAGCGCTTCAAAAACTTTGCCTGCATCGATTTTAAACAAATTATTTTAATACTTTTTGTTTTAGTGTCTCATTTTTGTTTTTATAATCTTGTTGCTTTAATACAAAGTAGTCTAACAATTATGTTTAGTTATGTAAATACGTTTTTATAAGTATTTTTGTTTTTCGTTTTAACTTTCTTTCAAACAATTCCTTGGCGCTTGCGTATGAAGATTCGATTTAGCTTTCCCTTAAGACAATAAATTTGTAAAGGTCTTTTAAACGATTATCGAACGCAAAAGTTTAAAGCTTTAGTATAATTTAATTTAGTTTTCCTTTAAATTTAGTTTAGTTTCGTTCGATGAGTTCTATTTATGACTAGCTTGGAAGCATAACAAAACTAAAGCCTTAACGGTGGTGAGAACCAAATCATATATGTCGCCAAGCAGCATCAAAAACGTGAACAGCTCAAATAGTTCAACATAAGGTACAAGCAAATCGGGGCAGTTTTACAATACGCGGGACATTGGTATAACATTTTGTTGTTTAAAGCTATCATTTGCCAGGCAACGCACTTAAGTCGTTATATTTTCGATTCTGTTGTTTTTTGTAAGGTTTTGGGAGAGGTTTTACCAGCAAGCATAACCAGGAGGAGAGCTGTGCTGTGCGGCATTAACTAAGCTCGCACAGTTAGCGCCGTTCACTTGCCCCGCCTGACTGTTTGCCCGCCTGCGTCTGTTGCTCCGTCTTCAGCTGGTACTGATAGTTATAATCGCTACCCACGTAGACGGTGCGCCAGACGCCGTCCACATCTCACATTTGCCGATAGGGCGAGTGCATCTTGAGCCACTGCAGCACCAGCGATGGACCACCAGCTTGGATCTCGGGCGGAATGGTGCCCAATGGGCATTTGTCAATGTTTAGATATTTTAGATTTTGGCACAGTGCTAGCTCAAAGGGCAACTTCTCCAAGCCTGGATTCTGATTGATATAGAGGTTCTCCAGGCTCTCCAGCGAGCCAATTTCCTCGGGCAAAAACTGCAGATTGTTCTCGCTAACCGACAAATGTGTCAGATTGTTTAAGTGGCCAATGCTACGTGGAAGCATTGTTATCTGATTGGTTTGCAATATCAGTCGCTGCAGCTCGTGCAGCAGACCAATCTCATGGGGCAGCACCTCAATACGATTCTCCTCCAGATCCAGGATGCGCAGCTTGCGCAAATTGCCAATCGTATTGGGTATTTTCTTGAGCATGTTGTTGGACAATATGAGTATTTCCAGATTCTGCAAATTCATAATATCATCGGGCAGTTTCTGCAGGGCATTGGTGGCCAAGTTCAGCTCCACCATGTTCACCCAGGTGCCCACGTCTAGCGGCAAAGCGGTCAGCATGTTCTCCTTCATGTTCAGTTTGGTCAAGCCTTTGGCCCTCGAAAATATGCCATACGGTATCTTGTCGATGCGATTGTGCTCCAAATTGATGCTGTAGACATTTGTGAACTGGGCCGGTCCTCCGGATGGATAGCTCGTGAACTGATTGCGCGATAATGTGATTGAGGTTAATGCACTCAAACTGGCTAACATGCCATCAGGCAGCTGTGTGATGCCATTGCCCTCCACATTAAACTCATCCATGCTTTTGCAGTTCTTCAACGAGACGGGCACAGAGTTAAGCCGATTGTAGCGCAGACCCAGACGCACCAGAGACTTTAGATTGCCAATGCTATCGGGTATGTCGAGCAGTTCGTTGTGCTGCAAATCAAGTGCACTCAGATTCACACAGTTGCCAATCTCGTCGGGCAGGTGCTCCAAATGGTTGTGCGACACATCCAATGTGGTCAAATTCACCAGCGCACCAATTGCACTGCCAAGCTCCTTAATCTTGTTCTCTCTCAGGCTGAGCATGGTTAGATTAACCAGCTGGCGCAAATCATCCGCCACAGTAGTGATTCTGTTGAAGCGCAGATAGAGCGTTGTCAATGAGCGTAGACGATAAATGACCGATGGTATCTCTGCTAGCTTATTGTGCCTCAAATCTAGCACCTTGAGCTGTGTACAGTGCTTCAATGACTCTGGCAGCGATGTCAGCGAGTTCTCGTTCAAGGCTAGATTGCGCAAATTCACCAGGCAGCCAATCTCCGTCGGCAGTTGTCCAATCTTGTTGCTGTACAAGTAAAGCTCGGTGAGGTGTACACATTCTCTAACCGTTGCCGGCAGCACAGTGATGGATGATTTACTGAGGTCCAACCGCTTGATACCTATCAATGTTGGATGTGAGTGTATAAGTTTTAAAATGTATCTATATATAAACAGTAGATGCCGGTTATAACGATACTCGAGGGACCGGTAATATAGCATCGTTATAAACGATATTCGTTAATGGCCGGTATGAAAACCAACCAAACCTTCTTTTGTGTATCGTTAAAGGCGGCAAATCGTTAAAGCCGTTATCGTTATAGCCGGCATCTGCTGTATATATACTAACCTTCGTCGCGGCAACGCTGCAGCGCTTTGATAACATCCTGATCGGCTTGGATATTTTTGACAATCTTTTTTGTGGTGGGCTTGGGTTTATTCGATTCCGGATGCTTGACCGTCACCATTTTGGGACGTGTCTCGGGCGGCATGTTTCCGTTGTTTTCGTTGTGTGTCAGGCTGTGACCGTTGCTAGTGCTGGCCGGATTACCGCCGCCACCGTTACCGGAGCTACGATTACTGTTTGGTGCTATCTCTGTGCCACCGCTACCGTTGCCGACGCCACCGTTGTTGCTACTACTGCCGCCTCCACCGCCGCCGCCGCCGCCACCAAAGCAATGTGTTGCCTCCGAGTGACCGTTACTCCCGTTACTCTCCGAGTGCCCTGTGGACGATAGCGATGTATTTGATGCCGTTGCACCAGACGATGAGCACAAGTTCATAATTTTGCCCAGTCTTGCGGTCGCCGGCGACAATATGTTGCCCAGAAGTATGCCAAAGCGATAACAACAACAACAACAGCTCCAGCCACAGCAAGTGGAACTCGTTGCTCTTCCCTGCAATCAACAAGTAACAGTGTGAATAGTAAGTACCAAACAGTTGCTAAGGTTTATCAATCCGCCATGCGTCACACCGGAGAAAATGCCAATATACTGAGCCGACAGACAGACAGACGGACGGACAGATAAGCAAAGCAGACGAGGACAAACTCAGAGCCGTGCGTCATTGTTAATCGACAATCGGCTTAGCTCCGTCTCAACTCGCACACCCACATGCAATTTATTGCTTTTTCATTTGCATGCGCCTCAATACTTTGCTCAAACTCTACGCTTGCATTAAGAGTCAACACAACATCAATGCGTTCACCTCTCCTCTAACCAATTGAGGTAGCAATTACAAATGATACGATTACCGATGACAGTCAACAAAATCGTGTAGAGAGGGAAATTTGACAAATTAGAAAGATTTAGTTCAGGTTCAAACATTTTAAATGACTTTTTCGTCATTTTCTGTGCATATTTAAGATAAAACCTAAGCATTTATGTAATTATTCGAATCGAATGCATATTTACATTAACTTTAGTCACTTCACTGAGGCCGAACATTAATTAACATAAGAGAAAGCAGCATGCAAATGTTTGTCCTTGCAATGAAGAAGTTTAAATTCCCGGAAGATCCAGTGCCAAGGATGTATAACCGCACAATCAGACGGAACCAACAGTAATGCAAATAAATAGTTTCAAGGTAAGAGGAGTAGACGATTCCTCAAAGATCCAATGCCAAGGATGTATAACCGCACAAACAAGAGGCACCAACAGCAGCAACAAGGACTAAAGCAGCTCGAATTACTGTTATGCGGCATCACGCATGAGCACGCTTAAAAACATCAACGACCACACAGAGGAACCGATAAAATTTTAACTAAATCATAAGTGTATGGGAATGTGTGCCTGCCTGCCTGCGTGTGTGTGTGTGTGTGCATATGTATGTAAAAATGCAATAAAGAGGTCGCAAGATGTTTGCTTGTAATAAACTGCTGGCTATTGTCGGTCAAATGCAGTGGAATATTTATATCGCAACTGATTCGATAACGAGCTAAAAAGCTACAAACTATATAACAAAAGGTTGGCTGGTGCATGTACTGAAGTCTGAAATCTGTTTCTGATTCATGACAAAATTCCATTGCTTCTTTTGATAATTATAAGGCATTGTGCGCGAGATTCCCTTCTTTATACATACATATGTATATGTACAGACATCCATACATACATATGTACTTATTCTGCAGCTTCTTCTTCCTTTTTCCTCTCATGCCATTGTTGTTGTACTAGTTGTTGTTGTTATTGTCACATCGTCGCATAAATTTCGCTGCGCTGCGTTGCGTTGTTGTGGGTGGCGGAAACTAATCAAAGCAACTACACAACAGAGATGAGTGAGAGTATGCGCTTACCTGTGATTTTTCGCGCAATAGTTCCTTAATTGCGAATCACATGAATGCCTACAAACTATTTGTGTATTAAGACACAACAGGCCTTATATCTAGTCCGTGGCAACAAGTTAGCGCTTCTTATCTACCACAAGTCTTATCAGAGATTTCTAAATTATTTCTAAAATATTTAGCCAGCATATAGCGAAGTCACAGTAATGACAAAATCATACAAATCGCTCATCTCCAGCAAGTATTTCCTATACAAAAAAATACACACACACACATGTAAACACCCGGGCCACCGCAAAGAGCACTTACAGTTTTTATTTAAAAGCCATCTATTATAATTGTATTTAAAATAGTTTGTTTCGTTTTCTTTTTTTCACACAGCTAACACAATTGTTTTAGTTTGTTAACAACAATGCACAAGAACAAAATTGACGCAGTGACCAGAAAACGCGAATGAGCCAATCTACTCAACACCAACAGCAAACACATACAGCTGTGGTCACCCAAAAACCGTAACATTTCGAAACATGTTATTAACCAGAGACCCAGAGATTATTTACATATATTTATACTTATTTACATTATTAGTATTAAACAACAATAACAGTACAGGTGTTTCTTGCGATATCAAAAGATTATTGATTTCAATTTGAATGCTGTAGCGATCAATTAAAATAACAATCGATTTGATTATTGAAAGCCAGAATTGAAATGCCAGTTATTTGAAGTGCGAAAAGCAGCTCGAAATATAGGTGGCGCTACATATGTATCAGCCTAAAACTATGCTATATTTTTTTGAGAACTTATTCAGAAAAGTAAAGAATTCAAGTAACACTTATATATAAATAGTCCCAAGCAAATAACAAGTTATCTATACTAGGAAAACGCAAATAAATAAATAAAAAATATATAAAAAAATAATTCAGAAACAGCGAAATTTGTATGGTATTAGTGTTTTGAATCCTGAAAATCCTTGGGAAAATACGATTGCATTGTGTCTGGGGCAAAGTGTAAGCTCCTGTGAAATGCGCACCTTAAATTACAGCAGACACTTTGTGGGTGTGTGGGTGGTAAGCCGCACCACTCTAAACTGCACTCACTCACCCACTTGGCGGCATTTAAATCTTTCGTGGTCTGGGTCTAGGTCATTGTAGTGTGTGTATTGTTATCCAGTGGCAGGGTCGCACTCTCTCACATTTGCATATGCATTAGACACACATACGCACACACATCCATACATTGTGTGTCTGCATGCTGGCGAATGTGTTTATGGGCACACACACACACACACACACACACACATACATATATATTCGTGAGAATATTCTCGTTAGAAACTTCACCAATACACAAGAAATTTGGATAATTATTCAGAAACACACACACACACACACACATACCAATGGATATGTACTTGATGTATAATGCAACAATGAGGCAAGGCAGACTGAAATGTTTTCTTCGAAATTGTGGCCAGCCAGCAGCCATGAAAACGTTTTCACAGACACACACACACACACATGCATACACAATCACACATTCGCTCATACATCCACACGACACAACAGACGGGGACATTAGATTGTTATACATAAATGATGCGCAATTCGCTGGAAATTTAGAACTGTATGCGAAAGGGGGTGGGGTTAAAGATTAAATGTCAAATCAATTAATAATTGCCTGACGGCAATAAATTGAACTAACTTACCTGTATCTGTATTCAGTTCGCCAAGTGAATAGTAGTATTTTTGGCGAATTTAGTAGGAAAACTCCCAGGTTTTCACTTGAGTATTGTTAGCTTTGCTCGGTCTTCGTCTTGGTCTTTCTGTCTGGCCAAACTCTGTTTTTCTTGTCGCTGTCTGCGTTTCTTCTGGTATTATGAACACTTTTTGTTGTGTTTTTTTTTTTACTTTTATTTTGTCACTAGAGCGCTGGCTGTCGTCGTTTAAGCGTTAGGTGGAAATTTATATAATTCTGTATCGTTTAGTTAACGGGTTTAAATATTAGCACAATTTTTGTTGTAGGTAATTTAAAAACAAGTCAAAAGTCGCGTTTAAAATTGAATTTTCGCTTAATTTTTAGTTGTAGTGGCGTGACGATACTACAGTTTAATCAGAGAGAAAGTTACACACATAAAACAGCAGCAGCAACAGCAACAATAGCAGAATAGCAGGATATATCTATATTATATATCCTGGCGACTGGTGGGCCACGCGCATGCGTCATTTTGCGCCATCTAGTGGCAGTTTTTTGAGCTGTTGCTAGTCACCGCCGCTAGAGCTCCTATCATCCAATCATCACTATGAATATATTCACACGCTCTCTGCGATATAATACGATAGTCTAGGAAAAAGTTGATTGAGTGCTTTGTCAGATTTTATGTGTCTTCAACTTACTCTTCTTGTATTTACAGTTATAAATACGCATTATGCAGCTGTTGGCAAAAGTTCGCAAACATCTTTCGTGCAGCGCACAAACCACGCGATAGACACTGGGACAAACATCATGACACTTGTTAGCCACTGTAAATTTCCCAAATATTATATGAGTTTTTATGAGTTTCGAGCTTCCCAACGCGTTGACGCACCTGGTACGGTGAACATTTGTCCATAGATAATACCAATTGGAACTAGCAATAGCATGACAATAAGTTTACTATTAAAATTTAGTCCCGGTATCATTGTGTCTGGCTGCGACTTGGCAATTTTTGTAATGAAGTTAAAATTCAATAATAATTCACTTTCGCTTGCAGTCTTTATTTGCTTACAAAAGTTGTGTCAATATATTTACAGTGTATAAAAATACTCCAAAGCTGGCAAAATATTTTAAGGTCAGTTGCTCATCTTTGCCCGGATATACATACTTAAAATAACTGCGAAAAAGCCTTATTGCTGTGTACATTCGCCATCAGTTGGCGTACCAACATAAGCTGTAAGAACAATAACCGATTTAATTTAAGCACGATATACAAAGGTGATAATGATGTTGACCCACCTATTCCGTTATGACAGGCATACTGATTCAATAGGCAGGTATTGCTAAAAGTTCTATACTTCCATTGTGTGGTTCCATCTGCATTAGTTTGTGGAAATGAGGCACAAACTCCACTGCCGCCATATGGACAAATAGCATGACATCTTCTCCGGCATCTGCTACGTGTTGTCAGCACCATTTCTACAAAAAAACTGATTGAATTAAAAAACAAATTAATTCAATCAAGTGTAGTTGAACAACCTGTTTTGCAGCTATTTAATCTTAAACAGTTTTCCGATCCGAATATGCAACCATTCTGAAAGACACGACAAGTGCCATCCACAATGCTCCAAACCAAATCCTTAAAATACGGAGTACAACGATAGAGTTCGTTACAAACTCTCGGACACTCGAGAGTTTGAGCTGAACTCGGGCAAATCAAAACGCCAAGCAGTACTATAATTAGCGACGATATTAACATGGTGCACTTGGATAACTAAATGATAGCATGATTTGTAGCTGGCATTTATACTGAATTGTGTTTGTTATTGAATTCTTTTAAAGCATTGTTATTTGTCTTTTATTAATCAGTTGTGCAAATAAATGTGTCCATTTTGGAAAACGTGCTCGAATAGTTTATTAAATAATAAAACAAACAAAAATACAAAGTATTTGTATAGAAGCGTTAAGTATGTTATGTACTTAATGGATATAAAATCGCATTAAAAATTATTTAGTTTAAGAACTTTATTAGAAAGTATATGGATGTAGTCATAGTGAATAAAATATGCCAAATATGTTTACTGTAATTGGGTCAAAATGGAAAAATGGATATAAGATTCAATTTTGTTTTAGTCAAAAAATGGCATTTATACCAAATAGGAATTGTAAAAGTAGTATTATGTTTTTATATCATTTATGTTTGTTAAGTGTCCTTTTTTTATGTAAGTTAAGGCTTAAGTTTCTTTGCCTGAACGAGATTGAAGCTTAATAAAAAAATTAATTGCCAAGAAAAATAAATGTTTACTTATAAAAATTATTTGATCAAAAACTGAACTTTGTCAAACATTTATAAAGTTACTGTAGTGTAGTGTAGGGCTTTCACCCAATTTCTATTAAATTTTGATTTGGCAAAAGCTGATTAAACAAAGATGCCATAAAACTTCGAGTTTAAAAAGCTTGTTTCGGGTTCATAAATTAAATTATGAAAATTTTAATTTGGACACATTAGTTTGATCAGCTGGCAGGCAACTGAATGTTGAGAAGAGATGAGGCAAAAACAGATCAGTTTACCTGTGGAGCAAGTTATGCGACTGTTTTTGGGATCAATTGGCCACTTGTTGTAAGCAGTCCGAAAATGACCAAGAAATATCTTCTTCAATTGCCCTGTTTCTGGGGGATTTTTGAAAGTCATCTCCAGACTTGGTGTTGTTAAGCAGGTTTTTTCCTTTTATATTTTGTGGATCCATGATTTTCGCTTATTTCGAAAGTAAAATCTTTCTATTTTTTTTTTGCGTTTAATTGAGTTTAATGCTTGAAATTGCCTCGATTTGGAATAACATTTGAAAGACTCAAATGCTGCGGTAATAAATCTCCTCTCAATCAACTCGGCGACATAGCAGACTTTGACTTTGACGCCCACCCATGGACAAGCTATGAATCCAAAGATCAGGCAAGTGAATGCCAACTTTTATCAATTGTTTATTGTTTTTTGCGTGAGCACAAAATAAAGGTACTCATATTCAAAGTTTAAAACTACTATTGTAAGCAAGTTGAAATGTATTTATCTTTGTATTTGAACTCACATCCCTTTTTTGTCCATGTACAAATTCTACTTTCACAAGATGTTCCGTTTTTTAGTTACGATTAGATAAACATTTTTGTGAAATTCCATTTTTTTTTGTTTTGTTTTTCGAACTTGTTGATTTCTTTTTGGGTCTTTTAATCGATTTGGTAGGCAATATCTTTGCGATTTTTGACTTTGATTTCTCAGTTGCCCCACAGTTTTTGGGAACTTTGAGACCCGATGAATTAAGTGAGACATGCTCTTTAACATAATAGGCACCAGACAACTTTATAGCCAGGTAAACGGTCCACACCCACATGGTAAACATAGCCAACTGAACTTCTACTGATTTTTTACTGTTGATTTAAATTGGTTGGGGTGTAACAAATCGATTCGTGGCATGAAATGAATTGAATGCTTAACAACGGCAGCATGTGGCTTGGTGCACGCGCATATCGAGATCACTTCAGGCTGTCTATGATTAATGATCGAGAGTCATCGAAAAGACGGTGGCTTAAAGGTCACGTGGTTAGCCAAGTTACCACGTTACCCAGCAGATAATTATCTGGTTAGCGAGGTTTAATAAGTACCCAGAAATTACAATTCAAAGAATTAATTGTTTTTATTTTAGTGCCACTTTTTTTTACACATATCTGAAACGGGATTCACTTTTTCACATTTTTCTCACATCTGTTTGTAAGGGGGTTTTATTGTTTGATTATTAAGAGCTTCTCAGAGAGAGAAAACCATTTAACAATGTTCTGTCGCTATTCGTATATAAACGAGACAATGTCAACGATATCGACTAGTTCATTTTAAATCTTAACGCTACAATGAAGTTCTGTATTGCATTAATCAATATTCTTATCTGCTGTGGCCTTGTTATGGCCGCCGATCGTTGTCCTTCCATTTGTCCAGCAGTTTATAGCCCCGTTTGTGGAAAAGCTCAGGTTCGTGGTCGACAGATGCAGTGCACCTTCTCTAACAGTTGTCAATTGGGCGTTAGTGCCTGTACCAAAGGAATAAGTAAGTTTTATAAATAACTGTTGACGTCATCAAATTATATGTATTTCAATTTACAGACTGGCGTGAAGTTGGCTCGGGGGAGTGCAGAAGGTCATCCCCTGGTTGTCCTCTTTGAAAATTAAAATTTTTTTGAGCACGCAACGAGCTTTCATATCTAAACAAAATAAAGTTTCTTTGCACCCATAAGATATGTTAAGATGTTATTTCTGTCGGTTATTGAGTTCTCTCGTAGCTACTATTGATAAAATCCATTTTTCTCATATGACTTTTTGAAACCGCAAGTTTTTACAACTTAAACAAACTAACTATTTTTTTTATATATTCTTTGGTAGCACACATTTTTATTTTTGGTTAATAGGCTAATTACAGCCAACAGCTGCAGTTACATTATGAAAACACCACTGAATATAAGTTTAAAACCAGCTCAGTTCAATGTTAAACTCCGGCCAAGATGCTACAAACATTGTTATTTGTTTGCTGCAAGTTCCTGATTTTCTTTGATACTTTAGCCATGAACCATGTGCTGCGAGTACCATTGGAAGTGCGAAAAAATCCAACTAGTATTCAGCTATACGAGGATTTCAGTCTACCCAAAGAGCAAAATATGGTGCTGGAGAATCGAGAGAATGTGGAGTATTATGGGCGTATTTGGGTGGGCACACCGCCACAACTTTTTAGAGTTCTTTTTGATACCGGATCGGCGAATACGTGGCTGCCATCAAGCAATTGCCCAGAAAACAATACTGCCTGTCAGAGCCACAATCGCTACAAGGCGTACAAGTCGAAGACCTATGTGAAAATTGGCCAAAACTTTACTTTAAACTATGGAAATGGTGATGTTAGTGGATATCTATCGCAGGATACGATTCAGTTTGGTAATGTAGTGGTGCCTGGCTTGATCTTTGGCGAGATTTTGGTGCATCATCAGCAGGTTTTTGAGGGTACCACTTTTGATGGCATCGTTGGCCTGGCCTTCAGGGAGATTGGTTGGGAAGGCTCGGCACCCTTTCTCGAACTCCTCTGCCAGCGGCATAACATCGTGCGTTGTATGTTCTCCGTTTATCTGCGTCGCAGGGCCGACGAACTATACGGTGGTGAAATAATATTTGGAGGAACCGATAGAACCCGTTATACAGGTGAAATTCACTTTGTTCCAGTGTCTAAGGTTGGCTATTGGCGGTTTGAGATGTCTGCCATATTTGTGGGCCGTGAGCAAATTAGTAAAAAAATAAGTGCCATTTTGGATACGGGCACCTCATTGATCCTTATGCCAAACACCATGTTCAGCAAGTTGCAAAAGGCCATTGGGGCGAATTTCAAAAATGGTAGCTATGTCCTCGACTGTGACAGCAAGACACTAAAAGACGTTAAGCTCCATATTGGAGGCAAGATATATGCACTGAGTCCCAAAGATTATGTTGTTAGTATGGACACTGAAGATGAAACAATATGTGCAAGTGGTTTTGTACCAGTTCCAAACAACTTCTGGGTGTTGGGTGATATATTCTTGACACGCTTTTATACTGTTTATAATGCCGATACCAAGCGTATAGGATTTGCTGATGCAGTCATTGATGAGGACTAAAAATAGCAAAAGAGAAAATATTTTTTTTTTAATATTTTTATTTAGCATATAAATGTTTAATGAACTACATAGTTTTAAAATATTACACAATAAAATATTATCTTTGCATCAAACGTTATATAATTGTAATATTGGGGACACATCGATAAACAAATAAAGTTTTTTGCTATTAGCTTAGCAAAATAAATAAGTAAGAATCACTGAGCATGAACGTTTTAATTTTAAAACGCACACGCTGCCCATAGTCGCAATTTTTTGTGTTTGAGAGAACAAAACCTGTTAATTTAAACAGCTGATAAGGCGCCCACTGCTTATACCTATTAATATTTACCATATACAAACAAATACTTATAAAAGCTGCTATATAATCTCGTCAACTCATGCCGCCGGCCATCAGTCGACAGTAAGCTGTTGTTCTAGTATCGAAATGGAGTTATATTTAGCGATTTGTTTGGTTCTTGCATTTGCATTGAGCCGCGTTTATGCCGATTGTTCGGCTGACTGTCCCGACACTGAGGATGTTATTTGGGCACTTGGAGGTGGCTGCAATGTCTTCCGCAATAAATGTTTCTTTGATAAGGAGAACTGTCATCGCAAGCCAGGTGATAAATTATGAAACTTTAAATGCTTTTTAACAAGAACTGAAAGTGAACATCATTTACTACTTGCAGCTTTGGCACTCAGTACGAAGGAAGAGTGCCAACAACACTGCAGCAGTTTGTGTCCACTCAATTATCAACCAGTCTCCGGCACCTACAAGGGTCAGATAAGAACTTTCCCAAATCAATGCGCAAAGATTGTGCATACCTGCCAAACCGGCGAAAGTAAGTGGAATTTACTTTTTCGGCATACGTAAGAAATTAACAATATGTTATTTGTTTCTTTTTTGCAGCGTTCTTGGATTGATAATTTTATGAACAGGTTTTTTTTCTGTTAAAGCTTAGCATTCAAGTTTACAGTTAAGCAACACAACTTAAAAATATTATGAAATACTTACCAAAAAGTACAAGTTATAAGCCAATACGTTAGATAAAAATACAAAAAAAAACATTAAAATAATTATCTTGCTACTAAAAAATATATAGTAAGATAAACAATACTATTTAGTTATCCATATATATTGCACATTTGTCTAGTTTACTAACTGCTATGTTATTGTTACTTGTTTACGAATAAAAGTCACGTTCATATATGTATTTGCCGGTCTCATTGTGTACTAGATAGCTTTAATGACATCATTTTTTATATAGAACAAAAATCCCCCACGATTTGTGATTGTGTCAATATTACCCATATTCAGCTATTAATTGTTTTACATTCTGTTGTGAGTTTTAGTTGTTTATTTGTCGTTGATCTTGTGTGTTATCAGCGTGTTTTAAATATTAAATAAAATTGTTGTGAATTGTTTTTTGTTTTTTGCCTGTCCAACTGACTGTTCCGCTACCAAGGAAAGTGGGTTGCCATTAGAAGGACTACGTTCAGTTTTCCGGCATAAATGATAGGGCGAACTGTCATTGCAAGCCGCATAGGTTATGACATTGGATACCAATTACAGCTATGACCACCGTGTCAGGAACGCCGCCCTGATGTTTACTTTAAATAAGTATAGGTTTTTCTTTTATAAGATTAAAAATTCTTCACATTCATGGCAGCTAAGGAACTGATTACTTTTAATAAACTGGCTCATTAATATTAGCTGCTTTAGCTTTCAATTTTTTGACAAAAAATATATCATCATATCTTTTGTGGCAGTGATTCTTTTGGATCAGCGCATGACCATGCTGGATGTGCTACAAAAAGAATATCGCAAAAATAGGTTAAATAATTTTGTAAAAGCTTAAGAAAGTCGTCTGGTCTGGTTTGATTTATAAATTATGTAAGCTTTTGTTTAAATATTCTAGCTATAAAACAGTACATGAGCCTTTGAATACTTTACTGCCTCTGCTGACTATCACACTGAGGCGCACTTATTCTTATCTGATATATTCTCTGGATGCGATACTTAATGATACTGTCAGTCATAATATCAATGACCTGATTTTGCCCACTTTAAGGCAGCCTTTACTCTCAATTATAGTTCGTTGCACTTTAAGTGTGCAGGAAAGTTCAAAAATTCGCAATGCACTTGAGTTCAGAGGGCAGGAACCGACTGGGACATCCCATAAACGGATTTTACAATAAGTTTCAAATATTTGTTAGCTGTTTGATTCTACCTATAAAAGCCTTACGTTTCTCCATAAGAAACATCAGTTGTGAACAAACAACAGTTTAACCAATTAAGCAGTAATACAACTTTGTTTCAATTTTCGAAAATGGCTGTCCAATTTGTTGTCTTCTTAAGCTGCCTTGCTTGTGGAATCGCAGCGAATCCTTCGTCTTCATCTTACTTGTCACCAGTGGGATATCGTCCTTCCGTTCGAGTGGATCCTGTTTCTGCACCAGCTGTGGGCCGACCTGCAGCCACTTCTAATCCAGCAGTTTCTGGACCAGCACAAGGACTGGGTGGTCGTCGTCAAGGTGCTCCAGCCCACGGACCTGTTGTTTTTCCACCAACTGCACAGCGACCAACTGTGACTGGGCCTTCACCGAGTGTTGGCGGTAAGGGCAGACGACCATCCACCTATCGTCCTAGGGGTTCGGCACCTGCTGTTGGTGCCGCAAGCAATCAGCGACCGACTGTTGTTGGAGCCCCCGCTAATGGTGCTGCAGTCTCCCGACCAGCACAAGTTGAACAGCGCCCAGCAACTGGAGCTGCAAGAAAACCAAATGGCTCTTCTCAACCAAACCCGTCTGGTCGCCCTCAAAGTGGCACTTATCGCCCCAACGCTCCCTACTAACTGTTCCACGCATTAAACGATCCACCATTCATAGAAAATCTTGCGACCCCCTCTTCACAAATTATAATACAAAATTTAAGAGTTAAAATGTCCGTAGCAGATTAATAATATAAAAAAAAAATATTAAAAAAAAAATAAATGAAATAAACAATTAAAAAAAAAAAATAAATAATTTTAAACAATACTTACTTTTAATAGAACAAAAAAAATAAATCTTATGGTTGAGATTAATTGCAAAGCTAATAATTAAAACGTTTAATTAAAAGCTCAATACGTTTAAAAATGAAAGCCAGAGCTTTTAATTAACATGGTTTTTTTTTAGAAAAAACAAAATCCAAATATACAACGAACACGACAATTGATTCATTATCTCAGCTCTATCGAAAATCACACTATGCAGTAAAGCTTTTTGACGTCAGTCAATGCAAAATCATATAAAAACGGGCTGACATTCAAACGAATAGTCAATTAGGGGAACTAACTGCAAGTAATAAAGATGCCAAGCCATAGAAAAAATATATTAAAGCCAGTTATTGCTCTGTTTCTCATGTTATTCATGTTGGATGGAATTCAAGCAAGTTTGTTCGAATGTAATGTGCAATACAAATGCTCGGATATGAAGGAGTATGTCTGGGCAACCGATGAGGAGCGATGCCACGTTTTCCAAAATCGTTGCTTACTTAGGGTAGAGCAATGTGCTCGTCACAATCAAGAAAAGTCGGAGCTGATTGAAACAGAAAAGGAGACCTGCAAGGAGAGGTGTGACAAAATGTGCACGAAAATCTTTGAGCCAGTTTGTGCTCAGTTTTTCCAGGAGGAATACATTACATTTAGTAATGAGTGTGAGATGCGGAACTATATGTGTAGTCAAGAAAGGGGTGAGCACATAAAATTGCGTATAGTTATTAAATTATTAAAACAATTTTTGTTTTTCTGTTTATTTAGCTTATTCGTTCTACGCTGTGGGAGAATGTGTTGAGCAGCCACCGTCGAATTAAATAAAACTTTTGTTTCGACAGCAGCTTATTGCTATGAATCTATTTTTAATACAAATAATATAAACTTAAAATTATAATATTGAACATTCGAAGATGTAAGTCAATATATCAATAACCTATCTGGAACCACTCAACTAAAAAGTCATTTTTTTTTATCATTTTGTTGTACTCAATCTGAGCTTGTAATCGTACATAAAAATATGAATTTCTCTCAAAACTCCACAATTTTATTTTGAATGAACTTTTAGGAGATTGACCTTTTTAACCAAAAGCGATTATAAGATTAAAGCTGTGATTATCTTTACAACATTGTAAGCTAATTACAAAATATTTCATTACATTTTGTATGAAATTGGAGATAGTATATAAGGTCAGAACATGTACGCTATAATCATCAGTTGTCAACAAGCAACAATAACATTACACAAGCAAAAACAAACCATCCTCAATTTTATTACTAAAATGACTGCCATTTTCGTTGTCCTGTTTAGCTGTCTTGCTTGCGGAATCGCAGCCCATCCTCCGTCGACTTCATACTTGCCATCTGTACGAGGTCGTCCATCCGTTCCAGCTGTACCTGTTTCTACACCGGCTATAGGTCGGCCAGCCGCTTACGGATCTGCAGCTCCCAGTGCAACAATTTCAGGACCACCATCCTCCTATGTGCCATCAATTCAGCGACAGGGTGGACGTCGTCCAGCTGTTTTAGCCCACGGACCAGCAACTGCACAGCGACAAACTGTGTCTGGGGTTCCAGCAAGCGTAGGCGTTAAAGGCAAACGTCCATATTCCTATCGTCCGGACGTTTCTGTACCTGTTGTTGGTGCCGCAAGCGTACAGCGACCGACAGTTCTGGGAGCCCCCGCTGGTGGTTCTCCAGTCTCTGGACATCCTGCCACCGCACCAGTTGTACAGCGACCAATTGCCACTGAAGTCCCATCCAGGGTTGGAGGTAGGCCATATTATGCTGGAGTTGCTGCAAGACAAGCTCCATTAGTTGGAGTTGAAGCAGCTCGTTTGGCTTCGTCAGGACGTCAGCATGGTGGTCAAAAAGTAGCAGCTCGCCAAGGCTCTCGTACAGTCGGTTATCAAGCTCCCTATTAGTTGATTCACTTGTCCAACAATTGACCAATTCAACAATACAACATGACCCCTCGTTAAACTTGATTGAACTTATCAAATCTAAAATTGCTGACACTACTTGAAAAAGTTTATTTAAATTTACATTATTTTTAAAGCCACAACCAATATTTAATTAAATATGCATTTAAAACACAAACACATCTGCAATTGTAATTAAAAATATTATTTTTTTTTGGCGATCTGGTACTTGATAGCCTTTAAAATATTGTAAAGAGCGTCAATGCACATACCTGGAACTTCATATAGATGCGACACATGTTAACCGATCAAACAGTAAAGAAAAACTTGAAAGTTGCTTAACAAACATTAAATAAAAAAAAAAAAATAAATACACACCACCAAAATCATATTTTTAAAAATTATGCATATATTTGATTATATTAGTTTAGGAAAGACAAAATTTATTTGTTTTGAATCGTCATACGTGAATGTAGATACAAATGAGACAGAATCAACCAGAAGGCAATTCAGTTTTGTCAAGCACTCAAAACAGACGCTAAGAATGAACTATAATGCGTTTTTATTATAATTTTACTGCTGTCTTGTTTACTCGTTTACGGTGCTTTATCTCAAAGTCGACTATCTTCCATGCGTGGAGGACGTCTCTAGAGGTAAAGGAACCGGCAATATTTTAGCAGCTGGTTTTCTCGTAGAATTATTTGCAGACGTTCGACTTCCCGCTGGGTGAATCTTGTATTACTGGAAATCTATTATGCTAAGTTTTATTGTCAAACAAAATTGTCAATTAAAAAGTACTTACTTACTTTATTGATTGTCGTGTTCTACCAGATGGATGAATGGCTATAAAATTGTTATATCAACTCGGCCGTTAAATATGCTCAGGAATGTATTGTTATGGGGTCAGAGATGCTTTCAACCGCCTGTTACACTCATTTCCACACCTTAATTATAACATTCTTAAGCATTATCAGAGTTAAAACAACATTTTGATAAAGAAACGCATTTTTTCTTGATCTTGGTTAACAAAAATGACAAATGTGTTTGTAATTGTTGCAATTAAAATGATCAATCAGCAATATGAGTCTTAATTCAAAATGTGTAGTGTTTTTACAAATATGTAAAAGACAAACATACTTTAAATTTGAATTACTGTTCAACATTGATTTTGAGCAGAAATAAAAGTAAAAATAATATAAACAG
Organism: Scaptomyza graminum; assembly: GCA_018901835.1. Lineage (NCBI taxonomy): Eukaryota > Metazoa > Arthropoda > Insecta > Diptera > Drosophilidae > Scaptomyza > Scaptomyza graminum. The sequence continues at coordinate 2,341,717 of JAEIFL010000290.1, forward strand.
AAAATTAAATTTGTTTATTGGAATATTTTGTGTCAATTACAATAAAATAATAAATTTGAACAACATATTCTTTGTGTCTTATAATTTATTGAAAAGAAATATTCAAAGCTAAGTGGATTGTCAACTACGAATTAAGCAAGTTCAAGACTAAGATTTTTTTTATTGTTAAGCTTTTTAAATGCGTATAAGTAGATCTAGATAAGTTGAACAAGTAAGATTAATTGTTTTGTTGAAGTGCGAGAGCACGATAAGTAATTAGACTAATAATTTGTCAAGTCAAGCCTTTAATATCTTATTATTACTTATGACATCCAGACGTTAATTAAGTTCATCATGTGCGGGAACTATAAAATCAAAGTGTTAAACCTGAAAATGCATCAGTTGTAACTTTCAACACATTTGGAACCTTCGTTCGAACATGGCTGTTACTTTTTTTGTCCTACTCGGTTGTTTGGCTTACGGAGCTTTCGCTCATTCTCCAGAATCGTTTCTCCTAACGCCAAATGGACATGCTGGTCATGCGGTGTACAGACCCGTTGTCCATTCTGCTCACCATGGAATCGCTCGAAGGCCAGTTGGAATAGAAGAAATCGCTCCAATCTCAACCGGCTATCATCATAACATTGCTTATAAGCAAGCGCATAATTATCCCAACGTGCTCGGTCAACAAATCGGTGCTCCAGTTTCCATTGGTCACCGTCACTCCATATCTGGCTATCATCATGGCTTTCCCGCTCCTGTCATTTCTGTCCATAGTCATCAGTCGATCCCTAGTAAATATACTCACATTCCCTACTAAATACACTCCACTAACATCTTGCCCTGACGTTAAGAAATCCGAACTGTTAACAAACATCAAACCGTTATTATTCCGTTTGAAATTTATTAAAATATTTTTGACTCGTGCTGTGAGTTAAAAAATAAGTTATTTAAATTGTAATCACCATTAATGCATAAAACACAATATCACTAAAAATATGTGTACTTCTTGTCAACTTTTTTTAATGCATAATTCCATTAGAAATCTGTTAAAACATCTTTTTTCAGTTTATAATACAAGTCTCGAGCTACACTTTGCAATTTTTGACAACAGCTTTTGGCCAGCTGCTAAAATAATGCATAATACATGAGTCGTAAGTAGCTAAACCGTAGCTGAATCGATTTTAATGCCAATTTCTCATTAGCAGTCGCCATCGTTATAATTGGCATATAGAAGACTTCATTATGGGCTTAACTGGACTGTGTTTGTCTTAGCTGGACAAAGGTATATCGTTTCTGGTTTGCGAAAGCCAAAAGAGGGCAAAAATGTAAAAAATCGATTATGGCATTTAAAGAGCAACCTTCGCAAACCCAATACTTAAATGGCTCAGGGTCGGCTCTGGTCGAATTATGTTGTATTGGCTCATATGCAACAATATGAGCAAATTGTGCTTACAATTGTCTAAGATATGGCAAATCCAATTGCTTTGATAAGTGCTCTGTGGCTAAAAACTGAAATGTCATGGCAATAATTATTCAAATAATCTATAGAAAAACTTGCGTAAAAACTACAAATCTCACAATCGTTGCTAACAGCCGCGTCGTATTATGTAAGCGAAATTATATTGGCTTTAACACTTCATACAGGCCACTAGGGAACTATTTGCTTAAGGCGCCCTGTTAGTCCGATATGACTCATACGCAGAGTTGTCGCCAGCTGTGCACTCTTGGAGTGTCAGCCGAGTGCCAAGAGTTTTTAATTTCTAAGACATATTCGTGCGGTTTTCCTATATACAATTAGCCAGGCAGCCATTTAAATCAGTACAAACATATCAACAATTGCTCAATCGCTTCGATCAACTAACAAATAACATTGTGCCAAAAATTGACATTTTGTAAGCATTTGAAAAGTGAACGCAGCAGCAACAACAACAACAAGTCTATATGCAGTGCGTTGGTAAAAATCTTGAACATGTTAAGAATGCCAGCAAGGTTGTCTGCAGCAAGCTGTGGCTAAGGCATTCTGCTTCACCAACTTAATTAAATTGGCTTAACATGGACCGTTTGTGGCTTAGTTGGCTATTCTGGCGACTGGCTAATCAAATGGCCCAAACGAAGGCGCGTTGGCAATTAAGTTTGCCAAAGCAATACAAACTTTATCAGCAGCCAAAGGCCCAACGATTAAGTTATGATGCACTCGAGCATCAAATGATCATGCGATAAATATTAATTAAGCAACTCAATGACAGACAAGAAAAATGAGTAACTAATATGCAAACATGCTAATGTTTTGCTCTACATTGACGTGGTGCGCAAACAAAAATGTCACACGACATTAAAATTTAATGGCATGTTTAATAAACTAGACGAAAAACGCAACAAATACGAACAAAATGTAATGCCGTCAAACCAGGTCGATAACGCAGATTGTAATGCGCATAAAAAAAAAGTGTCTCTTGTTGTTGGCTTTAATAAAAGAACGAACAGCCAACAAAAGCCAGCAAACCACTTTTCAAAAATGCGTGGAGCTCGTGGCACACAGCAGTTGTTCTGTGTTTCTCAAGTAGTTGCACAATTTTCATGCGTTTATGCAAAGCAATTGTAAAGGCAAACAAAGCCAAAGCCAAAGGCCACCAAATCGATATGGAAGGTATAAAAAATATTCAATTTTATTTAAGCGTGTCTCAAATTAAAATTATTTCAACAGCTTGGCGTTTTGACGCTTGTCGCGCACTGGATTTATTTAAATTAAATTGCTGTGGGTATTTTTATATGCCTTACATGAAGTAAAAGGCTGATTTGTTTGCAATTACAATCATTTATCTCAATGGTATTTCTATGTCATTTTATCAAAAATTTGTTAAAAAAGTACTTATAAGAACATCAATTAATATTTGCGTTAAAACAATGAAGTTCAATTTGAAAGTTCTTAGTTTTTAATAACTTGTTTTCTTTATATTTATATTCCTCTGTTTTTTATTTTTTATCATTTCGGTTGAAACAATACAAAAGAGTTAGACAACGAACTTTATGTGCACGCTACTTTATACACCGCAACGCTAAAAAGCTACCACACTTTAACGGAAACTCACCATATTGTTGACAGCAGTAGCCGACTTAACTTGCAGCTCAGATTCGCACTCAAACACGACGACGCTTTTGTTTGTTTGCTTCAAGTCAAACCCAAAGTCGAGCTTAATAGTCGCGTCGGAGAAGTTCGCTGGTGCCGACACGTTCGTATTTGTTGGGCGTTTGTTTTGCCGGTGCTGTTGCTGGCAGCTGGCTTGGCTGACTGATAACCGAAGTACTGGGCAAATATCGAGACCGTTGTATTGGCCTGCTATCGCTATCGTCGCTGTTGTTGTGGCTGTTGCCGCTGTCGATGCTGCTGCTGCTAGCGCTGTTGGTGTTTCGAAGTTGACGCTGGCGTTGACGCCGCCACAGCCGCATTCAAGTCGACAAGTTATTTGGTTTTGTGTGGCAGCATTGGGCTGCTGAGTTCAGTTATTTGTTGGACACACGCCGTGGCGGTACTGCAAGCGGCTAACGATATTGCTTGTTATTTTTGGCTGAGTATTGAACTGAAACTAAAACAAAAACTTAAACGATCAACAAGTGCAGTGAAATAGAATAATATTCATAAATAACTAAAATGACAAAGTGATAAAGTGACAAAGGTTCAAACTTAAAATCTGATAAGAAATGTGCTCTAAAAACAAATGACTTAAGACAAAAACTCCAAGCAAATTGCGCGAGTGTGTTTGAACTTGCAGCTGACGTGCTGCACTTTGGCACAGTCAACCAAGAGGCTCTAAAAATAATTAAGGCCAAAAAAAACACAAAAACGATTATCACCAACTGCGTGGGCTGTCGCAACGTTCGCCACTTTATCGTTCCGCCAACCATTATTGGATTAATTTGCAGCTATTTGGTTTTTGCGTGCGAAAACGAACGCACAAAAAGAAACAAAATCGCATTTAAAGAAGTCATTAGCAGACACAACACAACGTTCAACGGCCAAGTGGCAACGTGCAACGCCAACAAAATGATTTTAAGGTATGTGTCTGTCGCCTAGTAGCCAGTTGTTTAGTTGTACGTATTTGTGTATCTATTTCTGTGCCACACATTAATGAGTTGCATTTTGAATTTATGGCATGGCATGCCACCTTACAACACACATTGTTCAAGTTAATTTTGGACCACCACAAGACTCGTGTGTGTGTGTGTGGCACAAGCTAAACCTATTTTACGATACCAACTAATTCTATGATTGTCTTGTAATTTTATGTAATTTTTATTTGCTCGCCGCCCTACTGTGTTATGACAAACTTTCTGTTTAGCACTTAACCGTTTGTTTTTTTTTGGCGTGGCACTTGTGTATTTGTGTGTGGAAAGTTCTGGTGTGGTCAGGCAGAGAAATTTTTTATTTTCGCTTTGAGTTCTGTAGACGCTGTTGAATAAACCGGCATATGCCATGTTTGTGTTTTGATTACCACATTTATATTCAGGTTGTATACACAAGGTTTTGTGCTAGCTGCTACAAATGGTGCTGAGTGTGTAATTGTTGGAGTCGCCGCTTCTTGAGTTCTTTAAATAGTAAGACTTTTGTTCGTTTGTTTTGATATTACTAAGTACATCCGCTCTCTAAGACTTCCGAAAACTTTCTACACTTTATGTGCTTTTTGGACACGTGCCAATCACAGCTTACAATTTATGATCTTGTTGCTCAACAAATCATCACAGACAGCCTCTAGGATCGAGCTTAGCTTAGTTTAATGTGCGTATAGGTCATGCTCTTGATTTTGGTAGTAGTTAAACCCGCATTTCGAATAATTTTGGCATTCACACCTACTTAAATAGAGCTCAGCTTGACTGCAATTTTATTTGTTTAAAATCCAATTAGGCACAGAGGTGAAAGATAAGTTTTTAAGCTGTACATAACAATATAGGGGTATACTAGTGCAGAGTAGATTAACTCAAATACAACTCGTCAAGTCAAATTATCGAGGTAGACTACTCGTTGGATTATCTGCGATTTAAGGCTGGGCACTGTGAGTGTGTGTGTGTGTGTTGTGGGCGTGTTAAGGTCCGGCATGACTCAGACATTGTTGCCTTAGTATATTTATAGCATTTGTCTTTTATTATTCTTTGGCTAACGGCAGTTCGCACCTAAACTAACAGCAGCAATAACTAGCAAAGACTGAGCTAGTAATTTACAGTAACAATATTGAGTTATCGCATTGTTGTTAATTGCCCGTTGCTGCTGCTGGCCATGTTTGCAAGTCATAAAATATAACTATTAAGAACAGAACCTGAATGCTTTAGCTTAAATGAAAAAACATTAATGAGGTCATTAACATTACGGGAGAAGTTCAACTCGAGTTACACAATTGGCCAAATGTTTGCCAGTTTGTTGTTGATTTGGAATTCATGCACAACCAGTCTGTGGCCGTCTGTGGCTCTGTCTGCATTTGTCCACTTTACTTTCTCCATAAATGTAGAAGACAAGCTTAGCCGAACAAAAAATAAAACAGCCTGAAGTGCAATGTGAAGTTGATTTCCTGCTGCAATCGCGCGCTTGCAATGCTCCCAAACTAAAACTGGGCTGCATCTGCCGCGTGACTTGCTAGAAATCCGGTTAGCGTAAATATTATAAAATGAAGACATAATGGTCTGACTATAGAGAGCAAGTGAAATGGCCTAAGGCCAAAAAAGAGGGAGAGAGAGAGAGAGGGATTATACCGGCACTCTGATCACTGCTTCATCGGATTTGTGTCAAGGCTGCTGCTGCAGCTCAATTTGCATGCACTTTCTGCATGTGGATCCCAAATGCCAAAGTTGGGCCAGATATCAGTTGGGCGTGATTTTTGTTCAAAATTGGAAAGCGCCCAATTGAACAGTCGCGGTGCTGCGATAAAAGGCGCATTGTGCTGCGTATTAATGAGTGGTTGACCATATAGCAATGTATACATACATATATATACACACATATTACAGCTCTGAATAGTAGGAAAATCTGCCGTTGTCTCTTTTATGTGTTATATAAAAAGCCTTACAAGGTTCAAACGACGACAGCAGCCGTGAATTGTGGTAAAATTGTGAGCTGTTTTTTATATTTGTATCTTTTTGTGCATCGTTTTTGGTCATATGCCTTGCTACAATTACTCGAATAATGCCAATTCCCTGCCTCCTCTCTCGTCTAGCCACACTTCTTGGGCAACAAAACCACGGTTTCTTTCAACACAAATATATATATAAGAGCAAATTGTTTTTGTATTTTTTTTAAGTGCGCCTGACATTGATGGGCTGTGCGGCACTTGGCTTGGGTGCTCGATTTTCAAAGTGAATGTTAGTCCAACATTCACTTTCGATATACAGATCTTAAAAAATGTATTTCAACTGATGATGCGCCATAATACACGACATTAAACGAAATAATTTTTTAATTTAAAAAAAGCATAAAACATGCTGCCAACAAGTGTTTAATTTTTTAATTTTAAAGTACATAAATGAATTTTTTGTTTATTAATGATGATTTTTGTGGAAAAAAGCGAAAGTTAACCATGGTTACAAGTAATGAGTTTATTAAGTTTGTGATGAATGGCTGGAAAAAATTACAATCCCTTCACAAATTCAGCAACATTTCTAAATACCATGCATCTTCTTATGTTGACAAGCTCTTGTGTGTGTCTAATCATGCACAGTAATCATTCATCAAATTGCAATCTCATAGTGTTTGTTTGTGCTAATTCAACTGTGTGGTGTAGAAATTTTCTTAATTTCTAAGTAATACGGAAACTGCTGATTCACAGGCGAGAAAGTGTTACAAATAACCGCTATGACAAGTGAATGTTATTTATGTGCCCATTGTAAATCATAAGTGCTACCCACATACATGTACCTACCATGTAGCTAGCAAGCGTGAGAACCGAAAGTGAAATTTACATACATATTAATCTTTTCGGATTTAGATCAACACACAAAGTTCTGTGTTTTTCTCTTTTTTGCGCTTATCAGTCAAGAGCGCGTAGAAATCGCAAAAGCCGGCATAAATTAATATGCAGTAGCTGTCGGCGATCGTGCAGCAAAAATGAAGCGACTTCAGATCGACAATAACAACGTCTTATAGATCGTGAGAGCCAAGCTAACCCAAATATCTTGCGGATGGGTTTTTTTGTTGGTGTTGTTTTTGTTTCACAGTTGTTTGTTGTTTGGTCTGATTTAATGTGCGCTTGTCAAAATGATGTGGCAATTGAAAGCAAAAGTATGCGGCATGTTGCAGCGCCCAGAAAAAAATTCAGATGCAGCTACTCGTGAAGTGTTGCATATTAGTTTGAAAAGCTATTTAAACAAAGCATAATGCTTCATGTTGGCATGCTGGCATACGCAACACAGTCAAAAATACTCAAATGCATATTGAATATCATCACAAAAAACCGTACTAATCCGAAAATAACTAAGCGATAATCACCTGCTCATTTGTAGGCAGACCAAGTGGAGTACCGCTTGCATCATCCGCACTTAAATTGATGATGATGACGATGACGATGTGCCAATTGTTAGACATTCGGAGTCGTTGAGTTATTGAATTCATGCAACAATTTGGTAATTGTTGAAAAGCAAATGGTGCAGCAAGTTGGCGAAAGGCGTTGCTACATACATTTTGGTATGTAGGTGTCACGCTAGCAGATGCTCAGCTGAGACTGTATTCAAACTTGAGTTTATAGTTTAATGTGGAGCTAAGAAAGTCAAGGCAGTTTACTTGTACAATACCAAACCAAATTCAAACGATCAACATCAAATTAAAAAGTTGTTTTCTTTGCATTTGATTTATGCATTCACAATCGATCGGACTGGCGAGTTTTGCATTGAATCTGTGCAATTTTTGGTCAATAATTTGGCATTGAAACTGAACTGATTATACAAACTTCTTGCTCAAACGGTTTGACTTGGTGCTAAGCACTGCAATTTGTTTGCAATTAGCTGCGCCACTCTGCTAGCTATAAATTCAGCAAAGGCGTTTGCTTGTTTGCACGCTCAATTAATAAGTTGTTGGCCCGCAGATCGCCTACTTAGTTATCAATGGACAACGCGGCAGCGGTATGCGCAACAAAGATCAAATGCTTGGCGATAGTAGCTACAAGCTGCAACAGCAGCTGTTAGGCCTGTCTCCGCTGAACATTCTAATCGAATTTATTCGATATATTCAAGTCTATAAACTGCACGTTAGCCATGTCCGATGCTTATCGGTGGTAGCATGGCAATCGCGTGCAGAGTTGGTTGAATTTGGGGTGATATATCAAAACCCTTCACAAGATCACGTCGAATCCATTTAAATTGATAGGTTCCTTAGCTCATTGTATTTGGGTCAAAGCAGCTTTGGCCTGCTTATTGGCTCATAACGCAGACCTATAAAACGTGTTTGCTTCTCTACAAACATGTTGCCGATTTACGGCACAATAAAAAAGAGCGACACTAATGCCACATAAATGCGCTTCGTGTTGCAATTGGACAACGGTTTATTAAGTATGCGCCATGTGTGCACTATTGATTTGATTTTTTTAGCACTCGTTGCTTGTGTGAAAACTAGCGAACGGATGTGAAGACATGACTGTGGCCTAAGCCGAGCCGGGTCTGGTCAGTTTCAATTTTGTCTAGAGCGAGATTCACTAGGTCTGTAGCAATTGGCCCAGTGCAACAGCAGCCGGTGCACGAAGTTGAGCAAAACTAAATGCAACAATTCAAATCTCATGAATTCGACATTAACAATTGATTAGATTCGAGCAGACAAAGATTTTAATTTTTTATTTTTGATAGAATGCGTTTTCTAGTTTTTTGAGTAGAATGGTATTCATATATGTATTATGCTCTATTAATCACTTAAATACTTATGAATTGAAAGACTACTTACTGTTTGGGTGTATTAAATTCTACAAAGAATTTTATAAATATTTTACTTAAATAAATTGTTAATACATATTAACAATTAAAATCTCAAAGCTCTGTGAACCTTAAGCTTTATAATTATGCATTTATTATTTGTTTTTAAGGTCTTGAAGTACAAACTCAAGCACAGCCAACTTTAATAAAAACATTTATTCACACCAGCAAAGCTGTTAGATGAGTTCTATATAAAATCATACAACTATTTGATTCAATACTTCTACTACTATTTGATTAGTTCATCTAGTATATGTAATACATATTTATCTCAGTTAGTTTGTCTCTAAGGTTATCATTGTTCATCAGCTTTGACGTCTATTTATCGAGAAAAGTCATATTTCCACAATTAATTTTAAATGATATAATTAAGTGAATAATTTTGAAACGTATGAGTAGGCAACTTTAATGGACATCTTCTTTATTAAAGTTACAATTTCACATACGATTTAAATACTCTAACAATAGGGTTAATATTATACCGTATTTCGAATGCACTTCCTTTGTTATTTTTGCTAACAATCAGGAAAAAATTATGCATATTTCAACACCTTGTAAAGAAACAAAACAAAACTTTCTGTGTTTCTACAACAACAATGCTGAAAGATGTGGTAAGCTGCATCAACAGAGTCAACATTAGCATCAAAAGCAGCAACATCACAACAAAAAAGCAGCACCAACAACCATATAAAGTCCACATTGGGAGCCCAACAAAAGGACCTATGCACTTGGCGCGCCCCTGGGGCTGGGCAATAGGCCTGCTGCACAAGACTTGCATGAATGCCAGCTGAAAGAGAGATGACATAACGATGCAAATTTTACGTTTCATGCAATATCAAGCAATGCCACAACAATGGAAGCGCAGCAACAACAGCTATAACAATGCAACGGGCAATTAACATTACCGTTGATAGAAATTATTAACAAATGTCAACGTTGGACGCGCTTTTAATATGTGTAGATTAGTAAGGCTACCATTTCTGGCAAACTGTATCTAATTTTTGAAAGTTCAGTGTGTGCTGGCATTGTTAGCAGTCAGATATATTTGGCCTAACAACAAAAGAGGTCACTCCTGGCCCAAAAACCACCAAATATGGTCAACAATTGTGTAGTTATTTTGCCAAAATGTGGGCTGAGTGGGACAAAACAAATGTTGGGCGCTATGCAAATGTGTTGAATTGTTAGATAAGTTGCAATTGTGCCTTACATACATGTATAAATACTTTTTGAAAAGCAGTTAGCAGCCGTCGCCGAAAAAAATTAATTGACTCTTGCGGGCAGGTGTAAAACTTGACGCTGCATGAATATGCAATAATGTTGTTGTCGTTGTGTTCGACTCTCTTGGCCAGAAGGACGTTAACTGTTTGTGTGTGAATGCGTGTAAGCGCCTTTCACAAAAGCTGTCTCACCAATGGCGAGCAACAATTAATTGACTTACGCAGTGGCAAAGCTGGCTGGTAAGTTGGTCTGCTGGTCTTTTGGTCTGCTGGTCTGTTGGTCTGCTGGCCTGCATGCAATAAACTCAATTTTTAGCTATTCAATTTTTTGTCAGGCGTGCCCAATTGGCATCCAACTAGCCAATCAATGCGTGGGCGCTTTTCAGGCCTTTTACTGCGTTCTAATTGCCTTGGATTGGACCAACTAATCAGTTTACTTACATTTAATTGCCAACATTGCACGCTTATAATTTCGAAATGTTGCCTTGAACCATTTGATTTGTGTAACTTTATAAATGCTTTTATTTTTCTATGCAACAAACAAGTGGCGCTTAATTACTTATAAAATATTATATGAACAACCGGCATAAAAAGCTTTAATATACTGTAAGCTTTATTTCTTTGTGTGCGACAGCCAACTTGCAACGGTCAAGTTGAATGAGTTTCAGATGAATGATGGATCAGAGTAAAATCATTTTTTTCTAAGCTACCTTCGCTATGCTCTAAATAGAGAGAATACATGATTTGTTATGTTTTGCTTTATTTGTCTTTCATGTTTGTGTATTATTTTGGGAAATTTTGCTTTTTTGGTTCAGCCGGACATGTGTAATAGTTTTCTGCAATCTTTTGTCGGCTTTCTGCATGGTGTTTGGTGAATAAGTTGCCAATCTGTTAAAAAGATTTGGGAGTTGAATGAAAAAAAACAGTTTAAAAGATATAATTTTTAACAAACCTTGGTTTGTTCTGCATTTGTGGTGTACCATCATGCATGCATTACTAAAAGTGCAGATGCTTGTTAATCTGCCACGTCTCCAGGCGCCACAGACAGGTTTCAATTCCCTAGTGCATGCTTGAGGGCACCCTTTGCCTGGACGCCTTGCACTGACAACAGATAGGGCGCAAAAGCAAACAGCAAGCAGCAAAAGAATAGTTGTGGATCTCATTTTGAAGAAGGCAGATGAATATTTTATGTTGTTTAGTAGGGCTTGACTCAGTCTTATATAGTTTCATGATCACCTAGAATTCGATATACACCAACAATACTTAGCAAGATTATAATGATTATACAATAATGGGATTTATTGAATACCCAAAAATTAAATGTATCAAAAAATAAAACACTTGCGACTTGCTCCGTGGTTTTTTTTGTGACTTGTTTATAAATGATTTTGAGTGTCGTGTTTGCATAGCTGTTGGGCTGTTCACCTGCCACAATGCCACTCAAATTACAAGAAGGCATCACTGGAACGAAATACACTTGTATTATCAGCCAAAAAGAAAGCCTCAGTACAAAAGGCACAAAATTGAATGCGATGTGAAAAGTGAAAGGATTTAAATGCGTTTTATTTAAGCTTATACAAGAGCAGCAAAACATCGCGATGTGCCCTAAGCAGCTCTCATTTTCATCAAAAGCCCACAGGCAATAGATCATAAATGAACACCAAACCAGATGGCAGGGCCGAAAACGGGGTACTTTCACTGTAGATGTCGTTTTTGTTGTTATTATTGCTGCTGCTGTTGCTGTCAGTATCAACAATCGATACTCACAAAAAAGTCGTTAACAATTGACCGAAAATAATGAATGTGTATTTGTTGCGGGCGACAAAGAGCGAACAAGCTATTAACATCAACACGTGCCCCCCGTCGTAAATTTGACTCAATAATAGCAAGGTTGCCAGCTGTCAAAAAGAATCAGACCGCGCGCAAATGTGTGGCACTAAAAAATACAATGCACAGCCACCCAAAAAAGAAAAACAATTGCAACTCAAATTGCAAACATTGGCAGAAAATCGACAGCTGTTGTTGCTGCTGTTGGCCAGTCGGGGTGATTAATAGCCCAACTATATACTCCAACACACAGACTATATTCAATATGCACATTTTTTCCAAGTTTTACTAAGAAAAAATCTTAGATAATTGAGTCTTAGAAGGCTTGATAATTTTAAATAAAAAACGAATTAAACTATCATTTAATTTGAATAAATTCTTATATTTTTACAGAATATTTATGCTGGGTTTACTGAGTGCCGCACAGGCGCAATATCATCAATTTGGGACGCCACAGCAATCAGCACATGGCTCCGAATGTGCCCTGCTGCTGGCCGGACCCGGTCGTTCCTCTGTCTATGACTACAATGTAAATCTGTTTCGTGGCACGCAGTAAGTACTAAATACAACAAATGGAAATAGAAAATTTGCGAGTGCATGCAAGTGGCATACTGACAAAGTTTTGCGCTCAAATATTTGAACGTTGACACACAAAAAACATAAAAAAATAATAAAATGGCAAAATGCTAAAAACTGACAGTCATAAATCTTAAGTTGTTGCGGACGCAGTGGCAACATGCACTCACTGAATGCCTGTCGATACTTCGTACACCTACGTTAGGCTGGCTTTGAGCTTATCATTAACAGCAGCAGCAAACTCGGCAGCGTGTTGAAACTGTTTGTCTTGCCAAATGGGCAACGGGGGCAAATGTTGCACGCCTGGGAGCGAGTCTTCAACTTGCGATGACTAGCGTGTGTCTCTGGGGCTGGGACCTGGGACAGCAGCTCAAATAGTCAGTCAACGCAGCGGGTAACTGCCGTTATACTGTGACTGTACTGTGAAGCAAGTAAAAGGCATGCTGAGTATTGAATCTACTACTTGTTGGACAGGAGCAACAGCTAAGCTCAGACCTTTTAGACAGTAGACAACTACATTAGCAGTGCAGGAAGTTGTTAAAAGAATACGTTTTTTAATGTGATGTTTTAAATTTATTCGATTTTTTTATTGTGCACTTTGGATATTTTGTAGATTTTGTAGGTTTATCCGGACATGTTCAACAGTTGACGACAATCATTTGTTTGCCTTCTGCATGGAGCTTGTCGAAGGACCCTCCAATCTAATTGAGAGATTTGAGGGCTAACATCATTCTAATACAGTTTAAATTAATTATTAAGCTTACCTTGATTTGTCCTGCATCTTTGGACTCTCAACTGGCACTCATTTCTAAAAGTGCATACGCTTGTTAATCTGCCGATTCTCCAGATGCCACAGACAGGTCTAACCTCAGCAGTACAGAAATCGTTGCATGGTTTTCGTGGACCCCCTCGCACATACAACGGACACGGCGCAGATGCAAACGGCTAGGAGCAAAAGAATCTGTGATCTCATTTTGAAGGCTGAGCTTGAAGTTATTGTTTAGTGTTACAAGGTTTGCCTGAGTCTTATATACCTCCATGATAGCCTAGAATACAATAAATCACAAAATTAAATGAATGTAAGAAAAACACTTGGGTCTTATTTTAGATTCAGTTTCATTCATTGTTCTAGTCCATATAAAAGAAGTTTTTTTTTTTTGGCATACAATGGCATATTTAATATATATATGTGGGTTTCAAAAAATAGTTTTATTTAATATGGGTTAATGATATACATGTTTGCTTAATTTTACAAAAGTGAATGTATTATTGGTATACTTAAACTACGGCTACTTCATTCTTACTTCTTCGCGTTCTACTCTACGACTCTCTATACTCATTTTATCGGTGTGCCCAGCTTTCTCAGGGCTTTGCCTCTGACAAATAACTTAAAACTATAGCACTCAGCTCTGCCAACCTATCCCATCCTACATATATTGTCAACCTTGTTTGAAGCTGATGTGCATTTTGCTTGTTTTTAAGATGAGTTATTAACCTCGACTTCAGATATACTTCGTCTTTAGGCTTAAAGTGCAACAACACAGTCATGTGATGCGAACGCGTCTTGTTGACGGCACTTGACAGCCGCAGTCACAGATTTATTGGTAAAATGTTTTTAAAGTAAACCGCACAAAAGCAGCAGCCACAGCTGCAACAGTAAACCAAGACAAATACGAAATAAAAAATAGCAGCAGCAAAACAACAGCTTTACAAATAAATGGCATTGCAACACTTAAGGCACCTGTGGCGCGAACAGCGACGACAGCTGCTGCACGGCCGCGTCTTCTATTGATGGCAAACGGAAATTTTAAAATTATTTCGAAATGTGACTTTGAAAAGACAAAACACGAAAAAAAGATCAAAGTGACAAAAGACAATGTCTGAACTTCGACCATGCGCCACAATGTTGCACAGACGGTAACAATTTAAATGTCGCACGATCGGGCTATAACAAATTTTGTATATAGGGGTCATCGGAGAGTTGAGCTAATTTTAGGGGAAGCTGCAGTTGCCTGCTGCAGAAACGTGACTCGGCAACTTTTTGGCTTTGGCCTGGCTATTGAACTTTGTTTGCGGCCGGCTAAAAATGCAGTCCAAAAATCGTTGCCACAGCCGCAACAACCTACTTAAATGATAAATACTTGTTTGCCCGACCCGGGCCACTTTCATTGCTGCTGTGCCTGCTTCAGCAGCTGATGTTGCTCTGATACATAGTCAATATTTTGTGTTTTCGCTGTCTCCCCCTCTTTCCTTGAGAGTCTGAGTATGCGTAAGTGTGGTAGTCTTGATTATGCCACAAGTCCCAAAAAAAAAACTCATGCACGCATAGATAACTGAAAGTATATTTTCTTCTCTTTTTTTCTTGTTGAGAGTCTGCAGATTTACAACACGCTTTTGCAATTACTCACAACTCACAATATTACGCATACGCCACGCCGGCCGCATGCAACCAAATACAGTTTCACTTTTTAACAGGAAGCATTCGCATGTATCTTGCGCACCTGCAAACGCGATTTGATTCCATGTATGTATAACTGATGCAGTCACTGCTAGAGCAACCCAATCAGGATAACCAAGTCCCAAGTCGATTCCAGTGCGTGCCGCATGCAAGCAACTTTCTAGCTGGCCCAAAACTCTCTGGCTCAACTGCTTGCCGGCCAATCCAATGCGCACATTGAACTTTCCATCAGTAATAAATTTTGAAAATAAACTGGCAGACCAGCTAAGTGCCAGACGCCATTTTGCATTTGACAAATTGTGGCCGAAAAATGTTTGCAATCTTCCAACAATGTTCGCAAATTACCCTGATTCAGAAAGAGTTGTTGGGTAACATATTTGGCAAAAAGATGGTTAAAGAATAATATTCAAAAACTTGTGACTATTAAAAAAATACATAAAAAATATCTTTTTAAGAGTGCAACATACAAATTATCCTAAATAAAATAGTTTTATTAGTTAACAGCGAATTTCTGTTCAGGACTAGGCATCTATACTGTAATCTGTTACATAGCTCATAGCAATTTGATAAGACCCAACACTAGATAAATATATGTGCAACATGTTGCACAAATACACAAAGAAAATAGATGCAAGTTCGTGAAGAATGTCGTCCATTGCTTAAATAGTTTATTTTCATTGCGTGTCTACTAGACACTGTCTAGGCAATGTCTTGGGTGCTACAATATAACGCTTGTATGTGTATGCATGTAGGTAAACAGTATGTGTGTCTTGCAGTTGTTGTTTTTATAATTATTTAATACTTACGCATTGTTAACATGTATCGTTGTCACCTGACACGCGTTTTACATGTCGCTCCATTTGAGGAAGTCGCTTTACCCCCATTTTTAGAGGGGCATTTTGCGACGAGAAATTTGCGTGTTTTGGCATTTAATTAACAAACCGGCTACAAACGCAAATGCAATATGTTCAAGTAAAGTTAAGTTGTTACTGTTACAGTTACAATTGCAGTTTAGTTAACTTATTTTTCTTATTTTTTTTTTTGTCCAAAAAGATGCTGTGAGTGCTGCTTCCTGTTCGAAAAATAGAAAACCCACTTTGAAAATTGTTTTGACTTAGTCATATTCGGCGCCAATTGTGAGACTAATTTCGCCTGGTTGCACAAAGGTTTGATGATACCATCTGTTGGTATCTAGAACAACTGCGAATGAAATACAATATTAGCATTTCAAACACTTTGATTTTAGACCAGCAATCCTTACTGATGTCTCCCTGTTGCACAACGACTTCAAACCGTCGGCATGTAAAATAGCATTCGGGTGGTGGCACCAACAACCAACGTTTGCTCCCTGCCAACTGTGCTTGCCACGATGGCAAACGCACATTGTCAATCTGTACAGAGAACAAGCATAGTTAAGCTAATTAAAACCCATTTCAACAGCACTCACATGCATTTGAGCGCCCAGACCAGCTGTGCCAATGAAAAACCAATCTACGGCATTGTTCTCTGAACGCTCGGGCAGAAAATAGGGTCGACCATAATGCTTGCGAAATTCCTCAGCTGTTTCCGCATGACAATTGCTCCAGCCAAAGTACCACGGCGAATCATTCGATTGCATTTCGATGCGTGACTGCGGCATATCCAAAGCCTCGTAAATGTCCTGAAATCCCGTTTTGTAGGGCAAAAATTGGCAGTCACGTATGCGCTGCTTGCGCTTTGCTCTTCGATAGACATCACGAAAGTACTCGTAATTAAAGAGCTAAACACAAGAGTTGTTAGCCAAGTGGTTGAGTTTGTGGTTTCTGTGCCTGTGTGTGTGTGTGTGTTTGTGTTAACTTACCTTTGTGGCTGTCCAATTTTGCATGGCATCGCTGACAATGACCGGTGCACCTGTGTATGCATACTCCGTTTCGAATGTGGTGGAACTAAGGTCGTTAAGGCGCGGCACACTCTTGATGCTGGCACAGAAATCACAGCGCTCTGGTGGTCGCAACGCATAACGCAATGGGCGTGGCAATGACAAAGCACAGCGCTATGAATAGCAATAAAATGACAGATACAATTATTGATTGCATACTCTTGCAAATTGTAGTCAAAGTGCTGACATCTTAGTTTTGTTAACCATTAACTTTTAATCAAATAGCACTCAAAAAATATTTATAAGTATTTTGCATAGGGCTTGAAGATAAACAAAATTTTAAATAAGACTTCGAACAATTTTGACAGCACTTGTAAAAGTTTTGTTCAGTAGCTCAGTTTACTTTGGTTACCTGTTCCTGCATCTCAGTGTGATAGTAATTTAGCAACCATATTGCCAAGACACACAATAAAACAATTTTCATAAACCTAAACAGCTTCAGAGTGTACGAGGATGATGTGCAGTGTTTGTGCAACAGCTGCTGCATTGTTGCGGTTAGTTCACTAGCTCGATGAGTCCACAATATTTGTTTCAGTTTGCTGCGTGCTTGCTCCATGTTGCCTCGTCTAAGTCCTGTATTCAACTGTGACCAAATCGAACCAACATTTCTGTTTCCTGCTGCCTGAATGCCTGCCTGCCTGCTTGTTGGCCTGGCAATAATTTGATTATCTGACACCAAGCAGGCTGTGTGCTGGTATTTGTGGGGTGGGTGGTGTGCGTGGTTGGGTTAGCATGTGATAGCGACAAATTGCTTGCTATTGTCAATGAAATTCAATATACTACTTTATATTTTAACTCTCTTTTTCTCTTTCTCCCGCTCGTTTCTATCACAGTAATCCATACAACAGCGGTGCGGGCACTTGTATCACCTACGATGCCATCAATGCGGCCTATTCGGATGCTCGAAAACGTATACGTAAGTGGACAATCGTTTTGTGGTTAAGTGAATAATTCATAAACATATCTGATGCACTCTATCTGCAGGTGTGGCCGAACCCAAGTCCGACTGGAAGCCTGAAGAGTTGGCCACCGTGGGCGAGCTACTGCTCGATATATCCATACAATTGGCGCGAACGTAAGTAAATGTTACAGCTATGAATGCTAAACGCATTTTGAAAGTTGCGCCTGTGGCACGCCCACTGCCCCAAAATATTGTGTGTGATTGCCAAATAACGCATGACATGGCACTTAAATGTCGTGCCATACGTTGCACGTTGCACGTTGTCCGACCGCCTGCAGTCATAAATATGTATGAGCTTAAAGCTGGAGCTCAACTTCATTGAACTGCACTAAAGTGGTGCTGTGCCTGTTTGTCTGCCTTCAAGGTTCTCGGCTTGAATTGGATGGATTTGAAAGTTTGGCACATGCAAATGCTAATTGCAATGCCAAAATTGCTGTCGTCGTTGATGTCTTCGTGGCTTTGACTGATGGCCACTTGGCCACCTGTAGCCAGACTCTTTTTGCAAACATCTTCAAACTGGCACATTTTTTTTTGTTTTTACTCGCCACCGAAAAATATTTGTTGCCATGCTGAATGGTGAAAAAACGCGACTTATGCAATCCGCCAGACGCTCAGTGAGAGTGCGCGCGAGTTCCCCAACCTCCACTTCTCCTGTCGCTTCCAGAAACATACAAGAAGAAGCCAGCTGAGGATGCAACTAAGTATTTCCAGTTTTGTTAGTTGGCCAACTGGCGTTTTGTGGGTAAGCGGGCTGCCAAGTTAGTTGGCCACCATTCCACAGTTCAACTCACAGTCTGCATGCAGCTTGCTCATATTAATGTATGTGACTTTCTTTTTTACCTCTTCCCCCTCTCCGACCATTCGTCTAACACACGAACACGAGCTTGGCGAGAGGATCATCAGCAAGGCAGCTGCTGCAGTTGTATAATCTCACGATTACAGTCTTTGGTGCTGCCCAATTATTATCAGATGCGAGCACCTAACAAAATATATATACACATATAAGCACTATATGATGTAAAATATGCTGTGTGTATGGCACTCGTGGGAGGATGGTCAAGATTTATTTCGTAAAACTATTTAAAGCTGTAGAATTATAAATAATAATTTCTTCGAAATGCTTTAAAAAACTTGTATGAACATAATATAAAATCCATTCACGATAAATGTAATGATTTGACTTAGTAATTAACATTAACATGAACATTCTATCATAGTCCGTAATCTTAGCCATGGAAAACCAATTAAAAAAAAAAAAAATTAAAACAAATTGAAGTTTCTTCGTATTTAGATGTTAGCTGATATCTTAAAAAGGTATTAAACGCTCTGTTGGAAAGTTTTCTATTGCCGGCAATTCTTTTTATAGCCGTTTCCTCAGCTTAGCTAATTTATGGACCTTTACTCCATTTAACTGCTAGCGCAATTGAGTGTTAAGTTTCTTTTATTCAGCCTGATATCAGTTTGCACTATCTTCAGTGCCAACAGCAACAACAATAGTTTTGTCTTCCATTTTTTGCATTCCCTTTGCTCAGGTTACTACAGTTTTTATTTCTCACTTTCCCGACTGCACTTGAGGAAATGTCGGACCCCAAAATTTATTATGCACCAACGGCAAAGTTTTTCCACTTAGTTTCTTTGGGCAGCAATAGACACAAGATAAACGACGATGACGACGACGACTACGCCACAGACTAAGCAAAGCCAGCAGCCGGCTTCAATAAAACGGCAAGTGGCTTAAATTGAAAGCGAATAGTTTGTCATTGATGTCAGCGTCAAATCTTAAATCTGCGATCCGCACTGTCTGTCACTGTTAAGCTGTTGGTCGTGCCAAAAGCGCGTTAATTGCATGCCGCTTACTAAACGGGGCTAAATTGATAATTTTGCAATTTTTTGACAAATTGAAAATAAATATCGGCACACAGGAGAGAACTAAACACGCCACGACAGGAAAATGCCAAGTTGGGCGATATCCGCAGCAATTTGGCAGCAAATTTAGATACGCTTACAGATACAATTTGCCAACACCTGGCCATAGTTGGCTGTCAACTGATTTCCAATTATATCTTGCAGCTATGGTCTGTCCTATGAGGAAATCGAAAAGGGTCTGCCCACGATTGACACCTCTAAGACACTAATTCGGGATGTCTGCCCGCCATTCTTTGCGGGCGTTGAATGCCGACCAGGCAAATATCGTCGCTTTGATGGCCTATGCAACAATATTGAGCATCCCACTTGGGGCGCTGCCAATGCACCGTTCCAGCGTTTGATTGGTCCACTCTACGCTGATGGCATCAATGCGCCTCGCATTTCGGTAACCGGTCGCGATTTACCCTACTCGCGTGTGGTCTCGCGCACAATGCATCCAGATGATGGTTATCATGATCATGCTGGCACTGTTATGGTCATTGCCTGGGGTCAGTTCATGGATCACGATTTTACGCTCACGGGCACACCTTTAGGTAGGTCAAGTAACTGTGATTGGCGATTGGCTTAGCTTTAAAGAGCTTTTGACTTTGATTCCAGATCCCATTAATCGCAATGATCCCGAGGAGTGCTGCAAGCGTCCATTACATCTCAAGCATCCGTACTGCAATGAGATACGCATTCCAGATGACGATTATTTCTATCGCCTCTTTAATGTCAAGTGCATTGATTTCGTGCGTGGCTTCCCATCGCCAAGACCAGGCTGTAAATTGGGTGAGTAATTAACTGTGAAATAATGTTTAAAAGCTATACTCAAACTCAATAAATTATTCAGGTTCTCGGCAGCAGTTTAATACCTTAACGGGCGTTATTGATGCCAATACTGTTTATGGTGTTAAGGAATCGTTTGCACGCAAGCTGCGCACTGGGTATGGCGGTCTGATGCGCATGAATCCAGTGTTCCAGGAGTATGGCTTGAAGGATTTGCTGCCATTGAAACTGGACGTACCCGATGAGGGCTGCACGCGGCCCAACAAGAGCATGTATTGCTTTGAGGGCGGCGAGATTCGTGTCAATGAGCAACTGGTGCTGACCTGCATGCACACCCTTATGGCCAGAGAGCACAATCGTCTAGCTACAGGACTCTCGCACATCAATCACCACTGGGACGATGAGACACTGTTCCAAGAGGCGCGACGCATAAACATTGCCATTGTGCAGCATGTAACATTCAATGAGTTCTTGCCCATTCTGCTCGGCAAAGAGGTAATGGAGAAGTTTGGTTTGGTGCTGCAGAAGGATGGCTTCTGGGATGGCTATGAATCGACTGTAAATCCGGGCATAATTGACTCATTTGCTGGCGCTGCTTTCCGCTTCGGTCACTCCTTGCTGCCAACTGCTGTGGAGCGCTGGTCTAAGGCACACAAATTCATAGCCTCGAAGCGTTTGTCGGATTTGATTCGCCGTCCCTATGATCTGTATAGAGCTGGGGTTCTGGATGAGTACTTTATGGGTCTGATGAATCAAGTGGCCCAAGCCATGGATGATTCAATTACCCAAGAGGTCACCAATCATCTGTTCAAGAAGGAGGGCGCACGCTTTGGCATGGATCTGGTTTCCTTTAACATGCAACGTGGCCGCGAATTTGGCATTCCCGGCTACATGGAGTTCCGCAAGTTCTGTGGTCTGCCCACCTCAAATACCTGGGACGAGATGTATGGCTCAATGCCCAATGAGACAGTTTTGCGTTATGGCAGCATCTTTGAGTGAGTATAAGTTCGCTAAGTTGACATCCATTACTCATTCATACGCTCCTTTAGACATCCTGCGGACATTGATTTATGGTCTGGCGGTGTATCGGAAAAATCGTTGCCGGGCTCCATGCTTGGTCCAACATTTGCCTGTGTGATTGCCACACAGATGAGCTACTTACGTCGTGGTGATCGCTTCTGGTACGAGCTGCCCAATCAGCCATCATCCTTTACGCCCGAACAGTTGCAAGAGATACGTAAGGCAAAACTCTCCCGTTTGATTTGTGACAATACGGATCTGATTGATACCGTTCAAATCTACCCAATGGTTCTGCCCGATCATGAAATGTAAGTGATTGTTTTATTGTCTTTTTTTTTTAAAATACTTTCTCATTGGATTATTTTATTTTAGTAATCCACGCGTGCCATGCAAGAGCGGCATTATACCATCGATTGACCTGAGCAAGTGGGCAGATTTTGGCAGTCATGGTCTGGACTCGTCTGTTTATGTAAGTCAACGCACATTTGGCAGTAATATATGTTGACTAATCTATTCTTGTTTTTGCAGAACTATATCAATGAAATACCCGATACGTTGCTCAACTTCAGAAAGTGAAATACACTTGGTTAAATTGTTTTTGTGCACATCATTACATTTTTGGACATAGTTCTATACTTTTGACAATGAAGAAATCTACGTTTTATATTCCTTATCTCTTTCACTACCGCTTAGTCTCTTTTACTAGTCTTTTTACTCTCTTGAACACTGAAAAGCATTTTTCGCCTTAAAAGCATTCTTTGAGCCAGTCAGTTTTGTAGTTTCACACTGCCATTTTCTATATAGTGATTTCCAACATTTCCATGCATTATCCATACATTTTTTTTGTATATATGTATTATTTTATAAAATAGCAAAAATACTGGATAAGTTTAAAAAGAAAAAGAAAAAGGCCGTCAACAACACACAAACAAGACCTTGAATAATGTTAAAAACAATACGAATATTTCGTTGTAAGTTTTGTATATGCAAAATCTATCATTTAAATAAATAATATGAAAACAAAGAAAATATTTTTTAAGTTCTGTTAATTATTTATTACTGGGTAAAATTACAATTATTAGTAGGTAAGTAAGTACTATAGGAACTTTTTTGGTTACGTGCTGAGGTCTTGCCGAATAGTTAGTTGAAGTTAAAGCCATTCAAATCTCGTGTTTAGTAAGCGAAGTAAGCCAAGATCGTGTTGAGAGCATCACATTGACCCAAAAAACTGTGTCTGATTGGTGTGTCTGGCGATAAAAAAGACACGCCCTCACAAAAACAAACACACACGAACAGACACAGTTTTAAGGGGCGGATACATTTTCGAAAACTCTACTCAAGCGCATTGAGAAACGGCGCTATGGAGCCAATATCTTCACAGTCGGGTATCGCCTTGCCTTTGAACTTCAAACAGGACTCCGCACACGTCTGGCCCTGGAAATAATCCCCAAACATTTTCTTGCACTGAGCGCAATTGTTGAGGCAAATTTGTATGAAATCAATGCCACCCATGGGATCTGTAAATCACAAGACACAAATAAGTAACATAAACATCAAGGCTGAGTATCCTTGTGTCTTACCAAAACGCTTCCCATAGTGTCCTATCGAAGGAATCGCCTCACCAAACTCCAGCCAACACAGCGCCGTTAGAGCAATGCTAAGCAGCAACAGATTCTTATTGGTGCACATGATGCTGACAATGGTCAAGTTTTTCTGTCAAATGGATATTGAGTATAAAGTGCTTATATACGTTTTATACGTGTTTATACGTTGTAAATAGCATAAGCGACCGTTGCGTGCCAAGTGCGAAGTTGAAATAATTAAATGTACGTTTGTCTCTTGTTATTTTATAGGCGACCCGACCCAAACGCAGATGCGAAAGCTTAACAACGTCAAGAAGTCTGAAACGGCTCACAGTAGCAGCAGCAGCAGCGACAACAACAAATACTAAAAAAAAAGCGCTTCAAGCCGGTCTCGGGGAGTCCAGAGTGCTTCAGATATAGTTTTTTGTACGATAAAAACAACAAAAAATAAAAATAAAATCGAAATCAATACAAACTCAATAAAATGCCAATTTACTTGTAGGGGAGACACTATGCAAATGATGTGTGTGTTGTAATATATATTTTTTTTGCTTTAAAGAATTGTTTAAGGAGTCGCGTGTGTCTTCGTTAAATTTTGCATAATAATCTGGCTTACAGATTGAATGGCATTATAATTTTGTTTACACAAAACATTAGCTAAATTTAGAAAAGGTATTTCTGATTTTATGATGAAATGGCTAATGCGTTTTAAACTTATGGCGAAGTTATCGTTAAACTGGTATAATCGTAGATTTAGTTTATTTATAATTCGATGAATAAAATTCCCCATTCTCAAGACCAAATGTATAAAAATTCACCGACTCCCAGAAAGAAAGCTGTGAAAATCGCATCGGAAAGTAACAGCAGGAAGTGTCAAGGAAACGGACTTTGCCAAACTGCAATCGATGTCATATGTTAAGTCTCACTAATTAATGCAAATCGAATGCGGCCGACCAAGTTGTTGGTCGTCCGATCGCCAGATCTCACATAAAATTAATGGCGCTGTTGTAACTGCAGCTAAAATCGTACAACGTAGAACAAAGTTGGGCAGCGCCACTGGCGCCAGCGGATCAACAATAATAATAATGTACGAACCAATAAAATGCGTGAAATTCTTTTGTCCCAACCGGACACACTGCTGCTGCCAACGACTGGTTTAACACAGCTTTACGTACGGCTAGCGGCTACACGCTGTCTGGCAGCCTGTCAGCCAGTAGCGTCACATTGTTTCATATACCCTTTGCCGGAAGGGCGTTATAAACTTTGTCGACACTTGTGCTGCAAATCAAAGATGGCTGAGCACATTGTTAATTGGTATAAGGAACTGATTCTGATCAGCGAAAAACTGAGCTTTCCCTTAACAAAACATTCTGTTTGTCAGCCTGAACACGTTGAACAACAGCATTAATGTTTATGTCTGCAGAGCATTTAAACGTCACCAGCGCATCGAAAACTTTACTGTGTGGTTTTGTTTACACTTTTTGAAATCGATTTATACAGTTTTTGTTCAAACAAAATGCTTGTAATAAATATATTAACGAGTCAGCTATGTAAATCGTGGGAAAATTTCAAGTTATGCTAATTAAATGCCACCTTAAATGATTTGATTGCATTTAATGTACATTTTATAAGCTAATTGCCAACACGCGCCGCCGCGTATGAGTAATGTGTTTATCGAGAGTGTTGAACGCGGCGTATACGTCACATGCAGTTTGTGGGCGTGACACTTGAACTGACAGACAGCATTTAAGCTTTTGTCTCTAATTGATTTGATTGTTACGTATACACACACAATGCAAAAAGTACTCGAGACTCACCGGTAGTTAAGATCTTAACAGATCTGATTGCGGTATTTTGGTTTTGTGCGCCGGCGTGGGTTTGTTGCTAAGTGTTGCTGTTGTGGCTGGAGCTGAAAACTGGTTCTACAGCGACTGATGCCGAAGTGCAGAGTTCTTATTGTATTTATACAAGTGGACAGCTGTCAGCGGTCTGTTGGATTTGTGTGCTCTCAAATAAATCAATTTGTCTCGGCAAACAAACATCTAATTGAATATTTTGCACTAACTTACTTCCGCTGGCAGCTATTTTCTTGAGTGTTTTTCACAGCGGCGCTCTGGCTGGATGTTACTTATCCAGTTTAGTTGCGGTTCTTTCAAGACAACTATGTAGAAGTTGCAACTGATTATACAAACTTAATCTATAAAGAATATTTCCTGTTGATCTATAAAGCAATGTACCACCTAACACGTCTCTTAAGCGCATAAATTATTTACTTATTCTTAATGCAAAATAACATTTTCGTATCAGCTTGATCTATTTGTTTATAAGCAAGCATTAAATATTTTTTTATAATATATTGTTTTTTTTTCTAATGCGGTGCAAGCATTTTTTCTAGCAATCTTGAGCAACAGTTTGGCAAATGTAATTTTAAATTTAATTATATTTCTCTGTAGTCATTTAATATAATTTTAAACCTAAATTTAAATAATTAACTGTTTTGTTAGAAGCACTGCTTATATGAAAAAAAGCAGTGCTATTAAAACTGCTTGCGCTGCACTGCTTGTACGACAACCGATGTGGCAGCACTTTTTTTTTACTACAAAGCTTAGATTTAACACTAGATGGTGTTTCATATTTGAAAAAATAGCTGTATGTAAAAATTATCTTGTTTAAAGTTTAAAGTGGTATCATAAGCTTAGCTTTATACAAATGGGAAACATTTTGCTACTCGTCTTACTAAATAATGAGAATAGAGCTATTAATAATCTAATTTGATTAAAAGTACTCAAAATATCTATCAACATTCCATTTATCATCAATTTCAATCGTATTATTTAAGTATTGGGCAAATTAAGTTTTTTCATGAGCGTACGTGAGAGCTGAGAAGTTGGATGATGTTCAATACAGGATGGTGGCTCCTTTGCGGTTGATAGCCATTCGCTGCTGAAATTCCACAAAAGCCAAAAATTCTCACCATTGACCGGCACATTCGTGAGTTTATAGAGTTTCAGTTTGTTTATATGTATGTATGTGTTTGTGCATGTGCAGCTGCATTGAAAGTATTGCAATACAACAAACATCAACGCCTGCGAAATGTAGAAACTTTTATTAGTGGCTGTTGCTTTTACCACTCTCGAGGCGCAGCGGGTAAATTCGCAAAAGATTTTCCTCAATGCAGACCAATTTATTGCATTTTGTTTTGTTTGGATTTTATTTTGCAGAGGCAAACTTTTACTTTAAGCCAAGTCGAGGTTTGGCAGCGTTTATTTATGAACTCTGCCCGCAATCGATGCGTTTACTGTTGTTTGTGACTCCAATGCATTGCAACAGTTTCCATTCATTGCTCTTTCATGCCGCCACAATATCGGCGAAGGCTCTATATTTCAGTCACGTAAGCATTAAATTCCAAGCCCAGACAATACGCTCATTGTGCCAGTGATTTTAGCTTAAAGATATCTATAGATATATATCCATAGATATTGGTAGCGGCCAGAACATGACAATGGCGCAATGAAGCCTATTTGTTGATAGCTCCTGGCTGCTTGCTGCTGGCTTCCGCCTGCAAACTTTGCCAGCTCGAGGAAAAACTTTACTATTAAATGCATATAAACGCTACAGTCCTTAGCTCGTGACGCACGGAACAGTTAAAAAGAAACAACATGGCAAAATGGCTGCCCAAATGAGAGGTTTAATTTAGTTTCACTTGTTAATCATGGATAAAAGCAGACACACAAAAACCATATTAAGCCTTGACCAAAAAAATAAAACATACTTCAAAAATAATTGGTAACTATAAACCCCATTTTATGCTCCACTGAGCAGAAGGATTCTTATTCGTGCCCTACGTGTCGTATGCGTAATTAAGCATTATCCCTTTCTCTCCCTGTTTGCTGACAGGACATGTAAAAAACGTGTTAATCCACAAACTAATTTGACGTTGACGTGCCGTTATTTTAGGGGTAGACGAGTTAATTGTTTTTCGTCTCACTTTACACTAAAAAGGGGATTTTGTGGGGCTTTAAAGGCGAGCTCGTTAGAGCGTACATAAATTGTGCGAGGCTCTCGCCTTAAAGCTCCTTGTAAAGGTAAGTCAGCTGACAATTCGTTGCAATCCACAAAAAAATAAAAGGGAAGGGAGGGGAATATTGCATCAAGCCCGCATTCAATTGCCATTAACTGGCCCCGAAAGCAGACTCCTTTTGCACTGAGATTCGGATTGGCATTGGGGACATGCATTCATGACAACGACGAGGCTACACGGCGACAAAACGACCGCCCATTGCGCTCAATGTGCTCAAAATGAAATCAGTGAAATGCTGGAAATTAAAAAATAACGAGATAATTAAAAGCTACCCCGCAGTTATTTGCCTGTATGTCCTTTGCGCACGTAGAGCGGCTTAAGTAGCGGCATTGTGGGAGCCTCTTCGTTTGGGTTTTGGGGTTGAGGTTGAGTAGTGTTTGTTGTTGCTTTTGTGTTTGTGTCTTCATGCCAGGACGACATGCACACATATGTCCTTATGTGTTTATATATTTATATGCATAAAAATTGTCCGCATTCACACAGAGGGCAGAGCTAGCAAACATGTCGTTTACTTTGACATGAAGCTCCATTCGTTTCAACTTATTCGTTTATACGTATTTAATGCACACAGTGTGACCAAGCCATAGCACTTTATAAGTACTTAAAATGTCTAATTTAAGTATTAAAATCAACTCGAATAAAGAGCAGAAAATATATACTAATAAACAACGTAAGCTGGGATTTAAGAGTTTCAATATTCACCAATTAGAACCCACACAATTGAAGAAGCACCAAACTAATCCAAATGCAGTTCTATTTGGAGACACATGCATACATTAATTGATTATAATTATTCTTATTTATATATCGAAGCTTTGAAAAGGATTTATTTAACTTTATTGCACTACAATAAAGTATAAGGTAATCATAATAAACATTTAACATTGATGTGCATTTTATTGCTTGAGTTATTTGAACTGTGCGTATTTGGAATAAAACAAACAATAATTTTGAGTTAAAACAAACAATAATTTATAGAAAAAAAGCATTTTTAAACCTTTGTTCGGAGTTAACCAATATCATTTTCAGCCGCAGGGCATTAAATATATTAAACTAGCGCAATAAACCAAATGTTATACAAAATTTCAATAACTTGTAACAATAAAACATTGATTACATTTGCACATACTGTACATACGCATTTAAGCAGAATACGTATTTTATTCGTCAATTTAAATGCAAACTACTTATGCCCAGACATGAATAATTAAAGACCACTTCATATTTAATGATACCCGACAGAGCGCGCGTCCGTCCATCCGACAAACCAACAATGACACGCAGAAATTAAATAAAGTACAGAGTTTTGCATCTCATCTCTTAATTCACTCATCGAGAGCATATCACTCAATTACGCGCTGCTATTTAATTGACCACCAAAATTGACCAAGGCTTAACATTATACGAACGCTGCCTAATTAGCACATTCAGGAATTTTACTAATTAACTTGAATATGTGCTATGTATTTTAATATATATGCATGTGCATTATGTAATTATAAGTAATTACTCTATACGTTTAAGGAGTGCAGCCCAAAAAATGTTGTTTATCAGATGCAATGTAATATCAAGCTCCAACGTTCACAATGCTTTTACATATTTTAATCAAGAGCTTTTGTTGTATAAAGAAGTGTTTTGTCTTTTGAATACACTTTTATTTATCATCACAATTATGAACGTTTGTTGTGATCTGTGTTTTATGAGTACAAAATTTATCTCTTTGTTTACAGTTTTGACTTTCATGCAGCTTTTGGTTGGTTGGTTTGGCATATTAATTAATGCAACTTAATTACATTGCCCAAAATGCCCCTAATCTACTTATATAGTGGAAATTTTGCCACAATTTCAATATACTAAACAACAATAGAACCAATTTCGTCTGGCTATTGTGCTGCATAGTGAAGTTATGGTGAGTCGAGTGCAATATCATGATTACAGTGCCACAATAGATTATAATAATTGTCAAGCCGCTGGCTTCGAATGCAATCAGAACTCAAGCAGAGCAAACGACTTCAAAGCGACCAACGAGTAAAGTAAAGTGAATAGCCACAGGCTTGAACATTAAAGTCAAAGGAGTGTGAGTTATTGAAGGTGCCTTCAAGCGCATACTGGCACCAAAAAAACTGTTTATTGAATATGCCACCATTTCGGGAGCAAGCTGCGATATATATATTTTTTTATGCAGTATATGTTCTCGCATTGGCCCCAAAAATAGCCTTGAAGTCTCCACTTTGGGCAACTTGCGGCGTTCGTCTTCGTGTCCATTGTAAAAGTTTCTTTTTCTTGGTGCTGGAGCCTTTTTTATTTGAGTTTTCACTTACCTTGCGCTTAAGTGTTCCATCGCCAGGACCATTTGCCATTTGTTTTGCCATACAACACACACACAGAGCCGATAAGAGGGGCTGGCAAGGGGCAAGGCAGGCGAATGGAGCGATGTGAAAAGTTTTGTGCCAAAAGGTAGCCTAGTCTGACAGGGATACGTTGGCAACTGCTGAGCGTGCGGGCTACTTTTATGATTATTGCTTTCTGGTGCTGCCATAGAAAGAAGGTATATAGCTATCTGTAGCTCAAATGGAATCGGTATGAAGTGTCTATATATGTATGCACGTATGTGTGTGTGTGTGTGTGTGTGTGTGTGTTATAGATGGTCTTAAGTGCGCCTTAATGTGGATTTTAAGCATTTCTTGCTATAAGCTTGTGATTTAAGAGTGCCTACGTTGGTCTGATGCCTTGGCGTACTGCCATCAAACGTTGACACCCTACTTCTTTACACACCCATACACACATACCCACACACACTTAGGCAGTTGCAACCCTCAACAGTTGCAGTCTCTGTCTGTCTGACTGTCTGCCTTCACTTTGTCTAATTGTAAAATAAATAAATGAAATAAAAAAGTGAAGTGAAGGCGGATGTAGAAAAAAAAGCATACAGGAAATGAAAGATGGTGCAGATGGAGCTGCAAACCGCAAGCTGCGCATACATATATTATGCACAGCCCACACAATGGGCAAATTGAAGTGCAGGCAAATGAAAAAACTGTCAAATATAATAAATCAACGTGTTGGCAACATTGAAAAACGCAAGGTGTTGCCCGCCACTTTGACAAGTTTTAGCCAAAGCCAACTAGCAGATAGTCACAGAATGGCCCTAAGCAAGAGAAGCATTCAATTTCTAGTGCAAAGCGCCAAGCAGTCAAGGCGATCCTGAGGCTTGGCTGACTAACAACTGACTGGCAGACTGGCTGTCTGAATGACAGCGCACACTTACACAACTTGAGAAGCAACAACAACAGCAATCAGAAAGTGAAACACCCTCAATTTGAGCAGAGGTTTCCCTGTTACTCCTCCCCTCCAGATTGTCGGCAGCATCTCCTTGGTAGAATCGACGAAGTTGTTTAAGTACTTTGCGGCCAAAATGGCTTGCCGCCGCAATTTAGATAAATTTTAATTTTAATAAAGTGTTTGCGCTGCACTTCTCGGAACACTCAAGCTGATACTCGTAGAATTATGAATTAATTATCTTAGCCGTTGTTGCTTTGGGTTTTTGGCCAGCTTAGCTTAGCTTCACTGCAGCTTCAATTTACCCGAACGGTGTCTTGTTTTTGAAGTCCTGTTCACGTTTTTGTTCAGCTGACTTTTTTTCTTGACTTTGCCTGGCATGACTGGCATGGCGGAGTAGAGTTCATCCACTTGTCGAATGGTTTTGCGTGACAAGCCCTCATCTAGAGCCTCTATGATGATCTTGTAGCAAACGTTGGGTGGAAACTCTGTTCTTTGACCAACATATTGGCCCAGTTCATGAATTGAGATGGCTAACGTTGTTTCATTAAGTGCTGCCAATATTAATTCGTATGGACTGTTGATGGTTTGATCGTAAAAAACCAGAGCCATGATATGGTTTGATTTTATGAAAGTATTTTAGTTCAATAAAGTGAGTTGTCTAGCTTGTGTTGCTTGAATGTTAAACATATTTTATATTGAAAACACTTTAGTGTCTCTTTTTTTTCAGTATTTTGCTTTGATTTTGTATTACGCATGCATCAAGTAAATAAAGTTCGTAAATTTAATACAACTCACTTAAATGCTCGTCGTTTTGCTATAACGCTGTAATAAAGGCTAAAACAACAACAATAACAGATATCCTGCTACGCTAACTAAAGAACAATGTCAAAAAGTTCAATCCCGGCCAAAAGTTGCTTGGCGTACAATTTGAATGTAGCGCGCAAATTGAATAAAAGGCCAACCAACGCCACAGCTCAAGCAGAAAAAATGCTGGCTGTGATAAAATCATCAGTTTGCCGGCTCTTTCAGTAATGTTTTCTTCTTTTTCTCTTTTACAACGTTTGCTCCTCCATTTTAAGCTTTCAGATTGACTGTGACCGTGGAGGAGTGAAAGGAAGCTGAAGAAGAAGGCGGAGTTGTTAGTGGGTTAGCCATGCGGGCAGGCTGAAAATGAATTTTTATTTCACTAGCGAATTCAATAAAATGGGCGTTGGTATGGCACAATGTTTGTTTCTTAGGCGAATTGAAGTTCTCGAAATCGCGCACTTTTTAATTTAATTAGAAAAAAAAAAAAATTGAAAAAGAGCAGAGAAATAACAAAGGCAAATAACGTAAATAGAGAACAGATACTTCGGATAAAAAGTTGTATTCGAATTTAATAAGAAGCTGCAAGCAATTTAGTATTAATTTAGTTAATAGTGTCCTGAGCCAAAGCATAGTTGATGGATTTATATATGCCTTAAATTAATTTATTATCAAGAGAGAAAAAAAGCAGACTACTGCTTAAAGTGAGCAACTTCTTTCTATTCATCCTACTGCAATATATTAACGGCAATTTATGTAAATGACAATTTGTTGCGCCCTAAAAATTGCACAACAACAACATTAAAATAGCATACAAAAGAGGCGTGACCAAAGCGGATAATGCATTATATCAAATTTGAATGCATTGACCAAAACGGCGCATTACGCAAACATAATGCCGCCAGATAACCGCACCAAAAAGTGTGAGTGTGTGTGTTTGTGAATGTATTGTAACATACATACAAATATTCATATATACATATATATATGTGGTGCATATCTGAATGAATTGAATTTAACTTTATGCATTTGCAGTATCAACGCATAAATTATGATAAAAGGCATAAAATATACATGTGCAGAGGAAGAGGAAATCGCAGGGAAAGGGCAACTAAACCGACAGAGTCGACTAAATTATGTTGATGACCCAGGCAGTTTGAGTGGTGCGGCGGTACGTGGTTGGGTTGGTAGAGTTCACATAATCAACATTAATATTCGAGCCAATGCATTAGTTTGGGTTGCCATGCAAAAAAAATAAGCAGAAAAAAATAAACAATGTCAAAGCTCAACTGCCACAGATGTTCACTAAATTAGTCAGGCACACAAGCTCACACACACACATAGAAAAAGCTAGAAAAATAGCAGATGCAACGTTCAGGCAAACGTTTGCACAGGCTCTATGGGACACCTGTTCGCAGTTGTCATATGTAGAATGCCACTGGACATCAGCTAATCCAGCTGAGCGCCAATTTGGCGTACATGTCCTCGGAATTTAGTCAGTATTTTTTGTTGTTTTTTGCTGTTCGTTTTAGCACTCATTTGGTAGCGAAACTTGCTGCTGCTGTTGCCCAGTTAACTGGTTAGGTGAAATTTGTGAATGTGTGAACGTGTGTGCGCAATTAGCAGACAGCTAGCTAGAGCTGACCGAACTGTTTGTGTTGTTGCCAGAGCCAAAAAGCCCTGTCCGACTATTTTGCCTCCATTAATATGCCGTGAGCAGGCTGGCCATTTGGCTCAACTTGTAGTCAATTTACGGGCAAACAGAAAAAAATTGAGAGGGAATTGAGAAATGTGTATGAGCAAAAAGTGCATTGCAAACTAATTGAAAACACTTTAAAAAAGGATATATGCATATATGTACATGCATGCGATTCGTATGAATAGCATAAGCCAATTCATCGTTGCCAAATGTCAAACTGGCAAATTGTCTGAATGCTTGCCTGGCAAGGACAACCCTTGTTTATACCTTTTACGCTTGGCTGGCTAATATGCAGGACGCAATCAGTGCACGGCCTTTAAAAATAATATGTATATTTATGCTTTATAGGCCAAAAACTGATGATGATGCTGGTGAAAAGGGAAAGAGAGCGAGAGAGAGAGAGAGGGGAAGTTTGCACACTCAATATTTTGTGCAAACCTGGTCAGGCGCTGAAATTGTGATATCGACACACACACACACACACTAACACACAGAGGAGGGAGTTTGCATAGCTTATGAGCAGATTTGTAGTTGAGAATATATGTGTGTATGTATGTATGTATTCTGTATTCAGTCTTCAGCTGGACTTCGATATCGAACCCCTTAACAATAAGTTGATAAAATGCCTTTCATTTTTCCTTTGTGTATGCCTTCGGCCTGCTACAAAATCAATTTACAACGGAAGCTTGCTTGCATAACCCTTGAGACACGTAATCCCGTTTATATGTTTGTACGGCTATGTGTATGTATTCAACACACACACACACACACACAGACACAGTCATATTCACTTGTGTGTCCTTTCATGTTGTGTTCTGTGTGTGTGTTTGAGGGTGTGTGTGTGTGAGGGTGTGTTCAGCTCCCTGGGCATTTTACAAAATAGTATCACACAGGTAAAGACTGAATGTCTAAGGACAATGTCGGCATATCCTGCTGCTCAACGTTGTTTTGTGGACTAGTTGCAGTTTTCGCATATCGATCACATTGTCTTTTGGGACAGCACGTGACCCAATGCCACTAGCAAACACTAACACAGCTAACTTTCTGATTGTAAATGATTCGATTGAATTTTATAATTGCTTTATGTCTGCTGGTATTTTATTTATATGGCCTGGTTTGCTGTTGTTTGCTATCAAAAATATTCATAAATATTTAGCAGTAGGCTGATATTGTTTCTTCAATTTCTATGTCGTTTTCTTCGTATTTTCTTATTATTTTAAAACACTTTTTTAAAACTGCAATAACTATATATTTGTAATAAAATGATTGCAATTTTTGTTTAAATTTTGCTTATACCATTTATTAACATTTTATTTAAGAGTTGACATCTCAAGAAAACTCAATAAAAATCTTTTTTCCAAGTAGAAAGAAACTTTAATTGAATTAATTAAGCCAAACTTTCAAATGCGAATTGCATTTAAATGCCAAAAAGTTAGTGGAAAAATTACATTTTGTCTCTCGCCTTCATTCTTTTTGCCTTAAGCAATGAGCAGCAGAAGCAGCTAACGTTTAGCTAAAGCCAAGAATTATTAGCAAAAAAAAGTTAAATATGTAAAATAATAAAAACGTTGCAAATAGTGATTGGCTTGGACTGGCTGTTGTTTTGACTGACGTTCTGACTTTTAGGACCAAGTAAACTGGCTGAGTAAATTAGATAAAAGACGGCGAAAGCCACTCTCTCTCAATATACACTTGACTGCGCTGCTCGAGCCTGGACCGACAGCCACTCGAAAGTTTTTCAAAACTTTGTGCGCAACAACTCATTGTTAAGACGAACTAGGATGATAGCCATTCAGTCATTTAGTCAGTTTGTCAGTCTGTCAGCTCAGTCCCTTGGCTGTTGCACCTTTTGTGCTGTAGCTGCAGAGTCAAAAAAGTTGCCTCGGCTTGGGGCTTAGCAACATTGCGCAAATTCAATTGATTTGCTTTTGAAGTGCAGTGCGTTTTTAAGCTCTGCACAAATACAACTAATGCAATGCATGCCCCCGAAAAAAAAACTTGGCTAAGTGATTTTGTAAACTTCTTCACTAATGAAACTATATGCAAGTACGCTTATCGTCCCTACATTTTATTCGTTCTTTTAACATGTTTTTCTCTCTCGTTCTTTTTCGCATTTTAGTTGTAATTAAAGTGATTGATTTTTTGGATTTGCCCAAAAAGTATTCGCTTATTCGTACTTTTGTGCTTGCCTTGCACTTATGCCCTTTTTTGGGCTGTTTGTTTGGTACTTTTGGATTTTAAAATGGCTTACCAAACATTCTGTGCAAGTCCTCAGTTGAAAATGGCAACGGGAGCACCACTGAGTTGGCCATTATTTATGTGGCTCTGTTTCTCAACATTTTTATTGGCATTTTCAGTTTTGCGTAACAAGTTTGGCTAATTTATTACAATGGACGAATCGTAAATTGCGAGACTGCGTCCGCGTCCACGTCCGTATCCGTGCCCAACTCACATTGTGTGTTGTTTCCAGCAATGAGGATGTTAATGCCCAAAATTTATACGCATCGCCCGCAATTTAATTTATATGCCAGTATATTGTAGACGGTACTTCAGCATCGTCGTTCGTCTTTCGCATGTACGCATTGCATAATCCAGGCTAATTAGCACCAATTGTTGCTGTCATAAAGGGCAGCCTTTGCGGACAACTTAGGCGCACCAATTGACAATTAAGGCAGCTTGTCAACCTGGGCAGGTGGCAGCATCTCAATGGCTCATTGGCAAATTAATTAGCTGTCAATTGGATGAAAAGTTTCCATTTACTCAAGTTTAATTAAGTTTTTGCTGATGTCTGAAGAGTTTAGCTCATTAAATGTATGTGTGCGAATACTTGAATTGACATTTCCTAACCTGTCACATTCAACTAACCACAAAAAGTGATTATACGCAATATTGTAGGACCTTTGATGCTTTTACCTGCCAAGCAATTAATTCACAAACTTATCCGAAACACATCAAATAAATTTAAATGTGTATTTAGAGAAGCAAAAACTACATTTTACAAAAGGCAGCTGCTTTATTCAATTTATTTCACAAGCGTATTGGTCAATTTACATGTTATTTTGTTTACTGTGGTATAATCAATCGGAAATGTGACAAAATTGCTTTAATTCGTTGTTTACTGTTCGTTCTTGTTTCTCATTGTTGTCTTTTGCAACATGAGATCACACCATTTTTTAAATAACTTGTGGATTATCTCTTTATAATTCAACAGCTTTTAAAGTTTAGCTATGGATGGAAATACATATAAAAATTAATTTTAAAAAATATTTTTAGATTATAAATCCTTAAAGATTGTTCCATTCGTTTCTTGTTTGAATCCAACTTAAAGATTTACATTTAGATTTAGACAGGTGTCTTGCGTCTGAAAGTTTCCACTCCAACGCAGATGTAAGCTGAAAAAGCTACATTCAATATGCACAGTCCAATGGTTAGTTGGCAAGTGTATTGTATGTTAACGAATTTACGACACCTTCTAACTTCGATTGTCTTTGCTAACAGCCAACAGCTAACACACAAACACACAACACAGACTTGTCTTATCTATGTATATATATAGATTTTCAATGCTGGTTGGCAATTGTGTGCTGGTTTTTATTCTTTTCGATTGGGCGCGTATAAATCAGCTGAGGTGGTCGATATAAACTTCTGCCAAGCCCAAGCCATGTATAAATAAGGTAATCAGTTTGAGTGCTTTTCTTTAGCGCTCGAACGTGCGAAAAGTAATGGAAATTGGCATATTTCAAAGCAGCATTCATTGAATTAACTTTAAGTCTTCAAGGCATTGAATTTATACACCAATTAAGCTCTTTTCAAATAAATCACTTTGAGGTTGTCAAATCGAACAAAGCATTTTTGTAAATAGTTGCAATAAGCAATGCTCTTATGTTTAATAGCGTTATAAATAAGAAAATGTTGTACAAATGGAGTTGCATAAATAATAGCAACGAATGCAACTTCCTTTCAACAACAACTTCCGCTGGCTTTGACTGCAGCTAGTTTTGAGCAACAGAATGAAAAAGATAAAAAAAAGAATAAAGATAAGAAATGCAAGTGCACATTTCCGTTTGTTGCTTGCTTGTTGCTGCCAGCATATCAGTTGACAATTGGCAATAAGACATGCAGTGCACTTTCAGCTTTCGTCTAACGAGCACACACACACACACACACAAAAACACACACATACATGTTTTTGTTGCTATGAACGGGGAGTCGAATGCACAAAGTGACATTTGCCAAGTCCGTGTTGCAGCTGCAATCCCATCAAAAATGTATGAATTTGTTGATTTGACGGAAGTAAATATTTGGCAAAACGGATGTGTGCTAGTGTGTGTGTGCGAGCGTATGTGTGTCCCACTTGACGAGTCATCGTCGTAAATGCTGTCGAGTGGCTGTCGAGCTAAGCGCACTATAAAAAATTGATTAGTTTCGCCAAGAGCAATGCATTGCAATGATGACTCTCGACAAATTTCAAAATTTTCCATTAAGAAGAAGTAGAAACTAAGCCCGCAGCTTTGGCAAACACAATCTTTTGCTGCATGCAATTAGTTTATGCCACATTTTGCATGCACGTAAATGTTATCAGCGTCAAAATGCATGCATGATTCAATGATTTTTGGACTCTGGCCCTGTAGGGCTGTCGATTTTTGGGCCAGAATGCAAATCTATGACACGGTGCACAAACGCGTGCCCAATCTCAAATGTGGCATATTCAAATCGAGCTACATTTTCGCAATGTTGCAGATCGCTTGATGTGGATGTGAATGTATGTGTGCGTCTGTTGGTGTAAGTGTTGGTTTGCATTAACGCACGCACAGACGCCAAAAATGGCTGCCAGGCTGCCGCTGTCTGTGTTCTGTTCAACTAAGCATATCGACGTCAATAAATCATCCAATAATGCGCTGATGCAGTGCAAAGCGCAAATGTGGGTGTACGACAGGGCGGGGGAAAACGTTGTGGGTGGTATGGGCGCAAGCTGAGCTGGCATCGGCTTCAACTGGCATGTCTTTTGCCATTTCCGGAGTTACGTACGAGCTGCTGTTGTTAGCTGAGTGCTTTTTAACTTGGGCTATGGCAATCGCTGTCGTGGTGTACTAGTTGCAATCTCAGCCCATTCCTTATATATAAGTATATATATATATGTGTGTGTGTATGGATTGTGGCTGTGGCGCACTTATGTTTGCAGATTGTCAGCATAAAATGCAAGAAGAGAACATTTCACAGATTGAATTTTATTTGGTTGCGGTTATTTCGAGCCATTACGACTTGCTTTAGTATAAGTTGTGTGTGTGTGTGTGTGTGTGTGTGTGTGCAGGGTGCGGGCTGCAAATGTGGGTGCACAAGTGCATGCATCAATTTAGCAAATGAAGCTTAGTATGTGCGCTCTGATGGCAAACTTGAAACGCTTTTCCTGTTAAGTAGCTGCCATTTGTTGTTGTTGTCGTTGTTGCACTGCATATTCTGCAATCAAATTTTGTTTTGTTAACCAAACTCTGCCACCAACCCCGTTTAAAACTTTTTAGCCTCAAAAGCTAATTAGATTTTGTTTGTTCAACGTTCATTTTGATAAGGCTTACGATGTTGGCATGTTGGCGGCACATCTTATAAGAGCTAATCAATTTATCGTTAATGCGACATTGCAACAAACTATAAAGGCGAGAATCCTACATCTACTCTTACTCGCTACTCTTCCTCTGCCAGCTTAGCTCAGTCGTGTGAAAAATAGTTTCGTTATGGCAGACACGCACACACACACACACACAATACAAGGCTCCCACTTTGCCCTCCAGCACCTTTCCACAGATTTCGTGTTGCGTTGAGCAAATGACGTTACTTAACTTTGCTCCATCGACATTTAATGCGATTTTAATGCGCTGATTTGATTGAAGCCAATTGACAGTTTGCTCTTTTGCTCTCTGCAAACAGGCGGACGAAAAAGATGGAGATTGAGAAAAAGACCTGATTTAAAGAAATGCTAAATATATGTATTTATATTACATACATATATATTTAAATTGTAAATGGAAATGTTCAAAAATTCTGTTAGTCCTTATCTATGGCAAAAATTTAAATTTCCCATTTTCAATCCGTAAGTTTGCTATAATTTTTGTATCCGCTGACGAAGTTTTTTGTCAGTCAAGCTTGTAGAAGGAGGGAAATAAGTAATATAAATAATAAATAAATAAATAATAAAATATTCCAATTGCTTAGCCTGAACCAAGAAAGAATTAAATAAATATGTATATGAGCAACTTAACTTATTTTTAAAAGCAATGTCT
Source organism: Scaptomyza graminum (assembly GCA_018901835.1). NCBI lineage: Eukaryota > Metazoa > Arthropoda > Insecta > Diptera > Drosophilidae > Scaptomyza > Scaptomyza graminum. The sequence goes on from JAEIFL010000290.1 coordinate 2,381,031, forward strand.
TTTTGATCTTGGTTTAGTTTAAGTTGGCAACACTTGGTGAAAATAATTTAATACGACTTTAGCTTGACTATTTAAAAGTATGCAAATCATGGCAGTAAAAACATCTCTTAATCGTTTGCCTCAATAAGAGTAAACGTTCTTTTGCATTTACTAATCTTACATGGCATAATAAGTGTTAACCCCTTGATTAGCCTAGCTATGCAAAACATGCTTTTTCTGCATTTTGCTCAAATCCGAGTCAAAAAGATATTCGGAAAACCAACTGCATATCAAATTCGGTGTCAGACAGCCAGGTTGAGGACATCTAAGGACAAATTCTGTTGGCCCATCTCTAATTAACCTATGCAAAAGCAACAGAAGCAGCAGCAATAGTCCATAGCTTCTTTTGCAAATTCGACATGCACATGCGAACACACACGCAAGCACACACACACATAGGTGTGAGAGGGATTTGGTAGCCCAAAAAGGTGAACTAGCCGCTTGGCCCAGAAATTGACAGCGTTGCCTGTTCAACATTTAATTAGAGTAATTAAAACAAGACAAGCGATGCATTAATAAGCTACAGCAATTCGGCAACCTAGCGACCTCCTCAGGTTGCTTGCCGCTGACCTGTTATATGGCAGGTTTTGACTTGCTCAGAACATTTATGCTAATCAAAGCTGGACGAAGATGACATGCTTCAAGCGAGCGCTTTCTCTCTCTCCCTCTCTCATTCTCTCTGATCTGCTAAATGCCAAATGCCAGATTTCAATTGCAATGGTAGCAAAGCAGCAAGTGGCTCATGAATTAAACATTAAACCGTACCTTTGTTGCATCATTAATAAGTTAAATAATTAAAGTTAGAGATTTGCTTTTGAAAAATGCATTTGCACTCGAGTCAAACTTTTTTTTATCATGCAAATTCGTCTGTGGTAATTATACATACATTTCATGCATATCATTAGCATGCATGGGCAATGAGTGCACTTTAGATAGAATGGAGACACAGGCACAGGGCAGAATGGGAGACAGAAACGTTTGCCGCAGCTGCTGCTGCTGCTTTTGCATTTTTTATGTGGGGGCCAAAGGCAATTGGCTTTTTAAATATTGCGACTCGTTTTCAATTTATCAGCAACAGCAACAATTCCATTTGCATTTTGGCCTTTGACATTTGTGTGAGTTGTCAACTCACCTCCCCTTCCCAACCCAACCAACAACTGTGTAGTATTGACATGGGACTGCTGTAGAACTGGCCGTCCATCCGTTCCGGCAGAGCAAGTAGCCGTGCTCAGTCCGGCTATGAATTTCCGTTTCCGGTACCATGCGACACGCTTTGCTCAAGCACTCAAGTGTAAAAAGTGCCTTTCAAGTTATTTTCCTGTTTCTATTTTACCATCTTCGTTTTCTTGTGCTTTGCTTATACTGCTGTGTCTGCTGCTGTCGCTGCTACTGTATCTGTATCTGTCAGTGTTTCCTTTGTTTCGTTCATTTTTTCTTTTGATTAGAATTTTATACTCATGAATTTTCATTTCCGCTGTTGAATTTTTTTTGCTTTGGCAAACGCTTATCTGTTGTCATTGAATTCCTAAGAGCTGTGTCGATGAACAACCAAACAAGCTTCAAATAAATAAATAAATCAAGACCAAGTAAACTAATATGCAATTGAAAATATCAGCTTCGAGCTCAAAACATAGCCGGACTTAGTTTTCCACCCTTATTCTACCTGCTTTGTTTCCTTTCACAGTTCATTAAATAGTGGGACATGTCTTTACACCAAGAAGAATTTCAAAGCCGACTTAAAATGAACTTCCACCACCTTCACAAATTGTAGATATAAACTCTCAAATCAGCTTATTATCGATTGAATGAAGATAGGAGTAAGGAGAGCGAGATTTGTACACCATACTCCTTGTTTAGGTATCTAAAACAAAGCTTTAATCTAAATTGGAGCCTCCATTCATTCACTGGTCACCATTCAACAGTAAAGACAAACTGTTTACAAAATTTTTGTGTTTATGTATATTTGTGTATCTGTCTCTCCTTTGTGTATTCCCCGTCCGACGACTTAATGCACATTGCGAATAATCAGCCCGCTGTTGACCTGATTACAAAATCGCCCCTTCTTTCTGGCCTGCGGCAGAGATTTGCAGTGGCTGCTATTAATTTACCGTCGCTTTAATTAATAGATACATTTTCTTTTTCCCCATTTTGCACTAATTACAATTTGTAATATTATCGATTATACAATATGAGCAGCATAAGCCGGCCTCCGGCAAGCCCCCCGAGCATCATTTGATTCAGTCTATGAACTCGTTTGAATGATTTTAACAAAATATGAATAACTAATAGACAAACAAAAAAAAAAATAATGAAAAATTGAGTTGTGTTCTGATTATAAAAATGTTTTTCAAATACTAATTTGTTATGGCTGTAAAATAACTTTTTCGTAGTTGTTACACTAGTGTGATTTAGGTATCAAAGAAATATACTCTTTTAATTTTACATAATGTTATTTTCTTCCAATCTTTGGAATCCTTGGGAATAATACCATTTAGCTGCATAGCTACTCAGGATGTTCACTTTCCTGTTCTCTTTGCTACAACATTTAACACATTTTTTGTGAGTTTCGTTAGATTTCCATAAGCCTTCTCCATTTGAATTGACGCTCTTACACACAATTGGTTGCGTTGCCAGTTGAATCAGTTCCATGTCGATGGCGACAACTGCAGGCATTGTGTTTAGCCACCTCACACACATGCACACACACACATAAGCTTATAGTATATGAAAGCGATCAACGTTGAATGAACAAAAACAAAGGCAAGTAAAAGGGCCAGGAAAAAAGCTCGATATGCAAACAAAAACTCTTAACAAGTCCCAGTTTTTGTTGCTGTTGTTGAAGTTAAAATTGTAGTTGTAGTTGCTGTTGTTCAGGATATGTATCGACCAAGCGTTAAGATAGCATGTTAGTTTCGACCTTATGCTTCATATGCATATGGTATCTCGCTCTCCTTTTAATTTCATTGTTATACGCTGCGTCCATTTAAAATGGGCTAGAAGGGATGCAAACAGGCTCAGACATATATCTTTTCAACTTTTCAACGAAACTTTCCAATCACGATTTGTTTTATTCTTACACAAATCTTACAGAAACAACCACTTATAGCTTAAAAAGCTGTTTTAATTGAACAAGAACATTTCTGTAATTTTTCCATAGTACTTGATTTTTGCACTTTATAATTATTCAAACCATTTTTTTTTTCTAACTGTCTCTGGCCTATGCCCTGTGGAAAACGCAGCGTGTGTTGAATTAAAGTAACTTCATCCAATTTAAATGCAATGACTGACAAAATGATGGACTGACTAAACGCCCCTTACAATGGCTTTTGTTCTAAATAGTTTAGCGGTGCAAAGATTATGATTGTATTATGAATGAATTGAGTGCTGCACATGTTGCGCACCATTCTATCTTCCTGTGCTAGCTAAACCTGTGATAATTCAAATAATGATGACGCTCAGCTACAGGCGGAACAGACACAGCAGCGACTGCAAAGCCCACAACCACATTGCAGCATCCGGCTATCATTCCGCCCACATGCCGCGCCCCACACCAAGCGCAACCGTCTGGCGGGCAATGCAAAAGCACTTTATTTAAGTGAGTCCCACATGAATAGCACTTGGCTGGCTAGAAGGAAGGCGAACGGAGTTGTGGCAGTGGCAGGCCAACTTACCGAGTGGGTTGATGGTTGAGTTTGTATTTGTAACACTTCTTTCCATATTCATTTTTTTTTATTTACTCATTCAGTGTCTTTATAAAGCATGCATATGCACCAGCAACCCTTTGGCGGGCTTATCCGTAACCGCAGCTTTCCCGTTCCCAATTTTATCAGCACGTACACTCAAAACAAATCACGTAGTTATGTGTGTGAAATAAACTTTCTTGTATTTAACGTTATTTTTGTAGTATTTTAATTGAGGACATATAATACTTACTTTAACATTTTTTCTAATTCAATTTATAGTTTATGGTGCAGTGTAGTTTTCTGTGCATGTATTTCTACGTATACCCATAGATGTGTGTGTCTTTGGCAGCAGCAGTTTGGCAGGTCTGTGGCTGCGGCTGTGGCAGCTTTCGATGCGCTTGCCTCATTATATGAAGTTGGCTGTTTGCCTTATTGCAGCCGGCCAAGCGTAATGCAGACAGCTAAATATTCGCTTTAAAGATTGACATTTGTCAAAGTATACTGTGATTTAGACAGGAAGCTTAAAAATATCTCATATGATAATCCCTTAAGCTGCACTTGAAATCTCATTGAAAACGTCCAATCACTCAAACAAACAATGCATTTACTTTAAATTTACTTTAACATACATTATTTATGAGCCTTAGGCTTTACTAATGGCCTACAAAACTAACACGAAGACAGTTGTTGGCAATTTACGACCACTGGGGTATAAAATGAAATTTTAATGAAAATGAAAATAATTCACCTTTTAGTAATTTGAAAATTTTAATTAAATGCATTGCCTGCCTGCCTGCAGCTGGTAATTCCTTACAATCCGACCAATCTCAGTTATGGCCGAAACGAGTGCCGAGGTTCAAACTGCTGCTGCAGCTGCCGCTGCTGAGCGCCCTGTGCTGCAACTGGGCAAGCTGCATCGACGCACATTTGCATTAGGAGAGGTGAGAGGAGACGGGACAGGACGGTACGTGGTCTGTGTGTAGATAATGTCCTACACATGACAGGCGGCTCAGAGCAGCCCAGTCAAACATGGCAATAATAGAACTCAAACACACACACCCACACACACACATGTATAAGCGTATATTTGCATATAGGTTGGTTGTTATTAAATGCAAGTGCAGCATTCATCCTAGCCCCAAGCCCGCCTCTTTGCTGTGGTTCGCTTTCAAGCTGCGTTGGCTGTGGCTTACTGTATTTAGTCTCTCTTTCTTTGTGTGTGTGTGATGTCTGTATTACAAGTACATTTTGAACAAGTGTGCTGCGTGTACTACTAACCTTTGCTATTTTCGGGCATTGCATTTGATTAAATTGCATTGTTGTCGTTGTCAATGTAGTTGTAGTTCTGCTGATGCCAAAAGTCTGTATCCCATTGCCATTTAGTGATTATTTGCATATAGGCTTACAGCCAGCAGCTTTAACTAATTGAAATCGATTTTGGCCAGCAGTCGAGTGCATTTCTCCAAGTGCTGCCATCGACAATCATGTCAACCACACATACACACATACTAATGCTTGTCATGCGTGTGGCTATTATATCGATTTTGGATTATCATGCTGATAAAACATGCATGTGTATCAAAAGTGCTCTTAAATATACTACTCGCCAAGTTATCGTTCGTCTTTGTCTCAGCTCCTCGGCGTCTTTCCATACGTAATTAGACTGCTCAAAAGTAGACTAAACTGCTTGCGCCATAAGCCGCTTTACACAACATTAACTATTCTGTGATGCGAACAAGAAGAACAAAAGCTAATTAGCATGGTGATTAGACCGGGTGAAGTTGATTCCAATCAAAAGTTTGCAACGTATTCAATCCACCTATTCAAAACTTCAATTTTACGGGGGAATTGTAAATAACAAAAGTTTCACTTGAAAACACTTATCGCGTCTCCTTAACTGTGCTCAACTTACGTTTTGTTTTGTTCTGCAACAGGGAATAAATGACATGAAGTGCGTTTGAATTAGATTACATTGCGTATACGCAACATCAACTTTGTCTGCGCCTACTTTTTCGAAGTTACTCACGCACTGCTTGTCGCCTGCTTGCACTCATGAAAATACCGTTAGCTGCTGCTGTCAAAGTGCCAAGCGTTGCACAAATGTTGCTCTATTGACATGACTTTAAGACAAGTTGCAAACAACATTCCTGGAAATTGACAAACTTTTGACGACGCAGGTAAACATTGCAACATGATATCATGCATGCGTAATGCGCTCATCTTTGTGTGCGTGTGTGTGTGTAGGTGAGACCAGTGATGTAGGTGTGTAAGAAAGCTTTAAACATATCTTGTGGCTTAGTTTAGATTAAATTGAATTCACAGTACTATGTGGTGTGCCTAAAATCCAACTGAGCTAAATTCATCCGTCTGTTGTTCCCGTTGTTGTTGCTGCTGTAGCTGTTGAAAACTAGATTTGTTGACTGCCACCGCTGACTTGTGGTTAGCCTGTACTGCATTTGATTGATTTGGTTAGTCTCATTTGCTAACACAAATATTGGCAGAGTGGCTCGGCTGGTGAACGGTGCATGATACGATTGGTAACGATGCGATACCGCTGACATTGCCAATACCAATTTGGAGTTTAGTTATTTTAGCTGTGGGTTTTGTTGTTAAAAATTTAGTTTTAATGAAATTACCACGTAATTGATTTTGTTTATCTTTATACACTTTTTATTCAATTAATTTTGCTGCTAGTATTTGCATTTTCGTTTTGCTTTGGTTTTGTTTCGTTTTTTTTTTTTTTTTTGTTTCGGTTCACATACATACATGTGTATATAGATAAAGATATATTTATTATATAATTACCTAAGATACCAATACAATTTCATTGTTGATTATCTAATTTAATTAAATTCCATATATGTATATCATATTTTACTTAAATTTAACAGCTAAAGCGCACACACACACCTAACAATAATTCAACTGTGCGACTTAAAAAGTGTGTAAAGAATAAAATAACAAAACAAAGAGACAAAATAATTACACCAACCAATAATTGAACGTGCCAATTGAATAATACAATTTGTTCAATTAAGCTGCTGTTGAAAAATCAATTTATCACAACAAATTGAAACATAACACATATGCATATATATTCTCCTAGATACTTAAGGCTAGCAGACATTTAACGCATATGTGTTTGTGAATTAATCAACTCTTGTGGGTTTTTACAGTCAGTTTAACATACGTTTAGATTTGTATAGTCTTTGATTTGCATTAGCGAGAATTACGCGTGCTATGTCTTATGTACTAGAGTTTAGTTGAATACACTTAACAAACAACAATTAGAGTTAAGTTTGAGCTTCCTACTCGCTCGAATTAATTAAATGCAGTTAAATGCCTCAGTTGTGTTTCAGTGTATCGGTATTAGTATCGGTGTATTATTGGCTCTGTGTGTTTTGTAGCCAAGTTAGTAAAGAGTCAGCCCTTGCTCTGTGGCGGCTGGGCTACTATTAAACATGTATCGTGTATTCATGGCGCTCCTGCTCCTTCTTCTCGTGATACCTAGGGGTCGCAGGCTGGTTAGTTTTTGCGATTCAAGGTTCAAGTTCATGTTCAAGTTCAAGGTTGGTAGACGCTACAGGCATGCATAACAACAAACTACAGTCAAGCATTGGGTGTTACGATTTCTACACGTTTCAATATTCAACTTACCTTGCCAACAGTGAGGTCAGCTCCTCGCGATCCATTTTCGCCAGCTGCGCCTCGCTGGTATTTTCCATCACACGCTGCACCTCCAAGTCCAAAGCACGCTGTTCCCGCTCGCACTCGGCCTGATCGCCAAGCTCGCGAGCATCGTGAAAAGCAGCCGGCGGACGAAAACCGCTCGATATATCGCCACCTGTCATAGCGGCAATGGAGGCGGCCAAAGAGGCAGCAGTCTCAACCTCACTGCCAGCACTATAAAAGGTCAAAGGGAATTTTTGACGTATTTACGAATTATTTGTGTTTCTTGTATAAAATTAAAATAAATAATTATGGTTAGGCTGCAACCAAACTTTTCTATAAAAAAAAAAAAAAAAAACTGTTAATAGCTAAGACTAACGCATAAACTAATTGAATTTATCGATATAATTTTTTTTTATTTTGATGTAGAGTTGACCTCATTTAGACCTTAATTTATGTGTTAATTCGCTAAGATGTATTTTAAAATTTGTTATTTTTGGTTTCATTGAGTTTTTCAATTCGGATTGTTTAGGGCTTAGGTACCTGAACTACCTGTTGTTACTACCAGGGCACTTTCGTCGCTCCAGCGTCTGGTTGCCCGATTGCGATGCATGCTTCCGGCTGCGCTGTCCCGCGCTACGCTTCTCAACCGGCATGCCAATGTGCCGGGGTGTGTTTAAACGCCGTTCCAGTGCCGGTGAGCCCTGGTCATTGTTCGACTCGGTGCTGGAGTCGGGCCGAAACATATCTGAAATATAACAGGCATTGTTCGCTGCGAACGCATAGCCAAAATCCCGTGCAGCATACGCACCTACAACAGCGCGTCCGTCGCTGCTGCGCGACGACTTGCAAGGAACTCTATAGGTGGGCATATTGGAGAACTCGGTGCTGGGACTGATACTTGTATCGGACTCAGATTCCACCACCACACCAGCATTGCCGCTCTTGGCACTTCGTGCACCACTCGACTTCTTCGAATGACCGGATTGTGAACCGGCGACAATGGTCATTGATTTACTCAATGTGGATTCATCTACACAGAAAAATGGGAAAGAATTTTATGGCTTTTGAGCAGAAAGTCTAAAGTTTAAAAAAAATTAAGAAGTTTCATTCAATATATGAAGTTCATACAATACCGAATAAAATTTGCAATACGGATGGAAAACTTTAATATAATGTGAAAATGGTTGGCTAAGCCTCCAGCTATAGTAAATGTACGTGGCAGGACTTACCATCGGTATTGTAGTAGCGCTGCTTGTGCCAACTGGACTTGCTCTTGACATGTCCGAAGCCCGCATTTGGCATCAGTGGATAGGCCGTGGCATTTAAATTCTCACCCTCTGGATGCCCAAATGTTTTGAACTGCATGGTGTAGTCATGCGGCGTTTGGGCAGCTAAACCTCGAGTGGGTGTCTTAGCTGGTGCACCTGTTCGACCACCATTGACGCTGAATGTGGCATATGGCGAAATCTCGTACATTTCTAAGGAAGTCAAGGAGAAAAAGAAGTACAGAAAAAAGCAAATGGAATGTGAGTGGACGTTTAATTGCTAGCTGCAGCAGCTGGACACGTGCGCAGCCTATTGTCGATTCGACTTACCCGACTCGTTGCTTTTGTCCACCGTTTTGACCGGGGAGGCGCTGTATACCTGCTGATTGCGACGATTCTCGTGCTCTTCCTTGTAGTCACCAGGCAGTGCTCGAGACTCGTAGCCCTCTGCAATGGGGCCGCAAAGGGTGCGACGATGTTTGATGGTCAGTGCGCTGGAAGATATTTGAAACCGTTGAACTCAACGATTAGATATCTAATTAAACTGAGCCCTAAGAATGAAATGCGATTCTGTTGACCAGGCTAAAAGACATTTAAGTTGACAAATTGCTTTTTATTCGCGTTGAGAATGAGTCAATATTATTGATTTTCCCTCACTTTACCATGGGCTCAACTTGAAAACTCTTCGGCGAGGAAATCAAAATAAATGGCATTTTATGTAATTTTTCGATTTACTATCCACTTTCACCTGACGCGTCAGCCACCAGCCAGCCCAGTTAATTAAAGCTTAATTAACGTTCGCAAGCAATTACTGAATCCCCCTTCACTCCACTTCTCCGCAGCCAATTCAATTTGCCCTGTCCCTGAACAGTTCTTAGTACTCACATCGTTATGATGGCCACTGTGATTATGACAACGATAATTAACGTTGCCAACCAATCGCCGTTGGTTGGATTTGTCGCATTTATCAGATTGTTCATCAAATCATTTTCCGAGGGGAATACTGGAGGCGGTGGTATGGTTATGCCATCAAGGCTCGTGGTGCTAAAATGATAATGCTCCGTCGTTTTGCCCGCATCGTTGGTCGCAGAGATGCGCAGCTGGTACCATTTGGAGGGCAGAAAGTCGCAGAATATTAAATTTTCGCGATTCTCCTCCGCATTTGAAATATCTGATGTGACGACTGTCCAGCGAATATCGCCTGCGAGTGGAAATAAAAAAGTTGTCCCACAAACAAAAATATGTCTGTTTATTATTTTTTCAGCCATAAGGAAATTAAACATCATACAACACGTTGCCAGCGACACCGTTATATAAAAATTGTATGAATATTAATCAATAAAATTGTATGTCCGTTGCTCAGTTTAATGAAAACATTAATAATTGCATTAATTTAATTCCATCACACAAAAAAGGTGTGTATTAATATTAATATGTGGCTTGCCGCGTTTTGAATACTCTCGCAATATGATACAACTAATTGTTGGCCGTTTTCAGTGGCAAATTGTGTAATTAGGGCTGTGAGATGACTTTCATTAATTGATGATTGAATTAATTGTATAAAACTGATAAATATAACATAAATATTAAGTATAAACTTAGATTTTACTTGAGGTGTTTAATATTTGATTATTTATTCATTTGCTAATCTAATAATGCGTACGCTTTTTGTAATGAGTACTTGTACTACTATTTATGTTTATCAGTAAACTAACAAAAAACATGACAGGCATTAACAATAACTAAGCAATCACTTGTGATATTTTTTATGTTCTCTTATGTTATGAATAATGGCCTTAAGTAAGTTTTAAAAGCCTCTGCAAAGAGTTCACATCGGCATTGCCCATTTGATGACTGTACATTTATTTACAATTTACAATAACTTACCTAACGGTCGGTGTTCTATAGAAAAATGATGTATACTGCAGCCGCCATTGTGCCACGATGACAGCTTCAAATTCACACAGGTTGCATTTGTGGCAATTAGTTCGTTGCCATTGGGCGCCTGGGAGGCTGTATTCGGTGTGAAATGGAAATGAATATGGAAATGAATACATGTGGCATAAATGTATATTCAGCAGTTGCAGTAGCAGCAGCGAGTAGTGGTCATTGTGGTCAACTGAAAATTGGGAATGCGGCCGCAGGAAACGAGCAGTCGTACTTTTCTACGCGACTACAACGTGGATAGTACTTATGTATGCAAATGCACGGCATGAATGGAAAGAACGAACTCACCTTTTCCCTTGGTCCAGACATTAATTTCCTCGCTGGCTGCACCATCGCCCACCAAATTGTGGGCCGACATTTTTATAATGTACTGATTTCCGCACTTCAAGCCCGTCATTGTGTAAGCGTTGTTCTCTGGCAACAGCTCCGTCTGTGCCCAGCTATCGCCAGCCGTATGATACGAGATTGTGTAGCCCTGCAACGGTGCTCCACCATCGTCGGGCGCATCCCAACTGACACGTATGCTGTCGGCGGAAGCATACTGCACGATGATTTGTGGTGCGGCCGGTGGCTTCATAGCAATCACCTGGTATTGGATTTCGTCACTACCAAAGAGATTGTTTGCCGTGCACGTATAATTTCCGGACAAGCTGCCTTCGACGCCTGTCGACGCGAGTCAGCAAGCGATGTGAAAAAAAACCAACCCATTGAAAAGATTTTAATGCAAATATTGTTGCACAACTACTTACGGTGTATTCGCAAATTGCCCTCATTGGTCACCTCATAAAAGGGGCTAAATGTAACGGGTCGATCACGAGTTAACCAACGTGCCCGGGGCGTTGGATTGCCCACAGCCAGACACTCCAACACTAACCTAGTGCCGATGGCTTTGCGCACCACCTGACCAAAAGAGGCGATGCGTGCAGGTGCTACAATCAACAAAACAACCAAACAAACAACCAAAAAGAGAAAAACACATTGCACATACATATGTATGTACATATATAGTTAGAAGAAGCATCGAATTAAAATGTTCAGCTGCTGACCAATTGCGGTTATTTTGGTCAACACGCTGACTAAATGTAAAATTTTAATTAAACGCGAAAATCGCAATGGTCGTAAGTGAACCAAATAAATAGTAGCTTTAAAAAGCTGCAGCTGCACTTGCTGTTGCTATTGCTGTAACACCTACCTCGCGTATTGGTGGCCTGTGCCACCACAGATGTGGGCTCACCCTCACCCACCGACGTGGATGCTGATACCCAGAATTCGTACATTTGGTTTTCGGCCAGACTGCGTGCCTCGAATGTCACCGGATAACCGTTCTCGTCAACGCGCACCATGTGAGCTGATCCGGCAAAAAAGAAAATACAAAATATTCAATGTTTCCACGTGTGTGTGTGTATGTGTGTGTGTTTGTGTGAGTTGGGCCTCACCCCTTTTTCTTGATACTCACTCTTGGTTTGGCCCTTGCGACCCGCTTCGCGTGCATATACCGTGTAATGCGATATGATACCATTGCGATTCTTCGGCGGCAGCCATGAAATTAAAATCGAATCAGCCGTTAAGGCAGCCGCTTTAATGGCCGCCGGAGCATCGGGCACATCGTCATCGGTTTGGCAGAATAATGGCTGACTGGCCAATCCATCGCCCGTTGCTGTATAGGCCAATGCCCGAATCGAATAGTTTGTTGCCTTAAGCAGCGTATGCAGATAGGTTTCCAAATTCGATGTTCGTTTGATCTCCAGTTTGGCGGGGAAGTCAACTGTGAAATTGAATAGATAAATCATATTGGTATGCAAAGCCTTGCAAACGAAATCAAACAACAATGTTCAGCTTCTTTACAATGTTAACTCCATGCTGAACTTCTTTACAAACTCAAAACTTTTGCAAAATGATGTAATAAGCCCAGATTATTACTTTTTAAACTGTTTTCGACACTACACAAAAGTTGGAAAATAAATTTGCACTTTTGAGTTTTTTATATTAAACTCTCTTCAACACTTTGCATAGTTAGTTTTGCTTGAAGGAACTATTAAGTAAAATGAATCCGTAAAATAAATCTTTAATGATACCAAAAGTTTATCTAATGATTTTTAGATTTAATGCAATTAACTTTTATGTTTCTTGTACATCTTCCACTATTGAGTTTGTTTGTTTTGTGTCAGTGTAATAGAGCCGAGTCTCTTTGGGGTTAATCGACTTAAGTAGATGACAAGTCTGGCTGCTCTGGACCGTATAAATAGTATCTATTGCCAAGTTGGTACATTGATTTGATAAGCGGTGCCAATATCCACAACTTGCCGGCTCATCAATGTGCTGACGCACACCGCCCATTCAGCGTTCGGCGCCAAAACCAATAAACCCAGGCAACTAACTTGCAATCCCCTTGCCTCTTCCCTCTGCCAACATCAGAATCATATCGATTGGTGTTTGCACAGCGCTCTTCGCTTGCAATATCAACAAAATCAGCGCCATAAAGTGCCAACTGGCAACCACAAAATCTAGACTGCTAGCTGGATGCACTGAGTAAGTGGGGCTAGGCAAAATGTATACTCACTTTGATGCACTATGGGACGATATAAAATTTTATAGCCTTGTATTATGCCGCCATGGTATTGCAGTGGTGGCTCCAGCCATGATATCTTCAGGCTCTGCGATGATAGCGCTGAACAGTTAACGGTTTGTGGTGCAGCCTCCGGCACTGTAATAAATAAAAATCGATTGGGAATTAAATTTCAAGATTTTTAAATTTAAAATTGATTACAATTTTCGACTAACATACGTAATCAAAAAAGTATGGTTAAATGCAAAACACCAAACGAAAAACTAAGGTAAATATTTCTGTAGAAAAAAATTTAAGAACCGCAGATGAAATACTTAAAAGAAAATTTCGTTTTAAATCTGATAACATTAATGTCGGAAATCTTCTTTGTAGTCAACAGAAACACACAAGCACATTGCACTTACCGCCCTCGGCTGTTGTGCCAAAGATGGGCGCACTCCATGGCCCGGAGCCAAAGCTGTTCAAGGCACGCACGGTGACTGCATAACGGGTATACTTGCGCAGGCCACGTAGAGTCGCCTTGGTGGTTGCCCAACCACTGACTATTACTGATTTAAGGGAACTATTCACAACGCTGATGTAGTTAATGTTCTGTTTCTCCTCCGTGCAGTTGACGGTGTAGCCAATAAGTTCGCCATTCCATGACTCTCGTGGCGGTATCTGCAATTGGTTAGTGGGAGTGACAAACTGAAGCGAACAGAATCCGTTCAAGGTTAGACTGTTCTCCACTCACCTGCCAGGTTATAATCAACTCGCTTTCACCACCCGTTTGCACCTGTACATTGGATGGTGACTCCGTTGGGGCCTCCTCTTGCGTTTTGAGGACAATCGAGTCCGTGTAAGCACTGCGCTCAATCTCGTTGATGGCCTGCATGCGTATGAGGAATGTTGTTGCTGGTGACAAGCCAGCCACAATGGCATTTTCACGTAGATCGCTGTCATAGCTAACGAGAGAGATGGAGAGGTAGAGAAAGAAAGAGAAAGAAAAAAGAAAGTAGGTTGGTCTATCAAGGATTATGGCGGAAGGTACATTTACAACACACACCTGCGACTTATGCTCGTCGATGGCAGCGTCACATTGATGACATTAATGCCATTCCAATCGCCACCAGCGGCACCCAATGCAGCATGTGACTGCAGATACTTGAGTGCCTGGTACTGGACCAGGTAACTCAGAACCGGAGAGTTCCCATCAAAGGGTCGTCGCCAGCTTAACTTAACCGTGCGTGAGCCAACCTCAAAGACCTCCAGATTAGATGGGGTATCGGGTCTTTCTTGGACTGCGAGAAAAACAATTTGCTCAGCTCTCCCATATGGATTCTCCGCGATGCAACGATATACACCCGAATCATGGCGATCCGAGTGTCCAATGGTCAACTGTGAATCGACGCCCTTCTCTGTTTTCATCTCCGCAATGCTGAAGCGAAAGTTATTCAAATCGATGCGACCATTGTTAAGCGTCCAGGCAATGCTGATTGGCTCATCACCCTTCGCATGGCAATCCAATGTAACTGGATCATTGCGACGTGAGCTCACATTTCTTGCTGGCTGTTCAAAACGTGCCGGCTCTGCAAGGAGTGAGAGATGTGAATGGCTCCATGGTAACTCTTGTGTTAGCAATTATTACCGTTCACATTGATGCGTATAATCTTCTTTAATCCAGCGCCAATTTCATTTGTGGCCTGGCACATATAGTAGCCTTCATCATTGTCCGTAGCCAGATTCAGGAGCAACGAATGATTACGCATGCTGAGGGGCTTGAAGTCTTTGGATGCTTTGCCTACATGGGCAGATGCATTTAATTAAACTTATTGCAACTCTATCATTAAAATTTGCCACTAGCTAATTAGTTATACAACATTGCTGACTTCTGGGGCCTCTGTGCAAGTTTAACCCAACCAATTTGAATGAACATAATCAGGAATGCTAGCTCAGCTAGCTAGGCAATCGATTGGCAAACTTACCCTGTCCTTTGAACCAGGTAATAGCTGGTATCGGATATCCTTCCGCTTCGCAATTTATTGATATTGTATTGCCCAACATAATGGCCGTATCCATGGGCTCGTAGCTCCACCGAGGCGCCACTGAAACGTGACCGGCCAAAGAGACAGTGTCGAAAAACGTAACGAATGAAAGGGCGCCAAGTAAACAACAAAATTAACAACTTGCTGTTTGTGTTTTACTAGATCTACGTGTGTGTGAGTGTGTTCTTGTTTGTATGTGAGCATGTGCGTGCACTAAGAAAAACAATCGCACATAAACTTAGATATGTAATATATTTTAGTTCTCGAACTGAGAGTTGTTTTTAATTATAAGTTTTAATCTATTTAAGAAAAATCTAATTTTTTGCTTTTATTTTGCATTCTTACTTCAAGTTTATTGAATATATTTTTGAGTAAGAAAAAGTTGTAAGCTTTCTGGCCTGTTTTAACTTAATAGAATTTTTTTAATATCGTTGTTTTTCTTAGTGCATGTGAATGTGTGTATGGTTAGCCACCCGAAAAGAGGGCCAAACTGCTGGCACAACTGGCTCACAAATCCTGTGTGATTTATTTTTTGAAATAGCAGCAGCAAAGCGCACCAATAGAGATAGAGCAGCCAAGAAGGCTACACCATCTACTCTTCTTCCAACATCATTCGCTTTTGCACCTGCTAGATTTTCATGGACCAGCTAACTTACCGCGCACTTGCAATTCCGCCGTATAGTTCACCTTGGCAGCAGCGTTGCTCGCATAGCAGGTGTATTTGCCACTGTGCCTGGCGCTGATATCCTTGAACACGAGCAGCGAGTAGAACTCCTCCTTTTTCTCGGTAATCTTGTAAATTGAAACACACATACACAAATACACACATAAGATGCAGCAGTCGTAGGTAGTAACAAAAATGTTTCACAAGTTGCGCTAAATGCAACGATAGTTCGACAAGACTGGGAAACTGGTAAACTGGCGAACTGGAACTCACCTGCAGGCTGAGGGGTATGGAAGTGTCATCCTTTTTCCAGCTAAAGTAGATGGGCATGTCGCCCGAGGATACAGCGCAGGTGATTTGCGCTCGTCCGCCCTCCTGCAGATTCTTGGGAAACTTGAAGGCCTCAATGACGGGTGGACCTGGTGAGCGATTAGCCAACGTGGCAGACATTAATGCGACATCCAACTGATGCAGTCAGAAAATCTCTGCCTGTCCCCTTGCTCCTCCCCTACCACCCCTTTAACTTACTGTTCACATTCAATTGCATGTCGCGTCGCGCCTCCTCGCCTGCCCGACTGCGCACAATGCATGTGTAGACGCCCTGATCCCGTCCAGGCTCCACATTCTTGATGACAAGCTGCCCGCCTTCCTGCACCGTTGCCAGTGTAAAGTGGGCGCCTGTGCCACAGATAGAGGTAACAATAAAAATGTGAGTTTCGTGTGTGTGTAGAAAATGCTTTCATTTGCTTGGTTGCGTTCTCAACTACAATTGTTACGCCCCTTTTGCCCCTACTAGGTTACATTGCAATTTGTCTTACTTGTTGTCAATTCCTGATGCGCCTTCTCCCAGCGAATTTGGTCAATGGGATAGCCAGCAAATGGACAGCGTACAATTATATCCTCGCCAGCAACGGCTTTAACCGGTCCAATGGCTCTCACATACGGAGGTCCTGAAATGAGTTTATATGTATGTGTGTTTATGCATTGTGCAATTTATTAAATTAGTTACAAAATGCAATTAGGCGGAAATGCAACGCAAATGCTTAATAATTTAAATGTTCGGCACACACACACACACACATGTGACATTAATGCATAAAACGCAACTGGAGCCAGAGATGCCAGAGGGTTCAATTTGTAGTGCCGCTAATGCAGCATGCAGCACGTTGTATGCTTTGCAAATGTGCTGCATATATTGCAAAATTCATAATTAAACAGTTTGAACTATTGCCCCCATCTAATTTGAATGGAAAATTGCATCGCCTTGTGCAGCATTGCGTATGCGTGATATTCTGTTGCATCACGCATATTCATATTATTATATTTGCAAGTGTCCATCATGCGATAGACTTTAAGCCGATTATATGAACATATATGAAAGCGTATAGTGGATTTTCTCTATTTATTTTGAAAGAGCTTTTTCCATTATTCCGTTAAGCTTATATTCTTAAATAGTATGAAATAGTTTCAATTAAACCCATTAGCCCGTTTTCTTTTCCATACATTTCAACTGTCATGAGATCGAAGTCAACACCTCGGGTAATTCTCTCCTGAGAATTCTGCCATTCGAATTTCAATCGCAAAATACTGTTGCTTGGTCGAGTGGACAAGCTTAATTTGATTTTCGTTTTAGATGAAAGTGGGACGGACGCCAGAGGCTCAAAAGTGCCATTTATCATCAATACACCCACTCACACAAATATTAAGTATACGAACGCGTACGTTCACTAGCTGCAGGCAAGTGGATGAGTTGAAGAGACAGCATCAATCATGTGGCACGCTTAAGGCGTGGCAGATGATTAATACATGTCAGATACGTATTTGCTTATGCATTATTAACACATTAAGAAATCATTATCGAAACAGCTTAAAATGCTCAAATATACGAGAATATATGATGCCAGGCAAACGTACATAATGTATGTATTATATGTTTGTCAGAGTTTATAGTCTGATTTGGCATTGAATATGTTGGGTGGAGACTATTGATTCTTGTTTACAAAGGGGGTAGAAAAGATTTCCCTTATCGGCTTTATATCATCGTCATTGTTGTCGCAAAGTATATTTCACGAAAATTTTCATTGCATATGTGTGGGAATTCTTTTTTTATCTCTCGTTTTTTCGTGTATGCTGTGCTGCCTTTTGTCACGTTACCTTGACAAAATGTATGTAGTATTCAAATTGGTGTGCGGATAAGCGGTAAAAGCACTCACAAAATTCATGGCTCAGCCGTGTCTTTTGCGATTTGCTTTGTGTGTGCCAAACAAGAACAAAAAAGACCACTTTTGAAAGGCGACAGTAGACTTATTTATGTAAGGAGTATCTATAGCATTGGCATATTTTTAAGACTTCACAACGAATAATTGATTCGGCTGTTAAATTATGAAACTCACCGTAAACATTCAGACGGGCCGAGTGCTCCACGTTGCCCATGGAGTTGCCTGCCACACACCTATACAGGCCGCCATCGTCTGGACGCACATGTGAGATGTTTAAATGGCTTATCACATCGCCTGAAATATCGACAAATTGGCCAATTGCAAATCGATGATGCAGAGACACATCCATAATGGGTTGCGAGTCCAAAAGCCAAGCAAACTGCAACAAGAAACGCACAAATATAATCAATAAGAAGCTGTCATCTCTTTTAATCAATGTGAGTGAGGTGTGTGTGTCTGTGTGTGTGCGTGTGTCTGTGAGTGTGTGTTCATGTTAAATGTTATAACAATGCATAATAGTAATAAAAATAATAATAGCAATAAAACATTTTAACTTACTTGCGGCGGCGGAGAGCCGCTGGCTGAGCACTTAAGCGATATTAATGGCCCCGGACGCACATTCTGCTCAATGAACGTGTAAATCAATTCGGGCACAGTGTCTGCAAAGAGGCAAAGAGTAGTCACACAGCTCTGATAAATGCCAAACCCTGTCTCATAAACTATGCATGAGTGGGTTGAGTAGTGGCATCTCTGCAACACACAGCCACAAGCCCATGTCAACTTACCGCCCAGCTTCAGTTCGGCCATCGCCTGCGCACTGGCGCGTTGATTCTCCACGAGACATTGATAGACACCGCGGTCGCGTCGCCCCACATTAAGCACCAGCAGCGAGCTTTTCGATAGGAAGCGTATGCTGGCACACAAAAAATGGTACAAGAATAAACGAAAAATCAGTAAAAACTAAGCCAACTGTATGATACCCTGGCGAATGTGATTCCTTTATGAATAATTAAAAACCATTTAAAATATTTTAGCTTCATCTTTCTAAGTTTAACAGCTGTTAAGAATACGTCTTTAAAAATTAAATGCGGAAAAATAAAAGAACAAACCCATTACATACGTTGTCTGCTCAAAATTAGTGTATAACAAAAAGAAAGTCCTATTTAAACTTAAACAGACTTTACTTTAAAACTGACAACGTTGCATAAACAGATGCCCGATTTTCACAATATGCCATAAACTCACGCCATTTTGTAAGCTAAAAGTGTAAGCAAATGTGTCTTAGTATTTCTGGGCGTGTGCTATGTTTGTTTTTGTTCTTCTTTTATTTTGTGCATTCGCCTTTTGTTCGGTCGTGCGAAATTTGTTATTTATTTTATTAGCATAAGCATAAAAATTTCTGCTTGATTTGTTATGCTGATTTGCTTGAGCTCATCTCGGGTTTTACTTTTCCGCACGCCCACTTTCCCTCTATCTATATCTTTCTCGCTTTTACTGACTATGCTTGACCGCTTCTTTGCTTTAGTGTATAGCCTTGGGCAACAGCTGGTCAGCCCACTCACAAAAACACACTCACACCCACTCACACACACACACACACAAGCAAAAATACACACACATGCATACCATGGTCAAATGATGTTTGCTTTTACAAGCTGTTTGCTCTTGAGGCTGTTTGCCAGCTTCTATGTATGCAAATATATAGGCTATATATGTTATATATATGTATATCTATGTGTGTGTATGTGCCTAAAGTATATTCGAGTTTGCATTTTGCTTGGCCAAGCTGCGTATTATGCTGATTTCACGTAATTTGCATTAAATTATCAAGATGTGTTCAACCCATTTAAGTGGATATATGTTTGTATTTATGTGTGTGTATATCCCAAGTTTTGCAAGGAAGGTTGGCAATCTGCCGTTTCTAAGATTAACATAATTTATGTAACGTGTACGCACACTCACACACTGAGCAAACTATAAATATATTTAACTTTGATTACTTGGCCAAATTAATGTTAACAAATGCATTCACCTTGGCCTGAACATTGTTATTGTGTATCCAACGTTTTGTAATCTTTTTATTTTTACGAGCATTTACAAGCAATTTACGCACGCTCGACAATTGATTGAAATACTCGAATATTCATTGCAATCAATCAGCATATTTAAATACTGACCTCAACACGCATCAGCAACGGCAAAACTATGGAAAAACGTGCAAAGCTTTTAATGGCATGCAAACTGGTTCTAAAAACAAAACAAGAAAAGAAGAAATGGATATAAAAAACGACTCTGAAAACCAGCCGAATAAATATAATGCCCAACAATAGCGGAAAATGAAATTTTAGCTGGCAAGCAAATGAAAATCAACCCAAAACCTCTCCGCTTACATCGCTTCCAATGCTCATCAATAATAATACATAGCAATAAAGCAATTTTTTGGCTACGAACAAAGTCCCTAACAACGGCGTTGCAATAACAACAGCGTGTAATCTACGGATTTTTCACATTTTTATTTTCCTTTCAGTCTGTTAGTTTTCATTTATTTTTTTATTTTTGTTTTTTGGCAAGCATGAAAATTTTTGCAACTGTTGTAAAAAAGAGATACAAATCGAAAAGGACGAGGCCTACTACAATGCAGTTACTAGAACAACTGCACACAATGTTGCATGTTGCATGTTGCATGTTCAATGTTCAATGTTCAATGTTACTTGTTGTTGTTTTTGTTGTTCAGCTTGTAGTTGTTGTTGCTAGCTTGTATACTTACTTATCCCGACCGGTGCTGAGTGCATTATTCGCTTGCAGCGGTTTGCCATTGTGCAGCCAGTCGATGGCATCGATCGCTGAGCCTGTTGTCGTGCAATTGAAAATTGCCGTTCCGCCCGAATTGACAATTTGTACTTGCGGCAGTATATGCACCGATACGAACGTATTTACAGTGAGCCGAATTTCGATGCGCTGCTCCCCAAACTGATTCGATGCCTGGCAAATCTGTAAAAGCGCAAAGCCCACAGGGCCAAATGGGTCGATATATAAGCCAGCCAAAATCAATCAACTCTTTCATATAACACAATCTGCACAATGCGACTACATAACACAACATACTATGTATGTGTGTATGGATGTATGAAAGACTATGCATTATATTCAATATTTCACTGACAGACAGACAGTCAAACTGCTTGACTCGTTTGAAATCATGATTGACTGGCTGACTGACTGACTGACTAACGAACTAAATGACAGTCAGCGCCTGTCAGCGGGTTTGAGGTTATATATGTATGAAGCTGATACGACTTACCCATTTGCCCGCGTCCCGCTCGTCAGCATTTTTGATAAGCAACAATGTACGCGAGAGTATCACACGCTGTGACGATGGTATGGGATATAATGCTGCCGAATCAGAAACGCGATACCATCTGCAAGTTATATAAATATAAAATATCGTTAGTTATTTGACGTTTGAGTAAGCTGACAGCTATAATTGAAAACTAGTTAACATTGCTTCAGCTGAGAAAGTTTTGACTTACATATATCCTATACAATGTAAAAATAACTACCATACATACATTTACTTAAATTACTAACTTGCCTTTTCAAAAAATACATGGATGCTTTTGAATGCTATATGAATTCTTAATAGATTCGAAAAGGACTCTTTCCATACATTCGATTCTATATTATTTATCAATAATATATTGCTTATAATGCACTCAACTCTCTAACCAACTGCAGCTTAACAAAATTGTATATCGACTATATAAGTTATTCTGTGGCAAAAAAGTAAATATTCAAAACATTTAACATACTTGCCTTAAGCACGCACGTACAAAAACTCACAAAAACACACAGACAGACACAGAGAGAGACATGCAGAAATATACATACATATATGAATGTTTGTGTCTCCGGTGTACTGATGAAATCAATAAGAAGCGCTCAGCTTGTAAGCCATAAACCGATTTCACTCATTGGCCATGCAAGCCACGTAGGCAGCTTGGACTAAACTTCAGCTAAAAGCAAAATTATCGCATTTTTCTCACATTTATAATAATCACTAGTGAACCTCGAACACGCGTTGCTTTGGTTATTTGATATTTACTCTTTGGATAAAAAACACAAATAAAAATGTAAAAATTTTATTCGGATTTGTTCTAAACTTTCCAGGGCCTGTTTGTTGACATTTATGTTTACATTATATTTCTATAGGAAAAATAAAATTATTTGTTTATCATCTCCACGTTGGCAGTTTTTTTTTTTTCATAAATACCTTCTTCTGTCAAGTACCAACAAAAATTTTAGTCAAATCGGCCCATTCGTTCTCAATTGATACATACATATACATTTTTCACACCATTTTTATATATATAAAGATATTTGTGCGCGAGGGCTGGAAATCGACTGAGAGTAAGAGCGATAGAGAGGAAAGCCTTTGTGCTTAAAATATGCTGTTTAAATCTTGCGTCTTGATGTTTGTCTGGCATTCTATTGTCTGATCCGTGCTTTTCCATTTGAAAATATTTCAGGCATTTTCACGATTCGTTACTAGTCGGAGTTCTCTTTGCATGTTTGCCTGGTGTTTGTTTGGCTTTAGATTTTCCCTGTCGCTTGTCCCAAAGAAACTTTGATTGTGTTATGACGCTCTTTGTCTGTTGTTATCTTTTTTTTGAGCACACTTCAAGTGCTTAAGACTGCATGAAATTTTAATAAGCTTGACTAAGTAAAGAAGCAGACTTATACATTATTGCTTTACTCACTTTGGCCTGTCAACTAACCAGGTCTTATATTCTGCTAATTACTTGCGCGCGGCTGGCGTTATTTGATATACATATTATTGACTGATTGTAAGTGCTTGTTCTGGTTTTCTTTTCTTTACCATCAATGTTTACCAAAATAGGTTTTAATTGATTGAGCAGGCAGAAGTGTTGACGTTGGTAAGTCGAAACTTTAAGCAAACTCAGTGGCTGGATACGCCAGATGATAAAGTGCTACATTCTGGAATAATTTATCCTGACAGCCAGTTTGATTATTAGTTTGTTTTTCCGTGTTGGGTCACTGAAATTACGACCCCATTAACACATGGCTAATACAGAGCTATTAAAAAGCTTTTCTGTTATATGGCAAAGACCAATGTGAAATCTACGTAATTAGCACTAACACAGCAACAGTCTCTCTTTTATGCGATAAAACCTAGGCCCCTGGCAAACATTCAAATGCACTTAAGTGTTGTCTCCATAAATGGAGCCCAAGCCCAATTGGCATCCCTATTCACATGGGATTGTGCGTGCAGGTTTTTTATTATCACACAGAAACATAAGGACACAGTCGGAAACTGCACAAATACCAATGCGATTGGCAACAGGATGCCGAAATTTAGACATTGTATATTGGTTTGCTGGCTTGTTGGATACTTACGTGAATATGGGAAATGGACTGCCTTGAATGTTGCATGGCAAATGCACATCATTGCCACGCTCCACATGAATCTCCATCACTGGCTTTTGACTGGTGCGTGGTGCCAGGTTCTTGCTTAACTCTGCAACCAAGAAAGCCAATTCAATTTGGCATTAATAATCAAATATGTATTTTGCTTAATTCCCCTACTATTGTGTCTTACCTTTCACCTGCAACATGACCGCATCGCTACGTTGTCTGTCCCCATTCAGTGTGTTTGTAACGAGACAACTGAATTTTACCAGTCCATCTTCAGAGCGTACGGAGCGCACATACAGTTCACCGGAGGCAGCTAGCACCACATAGCGACCAGCTGCAGAAAAGCCAACGCCACAGAGTCGTAATTCACAAAAATTCATTAAAACTATAGTTGCAACAAAGTAACATAAAAAAACAAATCAAAAAAATAAAATCACAAAACATCTACTGCGAAAAAGCCAAAAATGCATAGGAAAATCAAGTTTCGCGCTGCGTACACGTAACATTTATCAATAAATGTCAACGCTACCAGCAATACAGAGCAGAAACTGTGCATCCCCCAGGACAGCAGCAACACAAACAGCAACTACAATAACGGACAAGCCAAAACAGAAACAACTACAATGCGAGTATGAGCACATAAATTTCAGTAACAGATAAACACCCACACAAACACACATAGTGTTGTGTTGAATTGTGTGTGTGTGTGTTTTTGTGTAAAAATGTGGCAACACTCACCAACATCCGACAGTTCCGGCAACAGTATCTCCTCGCCTCGATGCCAACTGGCCACGCGCACATAAGGCCGCACATATTCCGGTATAGCGCACTTAATCAACGCCGAATTTCCCAAATAGACTTCAGTGTTTTCCACGTGTACGTGAAACTGACGACGCACAACTACAAAAATTGAGATGGGGTGTAGAGTATGAAGGGGCAACAAAAATCGAAGCAGAGAACAGATGAGAAAGAGAAAGAAATGGCCGAAAATCAACAATCGTTGCGTGTCTATTGGGCCAAATCTGCTCTTTGGCAGAATGCGTAAAACGCTTTGGGGCTGGGCAGTGCAACAATGCCTGGGAAAATGGGGAAAGCACAACAACAAGGATTGTGTGGGTGTGTGGTGTGTATGGTGGATTGGGGACAGCATGCTGGACAACAAACGCAGTACAATACAGAAATGGCAGCAGTTTAAATGAATGAAATTGCTTGAAATTACATGCGAATCGGAACTCAAAAAGATAAAGCAAAAAAAAAACAAAAAAGTCACGAAAAGAAAAAAAGAAAAACGGTAAATGAAACGCCACGCGACAATATATGAATCGTAAAAAATATCAGAAATGATACAGATGAAAAATTCGAAGCGTAAATATTGAATGAGATTTTAAGCGACTATCATGCATCGATGCTTTTCCAGATCACATATTATTGTAGGAAGAAATACTCGTTCGTGTTGGATTATTGTTGTCGTTCGCCGACGCGTCGCGACGTCTGCGACTGTATTGTGTGTGACTGAAATCAACATTGACAATACATCCGAGTGTCGTCGAGGTCAACTCTGTGAAACAGCAACAAAATCAAAAAGCAAGTTTAAAAAAAAAAACTATTAAAATTAAATATTGCATTATGGGTATAAGGTTTAAAATTAATCGCTTAATATTAGAAGAAATCATAGAAGAAAAAAAAAACAATTTATGACCTTTTGTCAATATAAGTTTATTTAATAATGCGTTCACACTTTTTAATGATTTGAATTTAAAAGAAAATTAATAATAAAATAATTAGCACGCTTTTTTTTGAAAAAAATTTGTAATTTCACTCTTTATATATATTTTTGTTATTTTTTCTCAACAGATCACCATAAGCAATTTACTGGTAAACTTCTTGAAATATGCGGAACACGATTAAAATAGGAAATGCGCAGGATATTAAAGTGCTATGTGCAGAAATCAAAAATCCAACTCACAGTTGACAATTCTGACGTGGAAGACAGTCAAAAGTGAGCTGCAACAAAATCATGATAACTACATAAATACACATACACTACAACTATAGCTACAGCTACGTATATGAACAAAAAGGTTTCTAGCAAATGCAAGGATAGAGCTGCAAAAGCAGCCGCCGTACGTGCATAGCCTGAAAATGTACATTACACCCCTGCGTTTGGGCGTGTTTATACGTATGTGTGTGGATGTGTGTGTGTGTGTAGGTATTTGTATTTTGTGGCTTGTTGTGCATGCTAATGGAGCAACTGTGAAGCACTCCCTGCACTGGCTGCAGCGTCAGCTACTTTAGTTTACTTTCCACTTACCTGCTTGCACCTGCACATTGCGACTCAATATTGTGCCGGCCTCATTGCTAGCTCGACAACGGTAGGTGGCCTCATGTACATCCGTGCGATAATATTGCGCCAAAAACGGTGGGAAGTGCAATGTGCCATTGCCAGATATTTTTCTGTAAATACACACAAGCAAAGACCATGAGAAAAGAAGAAGGCATAGAATATAAGAGGAGTGTTTCGATATTTTTTAGTACGCAAAGTCTTGGGGCTTTTCATCGTTATTTATTTATACACATTGAGAGCGTTACACAAAAATTTGTTGTACAAAAGCACACAAAATGGCAGCCACTTTGCCGGCGAACATTTTTATATTGCAACTATAGGCGAAGATTTGCATAAAAATGCAATAAACCTAAAGATTCTACCTCCACTTGGTGACTAGGCGGCCCGTGTGCGGGGGCAAAATGCAGCGTACCCTTACAGCTGGCGGATGCATTTGCAAAGACAGCTACTAACAATGGGGTCTTAAGTGCGACCATCGCAGGTCTATATAAAGGACGGTATTCTAGCTGCTGACAAAGAAATGCATAAAAATAGAAAATAATCCGACAAAGAGATTGGCGGAAGCATGGACCACATGCTTCAATGATATTTAACACTTGGTTTCAGAGTGCTCTGAAGTGAATTTATAGAAAAAATCTTAATTTAACAGATTATAAATCATATATGATCAAACGTTATGGTTTAGTCTAATCTCATCTTATCGATTTACTGACACACAAATTTTTTTTCTAAGCTTTTAAAAGTTTTTTAACTTTGAATTTTCATCATATTTTTCCATCAAATATTTAAAATCTCACTCAAGCTCTCTCTATCTGTTAAATTTTTGACATTTTATGAGCATTTAATTGGCTCTGAGGTTTAAATGGCAATTCCTAGCAATCAATATTCCATCACATAACTTATTCTGGGCGCATCGAAAGCGCACGAAAGCAAACTCCGGACAGTTATAAGCAGCATTCCATTCAAAGCACAAAGGATCGCATTCCCACCCAATGGTCGCTAATCATCACAGTTGGATCCAACTAACAAGCAGCAATAGCGAGAGCGATGCGACCACGGCGGGGAGTGCCGACAGGAATGGTTTTTGGCACAGAGGACATCAACCGGAGACCAGCAAAAAGCATCAAAAAAAAACTTCATCAAGCGCAGTTTTCCAAAATGTTTAAGTGCTGGCAATTTGTTTACGTCTATTGCGTTTGCAGCCAAAGAGGAAAAATAGAAGAAGCAAAATAAATAACTACACAAAACTCTGTGCTTTGTGGGTCGGCGAGATAAGTACACATCCCGTATACTCATACCCGAATACGTCACTTGAACTCAACTATGCTCTTTAGCAGCTTAAAATAAAATTTGTTTCATTCCCATGCAGCTCGTTTGCGACCAGAGCTCATTTTTGAGGCCAGAACTTGCAGGCAACCACACAAACCTCTAACACACACACACATGCATAGTCAGAGCAACACACAGCGTATGTTACGGGGATTGCCTGGCTTATGTGTGCATTTGTGTATGTGTGTTTATTCAGCACACATGATCACGTAGTACTTCGAATGACATTTCATTTTGCAAAGCATAAAAATTCTTTTAGTACATTTTTACTGAGCTGTATTGCATTTGCAGCGTGCGTTTTGCATTTCTCTTGTCGCTTTCTTTTTTTTGACAACTTTTATATTTGGAAAATTCTTTAATGAAATTTGTATTTAAATAAACGGTCTGTTGATCCAGTGCATAACGACTTATATATTGACTATAAGCAAAAGCAACAGTTAACGTGCCCAAACATCACTCATCAAGCACGATTTTGTTATGAAAATATGAAAATCATATGCATAAAATAATATTCCAAACTACTTAAGGTACTTTGAATCTACAAATTCCTTATTTTTCTGAAAAGTCTTCCTTGAGCAGAGACAGCATAACAATTTCATTAGACGTGTCACTTTCATTTATTTTTAACCGATTTCACAACGCGTTTATCACTACCCGCACATTGAATTGTGTGCATTTATTTATTTTTACAAAGCCACATTTATTTTTCGTGTTTAAGCTTTCATAGTGCATGCACAAAAAAAAAACCAACAACAGCAGTTTGGCAACATTTTAATATATTAAAAGTTAACAACGAGCAACCGGGATGAGCAGAGGGTGAGAGTGATTTCGTTTGTTAAAAGTGGGATTCTACTCGTCTGTTTGTCTGTCTTTCTATCTGTCTGCATGACATTAACATATGAACTGCTGGGTATTTCAAGCAATGCGAGTCTGTAGCTGTTGTTGTTTTTGTTGCATTTGCTGTCTGACAGCGACGCATTACTTTTTGTGTGTAATTTCTTTTGGCCTTTTCAGGCTGCAGCACGTAAAGAGCGCACTTATTGTTTGGCAGCTATACAGAACAAAAAAAGAACAAAGCAAAAAACATTTTTATGTGGCTGTGGCCTTTCATTTGTGGCCTGTCACTGAGTACATTGATTTTGACAGGGCTCTGCAAAAAAAAATTTGTTGCATACTTTTGGGAGCATTTTCATGAGTTAAGCTGCATGGCTCAAAATGTTTGCGACTTGCACGGCACATGCTTGCAATAAATGAAAACAAACTCTCGCACACATACACACACACACGCTCAAACATCTTTAATTTGCTGCCACAAGCTGAAGCCGCAACAGTGTGACTACCGAAGTAACCGCAGCACTGAAGCCAGCCTGGTAGTGCATCCACTTAATATTACTCATACGCATAGTTGTCGAAACCGCAAAAACTTACCTCAGTCCGGGTACCTGTGTTGCCAGCGTGCTGTCTCGCATCACCCAGGACACCACCGGCGGTGGATTCCCATGCGCCGTGCAACTAACCTGTGCACCCGTATCGTTGCCAAACAGCAAACGGGGCGAGGGCTCCAATAGAAACGTGGGCACACGTAAGCCGCTTGTGGCCTCCGCAGGCAATGGCAAAGCCAGGAGACGGAGGCCCACAGTCAACAGTAACAGCAACAGCGTACTCTCGGCAATAATTGCTGCAAAGGGAGAAGTATATGTTTGTAGCATAATTATCATCATCATGTAATTATGCAAATGCATTTGTACTTGTGTGTGTGTGTAGATTGTTTAAAACTTAAAGCCATGTTGGTTGTTGCTGCCAGTTGTTGCTTGGCTGTTTGTGTGTGTTTCAAGTGCAACTTTTAAAATAAGGCTAATTTGGATTCGGTTTCATTCGCCCACGTGCAACTTGCGCAGGGCTTTCATTTAGACAGCAGCACTTGAGTCTGGCGGAGGGAGTTGAGAGGCGCACTTGTGTATGTGCGTTGTTTGTGTGCAATTTCACTTTTTTGATATATTTATGGCTGCTCAGTAGTTTGTTTATCCTACTCCAAACTTGCTTAACTGTTACACATATGCAGTTTAAGTTGTTGCCAACTACGTACTGCAACAACCACAAAAACAACAACAACAACCAGCAATTGCTGGCTGATGCTAAAGTATCATCAACAGCCGTCTGCAATTAGTTTACCTACCTTTCTTTTTGGATTGAAGCACTAATAAACCCATTTCGTTGCATGTATATTTTATATATATATATGTGTGTGTGTTTGTGTTTGTAAGTTTGGATTTTTTCTTTGGTCTATGTTCTTCTTTTAATAAATTATATTTATTTCTACTTTTGTTTGCAGCTTCTTTTTTGTTACTGCTTGTTTGCTGTATTATTTGTGTCTGCTTGTTGCATACAACTTTCCGCTGCATTTATTGTTTCCCTTTCTTTTTGTTCTGCTCCCCGCTGACTTCCACGCCGTCCACCTGTAAAAGAATATAAAAGTCAAAAGTTTAGCTTACACATTTGAATTGAATTGTTTTTATGTTAGTTGAAAAACTGTGCTTAGAATAACCAAGTGCAAAATCGAGTCAACTTTTTCACTCTTAATAAATTTAAAATATATTGTGTCATTTAAATGTTGTTTTTTAAACAAAATTGTGCGTATTAGATAAAGAGAAACATTTTTTTTTTACGAAACGCGTAAATATCTTGTAAAAATTTATAATTCACAAACAAGAACCCATTATGCTAGCTGCAAATAAACTTATTAGTTAATATATAATATTGAAAAAGGGATTTAAAAATTAATTTACATTTCAGTATGGCCCTTAGGCACACACTATCAAGTTCAACTTAACCCAAGGAACTGAATAAATAACCAAAAGCAATTTATATATGCGTCGCATTAAGTGATATGCACATAAACATGGCCAAGCCGACGCGACAGTCTGTCAGACATACCGCACGAATCAGTCAGTCCGCCGCAATGGGATACCAAATCACTCAGACAAACAAATGCAACAAGAAGGCAAACCGAAGCGTGCCTCAGTTTGCATTGCTCTACAACTGTGCTGCGTGTACTTTGTAAATACATAAGAGCAGAATTTATGAGAGGGCATACCAAATGAATGACTTCTGGCATCATTAAATTGTATTTACAATGGCCACCACCCACTACAATAAAGAAGAAGATACATAGGAGGACACATACATACACACATTGAAGTACATGTTTTGAGGTCGAGAAGTTTGGTGAGATAAGAGAGAGAGAAGTTGGTCTTTAACACTGAATGTTCCTTGCTCTATTCAGTGAAGTTCTTGCAGACCGTAAACAAAAAGCAAAATTCACAGAATTCTTATTATAAAGTATTATTGCCACGCCCCTTCCATAAAATCCCCCCGCAGCTGCCTGTTTCAAAGGCAGGCACTTTACGCCTTAGCAGCGACTAAACAAACATCATCATGACACCCATTACAAGAATCGACAGCATGCCATTGGCGGGTAAGGATGGTGATGGTGGGGTTTGAGGCGCAAGGGTCACACTCTAGAGTCCTTTTATGTTTGCAACTTGACACCTTTTTTGGCGGATGTGAATCCTGGTCGGCTTCATGTGAGCTTGATGCGCTGCGTCTGTTTGCATTTAATTGAGAATTTAGAATGATTTGTTTATTCGTTTTATTCTTTTCTTTTTTTTGCTTCGTCTTTTGTTAAAAAATTTGCTGTGAGCGTTTTGCTTCTTTGCTTAGCACTTGGACGGTGTCGTCGTCATACACACAGAAAAAAAATTGAGTGTGCCGACCCCGCCCTATGTTCTTCCCCTCCTCCCTCCAATCCATCGCATTTCTGTCTCTATGTCATGTGTTTGTGTGTGTGTAGATTTGTTTGCCTTCCATTTTTAATGAGTTTTTATTTTGCACACATTTGTGTGAGTGCGAAACTCTCTTCCCCGTCTAGCTGTCTGGTTTGTCTGGTCGGTCTGGTCTGGCTGCCTGCCTGCCTATCGTTGCTTTGGCATAAAAGAGTGGAAAGAGAGAGCGACAGTTGGGGCGACAGGCATCAGGATACACGGCGTATCCTTTGCGCGCTCACAAGCGTTTACTTTTGCCTTGTGTTCTTCTTCTGTGTGTCATAACTGCTAACTGTCAGCAAATTTGACGCTAAATGTGTTGCGGCGCTTTAAATATGTCGCACTGGCTTACTTTGTGTGTTTGTGTTTGTCTTAATGTATATAACTGTGTGTGTGTGTGGGTGTATTTAACGGTTGTTTTTGTAATGTGTGAGTCGAGCTATAACAACAGTTTATCTGTTGGCAGTTTGTTGTGATAATCTGCTGCTTGCTTTGTGTCAGAAAAAGGCCAACAGTTCATGATCCCTCTCCTATTGCTCCTCTTCCTACAGATGCTGCTAGTGCTGCTGCTGCTGAAGGCCTCAAGCCCACAATGTGTGCTAAACCACAGCCTTCATTCGCAATAAAGGAAAACAACGCTCGTAGCAATTCGAATGCCATGACATGTGGCTAAAGATGTGGTTGACAACAACTTTATACATATAAAAGCCATGACTTGTGTTTTACTCGAACTTGTGTCAAAAATTTAAGACTTTGAGATACCCTGTAACTCATTAATAGTTAGTTTGGGCAAATAAATTAAGATTCACTTCTCCTTTTTTCGATTTTACTTTAATCGACACTATAAAATCCTCCTCATTGAGCATAAATCTCGGCCTCCTTATTATAATAGGGTTTTCGAATAATTTACTGCATCGAAAGCATCGTTAGCAATATATACCAGAACTTTCCATTACCTCAAATATCGAATAGTCATTCCAAATAAGTTGCTAAATGGAACGTGCACTTAAATGTGCTGTCAAAAGCATTATTTAAGTAGAATTAAAAATCATAAAATGCAAATGAAAATCATTTTGTTACTATGTTGCGCTCTAGATATTCTTAATGGAAAGTATGCATAATTCATTAAAAAAATACCCCAACAACACTTTGCTTACACATTTCACAGTAACATAAAATGACATAGTTCAAAGCTGAATAGGTATTGAGGCAAAATGCAATTAACTTTATAATTATTCCTGTTCAATGGTTAATAAGCAATTGAATTTCACAAATGCAAAATGGGTTCTACCATCGATTTAGAGAGAAATGCTGTTTAATTATTCTCCTGGCTTTACAAAATTGACGTTTTGCAGTTGACAATAGAACTGAGTAGCAAATCGTGCAAATTCGACTGAAAAGCCGCAAGCACTTGCAAATTGAGAGGACTTGCAAATAATTCATTGTGTTGTTGCATCATTGTCTTCATTAAGACACCTCTGCTGCAGTCTTAATGGCATTGTCGACTCAACTTGAGTCGAATAATTACAGCTTAAAGTACGTGCCTCACACCAAAGTCAGCGGCTTTGGTAATGTGCACGTTGTTAGCACGGCAATCAATCTTCAACATAAGGAATGGCCAAAACACACACACAAAAAGAAGTTGCCAAGTACCTTATAATTGCAACTGGTCTCGTTGCGACTTGAGGTCGGAAATGCCACCCCATTGTGCCATCAGCCAACCACCCTTGCCACCCCTACATTGAACGCGCTTCGCATTTTGCATGCGTCTTGAGCACACAAGTGTGTTTGTTTGTGCAACGTGAATGGCTTTAAGTGCAATACGCCACAACAAACAGCAACAAACGGCAACAGCAGCAGCGACGACAAAGCAACACAGCCAGCTGTACTCCACTCAACTATGCTGTGTTGCATGTGTTTTGCTAGGCAGTCAAGCGCGAATGCAGCATATACAACACGGCCTTCCCTTGCGGGAATATCATAGGGGATATGGGCGTGGCTGGCACTAAACGCTTTTGCCATCCGTTGCCACCACGCGAGGCGTCAAGCAATAATTTTTCTTCTTTTGAGTCGAGCTGTTGAATCGTTTTAATGCTCGTCACCTGGGATGTTTTTGTTTTTCTTTTATCGATACACTTTCGCTCGGGCATAGTCATAAATGCACTCAAGTTGGTGATGGAAAGTACAGTGGAGGGGTCAGAAGAGAGAGTACTTCTAATAAGTTTTTACAAATACAATACAAAATTGTCCTTTTCTATATTTCACCCTTTTAATTAAATTATTTGTTAACAAACTGAAACTCTATATACACAAATGTTTTATGGTTTCCACAAATGCAGTTAGAGTATATGTCTCGCGGCCCATCAATATTATATACTGTATTTTGACTTGAACTTGCTTTTATGTTTTTGTGTTTTTCAAGTTTTTTATATTTGCTATTTTCTTACACCTGAATGCGACTTGCAAAGTTTTTATGCAACATACTCTGCGGTTGGCTTGAGTTTGGGTCTGACGTTGGGTCTGGGGCTTGGTGTAAAAGCGGATGTGTTTGCGTTTAGCGCTGGTTGACAGCTTGGCAATTTATGTGGCCGACTTCCTGTACGTAAATTTAAAGGCAACTTTAAGCGGCGCCCCCACGACGATTTCCTGTTTG
The DNA here is from genome assembly GCA_018901835.1 of Scaptomyza graminum. Taxonomy (NCBI): domain Eukaryota; kingdom Metazoa; phylum Arthropoda; class Insecta; order Diptera; family Drosophilidae; genus Scaptomyza; species Scaptomyza graminum. Next base: position 2,414,690 of record JAEIFL010000290.1, read on the forward strand.
TTGGCCCCCCCTAATACTGCACTAGACTTTCCTTCTAACACGCGTTCTCATCTAATGCGAAACGTCGAAAACAATGGATCCATTTGTAAACACACACACATATTCACGCACACAGCCACAGCCGCACACGTATGCATTCAGAAGGCAGGCTGAAGTGCAACTCTTTGGGCAAACCCGATGCACAATGGGTCGGGTCGAAAGTCAAAGAGCATCCGTTTGGGGGCGTTGAGGGCGTTTGGGAGCAGCGACAACGCACTCGGTAAATGGCAGCGATTTTACACAAAAGCAGCAACTGGAACAATGACAAGACTCGGAATCGGAATCAAGCTCCATACCTAACAGTGGCTTGGCTGCCGACGCGTCGGTTAACGGAAATGCAGAGGCGACAAGCCACCTAATAACATTTTCCATCTCCAGCTAGCATAAGCAGCTGGTGGCAGTGGCAGCAACCGTTCGCGTGTTTCAACAAATGTTTGGCCACCTTTTATATTACATCAATTCTGGGCGCAACTTGATTGTGATAAAATGGAAAATTGTTGAGAGGCACAAAATGTAATGGTCTCGCCCATATTTTTTTCTTCGTTTCTAAGCCATAAAAACAGCCATTGTTGTTTGGTTGTTTGGTGCAACGCCAGTAACACCCATCACTACCACCCACCCACCCCTCTTCTAGGGAGTAAGCGGTTTTTGTTTGGCGGGCTGCATTGTCACATTGACAAACCGCCGCTCGACCAGTCAGGATCTCGCTTCACATTTTTATCTCGGCAACCGTGAAAGAGGGCCTGCGGCTCTTTGGAGTGCCTTTGTTTTGTTGCTGCTGCTGCTGCTTCTTACTTTGGCTTATTGTTGTTGCTGATATTGTTGGCATGAATAACGCTGACTTGAGTGTATTGCTGGTGGGGCGACAACAGCTACGACGACGAAGCTGGCGACTGACTGTCACTGACATCGCCCGAGTGTCTAACAAATAAATTTAATTGGTACAAGGACCGCAAAAGCCTTTTCAATTCTCCTGGCTATTATGCGTTGCGACTGCGACTGGCAGGTGAATTTTTTTTGATAACACCTTAAGTATATTAACGAAAGCAAATGTTATTGCAATCTTCGTGTAAATGACTTCAGCTTAATGCGCGTTAACGTGCTTAAAACTAGACAGAAATACTTATCAAGTTGGAGTTAACTAGAATATAAAGAAATAACCTTATACCTATAAGATTTAATCTACGATAATCGAGAAAACAATTGTAATTCATTCAAAACTAATAGTAAAACTAATTTTAAATGCTTTTAAAGCTTCATACATTTTTTACTAATCTTTATTATTATACTTGGGAGGTTGGATAAATTTCAGCTCTGAACTAATTGTATTTATAATTCTTAGAAATTAAAACAAAATGCTTTAAGTTAACATTTATAAATACAAAAGTTTTGTTCAAAATTAGTTTTAAGAGTTTTTCCATATTTATTTTTATTTGAAGCAATTGTTTTTGAAAAAGGATTATATTAGGCTTAATTTTATTTTGTTTTCTTTGAGAATATATCTCTATAACACATTTCATTTTGCACAGATTAAAGCTTAATAACCAATTTGACCTCAAAGGCCCCAAACCGCAACATCTGCCATTGCATCCCTCCCTCCGTTCGTACGTCCGTCTTTCTGTCCAGTTCTTGTGCAACATCAACATTTTGGCTTATCTGCGGTCCATGCATAATTCAACAGTTTGCCTGGGAAATGCCACAAGCAAAGAGCATACACATCCCAAATTCCCAAAGACAAAACACACTCAAATACCATTCAAGACGACCAAACCCAAAATATCCATTGAAATTTGTCGATATTTGTGTGCCATACATAAACTAAAAGCAAATGCTAAGCCTCGAAAAGCAAAGCAAAGCAAATTCAAACTAATTCGAGAAAGACCAAAAACAAACAAACAAACAACAAGCAAAAATCGAAAAGCTGCAGAAATGAAAATTGTAAATCATTCAACGAAATTACCTCGTTATCTTTAGCCACACAGAGCGCGGCGAGCTGGCGAGCAACTGGACGATCCGGTTGGATCCTTGGGGCTGGCTGGCTGGCTGCCTTGCTGCAGTTACATTGAGTTGTCTGGCATAAAATTGTGATTTTATTATTTTTGGCAATGCGCCCAGAATGCGGTGCTTTGCAATTGCTTTGTCGCGCTTACACACACACTAAAAACACACACACACACACACACACACACACGAACGCACAGTCACAAAGTCCCACATATGTTGGCAGCTTTCACATGCAACGATAACTACGAAAAAGAAAAGAAAAAACCATGTGCACAGATTGTGGCTGCATTCAACAATTGCCAAAAGGTAGCCAAAAAAGAAAAGCAAAAGAAAAAGTCAAAAAAAAAAGAAACAAAAAATGAACCGCGACCATAAATTATACGCAGTGCATAGACGGAAATTTTTATGGACTGTGACTGGAACGCGCCTAGACAGAGGCTTTATTTCACTTCTTTTTTTACTTTTTTTTGGGGGGTTCTCGTTTATTTTTGGTTGGCATTGCCTTTTGGCATTGTTGGCGCAATTTTTATCACACTTTGATAATCGTGTGGCACATGCTTCACGACACGTCAGCGCGCTGCAGCCAGCAACGATTCACATTGCCATTCGATTCAATTTGCCCGACTCGCAGTTTTACACTCAATAAATTTTAACAAAGTGCTTTAGTCACTTATCGCGAGGCTTAGTTGCTGCTTTCTGCTGTTTGCCACTCGCCAAATTTGCATACACAAATTTTTTTTTGTGTTTTTTTATTGGTCACTCGTCACACCATATTGTGCGACCTTTTTCAAAACTTTGTGTCACTTTTTGCTGATTTGGTTGGTGCGCTTAACCCTCAAATTATTTCACCTTTTTATACAATTTACTTTATCCACTGAACGTGACACTAATGTAAGTCGACTTTATGTGTGTGTGTGTGTGCAACGGCAGCCTCCACTTCCGGTAGGGCAAAGAGCAGTCAAAAGGGTCGAAGCACACAGAGACAGTGAGTGAATTTTGGATCGGGGGCCAGCTAAATCGACTTTTGTTAAATTTTTTTTATGCAAACACACATTCGCTGGGACAAATAACCCGTAAAGTCAGTCAAATCCACGATAAATCCGAAATGCGCCGCACACAATAGATGTTTGTATGTGTGTGTGTTGGGCTGTGTGCGTCAAATGTCAGCAACTGAAATGTTGCTGCATAGTTTTAGGCTGCGGCACACAAAACAGTAGAAATCCAAACACACACACACATGCAAACAAGCACACACATGCACACTGATGCTTAGCCACTATCACCCATGGGGCCCTTTCCGGCACCGAGGCGTCGAGAATGCTAGCATCCATTAATGCTTTTTTCATTAAATCCCCAAATAGTGCCTAACACAGACACACATAGTCCAATCATTAGCCATGTGAGCGGGAGTGTATGTGTGTGCTTAACTAATACTATTACACTTGGCCATGGCCATGTTAAGCAACTAACACGAAACAATTTCAATTTAGTCCGCTGGATACGTCCAAACAGTTCGAAACGCCGGCAATGACTGAGCTGAACATTGAAATTCCCTGCTGCTATGTTCTATGCTGTGCTGTAGCATCCTCAATTGCCAGACAGACTGAGCGTCTGCGTCGACAGCGGCGTCAGTGTCAACGTCAGCGCCTGTCGGTTGAGATTATCTCCGTCGGCTATTGCCCTTCGGCGGCCGCTTCGTCGATTCGCTTTATGTTTGCAACTGTAGCCAAACGTTGCGCCATGATTGAACGACGCTCGCTGCGCTGCCAGCTGCGATGCAAACGCATTCTCTCTTCTTTTTTTGTGGGTTTTTCTTGCTATTTTTTGCTCTCTTTTGCTATCTTTGCGAGTTGAGTAACTGTGGCTTTTATTGTTGTTACTTCTACGATGCGCTTTCATTACTTACGCTCTCTTGCACTCAGACCAGGGGGCAAAACCAAGTAGCAAAGATATATATTGAATAAGAGCGCTAGAGCGAAAGATAATGTTGTCTCTTGTCCATTGTCTGGGAATTGTTCTGAATGATTGAATTATGAAGCTGTAAATTAATAATGAGAACTGTAATAAAAACTGAACGATTTAAATGTTGAATTCACTGAATTTCCTATGGAAGTAATAGCATGAGAAGGTTGTTAAACGCACTGATTTATGCGTTCAAGAATAACTAAGGAAAGTTTTAATAAGCTTATTTATTTATTATTTATTAAATTATTTATTTATTAATGAATGAAATTAACTAACTTTTAAATTAATCGAACACATGTTCAACATTTTCAACTAACGCTGATGTACCTTAATTATAGCACACATACTTTTTCAAGTACCCATTTCAATCTAAATTTTTATGGCCCACCGTAGTGGTTTTCTAGAGGCACTTCATCACTTGCACGGGCATCTGACTCCATAAATCACGAGAATGTGCAACACCCCAATGTCACGTTGGCGCCAAAAGTTATGCTACATAAAACACGACAGCGTCATCGACCCGCAGATCTGTTACCCCCCATGCACATCCCTCTGTCCGTCGCTTACTACGCAACTTTTAGCGTAAAAATGTCATTCAGTATTCGCGCACACTTTTTGCCTTTCGCCTGTTTATTTATATTCGTGCCAAACATATGCAGTAGCACGTGTTGCTTCATCCTCAACTGGCAAGCACTCTCTCTCTCACTCTCGCTCTCTCTCTTTCTGCTGTCAACAAAACCACTGCGCCGGCGCGCTCTTTCAACGCTGACAGCGAGCAGAGCGTCACCGTTGACGTCGCTGCTAGCGTTAAAAAGTTTAAAGCCTGACCTACGACAAACAAACGAGCCGCCGAATGTATTGAATGGCGACTAAAAAGATTTACGTGTGTGTGTGTGTGTGTGTGAGTGTGAGTGTATTCTGGATATGTCAATAGTGTGCATGATAAAGAGAGTGAGAGAGATGGAAGAGAACGAACGAGAGCATCGCATAGCCTAAAGCTGTCAAAGCGCATTATCATTTTCATATATCATGCTTAATGCGGGATGATATTTTCATTTAGTTGTCTAGTCGAATCACCACAGCCCTATGTAAGTATGCGTATACATGTGTGTGTGTGTTTGTGTGTGTGTTAGTGTGTTCATTTAACCAATACTTTAGGCAGCCACTAAACTTGCCAAATACTTGGCTGAAAGCTATTGCTATGTTATGGCACAGATGAATCAACACAGATTTCATCATATTTCATTTTATGACAGAGAGAGCTTAATGTTTACAAGGTAGGCAGGAAACTTTTCACAACTCTCTAATTTTGTTGCCAACATAATTCAATTGACAGGCAGACAAACACAGACATACATATTTGTTAGAGTCATTAATAAAAGTTGTGCTGCAGCTTTTCAGTAATGTGTTATTGCATATGCTTTTATAATTAAATTTGATGCCAGCATTTGGGCAGCAGGGAGCAAATGAAACGAAACGAAAACAAACATGGCAGAAAAGCCATTTTCTTATCCATCTATCACACATGACAAAATAGCGTTTGGCATCACCATCTTGGCAGCTACAAGGTCTTGGAGTCTTGGGCCTTCAACAAATGACTCGGCCCATTTATGCAAAGCTCTTAAATAAATTACAAAATTGCAATAATTCAACGTTCACATCAGCGATGAAGCCACACAGGATGAGGCGTCCTGACGGGCACACAATGAGACTATTGAAGTCCTTTTCAGCTAGCACACATACAAACATATACAATGAAGAAAGGAATATGCATACATTCTAGTATTTGTTGAATAAGTGTTTAGGTCCTGTTGCTTTTTGTGTGTTTTGCCTTGTGTTGTGTTTTGTGCCTTTTGGTGGTTCTGCCTCGTCTCGGCTCCTTTGCAATTTGTATTGTGTGTGTGTATGTGTGTGTGAACTTGGGGCAAACACCAAATGGTATAATTTACGCAACTCGCTTATCTCGCCATTTAATTTTAGATTTACGGCTCTAATGGCTTTGGCTGTTGCGCTTTTTTGTTAGCCAAGTGCCATTTAACTTGGAATGCCAAACATTTTACAACGGCAACAATTTGCTAGTAATGGATATCGTTAATAACATATCAGCAGCTTATTTATACAGTACGCTTCATCATTTTGATATTAGCCTGTTGGAAAACAAATTAAACAAGTAAACATTCTTCGTATAAGCCATTTCTAAGCAGAGAGCTTAAATTATAGTTTGTATAATAATTATGAGTTGTTCTCTAGACATCATTTAAGTGCCTGATGTCTTAAGATACAGATCTTTATGTTAAATTTTGAGCTTCAATGCACTTATAAAAATATATGTTAAAATAAAGATTTTCGTTTTGACAGACAAATTATAACAAGCCAAAAAAATATATGTTAAAATAAAGATTCTCGTTTGGACAGACAAATTATAACAAGCCAAAAAATCTTTAATGTGTAGTTAACATCGTTTAGTTGATAATTGGCTTGAAGCATTTAACTATTTATAATTGTTAGTAAACAGTGCTTAGGACTTAACAACTCCGCACCGCGTCGTAAAAACTATATCTAACTAGCCAGCATTCTCGTTTTTTTCAAATAAAGTAAAACCAGAATTATTCGTACACGAGCTTCGCATCAACATTGTTGTAAATACAACAAGCCAACATTATGTCTTACATACAATTTAGCTGCGTAAGTGAGAAGCAACAGCATGAGCAACTCATCATCGACCCAAATCTTGAAGTAAAGTGAAGACCGATTTAGTGGAAGTACAACAAGAAGTCAACTTAAATACTTTTTCCTATACATTGCGCCCCAAACTACTTTTTTTTTACCGGAACAGGTTAATACAGAGCAGAAAACAAACCAGTCTAAAGATCAATGAGCTTATTTTTTAGTAAGAGTCATGACTTAAGCTTAATAGGGAGAACCGGATGAGACGAATTCTGCTGGGTTTCAGAAAATGAAATGGAATAATGTAACAACTAAAAAATGGGAACAGCAAACAAAAATTGCAAACACTTATCAACTTGCTATCTCTGTATCGCTGTTAACGAATCTTTTTAATGTACTTTGGCTAATTATTTCTATGTACTTAATCTTAAGTAATGAGAGTTAACTGTAAGCATTCAAGCTTTTTCATGAGCTTGAAGCTATAAAATCATCAAGTTTCGGCAAGAACAGAACAGTTTCATCTCAATCAACAAATTGGGCATTTCACTTTTAGAATATGGCTGTCAGTTTTGTTGTACTCTACAACTGTCTGGTTCGCGGCGTTATAATTAAACCCTCGGCACCTTATTACTTGCCACCAGCTGAAAATAAAGTAGCTCCGGGCTTCGACTTAAAAGGACTAGATATAGCAGCAGCCAGTTTGTCTTTGCAATTGTATTCCTGCATAAATGGAGTTGGCCAGATTGCGGAAGAAGTATCAAATCCCTCTAGCAATGTTAATGCAGATCGTCGCATCTCGTTTGGACCCGTGGAGGATATCAATCAGAATGTAGTTGATTTTGACAATGACAATCAAAACAATGATCAATACTCAAGCAATTCAGCTGATTTGTCATTATTTAGTGGCTATCCACCTGCCACTCCGCTCACTTCTCCAAATCGTCGGCTACCTGCCCTGCACACAAATAAGCGTAACTGCCACATTATCAAATGTCCCAAGTTTGTGCATGCAACATATGGCACTGATGGCAGCAAGTGTTACGAGTTTGCCAATGCGTGTTTCCTCGCCGTAGCCAGCTGCAAACGTCACAACAATCGTCTGCCACGTAAGCTTCCTTTTTAAGTACTATTTACCACTTTTCTTTAATTCAGTTATTGTTTTGCAGGGCTTAAGGAAATTACCAAAAAACAGTGTATTTCTACTTATATTTATTAAACGCTTAATAATCTTCAAGATCAATTTATTCCTATTGATTCAAAAAGATTGTGTTATGTACAAAACAATCGTACACATTTATTCATTCTAATTTGGCCAACTGAATCACTTTGGAAAATGGCTAAAAATAGCAGAATTCGTACTTAACTATTATTGTAAACTATTTATCAGCCGAAAAATAAATGAAAACTATATGATAACTTAATTAAATGCACAAAGATATTTATGCATTCACACAAAGTTCATTATCATTCAAAAATCGATTAAACAACAGTTAACAACTAGAGCTGAAAGTGTACTAAAAACATAATTATGCCACAACAATCAAAAGCTGCCATAGACAAATTATTAAATTTAGTCTTGCCACAATGCCAAAAATTGTCGGCCAGCTAAAATGACGCCACCCCGCCTGCGATCTTGCCCGCATTTTGCATCTCCCTTTTGGATACGCATAACTTTTACAGTGCTGGGAAATACAAAAACAAGGGCAGTTACAGCGATAACAACATGGGTGAAAGTGTTGCCAGTACACGAAAACTTTTGCCTGGCTAAAATGAGCTGTGTCGAAAAGGGCAGGGACGCAGGCGGGCGGGTGGGTTGTGTGGTGTGGTGGTGGTTAGGTGGGTGTCTGGCATACGATGCTGAGGGCTGCAACCGCAACAGGGCCAAGGCACAGGCGGGTGGCCAACAAAATGCTCTTACAAAACCGCATCATTATCATGAACGCAAGAAATAGAGCAGCGGTTAGCAAGAAGAAGAGAAAGACATGGAAGCGGGTGGCAGGAACAGGAAGTGTTTGGCTGTGGCCAACCCAGGACAGCAATTTTGTGGGTTGCCCGCCGTCGCTTGTTATATCAATGCTGGCAGCAACAGCAGCAGCAACCAAGCCAGCACAAAATTTAATAAGCGCTTTATTATATTAAAACAGCAACAACAATAACTACACACACACAAACACATACATCAGGCTAAGTTTGTTTTGGCAAGCTGAACCGGACACTTGTTGAGCTTCTCTCTATTTCTCTCACTCTCTAGCTGCCGACTAAGCCGTGTGGCCATTAAATAGCAAAAGTGTTAATTGTTCAAGGTAAAATTTGTGTAGCATAATTTTGGGCGTGCACTTTTCAACTTTTGCTTAGCGAAGCGAAAACTTTTTAGACCCACCTTTCGCCCAGTCGTTATAATTATATTATTAGATGTTTGGCAGATTTTTGGCGCGTTGAGCTGGCAAATTGTGTGCCGCATCAGCGAAAATCTACCGAAAACTTGCCCATTTTTTGCCAATTTATAGCCCAACATAATTTTTGCTGAGTTTGATATTTGTCATGTGTTTGCGGTGTGTGTGTGCGTATACTAGCTCGACCTCTCTAATATGATTGTAATTCCACGCGTACTTGGTACACGCTTCATTAGTTTCTATTGCGCTAAAATTGCGAAAGGTAGAAAACACACAGACATGCTTTAATTATTGTTAGGGGGCCGACATATTTACCTGCCCCACATGGCCATCGACAAATTGTTTGTGACTCATAAATCATTCATGGCCAAAGATTTAAAGAAACTACAACAACAAAAATAACGACCGCAGCGAGCAGCTTAATTAAATTGCATTAAGTCGGCTTTGGGGTTTTTGAGGCTTCAAGGCAGCAGCGCTGCCAATTGTTTGTTAATGAAAGTGCCATAATTTATGCAGGCGCTGATTTTAATTCATTGCTGTGGCTTTTAAAACTCACCAAGCACAAATATAGGGCGGCATTTACCGTTACTACGCACACAGCCATGGTTGACAGACATCAGACAGGATGCCGACGACAGCACATGTGATGGGGGTTTGAGGTAATTTCAGGCAGTCGTTGACTGTCATGGTGTAGCAATTATTGACAACGACTTGTTGGCGCCACGCAATTTCCGTTGATGCGTCGCAATGCAATTATGAACACTGATGTGCCAGTGTCTCTCTTTCTCTCTCTTCCTTTTTGTGTGTCCTGTGACTTTCTATGGCAAATCAGTCACGCGCACTGATAATGTCAACAGTGCCGGGCTATGTGAAATGGGGGGTGAAAAACAAAGATAGCGAAATGCATAACCCGATAATAAGGTATAGAGAAAGTCAAACCATTCTTCAGAGATGTCGACGGCTGATGATGATGCGGCTTTTATGCGTCAAGTTGTACTAGTTGAGTTGAGGCTCTAAGTAGACAGAGAAAATGTATCAGTGTGTGTGTGTGAGTTGAGCCAGCGTTACTTGTCAAGTGTGCCTCAATTTCAATGGCATTTAAGTATGTCGACGTCGTTGTCTGTTGCTGTGGCTGTTGCATTTGACACATAAGTGGCCTTTAATGATATCAAACTTCATGCGCTCCTTTCTATTTCTTTATTCATCTCCGTCTCTCTTTCTCTTCCTCTTTGTGTGTCTGCATAGTTTGCATGTCTATCTTTACCATAGAGCTGTAATTTGTCGGCTTTCATTTGCAGTCCTATTCAGCGGATGGATACAGATGGATAAATAGTAGGAGACAAAAAGGAATTGTATTATGTGTAACTATTGTCGGTCTTAATACAATCTCCATTAAAATTGGTTCAAGAGGCACAGCAATAATACACTATGGACCTAGAGTCAAATTCTGTTCAACGATTTTAAAGCCTATTAAATCATAAAGTTTCCCTGTGGCTTAGTCATCATATCGCCCAATCATAATCACTAAGCACAGCTGTTATTCCTTGAGGTCGTCTCTTTTCCATGACCACAGTGTAACATTTTCATAAAATTATTGCGTTATAACTTTTTGTTGCTGTTCATCTCTAAGCGGAAAAAAAAATGCTTGAAAGATAAAAACATAAGAAATTTCAAAATGATGTCACTACAAAATACCCTGCAATAAATGGCAAAGCATTCATTTATACAATAAATAAAGTAAAGCACGTTATTATTAGAAATTTTGTACTGAACACACATTTCTATGATAAAAATGTTCTTAAACTCATAAAAGTTAGAGCTACTTATATTGACTTCACTTGCGTGCTGGTGAGCACTTGTTATTCCCGATGAACACGTCGACCTTAATGTGGTTTGTGGTCAATGGACAACAGCTGGCAGCCAGCGGCTTCCTTCTTGGACGACCCTTGTGAATTTGAAAAGTGCTTAGCCATGACAAAACCTTTTTTCCACTTAAAGGCCACTCCTCTCCGCCTACAAACTGCCAAGGGATGGGGCACAGTTCGCGCCCTGGTCGCATTATTTCCAAGCGCCTGGCTAGCCAGCTACTTTCAATGGCAGTTTTATGCGACCGTCTCGACTTTTCTTTTTGCGCGCCTTTTCAATAATGAAAAAAAGTACGAGCTTTGAATTTTCAAATGATACAGTTGATGGGTGGGTTATGCGGGGTCGCTGGATGGTAGGCCAAGGGTGTCGAGCAGACAAACAGAGTTGCAAAGGAAATAGGAAAAAGCAAAGTTTGGCAAAGTGGACTGTCGAAGTGGAAAAGGCAAATTAAATTATTTCTCATGAAAATGCGGCAAGGCGACGACGAAGACGCAGACCAAGACGACGGCCAACAAAGTTGAGCAAATTGAAAAGCGTTGACGGAAATAAAACTAAAATGCGTTGCGCGTGCAAAATTACAATTAAATTGACTTAAGCGACGATGCGATAAAATGAGTACTAAATTAGCATAACTTAAAGACTCAGCAATCGTATTGTCTCTCTGTCCGCCTTTCTTTCCTGTCGTAAATTTGATGCATACAAATATTCGTCCTTTAAGCCACTCGTACCTGCCAGACTATCCTGCTTATCCCCATCTCAAATGGCTTTTGTTATTAATGCCACTTGGCAGCTTTGCCTGTCCACTTCAGTTTGAAGTGGTCGCTGCACCTGCACATCTCCTGCCAGCCCCTCCTTTACTTTGAACCGTGCGCTACTTGTCGCTGCAGTGCGTCTTACATTTTTTTGCGAGCATAATAAAGTGCAGCAGTCAACCAACCAGCCAGCCAGCCAGCTAGCTAGCTAGCACTGACAAGCAGCCCTTTTCGAGAGTTTCGGGTCAGCAGCAAAGCGTAAAATGTGAATAGACTCTGTGACTGTATATATAGTATGTATGTATATAGCTGGACTATGAAAAAGTTCAAGTCGGGTCGGGTGTGGGGGCGTGTCGGGCATGCAAAAAACAAAACAACAAAACAAAACAAAAGCAGCAAGCGTGTCCTGACTGGATAATTGAAAGCAACTTTTGCGACTTTACCCGCATGAAATTGGCTACAGCTTGTATATATACTACATACATATGTAATACTTTGTTGTTTGTTACCTTTGTTGTTGTTGTTACCATTGTCTTTTGGAGCATGCATCTAGTGTGTGTGTGTATGTAGTTGCACCACACACGGAAATTGAAATGTCAAGTGTGCTGCCATGTGTGAACAAACGTAGCAAAGGAGTTTTGGGAACGATTCTGCTTTTAGGACCAACTTGCATTTAATGGCATTGCTTCTTGTTCTTTGGTTCGGCAGCTAGTTGGTTTAAGCGCATCTGCTGAGGCCGTAATTGATAGGCTTAATTCTCATAAGGGGTCAGACAAAAAAAAACAAACAATATTCATTTAACGAAATTTTTTTACCAATTCACCTTGTATCCATAATGTTGACGTGGGACATTGATGCCTCTGATCTTTCTCTCCCTTTTTTTTTTAGCTCAGAGTTGACTGCTGTTTGCTTAATGGAAAATACGTGCTTTTACATAATTGGATTTTTTTTATTCCACTCGCATTTCGATTGTTAAAACCGCCGAGTATCATTGGTTGATGAAAAATGTTTTCCAATAGCTTCACAATTTGGCTGTATTATAGAAGAGCAAGATGTACATATAATCGTGTACAACTAGAAGTCACCTTGACAAATCAAATACTATCATGTAATTGCTGATAATAAAAATTGTTTTTTCCGTTCCTCAAATATAAATACTAGAAGGAGAAAGAGAAGAATTGAATAAAAACTAGAGCGCGTTTAAAGAGGTTAAAAATAAGTGTTGCATGTTTCATACAATAAATTTTTTCTTGTACATTTTACATTTTGCGGATAATCGTAAGTCCCCTTAATGCACACATTTATCATATAACCCTCGTTTGTCTAAAAACAAAACGAGTGAAATTCGAGCATATAAAATATACTTCAGGAAAGCAGCGTGTTACGCTCTCTTTCATTTCGCACTTATTTCTATTAAATGTGGACAGGACGCATGTTAGTTTGCTTTCATTGCAATTTACTGACTCGGCACGTGACAAACGAGCCGCACGTTTCTCTCATTGTACGCGTCAAAGACACTGAAGCACACACAGATCACACATACGCAGCGTTGGCTTCCCAAACTGTTGGACGTTTGTCGCGGCGTTATTTATAGCACACCAGCAGCTTGATGTAGCTGCTGCTTCTTCATGTTTTTCTAACTCTCTCTCTCTCTCAACTTAATCAAATGCATTAATATTGTGAGCAAGCTTTTGATTTTGATGGAGTAGGATCAGACACCCCAAAAAGTAAGCAGCATTGAATCAGGCATTTTGAGATAAATCATAATATAGATTATTATATTACAAAACGTAAAACCATTTTCTAATAGTTACTATGCAAAGAGAAAATGTATATAAAATAAACAGATGTATATGATATGAGTTTGTTTGACAGCTTCTCGATTTGTTTTTGGGCTTGTTTGCACAGCTGACAAGAGACCAGCACACAATTTGACACACTTGAATTCACACTTGAACGCACACACACACACACACACTCATGCAAAATCACAGAACAGCCATTGTTAGACATCCTTAATATAATGAAAATATGGCAGCATATTTGTTTTCCTGTTTCTGTTTTCATTTGGTTTCTGTTTGATTGCCATAAGCCATCAAACCTAGTTTCTTTATCTGGTTGCTTGGGGTTGGCCATGCACAGCAACGTCAACAACTTGCTACTTAGAATCTGTACATCGTTATTTTGTTATGGCTTCCAAGTGATAAATGCATACGTCGTGCCGACTGTTAATTTCATCAGCTCAACATTTATGGGAGTGGTTTTCGAACTAACGCTTCTTAACATTTTGATTATTCTTACTGATTCTTTACTTTTGATTAACTACTATGGTAATAGACCAATTACATGATATTTTATTTGTTACTCAAATATGCCAATTAAAGCATATGACTATCAACTATACGATTTATATGCTGCACCAGCTATTCTTGGCATTCAGTTCATTAGTTGCAATGTTTGGTCACAGACGTAGTTTAAGTTGGAAAAGCTTATTAACCATCTGCTTATTGCCTTCAACCGTGTTAGCCCAGACTTTACAATATTACGATAATGCATTTATATACAATTTTACGAAAGGAATGGTCTTACGTCAAGAAATTAACTGCTTTGTGACATTCATCGCTCATCTAACACCACAGAAGCCATTATCAGATGAGCTTTTTGTTCGTACTTTGCATCGCTCACTCTCTGAGGATTTGAATTTGCCCACTGTTACGTGGGGTTTACAAGCCAATGTCTCGCTACAGCCTCTACTTACATCGAAAGCTTTGATCTTTGGTACGATCCAAGACTTGTCACCTAAGCTGGAACCCATACTGGAAGTGATTCACACATCATTGTTCGGTCGTCACAAACTCCGCGTTGTATTTATAAAGAAAAGTGTTAACAACATTTTACCTACTGTAAAGGAGCTAAAGGATTTCTTTGCTTGGTGCTGGCAGCATAACTTTATCAATGTTGTCTTGACCTTTCAACAGTTCAGATTTACCAACGGTAGCCGTGAAGTGCGTAACGAACTGTTCACCTATAGTCCTTTTCCAACACTGAGATTGATCAATGTGACCAGCTTTGGTTTGTCCTACAAATGGAAGCCCATTGACGTCAAAAATGTTAAAGGATATGAATTCCGCGTGCCTGTCTTTCAGGATCCGATCAAAGCATTTTTGGTAAATAAAACAGTACAAAACTCAAGGTTTAACCTTAAAAAATAAAATCATTTTATGCAGCTGCCAAATGGACAACTTTATGGAACTTTTGGTAGGTTGGTATCCGCCTATATAAACTATACCAATGGTAGACTGCGTGTCGAGCCTACACCCGATGTAAACATTCACAACTATCACAACACAACACTGCTGGCAGCATCACGTGGCGAGATCGATATAGGTGTGCATACATACACGGGAATGACACTGAATTCCGAGCTAAGTGACGGTGTAATATTCTTTACACACACGAAAGCTTGTATCATTGTGCCCAGGCATCAAGATCTGCCTTTAATGAGGTCAGCGCGGTATGGCAAGAGAGAAGCTGGTATGCTTCTGGGATTTTTGGTGCTGTCATTGACAATAGGCAGGCATGTGTGTTGCCGAAATGGATATATGGGAGTCTACCTTGCATTAGTTATATTTCTTCTGCAACCATTGAACGACAAAGTTTTCTCCAGATATTCTAACGCGTACAAAATAATTCATGTATCCTTTCTAGTGAATGCCTTTTTATTGTGGAATGTGAGAATTGCATATTTGTCAGCGTCTTTGAGCACCAAGGCTGGAAATTTGCAAATTAAAAACGTGGATGATTTCATGGCATCCACATTACGCATTATGTTAACCGAAACCGAGTTTAAAATGTACTTTACCCAAGGTTTGCTGCCAGCTGTACTGCAGGAGCGTCTGGTGGTGGTCAATGCTTCGACATTAAAGGATCACCTGCATAACCTGAATCCCTCATATGCCTACTTCAGCACTGATCGTCATTGGGCACTCGTCCAGTTACAGCAGAAGCAACTGCGTTACAAACGCTTTATTCGAGTCGCACCAGAGCTCTGTACTCCGCTTAGTATCACTAAAATTCCAATGCAATGGAATTCACCGTTTAAGGAAAACTTTTTATGCTTTTATGTTGATGCGTTTCGCAAAGGATTATACAAAGTATGGCAGGATTCCAGCTTCAAGATGGCAGTTCAAATGGGTCTAGTTAAGATCTTTAAGTATGAGGACATACCAGTCGCCAGTTTAAAAGTGATCGACTTTGAAGTGGTCTTTATAATATATTTTTCTCTAATTGCGATTTGTATTTTGTGTCTTCTGTGTGAAATCGTCTGGAAGTATCGGTTAGATTTAATAAGTAAAATAAGATTATAAGTCTTCTTGCTTTTTATGTTATGCTATTATATGAATTTAAAAGGTTTGCTTTCGAAATATATTTAGTCAGTTCAATTCCCTTAACCGTTCCCGTTTATGAATTAATAGTTTTAATAACGCAACTCATTTGAAGCTTTCTGACATTTGATGTGCATATCAAAAAAAATGTCCTTATTATAAAATATGACTTTCGAAATTGCCTCTAAGGGTGGTCATAAAACTTTGTATTTATATGTTGGACAAGCTGTTTAGTTGATTAGTTTATTTAGTACAATGTTGGTTCAAAGACGTTTCTTTAGCTTCGATAAATTTATAGCTTTAAGCATCAAATATATTTGCGCCATGCAGTTGAGTGTTTGGTTACATTCGTCGCAGATTGATGGCCTGTTTTGTTTACATAGCGAAATAATTTGGAATCATCCATTGCACTTAATTGGCAATGGGAGTTAAAATAAAATACAAATAATGCAACAATATACTGCACTTAATTAAGTACAAATGTTACTTAGTCAGCTTAACGAACAAGCTTTACACTATAAAGAATAATCCAAATAAACATAATCAAAATATATGTTATGATGACAAACAAATATTGTCAATTCTGAAAACATTAAAAATTTAATTGAAATATTAGCCACGTATACAAACACCTTTCTAATTTGTGATAACTAGGTCATCAGTTGGTTAAAGAGATAAATGGAAATAATTTAAAACTAATTATATTAAACATATTACATGAAAAATAATATTGAGCTGCAGGTTAAATTTATAGCGAAAAAACGTACGGATGATTTAAACGGACTATAACATTTTAATATATCGAAGAATATAAAATCAAAAAAAAAGTATCAAAGCATTTAAGTGTGATTTGAATTTCTTTAAGGCTGATTGGAGTCGGAAATACTAGCGAGACATCTTGTGAGGATGGTATTTGATACTAAATTGAATAACTTTTTTTTTTGACGGCTTCCGGTGCTTTGTTGCGATACAAACACACACGGCCACAAGCATTCATCTGTCCAAACATGTTCAACTAGGCATTTTAAGAGTTTGGTCGATGACAAATAACTGCTTAGGTCACTCTACTGCAACATACAGTTAGATACGTTAACAAACACACATACAGCGACGCTATGTGAAAGAAGAGTCCTGTCCTAACGGGCCAACAATGTGTCTTCGTTTCCGTCATGGCTGCCATTTCCGGCTAACGAATTTTAGGGAGTTGCCCACGTACCCATTTATAAAAAAAAACAACTGGACATGTTTGAGCTTAAAGAAATCGACTAAGAAATCCCCATTAAATATAATAGTATTTATCTATTCTGATAAAAACAACAATTTAATATGGCTTTGCGAGTGAGCAGAAGGATTTAATTTTGATTTTATCAGCCACACTTTAAGAAGTAACTTTAGTATAGATGCTTTGGATAGGTAGGATAAAGCTCTATTGTTCACATTTTTTACAAGTTTATAGCTGTAGGGTATAAAAAAATAAAATCCAGCAAATACCGCACCCTGCATGTGTAACTATTTGAATGTAAGTGAGTGTGTGTGTGTAAGTAAATTGATTGAAATGGCTAGAAGCGGATGCCCCATGCATACAGAGAGAAAATGCTCAGCGGAAGAGCAACAATTTTGTAGCCGCTTCGTTTCGTTCAGCTCGAATCTCTCTAGCTCATTTTCAGCCTTCTTTTTTTTGTGTTTCACATTTCGGTATCACAGTTTATTGCTTTGGTTCTTTGTGCTGATTGTCGTTTCACTTTGTCGGCAAAAATTCTTACAGAAAATGTATATTTTGTCCTGCTTTGACTTTGTCCCCGTCTGACCCCTAAGACCCGTTGTACAATTTTCATTATTGCCATGGCAGCCCGTCGATTTGTGCTGTTTTGTTGTTGTGTTATTTTCTATCCGTCTGGCTAGTAAATGGCATCATTATCATCTGGTCAGCAGCTGGACAAAGGCTGAGCAATAAGCTTACCCACTGCGAGGGTTCAACCACGTTCTATTTGAAATAACACACACACATAAACAAGCATGTATTGTACTATTTGACTGCTTAATTTGTTTGGTATTTATGAGCTTTGATTGTTTGCTCTTTTTGCAATTGTTTTTGTTGTTGTTTTGGCTTTGTTACGAAAGATTTGGCAAATTAATTGAGTTTATTTTGTCAAATTTATGTTAACAGCAATTGCCAAAAACAAGGCTTAATTAAGGATAGTTGTCCGTTAAGCCCGCCCCAACATTAGATCGGATTGCTGGCCTGTATTTTATGGATAAGCTACAAAATAAACAAAAATTATGTTAAAACTTTTGGCGAGAGTCCGCCTTCAACAAGCAGCAGCAGCAGAAGCAGAAGCAAACGGCAACGGAAAACTCAATTGGAAAGTTTGTTGTTCATTTCCGTTCGCTGGGTCGAGTATGGTCGGGTCGGGGGGCGCAAAGGGACTTCAGTACGGAAACCAGAGGTGTCCACAGGCAGGGAAATGCATTTGAATCTAATATGGCGTTCAGTGTTCTGTTCTCTCAAAGCGCGGAACCCCGGACAAAGTTCGAGTTCGTTCGAGGCACACGCCACGCCCTCCCGCTGACAACAGTTTCAACTATTGGCCCAAATGCAGCTGTTTTCTCTCTCGTAACTAGGCTACAACTGCGAATGCGACTTGGCGTACAGATATGGTTGTAGTTGCTGTGCTGCATAAATTAACTTTGTGTCTCTTTTTATTCGCTTTTAATTTACATTTTATGCAGTCGTTGCTGCTGCCAAGTTGCAACGTTGTCTGCGGCCCATCGTCGACGTCATTTAGCGCCTTGTCGACGCTTTGTTAATTCAAAAAGTTTTAATAATTTTACTTTTCAACTGTGCCCGACAACAAGGCACAGACATGCAACAAGTGTCCATAGTGCGTCTAGATAACCGAGTTTCCCTTTCTCATAGTTTACTTGCTGCTGTTGCATACTTTAAGAAAGCAAAGGAGAGAATGGCAGAGCAACTTTCAGTAAATCACTTATGCAGGTATCAAATTGTATTACAACAACTTTTTGCACATCTTTGGGGTGCTTATAATTTATGCTTAACGTGCTTACAGCATTTATTTACTTATTTCACAGCTAAATGGAAGTTATTACATATTGTAATATTATGAAATTGTTTAAGTTTTATTAACTTGTAGTGAGAAAGTTGGCACGGGACAGAAGTATATAAATAAATAAATAAAATGTCACATACATCAACATAAATTAATAATTAAGTTCATAGTACTGATTATATTATATAAAGTTTCTAAATTTTTTAGTGAGTGAGTAACATCTCAAGCTCTCTGTTTTTCCTTACGTTTTCTTTTAGTTCTCTACTGAAAAGTGCGCATTCTCATGAGCTAATGAAAACGCTTGACAAATGCACGTTGGCTGACAGGCTGATCCATAAATGCCAAGAGCTGACCACAGCAACACCCCTCAGTTGTTGGCCTCGGCAGCCACTCAAGTTAATTCAATGCGAAGTCTCTCTCTCTCTCTCTCTCTTTCTCTCGAAAACATATGTACATACACATGCACACTAAGTATGGGCTTGTGTGGCAGCGTCATAAAAGTGCCAACAAACACGGCACTTGAAAAACTCATACGGGCGAGCTGCAGCTGAAGCGTTTGCCAGTGGGAGAGGTGGAGAGAGAGCTGCGGCATGAAGGGGTAATAGCAGAAGCAGCTGCTGCACGGAAGTGGCTGCCACTTATGTATGTACTATGTGTTGCGTGTTGTTGTTGTTGTTGTTGCTGGTGTAGTTGGTTTTTCCACTTTTTATTGAGCTCATAATTTGTTGAAGCTAGGGCAACAACAACTTAACTCTGACAGCTCTGCCTGACCGAGTTCATTGCCGTTCCAGTCTGTTATGAGCCATTTTGAATGTTGTACATACTAACAATAAATGTTGTGTCCTACCACAAATTGTGCCATCAAAACGGGTCATTGATGAGCTGCTGCTGATGCCGCTGCCGCCAATTCTGTAGAGCAATTAGTCGCGCAAAACGCAAAATTTCAACTTCATAATTCACAATTGGCCAGCAAACGAACATACACAAAATAGGCTAATACAAATTTATGGTTTTGTGGTTGAGTGGTTGAGCAGCAGCACTCGCTGACTGACGACTGAGTGCTGAGTACGCAGAAAGGTTCGTTACCATTGGAAAATTGCACAATTTCCAACGGCAACAACAACGTCAGCAACTACTAGACTAGAGCGACAATTCAGCACATAAAGCACATCATGAGGCAATATATTAGAGTCCAAGTGCACAGTTTCCGTCAGCAAACGAACATTCGTTGAAAGCTGGGCGTTGCAAAAGCCCCTAAAGGAGCAAATGGGGCGAATTAGTAACTGTAGCTGTTGCTGCTGCTGCTGTTGATGTTGCTGTTGCTGTTGCTGTTGCTGCTTGTGGGGCCAATGGCTTTTCTAATTATGCGCCACAAAGCGAGCAATGAAATGTTACACGACTCTTTAGAGTACTGCACAACTCACACATAAAGTAGCAAGCGCAAACATACTAGTGTACATGTGGTGTGCTTAACTAACAGTTGTTTTACTTAAATGTTGAGCTGAGTCTTATTAAAATGTTTGCCAAGTTGGTTCATGATAGTTGTTTAAGACAGTTTGGGGATTGCAATGTTTGTTGTTTATACAAAGAAAATTAGTTTTAAAATATCTATTAAAATACATCTACTAGGATATTTATAATTATAAAAAATAAAGCGATGTTAAAATAAGCTTTAGTAATTTTGAATGAATATTCACTTCAAAATAATCCAAAATTACCCACTTTATATAAATGAATATAAATTTATTTTGCTTTTATTGTAAGCCTTTCGTCTCCTTCTTATACATATCTCTTTTCAAATGATTATGCCTCCTCTAGTTGGCAATAAAATATTATATTTACTGTTGTATTTGCAGCTGATGCTGATTTGATTATGCATTGATCAAAACAAACATTTACCTACTCGAACCTTCCACACACACACGCACACACATTTGGTCTGCTGTTATATTTTTTTTTCTGCCTGGCCTTTGCATATTAAGTACATGTTTTATCGTTTATTGTACTAACAGACAGACAGACAGACAAGCATAAACGTATATTGCTTACATAATTTAACAAACATTTTCATTTTAGCGGCTTTATGTGTCTTTTGTCCATCGTGGTCAAGTCCAAGGATACACAAACACACGCATAGATACATGGCTACAAGTGAGGCATGCATAATGATTATTGCATTTGTTGTTTTTATTTTTATATTTATTTATCTTGATGTTGCCGCATAAAAATTTCGCTCAGCGCCTTTGGTTGCTCGGGATTTGGGCCATTGCTTTTGTGTCCGTGAAGGAGTCGAGGCCCAACACAACTTATTGTTTTCTGTAGCTATAAGGTCCATTTTTGTTTGTGTTATTTAAGCGACAGTGGGCATATTTTCGTTGCCAAGCGGCTTAAATTGTATAGCATGAGTAACAAACAAACAAAAACATATTGTCCTTAAGCAGTATCCGTATTTATGACTGTGTAAGGTTGTGTGGTTGTGTTGCCACACACACACACTTGACTGGTTCTGGAATTGATGGGCTCATCAGCAGAAGCTCTGTGCTGTGGCACAATGAACCCTTAAGGATATAAAGTGGTTGACCCAAGAATCTTGCAGTGCATTCGTGTTGCTTTTGATTCAGCTTCAACAAATGAGCAAAAACTGCACATACTACATAAATGACAAAACTTCCGTTTGACCATCAAAGACAGTGCCGGAAATAGCAAGCAACTTGCAACTTGGTCTGTCCAAACATGTCGCCTGCTTGCTGGCACTCAAAATAAATGCTAAGCAAAAAGTGTGTGCAAACTCATCCTAGAGAAACGGAGTCCTCTATCCAAGCTCCCCAAAACTATCTCTCTTTTCATTTGGCGCACACACACATTTACGACTATGGATAAGAATGACAGTTGCAGAATAAAAAAAGCTTCCGTTTATTTTAATAAACCTCATATTATGTTTCATCTATTGTAAGTTGTATGTAGGCATTAAAGCAGAGTATCATGAACTACTTATAATCATTTGAACTACTTGTAAAACTGAATTTGTCATCATAATCTAAATTTATCTTTAATGTAATGTGATTAGGTTACTTTACATGCCATTTGAATTTTCCAAAATTCATAATTAATGCTTCTTCTTGTTTTTTTCTAGAAAACATTCTTAAAAGTTTTATCTTCCTCACAGTCAACGCCAAGCTTTTTTTAGCAGTCATCTATCACAACTAAGTTTAAACAAATATATATACAGATTAGATTCATTATTTATTCAAGCTACCATATGTTTTTTTTAGAGTATGTACAGTTCGTAGCGTCTATGTGAACATCTTGGTTTTTTATTCGGTTTTTCCTCTACTTTTATTTTCGCACAAAATTGGCTTAAACTGTTGAAGTTCATAAAACAAACAGCAAAATTTGAAAAGTTGGAAGTGGCAGCAGCAAAAACTTTGTCATTGTCTGCAACGACGTTGCCTGAACTTGAAATTTACGTTAGTTAAATTATCAACTTTTGCGTCGCTCTTGCTGCACGACGCAATGACTTGCCCCAAAGTTTTTAAGCGAAATGCATTTCTCTCTTATTCTTTTATCATGATTTTTTGACCGAACTTCAAATGCATCACACACGACTACTTCAAGGAACTCTCAGAAACGTGCCGAGCAATATGTGGTTTTTAAGAAATCTGTGAAAAGTGCCAGCGACATAATTTGCCATTGAAGGCAATGTGTGTGTGTGATTGCGGTTGTGTGCCATAAAATCATGGAGCCAAAATATGTACTTACAAATTGTTAAAGACAAAAATGTATTTATGTATGTAAAATGTAAAAACAATTGTTACATTTATAATATGCATGTACGTTCTTGCTCTTTTTATTATTATGTATTTTACAAACATATATTCAGAGTGACTTGTTCCAATATCTTGTTTATCAGTTATAATATTAATGAATACATAACATAACAAATATGTAACTAATTTGAATTTAATTTAGTGTTGATTTTGTGTATTGCCAATAAACTCAGACAAATGGGATTTGGGCAATCAAGACGGGGGGTAAGCAGTGTCGGCAAATACTTTATAAGTTGTGCACACAATTTATGATTTGAGCTCTTCTTCTTTGGGGATTGACAGGATGTATGTGGAGCTTGATTTAACACACACATTCGATAGACGACAACTGCGAGCAGAGCGAAAGAGTTACTTATTTAAAGATAAACTATATTAACTATACATTCATATATATATAAATATAGAGGCTATTTAGTACTGGTTGCTTACAATTTAATTCTATTCCTGATTCAGGTTCTTGATCACGTAATTAACAATGAGCGCAAATATTGCAAAACAGATAATGATCACCAAGTTCGAATAGATCGACTGCCAATTCAAATAGGAATTACGTGCACTATTCTTAAGCGCAGCGGCTCCACTGCCACCACTTCCACCACTGGCCACATCAGCGCCAGCAGCACCACCCACTGCCAGTCCATCACTGCTGCCAGCATCCGTTGGCACTGGCAATTGCCCATTGGCATTGATGTCATTCAAGTTATGGCTGTCTGTGGCAACGGCACTGCCGTTAGCTACACCATTGGAGCGCTTTGAAGAACTGGAGCCCGACTTGGCGGCGGCGGTGGCTGCTGCTCGGGTGCCCAAGCGTAGCTTGATTTCGCTAACGATTTCCGGGAAAAGCTCACAGAAGTTGGCATTGCGAAGGTTAAATGCAAGCGATTTCTGGGCAAACATTTGCTTATCGTAGTTCGACGATTCTATGGAGCCCAGTGTGGGTGTGCTCTCTAGCTAAAAATAAGAGAGTGAAATCTTAGTTAAGCAACCAAAAGGTTTTCTATACTAAAGCCTTACCATGAAACTCAACAGGCCTGTGAGTATTGTGCCCACGCACCAAGTTGGATTCCAAGTGTCTGGATGAAAATCTGTAGTAGACAAATACCATAAGTTATGATCGAATGGTGAAGGAGGGCGGAGTCAGGGGTTACCGGAAATGCTTAAACACAGTCTGGTGTTTGTTTTGAAGCGTCCATTTGGCGTCAACATGTATATGGATGGCGGCTTGAAGGGGAACTCGCGGGGAAAAAGCAATGTTCCGTGATAGTAGCCACCAAAATATGGCGAATCTTCGGGTCCTTTGACACAGTAGTGCCATTCCAGAATGTTATTTGGCAGCGGCTCCGCAGATATATACGGCAAGGGATCACGCTTGAGTCGCATGTAATCCTGTTTCATGCGTGAAACGGCCGTTGGCTGCTTGCGGGCGGCAGACCCGGACGCCGTCGACGAGGACATATTTGTTAAATAATTTTTGTTCTGGCTGTTGTTGCTTGAAATGAAACTGTTCCAATAGTAAATTATAGTATTTTTTGTATTTTTTGCCATTTATCACACACGTATGCTGATTAAAATTTGAAAAATATTATTTTACTGATAAGTTTTGTGTCCATATATCTGTTGGGCGTTTGTGCGTGTGTATGTGAAACACTCGCAGCCTTAGGTACGGGTGTATACACGTGGCTAAATTGCATTTGGGGGTGTTAGTGAAACTCTAGATGACAGCTCGTCCGGGTCTATCAAACAACGGCAATTGGCAAAAACAATATTGAGTAAATTTTGATTATGTATCGTTTGCGTTTTTTTGATTGTTTACCGTCTGTCGCGCGTCATATAAGTCAATTGTTGTTGTTGTTGTGTTGGTGTTTTGTGTTTGTTTAGCGTACGAACCTCTAAAATTGCGTTTCCTTGTTGTTGTTGCTATCGTAATTGCAATTTATAGCTAGGTCACAGCTGCCCAGCGAAAATGTGTGAAAACAACACAAACGCAGAAAGTTAATTCAAATTGCATTCGACTTTGCTCTTTGCTATCAACGCACTAGATTTGTCTTAACGTCAACGTGCTGTTTGTGCGTTGGATTAGCCAATTGATTTTTTAATAAGGCAAATGTAAATGAATTTTAGGTGCGTAAAACTGCAATTGCTATTGTCAAAATTTCTCTCGACGACGTTCTAAGTGTTTAATGTTGTAAAGCGGAGAAAAACAGTGCCTTCTTCGTTAACTGGTTGCTTTTCGATAAATCGATTGCTTGGTATTTAAATTTAGTATTTCCTTAAGCGCTGCCAACTTGTGGATAGACTTAAAATTATTGCCGCTGTACATTGGTAATTTTTTCAATGATATTGTGATTCCTAACCAATTCAATGCATTTGTTAGTCACAGGTAATCTATTTTCCCAACAACTGTCTTCTAATCAATCAGCTGTCATAACAAACAAATCATATCAAACGATGTGCTGTTGCTGTTCCTCTCTACCCGTGAACAAAGCCATTAAAATATATATACACATCTGTTTACAAACATACAAAAGATAAGAAGCTATTGCAAACGTTGGGAAGATGATTACGGCGTATTTACGAAATCCCAGATTGCTTATCAGAGAAACAGTTGTTGTTTCGACAGCAATAAGTGCAGTCGAGTTCAGTTTAGCTCGGAAAAATGGGTTCTATAGGAAAGATTGGTTTCCTTGGCGGTGGAAATATGGCTAAAGCTTTGGCAAAAGGCTTCATATCTGCAGGTAAGCTAATTTCACAATTCTCGTTATAACAGTTTAATTAACCCATTTAAAGGTCTGACCAAGCCCAGCGGAATCATGGCCAGTGTTCATCCGGCAGACAAGGCATCACTACAATCCTTTCAAGAACTGGGTGTTGAAACACTTGTTGAGAATGCACCAATTGTACAGAAGTCGGATATAGTGTTTATATCCGTAAAGCCGCAAGTAGTGCCAAAATTGCTGGCGGAGATCAAGCCATTGAGCGACAGCAAACTCTTTCTCTCTATTGCCATGGGCATCACACTGAAGAGCCTCGAATCCAGTTTATCGCCACAGTCAAGGGTGATACGCGTCATGCCGAACACTCCGGCATTGGTGCGCTCTGGCTGCTCAGTCTATGTGAAAGGCAGCAAGGCTAGCGATGCCGATGCACAGATTACCCAACGGCTGCTCGAGGCTGTTGGCACCTGTGAGGTGTGTGACGAATCCCAGCTGGATATTGTTACGGCGCTGAGTGGCAGTGGACCCGCCTATGTTTTTGTCATGATCGAGGCATTGGCGGATGGCGCCGTTCATATGGGCATGCCCCGAGATCTTGCCTATCGCCTGGCAGCGCAAACCGTACTAGGAGCTGGTCATATGGTGCGTGAGGGATCCACACATCCCGGCCAGCTGAAAGACAATGTAACCAGTCCGGCTGGCTCAACAGCAGCGGCCTTAAGGCATCTGGAGCAATCAGGTATGTAGTAGATAACGACAAGCATTGATAACGAGCCGACGCTTATCAGTTTGAACTTTTCAGGTTTTCGTTCAGCGGTTGCTGGCGCTGTGGAGGCGGCTACGTTGCGCTGTCGACAAATCTCGGGCGAAACATAACATATATAAAAACATTATTTTGTTTTTGATTTCATAATTATTAAAGTTGTCAACATAATTTGCGGGTATTTTAAAACTTTTTCTTTTTCTTGGCTCGCGCCAATTCATTGAGCTCGCCCTGCTGTACGGAGGCCTCCTGGTAGATGCGTTTGACCTTTTCGTGACGTTCCTTATCGCTGTAATACAAAAAAAAATGGTATAGTTTGAGCAAACACTTTCATCTTTGTTCACCCACCTTTGTATCTGTTGTTTGAGCTTAAGGTCCTGCACGAAGGCTGTGTCCCTTCGAATTTCTCTAATGGCACCTTTCTTTTCCCGCTTGATCTTGTGCAGCAGCTTGGCGCGCTCCTCCTTCTGTTTGGACATCTTCGGACGCCGCTTGTCGTCGTAGACCACTTCAAAGCGGGGCTCGAGCAAACGCAATGCCTTGGGCTTTTTGTCAGCTGGCGCCAGGCGCTTCATTTTCTGTGCCGTCACATGCTCCAGCGCTGACTTGGCTTCTGTGTAGTGTTGCTGCACATGTTCGGGATAATGCTCAATGGGCAGGCGATTCAGTAACGGCAAAAAGGGACTGGCTAGATAACAGGCACCGACATGCTCGCCGACAATCTCCTCGAAGATTTGCTTGATTATACGCAGCGTTGTGTCCAGAGCTCGCACTTTGAAATCCATTGTGATGGTGTGTGTGACCAGATCAGCAGCTTGAAGTTGCTGCGGTTCCAGTGCTGCGCTCTCCGCCTTCGCTGGAATGGCCAGCAGTTTACTTAAGGGTCCATCGCGCTCAAAGGGTGGCGCAATCTCAGACTGATCCGTCTGCCGCTTGGGTATGGCCATATGAATGATGCCCAGCAGATAGTTAAAAACGGCAGGCAATAGACGTTTGGAACGGGAGGTAAACTCCATCACGATGGTGACTATGAATAGACCCATGGCAATGTCCTGCCGTGTTCGAACACGCGCTCGCGATAGAATATGCTGCATAAAGATAAATGTGGGCGTGGCCACAGGATGACGAAAGTCCGAGGTGGAATACAGATTCGAGACCAGTTTAAAGTAGATGAGTGTATCCAGATTTGGATACAACTTGTGGTTTTGACGATACTCTCCATACTTCTCCTTGATGACATCCAACAGCGTGTTGGACATGCGTTCGGTATTCAGATGCGTTAGATCGAACAGATGCGGCATTAGTTGACCAAAAAGCTGGAAATGTGATCGAATGTCCTGCTCGCTTGCATCCTCAAACATTTCCTTAACGTACTGCAACAAAAACGCAAAAAGTTTGACAACATTTTCACGATTGACACCCTCCAGTTTGGGATGATTGCACTTGATGATGCGCTCCACAACAGTTGCCTGTTGTGTCGGTGTATATTTGACCAGAAGCTTGCTGAAATCCTCATATGTCTTGGGCATCTTAATAGTGAAGGGTATGCTGGTGTCCATCGATGCTGAAGGATTTTGTATTGAAGGTTTGGATTTAGTTTGAGTTGATTGCGCAATTTCTTCTGCCTCAGAATCAGTGTCTGACTCCTTGAGGTCGCTCAAGTTATCCACTTCAGAGTCAGTTTCCTCTTCTTCTTCTTCTTCAACTTCTTCATCATTCTCATCACTATGGTTATCCTCCTCGGATTTATTTGTGTTATCTTCACTTTTCTTCTTGCTACTCAGATGCGTGCCCAGATTGCCATCCAAATCGTAGGCTAACACATCATCACCCTCGTTATCATTGCCTGCCACAAAGTAACCATCGTCCAAGTCATCAGCAGATCGATGTGGAATCTGTACATTTGTCTCCTGCTCCTCGCCATCGGCTTTCATGCGTCGCAATCGTTCGTTTTCAAGCTGTTCCAGCCGTTCGGCCTCTTGTTTGGCCAACTCCTCAGGCTTTATCAGCTTGTCGGTGACACTGCCACGCGGCTCAAAAATCATCTCTTTTAGCAACTTGTCGTACGCATCTGGCGGTGGCTTTTCGTCCTGCTCATCTTTGGTTGCCTTAGCCACCAAAGGGCAACAACGCCTTGTAGTTGGCATCCAGCTTCTCAGTTAGGTTGTAGAGATCATCCTTATCTTTAGCTATTTCATTTTTACGACGCTTTTGTTCAATTATCATTTCCTCAATTGCAGTTTGGCGATCCTGCGGCGAGTCGCCATCGCCACCGAAATGTGCTGCCGACGTGAACTCAGCTGTAAGGTTAAAATTATTGTTATTTTTATGCTAAAATATGTATATAATAATACTTACCATCCAGACCTTCATCCTCAAGCTCTTCGTCATCGGACCGCTCATCTCTGTACTGTTCAATCTCTTCGAGAGTTTGGCCTCTGTGCGTTAGCAGCTCGTCGTCATTTAGATTGAACTTCTCGGCCTTGTTGGAGGCACGCACCTGTGACAGCTTTTCGGACAGGTAGCGAGCATTCATAACAGATTCAGTGAGCTGGTCGCCGCTGAGGTGTTTACCAATGCGATGATCAACGAATTTGTTGGTCTTGTTCTTGACTGCATATTGCTTCCCGATGGTTTCGGCGCGCTTCTTCAGTGCCTTGGCACGAGAAACACCTGGCATTCCTCGGTCATGTTTGCAGATGCGGCCCAAGATCTTGAATTTCTCCTTGTTCACATGCACGTCAAACGGATTTAATCGCTTGGCGGTCTGTGATAACGCAGTGTCGAATGGATTGCTGCTCTTTACTGATTTTTTAGCGTATACTGAATCAGCACTGGACTTTTTATTTTTGCCAACCATTTTGCTGGATTACCCTAAACTTTGAAAAAGTTAAATGCATAAGGCAAATGAAAACAAATGCGGCACACGTGCAACTTCGTATCGATACTAAGCGATGAGTTAGTATCGATAGCCGTAAACTTTATAATTGTATCGATGATTTAATATTTTAATTTTGCTGGAAAATTACAATTTGCTTAACGAGTATATAATCGTTGCATCAACGAGCCAATGCGATATTAATAATATAATTTAATTTATATAAATTTACTTAAATAGTATATCGAATAAGTCAAACGTTGATGTATCGATATTGTTTGCACAGCCCTTATGCTAGTAACAACCCTGTTCAATTATTTTCATCTGTGCGTAAGATTTTCGGCAAAAGCCAACATCCACATCTTTGGTTATTTGTTCGTAAAAACGCATTTTAAATGAAAAAAATGCAAAAATACTTGACCGAAACAAGTAGATTCGCAAATAAGTGTAAATAAGCATTAAATTGCTGCTGAACGTTGCACCAAAAAGTTACCGCTTGCCACGCATTTGCAATTGTACTTGCATAAGTGTTAGTAAGCGTGTGTGTATGTGAAAAAGTTGAAAATATTTTAATATTTATGTAAACTGTACATAAAGTTGTGTCGAATTGTAGAACTAACATTATTAGTTGTCGTTTCACAATGAATGCAACACCACCAGAATTACTGCTGCCCCCTGAGGCCGGCAGAGAAAAGGAAGCCAATGGCAACATAGGTGACGATTACCGAAGTCGGGGCGCTGATAAGGAACGTTCGCGTTCTAGGGATCGTGGCAGGGACAAGGACAAGGATAGAGAACGCGAGAAGAAGCGCAGGTGAGTGTTAAAAACACACAAATATAAAATTAATTTTTTTTTAACAATTACGCTTCTCTTTTGAATTTCAGAGACCGCGATCGTGGCAGCAAAGATCGTGACAGTCGTCGACGTGACAGTCGTGAACGTGACAGAGAAAGAGATCGTGATCGTGATCGCGATCGCGAGCCTCGTTCGCATCGAAGTCGTTCACGCAACCATGATGATTCGGACAGGCGTAAGAAACGCTCTCGCAGCAAGGATCGGGATCGCAGACGCGAACGTGATCGTGACTCACGCTCAAGACGCAGCGGTTCACGTGGCGGTGGACGGGGTGATAGCCGCGGGGATGATTATGATCGCAGTCGCAGGCGTCGCTCAAATAGCCGCAGCTATGACCGGCGTCGCAACGAGCGCAGTGAATCACATCGGAATAGCCGCGACCGAAACAGTAGAGAGCGCAGTAATCGTGAACAAGCCTACGTAAATCCATTTGACACGAACAATCGAAACTCATTGCACGAGCAAGATTCGCGGATACCGTCGCTCTTTGATCGTCATCACCAGCAGCCGCACTTGGATACAATAAGGGAGGAAAATAATTCACGTTTTGATCTTTCACAAACCATACAAGATCTGATGAGCAATGTGGGTAGTAACAAGAGTTTCGCAGCTCTATTTAACAACCAAAACAGCAACGATTCAATAAGCAATGGACTCACTGAGAACTCAAGTGAGTAAATGGCTTTAACAATTTGAACACTTTCGAATTATTTTTACTTCTATTTTCTAAGTGGACGCAGCGGAACGCAAGCGAAAGCGAAAGTCACGTTGGGGCGGCACTGAAAAGGACAAGACATTCATACCGGGAATGCCGACAATTTTACCATCGACGCTGGATCCGGCACAGCAGGAGGCCTACTTAGGTATTTTTGTTTATCCCTTTTGTAATGTAGTTTGTATTTAACTAAGTTAGCGGTAAGCTTAGCCTTAAGTCTAATGACAACTAATGAGCCAAACAAACACAGCCACAAATAGTCGCGGGGAGATCACAGTAAGCGTTAACATTATCCACCACAGTTTAGAAGTCCAGTTCAGACGGGCCGGCCGGACGTGTGTGCAAGCAAGCGTAAAACAACAACAAAATGGCATTGAGCAAACAATAATAATCTATCGTTCTCTTTTTGAAGGGATTCCGGCGTGTGACACTAAACGACACGACTTCCAAACGGCTATGATAATATAACCTTATCGTACCATAGCCCCAAAGAGATAAACACGTTCCAAAACTAATCAACAAATCAAACGAAATCAAACAATAATCAATCTTAATCAATTGTAATGCTCACAAATTTTCAGTTAGTTTAGGCACGCGTCGGCGCTGTCGTCTATAAAACGGAAACACGAATAGAGAAAATATGTTACGGTCTCCCCTAGCCCAAAACCAAACTTTATGATATATGTATATGTATATACAGCATATATATAATTGTTTCTCCCTCTTTCCGTCTCTCCCTTCTACAACAATTAGCAATTAACATTTACTAATATCGAGGTTGCGCTCGATTTTCTTTCTTCTTTTCTTAACGACTTATCATTCCAGTTCAATTCCAAATCGAGGAGATAAGCCGCAAACTGCGCACTGGCGATTTGGGTATCACGCAGACACCGGAAGAAAGGTTTGAAACTGTTTATTCTCACACACCCAACTTGTATCATAATCTTCCCACAAAAGTCGAAACTGAGCATGATCTGGAAATCTGGATTCACGATTATGGATTTTTGGCTTGCAACACGCAATTTAACGCAATGGTGATATTTGTACAGGTTTAACGCAGCAGCATGCTCTCTCTCTCTCTCAAGACAATGAGAAACCATAATAGTACCTTATTATTTTTAACAATTTCCACATTGGTTTCATCCACAAACAACACTAAGTTGCATTATTTAGTTGAATTAATTCTGTACATTTACATATTTCTTTATTCTTAATTTAATTTCAAAACCGTTGTCGCTTGAAAGTTCCATAAAGTCGTGAAAAATCTTAAATGGACAAAAATAGACTTAAATAATTGTAAAAACTCTGAATTTAAATTTAATTTTCAAGCGGCGACGGTTTTATTTTTGTTTTTGTTTTTTTTATCGATTTCATTTATTTTCTTTGTTCGTGAATAATTTAAAATTTCTTAAACTGTTACAAGGGTATGTTTTTTGGGTTAAGGACCACAATATGTAGATTGCACATCGTCTGTTTTGGGGGCTTATTGGAAAGAAAATCTAATCGTATTCTGCTTTTTTAGGCCACAGTATTGCGTTTTCGATTTCTTTACATATATATTCATTTTATTTATCAATTAATTAATGCTAGCTTTAATTAATAATTTGAAACTTTTAAAGGGTTTTCTTTTGGTGTCAGACTGCGATTTTAGATTTGGCGCCTGAGAAGTGTAAGCGTCTGGCAATAATCAAATCAGATTTAACTTTATAATAATGCCAATTTTTTCTCTTCCTCAAAGCCGTGAGCGTCCCATACTTAAATGCACGCTTTGCTGAAATATGAGACACTTTTACAGAAAGATGGGTGTTCCCAAGAAACAACAACAGACCAGCCACAAACGAAATGCATATATACCAAAACAAATCAAATCAAATCAAACTTAATCAAAATTCTTCTTCTTTTCTTAATTCACCAGCGAATTTTTCTAATCAAAACTTGCCAATAATTAATGTTGATTAATGAATGATGATTTGCAAATTATTACAGGATCTATGTTATATTCGATATTATATACAATAATGTAGTACTTAGTACAATAAGATCATTAAGTTTATCCAATTGTATGCCCATTTTTTCTCATTGAACACACCCATTTCAAGAGCATCGCCTTTTCGTTTGTTTTGCTCATTCCCAGATCACCCTCACCGGAGCCCATTTATAGTTCTGATGGCAAACGTTTGAATACACGTGAATTTCGCTATCGCAAGCGTTTGGAAGAGCAGCGCCATCAGCTGATTGTCAAGATGCAGGCTGTTAATCCCGAGTTCAAGCCACCAGCTGATTACAAGTAAGTTGCGAGCAGATTATTGAAGCATCTATTGCTAATCTCTTTCGTTCATAGGCCTCCTGTAACGCGCGTTAGTGACAAGGTTCTGATTCCCCAGGAGCAGCATCCAGACATTAATTTTGTTGGTCTGCTGATTGGGCCACGTGGCAACACGCTGAAAGCCATGGAGAAGGATACTGGGGCAAAGATAATAATTCGCGGCAAAGGCTCCGTCAAGGAAGGCAAAGTGGGACGCAAGGATGGCCAGCCATTGCCTGGTGAAGATGAGCCATTGCATGCATTCATCACTGCACCCAATCCCGAGGCGGTGCGCAAAGCTGTGGACAAGATCAAGGACGTCATAAGGCAAGGCATCGAAGTGCCCGAAGGCCACAACGATCTACGTCGCATGCAGCTCCGCGAACTTGCTCAGCTAAATGGCACGCTGCGCGAGAATGACATACAGCGCTGCACTTGTGGCTCAACAGATCACAAGTCCTGGCAGTGCCCAGATAAGCCGATCATCACCAACACCATTGTGTGCACCTCATGCGGCGGCACTGGTCATTTGACCAAGGATTGTCGCAATAAGCGACCGGGTTCCGGTGCTCCAGGCATGGCCTGTGAGGATTCTCAGGCCAAGATCGATGAGGAGTATATGAGTTTAATGGCAGAACTGGGCGAAGGACCACCGCCATCCGCTGCTAAGTCCGACGCACCTGCTGCGCCACAGCTGCATCGCGCCAGCTACAGCATTTTCGATAAGAAGCCCACTCAAATGCAGGCCATACAGTCGCCGCCTAGCGCCTCACCGCGGGACCATCAGCGTGACATGGGTGGCTCTAATAATAATGGTGGTGGTTGGGGTGGACCACCGCATGAACATCAAATGGGCATGGATCACGGCATGGGCATGGATCATGGCATGGGCATATCGCCATATGTACCACCACCGTCGGTGACGCAGGGGCCACCACCGATGCCGCCACCATTGATGCCTTGGATGGGCGCACCACAGCCGCCACCACCGGCCGCTGAGTCTATGAATCCGCCCATACCAGGCACATTGCCACCATTGATACCGCCGCCGCCGGGCACCAGTGCACCCCCAATGCCGCCTTGGGCCACTGGCTATCCAGGCTGGGGTACGGGCTATGCACCACCACCACCACCGCCGTGTGCACCGCCACCGCCGTCGCTAGGCTTGACACAGCCGCCACCACCGCCTCCGCCATCCAACTGATCTTTACTGCACGTTCTACACAATATTTACTATTAGTCTTTGACCCTTCATTACATTTTTAAGCTTCAATTAACCATGTAACTACGTATTTGTATTTTATGCTTATTAAATGGATTGACAAAATTTTGTTCCGCTAAGCTGTTTACTCGGGTCTTTGTTTGTGATGAATGTTAAAAGGTTTGTTTCGATTGGATAAAGTTTTAACCATGCTTGCTGAAGTACTGCTTGGACTCATCCACATCGGGTTTGATGGTGGCTGGGTTAGACTTGGGATTCCAGTTTGCTGGACACACTTCACCGTGCTCCTCGACAAATTGGAAGGCTTTGATAAGACGCAACACCTCATCCACGGAGCGGCCAACGGGCAAATCATTGATCGAGTACTGACGCAAGATACCCTTGGGATCGATGATGAATGTGCCTCTCAGAGAGATACCTTCATTTTCGAGCAGCACATCATAATCGGCAGATATCTTCTTGGTAATGTCTGAAAGCAGTGGATACTTCAGTTGGCCGACGCCGCCATTCTTGCGATCTACATTGCACCAGGTCAGATGACTGAAATGCGAGTCAACCGAAACACCCACGACTTCGGTATTGATATCCTGGAACTCCTTAATGCGTTCGCTAAATGCAACAATTTCCGTTGGGCAAACAAATGTGCTAAAAAGAATTATAGTTAAGCAACTGTTGCTTATTAACAAGAGAAACACTTGCTTACAAGTCTAATGGGTAGAAAAACAACACCAGATATTTGCCTCTGTAGTCTTCCAGTTTGATTTCCTGGAAGTCGTTGCCAACTACAGCCAATCCCTTAAAATCTGGCGCCGGCTGTTGCACACGAACTGCACATAATGCTGAAGCTGTAGATGAAGTGGCAAAACTTTTGTTCGATTTCAGAATTCCAATGATTTTGCATACTCACTCTGATGCAACAGACGTCGTGCTGTCTGTCTGTGCTGGCCAGCAATGGCTTTGCCCAGCAGAGGCGCCTGCAATGTAAAATTAGCATGTCACCCAATTACGTAATCAATGTGTGTATGTTTTGGGCGAACCGAGCTGCATCCCAACAAATACTTACGTTACGCAGCAGAGCACGTCCAATGAAAGACATTATTGAGTTTATACTTAAGAATGTTAAGAAAGTAAGTAACGAGCGATTTTATGTGCAATAATATCAAGTCGCTAACCTAGGTTCGATCGATGAATGACAGCAAACCGGCATTAAACAAACTATAAAAAGAGAATACAAAAACACAACAAATAAGAAAAACTTTTTAGCCGGTTGGCAGCACCAAATAAGCTGTCAGTGAGCTTGTTTATCGAAAGCATTATCGACGCGCGCTTAACTTCAAAAATTGAAATGAAAGTTTAAAAAGTTTCACAAACGTATTTTTTTTAACAAATATATAAGTGAGCATTATGATTTTCTTATCGTGTTCAAAGTGGATGCCGCGCAGCACAATGTCAAGATCCGCTAAGGGATAGCTGCTTCAAAATGCACATACTGCAAACAAAGAACTATTCTTGAGCAAAAGATAATGGAAAGTGTAGCAAAATATTTATCACGCACTCCGCACTCCATACAATGGTAATGAGCTATAAATCGTTGGACAGTATACATACATACTTGATACAAATTCATGTTTGCATTGTTGCTGTTTTGTTTCTTAATCTAGTAATGCCCAAAAGCGGCTCAGGCTCAGGCATCAACAGCCTCAGTAGCAACAACAACAACAACAGCCCACATATGAACACGGCAAACAAAGCATATCATAGTGCGTAAAAGAAATGAGTTCGCTTGGCTTTGGTCTTTGGTTTGTGGTGAGCACTGTGCCAACTGGCAGAATAACAAAGACTTCCTCCCTCATTCCTAATCTTGATACTTTTCCGTACTCTATGAAAACAATAGAAGCTGCCAAACAACGCACTATTTTTGCATACGGAAAATGTTGGCAAAACATTTTCCGCACTTTCAAGTTCGCATTTACTATGATTTCGCAGGTAACAGACAATGAAGCGAGCTGGATCGATTAATCGTATTCCCAATCTTTTGTGAGTGTGTGTGTGTGTGTATGAGTGCGTGCGTGTGCGAAGCCTGCTGTTCGAACTTTCGTTAAGTTAAATTAAAAATTGCTGCATACTTTTAGGGGCTTATAGTTTTATGATAAATGCTTATTATATTTACTTTAAAGATTATACGTTGATTTGATATAGAATAACCAACCAAGCGAACGATCTTAATACTTTTATTATTTTCAGAAATGGTATAATTGTAGTTTGTCAAACTTTCAGCTCTAAAGTTGGCTGTCTGTCGCATTTTTCCACGAATTTTTCACGTGCGCATGGCATATGTGCTAAGCCCTGAACTTATTCTTGCTGCTGAGTCCGGAATATGTTTAGCAATTAAAGTGTACGTCGCTTTGTCTGTGAAGTTCGATGATCGGCGTACGCCAAAGTCTGCACCTATCGTTTGCAATCCCCGGCCCGCCCGCTGGATTTGCAGAGATTTACATAATTTGAGCAAACAGTTTTTGTAGCTTAGGCTCCCATTTACTTATTTATGTACTTAGTATATTGTTTGTGTTTTGTTTACCTTGTGAATAAGGATCGAACGCAGGGCTCAAGTATGCTATTGAGGCGTTTCCGCAGTTCACACGCACTGCCGCTCAGGTGCCGCTCTGTCTCATGCTCTGCTATGCTGCTCTCTGCCAGCGTCCCATTGTCGAACAGATGCCGTCATATTAGCACAAATCTGCTTACCTTTTGTTGACGGCTCGAGTGCCGAGATTGGCCTAGATTTCGAGGCCGGCGTGCTCTTGATTCGTGACAATTGTCACAGCACCTTCGAGATTTATGCTAGAGAGGTGCCTTACTTTGCACCTACTTCTGCCGCAACGCGTAATCTCGATGCAAATCTAGCTAATGTGATTCATATCATTCCAAGACTCTTGCACAGTCTCTATTTATTTACTTTATTTGTTTCACTGCTGTTCTTTTTAACACTTTGTGCTTGAAACTCGAGCAGATTGTCAGTTAATTAAGTAAAAAAATGAAAATAATATGCGGCTTTCTTTTGTGGATCGGTTACATCTGCCCTTAAGTATCGCATTATTCCCTATTTTCCCTTTTTTGCGTGAGAATCCGATTTTGCAAAATGCCTGTCTGTCGGAATTCTGCGCGTCCTTTCAACCCAACAACAATCACTCGATAAATTGCACTTTTGCTATTTGGCAATTTATTTGATTGTAAATTACTGTTAAGCTTCGTTGCAATTATTGCTATGCATTAATTTTCGCATAACTGTGTGTGTGTTTAATCTGTGAATGGCAATTAAAAGGCATAAAAGTTGCATAAGCTCTCAATTAAAATACTGGAATCGTCCCAGTTGCATTCTCACTGACTTTTATTGGATATATTCGTATCTTTTTCAAGAATCTTTTCCAATTATCAACTTTATTTTAAACATTATAAGATCTTGTAAGATATGCCAATATTTTATCACCATTGCAAAGCTATATTATAAAGCTTTTTCCTCTTTGACAGAGCATAAAATATGAAAGCCAACAAGGATATATGTATATAGTATGTAGATATGTATATGCATATGTCTCAACTGCGCCATTGTTGTTGCAACATTAAAATGGCGTGAAAATTATTACCATTGATTTATGACTGCTTTACCAGAAAGCATTGTTGGTCTGGAATGGCTTGTTGCTGTCATTGTTGCCAATGGCCATTGCACAATTTGCGCAACAATTTGCGTACATTTATAAAAAGCGCATTCGCCCATCAATAATAAT
Organism: Scaptomyza graminum; assembly: GCA_018901835.1. Taxonomy (NCBI): domain Eukaryota; kingdom Metazoa; phylum Arthropoda; class Insecta; order Diptera; family Drosophilidae; genus Scaptomyza; species Scaptomyza graminum. Next base: position 2,452,894 of record JAEIFL010000290.1, read on the forward strand.
TGCTGTGATTTAAAATTTTAATGGCAATCGCTGGCAAACAATTGCTTACCCAACAACAGGCATTGATTTCTATGGGCGAAACAATTGTTGCAGGTGTGTGTGTGTGTGTGAAAAGTATTGTATGTTTGTTTTGTATGTATATGTATAATATTTATTTATGACATTCGAGCGGTGTTTGTAGTCGCTTTGCATGCAAAATGCATTTTTGCAATATCCCAAACATTTTTAGTTTGAAAAATTGAGTTTGTTTAATTTAAAGTCACACAAAGAGAAACCAGCTGCAAATTGCTTTTAGTTTATTTTTTGTAAGCATAGTAGTTTCTAAGTGCTGTTGCTTGTACTCAACTGCCGGCAATTTTAATTTAATTTCAATTCAATTCAAATTGCTTTCAGACATTGCACACTTTTCTGAAAGCAATCGCAACAATTCAATCACTTTGATGTTTTGATGCCCACAAAAAAAAAAAAAAACAAAAAATAGCGTCAACATTGCCGCCCATGCATGCCGCTATGCCACGCCCCCACACGACAGTTAAGCACGCTTTTTTTGTGCCAACATCAATGCGATTGCATTCAGTGTCCCGCGCCAGCCGCACTCAACACCCCTCGCAATGGGAGCCAGGAGCGAGTAGCATGTAATTTCTTTAATGGGTTTTCCACACCACGCCCACAGCCCACCAACATTTACCATATGTGCCCAAAAATTGCTGGCTAAAAACCAACACGGAAGCCAAATAAGGTGCAAAAATAATATGTAGCAAGTTTACAAAAGATAGTAGATGATACACTGAGGCAAGTGGCAACAACATTTTGAACACTGTGTAAGTTGTTCCCCGTGGATGAGCTATAAGGTCGAATTGCATTGTATATAAATCTGTGAAGATTTGACACAAACTAAATATTAACGCTGTATGAAGGCCTGATAATAGCTTAATTGAGGTCACGTTTTTGGCTTACCGCATTTTATCAATATTTAAAAAGATGCGTTTTTGCACTAAAATGTTTTTCAATTTTTAACTCTAATGATTTTTGCATGGAAAAGAATTACCTTAATTTAATTTCATAACAAAAAGCTTCATCCTTAATAAGAAGTGAAAGATTAACATGTTTTCATTTTAATTACATTTACCTTAACGGCCTTTTATTGTGCTGCTTACGTAACTATAACTACTTTTAGCTACCGTTGTGCTTTGTGCTTCTTGTGTGTGTGTGTGTGTGTGTGTGTGTGTGTGTGCGGCCTTAACGCATTAAGACACTTCATTATGCCTAATCCTTTGTGATAACAAAAGCCACACACGCACACACACACTCACACATACTTTTATTCCAGCCAAACATATGGCAATGAAATACACTTGAGCAACTTTATTACCAGAACTGTAGTCGGGGAAGGGCAACAAAGTTGGGCGACGGCCGCCAGTGAGAAGGGCTCGCTTTAATGAAACGGGCTGCACAATTTGCATTAGAAGGGGGAATGGGGTGACAGGGTTCGCTTAACAAGTTTTATACAAATCACGGAACGTCAGAAACCATAAAGTGTATAAATACCAGACATAAACTATTTACCCTCCGCCCAGGCCATTTATGTATGCTCGTATCCTTGACATTAGGAGTGCGTGCACGTGACGGAAGGCTTTCAACCACTTTCAATTCGCGTTGTTTGCTGTAAATTTCACGCCTGATTACAGAGACCAGCCAAGCCCAACCCATAGCCCAGAGACCGCCTCTGATTGATAAAAATCTCACGGCTAACCTTAGGGGCGGTCTCAAACAGCGTTCTCGAACATTTGTTGAACAATTATCCATTTGCATTTGTTACAATTATTATTTCGTTTGCTACTGCACTTTGGTAAAGTGCACAATTATGATGTTTGGCCAACAATTGCACATTTGGTCGGCAGGACTCAAATCTTTTCCGATCGGCAGCAATCTAAAGTAGAATTGAGCACATAATTATTTTTTGGCCGGTATGTAGTTGCATAGTTTTGATCGTGATCATCTTGGCCTAAACCGGCGCCAGGCGACTCAGACTCAGAGATATATTTTTGCAAAGTAATAATAATTTTTGGCTTGCAGGGGAAGGGTGAACGTGGGTCTAATCTTAGGCTGATCTAATGCACCCCAGGTAGGTATCAGAGGCATTGCTTCTAATGAACGGTAGTCGCCGCATGGCTGCTTACTGTTTGTGTGTGTGTGAGTGTGTGTGTACGTTGGCTACAAATTGGATTACAATTAAATTGCATTTACATACGCTGCTCCGCATGCCTCACATTGTTTGTTGGCTGCGTTGCTAGGCCTCAATTAAAAATTGCTATCTTTTGTAGTTTGATAAGATCCGTTTTCGATATCCAGCTGTGCAAGTTTGGATTCATCAGATAATGGGTACAATGATATGGCGGACCTTAAATATACAGTACATACATAAATAGCAAACAGATGGATAAATTACATGGCTGGCTACAACATACTAAAAATCTATACAAAGTTCAAAGTCAATTATTATTTATTTATTTTTTTTATAAATAAGTTACTAGATACAAAATTGTGTGGGTATTGCTATGTTTTAAATTATATTTGCTTTTTAAGCAGGCGGCTGCAATCACTTCTTCAGCTTCTTGAATTTGTGTGAGGATATTGCCATTTTTTCTGCTAAAGGAAATAGTCGGCCTGTGGCTTCCTTGATGGTATGACACGATTCTCTTGTGCAACTGCATCGAAAGTCAAAAAGTGGTATTGTAAAGCCTCGTTCAATTGTAAAATGGCAGCTATATTGCCACAGCGATAGCAATAGTTGGTCGCTGACCAGATGGTGAGCAAGGATTTATTAAATTGCCATTTATAGCCGTCCATGACCAGCTGATGAGCGCGACAGATGAGTTCAATGTCGTTGCCAAAGATGTAGCCAGCGCCACGAGGAGATATGCCCCAGCCATTTGTATCACCCGGATCGCTCCAGAGCAGATTGCACATTGAACCATCTGTGGGCACCTCCATTTTACGATCAATGCTGCGAATCTCATCCAAATACTCTATCGATGGCGGTATCCTCCATGCACGCTAAATATCTTGCCATCGATAAGGGCCCCCAGGCTCAGATAGTCAAAGGCATCGTTGCAACACTCCCATACGACTGATGATCCATACTTGAACATACACTCATTCGTGATTGCCTCGAAACAATGTTATGCGATTCGGATAGCGCACTTTGAGCGCCAGCAGCAGCAGGAATGTCTCAATGCTGTAATGGCCGCGATCCACAAAATCTCCCATGAACAGATAGTTGACCTTTGGAACATCGCCGCCCAACTTGAACAGCTCTTTGAGGTCATAGAACTGGCCATGGATGTCACCGCAAACAGTTATCGGCGAATCGATGCTCTGCACATGCTCTCCTCGGCAAGAATTTCGCGGGCCTTTGCGCACAGCGACTGCACTTCACCTTGCTTAAGGGTTTTACAGCGTTTTAATTGCTCTACCTGCCGATCTAAATTGCAAGCCGCTGACATGGTGAGCATAAAATCAAACTGATGTCACGTGGGGATGTCTGCTGAAGATGAAATCGTCGTATTTTCTACATAGTACTAAAATACGTTTACTTACGCAAAGCTACTAAGTTTTTTATGTTAATTGTAAATTTTAAAATAATTGTAAAATAACACGACAATAAAATTTTTTTTTTTCTGATAACTTGTGGTGGCGAACCGATATGCTTATCCATAGCTATAGATTTACATGAAAATCTATATGTTGAAGTAAGTTGGCATGTTTAATGGTTGGAGGCAATGTACTTTGCCGCAGACTGCGGCTAGAGTCAGACATGATGCATCATTATTAGCCAGGAGCACTTCTCCGTGTTCCCTGCGTGTAATTGTGATTGTGTGGCTTTTAACACTCACCCAAAAAATAATTGAATTGTTCTTCATTATTTATTTTACTATTTTTCTTGTCTCTTATTATCGCTCAGCTTATGCTTATGCTGGCTATTGCTGGAACCACCCACTGCTATCTGGGCACGGGCCCATTGTTTCAATGGGCTCCATCCATACTGCAGGAGGGGTACGTGAAGCACTTTTGCGCCATTGCCGTTGCCGTTGCCATTGCCATCAACGTGGCGCGTCATAAAATACGCGAATTGCATTTGCCATTTACGATGTGTATTTCTTCTTTGTTTCTTTTTTGCGCCAGCCCCCAGCTTTGTTATTGTGCTTCTTGGCCCGGATTTCTGTGGATGGGAGGTGGTGTGGCTGGTGTATGTCGGGTGGCTCGCGCTGCGAACCGGACGAGCTGATTCCTTTGGGGATTTTGCGCACAAAGCAGTGCCAAATTGAATGTGGGATTTGACAAAGATATAGACGCAACCCCCCCTGAAGAGTTGGGTGTAATTTTATTGCGCTGCCTTTTATGATGTGGCGACAAATTGATATTTCCTTGAGCAGGATCTCAACGCGCCGTGCAAAGGCAATTTAGATACATATACTAACACACATACACATACACATGTTTACTTGGAGAGTATGAAGTAACCACAAATCGTCAGGACACGCTCACTGGGCGGTCCGCATCCCGCCCGCTGTGCTGTTGTTGTTATTGTTGCCGCTCGTTGGTCGCCTCATAAAATAATTAAGTCTTAGCTGCTGTTTGCTGTTGTCTGTCGGCTGTTTGTTTGTTGTCTTTGTGCCAATGCGAATGGACGCGCATCCTAGCGGCATTAAGGACTTAAGCACGATTTTCGCAGGGTTGCCTTTGTGCGAGCCGCCATCTCTGTATGATTTTCGTCATAAAGGATCCGTTCGCAGTTGAATTTGAAACTTTTGCCTACGTACTATTTTTACATTCATTCAATGCATTTCTCTATCTGCGCCCTTTATGCTGAAATCAACTGTAAGTTAATCGCATTAATCCGCGATCGTTTTTCAAGTGGATCCTTGCTCTGTGATCCTTTTTCTGGAAAGCATTCAATTGCAAAATTAAACAGCACACAAAAGAGCGCACCATAAATGGGGGTTACGCTCAAGGGTTGGATTTTCCTAACGACGCGACGAGGAGTGGCTTAAATCAAAAAATTAAAAATATACAAAGAGGAAATTAACCAAATACTATATGCTACAAATTTTCTTTACGTAACGTCTAAGTGATATTTATGAAGCCCTAACAACCTTGAAAATCATAAATTTCAGTCATCAGGGAACACAAAATATTGAAAAAATTATAAATCTGTTAATAATTTAACGCTGCGCTAGCCACACAGACGTATCATATGTATGTACTAAGGGTGCACATCACACGGTTTTCACTCGGTCTTTCTTTATTTTTTAAATGCACCTTCAAAAGCATTTTCAGCTAACGGGATTTAATTCGCTCAACAATCGATGGACGTTTGCTCATCCCATTGCACCGCTTTGTTCAAATTGATTTTGCTCCCCCTGCAGTCCATCTCTGTCTTTTTCTATTACTTTTTGCTTTGTGGTTATTATAAATTGGAAATTTTATACTCTTGGCGGCTCCTTTGCTGTTGTCTGTGACTTCGTTGTGTCTGCAATTCTCCAGATCTTTCGTAACTAATATAAATAGTTGTTTAAAAAAGTTGCCATTGTTTGAATTTCATTTAATTGTTGATTTTATTTGTCTATTTGATTTAAAACGTTTACCAAACCAATTTAGCATTGAACCATCAATATTTTCGTAAACGTAAAATGTTTAAATGTCATTGATAAAAAAAAACCATGTAAAAGCCTATACAGTTGACGACAAATATTTGTCGTTATCCTAGAGATCTCGTTATAAACCGTTTGTATGAATTAAAAAGTTTTTTATTGAAAAAATATTCCCATTCTACAGATTACAATTTATTTAAGCTGCATTAAAATCAATCAACATTTTTACTTCATTTTTAAGAGGGAGTTAAGTTGTTTTAACTTAAATTTAATTTATAATCAATTTTAAAATAGTTTTACACACAAAATGGCGCTAGCATTATGATTAGAAATACTAGAGGTCTTTTTACTGCATTAATTTTGTCTGTACATTGACATAAATAAACATTTGATTTGAGTTCGAACAACAAAATGAGGTCAACGCCATGTAATTTTATTTATTTTTTATGAGCACACACTTACGATTTCTGTTGCAAAAAACAAATATGCAGTTTAACGACTCGCCACATTTATGTGGCATTCATACAATTTATGTTTCTAGAATGGCACTCAATCAGGCAGAGGACGTTGTCATTGTCCTGGCCTTAAAAATAAAGGAAAGTTATTTGAAAAACGCACAAAAAGAAAATCGAATCGAAATCGCGGTCCACGCGAAACGGTTGAAATGATAAAATATGAGCGTTCGTAATACAATTTATTTAAATCAAAGTCTAAAGCGTTATTTATGAGCGCAGCGAGTGAAGGGGGAGAGAGCGTTTTCAGGTTGCTTCTGTTGGTTGCGTGTGTTCGTTTGTATATGTACATATGTATGGATTGTATAGACATGCTTACCTTTTTTCCCCCTTTCTCGTTCTCTCTCTCTCTCTCTTCTGCTTTCAATGTGTTAGTGGGAGGGTTACATATATATTTTATTCAGCCATTGTCTGCATTTGAATGAAGACAAAAGCCAAGCCCAAAAGCGCGTCACAAATTTAGCCAACTAATAGCCAAAATAGACTAAAACGGTGCAGGAAAGAAGGGATGGTAAGGGGACTACTAGATACAACTCCATTTGCTTTTAACCATGCCATGGCAATTTTCATGCAGTTTATTGTTAAGCATGCTTTTCGCCTATTATACAAATGTTAATAGCAAACAAAAGCCGCAGCCATTTGCCTAATGTGTCCGATAACGAAATGGAGCGTCCTATTGGACTGGATGGCCACAGGAACCGCAATAAACCTTCTGGCAATATACTCTTGAATTAATGTTACATCTCTAAATACATACTAGTATATACGTATACCGCTAGCAGCATTGAACAACGTCAATTGCCAAATTAATTGCAGTTTAGTCGAGCAAACATGGTTAGCCCTAAAGCACACTATGGGTATGTAGTAGTAGTACATGGTATGTGTGTACTTATGTAGACACGCACAGAGGCCGAAGAGTTGCTTGTAGAAGCCGATCAAAAGCATCTGAGCCCCTTAACGGAACCTCAAAAAACCATTTCCATGCCAAGCAAAAACCCTCACATTCACTCTAAAAAGCAAGCAAAGTGGGCGCTCAGCTGCCAGCTAAAGTGGAGTCAATGAAAATTGCAACTCCCACTTTGCTCGTACGTCAATTAAGACTTGTTTTTCTTGTTTGCCTTTGCCACACACACACACACAGTTACAACTTATACATACATGCACAAATATAAATCTATATGTATGTACATTTAGCAAGCAGAGAAACACATCGAAAAGCTTTGGAGCTTGTCTGCATTGCTTTTGGCTTTAGCTTTGGTTTCACTACTCTTTTGCTCTAACTCAGCTAGCGCTGTCTTGCTTACTCTGAGACTCATACACACACACACTCAGACACTTTCACAGATAGTATATGTATATACACACTCTTTTATTGCAGTGCAATTTGTTGTAGAATCGTTTTGTCCGACAGTTGAACAGTTTGTTATTTCTTTTAAATGTTCCAAGTAAAAGAGCTTTGGCCGTTTGCTTTCGGAATTTTTGTGGCTTGCCTTTGCCCCCTGGCCAGTGGTCAGGCATTGAGCTTAATGTGCTTGGGGCCAGGCTAAGGGGGTTAGAGTTTCAGCTTGAGTTTGGGGTGTTAAATTTTTTGTACTATACTAAGTTTTAATGGGTAAATGAAACATTTTCATTATCAACTTCATGTGTTCATGACGCATTGAATCCATTGAATTAGGCATTAGAGCACCTTTTTGTCTATCCAAATGTCAATTTGACTAATTAATGCCTCGAAATAATGGCAGTATGTATGTAGTAGGAGTAATAGTAGTAGACCTAAACAAAACTCCAATCAAATCTTATCGTGTAAACGAAAACGAAATCAAATTGAAATTGTTTCACACACACACACACACGCATACACACAGGTACTGAGAGCACCAAAATAGCATTGACAAAGCATCATGTGACGCCCCTTGCCCAGTCCCAGACCCGACTCACCCCCGCCTGTAATAGAAGTAACGCAATTTCCATTTGTGCATTCAGTTCAAATTAAAGTGGGGCAGCGCCTAAGTGTCAACACCTTTTGAACTAAACGTCGCTGCTGTACTCTCTAAAATCGCTTTTCGGTCTCTGCTTCTCTATGGGCTGTACTCATTGCGGGAATCTGAACATGAAAACGAATCAAAAACAAGCAAAGCGTAGAGGGAAATTACATAAAAATGTGTTACGCTGCAATGCCAAGCAGGTGGAAAAATATCTCTCAGCTCCCACACACAGCACACACACACACCCACACATACTAGTGCATGAGGGCAGGCAGCTCCAAAGTCGGCTGTGGCTGGCAGCAGCACTTTGAGACGCACTTTGGCAAAGCAATCATCTAAACAGGATAAATGTAATTGCGCATGAATTTCTACGCATTTTTCTGAGCCGTTCCGTTGCCGTCTTGGTGGCAAATGTTTTTAGTTATTTGCCGGCGGTGTCAGCTGAGCGTAAGTGGTGGCCGCGGACGGTTCCCATTGGTTAGGCTGTGACACGCCCATTCTCAGCAATACACACATTCTCTCTTTTGCTGGCTCTGTCTTTCTCTCTCTCTCTCTCTCGCTCCTTCTCTCATTGTGGATAGCACTGTCTCTGTCTGTATGTCAGTTTGGTCTGTGCAATTGCCTCGCATAACGCTTTTTTTGTTTTGTGCAAATTGCTTGCAACACTTTCTGAATGCCTCGTGGTCTCGTCTCAGTCGAAAGCATTTAAAAATTCAATTTGCTGCACTCTCGCTCTTTCTCTGTATCTCTCTCTCCCACTCTCACTCTCGCTCTCTTGCCCTCCCTCTCGCAGTTATGTCTGCAAAGTTTGCTCAGCTTTCGTAAAAATGGCTGCCTCGGTGCTCTGTGGGGGTTGGAAACATTTTGGAATGAAACATGAGTGTTTGCTGTGATTTGAATACGCTGTGATAATGTTTCAGGTTTCAAGTGTACATGGAGCTGTGATTTTAATAACTTATATTTTTGTCAGTTAAATTATATAATTGACGCATTTGAATCCAATTGGGAGCCCTATAAATATTAATTGTTGCTATTAAAATAATTTATTTATTCATTTAGTAATCAAGCACCTGACAAATTAAAAGTTTAAGTGTATATCTGTTTATCAATGATTTATTCTAAGTTTATGTAGTGATGCTTAACTTGTAATAAAATGGCATTTATCAATATTTAGCTTAGTTTAAAGCTTAAAGCTTTGATTTACAACTTGTTGATAAATGTTCAACTTAAGCCTTTTCTAAAACGCAGCTCAATTCACCCGAACGGAACCTTTTAACTGCCATCAATTAAGATGTTTTGCACACTTTGGAGCAATAGAACTGCACACAGAGCAGCACTTGACCCTTGTTGGCTACCAATTGATTGATTTTATATTGGCATTTCAATGGATGCCCCAAAACACACATACACACACGCACATTCGTTTAGGTGCACGAAGGCTAAATAAGCTCCCACTTAGACCTGTTTCAATTCCCAAGTGTTCCAGACTCAAAATAGAACTTGCTGCTTCTGATTTGATGTTTTTTTTTCCTGTTTTTAGTCTTTTGTTTTTATTGTCACAATTTGCGGACTGCGATGACAAAAATAATACAAGCAAGAAGGAACATACGCAAAGTGTCTGCCGATGCGGTTGCAGTGCAATTGTCGAAATAAGCGAAAACAGAAACCCAATGCAGCGAATGGAATGGAAATGGAAACAGGCCAGGCCAAGAGAGCGAGCCACCCTTGTAAGAAAGAGCGCGCATGATGCAAAGAGAGGGTGAATGCTCAAATACAAACACAAACACACACGCACACACACACAATACATTAGAATTCCTCCCGTCTTAATAGAATAGAGCTATCTCTGCTTCACCCTCTTGGTGTGCGTGTGTGCGCGTATGTGTGTGTTTGTGTGTGTGCTAGTGTAAACTTGCGGAAAACCATTTAGCGCAACGACCAAAAGAATTTCACAGCCTAACAGAGGCAGAGGCAAACAGCCAACCAACCATCCGAGCTGAGTTCTGTTGTTCAGTTAAGCATATTTTCAGTTTCAGTTTCAGTTGAGCGTTGCAGCACGCAGTCAGCGCACACGCTCTATACGACACGATACGATACGACCGGGGGTTAAAAATCCAGAGACTTAAACAATAAAATTACTAAACGATCGCTTACACAAACACATACTCGCACAAACTGAGGGTGAGCGAGTCGGAGTGTGTGTGTGTGAAAAACAGAGAGAGAGACAGAAGAGAGAGAGAGAGAGCGAGAGAGCGAGAAGGGTAGAGAGGCAGACGCGTCGAGGACTTTGCGCCTGTTAACAGCAAACATTTGAATTTATATGCGAATCGTTGATCAAACGGTGCAGACGTCCCGGTCCGTCACCTGAGAAACTTCAAAAAAAGAAATCTTACGCTAGGTGCTCGTCATTTAGTGTTGCAACTCTCGTCAGTCAGTGAGGCAAGTGCCTAAAGCCAAGTGACCGAAAACCGAAACATTTAAAAAACATAAAAAAAAACATTGTGAATAATAAGTGAAATTGTAAAGTGCTTGTTGTGTGCAAAATGTCTTCCTCTGAGGCTGAAGTTGATATTAGTGTTGTGTCCAGTCCGGAACCGAGCCCCTTAGGTGCCGCCGGCATGAGCAATGGTCGCGAGAGTCCCTTGGCCCGCTCCATTGATGGCAGTTCGCCACCAGCAACGCCCACGCACCGCTCCACACCTAACACAGCCGCCGGCACGCCCACATCAACGTCAGCCATCGCGATGCCACATTATCATCACAGCCCAAACGGTGCTGTGCCGCCGGCAGTGTTGCATCATCATCTGCAGCATCATCTCAGCTCGCTCAGCGGTCATCCCGTGGCACTGCATCACGCCCTGCACAGTTTTGGGCATTTGCATCCGGCTCATGCGGCACAGCATCCTGCACTGCTGCAACATGCTGTGGCGCCAACACATCTAGGGGATCGTTTGGGTTCGCCGCCTGCTCTGGCTGCCATGGTGCCCAAGACGCCGGAACTGGAGCGCAATGGCAGTGCCAGCGATGAACTCGTCAATAGTCTTAACAACAACAACAACAACAGCAAGATGGTGAACCACAATAGCACATGTGCCTCAGCAGCAGCCGCCGCAGTGGCAGCCGCAGCGGCCTCCGTTGGAGCTAATAGCAATGATAGCAATGCGAGCAGCAATGGCAACAAGGCCAGCACTGGTTCCAACGGTTTCACCAGCTTCTCGATCTCCAGCATCCTGAGTCGCAGCGAGCCAGCGAGAAAAAATGGCACCACAGCGTTAATAACGCCGATACCACAATTGCCGCATCATGGAGCGGGCGGACCACAAGATGCAGCCATGCTTTCAAGGTGAGTTTTCCACTTATGACTCGAAAGAAACATGCATTGTTTTTCCTGTAAAATGTGAAACCAAAAAGTCAAGCGTTCCCTCATTTTACAATAAGCCTAAGCGGCTACAATTTCACGTGATTTTCTTCCGATTCTTTGCTCCTTATAAGTATTGAGCTAATTTTGTGTTATCCTTCAAAAGAAAAACAATGGCATTGGGTTCAAGTTGTTTTTAGGTGACACAAATCGGTTCGGCAGAAAAACACAAGTATTGCCTGTGCGTAGGACTACTTGAAATTGTTGTTGTTTGAGCTGATTGCTCAGATAACAATTCTAATGGATAGGTTAGCTAGATTGAAAGGTGAATGTCATAGGAAACCCTAAGTGGGTGCCGAGATTAGTGGCTGGCGATAAAAAGGATGCAACAATGCATTAAAATAGTGCTTATAATTTACCCAATTGCTGAGGTTTCAAATGCACACTCCTAAGCAGGGCACCATCTTTGGGTTAAGTAAAATAATAAGTTCATATTTCTCATCATTTGTTACACAATAAATAAAATAATAATAAGAATAAGTAGATAGCAATCAATACGGATTTTGTCATTGCATTTCAATCATTTCTGATTCATTAAATTTTCAGAGCATTCAAAATTTGAAACTGGTTTTAGAACCAAAAAACAAAAACATTATTTCCTCATTTAAACTATATTATAAAGTGAATCAATTTTATTTCTAAGCTGATACACAATATATTTGTGTATAACAGTCAATTCGCTTATGCAATTAAAAATATGAATTTTAATTATATTGGCTTTGATTGTTTCCCCATCTTTCGCCGAAAACTGACAACTGACCATTGAATATTGAATACAATTACGAATCGATATCGATTCCTTTAAGTTGGCTATTAAGTTTACCGAAAGTATCAAATAACGCAACATTTGCAAATGAAATTCAATGCATATATTCATAACTTTCTGACAAACTGACAATATTCCAGCATGCAAAAATTTATGAATACAACATTGTTTTTGAATGAATGAATGAATGAATGAATGAACCCTCACTCAACTGACCTACAAAAATGTATGTGCAAGAGTGTGCATTAAGGGCCACCTACATTTCACAATGCAGCTCATCAATAAGTTTTATGAATATACTATGTATATGTATGCGTGTATTGGTTGTTCTTTTAACCCCACTTAGCCGGCATTTAAATGCGCATAAAAACGACATGAGTTAAGAGAGATCAAATTTCGAATTGCTCGATTAAAGCATGTGTTGAATTAAAAAAATGTTGCACTTTTTTTTTATTATTTGTTATGAACTACCCGACTCTCCTCTGTTTGCTTGTTGGACACATGCAAAGCAGATAGTCCTGTTTTTTGTTGTTGTTCGCATTGAGTTTCGCTTTTGTTGTTGTTGTTTTTAATAATGATCATTTTCATTTCATTTACGCATGCGCTCACCGATCGATCCAGCGATAAGAGTCAGTTAAGTCGGTTCCCCTTGCGAGGGTCGCGTGCTGCTTACCCCAACCAAATTAAGAGCGATGATCACCCTCGCTTTTGGCCAAGTGTTGACTCCTGCTGTTTGGCGCTTACAGCTGACGTGTTGGCTGGCTATGTGATGGGCTTATCACTTGATCATCGAACTTCAAGAACCCCTCTTTCCCTTTTCGCTCTCTCTTTTTTCAAATGATTAATGCAAGCGCACCCAAAAACGCTGAGTGATCGTTTAATACTTAAATACTACTACTATGTTGACTAACTTTCACCTGGGCCACATTTTTTGTTCTTTTGGATGTGTGTATTTTGACATTGGCATTTCGTTTTTGTTTTTAATTAGTGGTCAGCTACTGTCGAAGTTGTGTGCTGCTCTTCAACTGCGGTTTAATTACAGTGCAGCTAAGAACGCAGTTAAGCGCTGTAACTGTGTAACCTGATATGCTTGTGAGTGCGTCCAACAACAAAAGGGACAACGCAACGGAAGGGGTGCTCAAGTCCAGGAAATGTATGTATGTGTACTAGTGTGTGTGTGTATGTCTGTATCTATTGTCTGCTGCTCTTTTATTTTCATTTTTCTTTTTTCATTGCGCTTGTGTTCTCCTTTTTTTTTTGTGTGTAAGGATAACGCTAAAGGACGCCATGACAAAATAATTATATACTGCAGTAATTACAATCCAATTTCATTCCCATTGCATTGCGCTGTGCTTTGGGTCTGTGTGATATCTTATCTATCACAAAAGGGATTAACTTAATGCGGCATTTAGTGGTGAAATGGTCTGCGATTTCTGACATTTTTATCTAGATATACACACATAGTACTTTGTTTCCATTTAATAAAAACATATTTTTGCAGTGTGCATCATGCACTGATTTCATATCTAGATTTTTGAGGCTTGACTTTGGGTTTTTGGGCGCGCGCGTCATTTGTGCGACTTCCTGTGGTGCAACCCACAAAAATAAAAACTAATTTTATGCTCACCACAAATGTCACCATTTTTCAAGTGGCAGACTTAGTCGAGTAAGCCGCTCTGTTGGATTGAATGTTACTATACATTTATACATATATTATTGACAATAATTTCATACTAATCCCGCTTAATGACAAAAGCGAAGGCAACCGGGTTAGCTACTGCTTTTCTTCCATTCTCCCCCCTGGTTTTGCTCAGTGAACTGTGTGTGGTTTGCTTTTCAATATTATTGCTACTTTGTGGTTGAGTCGAGTGCCCGCACCGTTGACACCCGTTCAAAATGTCACAAATACCAAAAATATAATATTGTTAGGCACTGCAATGTATATTGCATGATTTCGGGGCCTTCATGCAGCCAATTAGCGTGTGCAAATCTTTCATACTTGAGCGAATCCTAAGCGGTTTAGGCCTGCCAGCTATTTGTGCACACTAACACACACGCACACACACACAAACGAACTTATTGTTAACATTTAAATTTATATATTTAAATTAATTTTGTTAATTCGAATGGAATCTATGTGATATGATTTGTGGGGATTTGGATTTCTTACTTAAGTGGAATCGGTGACCTGGTTAAAGCAGCTGTTGAACTAAATAATCTTAGCAGAAAGCATTGAAGTGTTGAAACCTGCGGGCACTTAAAGAACTTGACCCCGTCAAGCAATGAAATTGTTGCCAGATATAAATATAACTAAGGAAAAAAATAATTAAGATTAAGTAGTAAGTCATATAAAGGGTAATCATGAATTATATTCAAATAACAGTAAATAGTTGAAAAAATAAGTTTTTTTTACTTTGATATTTAATTATGTTTCTCCAAAAGTAGTTAATAGAATTTCTTGTTTGTAGCACTTAATTGTTTACAAAAAAAAACATTTTTTATGAAAGAACTTTGCAAATCAAACATTTTGAATTCGTTTCTTCTTCCCAAGTCAAACGATGCAAAACATCAAAGCTCTTTAAGACCCCAAAATAGACTCAAACCCTGCAGAATGGCATCACAGTTAAAATGGCCAAGCGAAGCGTAGAACCCATGTAGAATGCCATGTTGAACAACTCAATTGCATTTGCATAGCACACTTTTATCCTAGCACAAAGGGCCCCCAAGAAGAATTATGACAGCGACATGGAAGTTGAAGAAAACGAAGAAGCCCAAAGCAAGAACCGCAAACAATTCATTAAACGAGGAATAACAGCCATGCATCAACTTGAGTTGGTGGTGGTGGTCTGCGGACGCGTGGGGGGAAAAGGTTGTACGCGGGTTTGGGTCGCTCCACGTTGACTCTTGACAGCTCCCGGGGCGGCGGCGCGTTGCGCGTTGTGGCGCACTCATTCCGCCAGAAATTTTAAACATGGTCATCCACTTCCGCCACAAAGTGACACCAATGAAAATGTAGACAGAGCCACTGCGGCAGCCTCGGGCCATGCAATGTTGTATTTATTTCATTGCTGGGCGGAAAACAAATGCCTCGGACTTCGGACTAAGAAGAACAGAGACAGAGAATGAGTGAGAGAAAGAGCGCCTTTGATTTGGATAATTAGTAAAGCAAATAGCTACAAGCTGTTTGCAATTCATTGGGTCCCCATCCGTTGACAGCAGCTCCATTCAACGGAACAAAATTGGCGCTGTAATTGAGGTAATTTCTTTTTCTGGGCTTATGTTGTTGTCTGTTTTGGAATTTTTTTTTTTGGTTTATTTTTATTTGAGCTGCTTGGCTGTAATTTGAGGAGTTGCTAGGGCGTCATCTCTTGGCTGAGAGCAAAAGCGGCTTTCTCTCAATTGACGTTGTAAACATGAAGCCCATTAGAAGTGATTTGAGCCGTCAGTTTGCCAAGCAGCCAAGTTAGCAGCCAAGTTAGTCAGCCAGTCAGCCAGTTGGGGAAGCCTTTGAAGCGTCGAATTGTGTAGGGAGTGTTTCATAATTTAGCAGCGGGCGCAGGGCACAAAGGGTAAATTTAATTGAAAAAAACATTACTGGCAAAGTAGAATCAGTGAGGAGAGAGAAAGAGCGTGAAAGAGAGAAAGAGAGATGTAGGAAGAGAAAGCTCGACAACTATTGATTTACACACCTGCCACCTTGGCCGCTGCAAAAGAGGTCAGCTAAATGTTAATGTCACACACAACTTGGCCAGCTCATTGTCTGTCTGGGAGGGTGGTTGGGCAGTCAGGGGTCGCAAAAAGAAATCACAGTCTGCTTGCTTGTCCACGGGTCACTACCAAAACGGTCAAAGGGTTTAACAAGCACACAAAAACAGAAACCGAAACAGAAGCCGAAACTAAACAAAACAAAACAATACCAAAAGCAAAATCGCCAACAATAGCGTCGGAGTCAGCCTTTGGGGGTTCAGTATTGGTATTTTAGACTGGTGGGAAATTGCACTATGTTCGTTTGGACTGTAACGGTTTTTGCGGCTTGTTCTGGGCGCATTGTTAAACAGCAAAGTTCAATGAGTGCGTGGGAAGAGCTTAAGAACACCGGAGAGACTTTTAAACATATCAATAAATCAATCAAATTGCCAAGTGCTAGTGGTGGCTACAAGAAAAGCTCTTAAGTGCCAGGTAACCAGGCAAACAACAACAACCAATCATCCCTCAACTACCGCATCGGCAAAAACAAAAGCAGCTTTCTTCCAATTACCACTCGCATTAGCTTCTGCCTGAATGATATTTGACTTGAAAACTTTGATTTAGAACAATAAACCCCTGCCTCCCCCAAAAACCAACCCCCGAACACATACTGACATAAACCCCACACTCGTATATGGAACACATTATAACGTAAACGCCAAAAAGTGTTTCCTCTTGCAAACTTTGCCGCGTCTAACATAAATAAATAAATGTATTTATAAAGATGCTTTTAAGCAAGCAAAACCTAACAAGGTTACATGGACGACGGCATTTATGTACAAACACACAACCACACGCGTATATATCTATATTGTATTAAATATATGTGAGTGTGTCTGTGAGTAATCTGGGGAAAGAAAAATTCACAGCAGCTGTTGTCAGTTATGGCTGTCGTCTGGTGTGAGGTTGCTTAGCATTTAAGGGTCGTTCTCTTTACTTTTTTTTCGTTCTTTTTCTTGAAGCTTTCAGTACATTATTTGGGCAAACTTTTATGCCGTCGGCATTGGGTTATATACTCATATACATATATATTTGTATTAAATGTTTATCTTAATGGTCTTAATACCAAATAGCTGGCAATTTGGCCAATTATAAATCTACATAATTTATGGCATTTAATAACCTTTTGCATTTCGTTGTTGTTGCTGCTGTTTATTTTCAGATTGGGTTTCATCTCCCAATGGGGCGCACTGGCTGGACGCTATGCAGCTTTATGCCCACCTGGCTGGCCCTGGGCACCACAGCGAATGCCCTTTCATAGTCCAACGCACGGTAAGCTAAATTTATATATTGAACATAAATCGTTTTTGAAAGGGATATTAAATTGCAGTTTGAATTATATTACAAAATACATTATTATACTGACTATGAAAATGAGTTAAATCAGTAATTTTCAGTAAAATATTAGTTGTCAGTTGTTTTTATGTATATAAAATTGGAATTATAAATAAATACATACCGTCTTTCAGAGAACTATTCTCATTATTTTTATGATAGCATTGTTTATTGTTGAAATAGTTGGAAGCGCACATCGATAATTTGGTTTGTTTACCTTATTGACATTCGTTTAACAGCTTAACCTCATAGCAGCTAGAGTCAAAGAGATAAAATGCGAATTTTCTGAATTCTTGGGTTGAAAGAATGTGCCACGGCAAGCATTCTTTAAAGTATTACATTTAATTTGCATAGTTAGTGGCGCAACATTTTCCTTAATGCGCGCAAGAATTCGTGCAATGCATTTCACACTAAGTGCGCCCTGAAGCAGGCAACACATTTCACACACACACAGTACACAAGCCTAGTATAGCCACAAAGTGGGGTTGCATGGCATGTGGGGATATCGCAATTCACGGTTGAATACATTCGCTATTTACAAACAAACACACACACTCACACAGCGAGCAGTAATCGCCATTTTCAATTAATTGCAATTTGTAATCGAGTATCGAGTTACGACTGCGGGGAACAACATACATAGTACAAAGTGTTTGACATGCTTACCTTTGTTGGGGTATTAAGTGCGAGTGGGCATTCGACAATTACATAGTAGTTGGCTACTAGAACTGCTTAAAGCCCCACTTGATTGGGCCTCTGGCATTAGAAGTCATCGCAATTGCATTTGCTCATGTAATTTGGCTTCAGGTATTTAGCTGATTCAACGCATATTTCTCTCTAGCCAAGTTTCAAGTGAACAATTTGCTACTGTGGGTAGGAAGAGTGGGTGATGAGTAAAATCCATATGATGCAAATAACAGCAATTTAAACTTTTCAAATAGGATCCAAACTAAAAGCTCAATAAAAATAGAATCGCCGAGCTGACTGACAGCCATTTTAAATGGTAATTTTTCAACACGCAAACACAGACACTTATACCCTATGAATTATATATGTTGTATACATATGATAAAAGGGTAAGCGGGTGTAGGTTGCGGGGACAAACGCTCTCCGCGTCTGCGCTCTAACTCAATTGTAGGCACAAACAAACACAAATAAAAAAAAAAGTTAGTCGAAAGGAAGAGACAAGACGGTGGCAAGTGTGAGGTTAAGTGTTGCAGCTTAAATCTGTGCAGCAGCACACGCACACACACACGCGTATAATATCTTAAACAACCCTTAAAGTGGAACAACCCTCTCCCTCTTCAACTCACACCCACACATATAAAAACAGACAGTCAGTTAAATCAACAAAAAAAATTGCCTTGCCTAAGCGCTCTCTCTTGTTTGGCCTCTCTCTCTGTTTTCTCTTTCTCTCACTCTCATATGTTCACTCTCTCGTTCTCTCTCTCTCTTTGCAGACAGTTCCTCTACAAATACCACAGAAAATCCACCATCGCCCACATCCCTTAGCCCCAGCAGTGGCAACAACAACAACCACACCACCAACAACAACACCAGCAACAGTAACAACAACAACAACAATAACAGCATTGACAACAACAACAGCACTGCCAATGCAAACAGCAACAATGCGGGCAATGGCCATGCCAACAAATCACCAACGCCCGGTTTAGCTGGATCGCATCACAGCACAGCACACCACCCACTCTATCAGCAGCAGCAGCAACAGCATCCACATTCACAGCAGCATTTACAGCATCCACATCAGCCCAGCACACCCACAAGCAGCAGCGCTGGTGGACTCTCTCATCATGGCCATCATCTGTCTGGGTCGGGCGGCTATATGCTGCCCACCAGCTCCAACGAGTCGGACGATGATGGCGAGGAAATCATTGAGGAGGATGATGGAACAGATGGTCCTTCGGACAGTTCATCGCCGCATGGCGACGGCAGCAATTCCAAGCGCAAGAAGAAGACGCGTACAGTCTTCTCGCGTGCTCAGGTATTCCAGCTGGAATCCACATTCGATATGAAACGTTACCTCAGCTCATCGGAGCGTGCGGGTCTCGCTGCTTCATTGCGTCTCACAGAAACACAGGTGAAGATCTGGTTTCAGAATCGACGCAACAAATGGAAACGTCAGCTGGCCGCCGAACTGGAAGCCGCCAATATGGCTAACATGGCACATGCGGCGCAGCGTCTGGTGCGTGTTCCGGTGCTGTATCATGATGGTACCACTGCTGGCTTTGTGCAACCACCACCGCCACACCATCATCCGATGCAGTATTATGCGGCGGCCGCTGCCCGCAACACCAGCCCACCGCGGCCGCCGCTGTCATCGCTGGTATAGAACCTGGGCTGCTTGGCGGCGCCGATGTCGCTGCTAAAGCCGCCACTGCCACAGGCGATGCTGTCAATGCCGCCGCGATCAATACCTGCGATGCAATTCAGACGCTGCTCCCTGGATGCGGATTCCGATGGTGAGCAGGAGCAACAAGTCACGTGTACAGATGACGACGATGCTGCCATCGATGTGGAGGCCGATGAGGAGGATCTCGATGCGATTATGAATGATTGTGCCACTCCAACTCCGCCAGCGGCCATTTCCTCCAGGCCGCCTAGCACAAAGAACAATCACAGCAACAACAGCAATTGCCTGGAACGCAACGAAGATGCAAATCAGGCCACAGCTGCTGCGGATAAATCGATAATCCACAAGGCACACTCTTATTGAGCCAGCTGAGCTGAGTAAAGAGTGCACGCCTATGCCGCCCACTGCCGGTTGCATTGTAAATTTTGTATTGAAAAGTTTTGTTGCCCAAAAGGATCAGCGGCTAAGTGCACATCAATTGGTTTCAATGCTATATCCACAAAAGGCGAAAGCAAAACACAAAAATTAAAGGACGGCGCGCTGTGCCCCATAAACATAATCGATGAAAAGCTGTAAAGTTTTTGAATAGTTTGTTCCTAAAACTTTTGTAAATATATACTTTCATACTTATGATGCTGGGTCTCGCTTATCTTAATGTAGTGGTTGGGGACTTCAATCTCAAGCTCTGTAGCTTGGCATAAACTATTTATATATATAAGTATATCTTTTCTTTCTTTGCTTACCCTTTTTCATTG
Organism: Scaptomyza graminum; assembly: GCA_018901835.1. Taxonomy (NCBI): domain Eukaryota; kingdom Metazoa; phylum Arthropoda; class Insecta; order Diptera; family Drosophilidae; genus Scaptomyza; species Scaptomyza graminum. Next base: position 2,473,440 of record JAEIFL010000290.1, read on the forward strand.
TTCCCATTGTAAATGCCCCATTCTCTGTGCTCAATAACTTTTAAGTCGGTTTATCGCGTTAGTTTCTTGTAAATATAGCACTTTACAGCTTACTTATTATAATACGATACGGATATTTATTTGCTTTAATTTCCATTGCTGGTCAAATGTAGGTTAAATATAATACCAAATAGTTATGTATGATAATCGTAACAATAATAATAATCCGTTGGTTTCCGTAAGCAGGCAAATAACAAAATAAATAAAAATACTTTACATATATATAATAACATATTATCTTAATGTAACGCTGTATAGGCCATGGTTAATAAAGATTGGGCATATTTGTACTATTTACTATATCAAGCAATTACCAAATAACTAGTTAAATCATTACTTCAATGTACTAAAAAACAAAAACACAGCGCAACCTAATTTTTAAATAAGATAATAAGAAGAAATACACAAAATCATGCTTATAAAAGAACAAAAAACAATCAATAAAACCCAATAAAATATTATGTAATTACAAAGTAATTTTGTTTTTGTTAATCGCTAGTGTTTGGAACTTTGAGTTAAAGAGTAAGTTTCATGGCAAGAGTTATACAACAGAGCTTTTAGATTCAAATCAAAAGTTTAAATACAACTACTACAGTTTATTCTGAGAAGTTGACTGGTAAATTAAAAAAAATCTGGATTGCCATAGCAACGTAAAATTACAAAAAGTATCTCTATATCTGCTGCTGTGAATTCGATTCCGCATGGCAATTTACTGCCATTTGTTTTAGGAACATCTATACATATTTATTTCTGCAATTTTGTAATGGGCCTTGGAAATGCTTTTTCCCCAGTTGCCTTAATCGCCTTTTTACGTTTAATTGCCAGCACATACATACATTAACTGTATGTGTATGTAGGCGCATATATATCGTGCCATGTTTGTAGGCGACAACAACAATTGATGCAGTTGCTGTGCAGCTGATGCTGATGCTATTTGTTGTTGGGCGTTTTAAGTTACCATTTATTGTGCACTTTTGTTGTTGTTAACTCGCACTGAGCGCGTTGAATGTTGTTGTTGCTATTATTATCTTTTTTCTCTTGTTGTATTTTACATTTTGCTTTTGCACCCGATATACCCGCTCTCGTCTCCTTAGTCCCTCCGGGCAACATTGCACGGCGTGTTAAATTGCAAAAATAAATTGCAAATTGTGCGCTGCGAATAAATGGCAATAAAAATGCATAAATGGTTTCGGTTATGCGCAACAAACGATTGCTATATAGTTTGAATAACCAGAAGGATACAAGTGCCAACGTATGGAATACACACATACATGAAATAAAATGTTACTGTGTGTGTGAGCTGCAAATGCATATTTGTAGATTTAAATGAATCTTTGTGCAATAAAATGCATCTCTGCACGTTCAGAATAATGCCAATTATTTGAGGTGTTGTATTTTACACGACACGACAGAGAGAGCTGAGTTTTAATCGATTTACTTTTCTTTAAACAATTATTTGCATTGTTGAAAGAAAGTAAATATTTATTTATTTGTGCCAATGCATACTTTCTTTACCCAAATTTATTTCAACTGTAATAAGGTTCCACTCAGAAAACTAATTTGCTAACCAAAATTTGAGACAGTCATAACAATGGCTCAATTTTATTTGTTATGCACATAAAGGGTACTTATTCTATTTTGTATCTGATTTATATATGCAGCAGCCATTTGAACAAATTAGACTGGCTTTTATGTATGCGGCACTCTTTCCTAGTACTTGCACATTTCATTTCATTTTTTTCGACTGCGCCCACCAGACTTTTTTCTATGGATGCAGTCAAGTGCTTGAGCATTTTATTTAAGCGCATGAATGGATTTGATGGCTTTTCTTACTTTTTTCTGGCATTTTTCAGTTTTTTCTTGTTTGTTTGTTCGTTTTTTTGTGTTTGTTGAAGGAAATGCGCTTCCCAAAAAAAAGAGAAAAGCAAGAATTTCAATTCATTTCATAAACTGGTTGAAAATTGTAGAAAAATTATGCAAATTGCCCGCCCTGCCAGCCTGAATGGATGAGTTTGGGGGCACTTTGAATGCTTGCTTTTTGACTGCCTTTCATAATTTCAGTTTTGGTTTTTTTGGTTGCTTTAGAGCACATTTGCTCATATGTAAAGTGAATTGTCTGAGTGGGAGCCATGGCATGTGTCTGGTTGCTGGATTATGTGAGCTCCTTTTTTTTTTTTTTGGTGTAGGGCGATATCCTTATGCACCAGCATATGAGTTTGGACAGTGATTTTGCAAAAGGTTTTTTTTAAAAGAATTTTCGAATTTTAGTTAGTATCTTTAGATTTCAAACCCATAACTATAGAAATCCGATTTTTTCTGCAATAATTTAATTATTTAAAAATACAAAAGTTAAGATCTTATAATAGCTTTTTAATAATCTCAACTATTAGATAATTTTTTTGAAAAATAACGCAGCTCATTGATACGTCGGGTTATTCAAAAGTGTTTTTTTTTTGTTTCGTTCGCATGCATACTTATATTGAATGGCTTTTCGGTAATGGCGGTGGCAACAGCGCGGTTTGGGTGGTGCTAAGGACTGTGAGAGGCTATGTGGGCGCTGTTTTGCCTGCAGTAATTTCTTAATTAGCTTGCGAATACAATGTGCTTATCTACCCGTATATATATACAAGCATACTTGTATCCAAATCATTGCTGTATGTATGTGTGTGTTTGTCTGTGTAAGAACTTTAAGAAACTTTTTTTTTTGGCGTTGCTTTTGTATATATTCTAACACACACATACACATTTAAAATATGGCAGCAATGTGGCAGCCAAATCGGCAAAGTACTTATTTTAATTGCAACCTTTTTTGGCATATGAAGTGCAGCAGCTTAGCGCAAAGTTTGCTATTGTTTTGGGCTGGCTCTGCTTTTATCCATATACCATACATACACAAAAACATACTCTATAATATAGAGTCTATATACTCTACAAAAGCTCTGACCAATCTGTGATTTCTGTTTGAGTACAAATGGAATTCACAATTTGCTGCCATACTGACATCCACTGGCTGGGCTTGTCAAAATGTCACATGCAATAAAAAACAAGCATGTCCTGTTGCCTGTAGTGGGCTATTATGTTTATCTATTTTATTTTTATTTTTTTGTGGCAGGCAGTTCAATTAAGTACAATGGCCACACCAGTTAAATTACGCTTAAAAAAGACTGACTGTGTTTCTTTTTTTTGCGCAAATTTATTTTTGTTTGGTTGCTTGTCGAGTGTCTGAGTGGCCATTATGACTGTCGCTCTTTGTATTTTATTATCCATTTAGCACATTTATTTTTATTTTCACAACTCGCATCTCACTGCTCACACACACACAATCACATTATCCTTGTCATTATATGACAATGTCTGTGTATTTGTGTTGGTCAGCCTGGATAATGTTGCCAATTTTTTAGCATTGCATGACTTTTTTTATGACATCCTGTTTATGTACTTTATTTTTTAGCCATTGCGGTTGGCGCTTCATTTATGGTCTGCGGTATTTTTAGTGCGTAAAGCGCGTGCCTTTTTTTTGGGCAGGGTTGCTTGGAGGGTTGGTTAATGTTACAGCTATACTAGTTGTACATACATACATATGTACATATGTACAATATCTCTATGGGCAATTGCAATTGCGTCAGTTGTTGTTTCTGTGCTTTGTTGTTATTGTCTGTAATAGACTCATCAGCGTTGCGTTGTGGCTTGTTTATTTCGCTTTTTATTGTTTTGTTGCTGTTGTGTTTGAGGTGCATTAATCAACTTGCATTTGTTGTCTGTGTCAGCCTGCCAGTCCAGTGCTGTCCATTTTTTATGGCTATTGTGGCAATTTATTTCGACCTTATGGCCTTGTTGACTTTCCTGTTTAATGCAACTATTCAGTTGATTCTATATAGTTTCTTAAAGTAATGAACATTTGTAGTACACATTGGGTAAAGTATTGCAGACTAAATTTTAGCTTTCATTATACGATTTTATTTTTTTTCAACATTCACTTCTATTTTATATTGTCATGTAATGCCCAGATTTAAAGCAAAACTTTCTAGCAAACAGTAAGCAAAATGATAAGAGTTGAACTTAAAAGGCTCTCAAATGATAAGTTATATGACGCCTTTTGAATGGGGCAATATGAGTGCAAGCTATTTAACATGCTCGTGTAATTACAACTCTTAACACAAAGAGGCACTCAGGATTTTGGCACAGAACAGAAGAGAAAGAGACAGAAAGATAGAGAGAGATGGAGCGAGAGGGAAAGGCGTACAATGTCGTAATCAAATTCAGGCTCATTACGCACCATATTGTAGTGAATTAATGCAATAACACAAACAATGCACAAACACTGAACTCAAATTACACAATGAGAGCGAAAACACTCACACACACACACACACACACACACACAAATACAAGCATGTGTACCATACACTTGCAGAGCCTAATGCACAATTGTAATTAACATCAATCGAATTTGCGCGAATTGAGGCCAAGAACTGTGAGCCGAAGATCAAGTCGCCAGCTAATCAAATGAGAGCTCAGCTCAAATTTCGCCTGACGATCAGCATGGTGGAAGGAACGAGGCAGAAGCGGGGATCAGGGAAGACTTCCTGTGTTTGTGAGGCGTCAATTGTCACACGGCCCTGTAAATTCGAATCCAATTGAATGACAATAAAAATGCACTCGGCTGTTTGGTAGTTGGGCGTCAAGGATCGTGAATTGGAAGTCCTTGCAGCAAAATGTTATTTGATGCGCTCTCATTGTTTGCTCTTCGTGTTGAGTGTACCTACAAATTACGGAGCCAGCGGCTTTATGTAGGCCGTAGCATTACTTTCTGGGCACAAAACAGGAAGTCAACAATGATGAGCAACGAGTTATGCTGCTGTTGCTGTTGCTGCTGCTGCTGCCGTTGTCAGGACGTGCACAGGATACACGTTGCAAGCTGTTGTAAAACGCTTTGCTAGCGACTACTGCGCAACATTTCCATTTTTAAAATCGCAGCACTACACTCGCGTTGCGTTGATTGTTTGCCAGTTTGTGCCCTCCGCCTCTGCGTGTTGCTGTTGTTGTAGTCGTTATGTAATTTAATGTCATTTAGCCTGCGGCCAAATAAACCAACGATAGACCCCTTTGTGCCGTTTTGCAATCCGGCTGAATGTCCTCGCAACGAAGTTAGCTCAGCATGCAATATGCTCTTGTTATTGTTTGCTTGTTGCTGTTGTTGCTGTTGCCGCTTGTTGTCATAAAAGCCGGATAAGAGAGTGTACTGACTAGTTACATAGGTGTGCACTTTGATTTGTCACGGAACTCAAATTAAAGTTAATTTGTGTGAATTGCTATGCCCGAAGCGATAGCTTAACACAAGCTTTGCATAACGGCTTACAACAGGCTTAAACTGTACATAGTTCTTGGTATTTCAAGTAGCATAAACTTAATAACACTTAATTACACATAAACCTATGAAAAACTATCAAATCAACTAAACAGTTAGACATCATATGTTTGTTTTAGTGGTACTAGAAGATTAAGTTGACCGACACGGTAAAATTCGACATTAAAAAACTAATTTTACCAAGCATGAAGAGACAAATTGTTCCGTTCAATCGATATGTTGTGTTATTCTTGGAATAAAGAGTTTGAGCTCATGCCATCATCCGAGTTTTTAGAAACAAAATAATATTTGTAATTAATACTTTCAAACAAAACTGCCTATATCTCTAGATAGCTTCATTATCAGTTCAGGTATCTGTGAAAATACGATCAACAAAACTTAATTCTTGGCTTGATGCCATGACAACCCCTGAAAAGGCTTCATTAAAACTCTACATAGTCATTTCAACAATTTGAGCTTGTGCCTGTGTCTATTGCATATATCTCCATTCCCAGGCAAGTGCTGAAGGACAGCCAGCAGCTGAGACACAGTTGGGTGTCATGTGAACAAAATCATTTTAATTGCAAAAAGATTGAACAAACTTTTGCACCGCAGCAGTCACAGTCGCTGCCTGATTGAAACATCATTTGTTCAAGGGACAAAGAAACAAACATGCGCGAGTGTTACTCGGTTATTTGTTTGTTTTGATGACGCTGCTGGCAGGCAGCTTTTGCGTCCCTGGTTAACAGCAAGTGGGTATCATAGCAGCGCATTAATGGCGACCCCATGGCGAAGGAACAAATTTATTTATATGAAACAGCCGCAAGCGCACATTTCATTAAACGCCCATCGAAAACATTGAATGGAATTGCAAATGAATAAATAAATGACACAAAAAAGTTCTACAGCATTAAGGGGGCGGGGTGGTGTGAAAATTACAGGTTATGCGACATGCCAAACAATTTTCGAAATGTGACTTTTGTAAGGGTTAGAGGCGGAAGGGGGTTAGGGTAAGGGTTAAGGGTAGCTGTTAAACGACAAGTTAAATGGGTTGCATGTGGTGTGGAATGTACAAAAAAATAAAAATAAACAAAAAGCTCTGACTCTCAGCTCCATTTAGTTGTCAGTTTTTTGCAAGCCCATACAATATCAAAATCATAAGCTCAACCAAACGCGTCCAAGTGCGAAATTGAAATGCAAAAATTATTTATATCTGCAATGTTTTTAATACTTTCATTTGATCTGTCACTTTTTTGTTTATCATTTATATAAAGGCAGAACAAAAATATGATTGGATAATTCCCAAGGGCATGCTGTCCATGTCGCCTTTGTAGGCTAATATAATTTATTATAATAAGTATTCAAAACACTTGAGCTGTGTCATGAATAATATCCGACAATCTTGTGGAAAAAAAGATGCCAACAGTTATTTTATTCTTCAGGGGGGGTACAAAGGGTATTTATCAAAACGTGGAAATCTGTGCGGTTTAAAATTACCAATTTTCCAACACATAAATTGGCATTTAACCGATTGCAGATGCCGCATCGACTCCCCAAGCGCAAAAGAGCCCAAGAATACCAAGATCAAATCCGAACCCGAGCCCGAACCCAAAAATCCCAACAAGCAACCCACTTATCATATTAAACTATACACCAAACCCACTACGACCATTTAGCAAATCTTTACTTCAACAATAGCAACCAACAACAAACATCAGCCCTCCCCACCCCACTCCTCTAGTCAACCTGCAATTGGGTCTTTTGGGTGGGTTGGGGTTGGACCAAAGTACAGCCCAATTACGACTTCAGCCGGAGAAGCAGCAGGCAGGAACAACAACGAAGTCAGTCAAAACAAAATCAAGATAAAAGCGAAATTCAATCTGTCAAAAATAGATTACAGACCAATTATGTGCTCTTTAAGAGTGTACCCCACTCTGTACACGGAGCACGGAGCTCGGAACACAAGACTGCAATGCAGGGATGATTTTTATATTCCTCTTCTATTTTTTGCCTTTTTTTTCATCTAACCATCCATCTCTGTACGGCCATCAGGCACAATTTTATGTGCTCTGTTTCGCAGTTGTTGTTTGTTGTTTTTGTGCAATGTTTTAGGGTCTGCGGCGTGTAATTGTGCCCGCTGTGAGCGCGCTGGGCGAGGTCGATGCGGCGTCTGCTTCAAGGGCGAAGCAGGGCGCAGGGTAAGAGGGTTGTCCGATTGGACTTGGTTCATTTAATCGACACCAAAACAGGATGCGAGGCAGTTAGTTGACATTTAATGTTAATACAAAATGACAGGCTGTTAAGCTACTGCCTTTTAGATGGCTGAAAGGAAATGAAAATCGCCCAATACTTTAAGAGATCGTGTCCAATAGCCAACGTTGCTGATACAAAGAGAAGCTTTTAAAAATCAACTTTTTATACACTATTTCATGACATTAGCTTGTGTAGCTTATAACTCTTATATTCTGTTTATCTACCTCTTAGTCATAAGTATAACAAAGTTTTGGTATGAACCTTAAAAATCAGTAACGGCAAAATATCAACAAAGCAAAACTTATCTATGAGATATATACCATTGACGTACTTTCGTATGCCTGACCACGTTTTAAATCATATGACATATGACTTTGACTTAAAAAAAACGGCGCAAACACACACATACATTGGCATCAGTAAAGACCATTCGGTTGCGAGTGCTGATTGCAACTAGGACTACCTTTCAAACTGTTCAGATTGTTGGGAATTGGGATTGCGGGGCTGAGTGGAAGTTCAATTCCATTCAATGCATGACATTCTTTGTGTGTGTAAAGTACCATTTAAGGGTGATAATCGGTCGCCGTTTGAGGGTGCAAAATGGAAAAATCATTGAAAGCGAACAGACGAAGAGTGAGAGACGAAGAGAGAGAGAGAGAAAGAGAGAGGCAGTCAAGATTAAAAGTGCATTTAATAATAGAGTTGTGCTTGGGGGAGACGCTGCACAATGATGGGTGAAGAGGGTGGTGGTGTTGGTGGCTGGTGATGATGAGCTTCTTGGCTGCTTGGCTGGTACTTTAGTGCTTCGGGGAATACTCGACTCACATTCATGCAACATGCAGTGGCCCGTAGCAAGCTTAGAGTGGATTATAATGAACAGCAAGTTAAACTAAATGTCTCAATCGAGCCAACCAGCACAGTATACGATTGGATAGAGTAGAAAAAAATGGCCCATCCCTGACAGCGGCAAAAAAAAAACGAATGAAATCCTAATGATTTCGAAATATTTGATTGCGTGGGCGGTTTTTTGGTTTGCTGCTTCGTTGCCTGTAAGGATGAGCCACCCTTCGATGGCAGTTGGCGACATATGTCGAAACATCCTTTTCAGCTGGTTGACTTATGTCGCTGTTACGTGTAAAATTGTTATATGTCTTGCGGTTGGTTGCTGCTGCTGCACAGTAATTAATTGAATTTAAAATCACCTTGTTTAGGGGGATGTTGTTTGTGCAGCTCAATTAGATTTCAGTGATTGAACATTTTACAGATAACTCACACACTGGTGAATTATATATAAATTTATTCCATGTTTCAGACTAATTGCATGTACAATAAGATGTATTGGTTTTGTTTTAATGTGGATTGTCAATTGTTTTATCTAGTCATTGGTTTCTCACTAAAAGCAGAAGCTGTACAGCAAATGTATTTCGATAGTGTTGTGTTCATATTTTGCTTTCACCTGCCCGAATCACTCACTCTCTGCGAGGGTGCTCAAGGACGCATATCCCTTTTCTCGTTGAAAGCAATTCTTCCCCCGAGATTTGAATACAAAAGCTGCAAATCATGCTGCGAAATGGCAGACACAAAGGCGCAGGTCCACACACAAATGACATTTTGATTTTTGCGCACTTTTTGATTGATGACAGGCAGCAGGCAGGCAGCAAGTCCTTGCACACATATCCTTTCCTAATGATAAATAAAAGCTATCAAAAGCGAGGCAGCCTTCTGAAAAGTGTGCGCCTTTTTGTTCGATTGAAAACAACGTTCGCTCGCGCCCAGAAACAGAATCAAAAGATATTTTGCGCGTCTTTTAGCGCATTTGGAACACTTGAACAAAGCGCACAGTTCATACATAGGGTAGAAAAAGGCACAGCTGGGCACAGGACTAGGGGCTGCCTTCAATTGTTAGCGCTTCAATGAAGCAGGCAAATGCAAATTTCGATCAGAGCAAAATGCGTTAAACAAAAGGCTTCTCCGTACGAGTGTGTGGGCTGCGCATTTTAGTCTAATGAAATGGCTGTCCATTGCGAAACTATACTCGCAGGCATCGGCATCGGAAGGCAGGGACAACAATAGAAACATGTCCTGGCGCACCACTTGTCGACTGGCACTGAGCCGTGTGGTTCTCGAAGCGTTGAGTCTGCCACTTTTCGCTGTCATTAAGTAATAAGAATGAGACGCCTTGAGGAGACACCGCCTAGATAGGGCCAATGTAGGCGTTGCAACGTCGCCTAAGTGATTAAAACGCCGCACAAGTGCAATTTTGCCAGCATTCAACAATCTACAGCTGACTCCCCTTATTTTCTTGACGCAGACTGTGCACCTTTTTTCGCGCTAAAGCAACTGAAAAACCACTTTGGCCAAATTGACAACAGGCTGCAGACATTAGACAGCAGGATGTCCGGGTAACAACATTTGCCACGACACTCAAAGATAGGCAGGGATGTGATTCCCGTCCACGTTTAAAAAAAAGAACGCGCAAAGCGCGAGTGCGAATTCTTCACTTCAGTAGAGCCATGTTGTGCTTTTTTGTTAGCTCAAATCCATTAAAAAATTTGCAAAGCTACCAAGCCAGGTAGCCCCGAGGTCTAGCCTTAACAATGCATCTGGCGCATAAAGCATATTTCGAACAAAAACATGGTTTGAATATGGCGAAGAAAATCGACTACGACTACGAAATACTTTTTAGAATATTAGCTAGCTAATTTAGCTTTGAATACTTTAAATATACAAAGGATCTTATGTATGTTCGGGTATTTGATATTACTCAAAGATTTTTACATTTAATTTATTTTTGATAAGATTTTAAATATGTATTTGAAATGGGTAGATAAATAGAAACAAAGAAAAAGAAATATATAATAAAATTTTCTTGTTCAAATAGTTGAGTTTGGAATAAAAAAAAACTCTAGACATTGGTATCACGGCTTTTTTTAGATCGTTTTCTAACTCGTATTTTAGCCACCTAATTTATATTCCATTATAACTAGTTTTTCGGGGCTTTGCAGTTTTTGGCATTCTCTTATGCAATATAAAGTAAAATATATTTTAAAACTGATTCTTATCCATGTCTAACTGTTATATGTAAGCTTTTTAATAAATAAACCTTTCGATATCACATTGACATAAACAGGGTATAAAAGAGCATCCCCTCTAGCTACTCTTTGCCGTTGTCTTTGGCACAACTTTTGTTTGTCATTTTCCTGGCGTATTCAATTTACTTGCCTTTGCGGGCTTTTGAGTCGAATACGCATTGTGTTATTGTTTCGCAGAGGCTAGTTTTTGATATTACGCATACGCTGCGTGTGCGTTGGCATAAATTACTATGCTGCTAACGCTTCTAGAAGCTGTTTGTGCATCTTTGTTTCTATTATTTAGCAGTCCTTTGACTGCTAGCAATGCCACACAAAATCCTAAATTAATCAGTGCAAAGAGAACGGACGAGCAGCAAAAAAATTTTAACACTACTTTTCGCTTTGGAATATTGTAAGCCGACACGCCTGCCCAACTTCTCAACGTGTGATTTGCATTTGGGCATAACTTTTCTCCTGTTTTTCCTTTTTTTTTTATATTTTTGGTGTTCTGGCTTTGATTTTGGCGAAAGCATCGCCACTGCAATGCGCCATTGCTTTGGATGGCAGCCATGCTTTTGGGGCTTTTAACAGCTTACTTTCATCAATGGCATTTTGCCATTTTTCAAAATTTTCGCTGACAGTTGGGCGTACAACGTCCACATCCACATCCACACACATCTAAAAAACAAAAAAAAAACAGAAAGTGAAAATGTTAGACATAATATGAAGCACATGGATAGCCCGCCAACCCCGCCGTCATGAAAGCTGAGCGGTCTGCGGTGGAACGGATTTGATTTATGTACCTGCACTCGTATGAATCTACGTCTATGCACATACATAGTACAAAGCCAGTCACGAGGCCTAGCCAGGTAAATGCTCCTGATAGACGTCAAACTGAAACATGTAACAAGATGATATACCAGCCTGCTAGCTCACAGCCAGGATGGGGATGAACTGCAACAGGACTCACAAATTATTTAGTAAATTTCAAAAAAGGTTTTTTCACTATCCGCTGCCACCACAGCATTCCATATTCATTTGGCTGCTGGTTCGTTGACATGCATGCCAAATTCTATTTTGCATAGCTATTTTTTTTTCTATTTATGTGCCAATCTCAATTTCGGAATTTTTTTATTTTATTTTTTAACTGCTATTTCGTTTTTTTTTTGCGAATTTTTTTGGCTGCCACACACAGTCTGTGCGCTTGACAAACCAATAATAATTCATATTCATGCCACATGCCCATTTCTATGCAAAAGCCCAGAAGCCATCACTAAGACCCAAAACATCACCAAAACCATCAACACAACTCATTTCTATCTGTCTCTCTCTATACCTGACATTTGAATCTAATGGCATTTTTTCTATTCATTTAGATCAATTTTAATTAGAGCCCGTTTTTAGTTGCTAGTGTATTGATCGACAGCGATTCCAATTCATATCCCTATGCCACATGATATTATTGTTTGATTTTAATAGCCTATTTTTTCAATGTCTAAATCATGATGGAATCAGTATACGGTTGTTTGGTCCATATAAATACGTATTCGTATTGAAATAAAACAATTAAAGCCAGAAAATATTTAGATTTCTTTTACCTATCCTCTTACTACCTCTTTCAACATCTTTAAACTTGGAAAATTATCAATACAGTGAACGGTAATTAAGGTAACTGCTATGAATTAATTGAAAAGGTTTTACGGTCGAAACACTCATACATAAAAGAAGACAGATAACTTAATCTAGATTATTTATAAGCAAACTATAATTTTTTTGCTTTTTATCTGACACTAAGAAGCAGTAGCACTCTTTTGCTGTTCGATTCACAAATTGAATGTATCTTCGGTTGGCCTATTTTCCATACGATAAGTAAAATGCTCTACTGTACGCAGTGACAACACAATAGCTACTTAACTGTCTGCTTTCACTTGTGTATGGTGCATCAAGTGCTCATTAAGAGCTTTAGACCAAACAACTGAGCCATTTGAGACGTAAACTCTATAATCAACGGCTTTTTGACGCGTTCGCCGCGTGCTAAATCGAACAAATCCATGTTGTTGTTGTTATTGCTGTTGGCTGTCATCGGGACACGCCCACTTATTACATTGAAACAATTTGTAGGCAAAACTCAAGTGAATTTTGTAATGGTTGACAGGGCTGCACGCGGCCACAAGCGTGTGATAATTACTCGAATATAGCAGATTCGCATGCGCGGCACGTGGCAGGACAAACAACAGGACCAAGAACAGAACCCAACAACAGAACCTGCGGCAGGCGCTACAAGTATCCATATCCGTTTCGGGTTGCGCTCGCATAATTGCGGCAAGCGTTTAGCCCCGATATCAGTACTAATATGTTGTGCAAATACAAAATACAAACAATGATCCTGCGCTGCGGCCCTTGTGGCAGGATAAATATGTTATTTTTCCAGCTGAAGTGGTACTCGAGTGAAGGACTCTTGTCTTTCTGCTCTTAGCTCTCTCTCGCATTTTCAGGTGAATGAGCGAGCCTTTTTGTTGTTTGTTAATTGCATTAATGTGCGTTATTTATAATCAAGTGTGTGCCTGAAGAGCTGTGCGAACTTTTTGCCCTACTTTAGGGCTGTTTATATGCCCTAGCCAAAACATGCGCCGGGGCAGAAGCAATAATGCTAAAAGTGCCAAACAGAGACTCGTAAATTGTGGACTCGCATTCCCACCCTCTCTCTCTTAGTGGCTCGGCGCCATTTTGGGGCAGTCAAGCCAAACGGACGCGTCGGAGCCACAAATGCGAATATCCAATCCAATTCCCTGCTGCAAGTTGGCTAAAGACCCCGGCTAATAGCAGTTACTGACAACGCCGCATTGGCCCCCAGGGACCAGACAATTTCAATAAATATTTCACTGCATTAGCTCTCGACGCTGCCGTCTCAATGGGGGGTTGTAGGGCGAGGGAGAAACTGGAATTGGGAGTGGCATTGGTATAGGCAATGCCTGAGCAAATCCAAAACGCAAATTGCCTATTTGCTCCTGGCCAGCAATAACGTGCATTAAATGTTTGGCCCAATATAATTTTAGGCATTTGCTGAGCATATTTTCCATTAGCCGCTGGCTATACTTTGCCAACGTTAAAGCTGCCAAGATCCAACCTTGAGCTCGTCCTCCTCCTCCTAACGTTTATTGAGCTACAAATCGTTAGCAATTTCAATGACAATGCAACTGCAGCTAAACAATTGCACGCCGAACTCTTTGCTTAGACATAAGAAAACTATACTGCAAGAGAAGAGAGACAGGAACAAGAACAAAGAATCACCTTGATTGCCTTGATTGTTAGTTTGCTGCCTTAGCTGTATGTTTGTATCTAACTAACACCGCAGCAGCAGCTGCCAAGAGCTTTTCTTCAATTTCTAACAATAAATTTTCATTTTCTTGGTAAATGGTCTGTTATTGTTGTTGCGGTTGTTGCCTGCTGCACTTGCTCCTTGATGGGCTGCGTTGTTGTTTATGGTGTTGTCGATTGCCTCTTTTGCACATATGCCCGCATTTTTGCACCACAACAATTTGGCAGGCAACGCTCATTGTCTTTGCCACAGCCTCAGCCACACAGCTATAGAGCCGTCGTTGCCACATTGCAGTTGCAATTGCTCACAAGTTATCCCAAGTGGAAATTTTTGCTGTTGTTCTTTGGTGAACGGTTCTACTCGTTGTTGTTGTTGACTGAAAGTCAGGGCTGGCAAATCGCAATAAAACAAAAGTGATTGTCAAGTGAATACGCTTATTCCCATACTCATATACATATACATACACATAGACAGGGCATAAGCACTCAGAAGGATAACAAGGATACGCCGTCATAATATGCAATTCATCATGTGCGCTCTTCTGCGTAATTCGGAATTATTAAAATGGTTATTCATATGCATATGATTGATGGATAGAACGATATATAATCGTTGATATTCAGACAGATTTTCACGATTGTATGTAGAAATGCCAAGCAAGTTAAATGATTATGAACTCTAAAATGATATGAATATTAAACTAATTTTCATGTTAGTCGAAGGCCCTAGCAGCTAGCACTCCTAAAACTATTATTAAGTTTAGTATTATATACTAGATTTAATTTATTAAATAAATAAATAAATAAATAATTTTCATGTTAAACTATTTAACTAATAATCATGTGTTAAATCCAGTTCTAAACACAAACAAAGCTTTTTAATTATTTTTGTATGGGCCGGAACAACCTTTGTCACGCTTATTAAATGCTTCATAAACATAATTTTGGTTAGGCAATTTCCTTCAATATACAACCCATAAGTCATAGAGCCAAAAATAAAAACTTGACACACACACACATGCACGCAAATTTGGCCACTTTGAAAATACAAACAAGTTAGCCAACAGTCAGATTGGGGCATATTGTTAAATGTGGTAACACGCACGCACGCACGCAGTTAATTAAGGGTGTGAACTGGTTGAGTTATGCGTAAAGGAGTCGAAGCCAAGCAACCCCCCAAACAAAACCGGCATCAGGCAAGGACATGAAAGACATGCTGGACAGCAGCAAAATGGGCAGTAAATAATTCATTAGCGGTTTTTAACAATAAATTTTTGTGGAACGGCTAACAGTGGCTAACTGACCGACTAACTGAGAGAATGCTAGCTGGTTTTTTCTCTCTCTCTCTCTCTCTTTTTCCGTGGTTTCCGCTTTGAGGACACTCATTTAAATGAAGTGGTGCATTCGCTGGCGGCAGCAGCTAATTAGCCGGCGGTTTGAACTTTGAACTGCACTTCATTAGAGCTGGAATTTTCCGTGTGTCCTTACAGCGCTTAAATTGCTGCCACGATAAGGATAAGGCAACCACAGATCCACCAAACCATCGAACCAGTGCACCGCAGCACCACCTGCACATTGTTTTTTTTTTTTTTTCATTTGTTGTAGCCACAGTGCGCAGCGGCTGCCAAATTAAAATGCAATAATTCTTCATTTGCGCAAAAAAAAAAAACAACAACAAATAAACGAGGAGAGGAAGGCGCACATGTGAAACGAAACAGCGAAAAGCCAAAGGCAGGAAATGTGCTATAATTGAAAAATGTGGTAACAAGACTCTACGTGGCGGGCCTAATGAATGCCCCGCTTTTTGCATGCCTACGCCACGACACGTCACGACACGCAAACCTAAAGAAGTTGTTGATGTTTTTGCATGAAAGTTACGGAAAGAGAGAGGGTGATAAATGCTCATCAGTCTTTAACGCAGCGAGCTGGCAATTAACTTTTACAATGTTGTTGAAATGTAATCAAGTTGTCAGCAGCGAGTCAGCGCCAGCGTCAGCGTGAAAGATCTAACTCGGCGTCGTCTTCAGCAAATGATACTCCTAATTACACAAAGTTTTCATTTGAAATTCCCAGGCCAGCGCCTAACTGTCAACGAATGGCTGCTTAAACACTTCGGCACCCCACATTTTCGTTCAATTTGGGTTGCTTATCCTGCGGGATCCATTTGCCTAATGCCCTGCAACAATTTCGCAGTGCGTAAGCATCTCTAATTTTCAAATGTCTTTCAGTTGTCATAACAAACTTTTGGGGAGCGCGGAGCACCAAGCTGTCTTCTCGGGGAGCATTAGCCGTCTCAAGTCTTCAGTTACAGGCGCAAGGAATTGACAATAAGCGGCATAAATTTTAAAATTTCATTTTAATCGCATTACAATTTTTTCAACAGCTCTTCTTTTAGATTTTTATTTTGCGTTTGTTTTTTTTTTTTAAGCCACATTTAAGTAAGATGCTTGGCTGGCATTATTGACTTTTGAGTTGATAAAGTGCCATAAATGTCACCCCATTAAAACAGACAACACAACCAACAACAACAACACGAAGATCAGCAGCCACAGTATAAAAGCAACGGTAGTAAAAGGCAACAACGTCGCAAATGCAAAGGTAAGCAAAATCGCGTTGAGTTACCGGCTCCTGGGGGTTGCTTGCCAGGATAATGCGCCTCAACTCAATTGGGAATTTTAAAAGTAAAGTTGATTTTCATGTTTGGCTGCGGCAATTGTCACAGATGGTTTAATTGAAGTAATTACATACGAAATCCGTCAGGATTTGCTTCAGCGCCACCGCTGACACCGCTGCCGCTGCCCCTCAAACTTCAGCAAAATGATGACACTTTTTGCTTATTATTTTATTATTACTTACTAAGCCAACAACAGCAACAGCAATAACAGCAGCATCAGCTGCCAAGGCGGGAAAGGGGTTTCCTCTTCAGAAAGGGTTAATGGCGTTGTTTGACTTTTGTTTTCATGCAGCTCGCAGCGTTTCTAATGATAATGAGTTAATGACTGCTGCGTGTAATTACCAAACGCCAAAAAGGTGCCATAGTTACTTATGTGCGTACCTCGCATTTTGGTATTATTTTAAATAAATTTGATGTTCATTTTTTTCGTAATTCGCATTTTTTTTACATACGTTGCTCAACTGGTTTAACGACACTGGCAGATTTTTTCGAGCAGATACAGTCACAAGAAAACTTACCATTTAATTCATGTGCAATATTTTGCAATGACGAAAAAGATTTTACAGTACAAGTTGACAACGTTGTATCAAATATAATATTTTGACATTTGATAAGAATAACGTTTGTATAAACAGATTTAAAGTACAAACAATTATTATTGAATAAAACCACATATCAGTTTAACGTAGTACTTTTCTGCGAGAGTTTGATAATAATACTGTTCATTTAACGTGATTTGACTTTTGCGCTTTTGGTAAGATTAAACAAATTATTTTAAATTATATTTAAAATAATAATAGGTCTCTAGCATAGCATATAAGGTATTTAGTAAAGTTATCAACTAATAACAAAGGAGCTATTTAGCATTGCTACTTGTGTGCGTGTATATAGAGGCTTATACTGTACTTAAATTAGCCATCAATAAAGTGTTAAGGACTGATTTCGGGATGTTATTCAAAATTTAATATTTTTTATATTGTCTATATATATAAATAGTACATTCTTCTCCTATCAAACTTACATTCGTACTTTCAATTCGGTGTTTGATATGATCCCAACACTTCTACATTCGACACTATCAAAAGTAATGCTATGCAAATCGGCCCAGCCGTTTTATTTTATATTGCCTTAAAAATATTTTTTAAAGACATTTTTTTAATGGATAATGTTCAAAATGCATGAATATTTATACAAATTATTTCTATATTATTGATTATTATTATTTAAGTTTGACATCGGTACAAGTACAGACTTGGCGTAGTAGCTTGTCAAATGCGTCATCGGTTATCTCTTTAACGGAACCTACTCCTAAAAATGTTCCGACTCTACTATCTTTGAGGTCTAATGGAATGAGTGCCATTGGGAAACTACTTAGATTCCACTAGAAGATTGTTGTTGTTTTTCGGCTGCAGTACTACATACCAAACAAAATATCAGAACAATGGAAATAAACCGCATGCTTGTTATTTTTGAGTTTAAAAATTATACTTTTTTTGCTGGGCTACTCGGTGACAATGGATGTATTTTCGACTAATGTTTGGCGCTTTTATATGGAGCTCCAAGTTCATCAAATATATTGCCAGTCTGTGCAAATTTAAAATTGTTTTATTTATTTTGTTCAATGTGCAAATACAAATGTTTTCTATGTAAACAACAAAACATTTTTAATTAGCTAATTATTCATTTTTATGATACTATATAACATTTATGCCGTTATATCATATTAAAAATCTAAAATCATAAATATTTTAAAGTAGTATTTCCATACAAAACCCATGATCACTCTGCATTTTGAGCTGGTACAAAAGTGTTATGCCAATTAAAATCACAATTAAGAGTCACTTTGAGCATCAGTTAGTGAGGACAAACTTCTTGAACCGTTTTGCAAACAGATGGGTCTTCGTCATATTTATAGAATAAAAATATAAAAAAAGAAACCTTAAACGTCAATTTATAATCGTTGTTTTGCAAATGTTGTTTTTGAGTGCTGGGGTTAAGCACTACTGATGGTTAAATATTGTATAAGTATATTTTTATTCTGCCCAGTGTAAATATACATATACAGTTTCCTGTCATTTTACATATATGTATATAAATTGCTCACAGGTTCTCTGACATCAAAAATCTATATTTATTAAGTGCATATGGGTGCTCTGACTGTTGAGCAAAACGAAAATACAACAAGTAAAGAGACCCTAATCGCGATATCTTGACTAGGAGATACCCTAAACTCAAGACACTACGCAATGATTAAACTCCGATTATCGATAGCTCCTGTGTTTGTCGACCGATTTGAATTATTTTGTCGATAGATAAATTAAAGATTTTATTTCTATCGATATAGTCTCTGAGATCGGCGGGTTTATACAGACAAACGGATATCGTTGAATAGAATCGGCTAGTGATGCTGATCAAAACAATATATACTTTATGGGGTTGAAGATACTTCCTTCTGCCTGTAACATATATTTGTACAAAAACATTATACCCTTTTTCCCACTTCACGGGTTCACGGTATTAAAAAATATTCGGTATGACAACTGCACAAACAGAGACTTATCCAGTTTATTCCCCTATAAAAGATCGAGAAACTGCAGCAGTGCTTATCAATTTCAACTCATTCGTGCCTAGTGCAACTTATATAAAACGAAATGTTAAAGTTAAAGCATTTGATTCTGTTTGCTGTCGTACTGTGCGCAGTCCAGGAATGTGTGCTAGCCGCACCCATAGGGTTCGCCGGCAGCAATTCTGCTCCTGGTCGTCCTGTTGGTGATTACAGATGCTGTAAATGCAATTATGTAATTCGTTGCCATTGTGACGCTCGTTCTAGAGTTCTGAAATAACCAAAATACCGGGTGAGTACTATCAGTTAAAAAAAACTCAAGAATAATTCCCATAACATGTTTTTATGTATTTACAGTACATCAAACGAAATGCGCCGAAGAAGAGATTTATTTATTTGCATATTGTACACTTGTTATAGCTTCTCATTAAAATTGTTGCAACCTTTGAGCCAAAGTGTTTTCCTTTATTTATTGTTCATGTGTCTCTCATTCTTTGCTTTTACTTGGGAGTATGCCTTTGCACGGCATTCTTTATGCCACACTTTGTGCGCTCAATTGTTAAGCGTATCGGATGCTACAACGCACAGACAATCATTTTCATTGCATTGATCACTTGTTTATTCATATCCATTCATTCGTTGGCAAAGTAATTTCTTTGCTCTTTATGCTCTACGCTTTCTTGACTTCACAGCGACAATCAGAAACAAAAGCAAAAGTAATCATGTCCTGCACCTTCGTCTTTTGCGTTGCTTCAGCCACGGGCTTTTCCTTTGTAGTTTACCCTGTTCGAAATATGCAAGTGGGTATATTGATTTGATAAATAATAGTCTGCCAGTTCTAATATACTGTAGAATTCTTCATTCGGTTTCATTTCCATTTGCAGGCATCGCAAAAGACTGAATTCCCCACACATCCTAGTTGTTTGGTATAGGACGTGTGCTAGGCATCTCCACCTAATAACCTTAAAAGCCTTATCGAGTCATTTAGTATAAAAACAAGCAATTAAAATGATGAATATGCAATAAATGTGTATACACACATTAAAAAAAGAACAATTCGCTGGCCCCTGCCGTTCGTTCATTCATTTTGTATGCAAATGAGAAGCACATTTTATTAAAAAAAAGAGAATGAAATGCTGACACACATTTGCCTAATGAAAATAGCGCCATTAAAATGAGAAAAACAACTTTAGATACCGAAATTCGAAACACGGCGAGTTTCGGCAATTAAAATACTACGAGCATAAGGTCCTGTCAACTTCGTTCGTTGCGTCCCGCTGGTTCTCGCTCTGGATGTGTTTAAAAACATATAGAGAAAGCGGGTGCCAAGGGTTATACAAACGATCGTCTAGCAAATTAGAGATTAGCACGCATGTGCCATCCTTTTAAAGTAACTTTTGGTTCATTGACCGTCGTTCGGCAATAAAAACTACTTGAATGTCTCAAATTTTTAACTGAGTGCCAAAGTCGCGGCCAGTTTTATAACTTTACGAATTAGAGCAATTTGATCAAACTATAAAAATGTCAAACCGCACAAATGTGCCGAAAAATGTTTAGAAAATTATGAAGTTGTTGTTGTTGTTGGCGCGTGCCCAAAGGAACTCAGGTATATAAATCGAGGGGTTACTTCCCTGGCTCTTATCTGCCTGTGTGTGTGTGTTCAATAAGCTATGACGAGTGCGAACCACGCACATTAGAATTGCAGCCAAGTTAGCAAAAGGAATCGTGCAGGACCCACGTCAGTTGAAAAATTAACTGCTTGCACTCTAAGGACTGAGATAGAGACAGAGGGAGATGGAGAGGGGGTATAAATTTATATTGGGTGTGTCCGTTGTTCATATTTCTGTTGCATCCCGCAATGCAAACATATTAATTAAACTGCCCACGAGCCTATGCGCCTGTCAGTTTGTCTGCTGTTTGCCATCCTGCTATCTGTCAAGGGGTCAACATTGGTCAGCAGCTTAATTATATTGTAGTCGCTGTGCTTCAATTATGTTCTATACTTATATATATATACTTTTTGCATTTAAAAAAAAAATAATATTTGTTATGTTTTGCTGCTCAGCTCCTTTTAATTTGATAATAACAGGAACGCGTGCAGTTTTGAATGCGTTTGTGTTGTCAGCCCCTTGTTTGTCTAGCTGATGGGTTAATTGGCCTTTAATTTGTGGCAAATTGGCTGACATTGCACTTAACGGTGCACATATTATTTGATTATGACATATGTATTCGTGTGTGAGGTAAATATATGCATAAGGACTGCAAAAAGTATGTATAAACTCCTCTCTAAACTTTTTACTTCTGATATGAAAATACTATTATAGTGCCTGCAAAGTATATGTAATGTATGTTTATGTATTATACAGATGGCTATTGATTAAAACGCATTTCAATTGCATTGAATCACAACAACGAATCAGCTTCGTTTTTGGACAAATGTCCTTTTGGCCATTGTCTGTGCTGGAGTCAAATAATATCGTTGAGTGGCGTTGAGTAAAATAAAATTGATTGATGACCAAGCAGCACAAGTAAAGTATGTGAGAGTTTATATCTAACACTTTGATAGATTGCTGTGAGTGCTGGCTGTGGTGCTGGTAAAATCCAAACAGCAGGCAAAGTGTTAAAGTAATAAAGTCAACGTTAACGCCAATAATACCAAAAACATTATCATCATTCTCAACTCCTCCACCTCCTCCTCAATGACAACATCAGCGGATAATTGAAATGTTTATGCAGCCACGAGTCAAATATTGTGACAAAGGGGTGTGTGTGTGTCGGGGTAAGGCGGTTGGTTAACTAGGCCTATGCCCAAAACTGAGATGAGACAATACAAATGTAGCTCGCCATGTAAATACTCGAAAATTGCTGTGTCTGTGGCTTATTGACATTAATGTAACAATTGTAAACGGATTTATTTAGGGCCCGATCCATTCGAAAGGGGTGCTTGCATAACAAGCTGGAAATTGCCACTCAAGCAGCATAATATGTTAGTGGTTAAAATCAATAATGTGTGTGTGTGTTCGATTGTGTTATCAATCATTTGATTGATATTAATGATCTAAAATTTGCATTATTTTATGATGAACACACTTTACCCATCTCTTTGAAATACTTGTATGTGTTTGGAGATTTGCAAAATGTTTGCATACATTTCAGGGGTAATTTACTTTATGTGTCACGATTTACCATTCGCAGCACAATATTGAACAATATTTCAATACAATCGACAATGACAGTAAAAAAGACTCGAGGGTTGATTTCTCTACTGATTATACTGATTATAATATTGCATCTAATCGGAAATAAGAAAGGATTGTGTTTGTAACATTTTGAAAGTATTTGTTATGCTTGTTTGCAAAAGGTTTTATCTTTAAACTCAGTTACAGGGCTACTTTTAAATTTCAATTGCAATTATTGTAAGCCCAGAAAAATAATCCCTGATATCTAGGTAAATATCAAAAAGGGGAAATCAGCTCGAGTCAAGAAGATCAACAATAAAGCCACAAGTATACAAATTACCATAACACAATATGCCACAACGACTGCCAACGCAAATGCTTACACTCACACACACACACACACACTCTCACTCGTACACATACACATAGTCATATAAATGTACAGTTTGTGGCGCATATAAAAACGGAAAGAAAATTTGAATTTTTAAATTAGTTTTTGTTAACTTTTGCCGCTGTCGTTGCGCTTGATGTTGTTATTGTTGCTTGTGTTGGTTGGCATAGCCTGGAAATGTTTAACGACTCGTAAGGAAATTGCAAAGTAAAATGTCTTCAGGAATTTCCACATTTTTATGCAGGAAGCACAAGCACAAGCAGAAGCAGAATCAGCAAATGTAATAAAAAGCAAGCAAAACAGGAACAGCAACAACACCAACAACAGCCGGAACTGAAAAAGAAACCACAAGATGGCGGTAAGGTAAGCTGTTGAGTGGGTAAGTTTTGGGTTTGGGGGGTGTTGGTGTATTGCTGGATTTGCTCACTTGGGTGGCTTTGGCTGCTACAAAATGGCGAATTAAATTTGAAATCGCTAGAAAGAGAAGGGCACAGCACAAAAGAAAAGCAATGTCACAACAAGTTGTGGTAAAAGTTTTGCCTGGGCCGGTGTAAAATATGGAAAAAATAACTGTCTGTTTGTCGGTCTGTCGGTGACTGCCTGCCAGATAATGTGCGGCAAGGTGTGCTGTGATTGTTGCTGCTTATGCATACCAAATAGTATGTGTTTGTGGCAGCCACAAGAGGTGCTGAGGCGTGTGACATCTTTGCATCCTTGCATCAAATGAAAATGTACCAAGTTTATTTATTTTGTCAGTTACGCAAGCACCTTTGGCTAAACTTTTGCGAATGCAAATGAGCCTGTCAATATCTGTCAGTATAATATATATATGTAAAGTTTTTGTTTATGATTGTGGAGCAGTGCTTTTATTCGCATTTGATATGCAAAATGGCACTTTTGACTTAATTGAAGAAATTTAATTATATTCTTCTGACAGGCTTATTAGAATGTCACCATTTTGGTATTTCCAATGTGGCTGAAACTAAAACTGGTGCAAAACGAGAGCAAATAAATCGTAAATTGTGGCCAATAAGCTCAAGGAAAATACCTACATGCCACACACACACACATGAGAACATGCTACAAAAAGCACAAAGTAAAATGTCAGCACCCGCCAAAGGCGGGCAGTTGAAAGGATGGGCGTGGCAGCGAACAGCAGACAGCAAAAGCGAATAAAAGCTGCAAAAACTTTGTGCAATTTATTTGGCCAAGTAAAATTACTTGTCGCTCCTGGCGAGCAACAACAACTGACGCACATGTATGTGTGTGTTTTAGTATGTACATATGTACATATATAAATTAGACAACAAAAGCACCGACGACAGCAGCGTTGAATTCAAAGTGAGCCACATCACGAAAAATATTAAAATTAGCATTAACATTCGTTTCGTTTGTGTTGTTGTTGTTATGTGGGTTGTTGCATGCTGCCTTTGCCTCTGGTGCAAAATGTTGCAATCAAAAATTGGCTAGTGTGGTAACTATTAAACACCACCGCACCCCTCTGCCAGCTACAGTCTCACCCACTCAAAAGATAAAAGGCTGCTGCTGGTCTGCTAGCAGCAACATCTCTCGTTGAGAGGTAAAACTTTTGATACTGTTTCTTTGGTGACTTTCACAGTTTGTTTGCAGCTTCATCCAATACATTGAGCGTCCCTTTTGGCTGTTGGTTTATTTTTTTGCTTTCTGTTTTTATTTTTGTTTTTGTGCAACTTACTGAGTAGATACACTTTGAATTCAGTTTCAGTTGCGTCTATTATGTGTGTGTGTGGGTGGGTGCAACTTGTGTCCTTGTCAATATCATCATATTCCGCTTGATAAGAACTCTGATTGGATTCTTTTTATTAACTTAACATCATTTGCATATTTATGAAATTATTTCAAATTCTGTTGACAGTCCAAAATGATATTTTTGTGTGTGTGTGTGTGTGTGTGTGATCAGCATTGAAATGTGCTAGGATAAAAACTAATTAAATTCAATACTGGTTACTTTTCTTCACCCAACTCGTCGTTGATTTTCCATAGCTGGCACAGATTCTCGTATTTTGTGGCGCGACAGCTTGACAAATGAATGTGGATGTCAAACAGCTTTGATAACTTGCCAGCAATGGCGTCGCTGCTAGAAACAAATGGTGCAGCCAATTTTTAAGGTGTGGCCTAGCCATCGCAACAGTGCCACAAACTAATTTCCATGCTCGGCACGCGCACAAATACAACAACGCAAAACGAAAATCATTTGAGTGTCGGGTGGTTGAATAGCGTATTAAAGTAATTAAATGGCAAACGCAAAACTTAATTGGAGCGACCATTTCGTCTCTATGTGCTGTGTGCGAGTGAGCTGGCAATAAAATAAAAAACATAAGCTTCTAATAAAACTTAACTTGAATGGCAGCCATTTTGCGAGCACTGTGCGTGCGCCTATTTATTTAACAAATTAGCATAATTGTTCACAAAATAAAATTCAACTTAAGTACAAATGATGGTCCAACAACTGGACTGACTAACTGACTAACTGACCAACTGACTGTCTGATCGTCTGTCTTGCCGGCCGTGTAGCTGTTAATTAACATGTGGGTGCAGGACGCATCCCGTGGCACAAATTAGTTTGTACGCCATGCTAATTGCGGAATGGCGTGTCAGACTACACTGAAAAGCACGCCATAATAGTATCTACTCGACATGTTGTTGTTGTGTGGAAAATATATGAAAATTGTTTTGACTTTAGATAAGCGACATCAGCGACATGTGTGTGTGTGTGTGTGTGCTGTGATAGACGCGAAGCTCCAAGCGAAAGGACAATAAATTTTATGACTTTCAGTTGGAAGACAGTTAGTGAGTTTCTCTTTCTCTTTCACGACACTTAAAAGCCACTTGGCTATTTTAATTACTTTGTCAAAGTCTCTTAACAAACTCGAAAAAGCAAACAGCTGTTCTAGTGGCTGCAACTACACTACTTCTCGATATGATCTCGATCTCTTAGAATGCCCATCACCCCTTTTGACTGATTGACTGTTTGACCGATTGACTGTTTGACTGAGTGTCTGTCTGTCTGAGTTCGCCTGCTGCGAACTGGACAAAGGATATTGTCTGCAACATTTGTGTTTGGCCATCTGAGATAAGCTTTGTCGCCAGTTTGTTGAAAACACGCAATGACAACTTAGCCAACTTCGCGATACCTATGAAGTTGTCATCCTTCCTCCCGCGTTATTGTTGCTGCTTTTGTGCGATTTTGAGTGCTTCTCGGACTCTTCTCATCATATATATACTATACGATTATAAAAGCAATTTCGAACAGCAACATCAGCACACAATGACAAGTGACGTACAGGTTAGGGTGTGTCCTCCTCTCCCCCTGCTCTTTGGTCTTCTTTTAGTTGGCAGTTTTCATTGTTTAAAGTGTTGGCTGGCCACAATTCGCATTGTTGTTGTGACAAAAAACGTTTATGTTTGTGCAGCTTATCGGGCCAAAGCAATTCAACAAATGGCTAATATTATTGGCTATGATAAGTGCAGTCAGTATGTGTGATATTTAGTACACATGCGTTCTGGTATTTGTGTGTTTAAATCTAAATATTTAAACAGAAATTGTGGATTATTAATAGCACACAATTCACTCAGTTATTGCTCAACAGGTGTCTTTTTCGCCCATGTCAACAATAAATTAACGCGTTACCAGACAAAAAGTACATACAAATTTATAACATTTTTATGCAAGTAAATATTTATTTTATATTTTTTAAGCATCTTCTGACTCGCATGCTATTTATAGCTGATTGATTATATATTTTTACCAATATTCCACACTGTTAAATGGCTTGGGCTATGTGTAAAAAAGGCATCTAGACCAAAGATCATATATTTTTATGCAATTACACATTTAATCTAAAATTTCAAAAGTTTAAGTTATAATTACGCCCGATATCGGATTCAATATCAATGGCTAGTAACAAGTTTGGAGCCTGGGAACCAACAACATCTGAATCCTTCCTACGCCCTCAGCAAAGAAACAAACCACAAATAAGCTTTGATGCTAGCTAAAGCTCAAAATAAGCTTTTTCACACATAGTCACCCAAATGCCCTCCCACCCTTAATGCAAATAATCAACACACGCGCATTTATGTGTGTGAGCATACAAATGTGCAAATGTTGTGTGTGCGTAAACACACATTATGCTGTCAGCTCGTGTTTGGTGTGTGTGTGTGTCCTTGGAACGCAGTAACACTAACCGGAATTTCTGTGCGCCTATTCGAAAATCTACCACGAAAGAATGTGTGCAAGTGTGTGGATAAGCATAGGTTTGTCTGTGTGCGATTGTACCACAGCACACACGTACATAAGACGTAGACACAAGTCGGGGAAACACGTGTGAGCAAGCACTGGCGACCTTGAGGCGTTAACCAACACAAACAGAGAGACACAGACACAGAGAGAGAGAGAGAGTGAGAGTGACAGGCAGACAGGCACAAATGGCGATTGCAATCGAGCAACCCCTAACAATTTGACAATGTAACACAACGTAGTAATGAACGGCATCGCTGTGTGAGCTGTTCGCCTGCTACACTAAGGCTGCTCATAGTTACGACGTAACTGGTAACCGGTTTGGGCCAACAGCTGCACTGCTCTCGCCTGTTTATGCTTCGTCGTCGTCGTTGTGTTATGCAACGTGGCCCAAGTGTGATGTCAGTGCTAACGTCAAAGAACCCAGACCCCGACCCAGTTTTCAGCTGACGCAAAACAGGCGGTCGTTGTTGGCCTTTACTCCGCCCCCTTGAGCACGCCCCAGCGCCCATTTGGTTGGCAATGACATGCGCAATGCTCGCTTTAAAGAAGTTTGGCCTGCTACTGTTGCTGTTCGCCTGGTCATCCTTGGGCGGGCGTTACCTTAAGAAGGGTTAAACCGCTGATGGACACGTGTCGGTTTTGAACGTGCCGCAACCACAGCGATTCCGTGCTGCTGCTGCTGCTGCGGCTGCTGTTGCTTTTACTGTTGCTGGCTGTGCAGAGGTTTTTTGCGTTTGAGCTCTTGCGAAAAAATGCCAAGAACCAGTCCGACCATTCGAGCCCGGTGGTGCTGGGTGCCACACCCAAAAGCTCATAATTGGACTATCTGGACCCCGTTAATGTTGCGTGTGACCCACCCACTGGGCGGGCTGAGAGTCGCGACTCGCGGCTCCTTGCCTGCGAGTCAGCTGTCAGCGTGCAGTGGCGTCCGCCTTACAGCTTAGCCACAAACCGATTTGTGAGACTGCAAACAGCGCCGTCACTGAACAAAGCCATAAAAAACCCACCCCTAAATGACAAGCTATTTTTACTGAACACACCCCTTATACTCTCACACACACACACGCACACACATACTACAAGCAGACTTTCGCTTTTGAAACACCCATTTCATGATTCAGCTGGCTGATGACGCGCATTGGAATGCGGTACTGCTGAGCGATTCTGTGCGCCTGGTTGAAAACTTCAAGCGGAATTTCCTTTCGTTTGACTGTGGAGATTTTATTAGTGCAAACGAACGCAGTTTAGGTTCAAGCATAATTTTTTAAAGTGTCGATAAATTTATTTAATATATTTTTTTATGAAAGCCGCCATTACAATGCATTGTAAATACATTTTATATATTTTGCATTTTTTATTGGAAGCAGGCTTCTTTCCTAGTTGACCCTTAACCTAATCATTCATCATAGTTCATTCGCCGTTTGTCGATTTAAAAGATAGCCATAGAAAAATGTAAAAATCATATAATTTATTATTGTTCTCTAAATAAACAAAGGACAAAAATTAATTAAGATATCTGAGTGGGACACATTTTTGTTGCTGCTTGTAAAAAATGCTTTTTCTTATATAACTTGATTATAAAGATAAGGAATTTTAAAGTTACATATTTAAATATATAAATATAAATAATTTATGGTTTTGGCAATTTTAAAATGACTATTTCAAGAATGCTTTTTAATAAATAAAATAAAAAAGTCACTCAAATAAATACACCTGTTAAAAAATAACCATATCATACAAATATAGGCAGGTTCTTGTACAATTGACAAATTTAAAAATCCCACCCCGAAAATAACAAAACCATCACACGCAAATCACACCCGCTTGCGTGAACCCCGACCGTCTCAGTCGGCTGCCTCTCTGCAACTAAGCGCAACAAAAATAATTCTGAGCAACCACTTATGAATCTCTGTTTATTCTCGATTCTGCATAGACTAATAATGTCAAACATTAAGTTGTCTCTGAGTCAGAGGAGCTGCTTTGAGCAAACTCGCTTAAATCCGATCACAACCGCTTCGTAACAACATTCGTGATTCGGATTTTTTGTGAGGCCAAAAATTCAAAATAAATACCAGAGCATGCTTATTATTAATAATTATAATTAAAAATTAAAAAAAAAAAAAAAATAAATCGTTGTAGAGATTTGAACTAACTTTCAACAACGAATTGCGAGTTCGAGTAAGTGACATAAGCTGCTTGCTACGGTTTGAAAGCATCTAAAAGTATGCTACAAAAAATTAGAATCTTAACGTTGTGTTAAATTTAGCCAATAGATGTCGCGACTTTGGTTTGTTAAGTTGAAGTTTCGTTCAGTTACCTATTGGTTTGAAACTTGGATATTATTTAGTTTCCACCGCAACCTCTTCTAAGTTATCGTTTTGTTGTCAGCCTACCGCCACATGATATCGAACGAAAATGAAAACTGTCTTTTTATAACGAACTTTTTTGAAAATGCTTGCAATTCCAATTGAGTTTGCTTCGTGTTATACAGGTTGGCAAACAAAATGACAAAACTCAAATATTTGGCATTCGAATCGCCCCCTTGGTGGGTGTTAACTAATCAGAATCAGCGTCTCATTCATTTCAGTCATATATATGGAGGCAGCATGTTTAAGAAACTAAGGCTAAGGCCATTCAACAAGCAGTCTGACAAAGTGTCCAATTAGCCGCCAGTGCGATGAGTTTCAACTGTCAAAAACTGAATTCGACAAATTTCAGCGCCCGCCAACAACTACAAATATAATAAGAGGAGGATGGATAAACAAATAAAGAACGATATTTGTTTGCAAGCAGCGACACGATGTCAAAATGTCAGAGTAAAAGGCAATAAATTGTTTCGCCGTCAATGCGAGTCCCAAGTCTCCAGCTGGTAGAACTAAATACACACTAAGAAAGCGGCCTAAGCACAGCAACGCGAGCATTTTCCATTTCCGCGGCGGCATTTTTCAATACCAATTCCTTGGAGAACGTTTGACGACATGCGCACTTCGGGCTCGTCTCAAAATCTAATTAGTTGGATACTTCATTAACCACAGCCGACAATCAACAAATGAGTAATTAACATTCGCCTGGAAGAGCCATGTTCCCTGTTCTCTGTGCTCGCGTCTCTTGTCGTCGCATACACTTAATATTTCATAATTGAGCAATTTATTTTCGCCTCTTTGACAGGATCAAAGATATAGCCGACACCATAAGAGCCATATAAAATACACAGCGCCATGCAAATTTTATGCTTAGTTAGTTGACGCACAGTGGCATGATAGTTCCCGGTAGGTCTTTTGTGTGTGGCGCTTAGCTCCAACCGGCAATTGCTTTTCCTTCGTTTCACAATGCGCTCGGATTAAATGTGGAGTATTTAAATGAACATGGATTGCTATGAATGAGTATGTTAAGTAAGTTAAGAAAGATATGTTTTTAACCGATTTTTACAATATCTCTTACAACATAATAAATCGAATTGCACGCTTTTACATTTCTTCGTGCACCCCTTATATGAATAATTATAATCAGTCAAGTTAAAAACACTTCACTTTGTGAATAATAAATAATCTGTTTATTTTCGGCCACTTCTTTTATTATTAAAAACGAGGCTGCTGTTAGAAAAGTTGTTCGCTGTAGCATCAACACTGGCATAAAATCCAACAACTTCCGCTTGTATTCAAGAACGAAACGATATGTGAACAGGCAACACACATTTATCCAGATGAAGCAACCCTCCGCCTAAGTTGGTACCTGTTGTCTGGTTGGGTTGCACGCATCGGCTGCAACGCAAACATCTTGCGCTGAATGGCGGCAATAAAATCTAAATTACACAATCAAAGTGACATTAGAAATGTCATTTGGTGGCCCCTGTTTGCCAGCCAGCCAGCCAGCCAGCCAGGCAGTCAGCCAGTCTTGTTTGCTTGACTGTTGACAATGTCAAAACACACACACACACGGCATTAAGTCCGAGCGAGATCAGAGAGCTCATCATAAATTTCATTTGATGGTCGAGCAATGCCAAGAATCTCAAGTGGAAATTTATGCGACGGGGGTGCGGATTGTTTCCCGCTGCCGCTCTATCAATAGCAATGGGCTCCGAGCTGCGTCAACGAGGCGTGTGAGTGATTTGTTGGAAGTGGTAGTAAGTAGCCCGGAGTGGTGGGGGAGTGAGAGTTGCGCCATTTTATGTTTGTGATAAATTAATTAAAATTTAGACAATAACTGCAACGGGAAGCGCACTAATTAGCTGAAGACGATCGACAGCAGCCTCCACTTTTCCCTTCGCCTCTCCCTCTGCTACAGTCCCTGGTGTAACTGCCACAGTTGTAAGTAGAACTTGTACAAAATGTCAGCGTAACAAATTTCAATTAGTTCACGCTTCACTTATTAGGCAGCAGAGGCGCGCACTCATCAAAAGAAAGAAAGTGCCGCCTCTCGGGAGAGCTGCCGACGAGCCCTGCCGATTCCCATGTCACAATGCTTCCCCGCACACCCGCATCCCCTTTACCCTGCGCTGTTTCAATGAGCCGCAGCATGAGCGATGCAAGTTGAAAGTTTTGCAGTTGGAAACTGCGGCGACATAATTAATTTGTACTGAATTTGTGTTGTAAAATGTTGATTGTGATTTTAATTAGGCACAGGGTCGCGTATTAAGCGGCCACCCACAGCACACTTAAGTGTTGCAGCCTTTCGGGAATCAAGATACAAATGTATCTGGTATGGGCTGCGAATTGGAATCAAAGGTTTATAGCTTGATGGTAGGAATGTCGCGCTATTTTCAGGTCTTGTCAGATACACAGCTCCGATTACATGTTTTCTGTCATAGATTAGCCGCGGCACAGCCCATACCAACTTAGGCTCCTTCTTTAGCTCCACTGTTCGTGGGGCGTTTCACTTTGCGGTAGCGCACATAATTTCACACTCCCTTGTTTTCAGAATCGAGACTCGACACTCGAGTGTTCGGGATCTGCTCTTTGGCACTGTTGAGCATCTGTTGATTTTTGTTGCAGCATCTTCTTTTTCAAGTGTTTGTGACAATACAAGAAGCGGGGTGTAGGCAGCGATGTTTTTCGTGCCTTCAGCTGAGCGCAGCTAAACTGCATATTACTTATGCCACAATGATTTAGTGTGACGCGTGACAGATTTACAAGTTGCATTTATAGCATTAATTTATCATAAATATCGTTAACATAAGCAGGGAACTCACATAAATAGCTGCCCGTTTTGTTGGCTCAGATTTGGTTTTCTTCGAGCTGCTGATGGGACCAATCGAACATTTGAATATATTAGAAAATATTAATAGATTTGACAGCTTTTAGTTTTGGACTCTTTAAGTTGATAAGGAGCGATGAGTTTGTAAGCTATGTGGGTTTCATAAAATAGTTTAGTACGGGTATTGATATACAAATTTGACTTAATTTACATAAAATCAACTAACGGTATACGTAAAACTTTGCGTTCAACTCTGAGACTGCCATTATTATTCGATAAGTGTGACCAGCTTACTCAGTGCTTTACCTAACTATACTATTCACATAAGTGTCTGAATGTTTGTATTTGCAACTATTTGACAGAATCTTAATTTCCCATGACAATTATTTTTAAAGTGTTTGATTAAGCGATTTTACAGCCGGAAATGTAATATGCATAACTTTTGTCACCGTTCAATTGCCACCTTCGACAATGTTGATGCCCATTTAGAATCCAAAAAGAAAGAGACAATTACCAGCTGCTGCACATGTTGGCATTTCCTGCCTCGCGCCCAATCTGAGGTATTCAGATAATTGCACTAGCCATGCAAAGTATGTTTATATAGCATACAACTTTGGCATATCGCAAAAAAACATTTACAATGTTTTTATTTTGCGACTAATTATGGCGAGGCGTTGACACAAATATCGCATGCAGGCCAGGCGAAATGAGACAAACACAAATAATTTGCACAGCTAATTAGGATACAGCTGAATATAATGTTTTTATGACTTTTTAATGTATATTTCTAAATTTTACATGCGTTTTGTCACATTATTTTTGGCACACACAACAAAATGTTGCTCGCATAGCTCGCTTTTTTCGCTATATTTTTGACAAATTTATTTAAATTGCTTTGGTTTTTATGTTTAAAAAGTGCAATTCACAAACATCAGAGCCAACTGGTGCCCATTTGATTGCCAATAAAATGTCCGATTCAAATGTATCTCAATCAATTGTGTTATGAAACACAAATTTGAGACTTACTCAAATCAGAAAAAATCCAACTTGTTTTCGAGTTGCCTTTTTATGTGCCATGAAATTAATTTACGATTACGACAACTTAAATTTTTAAAATGACACTAAAAATATGTTAACAACTTGGCTGCCGTCGCCGCATTGTCGCAACGAAAGTGTTAAAAAGTCTTCGTAGCATCTCCTTCGAACCACAACCACAAATGTGGTTTGCATGGCATTTATGATGAGCTATTGTTTTTGTTGTTGTTGTTATGGTCGATGTTATTCTGTGGCATGACACATTGTTCCCGTTTGTTATTGAAGTGTTGAGTTTATGTCTCATATTTTGTCTGAAGTCATTTAATTTCTATAAAAAAAAAAAAAAAAAAACAGCCCCAAGTTTCCTTGGTATTAAACAGGGACTGACATTTATGCCACATTCATTTCCAAGCGCAACTCATTCACATTCACGGCCTATTGGCAGACAAGAAGTTTTATGGACTTATTAAAGGAAGTTGTTTATTTTTGATATTGTCATAAAAAGTAAGACATGAATGTCAATGGCATCCGACTGAGTCTCAGGTGAACAACAAACAAACATCAAACTGAAGGGACACAGATTAAAATAACATTTAAGAAGCAGCTGTTTGCTTTCGATATAAAATC
Organism: Scaptomyza graminum; assembly: GCA_018901835.1. NCBI lineage: Eukaryota > Metazoa > Arthropoda > Insecta > Diptera > Drosophilidae > Scaptomyza > Scaptomyza graminum. Next base: position 2,507,409 of record JAEIFL010000290.1, read on the forward strand.
AGTATTCATAATTTTATATTAGTTAATTTAAATACTGGATCCTATTTAGCTTCTTAAATCCACTAAGCTCTTTCACTAGGTGTTTTTCAACTTTTTTGAAAAATTTAGCACTATTTTCCCATATCAGCAATCGTATATGTATATATTTATGAATAATGTATGGCATTGAGCTTGTTACACAACTATTCCTCTTGACGATTGCTAATCATTAATACTGAACACTTTCGAAATGGTGTGCGAACTCATACTGTCCTGTCTGATTTGAAAATTATTTATTTATGGCAAATGGGCAGTCATCAAGCGAGAATGTGAGAATGAAAAAAGAGAAGTAGCCAAGCAAGAGGCAATTCAGTTATATTTCAACTAATATGCCATGTCAAATACAACACAAATAAACAAATCACGTGGCAAAAGCCTGAAAACAAATGATGGATTGACATCACAAATCCCAACAGCTATTCCATTGGATTGTGTGTTGGCTGCGATGAAGTCTGTGAGTCAGCTGAGCTCTGAATTTTGTTCTGTCAGGCGAGTCGGGCAAAGTCAAACAGGAAAAGGGGCAAACAGCGGGTCAAATCCTAAATCCTGACTGGCAACAATGAAGGCGCCTTTGCTCTTTTCGTACATTGTACGAGTACACAATATTTTTTGTGTCCTGTTGTTATTGTGTTATTATTGTTGTTGTTGCTTTGTTCTTTTGTTGCCGCATTGGCTTTAAAATGGGATTTTTTTTTAGCGCAGCACAGCACTTGATTTTTTATTTTCAACACTTTTTTGTGGCGCTGCTTTGGCACAGAAAAAGGAGAAAAAAGATGATGAAAAAAACGAAGCAGAACACGAAAACATTCATAAAATATGCATTATGCAATCTAAGCTCGTGTGAGCATTGCTAAATATTTTATGCGCATGTATTGTGCGGCACTAACACACACACAAACTTACGCGAACAAAACGATTTTATTTATATTGGTAGTTTATGGCTTTGTTTTGCAGCTGTGTGTGTGTGTGTGTGCATTTAATCATTAATTTCACAGCCAAAAACAAATTAACAAATTTCTTTATGCCAAAAATATTCCACGCTTGAGCGAAGACAAATGGGCTGAGCTCTGCCCTTCCCCACCAGAAAAGGGGAAAAATAATAATAAACAAATATTAAATATGCTTTAGATAACATGTGCCGTTTAACACATTGAGCTGTGCATATATATTTTGTTGTTCTCTTTGTTGAATTTTTAATGCTTTCGCTGCGTTTGGGCCTCGCCATAAATTTCGACTTAAATTGCGCGCGCAGTAAAAAGTGTCACAACCAAACACAAAATAACAAATGCTCTCTCTCTCTCTCCCACATACGCTTTTAATTTCCATGCGCCGCCCACTTAGCGCCGCCACTGTGGGTGGCTGTCTCTCTCTCTCTCTCTCTCTCTCTCTCTCTATCTCTCTTTGAGTTTGCCAATTAACATTTGTGTGTTGAATTTTGTGGCCGTTGCGCGTAGTTTATTCTGATTTGCCTAAGCAGTCGGCTTCAAAATGAATTAATTTCGGATTTCGAAACGATTAAATTATGAGCAAAATGTGCTTTTTGTCCATTGCTCTTTGATCTGCTGCCAAATATCTGATGCGCCCTGAAATGTGTGTGTTTCTGTCGGATTTTTTTTTTTTTTTTCATCAGTATTCCATTCTGGCCTTTATGTATGTGTGCGCACATCGTTTACAGCTTTTTAATGAGCATTATGTGCCTTTAATTTATGTCTCAATTTTGCGCAAATTAAAATCTTTTTATTTTGCGCTTGCTTTTCGTATGTATTTATGTTTATTAATGTGCTCGTAGGTGTGAAATGTATTTTAAATATAGCAAATATTATAATCAACCATAGCTTAATAAAAACTAGAAAGAGATTAAACACACCAGCAAGCTAAAATACTTATTTAAAATTTTTGTTTATTTTTATTTAATAAAACCGACTGTTTACTTGGTCTTTAAGAGCAGCAATCCAATTACTCTATGTACTACCAAATAAGGTTGTAATTTGTATAGCTAACGTAATCCCAGCTGATGTTAATAAGTTTGCAAAGCCAACATTTAAATTGCTTTGAAATGTTGCCTAAAGTACTTAGGATATCATGAGCTGGCAAACTTTTGATAAGCAGCTGCAACGACAAGCATAATGCAAATCCAAATACTAACACAAATACATACTCTGACTCACTCTCATAAATACTACGACATACATCCCCCCCCCCCCAAAAAAAACTTGTCGTTATGTCCTGGCAACAAGAGCTTTATTAGAAAAACGCACTTGCTCAGTGCACAGCTGTCAGATGCGCACCTCCCCCGCATTTTCCCCAACCCAAACCAACCTCAATGGCAGTCAGCAGAGAGCAGCAGACTTAATATCTAAAGCAATTTACAGTTATGAAAATAAGAGACATATCCGCAAACCGACAAGCACAGCATAGTACAGCAGAGCATAGCCAACCGCAACAACAATGGAACGAGGCGAGAAACTTCTGCTAACGAAGTAAGTACCCTAGAGGACACTTAAGCGTGCGACCCCAAAAAAAAGCTCAGCCCGCTCGACTTGGGCGACGCAGGCGGGCATAATGTCGCCAACATTTTCCGAAATTACACACAAATGGCCAAATAAAAGGTGCAAAAGTCTGAAATAGTTGCATGCAGCACAGCACAGCACAGTTGAGAGGGCCAAAAAAAAACCCAATTGCTCACACTAGTTCTCTCTCCATCTCACTCTCTTTTACTCAGCTTTTACTCAGTGAGTAAGCTCTTATGGCGGCCATATTGGAAATAGTCACTTGACAAAAAGTGAGCGCACATTTGTGCTCTCAATTATGAGCGCATTACTTCGCAGTCAACGGCGCGAGGCTGATTGGCTCCCGCTTTGAGCAGAGACTGAAGGCGTGGCCACAACAAACATTAATTGAGTGATTGTTGCCGGCTGAGAGCAAAATGCAGCGCGTTTGCGTTGAGAGAGAGTGGCAAGCGGGGGGTGTGCGGTTCATGCGGGTGGCCGTGTGGCCAGCAAAATGAGGGTTAAATCGCGTGCATAATTTAGCAGTTCATTTCATTCATTTGAGTGCAATGCTCAGACGTGCGCTGCTCAGTTTCCAAGCGGGAGTGCGTGCGTGCCTGTGTGTGTGTGTGTGTGTGGGCGCTGGCGCACTGGCTACGTGGCAGATATCTACTGTCGTTTACCGCTACAATGACAAGCATTTATGGCAATTAACACTTTAGCTGTTTATATGCTGCTTCCTCTGCTGCGCTGTCGCTGTTGCTGCTTTTTGCTGCTGATGCTGCTGCTGCTCTAGCTACGGCGACAGCGCAAGCGCTTGTTAGTATTGTCGTTGTTGTTGTTGTTGCTGCTGTTACTGTTACTGTTGTTGCTTAAGTGTGTCAGCCATTAGCGCACCACCCACAAACAACAGCAACAACAACTACGATGTCTGGGCATTCATTTGCCTAAAATCTAATTGCATTTCATGCAAATCACGTCGTCGAGCCCACTTAGCGCCTTGTTGTTGTAGTTGTTTTACTTTTTTTTGTGCGCCATTTTGCCAGTTGAATTGGTTGACCAGTTGGGCAGGACTTCCGCTTTGCGTCTAGTGCAAATTCAATATCCTGCATAATTAATTTGCAATTAGCACGTTTTTGTTTTTGTTTTCATTTCACCAGAATCGCGCACCTAGTGTGCTGCATAGAAATTTTCTAATTACAAGCGGAATGCAAACTAGTTTTAGTCCAGTCAGCCAGCAACGACCAACATTCTGGCCGGCGGCATTTTGCACAGCGTTTGAGTTTTTCGCACGTACTACGAGACTCAGTCTGACCAGCCAACCAACCAAGCCAAATGCGTTGGCATATGAAATGAGCTGCAAATTGATGGAGGAATTAGCGTAGCATATTTAATTTGCTGGTAAAAGCATCCAAAAGCAGCAATGATCCTCAGGCGCAACGGGAAGAAAACGTAGTTTGACAGATTTTGATATACAAATTACCCTGCATTCAGTAATTTTTCTGTATGAAGTGTGAAACTTAAGAAATCGTTTAGGCATAACAAATGTAAAATGATCTTAAAGCAATAAGCTTGTGAAACTTTCATACAAACATATATAAACAGTATAACTAACAGATAAAAAAACAAAAATGGTGAAGGGTCAAAAACGTAACAGGTTTTAAATATATTTATACTTATATTCATAAGAGAACAAATTGCTCTACATAATTTCCAGCTTAAACTTGTTCTAGCTAAGTAAGAACTTTAGCTAATAAACGCGAATTAGCCTTAAGTTAATCGAACATTGAGATGCAATTGTTATACATACTATATCAAATCAAGTATATAAAGCAAATATTCGACCAATTTTCATAGCAATCAAATTCATAAATCCTTTAACCGTAAAGCCATAGGCAATTAATTGGAAAACCGCAATCAAAATTTTGCAATAAGCTTAGTCAAACACAGCTGCTGCTAACTGTTCGCCTTTCACCCCCATTCCTCCCCTTAGACCAATATGCCGCCTCCCCTACCTCACAACGTTTGCTTGGGGATGACTCGACTGGCTGACTAATTTATGTATTAACTTTGAACGCTCATTAGTTTAATTAGTCAAACAAATTAACGTGGGGCGCACGGAAAGTGGAGTGCAAACAACAAAATGGCCGAATAACCAGAGAGAAAGACAGAGAGAGAAAAGAGAGAGAGCTAACTCTTGCTCGCTCACTCGCTCGCACCTGGCCAGTGCACATCATTAAATATACAAATATTCAAATATTCAACAAAATCGGGCAATTTAGGCGCGTTAAAATTACAGAAAATTGCGCATTAGCAATTGCTTGCGATTTTAAATGGAAAATAATTTAATTAGCGCATAATTACACAGCTGACCGCAATTGTAATTTTAATTGGTCTTGCCGCGAGGTCAGCGGCTTTTAGCCGATTATCGATTTTCCTTATTCACATTCGTTGTTTTTATTTTTTTTAATTAACGCTGCATGTAAGTCCTTTCACAGCCGAGGCGGAAGGTGTTGCTCAACGTGGAAGTAGGGGAAAAACTGCTGCCATTGCATGCACTATTTATTTTAACAAGAGCTGCTCATTTAATACGTATTTTCACTAATTAAATGAGCGACAAAGACAGCGCGAGGGACATTGAGAGAGAAGGGGAGAGTGCGAGTGGGAGGGAAAGATTGAGCGAGTGGCAGACACATGCCAAATGCGGCAAGCGATAGCCATTTTTGCGCGCAAAAGTTTCATGTCTATGTAAACAGCGGCTTGTGTGTGTCTGGCGGGTTGCCCAAACATGTGTGTGTGTGTGTGTTTGAGTGTGTGCTTTACATAGCACTCCACACTACACTCCACACACACACACACACACATATATAAGTATATATATATACACTCTGTGTGCGTCGTCTGTTTGGGCGCACTTAAATAATGAATAATGACGAGACAGGCAATTAAAATAATTTGCGGTTTTACCGTGCGTATGCGCATCATTTAATTTTGCATGTTAAAGGGTAAAGCGCTTAATACACTGTCACAAAAACAGTGGCGCACACAATGTAAATGTGCACATTCAACTTAAACATATATAAATTTAATAGCCTACTTTTCTGGCTACGCCTCTTCATTGAGACAAGCAAAGCTGCTTAGCTCGATGGGCCGCAACGCACAGCCAATTTGCACAGTGTGTTATATATAAACACAGCCGCACACACACACATATACATATATACTCATCCAGATCGCACACTCAACTTCATCAATGGACCAATTAAAGAGACGAGGCTGGCGCACTGGTGTTGGTAACAAGCATCTTAAAAGTAATTAAAAACGAAAATGGCATAACAAGCTGCTCATTAAGGATGCCATCTCACTCTCCTCTCATTTTGTGGTTAATTATAGAGGAGCGAAGCCGAGCAGCGCTAACGAGCGCCCAGCTCCGACGGCATTTGCCCACGCAAGCTGCTCAGCTAAAGAAAAAGAAGTCAACAAAAAGAAAAAAACTAAAAGCGAAACCAAACGAAACGAGCATAAGAAAAATAAACGCTTAAAAATGCCAGTCGACAGTCGACAAGGACATAAGGAATATCATGAACGAGCAGTGGTAGGAGAGCTCTTGCTGAGGAGAAGTGAAAATTCCGTTGAAGTTCATTAAGCAGCATCCTCGCCGTCCTGCGTCCACTTAACGATGTCACTTATACGCCCCATTGTGCGCTCAAACCCGACCATGAAAACAACGACCAGCAGCCAGGCAAGCAGCCAACCAACCAGGCTAACAGCACTCTATCCACTTAGCCATCCACTCTCTCTCTCTCTCTCTTTTTCTCTCGCTCGCTCCATCTCTACTTCCTCCCTCTTATTGTCTCTCTTTTTCTCTTTGGGCATCGTTGCTGCGATGCGTATAAACCGCAAATTGGATGCGATATTAAATTGTCTGTGCAAAGCGCATATAAATTTTTGTTCAATTTAAAACATTCTGCAAACGGAGAAGTGACACAAAGATGCAGGGTTAGACAGAGGGCAAAAGAGTGAAAGAACATGTAGCTTGTCCCCATGAAAAGATTTTTTTGTCGACCTCTTACTCACTGTCAAAAATGGTCAAAGCAAAAAAAAAATGGAGTTGGCTGGCAGCCTTAAGAACAAGTTGTAACGGATTTCGCTGACAATTGTTATATACAAATATTAGCAACTAATTAGCAAACTGATTACGCATTGACATTTTCTTTTTTTTCTCATTCAATTAAGCGTATGAAAAATTGGCAAGCTAAAAATTGTTTTTGAGTGTGTTGCTGCTGCTTTCAACTTTGTTGCTCGTTGAACGTTGCCAGCCACAAGAGCACGAAGCGTTCATGCATATATGACTAAGAACAAACCAGGCATAAGCAAACCAAAGCAAAGCAACAACAGCAACAACAACAATACATGCTATATAAAAACAGCGCACATTTAAAATATAAAAAGCTGAGATCCATTTCGAAGCCAACGAAGCGCAAAAGCAAACAAATTTTGCGCTAAATAATTTGACAATTACTCACATCCTCAAGCGCTTTTTTTTTTTCGTTGGGTGGCAAATTCAACTGAGTGAGCAAAACGAAAAAAAAAAACTACTATGTAGAGAGAGAGAGAAAGAGAGAGAGGGAGATAGCATGTGTATAATATAGTACTTTGCCGCCTGCCTGTGTTTGGCTTGGGGAATCGCTCAAAGTGGCTAAGACCCAAGAACAGACCATTACGCTTGCTAACGAGTACAAGGCAAATTAAATCATTAGATGCTAGTCAAGATTAGCTTCTGCCGCAATACTCAGCAATCCAAAAGGAGGAGCCAGGCCACTCAAAACGTACATCACTCAAAACTACAACAGCTGGGGGCGTGTGCAGCAGAGAGATAAGAGAGAAAGAGAGAGAATACCAAAGAGTGCAGGAGCGTAAAACAGTTTCACTCAAAAGCATCCACCGACACCACCACCAACACACCACCATCAGCAGCAGCAGCAACAGCAACAGAAAAAAATAAATAAGAACAGACGCCGCAACAGATTTGTTCACTTTCCATTTAGTTGACTTGCCACGGGCCAGCGCAGCATTCACAGCATCTGGACTCACTCGACTCACTCGACACACACGACAGCAACCCTCAAACTCAAACTCTCAATTTCTGTGTCGAGCAATAGTATTTTCCATTTCCATTACCATTTCCGTTTCAGTCCCGGCTGCGTGCAGAGTGTCGCGCGCGTGGATTACGCTCAAAAGCAACGCGATAAGCGAAAACAACAACCACAGCAATCAGCATCAGCAGCAACAGCAGCATCATCTTCGTCTGCCACAGATATTGAGCGATATGCGCCGGCATCAGTGACAGTCGATTGGCTGCAATCAAGGTGACAACAACACAACGCGGCATTAGCCAAAAAAATAAATAAGCTTATCAAGTGTATCTTTAAGTCATTTAAAGTGAACTAAGTGAACTACAGTGTTGTTAAGTGACGCTTTGATAGATAAAGTAAGAGAGAGACAAGTGCAATTAGCGTTATGGTGATGCTGCAATCGCCAGTTCAGAAGCCCAGCGATAGCATTGGTGCACAACCAACAGCCGTTGGCGGTCTAATGAGTCCCAACTCCAATCCCGATTCACCCAAGTCCAACACCTCACCAGAGTTGGCCAATGTTGGCAGCAATGTCTCGGCTGAACTGGTGTCTGTTTCCAGCAGTGCTGCAAGTGCAACACCAATCAACAAGATTCCCAAGTTCATAATCAGTGCCAGTGGACAGGCAACAAAGCAGGAGCAAGATCTGCGCTATTCCATTGAACGCTTAAAACAAATGACCAGCGAATCTGGCATGCTCAGCCGACTAAGTCCAAGTCACGACGAGGCTGACATCGAAAAAATCAACAACAATAACAACAATAGCAACAGCTTGAACAAGAATAATACAAGACGTTCGCAGTCGCCGCCAGCTAGTCTTGGTGTCTTTCCTTTGCCAGCGCAACAGCGCAAGTTACTCGAGCTGAACGCAGTGCGTCATTTGGCACGACCGGAGCCACTGCAGCATCCACACGCAGCGTTACTACAACAGCATCCTCACTTGCTGCAGAATCCACAATTTCTAGCAGCGGCCGCACAGCATCATCATCAGCAACAGCAACAGCAACATATGCATCATCATCATCATCATCATCTTCCTGCTGCACAGTCGCTTCCACATCATCCAGCAGCAGCTGCTGTTTTCCATCTGCGTGGACCTGCCACATTGCCGAATGGGAGTAGCAACAGCAGCACCACTGCACCACCTTCGCCCGCTACCTCACCGCTATCGCCACCCACTTCGCCCACGGGCAACAGTCAAACAACACATTCCGAGTTGCAGCAAATTGAATCTCCCCAAGCACCAGCAAATCCGGCAAATTCCACGCTCGCAGCAACACTACAGCAGCAACCACAACCGCCACCCCCTCCACCACCAGCACCACAGTCTATGTCTTCCTCATCGCTTCAGTTGCACTTGGGTGCCGGTTCACATCCAGTGTTGGGCAGCAGCAGCATCAGTCCCACATCCACCAATGACATGGATATGGAGCGCATTAAGCTGGTGGCAGCGGTTGCCGCACGCTCCAATCAAAGTCAAGCGCCCAGCACATCCGCCGCTGCCTCAAACAGCTCCTCCACTGCCTCTCCGAATGGCCGCGACTTGAGCGATTATGGCTTTAGAATACAGTTGGGTGGCTTGGCGGCAGCGGCAGCTGCTGCTGCAGCCACTTCTCGCCAAATAGCTGCGGCTAATTATGCAAGGAGTGACACCAGTGAAGAGTTGAATGTCGATGGCAACGATGAGGACAGCAACGATGGCTCCGGTTCGCATAGCACGCCGTCGGTAAGTTGAACTTGAACTCGCCATCGACTTTGCTTTGATTTTTGTATTTGTCCCGCTCCAATTGCAGGTTTGTCCCGTTGATCTGAGGCGTTCTGTGCCTAATAGCTCGAATAATGCGAGCACTGCATCCACTAGTAATGCCAGTGATAGGGAGGCCACTAAACGCCTAGCCTTCTCTGTGGAGAACATATTGGATCCCAACAAGTTTACGGGCAACAAATTGCAAGCAGCACCTGCTCCACCCTTTGGGCATTCACGTCCTTGGGGCTATGAGAGAGATGAGGACATGCACGAGCAACTGGATGATGAGCACAGCGAGGATATGTCTGGTGAGTAGCTTAAATGTAAAGCCTCATACCTGTTCTATTTACCAATCATAGCTCGTATACTGCAAATCTGCAAAAATCCAGTCTAGTCGTTATTGTTGAATGATTTGATTATAAGTTCATGGCAAAATCATATTTAAGTGTGCCTGCCTCTTTTTATCTAGAGCAAACCAGGGGACAAACGTTTTAACTTCATGCTTGTTATTCCTAACTGCTAACTTTGTTCTATCGTCTTTTTTTATAGTACCACATACTCGACGTGTGTGTGTGTAAGGATTGGGTTGAATTTAAACTGCTGCCTGTAGCTTTTGGTATGTTTTGATTTGGAGCTTGTTTCTTTTTTTCCATCTTCCTATTCACACACAAGAGGTGAAGTTTGGCTCCCATTTTGAACGAAGCTGAGATTTTGTGCTGCCTGTTTTCAGGCGCAAGTCACGTATTTTCCCCCCGTTCATACACACACAGCAAACATCCACCCACATGGAAAGTGAGTATTTGTGTGGAGTGCTGACTGTGAAAGCATTTATATTTTGAGTATATTCAACGGGTAAACAAAAATGCCGTTAACAATGCGAGTAAGGAACGAAACTTGTTTAGACTCCACTCTAGCTACACTCACATTGAAGAGGGATTTTCGCATGGAATTTGTTTTAATTGATTGATTGATGTTTTAATTGGTAAAAGCAATTGCTCAATGTAGAATTTTTCAATATTTCTCTTTTTTGCTAGCTTTTTGTGTATGCTGCCCGTGGATCCGATTGCTCTCTTTTCTTTTTTAGTATTCTTCATTGTTTTTTTTTTATTTCTTGCTAGCTGTTGGCTAACATTTTGCTGGAAATTAATTGATTTTCATGCTTGGCTCGTTGCAAAGAAATTGCTCAAATAAAAATTTGCAAATTTGATTGAAGTTGTTGTGGTGAACTTAGTACTATGGCAAACGGGGGAGTAGAGCAGCAGCTGGGCAGAGACTGACTAAGCTGCTGCAAAGCGCCAAAATAAATGATAGTAGAAAAGTGAACAGGGTGTGAAGGTGGGATGGAGGTGGGAAAATGTATTATGTACGCGGAGCCAGTACACCCAAAAAGTCAAGTTTTACAATTGGCGAATCGGTTTGTTTGAAAACTGGTCATGATTTGATTATGAAAGGATTTTGATTGGGGAATTTTTTTATTTTTTAATGATTTGAATTGAAAGGAAGGATGGATAAGCGTTATGGAAGAAAACTGTTTTATTGCTTATCAAAATTTTATCATGATTTTATTGATCAGAGATTAATACCTTTATAATAGTTAGTGAAATTATTCAACCAAATAAAAAAACATTAAGATAGCTGTAAACATTGTACAAAATGCAAAATATTAATATTTTAAATCACTATGACCTGTCGTATTATATAAGTAGTTTAAAGTTGATAAACATATAATCAGCTTTTTTCTCAATTCTTTCTTCATCCTTCAAATTATATTCCAATAATTGCATTGCTTTTGATATCTTAATTCTCTTTGATCTGTTTTAGATGTGTTCAACTATTTGTCTTTAATCAATACATATATATATATCTCAAAATCATCAGCCACATCAGACAATATACACAAACACACACTCACACTTATGCGGCTCATATAAACGACGACGGCCAGTTGCACTCCCATTAACACTCACACCATCATCATCATCACACATACATAAACAAGACACTCGCTCTATTGGGCACTTCGCTTCGTAAGCGCTTATGTACGAAATTATAAACAGTGAAAACGGCGCAAACCATATCTACAACAGCAACAACTTCATTATCACCAACATATTATCGGCCATTGCTGTTGCCGCTTGTTGTTGTTGTCGTAGTTGTTATTGTTGGCTGTTTGTGCATTTGTGTTTGTGTTAATAAAACACAATTAACTTCATCAATGGCGCTGTGGAAGTGGAAACGAAGGTGGTGGTTGGTTGGTTGGTTGCTACCAGTTGTGGCGTCGCAGTACTCGAACATAACTGCTAATAAAACAGACTGAATGGCCGCGCCAACGACCCCAAGCGGTAACAGCAACAACAACAGCCCATCACCGAGGACAACAGAAACAAGGATAATGATGCTGGTAGTGATTATGTCGTCGTTGTTGTTGTTGGTGGTGGTGTTGGTGTTGGTGCTATTGTTGCTGGCAGTTGATTCAGTCAGTTCAAGTTTACAGCAAACGGACAGCAATACAGACAAAACAGGCAAACTTGTGCACATCACGCATACGCAGTGTTTGCTGCCCGTGATTTAACGATTGTTGTTCTGCCTGCTCGTTTCCGGGTGATGCTGTAGTCATTAATTAGCAAGGTACTTAATTACCGCACATTCATTAGCCGCCTCAATGACTTTGTCCTGCACACACACACACACACACTCAGACATTTACATTGAGAGTTTGTTCCATCACGCTCCACTCCGCTGCGCCATTTAATTTTATGGCCTGGGAGGTGCTAATGTAGCTACTGGTCGCTTTCAGTTTATATTGGCGTAATTATGTGGCCTTTTGTCTTTGCGACTAATTAGATTTTATGACACCTAGCAACACTCTACCCCATAACACATCTTTCTCATTTTACGCGATCGACGTAAAGTGCATTGAGTGCATGGAGATTAATATTTTATAAATATTATTACGCATACGCTGCACATTGTCAGATTGTCAGCTTTGGAATTCTCCAAGGCGCCATTCGTTTGGGGGTCGCTGGTCGCAGGGCACACAGCAATTTGCATTTCATTTAAAATGCAAAACAAAACTGAACCAAAAGCAAATGCACTAAAAGCACCGTTGAAAGCCACAAAACAAAACACATACATTTATGTATTTACATACATACATTTATATAAAGTGTACATCCACACACAATGTCGTTTAGGGGGTAACACAGAAAATAAAAACAACATGGATAGTTGCCGTACTAATACTAGCTAGAAAACTGCTACAACATACATTTGCCTATCCAACTGCTGAAAATGCGCCCCAAAAGTCATATGAAAAAACATGCGATAACTAAGTGTGCGCACTGAGCATAGTCGGGGGTAAATGGCGAGGGTGAGGGTTGGGGTTGGGTCGAATAAAATGGTTATGTGGCAACATTTAAATGTGGGTGGTAAGGGCCAGGCAGTTGGCAGGGAGCAAAACTGCAGACTGCTGCCAACCAACCCTCGAAAAAAGTAAAATGGCTGCGAAAACTTTTATTCTTTTCAGCACTCAATTTGGCGTTCACTCTAGCGCTCTCGCTTGCACCCACGCAAACGACAATGCCCATGCATGTGTATATAAGTATGTGTGTATGTGTATATAGCATACTCTGTATTCATGTATTTGTATGCTCTGGGGAGCCTTGAGCCTTGCTTGTGTGCGTGTCTGAATAATTTCTGTAAAGTTAGGCGACAATTTTCTGTTGCCTCGACTCGATCCGACTTATTTTTTTTTTTTTTTTTATATCCGTCATCAGCAACTCATTTATTATTTTATGAAAATGGCAAAATGAGACGACAAATGCTCCCCGGGGTCGCATTGGCCAGGCGTATGCGATTATAATGATTGCGACAATGAATGCCCCATGCAAAAACCCAAATTTAAAAGCCATTTTGTAAAAGCTCCCCAACAAGACTCAGTGTGCGTGTATGATGGTAAATTATGCGATTGCTGTGGTAATTAACACTCGGATTTCATAATTAAGTTTATGGTGTTAAAAGTGTGCGTTGTCATGTGGCATATACTCTTACATAGAATACCAACGATTCACCATTATGCTTGTAGCGTATTCAAAAAATATCTTTGATAACACCATAGTTACCTTTTATAATCTACCGTAGTTTATATTTGAATACAAAATATTTGTTTTCCATTTGCTATACATGAATTTATTAGGGCATTTATGCATCGGTGCGGGGAGAATAGTTTTCTTGCTTCCATTGTGTTTTTCTTTCTGGCTGTCTCGCTTACGCTTTAATTTAAATTGTTGTTGTTGGACTCGAGAGGTTGCTGGAGTTTGGCTTTTAAATTGCACCATCGAGCCGGAGGTGGGGCTTTCTCTTTGAAACTGTGTGTGTGTGTGTGTGTGTAAGAGAGTGTGTATGTTTGTTCAATTCTGTGTGTATTGGTAAGTGAGCCTTGTCTGTGCTTTTTACCCATAGACGTCCCTTCATCTTCGACGCGATACATCATCAAAATTGCTTATGAAGTGCATTTCGGCTTAATTATAATTAACTGAAGTTACTTAACAACTGGAATTCAACTGATAAGAAGTTGAGAGCTGTAGATGTGTATGTAAATGGAAATTATAAAAGAATGGTTTATGTTATGACAATTTAATAAATATAACTTTCAATATATTCCAAGTTTGTTCAGTTGTGCGTATTATATTCACTGTAAGCTGAAAAATGGGATTTATGATAGAAAACAATAAATCATTTAGTCAAAATATAACAAATCCTACATTCAACATATTAAACATTTTTTGTCGCTCTTCATGTACCCCTTCACCTACATATATTTTGGCCGCCAGACAACTCGCATACGCCACGTTGCACTGCACAAACGGTTAGTTACCCTAATTAAACCAGCCCCAACCACACAACATCTACTTTTCCATCTCTTTAACGATTGCAGTTTGTGGCTGCAACGCTTATTAACCAGCTGCGGTTGCGGCTGGCTGTTTATAGGGTGCAAACACCCTTTTAGCGTAACACACAATATCCCCCCTCCTGCTCCATTGTCTGCAGACCTCTCGACTTTTTCGCGTTTGTTTGGCAACACATTAAACGTCTGGTGGGGTTTGCGTTAATTCAATTGACTCAAACCAATTGTGGTCACGGGGCAGTTGTCGGCGCCGTGTTCAATGGCTATTGATGATGAGATAGATATTCGAGCTTCTAATGTGCCATTAATGCATATCAAAGTGGCTGCAAACACTCCACAGCCCATTACCAGTGCGACCAGACGACAGAATGTTCATTTGCATTTGAAAGGACACTCCACGGTGGCGAACAGTAAAATCGTTAAATATTAAATGAAGCGTTCATGTTAATTTTCTGTTTAATTGGCTCGCTGTCTGTGTAAGGCAGACAGACTCTTGGGGCTGGCCACGGTCAGGCTAATTACATGCAAACATGGCCAATCATGTTGACCAATTACCAGTTACTACATGCATTTTGCAGCGATCAGACTTTTTGCAGTTACACACAAGGTTATTGCTAGAGAGTTGAAGGTTTTTGTAGTTACCGGAAAACAGGGAAAGCGATGAACGTCTTGTTTTTATTTTATCCGGCAACATTTCCATAGAGTTGCATCGCTTAATCGATAAATCAAGAATGAATGCATAAGACAATTTAATCATTTGACAAAAAAAAACCCAGAAGCAGAGATAACCTGGGTAATCAATATGCCATGTTCCGAATATTGGAAAGTGGGCACAGTTGTTGCTGTCTATTTGTCTGGTTGGCTGGACAGTGGGTGCGTTAATTCAATTTTGATTGCCGCATCAATTTCACAGTTGTTGTTGTTGCACGCTCAGCCCCTATTCACATGTGCGCCAACATGTGCCCAAGATTCCAATTAACTGAGAATATTGTGACTCGATGCGATGTGATTGATTTCCGCCAACAAAAATGTGACACTGGCCCTTTGGGTATTTCCATTGCTCGTTATTGATGATGACGCTGTTCGGCTTATGCAAAAAACTATCTTGCTGATTTTCGATTGTCTCGCTTTTTCGCCTTTACAGCCCAGGATCTCAATGACATGGATCAGGACGATATGTGCGATGATGGCAGCGACATTGATGATCCGAGCAGCGAAACGGATTCAAAAAAAGGCGGAAGTCGCAATGGTGATGGAAAATCGGGTGGTGGAGGCGGTGGTGGCTCCAAGCCAAGACGTGCTCGCACCGCTTTTACCTACGAACAACTAGTATCGCTGGAGAACAAGTTCAAGACGACACGTTATCTCAGTGTTTGTGAGCGTTTAAATTTAGCACTCAGTCTTAGTTTAACAGAGACACAGGTGAGAAGAATAAACTATAACTCTATGTTTATATGTAATGCTAAGATTCTGTGTCATTGGCAGGTGAAAATCTGGTTTCAAAATCGACGTACCAAATGGAAGAAGCAAAATCCGGGCATGGATGTGAACAGTCCGACATTGCCGCCACCGAATGGAGGCTCCTTTGGTCCCGGTGCTTATGCAAGCAGTCTGCTCTATCCGCATGCTGTGCCCTATCCACCCTATGGACCCTACTTTCATCCCCTGGGCGCGCACCACTTGAGCCATTCGCACTCATAAAATTGTAAGATGCAACAGCGTTTGTTGCAACTCTTCGAAAAGCGTGCCAAGGGTGTAGGCACAGAGGCACGTATAGGGCCAGGAACACGGGCCGATGCACTGTAAATATCAAATTGCTTTAAATGTGTTTTCTAGTTTCGCCTGTAAATACTTCCTGTATAAAAGTAGTACTTAACTTATATGATATATCGTAGCGCTTAATTTAAATATAATCGTAAGCAAACGAAGCCCAAAGATGTTGCTAAGTCAAATTCGACATATCTAGCATTATTATTAATAAGCACTTATGAGTATGTAATTAGTTTATAACTAAGTAACTATTTATAGCACTTAAGTGGCAAGCAAAATCAAAAATCAAAACCAAACATGGCAAACATATAAAATGAGAAAACAATAAACATTTGAAATATTACGAAAAAAAAACAAAACAAAAACATTAAACAGAGATTGTGGTATTAAAATGCGTTTGAATGTGAGGAGAGGGCCAAAAAACAATTTATCGCTGTGACGCACACAGATAAACGGAGCAAACAGACAGAAAGACAGACAGAGGGACAGAAGTGACATGCTGAAGCAAGGACTCTCTGTGTGGCAGGCGTGTGAAATGACAGGACAACAATGCTAAGTCAAGTGTAAAATTTTAAATTTGCTTCTCATTTGCTGCGCGCAAATCTCAAACACTCACACACTCAGCAGCTATTCAATTATGTGGCAAACGAATACGAAATTTTCTTAATCCGATTTGTGTGATACAATACCGAGTGTGTATGTATATATTGTATAAGTCGGGGCGAAGTTGTCAAAACAGAGACAAGCAAATGAATAAATTCCATGGGCACATACACACACACACACCTCGGCACCCATTGATATTATAATAACCACTCTTTCAGTGGGCAACCCAAACGAGTGAGCTCAACTCCTTGGTATTGCACGGCCGCGTTATTGGTGGACAGTATAATTGAAACAGAAATCCATGCATGGCCAGCTCCAGAGAAGAACAGCATGGCCATTGCCGATTCGGATGCGGATTGACTGTGAGGAGTGCCGTTGACAGCGACGCGTAAACAAACAAACAAACAACACAGAGTCACTGAGCAAGGATACGCCGGAAATCCTTTTATATCTATTACGCCACCGTTGAGCTCTGTGTGAAAAGCCACGCGACACGCGCTGCGTATTTTAAGTGAGAAAGATTTCGCACATTTGATTGCGTTTAATTGTACCCCCGCCTACGGAAGGTGGGAAAAAAGGCAGAAACAATGTGCCCAGCTTTTTTCTTGCGACTCCAAAAAAAAGGGACATTTGCATAAATAATTTATTAAAAATTTGCTTTTACATTTGTTTAAAGCTTTGCTTAAGTACTTTGCAATTAGTCGCCCAAATCCTATTTGATGCA
This sequence comes from Scaptomyza graminum, assembly GCA_018901835.1. NCBI lineage: Eukaryota > Metazoa > Arthropoda > Insecta > Diptera > Drosophilidae > Scaptomyza > Scaptomyza graminum. The sequence goes on from JAEIFL010000290.1 coordinate 2,524,825, forward strand.
CACTCACATATGCATATTATGCATGAACTTGCCAACATGTATGGATGTGTGTGAATGTATGTTTAGATGTGTGTGTGGGTATGCGATAATTTCTGTAAATGTAAGCCACTAAATTATTCAGCCACAGACATGCCAGTGAATTTCGCACTAAATTTCCTTGAAAGCGAGTGCGATAGGGCAAGGTTTAATTTGCATATAATTAAAAGCTGATTTCGGTTTCACATACGAGTTTATAGTGCAACTTGAATCCAGATAGATTTTATTTTCCAGTTAAAGACGAGTTTTGAGTTACGTGATAACATACATATGAAAATTAAATGGGATGAAAGTTCTAAACCATAGTTCTAAGCCATATGTAACTTTCATTGAAGTATTTTTCCTTTCTTATATATTTTGATTTTTAATATCATATCAAAGTACGTAAACAAGCCTCAGGAAAATATTCGATATCTGATCATTAATCACACTTGAAACGCTCTTTTAAAGCCTGCTTAGTAAAATTAATGGTAATAAGCCTCGTATACTCTGAGAAAACATCTTCTCATTCACAGACAAATCAGTGAAACGATAAATTAATGAGACGCCTGCCCACTTAAAGTAATACCCTTAGCCTTACCCTTAAGCTTACCAACTTTCTTGGACTACCCAAATCCAAGACAATTGCTTTCCAATGCGCACCATAATGCGAGTTAAGCAAATCCCATTTTAAGCATTTCGCACCACCACCAAAAACAACAACAACAACAGTAGATGTGGCAGTGTGACAGCTTGCCACTTCCACAATTACTTCACTTCGTGTTTTAGGGCGAAACTTATTGCAGAATCAAAACGCGACACTCACGCAATTAAGTTGTTTTGCTTCAAGCTTGTCTCCGTCTTCCTCTCTTTTTTTCTGTAATTCTGTCGGAGTATTATACTTTGTGTATTTTGCCTAAACTTCTTTGAATTTTATTTTATGTGACTTTATTTTGGATTCCAATTTGTTTCCATCTTCATCTTCTTCTCTTCATCATTGCTTTGTGTTTTTCTTTTTCTGTGTTTACGTATTTTACGAGAACCTTTTTTGCGCCTGAATTGCTGCAGATTACGCATACTTCACTTTGAATATGAGAGTGTGCGTATGTGTGTGTGTGTTTCTGTGTGTGTGTGCAACATTTAATCTGCACCATTGACTTTTCTACACAACGCCCCTCATACGAATTTTGTCACACCCAGTTCCTGTGTCAGTCACTCCCCTCACTCACCATTCCGCTCTGTCTCTTGCTCTGTTGTAGTACATTTTGTGCGAATATTTAGTTTTCTGTGCTTATCAGCGCAGCTTTATCGAAACTTATTGTGTTTGTTTAATTGAATTTGGATTGCCGCTGCTGAGACGACAACGACGCCGGCGACAATTTCGCGAATGAGTGAACGCCAGGCAGCGCACTGATAAACCCGGAATGGAATGCATAGCAGAGCAAGTGAGTTGTCTAATTGGGAGTGGTAGATCAGCGAGCGACTTAGTTTTAGTTCATTTAGTTCGCTATTTGTGGCTGCTCGGGACGAGATGGGACGAGGCAAGCTTCAAAGCGCATCTTGTGTCGCAATTAAATTTTAACTGACTTGCCACGCCCTTTTACTGCCCTGGCTCGAGTGTAAATGCTTGCATATGTGCGGCCATATAAATTATGACCAAAGCTTGACATAAACAAGCTCCCAAGAGGCACTTTGGCCAAGGCTATATGACAGATTTGCGCAGCGCATTTGATGAAGAGCTGCACGACGGGCGGGAGGCGGCAGAGGCAAACGCTAAAGTGTCACCGGGGAGCGGTACACATGTGTCTTGAGTCGAGCGCTGTGTTTGCCGGGGTGGGTGGCAGAGTTACCAGTATTGTTTTGCAAGCGAATCACATTTTGATGATTGTCAATGTGACTTTAATACCATTTTTCAACTTGACACGCGCGAGTGGGATGCTTGGAAGCCCAGTTAAAACACTGAGGAAAAAACTTGCACTTAAAATAAGTGAACAAGAAAGACCAACATTATACCCAAAAATGTATTTCCAAAATAAATGCAGCCCTTTTTATAGCACAATTCTGAAAAGTCAGTTTTTTTGTCACAATCTACAACTTAAAATTAAAAAATAAGACTGACTTAATTTGAAAGCATTACTTTCAAATCGACAATTTTACTGACTGAGTTTTTTCATAGTGTACCTGAATGCGGACGATTCAGATGCCCAGGCAGAGACTGGAACAGAGTTGAGGGTTGAGTTTTCAGTTGAGCTTGTCACGTGCATAGCCATTCAGGAATTGTGTGTGTTATAAGGAAAGGAAGGGCTAGGGTTGTCGCAGGCAGGCAGGAAGGCAAGCGGGCAGACACTGATCGCAATGCTGACATCTGTGGATTAAATTGCAATTTGTGCTCATGTAATATTGAAGCTGACAAAAAGAAGAACTCAAATGTAACAATTTTTGGTTATTGTTGCTGCCATACAATTGCTATTAGTGTTTGAAATGGGCAATAAAACTGTAAACTGCCATTGTTGTTAAAATTACATTTAACATTTTAATGGTCAATTAACTGTAAGAAGCACCAGTAAAAAAGAAGAACCGAGAATCGAAAATACGAAGAAACTAGAGCTAAGAGACTACTTCTCACATTTTGTGTGGCATACTTTAGAGGGCAATTGGAATAACATTTAGCCCCATTAGCTTTTTTGTGGGCTAAGCGACACGAGGCCAAGCAACACGCCCGCAATTCATCATCATCGTTTAGCTGAGCTCTACCTGTCAAGTGGCAGTGGCCGAAACAAGCGGCCGTGAAAAGCATTGCGAATTCAACGTAAATTAAACGCGTGTCCGTGACTCCCGTCATCTCGCCATATAATTCGCAGTTAATTCGCCTGGCAAGCGCAACGAAATGGGACACAAAGCCAAAACCAAGCTCCAACAATGAGGCGGCTACATCGCTGCCTTTTTATTTGGTGAGAAAACATTTACGCACTAATTTCTGTGCAGCGCGAGGCACATTTCGGGGCCACACACATTAACCGACCAGTTGCATGCCAATTGGTTTGCAATTTGCTGTGCTTAGCAAACGAGGGTTGGTGGGCGCCCCGGGTTGCTTTAGCCACAAATAGCGCACGCGTAACGTTGCAACACGTGCCTCAATTACGCGGTTAAATGCATTCAAATTGAGTTGTTTATACTGTGGGCGTACGCACAACGGTCCACCAACATCCGTCAATTGGGAGCTATTCCCGGCTGAGAGGCATACTTACCCGCTAGCAAATCAGTTACAGTTGCGAGCTTTTAGGCCCACAAAGTGCCACGCGGCCAGTCATTGTTCGCAAATTTGGAAGACTGTTACAAAACCCTTCACCCACACTCCACAACCCGTTGGCGCAAACATAAAACTATCAGCATTTCGAGTGGTTTTGTTTTTGGTAGTGTGAGTGAATTGTTTATGTCATTGCTACCCTTTGTTGAAAATCCGCTTATGTGTCTCTCATATTTAAGCCGACATTACACAGGCAAGCAAAATCAAAACAAAAGGCAGCCATAATTTAATTTCAAACAGACACAAAGTTCCTGCCCCTTTGCCGTTTGTTTGTTTTAATTTTCAAGCAGCACAAAGTTTTTCAAGCAACAAAAACAAAAAGTAGACAAGCAGACAGCAAACAAACTAGTGTAATTATAAGCTCAGGCATTTCAAGCAATTATAAAAGCGAGTAAGAGGAATGAGAAAGAAAAAACAGAAGAGTCAAAACCAAATGCGACTGACGCAATTTGACTTTGAAGACGTTTACAAATGTATATGTAAGAACAGCTGCTGCTTAGTACTGACTCAATCAGAGAAGTTTATGCTACATTTGGCAAAGACATCATCAAGGGTTTATACCTATTTGTTGTTCATTATAGTACCCAAAAACCAACTCATTACGAGCTGCCCAAACCTGTACACAATTTCTGGCTAACAAACAGTATCATCTGTCTGCCTGCCCAAAAACCTTACCCCATTCGCATTCGCTTGGAGATTGCACCTTTCATGTCTCGCTTTCATTTGTTGCGCTAGATTTTTCTCAATCACACACGGGGACACCCAGGGGACAGAGCACAGAACTACTATGTAGTTCAATTCCGCATACAAATGCGAACAGACAAAGAGCTGTGGCTAAGCCCCAACTCCGACTCCCACTCGCCCTTTCCTCTGGCACTTCAAATAAACTAAGCAGCTAGAAGCAGAAAATAAATAGGCAATTCTTCAGCAAGTGGTGCTTAGGACATTTGCAAATGTGTTTCGGTTTTGTTGTCTTGCGCGTAATGAGCAAATTTGTTTTCATATAAAACCCGACAACAACAAAGCGCCGGGTGGCCGACTCTTGGCACTTTTAAAATGAGCAGCCCAACCGGCAACTACTTAATTGTCAGCTTCCCGGCAAAGCACAGCAAGCGGTATACTCTGAGCTCTGAGCTCTCTTTATATTACTTAAATAAGTATTTGTAAGCTTACACTTAAAATTCGGAAAAATATCAATAATAAAGAGATAGAAATAAGGATGACACAGAAGTTATTTGTTGAAGTTGTGAACTATATTAGACGTTAAACATATAAGTTTCCATGAAGACAAATTTATAAAAAAAAAACATTTGTAAAGGTTTTAATAAAGTTTTTGTATCGTATCAAAATACTCATACATTTCGTTACATAAAACACAATTTTATTTACGTGCGTGTACTGCTCTATTTTTCCAAGTGTACGCATAGTAATACTGACTTTTCAAGCCGCGAGATGCTCTGTTGCCATTGCTATTGTTAGATGGTTTCGTTAATGTGCTCGTTAAAGTTTAACGCTGACATGAAATGAGCAAAAAAGTACGCAACACCTGCGACTTTGGCAAACACATACCTAAAATGCTCGCATGTGGTCGTTATGACAATTCAGCGAATCCATTGGATTTGACAAAATTGCCAAATAATTGTCGTTGGCTGCCGCTAACTGGCAACCGGTAGCTGGCAACCCCGAAAATTATTGCTGATGCCGTTGTTGCTCCTGTTGTTGCATAACGTGTGTAGTTTGCAAACGCAACGTTGCCAGGACTATTATTTGTCATTATCGTGGCGTTGGTAATGTGCAAGCCGTTGCTAATTAGTACATGGGTTTTTGGTCAACGCGACTATTGGTTTCTCGTTTGCGAATTTGCCGTGTGTACCGTGAAATTGTCAACCCCGTAGATAGGACAGAGGAGATTTAACAATGGGTAAGGTTTTGGCCTTACCAGTCTCTCACTTGAATGTACGCAGTTCAATTTAAAACTAACAACATAATCCTTTATTCAATTTGAAACCCATTAAAAGGACATTGCTTATCCTTTTAAGTGAATGCAAACAGCTTTTAATGTAAATAAGATAACGAGATCGATGCCGTTTGCCGTTTGCCAATCTTTTTCAGAATCTCCCATCGGACTCCAACTTGGTTGCCATAGCACAAGAAAATTAAAATGCAGCCTGTTACCGGTGCTTGGTTCTCGGTTCTCGGCTCTCGGTTCTCTCGCACTTGGCCAATGCGGCCAATTGACATTTGCAACCGCACTTAAGGCCAAACAAATGCTGCTCCTGTCCTGCTGAGCTATCGATGCTCTTCAGATACTACTTTCAAAGCTGATGCTAATGTCGATGCTTGGCTTGCCTTGGCTTGCTTGCTAGTTGTTTGAACCACTCGAAACAAATTCGAACTGTGTGTGCGACTGAATGCCATTTGAATATTTTATGCTGTTGTGGTGCAAAATTTTAAATTGACTCAAGTCAAGTGTGCGGATGCCGAAATCAATCTCGTTTGTGTAGCAACCTAAATTAACATAGTCAAATGCGAGACAAACAAGCGAAGGCATCAGCTGTAAGCCACTTGCCACAGAGTCAGTTGCATTTGTCGATTTTGTCTACTTAGTGTTCTGTCTAAGCCTCCCATCTCCTCCCCTTTCGTCCCTCACATGCCCATGCCACCCATTCTACTTAGTTACACTTGGCTTTGTCTTTCCGCTTTTTAATACCTACGAGTTTACTTTTTTAAATGTATTTTATATATCTGATTCTGGCAACGCACCACCGAATGGCAGCCCAGGCAGCCACTTCTGATGAGGACTAAGTAGAGTTTGGGAAATTCAGCATGTGCACTCACGTAGTATAATTTACCCTCAACACGGTCGCAAGCAAGTACAATAAAAACTCGAAACTTAGCTACAACTTTTCTTCCCTTTTTTTTTTGGCTATGAGTTTTTTATATTGCTTGGATTTTTTTTTTGTTTCTGGTGTTGGCCCCAGCTTGGCCTTTTTTGATTGCCTTTTGTGTTTCTTGTCGTCTTAGCTATTGTTGTTGTCTGTAATGGGTGTTGCGAGATCTGAGTGTAGCCCAAAAGCCCCAAAGGAATGTTATGTATCAAGTGCTTGTGTGTAGTAGCATCTTTTGCAGATTAGATTCTCGCAGTTAAACAAAGCAGGCAAAATTATATGAGCTTGCACCTGGAGAATCGAACAGTGATCTCAATGGATCCTATCCTATTCATTAAATATCAGCATTTGATCTAGAGTTGACATATATTTTAGTACTTGTCAAGCTGCATAAACAAGCATTAATATTTATATTTGAGCACGCGACAGAGAGCGTAAACAAACAAAAATGTCAAGGCAGCCACTTGAGATGCCACTTGAATGTTAATGGCTGACAGATTTTGGCATTTGGGCAAACAAACTTCAAAGGGTACAAAAATTGTCAGCGAGTCAATGCTGAGCAAACAAGTAAATGTAATTACATAGAAATTACACAAAAAAACCGGAAAAGAAAATTAGTTGTTACCGAGAGACTAAAATCCTGTTTGAAAAATCTTACTCAACGTAAAAGGTTCTCGTCCTTTTGCGGCTTATGCCCACTTATCCCTGTCGCAGCTGGCTCGGGGGACACGGCACACTGGGCACAGGACACAGCAAGCCATGGACACTAATAAGTGGTCAGTCAATGAGGAGACACTGAGTCTTGGGGCATTCAACATGCTTGAAGCTACCTTCTTATCTATAAATACCCATAAACCGCTGCACAAAACATTCAAACAGTCCCTTTTTACCACTTGTGTTCTTTTTCATTAGAGCCCGAATTTCAACACATTTGCGCGCATAATCCCTTAAGGCTCTTTAAACTTTACACACTTTTAGACGACGTCCCCGACAAAACATGGCAAAAATGTGCCAAAAAAAACATCAAAATAATCCTTTTTTTACTGCAGAACCAAAAAAAAAAAAAAAAAAAAAAAAGAAAAGGTTAAAACATCAAGACTAAAAGGCGCATGCATTATGAAGGGTCTTGAGTTTTAATTGAGTGTGTGCCGCTGGGTGGGCGAAATAAAAAACTGGCAAAAAAAGATCACAACAAAAACATAGGTAAAAGTTTCAGCAAACTGTAATAAAACAATTTGCCATTTGACGCATGGTTGCGGCCTCCAAACTGTAAAACGGTACAACTGTCCACTGGGCAGGTCACCGTCCCCATCGCCATCTCCAGCTGCATGTGTGAGTGTGTATTTTGTGCCCAATTAGAGTTGCAGCAGCAACAGTAGCATCGGTCACGTCAAGGACGCCATTTGCCGGACATCAGCCGAGGCAAAAGTTTTCTGGGTGATACAAAACTTTTCATTTCACGCCTCAAGTATGAGTAATTGATTCATTTATGCTGTTAATTGCAAATGAGAAAGTCTGTTTCATAGTATGTACTTACCTCCCTCTCGCTCCCCTCGTCTAGCAATATGCTAATTAGCAGCTTAGGCTCATTTTTCAATTAAGGTTGTATAACTTTTTATTTCTCAGTACGCCAAGTAAATTAATTAATGGCAAAACAATTGCAGTGGGCAACGGAGATTAAAATTGCCATAGGATCAGACTTAAAAGCAATTAATATCTTTTAATCTTTCCTATTCATAGAAATACTTGGAATGACTGTAGATTTCGAAAAATAACCATAAAGTATTAAATGTCTTACAAAACTAACATAAGGAACAAAGATTATTAAGTTATGCTTAGATTTTTGTTCTCGTCTTTTCGTCATTTTCTATCCTTTTTTTATTCTGATTAACTCAACTATATAGCATATATAACTTTGTAACAACTCTATTTCAAATTAGTACAGACATATTTTAACATTTATGATGCTTTCGAATTTAAGGCTGGAGGCACAGTACACATTAAGGCTATAAAAATAAATAATAACTGTAACACGAAACGCTTGGGATATATTTGAAGAGAATGCCGCCAGTGGGAATGGCGTGACATAATTGCGACGTCATTTGCTACGGTGCATCCCGCTGCAGTAATAGGAACCGCAATTTACACACGGCACGGCAAATTATCAAATTTGTTACGAGCCAGCAAGAGGCCTGCGGAGATATCGGATGCGGATTTTCGGCGATGCTCACAAGTCAATTAAATAAACAACTGGCAACGAGATTTCGCTCCCCACCTCAGCAACACCACCTACCCTACCGCCCAAGGGCAACGATTGATTTATCAGCCGACAATTTGGCAGGCAAACAAAACAAGCAAGAGCGCCTGTAAAATGATCCTTGCGGCCTACGGCGAGCAGCACATTGGAGCCAAGGAGCCATCGAGCTGGGAGCTGAAGGCTCGAGATTATATTGTTGACAGCTCGTCAGCTAATTACACGCCACAATAAGTTTAATAACTTTGCAACCGGCTCGATTCGAGATTGTTGTTCTTGTTGTTGTTGGTATTGCTGGCTGCTGTCAACACTTCGCCACGACAAACATTTTAATTAACTTGAGACGGACCAAGGGCTGAAGCTGTTCAGGCTGCTCCATCTCCCACTGCTTCTTCTTAAATGCGGTGGCATGGCTCAAGCTTATTACTACTTAACGCCTCCTCATTTCACACTTGCCACTTGACACAGCCAGTCGCCCCAACCCTAATCAATTTCAGCCTTCAGCGCAAAGTGGCAAACAATGTTTCATAATTTTAGTGGCTCTGCCTGGCGGCGTTGCTTCCTGCGTCCTGGCTGACTGACTGCTGCGAAGAGATGCGGATGCTGCTTCTCCACTTTCTGCAGTATGCTGCAACCGTTCCTCTGTCTCTTACTTTTTAAGGCAATTTATGACGCATAAATAAACGGAATTTGAAACTATGCAGCAGGCGCTACAAACAACAACAACAATGACAACAAATAACGCGCTAAAAAACAACGCTCAAACTCATTAATTTAAACGAGATTTGACGTGCGCTTTGATAAAGCCGCAATTTATATTCGCTGGCCCGTTAAAGGTGGGGAGCCCTCAAATGGTAACAGTAGCTGCATAAACCGAACGCCTGTAGATGGAGGCCATGGACACAACCTGCAATTGCCTCGTTTAGTTAGAAAACAATGGCGAGCTTAGTATGTCCGGGGCTGTGAAAAAATATGACTTACAAAATTATTGCACAGAGAGAAATGCATTGAGCTAACTTTGGGAGAAAATTTTTAAAATTAGTAAAAAGTATAAAAAACATAACAGTTCTTTATTGTTCTAGCCCTAAGAAAAGGATTTTGAATAACAAAAATCATATTAGTATCCTATTGAAAATATTATTTTCTTTGGGACGGTTTATTTAACAACATTTATGTTTGTTAGTTTAAATTAAACTATATTTTGTCTTATTGGTTTCTAAGTAAAGTTTCTCTTTTGTAAATTGCAGTGTATTTATTTATAAAGCCAACGAAGACTAAAAAAGAGAAACCATCACATGGTCATTCACACAACAAAAGGCCAAGTTGCCAACTATGTGTACGTGGCAGCCATTTTTGGTGTCGCCACAAACTGCAGCGGACTCTATTTGCAAAAGCAATTAATTTTTTGGTCACAGTTACGCCCAATTGGCACATAAATTTCAACAACTTTTGGGCGGCAATGTTAGCATCTCGTAATCGAGTCAGGCTAAAAGAGAACGAAACTTAAGCCAAGTCAAAACCATGCCGAAAATTTGCGTGCATTTAAATGGTGGGAGATTTTCAGTGTCCAGAACTAAATAAATATTTACGTGCATGTGGCCAAAATGCGAAATAGACACAACAGCAACAACAACAAACTAAAATCAAAAGTAACAAAAATGTAAAACGCCAATTCCCAAAGCAAACAAATCGAAAGCCAAAGCAATCAGAGCGAACCGGTTAAAGTGAAAATCAATTTGTCAAATCGAACAATTGAATTGGGCTCGAAAGGATTACAAATACATGTGTAAAGTGGGTTGAGGTTCCTTTCGAGTGCCTTTGCCCATCTATATAAATCAAAATATTTCCCAACTGTGCGTAAACAAATTTGTTTCGAGTGTTGTTAAAGGGTTATTCACTCACTCTCTCTGTCGAGAGAGTAAGACTGCTGTCAACCTAGATTTAAAGTTTACAATTCGCTGCATTCGCCATTAGATGCGCCAATTAGAATAGTGAATAGTGTAGAATTTTTGTGAAAAATTTGAATCCTGCCACATCATTTAATTTGAAATACATAATTGTACAAACGGTGCAGCCCTTCTGCAGTCTGGACAGCCACTTCTGGGGTGTGGAAATTTTTAAATTATTGCCTGGCACCGCCAGCGGGCCAACACATCGTTTATTGTTCTTCTTGCTAAACTCACGGACCCCTTACCCAGTGAAATGTACTTCAACTTGCCTGCTTTCAAATCGATCCGATCTACCCGTTTGTGTAATACGCGAATTTAAATAATCTTTTGTTGTTGCCCTGCAGCAAAATGATAAATTATTAAATTAGCTGTGGCGGCAGTTTTGCATGTCATCGGGGGATGGGAGGAGGACAGGCAGCGAAGAGCGAGAGCGAAGAGACGCCGTGATTGAGAACAGTTTGTATTTTGCCTGCATATCCGCATACTCTAATTGTACATATATTCATTTGTTATGCAGACATCCTTTGAGTGTGGTAGTTGAATTGAATTGTCTGGGGACAAGTTTGTAATAGAGTAAAAGGCAGCGCCGTTAAGAACATTTGCCAGACTCATTTCATTTTAAATTGCTGGGCTGGTTTTTGCTAATTTGCCCATTACATTAGGCAAGGATGCAAGACATTTCCCGGCTCCATTTTGTTTGCATGCCCAAAATGGGGCAGCACAAAGCAAGTACACTGAAAAATAACAGGACAATAGGAAACACTTAATAAAAGTATTTTTCAGCTTCAGCTATTTCTGTTAAGGGACCTTATTTTGAATATCAAAACTGAAGTTAGGAAAATGTAAGAATGAAGAAATTTTTTACAACTTAATTGCTATTAAACTTAAGGATTAAAACAGAATTCTATTTTTTATTCTAAGAATAGTTTTATTTTCTATATTTGTTTATTCCTACAACTTTGTATAAACTTTCGCTAAGTGCAGCTCATTTAAAGGGTCTTGTCGCACACTTGTGCCCATTTACAATGCAAGCAGGACAATTTACAATGTGTTTTTGTTCATTATAGAACTATTTCAGTTGACCTCCACGGCCCCGCCCCGCAAAAACACTTCTATCTGCCCAAGGCGATATTCAACACACTCGAAAGCCGCCGCTTGTCGCCTCAGGAAACCCAGTAGAAACAAGGGTAAAAACCCGGACCTCCGACTGCGAAGCTGTGGCTGGCTGCTGTTTGCCGCATTTTGAACCTTTTTGCCGCCAGCGGGGGTAGTAGCTAATGAATAGTTGCTGCTGTTGCCGGGAACAAGTTTGAGCAACTCTCAACACACATATTTGTTGTAAATTACGTTGTTTGTTTGAGTGTCGACTTGATGCACTTTAATTGATGTCAATATGCAGAGATTTTTTACATTGTTTTCATTATTGTGTGTGTTTTTTATTTATGTTTTTTGTCGTGGAGGGGTTAAACAATTTGGTAGATTGCATTTCGGTTGTTTACAAATATTTGCGTGTTTTTCTTTTTTCATCCCGATAAGGGCATATGGCGCAATTGTGAGCTCAAATTGTCGACGAAGCCAAAAACGGATTTGTGTGCGCTCAATTTTTTTTGTTTGCCGGTGTCGGAGCACTTGAGCACCAAATATGCAAAGTATTTGCGCATATTAAAAACTAATTTCAAAAGTCAACATGCCAATAAAAACAACAAAGTCTGCCAGGGGTGGCCCCACACACACACACACACACGCACACGGCCTAAGACGCTGAGAGAAATACACCCCTTTTTGGTGGCTGCCGGCGCCCGCAAATTAAGCAAAAGGCACTCAATGTGGAAAAGACTCCCCCGCTCAAGGAAAAGCAGCAACCAGCAAGTAAATGAACATAATTTAGAAAATATGTTCCAATGGTTGATACTTAAGCGATGTTAAGGGTTGCTCCGCCCAAATAGCAACCAACCAAAAATGCGGGCGTCCCTTTTGGTTGTGGGGGGTGTACAAACAAAAGCCAAAAGTTATGCCGAAAATGATATTTTTCATTATTAAACACAATAATGTGGTTATTATTTTTATGATTGCGGTTACCAGCCAGGCAGAACTCCTGCATCGGACTCTGTGCCACCCCCACTACACTGCCCAGTGCTTACCCAGAGTTGTATTCCCGGCGGATGCTGGCGCAACATTCAGAGCTGCATTCATTCGGTTAGTTTGTTTATGTTGGGCTTGCGGTCTTTGGGGATTTGAGCACGCTTAATTTTAAGTGCCCGTCGAAATGGCGAAAACAAAAAAAAAAACAAAAAGAAGAACTAAAGCGCAGCATGTAATGAAATATTACGGCTTGACCAGGAACAGAAGAACGAAGAAGTAACAAGAAGTAGGAGTTGCTTGTTTGTTTGTCATGCGGACAAGCGAACAAAGGAAAACATTTGCGCCAAATGGCTTTCTGGTAATTAAAGAATGACTTCACGAGTGTGGGATGGAAATGGTTGCTATTTTAAGGAACTTTCTCCTACAACTCACTAAATCACCGCACGCTCCTAAAAACATGATCTACGGCAGCCGCTTCTCACGCGGCGTGCAAACGCCCAAAAACTAGCGCCTCTAATAAGGCAATTAATCAACATAATTACCAGCGATTAATCATAAGCGGCATCAACATGATGCATGGGCATATTTAAGACTCAACTGTTGACAGTTTTCGGGCGTTGTTATGTTTTTGTTTTTTTTTTTTCGGGAGCAACTGCATAATTTTCTAAAAACTAAATTACAAATGTGAGAATATAAATCAATACCTGGATATAATAATATGCTCAGTGAACTGTGAGTCGAACGGCTGCTCGGCTTGCCGTAGTAAAAGTAAAATCCATCAATCGCCTGAAAATGTCAAAGCCACAAAGCAACATCTAACAAATTCCTGTAAATCCTTTCATGGTCTGCTTAAAAATTCAACAATCTTTTGAAGGTTGTGCGACACCCTTTCAATGCCTGTCTGTATGCTTAGCATCTCATTGACCCGTTTCAGCCGCAACGCAGTCAGAACAGAGAAAGTAATAAGGGAAAAGACAAAGAGAGCTGAGTAAGTAAGTAAATACATATATGTAGGTGTCAGCTAATCAGTTTAAACAGCTCCCGTGCAGGTCCTTGTGCCATAAGTATATAAGTGTTTGTGTGTGCTTGTGTTCGTGGGTTGCGGCACATTTTAATTTGTAATACGAGTCGAAATTGGGTGTAGCTTCATACACGCTGCCGTAGTTTTTAGGTGTGGATTACACGAAACTAACTGACAGCAAATGACACTGAATGCTGTTAATGCTGCTGATGTGGATGTTGGATTCGAAACTTCCAAAGATCTGGAAAAAGGCACAAGCCGCAGACATGCATATGTACTGGTGTGACTAATGCTGATGGTGGAAACGAAAAGGCCACACGGAGTAAATGTCGTAGAACTAGCCGATTAACAGCGAATCACAGCAAATGTGCTTTAAAACGATAAAAACATCTAGCACATACAGATTTGTTTTTCTTATTGAAAAGCTTTCCCCGCATCGCTCGCAGAAAATACTATTAATTGAACATTTTAGGTCAATGCTCTTACTGTTTAATTTGTAAAACAAATGAACACTTTTAACAACACCAAGAGGCTTAAGTCTTTTCTCCAAACAAAGAACAATAAAAAATACTGGTAAGGACAAATTTTTAAAAATTTTAAATAATTTTAACTTTTTAGATAAATTCCTTTATATTGTTGCTTCAGTGAAAGTAAGTCTGTCGCTCCATCTTAACTAACATTGTCATAGTATTTTCTACTTGCTGTTCAAGTTTTTTGCCTTTGCAGTGCGCTGGCATATGACTTTAACTATCATACCATATTAAAGTGAATGTTAAATACAAGTTTGAATTTCATTTTCTAATTCAATAGTCATGTGTGAGGCCGCCGAGTGACTCAAACGGACGTTTATTAAGCTAATAATTTACTACAATTATGCTGATTAATAATATTGGTCCACTCTAATGGCACACCTCCATGCAATACATAAAAGATACTTTTAACATTATTTGAGATTGCAAAAAAGTGTTTTTGGTATCTGTCGATTGTGGCTTTGAGCAATCTAACTACTTTCATGACAAACCCAATTTGCTGGTATTGGGACAATAAATCACTGGCAAAATCACACTGTCAAAATGTGGAGTGACAGAAACGGACAAAAACAATGACACAAAACAATTTCGCAAAAGATGCCCTAGGACCACAGAGAGCCAACCCCAAACGAATGCTGACCAACATGTCACGGCGACCACGTAATACAAGAGGATTTCTCACCACCCAATCTTTATCTCATAGCGATACACTTACGCACACACACATTGACTCACTTACTGTAGCTTGATAAAGGTGTGGAAACGTGCGATTTTGTAATTGATACTAAAAAGCCCTTAATTGGCACCTTAACGCTGCTGATGCTCTGACAAATTTCCCCAAAGGACCTGTAAGCAAGGGGCTGCTTGCCTGGCCAGACTGCCTGGCGTTGACAAGCGACGTGCGTGGGCTGAACGGTCCAGCAAGGGGCTTGAGTTACGGATGTGGTGTATATGGGTCGAAGTCTGGGTTTGGGGTTTGACTAGCTAGGGCGCATGGTAATCCGATACGTTTAGGTAATAGAGAGAAACCGAACCCAAACCAAAAGGCAAAGAAAATCGGTGCCATATAATGCCATAGAATCGTCATTAGCATCATCATCATCATCCGCATGACGATGCGAGTGTGATTTTGAATGCGAATGAGAGATTGATACCAAAGTCCAACCGACCGACCAGTCACTTAGCTGGCCAAAAACAAATGGTACTAATCCATAATTGTCTAGCCAGGCTCTGCCGTTGGTCAAGTGGGACTTGAGCCAATAAATCTCATCAAACTAATTCGATACATGTTGTGCCTGTGTGTGTGTGTAATAGCTGGGTGGTCAGGATGAATGCAGTAAGCGAGCCACCCTTGCGGTTTTAGCTTGCTTGTTTGCCAGCCTGTTGTCATTTGTTAACATTTCATTACATTTATTTCACTGGAGCGACTGGACACAATTGCAAAGTGGATGAATGGATTTGCCGTTTGATGTTGCCTCGAGTGTTTCGACCCCTCCCCCCCTCACCCTCATCACATACATATATATTTATACCGCAGTCAATCCCTGTATGTGTTTGTGAGTATTTATTTGCGCTCAAACCAATTTGTTTTATAATTGAATTTGAAATTGAAGATGACATTCGGTTTTCCGATTGTTTGGTGTGTGGTGCAATAGCCACAGGCCAATGGGCCAAGTCTCTCTGTACTCTGTACGCTTCGTGTTAGGCCACCAAACAGCGCGCTGATCTGAACTGACCTCAGCTGCCTATATATTTGGGTAATTGTATGCACAGATTGCCAATTTAAATGTGTGTGTGTGTGGATGTGTGTTTGTCCATAAATTCAATTATGTATAAAATTTCACAACAATTTTTGACTCAGTTTTCTCGCAAAATCGCAAATTTTCTATTCAATTTGCTTTCAAGTGTCAAGCTGGTTGCTCTGTGGTCATAAACTTACAGCTTCGTATATCACTCACACATTGTGCACTTTGACCCTAAAGGTCTTGTTTGGCACGCCGGCTTGGTATTGATTTCATTTATACATCATTTGATTTTACGGTTCTTGCGATTTATCTATTCACATTGTGCAAATACTTGCAATTTATAGTCTTATGAATGCATTCATTTTAATATGTTTGATTAAAAGCTAAGGGTTAAATGGAATAAATAATTTTTAAGCAGTGAAGGGCTAATTTATGAATAAGCAGAGAGCAACACTTTTCATTTGTTTACTCAAAGATATCTTAAAATTCATATGACGCAAGTAAACTTTTTCCAATCAGGATCAACTGTAAATTGAAATATAGTCACAGAGGCTTGCAGTCCCAAGGCGAATGTTAACTAGACATAAAATTAGCATACATGCCATAAAGCAAATTCGATTTCTATCAGGCTCGGCGCTTTTATAATATAATAGAGGCACTCAGCTGTGCGTCAAGCACTTAACCCGCTTTTAGCAATAAAATTAACTTCTCTATAGACCCTGGCACAGGATTATGCTCCACACCAACATGTACAAGTCGAACGTATAGGAAATTAATGGTTTAAGGCAAAAGTGTTTAACGAAAGTGGCAGGCGGGTGTAAAAACGAAGAGGGGAGCAGAAAGCACCAAAGCGGAGACACCAATACACACATGCGATAAATAGATTGAAGGCAGTAAATTCTTCGACTAACTGTGTATTTCACTTTATTGGCGCATAAAAGCCAAATACTGACGGCACGACAATCCAGTGAAGAGCGAACTGCAAACTGGGTTGCTGGCTGCTTGCTGGATGTTGGATGCTGGTGTCTCAAGCGTTGCTTCTTCAATTTGAAAGAGAAGCTGTGCTTAAGAAGGCGTGTAATTGAAACATTCAAAAGACAATTTCCAAGTCTTAGCACAGACACACTTAATGGACGCAAAAGACATGGACAAAGTTAAGAAGTGAAATACGAAAGAAAAACGGCAAAGCTGAAACTGGACGAGATTTTAAGGGCTGCAAAGGCAACGGGCAAGGAATAACTGCATCTGTGTCGGTCAGAATAGCTGGCAATCAAGCGTGACCGGGGGTCAAATGGGTTGGCATGAAATATATATATGTACTTATTTATGCCAATTTGTCGTTGTTGTTGGCGTTGTTGTCGGTTGTTGGCCAAGGTAGACAATGCGGCCTGTGCGTTAATTAAACAAACATTCAAAAAGATTGATGGCCCTTTGATTGAAAAACAATTGATGCAACTGTGTGGCAACATTAGCATGATATTGGACGGCCGAATGGCCAAAAAAGCAGCAAAAAGAAAGAAACTAAAAACAACAGCAGCGTGTGGCTCTTATCAGCTGGCGTGCCAAAAGTTCAATATGGGAGGAAGCAGTCTCGTTCTTTGCCGGGCAAAGTTCGCATAAATAAAACTCCAATATCAATATAGAGACATCCATACACATTTATGTATGCATAAGCTGATTGGCAGTGTTATATGGTCCGTTTCCGAGGTATTTTAATGGATTTTTGATTTCCACATCAAAACGACGCTTCGTTTCGTGGCCAGCTTGTTATTGGTAACGGTGGTGGCGGTGGTGGTGATGTTGGTGGTGGCATGTCTGCAATTTTTTATCACTTATGTAAACAAGGGCCATCAAACAGCGGGACAACACTTGGCACTGCCACGCTTCGATTCGATTGGAAAGCGTTGCAGAGCAACATAAGTCAAGTTTAAGAATCTGAACATGAAGTCAGCATTGATTACCAAGGACTTTATCACAAGTGGAATACAATTCAAAAGGGGTTTCTTTTACATTTACATTTGTCTTTATATATGTTATTTAGTGAGTCGGGTTCCAGAAGAATCTCTTATCTGCCTGTTGCTTGCATCATCTGTACAGCGTCATGGTTCTGAAAATTATTAGGTGTTTTGCCATAAAAAACTAAAGTAAAACTGTCCCCTTTTCAAATATCTTGTGCACCTCCGCCTCAACACTTCCTTGTGCCTTGCGTGCTATTTACCTGTTGGCCAGCGTTCTTGATTGCATTCCACAGATTATTTATGGATCTTCGCGCTAGAGATTCCACTTGAGACTCTTGTCTCTCTTCACGAAAATGTAAAACGTTTCGTTTTGCAACACCTCCATGATGGTTTTAAGTTTAACGTTCTAATAAATCGCTGTCAAGTTCTTTTAACACTTAAAAGGTTATTTAATTGCCTCACCAAAACTGTAGAAACTCCAATCGAAAATAAATAAATTTTGTGGCTTCTATGTGATACAAATATATTTGAAGCTATTAAGCTCATAAATATATCTTAGTATTCGGTGGCATATACAATGTACACACAATACATGTTACTACATATTTCAAATATATTTTGATACTACATTAAATATTATATATGTGCTATAGAATTATCGTATTGTGTATAATTTTTCTGAATAATTCGTTGGCTCTTCTAATTCCATTAAAATCTATTTCTTTAATTATTGATGTTCTTATGCTAAATTGAAACAGGTGTTCATTACTATCCAAAAAGTATTTATGTTTTGTGTTTCGTGTAAAAATATAAATTTTACGTAATCCGCAAGTCTTTTGTTTGTTATTATCGTTTTTGCTGTTGCTGTTGGTTAGTTTGGTGTAAATTTTCTTAGTCACTAATCTGGCGTTCAGCACACTATAATTGAACAATTAAATCCAAGCAATTGGTGATTAATTTTTTTTAAATATTGCAGAAGCATACATAAATAATTGTATTGTATTTTAAATATCATTTTACTGTTAATTTATTATTATTGCTTGTGATTAACACATAATTTGCTTTCCTAAACATAAATTGTGTATATAATTTATAAATGGCATACTCACAACAAGAGCATTAAAAATACACTACAATAAAACGCTAACAATCACAAACATTACAAATATCGTGTACAGTTTTAAAGGACATGTATTTATATTTTATACGTGCCACTGTATGCATATTTTGTAGTATAAGTACATGTATTTGGAATTCCTAATAATGGAAGTGCCACGTAAATCAGCTAGAATAACCTTTTTGCGCTTTAGCTTGTATAGTAAATAATAATGTTTATCACTGCACTAATTTATAAATGTGTGGAGTAGTTGAAGTTTTCCCCCGTTTACAAAGCAATTAACTTGGATTTGCACTTCTCTGCGGACCACATTTCAAGCAAAACATCACGATTGCCTGGACCACGTTCCGGAGGAGCGTTATCAGCCGATACACTTGTGGGAGTCACGACGCCGGTCTGCAGTCAAAAGATATTGATTAAATATTTCCAAATTTGAAAGTTTACCTTACTCACCTTTGTGTTTATTTTTCGAGGATCCAGATTCATGCCAATGTTCTGCATGCCTTTGGCCAGTTTGGAGAAGGGTTTAGTAATATTTTTTAGTTTGTTGGCCTCAAAGCTAGCCGGCTGGCCCAGTGGCAGGCTCATATCTTTGGTAACAACACTAAAAACGAGCCAAATATATTGTAAAAAGAAAAACTCACAAAATCGATTGTCACATAGATTTATTTTTTGAGCGTTTATGCGAATCATATTGATTATATGAAATCAAACACAAATGTTTCGCAATTTGTATAATTACACCACATGCTTATATGATAAATATATATGAGAAATAGTGAACATATAAAGGTGATAACACACATAATACTTATTATTTTAAAAACTATATATTTGAAATAACATAAACATCTACATAAGAACAAAAATACTATTATAACATCGAGTACAATGAGATTGGCTAGGGGACAACTTAAAACCGGATTACAATAAACAAAAGGCCAACTACAAAATGGTAGATTATAGGTAGAATACCGACCTTGATTGAGGTATTACCAATTCCGCATCCACGTCCAGTTCCTCGGCCTCTAGGGCCTGAACACAAATGAGCGGATTTGGAGTTATTGGCCTCACAGGCTGAGCATTCTCCAGCAGACCATTAGGCAAGCAAACATTATCAGTCACTGTTGTTATAGAAATAGTGAGCACATCTTCAGCGGTTTTACACATGCTATCTTTCTGCTCCAGTTGCTGCATATTTTTCGACGAGCTGGGTTGCTCCAACTGGCTGCCCATTACGATACCCACCGAGGGCAGAAATGTGTTTTCATTGTAGTTAGCTTTATCCAAGGCAATCTCAACATCCGAGTCTACCTCGGGTTCATACAAGCTATTGTCATGCTCATCGGTATCAGTGCTGCTGGTGCTGTTAACACGCTGCTTGCCACCAACAGTAAAGACGGCTTTCTCGGCCTCCTGGCAAAGATCCAGGTCAGTGCCTTCTGACTGTCGCATCACTTGCGGATTGAGTGTGGCAGCGACATTAGCGGGATGTGCGGCACCCGTGGGCTTTTTAAAGGTCTGTCCCAATTTCGAGAACTGTCCGGCAACGTTGGACAGCGCCTTAGAACTGATCTGCACCAGCTGAGATTCGGATAGGTTACGTGGCATGCCCTTTGGCACATCGAGCAATGGCAGCTTACTCTTGCGTCGTTGCAACACGTCTCCAGTGATAAATCCCACATCCGAATTACCTGCGTTCTCCAAAGCAATTCTAAACATTTCCACAATCGATTGCATTGATTCGGTAAGCTCTTCTGTTGTCTTAATAACGTACGCCGCGTTGTTAAAAAATCGTAAGTTGGCTGACCGGAACATGTGAAAGTAGCCATCTTGATTATCGACGCAGTAGTTCAGACGCAAGCAGAGATACGCCGGTGCGGATCCCTGAAAGATTTTCGATTTCTGATACATGCCGAGCTCGATGAGACGCACCTGCGTCAGATGCACCTTCTCAAAGCGCACAATTTTGTCCAGATGTGAATCGTACTCAGCTACAATATAACAGTCGTCGGTCAGCAGCAATATGGAGTCTACCTCGGTTTCGTCATCGTCACCGGAGCTAAGAAAAAAATTATTGTTAACATTTGGTAAGGTAGCTGTTGTTGTGTGTTAATACTTGGGATCAGCATCAATTAGTCCCCAAGCGCCAACTGGATACTGCTCAGAGCTTAGCAATAAGCGACGACAATCCTCAACCAACATTTTTGCATGCTCAGCACTTTCGCCGTCAATTTCATCGGGAACCGTTTGCCCGCCCAAAGCACTTAGGGACTCCGAAGAAACTTGATTGCCCAGCATAAGGTCAATAGTAGCCTGGCGATAAGCGTCCTTAAAACGTGCCAAATAATAGCTGCAAAAATAATGATAATTATTAAAAATTATTAAAAAATGTACAGTATATAAAAATTAACATAAAAGAAAAGTGCACGGAAATGATATGAAATAATTATATGAAATCGAATGGTAATATACCTTTTTTTTTTTTTAAATAAAGAGTCGAGTAAATTGTAACGATTAGAGCAACTTAAAACTGTAACTGTTCGAATTTGTTTGTTTTGCTTGATTGGTCATCAGTGGAGTCTTTTGGCATGGGCTTCAGTTATCTTGCCCTATCTTGCGCACCTGCTCGTGATAATTGACTCGAGCAACTTAAGCTCTGGTCCCAGGACGCCCGCATTGTAATAGCCACGCAAAGGTGGGCGTGTCTCTGGTGTCAGAATTTTCATAATGGTGTCTAGGACTTCATCTTCTTGCAACTCAGCTGCGTGCTGCAGTTTACCCTGCATCAGATCGATAATGCACTGACGGAACGAATCGGTAAAGTTTTGTATGAAAAAGCTACGAAGAAGTTTGTAGGTCATTAGCCATTATTAGAGTCAAATATGTACAGTGTATATTGATATAGAAAGTGTTTTGGCATACCCTTCACCCAATAAGAAGAGTGAGGGTTATTTAAGAGTAATTTTGTTTGTACTATTTAAATCTCTTTTGGTGTTTGGGTGAAGTGTACATACAAAAACTTTGTGAAGCTTCAGCAAATTACATATTGAGATTACGTGTGAAGTTTGTTAATAGATTGGAAAAAAGCATGTGGCATTAGTAAAACGTGTCAAAAAACAATTAAAAAACCTGATTGATAACAAGGCGAAAGGCTGAGGACGGCCAAAAAAAAGTGAAGTTTAAGGTATATTATCAACTGCAAATACTTTTGAACCGAGTTTTCTTCATGAAATTGATGTAAATTAGGTAATGAAAATCAATGTAAGCAGATAATGTGTAGGCAGAAATAATATAACAATAGAAACACATCAATAAGTTATTGAAATATGCTACGAACCGATTGGCCGAGTTCATGCCATCCTTCAATCTGCCAGTGATTTTACGTTCACCTGTGCGTGTATAATCACCCTGAAAAAATAAAAACAGAAGCATTAAAAATGTAGAACGCTTTGTAGAGGTTCCTTTTTCTAACCTTTAGAGCATTGGTGCCGGCATATTGTCTGCTTATAATATCTCCATTGTTTGCCCACAGCAACATAAATGGCGACTTCAATTGTTCTGGTATTGGTGCGTATGGTGGCGAGAGTCCCAATTTAACCAGTTGCGATTCCAACACTGCCTTGCCAATTGCCGTTTGCACGACATTCGTGCGATCCAAACAATCAATACAATTGACCCGAAAAACGGACTTTTGATTACAAATCATGCCGCGCTGATCCCGCCAATGAAAGCCCATGGCGCCTGCCTCCGGACCAACTGCATCAATCAATGCAGAGACATTCTCATAGCGCATGCCGCGACTGTTACATGGAAATGTTGCACATTAGTATAAATACAAGAGCATATGTTTATGCAGATCTGGTTACTTACCAATAATCGTGAAAGTCGAACGTTACATAGATAATGTGATCGTTGTTGTATTTAAGCACATGCTCAGCGTACGAATCTCCAATAACTTTCTCTTTGCCGTCTTGTTCCACCAGATTGATAATGCAAACGCGCTCATAGATGCTCAGCTCTTTGGTAAAGTGCAGCTCAAAGGCTTGATGCGTTTTGGCCACGCCTCGATCTAGACGTGGCGGTGGGCGGTACTTGTAACCGGGCTGACTCCAGTAAATGGGCACCGAGGCTCGCACTTGCGTAAATGACAACTGATGATGACGAAACGAGAGTATTTGCTCTGTCTCCACATAATTGGCACAGTTGCCCTTTTCATCCACTCCACGACGCTTGTACCTGAAAGTATAAAAGTAAATTGAGTTGCTGACGATTTTCACTAACATTTCAATGAAGTTTACCGCGTGCCCGCTCGATGACGCGAACGCCGGGAGACCAAAGCCAAAGTAAAGCAGTCATTGCCTATGACGCACGCTTCCACTTGCATAAAACCTTGAATAATGGGTAATATCCAAGTTTTATCCTGTAAATTAAATGGATTAGATTGTGTAGACAAAGAGTAAATTTATCATTAATTACATTCATTTTGAGTATGTCCCTGATCATGTGCATGTTCCAAAAGAATCTCTCATCTGGCTGTGGCTTCGCATCATTCGTTCCAACCTCATGCCTCTGCAGATTATTGGTAATGTCGCAATCGAAACTAAAGTAGAAACTGTCCGTGTCATCGAATATCTTGTGCAGCTCCTCCGTAATGCGCCGTTCAATGTGTCTGGGCTCCTTTATGCCCACCGAGCTCTTCACCTGTTTGGTTGCTAAATTGGCCGCTTGCTGTGTGGTAGCTTTAATAGTACTGCCCGCGCTCTTAACTGCACCCCAAGTCTTATTCATGCCCTCAAAGATTTTCGTGCTCTTCGTGCTAGCAGCGGGTTCCGCTCTGGCACTCGCATTGTTATTGATGTTGTTGCTTGAAGAAGCACTATGAGTTGGCGTGGAGCTGTTGCTTCTATTAAAAGACATAGAACTTCAAGTTTCATTTTGAAAGCCAATTTATCTAAACCTTACTTTGTATGCTTCGTGCAGTTAGGTAGCTCAGCATCTGGCTCATCGGCACTGAGTATGCAAATGGATTTTATCTTATACACCAAATGTGGCGGATAGAGCACACCCACTGCTGTTGCCTCCTTAACAACCACCAAATGCGGCTCGTAGACATTTGGTAGTGAGATGACGCCTACAATGCCATGTGTTACGCCAATACAGTTGATATCTTCCACAGAGCTGAGGTCCCATCCTGTATAATAAAAGTAGCAAAGAGCATTAATGATAAAGTGTGTTTGATGCTTGTTTGGCTTAACTAAGAAATGATTAACTATGCACTGACAAAGCCTAGATAATATTTCGCATACGCCCCTTTTTTAAACAACAACTAGTATGCGGAGTGAACATATTTAATTATATAATGGAATCATTTAAATTAGAACACCACTCATTCAAATGCAATAAAAATGTGTTTATATGCTGTCATTGAACCCTGCACATGACAATGATTCAACAAAAGTCTGTAGCTTTCTCCAGCCCCACTCAGCACTTCGTCCTTGAAGGTTGACCTTAAAGCGCAATTAATCCCACTACTTTTAAGAAATATTGCTGAGAGTGAAATGAAATTGGCTCAAGGCAAACAGTTTTCTACTTATCTTATCTAATTCGCAAGTTTATCTTATTCATGCTCGACAATGTTATCAGCTAAAACCAAACTTATACATGACATCGCTGGAAAGGTCTTAAATAAGAAAGAAGTGTTAACTAAAATCCTATTTTTAACGAAAAACCAAATGTTGACGTGAAAGGCAGCTGGTGTGACCTCGAGATGAGATTTATGTATGTCCGACAAAGAAAAACTTTGCCCCAAACAAAGTCAAGAGTCACGGCCACTGAATGAGTCATGTGAGGGAAGTGGACATCGTAAAACGCCGAGTTTAATCAATACGGAAACTTCAATTGGTGGACAGTTGCGTGTGGACGCAATTTTAATGCCTGCGCAATTAACAAACTATTAACGGGCCGCCGGACAAGGGATAGCAACTCAATTGATAGTTGAGTTATTTATACAGCGGCATTTATGCAAATAAAGTCAACAAAGTTAACAGGACATACAATTAGAGATATTAAACGAGCAATAAAATAGTCAGAAGGCTGAAAAATAGTTGTTAAAACAAGAATTATTGGACAGTGGTCGCTCATTAATTTTAACTAGCACAAATGGAAATCGATATTTTCAAAGCAATCAAAATATATTATTCGTCTGCCCACTGTATCAAAAACACACATACACATACGACAGTTAATCGCGCAATAGAGCCAGACGCTAAAGACGCCCATAACAAAGCGAATTAAACAAAGCAAACAGTTATCTCATACATATAAAATGGTCAACAGAGGCTGGATTCCCGGCTCCTATACGCAGCCTTGACATTCAGTCTTAAACTAGAGCAGCTCAATCTCACACACACACACATGCAAAACATGTACTATGTATTTATAAACACTAAGCATTTAAGTGTGCCCTGCTTCAGACTGCTGGGCGTCCGTTCTCGTTTTCAAGAGCAAAAACGTGAGCGCAATGCTGATAAGGCAAAATGGCATTGCAGTAACAACAACAACAACAGCGAAAGCAATGCACAAGACACACACTAATTACAAAAACAGCTGCTACCTTGCAACACAACACAATGATTCATCTCCGTTTTTACCTGGCTTAATTGTGAATTCCGATGTCTTGCGATTCCACCAGAGACTTTTGTCTCGCCTTACGAAAATATAATGTGTGTCGGTTTGGAACACTTCCATGATGGCGCGCTTGTGTTTTAGCTATGCAATTTGTGACATTTTGCAATTGAATTTAATTTGTATTATTTATTTTACAATTTATTTTGTCCCTTAGTTGCTGCACTTCTTCAACTGTTCGACAACTGTAATCGAGTGAGCATGTATCAACGCAAAAACGATAACATCAACATTGCTTATCGGATCTTACACGTAACAAGCAGTCATCCAGCATGCAGGCTGTTCGATAGTTGCTTGACAGTTGTCAATGTTGTGCCGCACAACATAAACATATACAACTTTTCGTTGAAGTTGTTTTACTTAAATATTTCAGGTTTTTCAGTATCAAGCTTTTACAATCACAGCTCATCAGAAATTATTTAACACATTTATATGTAGAAAACACTTTTGCAACATGCAATACATCGCCTATCGATAGATTATAAGCAATTGTGAATGAGTGACACAGCAGGCAGCTTGATGTGTTCGTGTCTAACAGCTGTGCGCTTGAATGTCAAATAAAAGCAAAAATTGAATAACAATTACATTTTGACACATTATCACACAAATTAATGGCGCTGCGCAGCATCAACAAATTGGAGATGATGCTTAAGCGATGCAGTGCGCCAACGTTGTACTACCGCAGTAATAAATCCGTCCACAGTGCATCCTCAAACAACCCAAGTACAATCGACAGGAGCAGCATTAACAGCAACAACAACAGTCACAGTAAAAACGAAAACAACAATAATGGGAACAAGCGCTCCCGCTGGCGCAGCGCCTTTCGCTTCGTTGTGCCCTTTTCGCTGGGCGCAGTGGCCAGCGCCTTGTTGGTTCAGCCAGATGAGTTGATGCCATCGACTTCGGCGAAAACATTGAGCAATCGCCGGCGTGAGTTCAACTTCATTGCAGACGTGGTGGAAAACTGCGGCGATTGTGTGGTATATATTGAAATTAAGGACACCCGACACTTTGACTACTTCAGTGGCCAGCCCATAACGGCATCGAATGGTTCGGGATTTGTCATCGAGCAAAACGGCCTGATACTGACCAATGCCCATGTGGTAATCAATAAACCCAATACAATGGTGCAAGTGCGGCTCTCCGATGGACGCACATTTCCAGCGACCATTGAGGATGTGGATCAAACCTCCGATCTGGCCACGCTGCGCATTCAGGTCAGCAACCTGCCCGTGATGAAGCTGGGCAAGAGCAGCACTCTGCGCTCCGGTGAATGGGTCGTCGCTCTGGGAAGTCCGCTGGCGCTGAGCAATACAGTGACGGCCGGTGTCATTAGCTCTACGCAGCGTGCCTCCCAGGAGCTGGGGCTCCGTAATCGGGACATCAATTACTTGCAAACCGATGCGGCCATTACTTTTGGCAACTCGGGAGGACCACTAGTAAATCTGGATGGCGAGGCGATTGGCGTCAACTCCATGAAAGTTACGGCTGGCATCAGCTTTGCCATACCTATTGATTATGTCAAGGTATTTCTCGAACGCGCCGCGGCACGTCGCAAAAAGGGTTCCACCTACAAAACAGGCTATCCCGTCAAGCGTTACATGGGCATTACCATGCTTACCCTAACCCCCGACATACTTTTTGAGCTTAAGTCACGAACCCAAAATATGCCTGAAACACTGTCGCACGGCGTTCTTGTATGGAAGGTCATTGTGGGCTCACCGGCGCATAGGTAAGAAGTGGATTATATCGAGGGTAATTCTATTAATGAACTCTACTTTTAGTGGTGGACTCCAACCGGGCGACATTGTTACGCATATTAACCAAAAGGAGATTAAGAATTCGTCCGATGTCTACGATGCGTTGGCGGATGGAAAAAAGAATTTGGATATGGTCATTTTGCGTGGAGTGAAACAAATGAAAGTGACAATTACACCGGAAGATCCTTAATTCAGCTAACCCGTTTATAAGCGTATTTGTATTTGTAAAAACGTTTGTGATTTACAATATATAAATGGGAAATTTGATCGCTTTCACTTGGTCACTGTCACATAGCATTCAGCAATTGTCAGGCACTTGAACAACCGCCAAATTCAAAACATAAAAAATTCTTGATGAATTTAAAGTTTTTTTGCCTTGTCCTATAAACACTAACAACGATTGTAGCCACAACAACATTTGAGGAAATCTCAACATAAATGCAAATCAAAAGCGATATAAGTCAGAGTTAAACTTCGCTAACGAAGTTGTCCATGGGAAATTTGCATAGATCGAGTGCTGGCGTTATCATTGACCATTTGAAAATAACGACAAAATCGTAACTTCATTTACGCATCAGTTGCTGTTTATTAAGTGTCTGCAAAAGATGTTCGATTTCTCTTTTGGGCCGCGTCTCCCAATCTGACTTTCAGTCCGTCCGTCCGTCTGGATGTCCGATCGAACAACGACAAAAATGTATTTACGCTAATTGAAATATCTTGCGTTTCGATCAATCGATGCCATATTTTTTTTGTAGGCCAAACCTCGGACTGACCAACAACGGCAGCAACAGCACCAACAACAACAAAAGCATCAGCATCGAAAAACCGAAATGCAAATTTCAATAAATTTATGCAATTGCATTCGCAGCGCTTCGCATTTTGTGGGTGACATGGCAGTGGATGATGATGATGATGATGATAATGATGTTGTTGCTTATGTCAATGTTGTTGTTGTCTTCTGTCGTTGTGTGAAAAGTGAAATTCTTGTGATTATTAATTTTATTTTCGCTTTTGGCTTTTTGCCTGCCTGCCTGCTACGCTTTTTTAGTCTTTGCACATAAATTTACTTATTGAATTCACTTCTTTCGCTCTTTAGCCTCAACTTGCAGTTGTTGTTATTGCTGTTTATGTGGCAGCGGCCTTTATGACACTGTTGGCACTAAGTTACGTTTATTGCATATAAGCCGCACGCATAAATGCAGCTTTATGTTCATAAATTTACCAATACTCGACGGGGTTAAGCAAACAGACCTTTTTGCCCACATGGCGCTTGCACTTTCTTCCTTTACCCACTCCGCCATGGAGTACTACAATGTAAGTTGTTTCTCTTTTCTTTTTCTTTTTTTTTCTGCCCCCTCCCTTCTTGCCATTTCTACAACTAATTGAAATATTTCGAGTACAACCCACAAAACTATCGCATTCAAACGTTGCAATTAACTTGTGGTCGACATGAACGAATTGATTGCTCTTGTTTTTTTTTTTACTATTGTCGCGTTTGAATTACAAGCCTGTGAGAAATTTATTATCTTTTGCTCTACATTGTCTCTTGGCTATGGCATTAATAGTGGCAGTCTAGTAAAATTAAACTCATGTTCTTAATGTTATTAAAAAATAAGACAGCTCTTATACTAACTTACTTTATTTTAGTTACTGAACATATTTCTCAACAGATCAAGGATACCATAAAAAGAAGTAACTATCTCGTTTGAAGAGCATTCAAGTTTCGCTTAGGAAAGCCATCTCCAGTTTTCTATATCAACAACATTGTTGTAGTTTAAATTAAGATCATACTTATGTGAATGCTGCGGTTGTTTGTGCTGTGCGCTATGTGTCTATGTGTCCGCTGCCTGCCGCGTTGCGTATTTTGTGGCTGATCAAGTTCACACGCCACACAACAATAACAACAGCAATCTATGTTTGTACATTAGTGTAGCTTTGTATGTTTTTTACACTTTCATAAATGGCATTAATTATAAATTGTTAGCAAGGTTCGCAATTTGGAGTTGCTTCCATCGATGGATCGTTATTATTGCATATTATATTGATGAGGGTCAGTTTGGCTATGGCAGCAAGTTGGTTGATTGAGTTATTAAACGTGCTGTTAATTGCAACACCTGAGACAATCAAATGGAGACCGTGTTGATGCTGTGTCGCGTTAACCCAAAAATGTCAGTCTCGAGATTTGCACGTGTAATTATGTGTTTTGGGTGATGCCATTTGATGCTTGACGCGACCTTAGCACGTCTTCGAGCTTTAACACCAACAGTCAACTCAAGCAACCAACCAGCAACATCTACATTAACAGCAATAGCAATAGCAACAAAAACAACGACTTTCTCGAATGTTGTTCCCATGAACTGCTCACATTTAAAGGTATTGGCAGGCGCAATGAAAACTACATAACAACAGCAACATCAACAACAACATCAGCAACAATTGCATTTGCAATAGCAACAACAAAAACATGCTTAACATTAAAGTTCATGACACACAACTGTAAAATATTTCAGAGCCTTGGCAAACTTTTACCAAGCGCGATAACAAATGGTTGCAACTTAGCGCCCCCAAAAGTTCATGTCCCGCATATATGTATGTATGTATTTATATATGTAAAGTTCTCCACCAAACGTCGGTCATGGACAGGAAGTCAACAAAGTCAACGCCGACTCAAACGTCGACTTCGACTCTGACGTTAACATCTTAGACAAAAAGGCAAAGAGCTTGGCCGAGAGCCAAGAGCACAGACTGGACAGGCCGATGGCCAATGCCGCTGGCAATAAATCATTTAAATATGCCAACAAAAAAACTTACATAATAATTCTGGGTAAAGCGATCATGCGAGCGCTGGCTCCAAGATCATCATTAATGACAACTCGATGGCGGGGGTAGGAAGTTTAAGATCAAACTAAAGCCATCTTATACATACACATTGTACATATGAAACGATACCGATTTGGCCAAAACGAGTTGACTAATGAAGACATCGTCATCCGTTGGAACTGTCCAAATTGAAATGTATTTTAATGCAGCGTACCAAATTCACTTTGGTAATGAATGCCACTAAATTAAAACACAAACACAAACAACAGCAAAAAAGGTGCATGCAAAATAAAATATCATGGAAAATCATGAAAAATTATGATGATTATGCGGAAATGTGTGGCAACTGTTGTGCGCCTGGCCACTGGGTGGAAAAATGTGAATTTATGAAATTGCACAAGGCTTTGAAAATTACTGAATTATTACAATCATTGTCGAGTGTTGTTGTTGTTGTTTTTGTTTGGGTCGCCGCAGGGCGCTGTGCACAGTATTTTATTTAAATTTTTGCACTAACATTTGGGCTGAAAAATATATGTCCAACAGTGTGGTTAGCTGGCTCACTGCCGCCTGGCCAGAGCTTAGTGGGTCAGTTTACACATCTGACTGGGCTGAGAGTCAGACTCTGAGTATGCCTCGGGCATATTGCAAGTTGTGGTCTGTGGCAGTCTAGTGTTGGTCAAATATTTGCGGCGGCGTAAAAAGTCATCATCATTAATAATGATGAAAATTTCACCTGCTTCTTTTACAGTTGCTGTTGTTGTTGTTGTTTTCTTTATTTAGGCAAAAATCTAACCATCAATTATGCTCAAGTGCAGCCTCAAGTTCGTTGCCTAAATCGTTTGTTTTTGTTTTTTTGGAGCAGTGAAATGTTGTTGGCGAGAGAACGCTACAAAACCCGCTTCTAAGCTAAACTTGGCTGTACTACTACAGCTACTACGATTATAATCTGTCAAATGTCAAGTGTGTGTGTTTTTCCCCTCCGCCTTGGTCGATTGATTGATTTGTCAGCGCTGTGCTTGTGACTAGACAAGCATCTAACGATTTATGTTTAAATTCAATGTTTAAATGTCTCTTGACCATTTTAGACAAATTATGCAAAACCTGCACAGGCTGTATCGAACATTCGAAATCGATTCAATAGAATGATGTCATCTCCAAATGGCGCACCAACAAATTTGACCCAAACACACACACACACACACACTCGGCCAGCAGCATGTAGAGTGCCTTGCACAGTTAGTTAAAATCTAAGCGTAGAAATCAGGCCACCTGAATCACTTAATTGTTGCGATTTTTCACAAAATTGAAACATCTTCCGGCATGGAGAGTCTAGTTGTCTAGTTGTAGCCACCAAAAACGCCAAGACATACGACGTGTGCGCCGAAATTAGTTTTTCGCATGTTGCAGAGCCCGAGGCGTGAAAAGATTTTTTTTTTATTCGCAGGCAAGGTGCGGCATCAAGGCGGCAACAGCAGCAACAGCAGCAACATCAACAAAAGCAACAGCAGCCGCTAGCAGCGCAGCAAGTGTTGCTCTAATTTATAAAACGCTTTCCGCTACCAAGTTGGCAAAAAAAAAAAACAGAAACAGCTTGCAGTGAGTGATTGACTTATTGATACTCTACAATATTAGACAACGTTAACTTAAACTTCTCGTTTACATATATTTTATTTATTTGTGTTTAGGATTAAAGAGCGCTGCGCAGCCTTGGATCAGAGGTCTAAGATGTCTACGTAGTGGCAAATTTCTTATGTATTTTTCATGCCTTTAAAGCTCAAAATTGTTTCCAAACTTTACTCAGCCTTGTTAATATTATTTTCTTATTAATCTTTAAGCAGAACTTTCGAGCTGTTAGTCAAAGTGTTTGTTTATTTAGACGTTGCAACCCGTGTTGTTCGTTTTGATAGCTCCAGGGTATTTTATACAAATTAATTGCTTTACGGTTCTCACACACTGAAGAGCAAGGCGAAAAATTTCACTTCTTTTGAAATTCCGTAGCTCGTCGGGGCGATGCTTGCGTTGCCTGAGGCATTTCTTTCACACTTTTTCTCACTATTTCTATCGCTTCAGTTGCTGTGATCTTGTTGTTGCTGTCGCTTGTGTTGTTGTTGCTGTTGTTGTTTTGTGCCTTTGTTTATAACGCATGAAGCGCTGGTTTTTTGAGTCGCCCACCCATCAAAAATACCGTCACATATTTTAATTAAATGTCAGACAGTTAAATAGGCACAAAGCTTGAAAAGCTTATTTTTTATAAGCCACATTAATTGAAATTACAAAATGGCTTGGCTGTCAGCTGTTTTCTTGATTTTTTATCTAAGCAATAACTTATTTTTTACTATTTCCGCGCAGATGTCACAGCGTTGACAATGTAGCAAACTCATCATTGCCAACTTGCAACACTTTCTACCATAAATATATATATATTTTTTCTTATTTGTGTTAACACAGAAGGCAAATGTTTAACGGGGCGGTGTTGTTGGTTCTATTGCTGTCATAAAGGCAGAAACAAACAGCCGTAAACTAAAGCCGCAATAAAAGCTACAACACGCTATTGCTGTGTTGCCAACCCAGTTTGTTGCCTAAGTCTTTTGTTTTCATTTTATTTCATCCTGACAGCTGTGCGTAAACCATTTATTGGTGGGGGGTATCTGCATGCGATTTATATATATGGACTACAAGTGAGGCTTACGCGTCGCATGCATCAATCAATTTGGTCGAACTGTAAATGCGAATTGAATGCTGTTTTCATAAACAACATCGAAACTCATGCAAAATGTCATTAATTCAGAGTCAGCGAGTGCCAAAACAGAGCAGCAAAAACTCAAGTTGTGGTCCAATCAAGTCGAGCATTTGTCTCATCGCTTAAACATTTCAATTTCACTCGCACAGAGAGTTTCTTTTATTTATTGCCACTAAATTACGTATCCGTGCTGCGGTCCCCGGCTAACTGGCCTTGATGATTAATGATCTCAACTCAACTCGACTCGACTCGAAGCAGCAATACAAGCAATACATATGACTTCCTAACGACGATACAAATGTACCGCTATCGCACAATGTTGTAGCAACAGTAGCAACATTCCATGTTGCGGCAACATGTTGCCAGTCGCACGCTAATCAGGTTAATTGTCTATCAATTTTATTTGAGTAGCTTCCGATCGCACTGGCAAACAACCAACTACAGTACCAACTACTTACAGGTCCAACTCATTTTAATGACTTGCCATTGCCAATTTATGTGCTCGAGAGCTAGCAGCTAATTCAATTAGTTTTCGTTTTTTTCGGCCAATTCGCTGACACAAATTTGAAAATCACCAAATTTAAGGTATCAATGCAGTGAAATTGCAATGGAAAAGGAAAGTTTGGGTGCTCATAAGGCCGCCTGCCGGCTATGAATTATGGCAATTTGAAGTCAGCGAACCAACAACACATCAGCAACAACAGCAACAATACAGTTGAGATAAACTGCAAAGAAAAACTCGAAAATCCTTAAAGAAAAATGCACATATTTAACTAATGATGGTCACTTAACGCAAACTTAACGACAAATCAACGCCGTCAACAACACCAACAGCAACAACTTTCCCAGACAAAACGTCGCGACGACTGCGTGGGCGCATACAGTGAAGCAAGATTATAAAAAAATAAACATTTTTACAAAATATATATATAAACATAAAAATTATTAAATGCCTTGCTGATTATGCGCAGGCAGCATTCGAAGTCTTTTTTGAAGCACAACTCCTTCGTTTGTTGTGCTTGTTGATGATGCTGCAGTTGCTGTTGCTGTTGCTGTTGATGACAACAACAATAATATTGTTAATGATAATGCTTATGAGTTTTCCTTGTAACAGAAACAACAACAACCACAACTGCCACTACCACAAAAAAAAAGAGTGGGGCAGAGGCAGAGACAGCTGCAGCAGCAACACAAACAACAACAACAGCAACAACAAATGCCTGCCTGTTGCTGTTTAACTGTGGATGTTGCTGTTGTTGTCAGTTGATGTTGTCAGAGTGATAAACGTTGTTCATGTGCAATTAGTAAAAATGTTTCAAGCCAACAAACGCAACAAGGAAATCAATAAAAAAAAAATGCTGGACAACGAGATACCCTGTGCTTAGATTAAATGGCAAAATTTCCTAACCTATCCATTTACTAAAACTTCTCAAGTTATCACAAGTTGAACTTGAAGGTGAAGACGCTGATGGAGATAGATTCGAGATATATAGCGACTAAGAAACAAACTAAAAATATTAAATACAAGCAACACTTACACTACAGCTTCTCTAGGGTATAAAATAACAAAAGCAATCTTATTTTGTGTTAAGTGACGACTATCTAAATCTTTGTGTTGCTGTTGTTTTTGTATTTTGTGTCTTAGGCCCACAGTAACTTACTTACAACAAAAGCCTGATGCAGTTGCTGATGTTGTTGTTACTTGGCCAGTGACTTGGCAATAGCAATCGCTGCAACTTTCCATCACAATCACATTGACAATGCTAA
This sequence comes from Scaptomyza graminum, assembly GCA_018901835.1. NCBI lineage: Eukaryota > Metazoa > Arthropoda > Insecta > Diptera > Drosophilidae > Scaptomyza > Scaptomyza graminum. The sequence goes on from JAEIFL010000290.1 coordinate 2,559,465, forward strand.
CAAACATATTGACAGTTGAAAATCAAATTGAACATATGCCCGGCAAAAATCTACATATAAATTACGAGCAAAATGAAAAAAAAATCTTTTCTCTGAACAAGAGCAAAAGTACATGCTACAGTCTGTTCATTGAATCATGGCAGGCATTTCACGGAAATCGCAGTCAACAACAGCAACAATAACTAACAACAACAAGAGCGCAACCACATTGGCAATCGGTTTGGTTTTTCTTTCTTTTTATATGTTTTGCTAGTGAGTACTTTCCAAATGCCTGGATACATTTCATTGGCCGTCTCAGTTGGTTAGTCAGCATTTTGCATGTCGATGATTTAACCATGCATGGCAATGATCTTACTCCAGCTAGAACATACCGATATCTATACAAATATGTATGTGTCTATTTGACTTACTTTGGCTGGAGTTTGGCTTGTGTTGCTTATGCGGCACGTGTTGATGCTGACTCAATTCCATTATATAAAAGTTAAAATAAGTGCTGCAAAGTTGTGGCAAGCAACTTGTGTGGCATGGCGATTGGTTTGATTGCAATCAGTGGCTCAGTTTGTCTTAGTCAGCTGCAAAAATAACTTAATTGCTGCCTGTATAAAATTGTTATTGCTGTTGTGCACAAAGTTAGTCGCACTATTGCTTGAGACAAGGTCAACAACCTCGAATGGAGATTGAGACCTTTTCGGTGAGATGTCTGTTTTTATCTGCCAGCGTTTTGCGGCAAATGAATGCCTTTCTTTTGTGGTGCGGCATTGAAATACTGCTTTGAAATGTCGAACAAATGTTTTAAACTGCATGAATTGGCAAAAAAAAAAATTTCGACTGCTTGTATTTTATGGGTCGTCTGATTCCCTTCACGACTTCCCCTCTCTGGCACTCATATTTTGGCTGTGTTACAGTAGAGAATATAAGAAGGCAAGGCAAAGTTTTGAGTGCAAAACAACATTAACAACTACCACAAATTGAAATTAACTTACATAAATTTGATGGTTAAAATTGTATTTTTATTATATTGTAGTTTTTTGCTGCGCTTTTGCTATTAACTGTAGCCAAATTATGTTGTTCAAAGACAATTAAGTTGCAAGAGGCGGAAACAATTTGCTGTGCGGCCCAAAGCCAATGTAAGACAAAAGCCAATGACTATTTTCGGCCAGCAAACTACCAACAGCAATAACAACACGAAATTAGTAACAACATAAAGTACGCGCAATTTCAACGCATTGCGCAACGAACAAAATTGAAATTGAACAACAACAAGCAACAATTTGCAAAATCGACATTTAAATGCACATTAAAATTGTTGCTGTTGTTGTGTTGTTGCTGTTGCAGTTGTCGTGCCACAATTTGAATGTGGTCTGGAAAGTGCTTTTTGCCATTCTGGCTAGCAAAAAAACACACACACATACACAAAAACAGTCCTGTGGCCTAAAAGTGAGAGTCATGTAGACACACTTGAGACTCCCAACCCAAAGCACTTTCGCAAACAAACATAGTATACTATGTTAGCCCGCTCGTCTCTTCAACCCATCTCTTTCCATCCATATGCCGGCACATGTTGCTAACAGCTTGGCAGGGCGCAGCAGCTCTTTTCATGACTTAATCTTATCAGACAAGCACTGGCATTAAAAATGCACTTCAAGGTTCTACAATGATTATGGTTGTGGGCTCGTTGCGCATTTTGTTAAATGGTTTTGTGGCTGTGGCAGCGCTGCATAATTCATGGTTATATGGATTACCACGAAAACGAAAAGACGACCAAGACAAGCGAGCAACCAACCCTTTTGTGGAAAATCAGCAACGCTTGTTTGCCCAGCCAGTTGATTCTCATTATGACTAAATTAAGTTGTTGGCTACAACGCGGCGTCGTGGACTCAACCAACAACAGGAATCAAGGTCGCATCGCACTTAGCACAAAGTCAAGCCCATATAAAGTGCCTGCGCTTAGTAAATGCACCTTTTGCCTTGACCCAAGCCAGTGTGCAACCTTTCAGCTTTACGGCTTTTCAGCTGCCCACGCCATACACCTCTTTGTGTGCCTTTAATGCTCAACTTTATGACTACTGCGAGTGCGTTTCTCTCTTTTCGAACTAAGAACTAAGAACTAAATAATAAAAATAGAAAAGCCAACATTCACATGAGCTACTGTGTCTGGCCTTAAGCTGATTTTGTTCTGAGACGAACAAATGCGATTAAAGCCATAAAGTTTTGTATTAGTTGCAGTCACAGTAGCCATAAGTCGTGGTGGCACTCTATTGAGGCTCAGTTTGGACAAGCGGCCTGCTCTACTGTGTACCCTCATGTGGTGTGCTCTACCCCGCCAACAAGTCAATTGGCAATGCAGCAGCGACAATAACAACAACACTGGCGCAACAATTGCCAAAATCTTTCACAAATCACATAAATTGCCGCTCAAATCCAGCGCTATATTTGGCTAAAATGCCAAACTCACGGCTAAAACTCATAAGTTTTGTTACAACAACTACAACAACAACAAAATGCTGAATGACGCTGCTGTCATTTGACAACCATGAGAATTTTTGCGGTCGACAAATCCGTTGCCGCCTTTTGTTGTATTGCGATTTGATAGTTGATTGTTGTTATTGCAACGTTGGGTATCATTAAGCACATTTGGTTTTTTTAATATTGATTTTTTTTCTGTTTTGCTTTAAGTAATTACACAAATTGCTAAGCAATGATGCGATGATGTTCTAGCTATAATCGCTGAATAATTTGCAATTAAATGTTTAGCAATTTTAATCATTGCGGTTTTCAACTTTCAACTGCTAAATATTTATGCCAGTTCAAAGTATTATGAAAGAACATTGTAATTTACCTATAAAAATTGAAAGGCTTTAGCTTAAATCATTTGTCATATAATTACATGTAATTTTAGTTAAAGGGCAAAAGACAAAGGTGAATAATATTGAATCTTAAAGAATTTACAACAATTAGGTTATGAATCAGAGTTAACCAATTCACCATTCTTACTACCACCAATTTGATATCATAAATCCTTAATAACTGTATTTAAGGGGTGATGCCTTTGATTTAATAAAAGCTTTTTGCGGACATTAAGCAGCTCAAATGCAACTTAATTTTGGTGCAGATGTCTTATCATTTCTTGCAGACTTCAAGCTTAATAATGACAGCACTGAGACACTTGATGCCCCCCTCAAACAACTTTTGTGATCATTATTTCAATAATGAAGCGTTGCAGTTTTTTTTTTTTTTGAAAGTTCAAGTCGCAGATAATAATCAAGAGTAATACAAGTGAAAATTGCGTAGGACTGTCATTGATAAACAGCAATGAAATTGCGTGACCGACACCGCGATTTGATTTGGTTTCACAATAAATTCACTTTAAACGAAGTTCATTCAGAATCTCGCACACAGCTCAATGAAAGCGATGCTGTGCTGGTCAAAAGGAAGAAAAAAAATGAAAAAATTTATTAACATATTACCAACAATTGTTGCAATTTGATTTGCTTTATGGTTGCAACGTGCCAGCGATGCGCCAAAAGCGATAAGCGATGATGCTACATGTGGATGCTGCTGCGTGATGCTGTTGCTGCTGTTGCTGATGCTGCTGCTGCTGCCCACGATCAAAAACAAGAAATTCGCGTTAACTTGCTTCATGCATGGCGAGCGAGCTAAATAAAAAAAAAGGGTTACACAATTCATTTCATTTGGTGCAAGACATAAATCAGGCCAGCCAACAAGCGGCAATTCCACAGCAAGGGGCTACTCCAGCCAGCCACAGAGAGTCATCTTGTGCACTTGGGAGGTCGCTGCCCAAGTGCCCAGTGATATATGATTTTGTTAATTTAAGTTGGTTTTGAATAGGCAGCGTCTTTCCGCATTGCATGCAAAAAATAAAACGAGTTTGTTGCTTAAGTCTTTTGTTTCCGTCTGGTCAGATTTACAGAACATTTTGCGTCGCATTGGACTTACGTAATCGAACTTGAAATGAAATCACTCAACAAAACGACCAAAAACCAACTATGTAACGAGCCCGAAAACAAATGTGGTTAATTGGGCGGCCTGTCCAGACAAGCAACCAGACAGCCTGCCACAGTTGCCTGACAGGCGCTGCATGTCTGTACATGCAGATGGACAGCATAGTAAAGCAGAGCAGAGCAGAGGCAATCTCAAGGTTGCAGTGAAAGTATTTTTACTTTTATTTGCAGTTGTTTTATGACCTTATGTGTGTGTGTGTGTGTGTGTGTGTGGCATTTCACAGGCTTCATATATGCTGCATTTTTGCTGACGAATTACATGCTATAAAAACACAAAAATAAAAAAAAAAAAATATATTAAGCGCCGGCCGATGACGACGTCATCCATCCAGTTGGCCAACTTGTCGACTGTCAAGTTGCAGCAATACAAAAAACACGCAAACCCAATTAATGGGCGTGAAAGTTTATTATCATTTGCTTAGCATTGCTGTTGAAAAATGGGGCAGGGGCAGTGTTCAGTGTGGCAATGGTATTCGCTACTCGGCTTGCTTTTTCATTTTGTTTGTACTTTTTCTTGTAGCCTATCAACAACAATGGACAGCAGCAAAAACAACAGCAACAACAACAATATATCTGCACATATTTATCAGTTTATTTGCACGGTTTGGCAGCCAAGATAAATATTGAAAATGTGCTGAAAAATTGCTCGACATATTAATTAAATTTTTTTGGCTTGCAACATATGTGTGCAGCCTGTTGCATCTTAACATTAATAGAGGCAACATAAAAAGTAACACACTGTGCATGTTTATTGCATGACTGCTGCTGATGCGATGCTGGTAGTCAATAATATTGTACTCTATGGCCAATTAAAAGTTCATTTACCTGACAACAACACAAGCAACAACAACAATTGCAAGTTGGCATGCAAGCAAGAAAATAAAATATATATAGAAGGCAGAGGGAAGAAAAATGTGCATGCATGTGAAAAACAGTGCCACCGCATGGTAATCAGATTTTTAACACTTTCCCATTCGGTTGTTTATTGTTGTTGTGTCTATTACATTACAACAAGCCGTTGTCTGCTGCTTTTGTTGCTGTTTAAGTGTTGCTGTTGTTGTGTTGGTGCATTTGATTTGATTAAAAACCGCAGCTATCTGCTTCATTTTGTCGCTGGCTTTATGTTAACATCGACACTTTGTTGACGTCGCTGTTACTGTTGTTAGTGTTGTTGTTTTTGTTTTTGCTGTTTCTGTTGCAGCTACTGCTTTCTGTTGTTATTGTCCAGTTGGTTGCTGCTACCTGGGGGCATACTACAATGTAAGCTGCCTTGTCGCCAGGCTTGTAATCAGCTAAATTATACGACTTGTTTTTTTTCCCCCGTTTGCAAGGCCAAACCAAAGGTCAGGCTCTAAGCACTTTTGACAATCGTCATTATTAATGGCCTGCACTTAAAATTAGCATTTTAATAATGGTAATCAATATAAAAGACACAAAACGCACGCATCAATATTATCAAATCGGATTACGTGTAAGCTAAATAGCTTTGTGTGAGCAATTTCGATATGTTGAATCTTAAAAAAAAATTAATCTCAGCCTTGTGGATTCGAAAATTGGCGCGCAATCCGCAGCCAAGTCGTGAGTCAGTCGGCAATTTATTTTTTGCCGAATTAAATGCAAATTGACAGTTCCAATTGCATTCTAAAAACAACAAATAAAACATCGATGCCATCGGAAAATCAAAAATCCAAATGCAAATCGTGTTTCGCTGTTGTTTTGCAATTAATCAATTAGGCGCAGCCCCCAAGCATCAGCATCAGCGTCAGTGTCAGTGTGTCAGCAGCAAAAAAACAGTTACAACAAAATCGACGACGACGATTGCAACTTTGGCGTCGTGGTTGTCACCTCGCGGCCTCCAAGAACCAATGCAGACATGGCACTCCCTTTTTGCATCTCATGTCAGTTCCTCTGTATGCAAATTTGGAGCAGTTCAGCCGTTCTCGAGATATGACGCCGCATGCATAATGAGCATTTATTTAAATGGATTTTGTGCTTTGTTTTATTGCCTTTAAATTGCATTTAGTGTCAAATGTCTCGCGCAGCTAATGCCTAAGAAAAATAAAATTCAAACATATCTCTTATTTTTTTTGTTTGCCTCTTTCTTGCCATGAATAAATCGTCAAACAACAACAAATCATTCAAAAGCAGACGCGGAACGTTGCCAAAGGTGACTCACAGTCGCATCGCAGTCTGCTTTCGCTCGAGCACTAAGAAAATATATAAATAAATACATATGGCAGACTCGCAGTGCCAAATGAAATCGTAATTTGGGGCACGTTTATTTACATTTTCAAAAGGAAATTATATAAATAAATTGAGTAATAAATAGAGATCAATAGGCAAATCTATTTACGACTGACCTTCGCAGGTAGCTGCCAAAATATATTAAGAAATATATTTTTGCCACAGTTCAATTTGATAAATATGTCAAGATTTTGATTTTGATGAGCCATAAGTAAACTATTAAAGAACCCAAATGAAATATGTTTCTTAAAATCTGATAACTATATCACACATCTAACATATGTTTACAAGCATGTTTGTATAGATTTAGCTTAGGTTCACAATAGAATAAATGAGTGTGATGGTGCCCCATCAACAAACCCAAACAAGATTTTTATTGCATCATAATTTTGTTTATATTTGGTCATAAATGTTGACTATTTATGCACATAAGTTTTCGCATTTACCTGCCATAAGTAAGAGCAGGGAGTATCCTACTGATAACTTGTGTGTAAACAATTAATACAATTTGTTTATTACACTATATGAATGCATGTATACGAATATAACGAAAATAATGGTCCATTTGCACAGCGGGCGCGTTAATTCGATTACAAAATTGACGCCCCCTCCAAAAATAAAAAGCTGCACGAGATATGAGCACAAACAGAGCAATAGTCGAGGCAGATAGATACAGCTAAAGATACTTTGATACAGGTACATGAGTTGTAAGCAGATACGCAGCAAGCATCGACACACAGTCTAGTTGGTGTGTGTGTTGAATCATGCAATTCAATAGACACGAACGAAAAACGAGAAATCATCATTAATATATCAACACAATATGAATCCACAAGATACACACAGATACAGAAGGCTGGTGCACGCGCGTGCAGTTGAAAACCGTTTGAATGACTTTGATGATTGGGAAAGTGTTTTCACAGCTACCTTGCTGTTGCCACTGCTGTGGCTGTTGATGCTGCGGGTGATGATGTTGCTGGTGCAGATGGCTGCATGCTAATTGCAGCATTTTCGCACGTTGCCAAGCTTTTTGTTGCACTTATGTTTTGTGTTGGCTAATGACTCATGCGTGCTGAAAAATCGTTGGTGTATGCAATATCTGAATGGATCACTTAATACATAATTTATTACACTAATGATTTAATTAATAATGTTTTGTTATTTTCGAAATGCCAGCGACCTTGCAACCAGCTGCAACCTTTTCTACTTAAATTTTATTAACTGTTTCTTTGTTTTGTACTTCAATCTTTCAATCTACACCTTTCAGTTATGTTTCGGCTACTTGGGCATTGTTAATGGTCTTTAAAGGGCCTGTAAATGTAAGTGGTATAGAGACTGATCGCCTTGATATTTGATATGTGCAATCTTGTACACAGTTGTTGAAAAAATGCACAGCATGAATATGGGTTCCAGCTTCCCAAAAAAAAAAAAAAAAAACGGCGACCCCGTTAATTGCACAAGCCGCAAAGGGCAGCCGCCTAAAAATGCATTATTGAAAGAAAAAAATCAGTCGAGGTTTATTTTTTTTTTCAGATTTAGCCAATTTAATGGACATGTATTGAGTTACGAGTACGTTGACAATTTTGTGTCATGAGGGGAAAATATTGATTGATTTTTTTACTAAGAAAAAAGAATGAAAGCATTATCTTTGTGCTTGGAGATAAGTAAATAAATTCTGGTTTGACCAAAATTTCAAATTTTTATTTATTTTACTTATATTTATTTGATTTATAGCACCACTCAGAATCAATATGCATATGCATGAGTACACCCCATGTGATTAATTCGCAATCTTGCCCGTGTGCATATAAATTTTATTTTTTGGGGAATTCTCTTTGTAGAGTAAACGAATCAAGTAAATCTGTTATGCAGAAATGCAGTTAAAAGCAATTTACTTTTATGTTGCTGTTCCTGCTGCTGCAAACAGTTTATAACTCTTGCCTGACTCCCAGTTCGATACTTGAACTTTTTGTGGGGAGCTGCTGCAGCAGGAATATAATTAAAAACGTTGCGCCACCATTCAGCAGAGAGCGACACCCAAAAATGAATATACATCGAACCCACCCATAAATGACGTGCAGCACTCGCATTATTTGCCTTTCTTTTTGTGGATTTCTTGGTTACTTTGTTGTATACAGCAGCAGCAATACGGGCATGTCGTTAATATTATATGGCTTGATAAACTTCTGCCACAAGACAATCGAAATTACTCAATCACTTTGGAAGCTACACAGCAGTGGTTGGTTGGTTGTGCGGGTGGTGCAGTCGAGTGGTGCGGTCGGGTGGTTGTTGTTTTGTTTTGAGAAAGGCTCTTTATGAAGTTTATAAAGTTTACAGCAGACGCGCGTCAAATGCAATCCCAAAGAGCCGTCAAAGCCGCGCCTTCTTTAGGTGCCCCAAAGGCATTGGTTGGAGGCACAGGGCTTGTGGCAATAGGAGGCAAGGTAACAGGAGTCGCTAGTCGTGTAATTGATGTCAATTTGTTGTTGTTGTTGTTGTGGCGATAGTGGTGCGCCCACTTGGCGTTCGTTAAATGCCAAATATAATTTAATAGGAAGTGAAAACAAGCAAAAGGGTACAAATTATGTTGCCTCAAAATATAATGATTGATTTGTATCAGCTACGAAACGAGCCAAACAAAATTTGCCATTTAATATTAAACATATGAAGGCTCTTTGGCCTAAAGGAGGTAGTGAGAAAAAGTGATAGACAGTGGGAGAGAGGCAAAGGGAACATGCTTACTGGCTGCCCAATTTTCTGCGCCCAATTTCGCAAGCTTTTTGAATTTATTGCTATTGTATTTTGAGTTGGTTTATTTTTTACTATTTTGGCTGCCAATTTGTTGCGAGGCGGAAATAATAACAATAATTTAGCGCACTGTTTGCCCAAATCGAGTTAACATAATAGAGGCCATTATCCGCCTGCCATGACCAAATACAAATCACCAGACAAGTCAGAGTTTCTTGGATATTTTTTTTTTTTTGGTAGTGGCGTCTTTATTGTGTTTGCCAGGACGAACACATACATACCTGCATGAGCCTGCGGCCACACAAAACACAAAAAAAAACACACAAAAATTTTCAATTTCCAATTGCAGTTATTTGCGGTTGATTTGAGTCTCGCATTGCATCATCATCAAGTTGCAGTTGCTCAATTTGCATTATTATGGCCGACATTTGTTTGGGTCTTATTAGCTGAGATTTCGCATAACTGTTTGTTAGTTTGTTTGGTTGGGTTTTTATCTGTGGTGTCAGCTGTGGACTTTAGAAAGCACTCACTGCGATTGTTGTTGCTGTTGTTGTTGTTATTGTTGCTGATATGCCTGAATAACTTGCAGCTATGTGCCATAAGCGAAAGGTGGAAAGGTGTTGCCTTTTCGATTTGTATTTCATGGCAGCATTGCACTGCGAAGAGAGCGAACTGAAAACAAGGAACTGGGAACTAAAAACTGTTACGCCATGTAACGAAAGTTGTTTGAAGGTTGTTGGGTCTCAGCTTCCTTCTATTGTAAAAAGGAAAACACAGTTGCAGAAACGTATCAGTGCGAATGCGAAAGGATACTTATCAAAACAGCACTCAAAAAAACGCGTATGTATTTTTTGTTAAGTACATTTCTTTAAGAAACTCAACAAAATATGAACACTGGCTACATTAAAAGCTTTAATAATTTTCAATTATTTTTTTACATGCAAACTTTCAGTTGATTAGCTTGTATTTCAATAGGACAGAAATTTACATTGTGTAAAAATTCGTCATATTTAGGGCACAATATTTTATGAGCAATGGCCTAACTACTTTTAAATAAGCACTGAGCTCAACTCATTTATTTCAAATTGGGCTCGCTTTCAGCTCAACCAAATTTAACAAACCTTGCCCTGCCCTGCGCTGCCCTTACTGATTGGCACACACACACACGAGTTTCTAATTGAAATAAATTGCTTCACTTTAAATTTGAGTCAAAAACAGCAGCCAACTCCAGCAGCTACAGCTGCCGCCGGCATGCCCTTGAATTAGCAACGAACTTAGGTTTCAAATTCCCATAAATTGGGTCCGCCCGCATATGACAGCCAGACAAAAGCTACTCGTCATGGCAGCCTATTCAATGATTTTTAATGGAACTTCAAAACGCAACAGTTCCAAGCTTGTGCTCTTGTGCTCTTGTACCTCACATGACCTTGAGCTGCAGTTTAGCTGGCAAAGGCAAACGGTGAACAGTTGGCAGCTTTGGATTCGAATGTGTGTCAAATGCATCATGCAGCCGACTCGTCGACGATGGTTGTTGCTGCTGCTGGTGCTGCTGCTGGAGCTGCTGCTGTAGACGTGACTAACCGACTTTCATGTCATAACTTAGTGCGCTCTTTGAAGTTCAAGTTCCCCTCTCTATAAGACGGGCGGGCGCATTGTCCATGAGCTATGAGCCGGTTCAATTAAGGCGCATAAATTATGCAGCAGCCAGCCAAATTGAAATCGTAAATTAACATTTGCCAGACATCGTCGATGCTGCTTGTTGTTGTTTCAGTTGTTGCAGTATCTATTGCTGTTGCAATAACTTTTACATTTTGACCAAATATTTTTGCAAATTTTCACTAAGCGTGCAGCCCACGCAGTCGACGCCCGACAGTTGAATGTAAAGCCAGACAAAAAAAAAAAATATAACAAAAATACCGAAAAATTGTCAACGTTTGCCAAAGCAAACGAAATGAATATAGTAGCAATTGGCGCACACATGCAACTTGGCCAAACAGTGACAGTTGCAAGTCAGTCAACGGCAGCTGAATTCCAGCAGCTGCCGCATTTCGGACTTGTACTCTTCGACTCGTACTCTTGGACTTGGCTTGATTTTTTATGTGCGACAGTTGCTTTATGTTACAATTTGCAGCATTATTTTTTATTTCAAGTGCAAAATTTATTGCCATTTGCCAAGGTGCGCGCCAAGTTTGCACCACCAACTCTACTTTGTGCTACCGGCTAATCAGTGGCCAATGTTCGTTGCTCGTTTGTTCGCCATTCGTTGCTGTTCATTTGTGATGTTGTTGCATTTTGCTGAGCTGTGCTGTGCTGCTTTGTTTCCTTTAAGCTTTCACTAGAAAAAAATAAGAGCAGTTTTTGTGCCTGTTCATGCCAGGCATGCCTTTAAATTAGCACCATAGATCTGGCACTTGGCATTTCACTCGTTTCCCATTTCCGTAAGACAGCAACAAACAAAAAAAACCTAAGAGCACTGACATACAAATGTTATCTGTTGGCCTGGGCAACTTTGCAAACATTTCTATTACCAGTGGTAATAAAGACTAAGAACAGCTTTGGCTTGCGTGTATATTTCTTTAAAGCTATATGTTTTTGTACAGTAAATATCTGGATTTGTCAAGCCATAAAAGTTTAGTGTAAATGAATTCTGAGAGGGAGGCAGAGAGTCTGTAATATGTTTTCTATGATTTTTTGCTCAATTTAGTTTAGCACAATTTTCACATGTTCTATAAAACACCGCTGCTCCTTAACGTTGTTTTAAATTATGCTTTTGATTACACCTCACAACCACCCACGATGACAAGTTTTTCTTGGCTGCTTACTAAAAAAAAGTTTTTTATGTCGACGATTGCATAATGCATAAATTGTTGCACTGCTCTTCCCGTTGGTTGCCGCCAAATCTTCCACGTCCAAAAAGAAACCAAACTTTTCCTGTAACAAGCCGCCAACTCACAGAGTTGAGCTTCGGTAATATGAGCCTGGCCAGCAAAATGCCGCTAGAGGTTGTTGCGCTTGGTAATAATGACAGTATGTGTCACATTGCAACCCACACGCATTCAATTTTACTGCCTTGGCACTGCAGCAGCAGCAGCAGCAACACCAACAACAACCAACAGCAACAACATCGAGCCAGCAATTTTATGAGCCATTTGAACAGAGCCTCAGACTAGGTCCCTCCACAGCTGTTGTTGTTGTTGTCTTTGTTGGTTCGTTTAGTTTTTGGCTTCACTCTTGGCGCAAATTTGATCCAATTGCGCACTCATTTAATCGTGATCTTTATGCGATTGTACAGTTGGATGTGTTTAGCCTTTTATGTCGAGTTGAGCCAGGTCTGTCTGTCTGCCTGTCTTCGTCTGTATAACGTTTGTTGTTTTAGTTGGCTCCTTTTTGCTTTTTTGACCTACATACGTTCATTGTTGTTGTTGTAGTTGCTGCAGTGCAATAATTATATAAAAACATGTAGAGCGTTTAAGGAAGTTAATTAAATGGGAAAATAAATAAATGTGTATTCAACGATCCGGAGCCTTCTTTAATTGGCAATTGTGTGGGAGTTCAAAAGCATTAAGGATTGTGTATTCCTTTGTTTGATGAACTAACTGGTCGACAATGCCGTAACCTTGTTTATGGTCAAGTGTTGTTAATCAAACTGTTTCCGGGTTTTAAGTATTTTCGGCTTAAAAGCTTTGCTGCAATGCAATAAAATATCATTTTATTGTGTATTTTCTCAACGGTATTTTAGTAAATGCTTCCTGGAGTATATTTTCGTTATTGCATCGTTTTTATTTAGTGGCTAATAAACGAGTAAAAGACTATTTAACAGCAGACAGAAAGAGTCGCACTCGAATTCAAAATGCAAATAATATGGCATTAATCGTATAATCGCAAACTGAACTTTCAGATTTATTTAATTTTGTTTTCAATTTTTTAATTTTATTTTAATTATGTCAGCTGGTCTTAGTTGACAATAAACAAACAAATAAATAAATATTAAAAAAAATACTCATCATGAAGATAAATCTTTAAATGGTTTTTAGCCTTAAATCACACCTGCTTTTTTTTGCCAAATCTGTTATTTGTTAGGTTTTTTTTATATTGATTTGAAATATTTTTATTATTGTACATCCTTAAAATCACCAAAGTAACAGTCTTTTCCACTTGTCTTAAGCTGTATTTGAATCTCTAAATTTATAGCACTGTCAGTGATGACTATTAAATAATACTTTGCGCTCAAATATTTACCTTATGTTGTTGTTTTATGCCATCAATAAAATATCATTGCCATTGCCAACAAACAAAATCGTGAATATTGGCACGGCATTATCTGTTTGCCTCATCACAACTGTCTAAGCCTAGCCAGTTTTTTTGTGTGTTTATGTCTAACTTGTTGTATTTTATTGTTGTTATGATACGTCTCTTGAAAATCGGATTTGACATTAAGGCGTACTTCAGGTTAATGCCATGCCGCCGCATTCATTGTCTTAAAAACACAAATCTTATGGAATTTATGCAGCACTGAGAGACGCCTTGGTTATGTAATTAAGCCAGTTACCATAATTACCATAAAAGATAGACAACAATTTGGCCTATTGAGGCGCACAAAGATGTGTGTAATTAAGATGCGGCCGGATATGAAAATTGACATGATTAAGCCAACTCTCGCGCTGGTGGCATATAATTTGAATTTTCCACACACACACTTTTTTTAGGCAGGTGCGGCAGCCAGATATTCAACAGTGTCAAGGGCACCTCAACTTAAAAAAAAAAAACAAGCAATGAACAATATAAAAATTGGCTTACAAAAGATTTGGCAACATTGCAACATTTTTCGTGGAAGATTTTCGCATTGCCAGCGAAAGCCAGCCGATTGTTGTTGTTTTTGTTATTGTTGGTGGTGGTGGCATGAATAAAACATTACGAAGGCGTTGCACCAATGCACCAAAAGAAACAATAACTAAAGGCGTTGCTGCTACCACTGCTCTGGCCATGGCTGGCCAAGCGGTAATACGTCAATAACCGTTTAGCGTACAAATTGAAATTTTTATTAGTTACGGACGCCGAGCAACAGCAACAGCAGCAACAACAGCAACTGCAACTGCAGCAGCAAAAAGCAAAGCATTGGCCCGCCGGCGCTTCACAAATACAAAATAAAAACAAAAGCCGAAAGAAAGAAAAGAAAAAAAAAAGCTACTTAGACAGTTGCTGAGGGGGGTGTGAAGCAGGAGACAGCAGCAACAGTTGCAGTTGCAATTTTAGCTGGAGGAGCAGGCAGCAAGGAAGCCACACGAATGCCGCGCTGTGCTCGCTGAGATATCGCCAGAGATTATGTTTTGTGGCGGTAGCAGCTGCCACCATTGTTTTTGATTTTGTTTTTTGCTGCTGCTGTTGATGTTATTGTTGTTGTTGCTGGCCTTTGGTTTGTATCGCGGCGCTGGCATCTGTGCGATATGCAACACTTGCAGACAACTTGGCGCTCGTTGCTGCCACAACGCCTAACTGTACATCAAAGTTCAAGCAAAGGTAAGGTAAGAAGGTAAGGGTGGCGCAAGCGCACTATGAAATTTGTTCATAGAAATTAGCCAGGCTGTTGCTGTTGCCGTTGCGTCTGTGCCACGCCCAGGCAGTTGCCGTCGCCCATGTATCCGCTTATCAGCCCGCAGGTGATTAAGCCGTCGTCCGTTGCATATTTGCATGCATTCAACATAAGTGTATGTATTGTGTGTGTCTGCTGCATGGGTTTCCTGTGTGGCTACTGCAACAACAGCCAACAAACTAACAGCTAACAGCTGACGGCTGTGACGGGTGTGTTGCATCCTGCTGTCATTTGGCTACCTCACTTTTTGGGCCACCCCAAACGCATTGGCCATGTGATAATGTCTATAATGTGTTTGTTGATTTGTGAATTATGCTGCCTCAAATATTTGTATTGCGTGTCAGCAATTGTTATCCGTTTTGATCTTATTTTTTTCTATATTTTACTGCAGGAAAATATGAAAAAACGTTCATAAAAATTTAATTTATTGTTCTGAGTAAAACATTGAGCCATTTATATGTTTTGTAATATACGATCTTAGTTATAAAAAAAAAAAACACTAATTGCTGACACTTGACAGCACAATATTTTTAATGGGGCTTGGCCCGCGCAAGGTTGCCTAATTATAGTCTGTTGCTACTAAGAAAAAACTAGCTTACAGCTGTAGCTCTGTTGAATCTAGATGTCAGATCACTAGAACAGCGCTCCAATCAATGGAAGCGCGGCACGCTGCGTATCAGAGATCTCAAAATGTTGCAAACGAATGCTTAGTGCAACCTGGTCGCAAACTGGGTTAAGTGTCGTTGTTGCTCTCGACTTGCAATTTATGTGTTTCGTGTTTACAGTTTTATGATTGTGTTTTGCCTAACAAACACTTTGGCAAATAAACAAAACAATCAGTAGAACAAACGTTACAACATTTAGTGCTACACAACAACGCTTCGTTACATTCGATCAAGGCCACTTGCAAAAAAAAACACAAAAACAAAGCAGAAACAGCTGAGCAGCTTAAGTATTATAAATTAAGTTTTTTTTTTATGCTAAACGGAAACTGTTTGTATGGAAACCAACCAACATTGTGATGGCGTTGCCTTGGCTGTGCCTAATGAAACATGCAAAAATTCAAAGGCAGAATTCAAAAATATTAAAAAAAATTATATTATATAAATACATAAAACAAAGTATCTTAAGTTTAAAAAATCTGCAAAGAGGAAATAGTTCGTTTGTTATGCCAAAGCTAGCCAAAGCTGCCTTTCACAACGCCAGGGTGTCTGGCAACGAAAAAATCTAATTAAATATTATCGCGCTAATAATCAACATGTTTATAAACTTTCTAAAGCCAAGCGACGCGACGTCTTTTCGTCTTCCGTACTGTATGTAATTTATAAAAAATCAGTCAGCTGGGCTAATTATGTGAGCCTAATTACAAAGACGGATGCCACAAATATGTTACCACTGTACTGTACTAAAAGAAAAAGAAGCTAAATGCCAAGCCAACAATTGCTGCACCGACTAGGTAAAACTGGTTGCGGCAACGGACGGGGCACAGAATTATGATTTCAGAAAGCAAAACAAAGTCGCGCGTGGCAAGCGGCAACTTTGGCAACTTTGGCTTTGGCCGCCTGACTGACTTTTCCGCCAAGCTCTTTGATTTATGTGGCAACTGTGACACGACAGCGGCGGCATCGAGCGTTCTCTATAATTATAGTAGCCATATATACTCGTATTCAGTCAGTCAGGGGGCAGTCCCCATCAGCTAGACTCTGTGGCGTCTCAAAGCAATGCTCCACTGCTTGTATATTCATTCAAAAATGTTTTTAATTTAGTATTTAGTATGGGTGTATGTGTGCTTGTGGCTGCGGTTAAAGTCGTTTCGCAAAACCACATTTGGCACCGCAAACAATTTACTTAAAATTAAAAAATGTTTAAAATTCGATCTAAAACTTGCGAACTGAGAAGCAATGTTTGAATGATAATTTTAAAGATTTAAACTATATAAAAAACCTAAGCTCAATTATCTATGCAGTCTTTTACATAAGCAGTTTTACATAGAATATGGGATATTAAGTTTCTGTTTACTTCCACAGTGCAGCACAAAAGAATGAACGTTATTCATTGTGCTTCAATGTCATATAAATCAGAATATAAATAATGCGTTTATTAACTCCAAAGAACTTCTAGGCTTGCTGCAGCTTGCGTCTGTAGCTACTGTCAACGAGTTGCACATGCATGCATATATTTGACTCCACACACAATTGTTTGCCACATGCTGTCAGCGGTTGCTGTTGTTGTTGCTGCTGCTGCTTCTGCTGTTGGGCTTAATGTTGTCAGCACCGCATTTGCAACAGCTCATAGACTGTATATTTTCATGTCGGCTCTGAACTTAACCAACGACAAGCAGATTCGCACTCTGTAGAAGTTCTGGAAATATGAGATTCCCGGAATGCGGTTGCTGTTGCTGTTGTTCCTGTTGGTGTTGATAGCAGTTTTTAGCCATGAGTTGGCGTCAAAGTGCAACAACTAACTAACAAGCCATAAATATAAGAAAAATTATATGCAAAGCAAAACAATGTCCGTTGTTGTTGGTGCTGCTGCTGTTGTTACTGTTGTTGTAGCTGCAGGCTGCTGCACTGCTGAAATAAATAAAACAAAACAAAACCAAAACTTTCAATGCACCTCGATAAATGCTCAGGCAGGCGTAACAAGTACATAAAGGCAGAGCCGATGCCAATGGGCTACTGCTGCTGTTGCTGCCAAAAAGCTGACCCATTTATGCAGATTTTGTTTTTGCCGAAACAATGGCAATGTACAACAAAAACAAAAACAACAACAGCAACAGCATGAGCTGCAACCACGGGAGCCGTGTACGAAAGCAAGTAAAGCACGCTTGAATATACCCTGTAGTTGGTTGGTGGGACACAACGGGTATGCTTTATTAGAGAAGGTTACAACATTCAGCTTAAGTATTATTTCTTGTGACTTTTAATAGTTTCAGTTAGAAATAACCTGCCTATATTTAAACCGAAGTATTAAAGGGATTTGCATGAGTCAATTCTATAATCTTTTTGAATAAGTTCTATAAAAAGTATAAGATTCTTAGCAACTTGTATGATATTTACGCGTCGATCAGCTTCGACTTTGTCGCATTGATACTTGTTTCCTTTGTGTGATGTTTGTCGGCAAACAGAATATTTAGTCATTTGTCATGTTGATTTATGCTCGTATTTACTCATTGGCGTTTAATGTTGTACAAGATTTTCACACGACAGCGCGGTCAGCAAGCAGTTAAGAGCTCGCAGTTAGCTTGACCCAATGCTGGCGGCAACCTTGAGACCCCAGCCCCAGCCCCAGCCCCGAACTCATATTCGAGACTTGCGTAAACTGCCGCTGGACCGTTGTTGTTGTTGTCTGGTTGCTCGTTTACATTGCGCTTATTTGATCTACACATAGCACAGTTTTCAGCGTGATCGGCATTACTTACTTTTAGATTTTGATGTTTGCCTAGCAATGTGTCTTCCTGGTCACAAGCCAGTCCCTCTGTCTGGCACAAAGAATTAAAAGGATCTACGTTTTTTTTTATGGCTTATCTAAAAGGCAAACAGCACTTAACTATATACATATATGTACATATGTATGTCGTGTTTGTCTGCCACAAGTAACAAGTTTTTTACAAGCGGAAGTCCATACACACACACACACACACACAAAAAAAAATGATATTAAGTAAACAATAAATGTTAAGTATGCTACCTGCGGAAAATATAAAGCCATAAAAATAAATATACATTTTTGGGTTGTCATAGAACATTGGCAGTAGCTGTGCAACAACGCTCGTTGCATCCACAAGTTGTGCGGCGTGCATTAATCATTGAATTGTGGCTGCTACTACTATCCGGCAGCTAAATGCAGCCCATCAATAAAACGACGTGCTGGCAATAGAAATGCATTTGGCAATCCTTTTGCAAAGCTGAGCTGAGCTTGAAGCCGCGGAAGCTGTGTGTGTGTGTGCCGCATGCGTGGGGTGGCGTTTGGATTAATGAGCATGCCACGATTAGAATCCATTTGAATTAATGAACATTTGAAGTGACTTTGATTTTGTTTAGCCACAAACACACACAGCAGGCAGTCAGCTAGCCGCCTCTTGGCGAAAACAAATACAAGACAAACAAAACAAAAGACTTAGGCAACGAACTTGACTTAGAGATTTTCAACTTTGCGTAGCTGGGTGCGTATCTGCAGCCGTCTCGCTGGCTGGCTGGCATTTGGCATATTAATTTCACATGCCCCGGCTATAATGAAAAGCGATTTTATATTACCCGTGGCCGCCTGCGGTCGTTTATAATCAAGTTAAATGCATGCAAAGCAATAAAATTGTGACTTATCAACCAACGACGCCAACAATTCCAAATGGCGCAAATGCGTTTTGGCCACAGTCCGAGTTACGGCCGCCAAGGATCCGCCATTTGCGGATTGGTAGTCGCCTCCCTCTCCCTCCCTCCCCCAACCAACCAACCAGTCAGTGTGACCATTAACAGAACGATGTCGCCATCGTTGAGTGAGTGCGCGAGCATTGCCTTTTTTTTTTTAATGGCAATTTTCACCAGTGGCCGCTAGTTGTTTGATGGGAAAACCCCGGTACGACTTTATTGGCTGCTTGCTGCCCGCTGTGCGCTAATATATAACTATCGCTTATCGGCTTTTATTTGCATTATTTATGCAAAATAGAGAAATGTGCGTTTACAGCTTTTGTGCCGCCGCAGCGCAAAAACACTCTCAACTACAATATCAAATCCACACGATATCATATTAATATTAACTGCAAAATTGATAAGACATAAATATTTGCGATATTTGAATATGCATTTGATTGGGGTTTAATAAAACTATATGCAGTCTCTTGCTGTTTTCCTATATAGTATATTTATTAAAGACAACGCATTTAATTTCATGGTTTAGTCGATTTTAGCTTTATTTGTTAACTCAAAACAATAAACAATACAAGCTAATATTTTTACTTAAGCTTTTTGTCTACCCAACTTCAGCACTAACCATCAACAAGATTAAAGATCTTGCATTTTTTGTTGGTCTCAAACAGAGGCCAATGTGCGTTTGCTACCATTGGCATTGAAAACTATTCAAAATATGCCCGAACATATCAGTGTGGCATCTTTTTGTTTTCGTTCTACGTTTCGTTGGAAATCAAAACGAAAAAATGGAAAAAATAAAACCAAACAAATACTCAAACACAAACACAGATGGAGACGGCGATCGATCAACATGCAGCGCGGGGAACGCTTAGATTTCAACACAATGGGACGTCACTGGTTTCGATTTCAAAGCCAAGACGCAGGCACGTACTCGGCTCGGCAGAGCGATGGGGATGGAGGGGATTTTTGTGACGTTGATGCGCACCTTTGATAAGGATGTGGAATCGCCGCCAAACACACCTAAAAAAAATTATAATAATAAGATAGAAAAAAAACTGAAAGAAACAAACAGAAAATAGATTTTAGTAGAAGAGGAAACAGTTAGAACGGGTTATCCTTATGAGCGCATATAAACAAATTTATTTTATTCATTTTATAAATAAAAATTAAAGCATATGCAACTCCGTTTTTAACTAGCTTACAGTGTTAGCTTTTTAAAATACTTTTTATAGTTTTCAATGTCTCGCTCAGTGAAATTAAATTTTCATTTCAC
Organism: Scaptomyza graminum; assembly: GCA_018901835.1. Lineage (NCBI taxonomy): Eukaryota > Metazoa > Arthropoda > Insecta > Diptera > Drosophilidae > Scaptomyza > Scaptomyza graminum. Next base: position 2,579,709 of record JAEIFL010000290.1, read on the forward strand.
TTATCCAGAACTTTTTATTAAATTTCGGAAAATTTAATTTTCTTTGTTTTCTATTTTTAAGGCAGTTTGTGAGAACATTTTAATAATCTTTTGGTTTTTGTGCAGACTCTTTATTAACTTCGAACTCAGCTAACAAATAAATACATCCACTTCTGTCTAGCCTCAGATCAGAGCAGACTTTACCAAACAGTTTTCCTGACGTTTCTGAACCTTCTTTTTGTTGTTTTCTTTTTGCGTTCGTCGCCCTAGCTTTTTGTTTTTAGCCACACTTTTATCGTAGGCGCGTTTGATGAAGTTTGGTTTCGCCCAATTAAGGCTGTACAAATACTTCTCCTTCTCAGTTAGCTTTATCCATTTGGTAACGGTTTCAGAAGGTTTACCAAAGACGTACAAGTTCATCTGGTGAACAACATTTAGAACTGGTTTCGGGAGCCATTTGGCCAGCATTGTTGGATCTTCATTATCTTTGGATTCGCGCGGCATTGCTACTGGGGCCCATCCAAGGCGTAGGTGTATGAAGTCCAATATTAGATGCACTAAATAATATGTAGCACACATTGTGTAAAACTCAAAATTTTAGATCCTCAAAATAATTAAATCGAAAAAAGTATGTATTTATAAGGCTTAGTACGATTCGCTGAGCGTTAAGGAATGTTTTCTAATAAGCAGTTTCTTTTCATTCTACAGTTTGCTCAGTCAATTCCAAATGTTACTGCGATTAAAATGAAAATTTGTGGAAAAACGTGCTAAGCTTTAATGCTCACAAGGCGCTTATCTAATTAAGACAACGAAAGTGTTAAGACACATTCCTAGAAATTGACACCACGAAAAGCCAAAGTCATAAAAAGACAACGAACAACTAGCAACTGATAAGAACGAATGATTTAAGACAGCGATAAATGCGCGGAGGCTGCAACAATTGTCTTGCGGCCAACTGTGAGCAGCTCCATAAAACCCAAAGGCGCAAGCAATCTGACGATGAGAGATTCATTCTGTAGTGTTTTATCGCCGCTTGTTAACGTTGGGAAAGTGTGGAAATTTACACACGAAATCACTGCAGGTGGACTTATCCACACTTGGTTTTACTTTCGATGATGAAAAGTTCTACCAAACGTTTTGAAGCGAGCGCGCATTCACTGGTTCCACAGCCAACAAGTTGGCTCGACGAATCGGTTAAACTGTCCGGTTCGCTCTGTTAACAGTTCATGTTAAGCGAATGCTTATCAAATCTTAACGGGAATGCTTGTAATTTATATCAAATAAACATGAATGAAATAAAACGTTAACGCTTTAAATTATTAACAGCATCCAATTCAAATACTTATGCTTATATCAAAACCATTTAACACTCTTTATCTGTGCAATGGACATTGCAATCTTCAACTAGCAGCAAAACTAACTTAGGCACAACATGAGGTTGCATCTGTATGATTGGAACATGTTCGATAGCAAGCATGAAACGATCGCGTTCGTCGCTGCCGATTTGTTGCAACTTAGTCGGCAACCGCTTGCCAAGCTAAGCAGACGTGTAGACGGGTAACGAAAGAAATTATTTTGCCGCCGATCCGAACGGCGTCTACGATTTATGAATGAGCGCGAGCGTGCAACCGCGAGGCAGACATTTGTTATTCACATACAAACTCGCAAAGAGGCCGTAGACGAAAAGAACGTGAACGAAATAACAAAAGCAAAACAGAAGAAAATACGATAAACAAGACACACAAACACACGAAACGTAAGAAAGAAAACGTTTGTTATTGCTGCAGCAACACATCAACGAAAACAACATCAACAACATCTGCAGCAATTGCTTTCAGTGTAAACAAAACGAAACGAGCGCGGAAATTGCAGTTGCAAACAAAACAAACGCTTCGATTGTCAAGAAACTTGCGGTATTTTTTTTTATTTTCGGGCTTGTATTTCGCACACCTCCCTTCCAGCCGTATCCGACAACACACACGCACACACTTTAAAAGTGAAAAAATAACAGAAAGCAACAACAAAATATAAAGCTAAATAGTGCGTAAAAATCTGTTTCTGAGCGCTTCAGTTCCGTTGTGTTTTGCGTGAGAGAGTGTGTTTGTATATGTATGCATGTGTGTGAGCAAGAGAGCGCGTCGCGTGTGTTTTAGATTACAAAAATGGCTCCACACGAATGAAAGTAGAAAAAAACCATTTTGAAATACAAATTCGAAAACAAAGTCAAAATGTGCGTTATGTGAAAAGTGCTTGAAAGAAAGAAACGCATTAAAATTGCAAAAATATTTCAAATTAGTGCATGAAAAAAGAGAAAAAATAAATTCTTTTCGCGTTTCAACAAGAATTGTTTGTGTTTTATAACTAATACGTCGCTCTCACTCTCTCTCTCTCTTGCATCGTAGAGAAGCAGAAGAGCAGCTGCAAGCGCGTTTAAAAGGTAAATGTAAGTTAGGCTAAAGAATATAAAGAAGAAGAACTCGACCCCGCGCCGCTTATCAACGTCAGCGGGTAAACATTAGCTTATCGGTTTCTCTCTCTTTGTGTGTGTGTGTGTGTGTGCTGCAACAACACTTACAACACATATGAAGATGCCAAAGTTAATGCGAGAGATTTCCTAGAACGTAACTTCAGCTTTTGGCTTAAGCTTAAGCGTTAGAAAACATTTAGTTAGAGTTTGTTGCCAGATTTGTGTGTCTATGTTTGCACTTACTTTCACTCCAAAAAATAAGAAAAAAAAAACAAAAATTTTACAAAAGAAACAAAGCATAAAAAATATGTAAACAAGTAAGAGTGACCGACTAATAGATCTCCCTTACCAACTTTCCAAGTGTTGAACAGTAAATATTTAACATTGTTCGTTTATCAATCAAAGATAATAATAAATAAAAAACGTTGTGGAAAATAATAGTATGAGCATTTTCTCCAATTGAAATCAAATAATAATTATATTTTTGTGATGACAAAAAAGGTTTAAATATCGAAAAATAAGTTTAAGCTGCCCAGATCATCTATCGGTGCTGATTATCGAAAACTATCTCTATTAAAAACCGGCATATGCCACACATGAACAAAACGCACACACACACAAACGCACACACAAATATACAAACATCGAGACCTATTCACTATCGCTATCGCAATTGCCTGTGCCTTGTGGCATGGCCCGGGTCTCCGTCTCCGTTTGGGTTTTGTGTTTTGGGCTGTTTTGGTTGTTGTCTCTCCTTTTTTAGTCTGCTTTATCTTGTCAGCTTGTTGAGTGCCGTGCTGGTTGGCTGAGCGACTCTAAAATGATATAGTGATAACCTACATATATTCTTCTATGTATGTGTGTACAAACACACACACACGCATGTGCTAACAGTTAGTTAGTCGCATGGCATTATCTGGTTCTCTCTGCTAGTTTCATCACAGACAGTGATCCAAATCGCTTCGTGCACTCTTGAGACAATAACAACAACAACAATCACAACAACTAAAGCCGCAGACTTTATCTCGTTGCGTTTCCGTCGATTGCTTTGGGGGACAGTTTGAAGATTGTCAGCGTTTTACTGAATCACATCCAAGAATCGTAAATCATATATGTACACTTCTTCCTGATCGCTTAACTGCTCGAAAATAATATATGTACATACATATATGTTTTATTGAAAATTGGCTTTTTGGAATATCGTTCGGGCTTGTTTATTTTCTTAGCTCGTTGTTGGTGTTGCTGGGATTTCTCAGATGAAAAGAAACAACAAAACATTAATGAGCTGCGGTTCTGTGATTTGCATTGAAATATTTCCGGTTCTTTTTTTTTAGTATTATTTTATTAATGCATGCGTCATCCCCTTTTGTGCCATAAAACAACAACATAAGGGAGTTCAGCTTGATTTCATTATTCGATTTGTAGGTATAGCACAACAATACTATATGAAGTTGTTTTAATGTACCATACATCACCACCACCATAATAAAAATAATAATCACAATTATAATTATTGTATATGTGTGTATAAACTGGTTTTCTACCTTTTTGTTTATACTCCACATGCATATACTATCTTTATATATGTAGAAAAACACTTGTGCGTACGAGTTGTTTAATTTAACGGCAAACTCGGGTAAATAAAACTGAAACAATATGGTCTTGTGCCTATATATTTATATCTGTTTGTCCCGCTGCGAAGCTCAAACCAAGTACTATTTTAAAAACGATATTATATCAACATAAAAATGTCGCTCCAGATGTCTGGAATTATAATGTCTGCCTGTAGATAACTCCCACAGTTTTATGGCAGGTTCATCAATTTATGTCTTGTGATAAATGTCTTACGGGAATTTACATAAATACTCTATACACTGTGCCGAACAAGTTGAGTTGACAAAATGATTTGTATGCGTTGTTGTTGTCGTTGTCGTCATCAACGGGAGGCGACACTGAGCGCCACCCTGAACTTACAACCTAATCAGGCAGCATATTAAAAGCACATACAAACACATACTTACAGAGACATAGACGAATAGTATATGCAACAATATTCTATCCAAAAACAGAAAACTAATTCCAAACAATGTAAAGTATTATTTATTTTTAACTGAGGTCATCAGCGACGTCGTCGCCATCGCCGATTACAACAATGCTTCTAGTCAACATTTTGTCTCTCTTCTCCGGTATTCGCTCCCTGCTCTACTCTCCACTTGATCTGCTGACTCTCAGATTCGTGTTGTTCTTATAAAAAGTTAATGTGCCTGTGTTGTTTTGTTATACCCCGTGTTCAACGAAGTGTATATAGTTTTTTGTTTTTACCAGTTACAGAGATTCTGGATCATCCCAGATCAAGCTATAAAGCAAAAATGAAAAGATCGAAAATTATAAATAAATAGTTTAGATGTATCGACTTTAGCTAAATGAATTTTACGTTTAACTCCTATAAGCTACAAAACTAATAAGTCAAATTTAAGGGTATCTCTTTGTCGTTACTTTCCATAGAGAACCCTTATGAGTTGTTGTTGCGGCTGTTTCTCAGCTGTTGAACTCGAACTCTCACCAAATTATGCCACACAACGTTGCCCGCCTGCCTCGCTGCTGAGAGCAGAGAGTATAGCTATTTCTTAATGCTTTTATTTTGCTATTGGTAGTTGTTGGTGCTATTGCCCAGTGGCGTTGTGGGGCCTCGGCCGGGGCCAACAAACATTTTTTGAAATATTTATGCTTGACTTTTGTGCCTCAATGACTTTTGAATTGCCTTGCCTTTGGCTGCGAGTTTTAACACACACACACACACACACACACACACACACAGACACACGATATCGTTCTAATGCGTTGCTCATGTGTAGATTTGTATTTTTGTTTTCGTATATTTCTCTATGCTCCAGGGCCTAAGCAAACTCATATACATATGTTGCCTCAAATTGCAAGCAGATGCACTTTGAGCATCGAGATTTTCTCTTCATGAAAATCGTCGAGCGTTCAAACTTTGTCAACATCTGCTTAGGCAGTGTAGAAAATTATGTTTTAAGAGTTGTGGTAAGAGTTGAAAATTTCAAGTGAAATTTATTCATTGAAATTATTTGCAAATATTACTAATTTAATGGAACAAGTTAAGTTTTGGTGCTTTGCAAGTTATAATAGAATAAAAGCTGGTTTTTAACTCAAGTTTATTTTGTTGTAGCTAGTAGCTGTAGCTAGTATTAGTCAAGCACTAATAAGAGTTTCTGTTTTTACTGAGCTCTCACCGCCTGAGTGGAGATAGCTGATTTTCAAAAGCAAAAGCAAACAGCGAATGCTAAAAAAAAGGTAATTAACATGTGGAAATGATGCAAGCGCAAAACTTATCAAAGATGACAGCACTATGGAAACACATGTTCCGATAAATGCTACTAAAAAAAAACGTAAAACATATAATATGGATGTTAATGGGGAATCACGGCGGGATCTTTCCGGCATTTTAAAAAGCGAAACCAATCAAGTCGACGAGGCACACATTAAACACACATTAGGCTGCATTTAATTTGTCAATATTAGCTCGCCAGTGGGACCCTCTTGATGTTATTGTTGTTTTGGGAGAAAGAAATGCCCCGATCGGTTCTCAGGCCGCACTTTTCTTTTCTGTACGGCCATTGGAAAGTGAGGCAAGTAACAGCAATAGCTCTGCACGACACACGAGACGGACAGACAGACAGACGTACAGATGGATAGACAACAAAACAACCACACAGCATGTCTTGGCCATTGAAATGGCTAAATGCCTGGGTCGCTATGTTGACCTTTTCACAGCTGGAATCATCATCATTCACATCATTGTGTACAACAGTTCTGCATTTGGTCTCTAAGACAGGTCATCTATGCTTCCCCTTCCCCCATTTCTGCTCCCCAAAGAGCTCGCTGTGTGCTTTTGCTCCCCAAACATTTGACGGCTCATTGATCGTGCGCTTGTCAATTTCTGTCAGTTGCTTGTCAAAAAATTTGTTTGCCTCTAAAAATGCAGTGAAAATGTTAAACAAAGCCAAAAATAAATAAGAAAACTAAAAACTACAAACACGATTTTCATGTACCACTAAACCACAACAAATGATTGACGGACGAGACTACAACTCTAGTTCCATGCAGAAAACTCACTGTGTACAAATATATAACCTGCGTAATTAACCTTTTGCCCGACGATGCATATTTGCCGTACCTTTAGATCAGCTGTCCAACCTGTCTGTCTGGCTGTCCTACGCTGCGTTGGCTTTTGTTTACAGCGTAATTTGTACATATTTGTAAATGCGAATCAAAAATGTAATAAGCGTGCTACGCAATCAAAGTCCAATGATGACTCAAACACACCTAAACAGAGTAAAACTACGCATAGTCAGTCAACTGCTATATAAGGGCTGCTCTCTCGGACACGTAGCGTATTTTAGGCATTCCCTTTACGGCACAACTGTATTTGCCAATTTGTCAATAAAACTGACCCGTCACGTCCATAGTGTAGGTGCCCCAGTTTTATTGATCATGTTTAACAAAACAAAAGCATTGCGTCAAAATGACGCCAATTTTACAAAATATGTGTATGGAAATTAGCATTTTTAATGAGCTTTGTTATTTTTTTGATGAAATTCACGCATTATTAACTGTCAAAAAAATCCCACAAAATTTGTCGCCATTTTTTTTGTTTACTGTATATTTCCACTTGAAATTTGTTGTTTGGTGTTTTGAGGTGAGATAATCACAAGGCGTTCAATTGCTGGCAATTTTCGGTCATAATTGAGTGCAATTAATTTTGCATAAAAGCGGAAATGCAAAAATTGCTTTCATTGATAATGGACAGCGGACAAAAGCATTTCTTAATGATAGACATTCACTTTTTATGGGTGCGCAAGAGTGTTTGGCATAATGGAGTGAAATTTTGTGGTAATTGAGCGCGACGAGCTTTGACTCGACTCGACTAGGTGTGCATTTGATGAATCTTGAGTGAATTTTGTTTCTTACTTTTTGGCAAAGTAATCTTTTCTTATGGCTGTTTTTTTTTTTTTTTTTTGATATGCTGCCGTTGCTGCTGCTGCATTTGTTATGCAAATCAAGTGCCGCCATATGTATATAAATATATTTAGATACAACCAAGAAACCAAAACGTCGACGTCGACGGCGTCGTCAGAGCCAGTCCGTAAAGCCGTCCAGACCAGACCAGAGTCACAGTCGTCAGGCTAGGCGCACACAAAATTGAAATTAACTGAAACGGCGAACTGGTTGTGTAGGCAGCACACGTACAAGGTCTTCAAATATGGCTATTTTGTTGATGTTGTTGTTGTTGTTTGTTAGTGTTGTTAGTATTTTCTAAGCATTTTTTCTCTTCTACAATGTAGTATTTTAGACGCTATAATAGCATTAATTTACCATACGATTTCATATTTATGGCCATGGTACGCTGAAGTGCAATTCGTTTTTTGTTGTTTTTCAATTTGTGCAGTTGCATTTGCTGGCTCCGTCGCAGTTGCAGTTGCAGCCCTCTGCCACTGTGTGGGTGGATTGTTGGCTTGTGCACCACATTTTTGATTTCTAATTAAGTTTGTTTGTTGTGTAGCGTGTTTGTATTTTGTTGTTGCTTGCTCGATCGCCCGCTTGAGTTTCAGTTTGGCGTTGTTTCCTTTTCAATAATTGTTAAAAATATTATTTATTCAATAAATGTTATTATTCATTGAATTCACAGTAGAACGTGTGAATCAGCTTTCGTGTTTTGCAATTGATAATTGGCGATATATACGACTGTACATACATATACATATATAAGTCTATTTACCTATGCATATATAGATATAGATAAGTTTGAAACACGCTCACGTCCGCTGCTAAAAGTCATTGCTATCTGCCCCTAAACGTATGATTAATGCGCTGTGCCTGGCGCCTTAATAAAATTTTATTTCATGATCTATCTCTATCGATTATAATGTCTACTGTATCTATATAAATATATTGTTTGTTTACATTTTCAAATCGATTACATCTTTTGCCACCGATTGGCATTTAAATCACACTTAAAAGTAAATAGCTGATTTAAAATTTTGCAAGCGATTGCAAAACGAATTCTTGAAATATGATATGATATTTACAATCAGTAATGCTTTAAATTTTTTTATTTAATCTAAAAAAAATACTAATTTTTTTTTTTTCATTTTCCTTGCAGGTACGTGCTATCTGTTATTCCCAATAATAGTATTTCCTACATCGTAAGTTAAAGTCAAATCAATACGCTTGACATTTTTGTTCGTACCGTGTGCTTTGACACATGTCGCACAGCGGCGTCGCTTCAATGTATTTATTTTGACTAAAATATAGAAAGAAAAATAAACAAAAAATTTCCCAAACGTGCATTTTTGAAAAAAAAAAAATGCTATCAACAGCAACAAAAGCAGGCCAAAAGCAAGTAGCGCCATATGCCAACTGAAAATTTGACCGAGAGATGAACGAAACGAAAAACTGCGACACAGCGACAGCGACATTAAACATAACAACTGTCTGCCAAATGCAATATGAAAACGATGGCAAAATTTCAACAACATTTTTGTTTTAACTTGTTGCCGCTGCTGCTAATGATGATGATGATTGTACAAGATGACGTCATCGTCGCAACAATATAGAATAATTTAAAAACTAGAAATGCCAAGTCAATGGATTTTTGCATTCGTTAAATGCATGTGTGCAGACTGTTTACTGAGCGTGAGTCATCCGAACAACAGCTGTAAGAGCCGCACTTTGAAGTTCTTTTCTTTGCACGTTTTTTATTGTTGCTGCATTTCCTTTTAGCCAGCAGTTCCTGTTGTTCTTGGCCAGCTCAAAAGTCCATTAGGCATGTTAAATACATTTGAGCAAGGCACTCAATAAAAATATAAAAAAACCAAACTCCCTCGCAGACTGACTTTTGTTGTCTGTGGTCACAGTTTGGGGCTTTTGTCTGCCGCTGCAGCAGCATGAATGAAGAAATGAATGAGTTCATCGTCAGCGCGTCAGCGTTTGCCATTTTAGCCGGCTGTGTTGTGTGTTTTGTTTAACCAAATAATAAAACATGCGGCCAATGTCTTGTGGCTTTGCAACGCGTGGGGTGTTCAACAGTTGAAGTTTAGTCACCATCATCATCGCCATCGCGCTCGCACACACACACATGATCATCATCGCGATTGGGTCTTACGAGGAAACGAAGAAGAGTTGTTGTTGTGCAGAGGACCGAGTTGATTGCACTTTGTCAGCGTTGAATTGATAAGCCCACTGTTTAGTTTCTACAGCAGCCCAACAGAGCCAGACAGTGGAGACAGTCAATGGAGATAAGAGGAGCGTAAGATCTTCGTCTGCTAGCAGAAGAAACATTTCCAATTTGATTTATAGCATGTAAATTTATGGAAATTTACTGCAGCCCAGAACAAAAAACGAGCTCAGCTAAACTGAACAAAGTTGAGCTGAGCTCTTTCTTTGATAATGTAAGAAAAAAAGCTAATAGTTTGTTATTTATATACAAGTAGACTCTTAGCGAGTGTGTGTGTCTGTGTGTGTTTGTGTGTGCGAGCAATTGCAGCACATTCCAATTTTATTATATCATGTGGCTCGCAACATTATCGCATATGGTGCGGCATACACATTATCGCCCGAGTTGCCGCCTGCCGCATGCCTCATACCGCTTGCCCGTTTTCCGATTCTAGTCTCCTATAGACGTGGTATGTAAAAACAAGTTGTAGAACAAGTTTTCAGACGCCTTTTCGTAGCTTACACCCCCTTCACCTCTCTACACAATGTATTGCGAGTACTTGGTAATATCTACATAAATACGTACATACACATACATATACATATATACAGAAGACAAGTCTTAATTACCCAACATTTATTTGTATTTTTTGTTATTTTGTTATTCGACAAAATTTTGTTTGCCTGCGGCGCTAATGAACTCCGCTGTCTTGTTAATAATTATTAAAAAAAAATTTTCGGTTTGCTCCCCGTTTTGTTGTTGTTTATATATGCTGATATTGTAGTTGATGTTGTTGTTGTTGTATTTGTGGCTGCTTTTAACGCGTTCAACTGGCTTTTGAATTGATTTCGGCAATTAAAGGCATCTAAATGAAATTGAAAACTCTGAAAGCTACTCGCGCACGCAAAAAATTTCAAGCTTTTATAAATATTTTTGTGTGTGACACTCGAGCGCATTGATTGATGGGCGTTCAAGCAGCGTCTGCAATTGTTTTAAAAAAATCATCGAAAAAATTGTTCGAAAATAATAAAGTCATTCTGAGGTGTAGTTAGAAGAGAAACCTTTTTTTTTAAACTTACAATAAAAAAAATTCTAATTTCAACTTAAATTTAAGATTAAAGTCAATATGTTTCACTCCAGCTATCACAATAAATTCTGATGAGCCTGATTTAAATATTCATATTTTTATTAATATTTGTACAATGGTGTGTACCTACAAAATAACAAATAATTTTTACAATAAGCATAATAAATACCAATTAATAAAATTAAATTAAAAAATTCTTTTCTTTCCAAATTTATTGCTATTTTGAAAGTTAGGATTTCCTCGACATATAAATAATTTAATTGACTAATTTTGTGACAAGTTAAGATTATTGAATTTTTTAGCATTTGAATGTTTTATTTGTAAATATATAACTAAAATACTTTCGCGACCTATTGTAAAAGCTATGCACACACGAAAACCTTACCATTAAACTTATCTGATTTTTCTTTATTGGCATTCTCTTAAGCTTCTTGCCAATTCATTAATTAGGAGCTGATAAACATTTTCTAGTTATTTTTCGACAGTCGATTATCTACAATATGGAAATATGGTATATATTTGTGTGTTGCTTTTCTCATAGATAGCGAGTGTTTCATTTGGTGAATTTTTCTTTACTTTTGGTCAATATTTTCTTATAACGCTTTGATAAAAGTTGGTGTTATGTATAGGCGACTTAATTAGTTTACTATGCTTACGTGGGCAGCAAAAGTCGCTTTGCGTCGACCGGACCTCTTGGCAATCAGCCACAACTTGTGAGAGTAAAAAAAAAAAATTAATTAGAGACGCCGCAACACTGATAAGCAAATAAACAAATAAAAAACAAACAAACACTCATAGTTGTATGTATGTGTGTTTGTTTTTTAGGCTGCTTAAGCTGCGGCAACATGCTCCAGAAAGAACTTTCTTCTTTTCTGATTAGCTTATGAGTATGAATATGTAAGTGGGTCGCCTAATAGAATAGAGACAAAAACTCGATATCATATTTAAGAGTAATACAATTTGTTATGGCCACAGTCCATGATAAATTATTCGTTGTCGCTTGAAATTAGCTTTCGTTTTGTGTATTTAAATTTGTACGTAATTTGTGCAGCCAACAAATACACATGTATAATATTTGTTGTCTCGACATGTGCGTCAGCCTTGAACAATTGCCAAAAATAAAAAAAAAAAAAAATAGCTACTAGTTTGTTTCCCTTGTTGTTGCTTAAGACGCCATAGAAATTTTATAGTGGTTAAACGCCTACAAATGCCATGTTGTTGATCTCGGGCGATCAAATGCTCTATATATTCATCATCTTAAAATATTATGTCCGACGCTTATACTTTTAGACATAAATACAAAGACTGACAGGCAAGATTTTTATTGTAAGGCTACAAAAGTCGCCACTCATAAATACCACAATAAATTGGTTAAGGTCGAATCACAAATAAATCTATTGGGCAGCGAAAAACACAAAAATAATATCTACATGTGATGTTGTCTTAATGATCTTATTTTTTATATTTCATAAGTATTTTATGAATGCAATCACGAGTTTATTGAGGCTTTAAAGTTTAAACGTGCACAAACATCGTCACAATGTTTACTTTATTTACAAATAGGTAGATTAAGTATTCTCCTTGCTGAACTCAAAGCACGTGACGTCAGCAAGTGAGAGAGAGAGAGAGAGAGAGCATTGTCAGTTGGTTGTTTACAACGTCTGATCGTAAATTATGTAGAGTTTTATTTATAAGTGATGGAATATGATTTACAGCGTAAGTGCAGAGGGCTACTATGAAAATATATTTGCATGCCAACAAGTCAATCACCACATGACGCTGATTAATTTAATCGGTAACTGCTGCCAGCGGCCGAGTAGCAAAATGATATGGTAAAAACATTGCATGAACATTATTTGCGCCTGCCTCATTATAGAATTTATAATTAAATGCAATTTTTTACAATCGCAACTACAAGGCAAATATATACATAAATAGTACTTATATATATGGCGCGGAGCACTGACCAGCACTCAACAACTAAGTAAAAAACACAAAAATAAACACACACACACACACACACACTTGTACAGAGAACGTCCGTCAAATAACCACAACTGTAATTATTTCTACAAAATGCATTCGATACGCTCTGTTTGAAATAAACAACGAAAACAAATGATTAGATGAGAAAGCCATTTGTTTTTGTTGTTGTTGTTGTTGGTGGTGGTGCCTTATAGAAAATGGGTAAATAACAAGCTACGAATGTATGTGTGTGTGTTTGTGTGGACAGTGTAACAAACGCGTTTGCTGATAGACGACGCACTGGCCGCCTGAGTGACCATTACAAATGTTCACTTAGCCGGGGCATAGATATGACCACTAAACCGCCAAAGCCGACTCCTAAAAAGTAGAAGAGAGAAAGAAAGATACTTGGGAAGGAAATTCCGCATCGTCTGCCGCTCTCGGCAGATTTGCAGTTTTGCAGTTTACTATTTTTTTGGTGTCGTTGTTGATTATTTCTACAAAAGCCACTAATGGATTTTGATATGCACAACACAGCAGCTTCATGCACACAAACACACACACAAATATAAATAAATATGCACTGTGAGAAATATTATGAAATTATTGTTAACAAGTTATATTTGAATATGTGATATTCCTTAGCATAGTACATCTTGTTTTTTAACAGCTTTGAAATCAATATCAAAAAATACTTACAGCATTAATTCACTTTAGAAGTTGTAAACAAAAGAAAAGTTTCGATCAAATTTGAAATTTAAAAAACCAAAATTATTCAACAATCTTTTGCTGTGTATATAAACACGCATATTTCTATTAAGATGATGCGCCTTTTACACTGGCCACTCTCCAGTGGCAGCCACTCGCCGCTTTAACTTTAGCTACTTTTTATGCCAGCCTCGTGGCATGCAGCAAGCAGCAAACAGCTAGCGGCATGCGGCATGCCAGATAAAGTTCTTGCGCTTTTCGTGAAAGTGCAATCGTTAGAATGCGGACGGTTGAATGCCACATAAAGTGAGGAGTGTGGACAGTGAGTGTAGAGTGTGGAGTGTAGAGTGAGTGGTACGTTGGCCCGTTTAATTATCAAAGACATTTTTCTGAAGCGGCCATCATTTTGGGCTTGGTCAGCTGCTGCTGATAATGCGCAGAGAGAAGTGGTTATTGTGATCGTGCCCCTTCTGGGGTCCGGTTCGATGTATTTAAGGCGAGGTCAACGCGTCAGCATTAGCTGATGTCAGAGTCGAATGCCGCAGACGCCTGTCAGACACGGATCTAATTTGCGATCCAGGAAGCGGGCTGCCAGTTGTTTGCCAAAAGGTAACAAACAGTGAAGAAATACAAAGAGAGAGAGAAAGAGGGAGCGAGAGGGAGAGGCATAGAAACCCGGCTGTAAGCAAAGCCAGCGGCTTGGCATTGGGTTAAGCATTTAATGCGCCAAGGCATAAACAGCAATATATGGCAAATAGAACAAAAGGGCAGGGCGGCTGTTGTGGTTCTGTAGAGTTCAAGCGTGGGTGCGGGTGCAAGTGGCAAGGGCTGCGTAACGAACACTAAACTAATGGCAACCGTAGCTGGCGTAGCACGGTTCAATGAATTACTTCATTAGTGCAGGCGTGTTCCGTGTGGCATGCGTTGGCCAACATCGTCGTCGTCGTCGTCATAGTCGCCATGTATCTCAAAGATACACGCCAGGCAAACAGAAAACAGCAAACAACCAGACGGTCTGCCTCGCCTGTCTGCCTGACTGTCAGACACACCACGTTGCAGCAACGTTGCAACGAGTGGCAAGCTCTTCTGTTCTGCTGTTCTTGTTGGTTGGCTCACTCACAACTTTTGTGTGTTTGTGAGTGTGTGTTGGCCGCGTCAACTGTGCGTAGAAATTAGCTGCTGTTGCCGACTCCTGTTGCGGCTGCCTGTTGGGAGTTGTGAGGACTCCTTCAGTCTATCAAGCCTTAATTGCGGAAGTTATGAGTATGGAATTTTAATTATTTCACTCGACTGACTGCTTGCTGCTGCTGCCGCTTCGGCTGCTGATGCTCCTCATTCATTGTTACGCCCGTTTACAGTTAGTCCCAGAAGGTCTCAGCATTTTAAATTCCAATTTTACTTCTTTTTTTTTTTTTTTGATGGGCTCTTGATAAACATCCGCTCCGAACCTTTATGTGTGGCAGCCAAGCTTCGTTTCTCTGTCGGTCTGTCTGTTTACATTCTTCATTTATGCAGCGGCGTCGGCGGCAATAGCAGAGGCAACATCATCGTCTACGTCGTGTGGCTTAGAAAGTGTCAAGTCAAATGATTGCATTGCAGCTGTACCCAATTTTCTCCATATTTGGTTCTAGACATTTCACCAAACGTGACACTTTCAAACGCTTTCAAAATGTCGAGATATCTATGACGATTTCCCAAATTCTGAGAGTGGCAATTTGTACACTTGGGATAATCGATGTGCCACGAAAATGTGAAAAATTGCTATACTCTTACTTTTGCAAAGACAGATAGCATTAAACATTTAAAAAAAAAAACAACAAATTTAAACATTTCTTATAACCTATAAAGAAATGAGATAAAAATGAATTTTACATATTTTTTATGACAGACACAACTGTTTCTAGTTCTTAAGTAGACTTTCGAAATTCTTCAGTAGCTGTTTTTCTTAGTGTGGTTTAACCCAGCAGCAACAACTTAAGCAGCAGCAACATCACACTGGCTGAGTGCCTCTGTCTCTGGCTCTGGCTACGTAGCTGCCTAGTTCTTAGACTTTCTGTGCCGAGCTAATTTGTTATGAGTGTGCGCTGTTTACTTATTCGTTGTATGTGTCGCAGCTGAGCAACAACAGCAGCAACAGCAGCAGCCAACTTGCGTTGGAGTTGCCTTCTAAAGGCCAAGTGGACTGTCCCGTCACTGTTTAAACGCACAGAGCTCTTTGCGCAAAGCACTCAAAAAGTTCCCGTCAATTCATCAGTTCGTCAGTGTGGCAGTCTGTCAGTCTAGCAGTAAACTTCCTTGCTTGTTTTCAAATGCAAGCAAACAAAAGCATCAAACAAAAACTGGCTAAGAGCAGCCACTGCCCAGCTGATGTTGATGTTGCTGTTGCTGTTGTTGTTGTTGTTGCGATGGATGGAGACGTCGTTTAAGATTAAGACGACTTCTTTTTACAGCTGCGACGACTACAATGACGACGTTGTTGCTGTTGTAGTTGCAGCTTGTAGCTGTTGCTGCTGCATTGGTGTGCGTGTTTCTGCTGCTGCTGCTGAGGTGAGTGATGATGATGAATGTGTTACAACGAAGGTTAACGACTTTCAGCTTTATAAACAACAACTCTAAAGCTTGTACCTGACTAACAAACAATGCGAGTGGCAACAGCTGATAAACGCAGACTCTCTTCCAGCCAACTGTTAAAGAACTTATCGAAAATGCTTTTATAAAAGTGTTGTTGTACAATGTGCATATGCATGTGGCAGCTAATTAAGCCGCCAACTGACTAATAATGAATGCAGTCGAGCGGTTTGCAATGCAATTTAAATAAATGTGACAGGCAGTCGAACTTCTTTTGGTTAGCCAACCAGTTTTGGCTGTTGGCCAAAAAGGCGCGTTTTAAATTTCAATTTGTTGAAGAGTCAACGTGTTGTCAATGCATGCTATTGCTGCTGCTGCTGCTTGAAAGTTCTTGCAGCAACTCTCTTTCTCACTCGCTCCTAACAACTAAATTACACTTGTCTGCATGTTAACAATTTACTCACACACACACACACTCGCATGCAAATACATTTGTGAGCAATAAATGTAGAAGTGATATCTAACCAAACGAGCAACACTCAACTGCAGTCAGTTAGTCACTTTGGCCAGTCAGTTTGTCTGTTGGCTCTTTGGCTCTGGTTGCAACAACTTCGGCATTGGCTTGGGCCAACATTGCAATGAGGTTAGCAGCGCAATCTGCTCAAATATAGATAGCTTCAGCTAGTTAGCTAGACGCCAGGTAAACCAAAAAAAAAAAAATACGAAAAATAAATACAACAACAAGAACACACTAACAAACATGTGTTGCCATGTTGCAATACCAACAACTGGCAACAACAACAACTACAACAACAACTTGCCAGCCGCTTGACTATTCTAATTGCGCACAAGCTTAGCAGCTTTTAGTTACTTTGTCGACTTTTAGCTGCCATCAAAAAACCTGGCGTCGTTCTTGGCCAGTTAACAGCTTTTGCATACAGATACAGATACAGATTTAGAGAGATATAACACATGAACATACAGTATGCAGATATTTAAATTGTGAACAGCTGGCTTCATTTATGCAACTGACTTAGCTCAGTCAATAAATTGCCTGCCAAGTGTTGCCAAATAAATGTTCTATTGAATTTTGCAACACCTTGTCTTGGAAAAGGCTAACTGACTAACTGTTCTGTCAAAAACTGTTGCGCCTGCCCACATTGACCTAAAGCAACCACAACAACAACAACAAACAGAAAACAACAAAAGTCAAAAGACCCTGCATTGCATGTGGCATGAAATTCAGTTGAAAATAATGACACACCCGTTTTAATTCATAGTTTTTGGTGTGTGCGCCACACACACACACACAAACAAACAGTTACAGATACACATCTCTCTGCCTGATACATAGATTTTTCACTTGAAAAACAAAAATGAAAATTACTGAACTGTAACCATATGTGGCGGCTGGCTTCCAGCTGCTTTATGGCTGTGTTAACGGTGTGTATACCCTGCTTGCAAAGGTTGGACTCCCTTGGCTAACACAAACATTATGCCTATCAGAAGGTCTTTTGAAGAAGATCTTAAAGTCAAAGACATAAAAAAATAACATTTAATTATGCCATAAAATGCACTCAAGCAACTATTAATTAAGTCGTGCAAATATGTATGGGAAATTTACCAATTCCTAATTGGAAATAATTTTTTAAAGGTTTTTATGCACTTTTAATGTGCTTCAATTAGTGTTAAGTGCCCATATCTACTTTAATACACATTTTCCTCTGTGTTTATAGCTTTTCTATAGATTTTCTATGCCCCACTTTGGATTTAAATCATTTGCCAAACGACCGCCCACAATTTATTTGCTTTGGCAATGTTAAAAAGGTCAATTACAACTTATTGCCGGCTTTTCAAAAACCCATCAAACGTTTCGACGCTACGCTACACCGTTACGCTCTCTTGGCTACTACCATGGGGTCTGGTACTGGTACTGGGACTGTGACTGGCTTTTGCTTTGGCTCTGGTCTATGGACCATATCCTATGATCGTACAATTTTGATTAGCAGCAAACGACAGGCGACGTCAACAATTTAATTGCACATTTGCATTAGAGTGGAAAGCAGAAATGCAGTCTAAAACTTGGGCCTGTCATCAAAAGTGGTGTGGGGAGAAAGGGGGATTAGAGCTACCGCTGCTGTGTCAGCTCCTGGGCAAAGCGGTTTCTATCCATTTACAATTGGCAGGCGCAGGCCAGGTTTGATTTCTTAATTGTCGCTAAATGCGGGACTGCCAAACATTGTCTTGAGAACGACTTTGTTGTCGACGTTGTCTCCGGCCGCATTATCGTCGATCATTTTGTTTGCAATGAGTTTTTGTGGTTGTTGTTGCTGTTGTTTTTTTGTATGCTGGGCACACGAAATGAATGTTTGAGCATACACAGCTGTAAAGGAATTGTCGAACGACGATCATGGTGGTAATTTCAGCAATGGAAACGGGAACGGCAACCGCATGCGCAATTGTCATGCCAGTTGTTTGGTTGTAAGTGCTGTTGCTGCTGCTGGTTGGGGTCGTATTTTAATTGCTTCAGTTTTAATTTATTTTTCTTCTTGCTTCTCCAACAAACACTTGAGCATTTTTGGCATGCTTAGTTAAAATGTTTTCGTTTTCAGCATATCTCTCAACCCTCATGTACATTATGGCTTTTGTCTACATGCAACTAATTGAGCTACCTGCATAAGTTTCTGGGCCACGCAACCTTAATCTATGAGAAGGGTGGGAAACGTTGCTATTGACGCTTTGTGTCAAGGGTCAGTTTTTAGTGTGTTGATAGATCTTTCGGATGTGGCACGACTTAAATTTTCCATGCCAGACTCATAAACTATGCTTTAATTATGCGCTCAGTCGATTATATCGAGTTCGTTTTGGACTCTTTAGCTTTAGTTCGCACCCACTCCACACAATATGGATGGATTTTTGAATCATAATACTTTCACTACTTAAAACACTCAAATAACTTATATTTTGTAATTTTTGGCTGAATAATTTACATATTAATATAAATTTTCGACTTGGCTTTTAATATCGACATAATTTCGATAGGGGGAGCGCAGTGGCTTGCCGACAGTTTCTAATCTCTTTATGGCTGCCTGTTGACATCAAAACGCAGTTTTCAAAAGCATTTTTTAATCGCACAACTGTCACATAAACTTTTCATTTTATTTGACAAGCACGCTTGGCATACAAAAAAATAAATAAATAAAATATAAAAGCCAAAAAGTCTTCGGCAAAATGCGTACAAAACAAATTTCTTTTCGATAACGTGCACAAATACAAAACTCACAAACATCGACGGCAACGTCAGCGACGCGTCGGCAGCAACTGCAACTGCGACTTTGACAACCACTTGAAAGCGCAATGCGGCGTATACGCAATGTGACAAGTCATGAGAGCACATTAGTTGAAATTATGGCAATTTTCCTAATAAAATAATTCAAAATAAATTTTTGTATAGCGGACAGCTATTGACTCGTTATTATGAATTCAATTTGCTTTCGATTATCAGCAGCTAAACCAAAGATTTCGATTTTTTTTTGCTTTTCATTTTTGACTCTTTTAAATGTTAATGCGCATATTTTTTCTTGTTTGGAAGCTAATCTATGTGATTTGTAAGCTGGCACTGGACTTTTGTATATGATTGTAGCTATAATAATTTGTATGCAAATTTCCAAATGAATGCTTACGCAAAACGAAACACGGTTATACCCTGTAAACAAAACGAGCCAAAGGAGTTGTCGTGTTTGTATTTCAGATTAAGTCAACAGAGTTTAAATGAGCTACTGATGTTATGTATGATTTTTGGAAACATATTGTTTACCATATCGTGTTCTACCTGCAAAGAGAATACGAAATTTTGGGGCTTGGCATGCGTTTGGCCCATAACTTTAATTGCGTTGCCTCGGACAGGAAATGGCGAACTGAATTCAGCGCCAAACTTCAAAACATCAACAACACAAATCTGGGATTTAGAGAGTAAGATAATTTTTGGTTGGCGGATATAGAATGCTATAACTCATGGTGGCGGCAACAACAATTTGATATCAAAAAGCTCTTGCCTGCAAATCGCATAAATTATGAACGCTGGCTGGCGATTGCAGCCCCTGGGAGAGTTATATGGAGTTTTGTATTTTTGTTGTTCATTTTTGGTAAAGGTGTTAGAACCTTTCAAAGTGTTTTTTTTTTGTGTTTTAAGTTTTGGCTTTTAAGAATTTATGGCGCCTTAAACAGACAGATATGCCCGGTGCCATTAGTGATTTATTGTGGGACAACAATCGATTGTGATTCTCAACTTTGATTCTCTCTCTCTCTCTCTCTTTCTTTCTCTATCTCGTTTTCTCTCGTTCACACCTACTTATCTATCTCTCGTTCTTAGTCGTGTGGTGAGTTTAGCCATAGCTTGACATTGAAAAGCCAAGTGCCGTTGAAAATGGGTTGTCTGCTAGTTGTAGTTGTTGCTGTTGTTGTTGCCACATTGTTGGTTGGCCAAGCGTGTGAATTCTGTTTTGGTTGCAACTTTCAAAGTAAAAAGAGACGCTGCAAATTAAGTCAAGGCTGTAGAATTGCATTACTCATAAACTCAAGCATTGATATTAAATTTCACACTCGTTGCATGGACTGAATTTTACTGCATTTGGAAATGCGCACACACCAATGTGGGTGACTGTGCTTCAGTCGGATACGATTTCAAGGCATCGTTTCGCTAACACAAAAAAAACAAATCCATATCGTAATCAAGGGTACTTTAAAATCGTTATAAACAAAAACATTCCGAACCGCAGAGTGTTTTCGATAATACAAAGTTTCGACAGAACGAATTAATGTTCGCATGACTAGAAATTCATTGATAAGCGCTGTAATCACAAACATACATATCGTTATATATTAAACAAAAAAGTTCTGTGTATGTTATCAGACGCAAAATGCGATAAGATAAACTACCATTGAAGTAATCCACAATAAGCCATCAGTGTATTAAAATTTAATAATGAAAAACCATCCTTTGTTTGAGAAAATTATTTCAATTTCATTATTTACATTGTTAAAATCTGTCTGAGTCAACTGAAAATCATAGTTTACCCAATCGAATTATCTTCAAGCTGCTGTTTCCACGCCTTAACTACTTAACGGTCCATTTGATATGTTTGCATTTCAAGGAATAGTTCATTGCTATACAAAATCATTGCCTGATTCAGCTTAAATATCAGACATGCCAAATGCAGCTTCTCTAGCAAATCTCGCGCCAAATTGACTGGAGCCTGATCTAAGTACATTTGTATCCCTGTGCATAGCAGCCGAGGGCTGAGCTGCACCTTGGTTATACCTATGGGAGAAAGTGGAGTGCTGCCAAGCAGTGTATGATTAGCAAAAGTGACTAAAGTATTCCCAAAGCTCTCAAATCGTCTGTCTTTATAGGCTTCTGAACACACTGACGTGTTAATAGCAACTGAAGGCGAACATCTGTTGATAAGTTAAGCTTGAAGCTTTCATTATCAGTTAACCTTTGAACCTGGCGCTTGCTTGGACCTTCGTTTCTTTTTTAACTTGAAAAGATCAGTGATGTATGTCATTTGAGTTTTCATATCAGATTTTTATAACACTCTCGTTAACATTTGTAAAAAGGAGATGAGAAATTGGGTTGTTACAAATCTTTACTTGCGCTAGTGCTAATACTTAACAATAACATAAAAAATTTGAATGATCCTTAGCTTAATCATTAAATATGATAGCTTTATTCTCATTGCATTTGAGCCTCACAAATAATTTGATTTGCCTTGTAGCAATAAGAAAGTTGCAACATCGCACAAATAATAATCACAGCTTTATCGCTTCAATTGAAAGAGATCGACGCAGAAATACCCTTCATAACCGGCTTGAATAGCCAAAACCAAACCTCTCCAAATAATAAAAACAATTCATGGAAACAACTTTATCATATTAAACAAACATTTTTTTTTTTAATATTTATTTACTCGTTTTTAATCATGAAATGCATGCAAGGTACTTTGTGAAAAATGTAGTTACAAAACTTAAAAATACACATTTTTCATTAAAAATTGTTGGTGTTGTTTTGTTTTTTCTGTTTTTTTTTTGGTGTAAACAAACTAAGAAGCTTCCAGCTGTGCGCGTTGATTGCCATACGACACGATGCGTTTTCAAATACGTACAACAACTTGCAATAGATTGAATGTTGTTGCTGCTCAAATAGCGCATGCGCCGCATGTTCCCCTGTCGTTGTCGTTTAAGTAGTAGTTGTTGTTGTCTGACGTTTGGTCCAAACAGAAATAGCAAATATTGTTAACATTTTGGGAGTCGTTATTTTGTGGTGTTCAATCACAGGGAACTGAATTGAACATTGAATTTACAATTTACAATTTACAATTAACAGTTAATTTTTCATTGTTGCCTTCGTTGGTTTTTCATTACAGATTCGACGCGTTTCGTCCATGGATTAAAGGTGCATTCCATTTTTACAGCGGGCAGCCAGCCAATCGTGTTTGGTAGTTGTTCGTGTTATTTTGTTTAACTGTGAGCGTGTGTTTTAGACACATTTCTCTACGCCTTGGGCATATGTCAATCATACGCAACGTTGTGCGTTGTACAAAGCCAATCAATTAAAGTAAAGGTGAGTTTGCATTTACTTACTTACAAGCGTATATGTACATATATACATTTCAAAGTTAAACACAAACTTACACACACACACACTCATTTTGGAATTTGTTTAGTGCAGAGCGAAAGTGAAATTGAAAATCAACCTGAGAGAGAAACTCATTGTTTTGGTTTGTTGAGTATTTTTTTTTTATTGTGTATTATTGTTATTGCAGTTCGTGGCTGGGCCATAACAAAATTTCATTGGCATTTTTTTTTTTATGACATTGAACCTTGAACTGCCGCCGGCCATCATTCACACCCGCTTACAAATCAGACACACACACACACACATCTATGTATATGTTTATGAATATTGATAAGCCAAATCAGAACTTGATTAAATGTTCAAAGTTGTTAAACCGCCTGTCTCTCTCTCTCGCTATCTCGCTCTCGTGCCTTCTGTTTATTGCTGGCGTTCTCAACTAAACACTTTTATCTGAGCTTTTACTTTTTTTTGACTTTGCCTCAACTGCTGTCAATTTGGCTAAAAATAAATTATTACTGCATATAGTATATGATATCATGCCGCTTCGCTTTTTGCCAATTAAAAAACCAGAAAATATCTGTTTTTGTTGTTGTTGTGTTTATTTTTTTTGTGTGTGTAAATTATGAGCGGCGATAATCACACTACGTGGCTTCATCTCCTTCTTGTTGCTGTTTGTTTCTGTTGAGAACTGTTTGCCAGCTATGAGTTTGGTCTAGTAATTAGCTGGTTGTACGTCGCATGCGTAGCTCAAATTTCAAAAAACTACATGCACTTTGCACAGATACTAAGTCGTTGCAACTAGCTGGGTTGGGTGTGAAAAGATTTATGTGCCTGGCAAGCATCTTGCTTGCAGTTATCAATGCGTTGGCCCCACAGCAGCCAACACCACAAGGCACCAGGCAACTGCCTCCCATTTCAACCCGAACCACAGTCAACAGGCCCCATACACATCCACATTCAAGGCAGCATCAACTTTTTAGCTGCATTGGCATTGGCAGCCATTCACCCGAACGATATTCCAGTTTTGTTGCTGGTCTTCTGCTCGGTGGCATCTTCAGACATCTCATTGTATAGGCCTTTTATTTATGGTTTGCTCGGCTCAACTTATTTTATTTTTTATAACTCTTCGATTTATATTGATTTGTAATTCCCATAAAAAAAAGATGCCACAGCAATTTATACATATGCAGTTGACCTTGTCCCTGGTATAAAAGGATCGTCAGCAGTTTATTTATGTTGTTTATTTTTTATTTATTTATTTTTTATTGTCGTCTTGTAAATTATCATAGTTACAAAATACCGAAGGTCAAAGCGGCCAAAGCTTAAACAAAACCTATGCAAAATTGCAGCAGCCGTCAGAAGAGAGCCAAATGCATCGCCGACGTCGTCGTCGTCTCAAATTACCAGCCGCGTCAACAACAAGTGCAACATGGCATTGTTGTTTTTGTTGCTGGTTTATGTCTGCAACACGTCAAAAACGATGCTGTGGCGCGACCAGGTGCAGCCCATGCCCAGGCAGGGTGACATAACTCGAACTCCAGATGCCAACAGCTCGTGCATATGAGTATTTTTTTATACCCTAACCGAGTGCTTCATAGCTACAACATTTAGGTTGACACGCATTCCTTTGTTTGTCTCTTAGCTAATAGCACAACATGTTGATAGGTTTCATAAGCGTATTGCTTACATGACTCGTTTACCCTGTTTTTATCTCATGGCATGCCACCTACAAGCGACAGCACTGGACATGCCACAGATAACTTCGAAAAACCAAAACCGAGTGCAAAACACTTGCGCATGCAAATATTTTACAAATTTTTCGTTTGTGCAGAATTTGTTAGAAAATTGGTAAAAACTGCACACATGACAATGTGTAAATTTATGACAGTGTTTATTGTTGTTGTCGTTGTCGTTGTTTTCAACATGTTGCATAAGCTTGCTATTTGCCTGTGCTTTTATGCGCACCGCAAATAGCAAAATATTTGTTTTATAAATTAGTCAACACTGCAGTTGCATGCCATGTTTATCAATTAATAATATTTACCTATGCCATGAATATTTCAATATTATTTGGCAATGCATTCGTGCTATTAAAAAGCTTTGCGATCAAGACCTCCCATTGCACTTAGCCAAAAGTCAATAAATCGGGAGTAAACACCCCACGTGTGTAGCATGTGGATTTATGATTAATGCGTAAATATGCGGAAGCCGATCGACTAAATTTAAAGGGAACGAAATGTTTGTTTTGTTATGGCCATAAATTATTGTTTGTTCGATTGTGAATGCGTAAATGCGACAAAAGGTAAGGTTATTGCTTTGAAAGAGAACGGATTCCTGGCATCCGGAAGTAACTGAACTGGATCAACCATTTCCAAAGCTGCTTCCAAGAATCGCAGCCTATGAAAACAAATTATAAAACATCTTGTAGAATCTATCAAGTTGTAAATTCAATTTCAATTAAAAATCCCATGTATATGTGTGTGCTTGTGTGTGTGGGTGGATCGGCATGCCTGCACACATACATACATCCTTACTTACATATATGGGTCAGAGTTAGTTAATAGCGTTCCGTTTGATGCCATGACCATGCACTTTCCTGGGCATATTTCAATGAAAATTTAGGCAAAGGCCGCCGACATTGCTCTGTTATTTGCTGATTAAAGGTGCTTTTGCCTTTATGCCGAGGCATTGCTTTCACCACATGGCATGTGGGTCACCTTTCGCCAGCCACAATTCCCAATTCTAGCTACAACAATAATCCTAAGAGTAATGGATGAAAGAGCGCACACACTGTTTTTTTTCTAATGAACTTGTTCTTTCTTTCGCAGCGATTTGGTAGCAAAAGTTTCCCTCAACTTGTTTACTGTAGGTGTTTGACCCTCAGCTAACGATTTTTGTAGTTATGTAAATTTTTGTGTCGGCTTTAAAATTCTTTTTCAATTAGCTATGTCGGTTGGCGTTTGTTGCTTCTCTATTTTCGGTTAAGCTTTTGCCGCAGCTCAATCATTACAAATTTAAATACATTAATCAATTCCCATGGCTAGCATTTGTTTTATTTTATTTTTATATTTTTTGGTTGTTTGACTTGGGTCGCAAAAAACAGCAACGAAACAACGGCAACATAGAAAACAACAACGACAATTTAATTATAACAACAAACAGCAGCAGCAACAACGACGGCTACACGAGTGTATCTGAAATTGATATCGTGACTTTGTGTAATTTGTAATTTACGATGAGATCACTTCCTCCAAACAATGTATCAACTTGGACTTGGCCCAGCCATCGTTTGTCGCCCTCTCTATCTTATTTCTATTTTCTTGTTTTGTTTTTTTTTCGTCCCATGAGCGTGCCCCAAACATACGTCAATTCGTCGCCAAGGCGCAACAGAGCGCAGCGAATTTTATTTTTTTTTGTATCCAGCCCGTGTGACAACAAGATAAGCTTCATTGCTGAGAGTCCAAGCTGGAGATCTGCTGCTTCAGTTTCAGCTTGTAAGTTTTCGTTTCTGTTTCTGTTTTTGGCTTGTGCCTTTTGCAGCTGACTGACAACAGAATCCTGCGCATCAGCATCTTTGTATCTCACAGCATCAAAGGCTATGCTCAAAACAAAAACAAAAAACAGCGCAAAAAGTTCAAGTGGCCGGAGACAACAGCAAATTTGCATTCGTATTCGTATAAATGTGGTTTTTTTTTGTTTGAAATCGGAATCGCATACAAAACGCCATTGGCATTGGCATAGGAATTGGCTGGAGCTCATAGAGTCAGTCAGTCAGTAGTTTGTCGATGGCTCTTGTCTGTGGCTTTTGTTTTTGTGCTTTGTGGCGGGCTTTTCAAATCGTATAAATTAGATTTGGCATTCGGGCTTTTGTGCAGCACACTAATAAATTCAGAATGTTCAATTGAAATGAAAGCAGCAGGCATTCAGACAGGCAGGCAGGCAGCCAGGCAGGCGCATAAAATGTAAATCAACTGATTTTCTTCTGATTGGCCATGCATTTTCAATCTAAGCTCTCAAGTTTTGCTCAATCGGTTAGAATGAGAATTGCATTCGCAAGCAAACGAATTTTGTGGGTTGCTCTCTTTCTCATGTGGCCAATTATTGCTGTGTTACTTTTAAAGATTGTGAGTGGAAAAGTTTGAAATGATCTTAAAAGAAAATTTAAACTTTATTATAGTTGCTATAGAATGCCACATTAAACAATATTTTCTCTAAAGCCGACCTTGTGTTTGTTTTGTAGCTTGAAATTTGGCTAATCCTTGACCTTAGCATTAATTATGATAGCTTAACGTCACGTCCACATTTTATGGCTACTATTATTAAATTCTTAAAAGTGATCTCATTAAACTGTAACAAGCACTGAGCGGCTCGCACTTTTATCTCAATTCCAGCTTAGTTTGGTTGGGTTTTAATGGGCAGTTGTTTGAACTCATCATCATCAGTTTGTCGTTTAACGTTTGTGTGCTTTTGGCAAACACTGAAAAAGTCGTTTAATTAGTTGTTGCAGGCCCACGCCCAAGATTCTCGATTATGTTGCAATATCAAAGTGATTGCCTGCTGGTCAAAGATAGCTTTATAGCATTGCAGCGAACAGTGTGTGTGACAGATTTAAAAGTGTCAGCAGCACATTTAATGCCTACACTGAATACTCGAGGCTGTGCTGTCCGAGCAGCGAAGATCTCAGCCTACGTTCGTTCTATCCTATTGATTTGTCAGTGGATGGCACTGGCTGGGTTGGGTTGGTTGGAGCTGAAGCTGAAGCTGACTGGCAGCCTCTTTAGGCGGCACAAATAAACAGCAACTGACAGTCGCCAAAGCTGCTTTACATGTGCAGCGAAGCGTGTGGGCAATGTCTGACAGTTGGACAGGCCCCCAACTCCAGCTTCAGCTTCAGTTTTAGCTACAACTCCAACTTCCAGCTACAGCTATAACTGCAGCTACAGCTTCAGCTTCAGTGTGACAGTCAAGAATGCTGCAAAAGATTCTGAAATGTCACGCGTAGGTCGCTAATCAGATTTGTTGCTCCGATGTGTGGCTCTGTGAGAAAAATACCTGTTTTAATTACACAATCAATAGACAATTAAACGCTGGGTGGCCCACTGACCAACCAGATTGTTGGATGGCCTCATAACTTGGGTTTTGTCATAAAAATCAATTGAGAATCGAGAGAGCGATAGACTAAATCTTTCGGAGAGACTCTCAGTCAGACTCGCTTTTCATATGTGCCGCTGGTGCAACGCAGCAACTTCGATTGCATAATTCCCATCGTTATAGACACACACACACTCACAACAAAAACAGAGTTAATTTCAGTTAAAGGCAAACAAACCCAAAACGAATACAACGACAACGCAATGAGACTGAGGTTTGGCTGTGTGGTCCAGACTCTTGCCAAGCCCAGACTGTTTCTTCTGTTTCTGTTGCTGCTGCTGCTGCAGGCGACGTTGCTTTGCGTGCGTTCGGCGTCTGTGTTTGGGCTTGCAACTTACAACTTACAACATGAAACAAAAACAACAACGAAAAGAGAGAAATAACCTAAAATTACCGCCGCCAATTTAATAGTCACACTTGCAACAGCCCAAGTCTCAACTGAAATTACAAAGACTCGCAGCAACAGCAACAACAACAACACGCATGCCCCGCCTGCTTGGCGTCGGCGTGTGAGGGCATTAAATGCTTCTTAGAAATGTAAAGATACATTTTTTTTTGTGGCGCGTATCTCTAACAAATGTTGGATCGCTTGCTCAGCTGGTGGGTGGGTGAAGAGAAAATACAATGCAGAGACACACACACACACACAAACACAGTCATATAGAAAAACAAAAACATTTCATTGCTACCTCCTCATGCTGCATGCATTGTATAATTTTGTTCAAGTTGCTGTAATAGTTCTTAAGAAAATGTGCAACCTCATCATAATAATGTTGGTAAATATTCTCAAAACCGACAACAAAAAAAAAAACCAAAATATAATATAATGGAAAACACACTCTCTATGCAGATATCTTAAGTTTCAAGGTTGTTTATTAAAAAGCACCCCTATGACAGGGTTAAGGGTTGTGCATGCATTTAGGGGCAAAAGGTTAGAGCTAATAGCTGAGTTTCACATTCATATATTTTATCGGCAGATGCATTCTCCGATTTCCAGCACAAAACATTTTAGTAATTGATACTTTTTATTTGGCTAATGGCGCATTCCTCCAACCATAAATCGGTAATTTCCTTAAAAGCAAACGCAGCCAAATTATATTTTCAACAGCGATCGATCAAATTCAAATGGAATCGCACACACATGCATACAGACGTATGTATGTATATGCAGGCCAGGTTAGGGAAGGGTATCGTATGTCAACCGTTGCATTCGCATACGCAGCAACTGCTACCAGACGAACAAGACACAGAGACAGACAGGCAACCCGGTTAGATAAACAGACAAACAAACGAACAAAATAAACGGGCGACCAAACGTAGTACAGTGAGCGCCATATGTGCGTGCACACAAATCTCTTTCAACTCATACATAAATAAATTTAAAAACACTCAAAAAAAAACGTGCTCCCAATCATCACAATGTAGATTGAAAAATTAAAACAATACAAAAACGAAAAAGTTGACAAAATATACTAAAGTGTTAAATTGAAACTGATTCCAAAATAATTATTTTTAAAAATTCATTAATATTTTATTAATTTTCTCTGAACATAAGGCACAACAGATATACAAACGTAATTCTTTTAAAAAACCTTTTTCTTTTAGTGTTTTCTATTTATTATTTTATTTATCGCTTTGTTTCTCAGTGTATTTTCTCGCTTGTGTGCTTATTAAATGCACATAAAATATGTATATAACTACACATACATTAATACGTATGAGTGTTGTGTGTACGTGAGTGTGCCATGGTTGGAGTCAAACATAAAACTACCGTTTGATCGATCGTTTTGATTAAAAATGCAACACATTTTCTGTATGATCTGTCACAGACAGCAGACATTCAGACATATCAGGCTGAAAAAAGCCGCAAAAGTCTTCGACTGCTTGCCGCATGCCTCTTGCCACAAGCTACAAGCTGCCTGTGGTCGGCTGTGAGACAAGCGAAATGTTTGTTAAAGTGAAATTAACGTCGCCAGCCTAACAGCCTACCAATCAACAATGCCAGCACACTGTCCACCACACCATAGTGTGAGTGAGTATCTGTATCTGAGTATCTGTATCTGTATCTATAACTGATGCTGCATCAACACACGCATCATCTTTAGTGTGTGTGTGTGTGTGTCTATTGGCTGTTGTTGCAGACAGGCAGCAGCCTTTCAGTGGTATGTGTGTTGTTGCCAAGTTGCAAAATTGCCAAGATTTCCAAGCAGCACATTTTCCACATGATTGTTGTCGACGCTTCCTCAAGACAAACATACCAATAAATATGTAAACCAAAGCAAGCAGCTCATCTGAGTTTGCCACTGCGCTTTCCAGTTTTGTTTTACAAATAATGAAATTCAATCGATTTATTAACTTTACTTTGCATTACAATCCCCTACTTTAACTTCACTCTCCGCTTTATTCATTCGAGTTTTGACAATATTTTCAGCTGCACTTTGCTGTCCACTAACCTTCATCAGGCCAGGCCATAAATTGTTGTTGTACTCGTTAATTTTTCTTTATTTTGTGTGATGATTTTTATAATTGTCGACGTTGTGTTGACAATTTTCAATCGTCATCGATTTCACAATTGAACTTTATTTATTTATATTTGTATCGCTTAATGAACTGTGTGAAACAAATTCGTTGCTGTAGCTTTCTGCACCCACCCACAATCCACAACCATCAATACCCCCAAACAAACAAACTTTGCTAGGCTGTCTCTTTGTTTAGCTTGTTGTTGTTGGCCAGTTTAGTTGGCGCATTTTTGTGTTGTGCAGCTATCAAATTGTTATTGCACAATTTTCGTTTTTTGGGGGGAATGCAATGCAATGCGCCACAAAACTGGCCACAGCAGACATGGGTGCATGATGGTGGTGGTTTGGTGATGCGGTGGAAGGGGACTGTTTAAAAGTGTCGACAACAAAATGCGGCTAATTGTCGCCAGCAGTTGTCGCACATAACACTTTGTTTTTTCGCTAATTTTATGAGTTTTTATGTTCGGCTTTTTTTGAAGTGCCATAAATAAATACGTTTATTTGATGATGCAACCGACAATGCTGATTTAATGCGAAAAGCCATTCAGATTAGAGTTTCCTTTGAGCACAAGCACGTGACTGCTCCACCTATATAGGGGGGGCACTTTGAAACTGTTGCAGTTGAGTCATGTTGCTTCCCTCCCCTTATATTGTGGCAGGTACTGAGAATTATCATCAACACATTAGAATCTCTCTCTCTCCCCCCCCTCTCTCTCTCTCTGTGTGTGTGTGTGTGTGTCTGTGTGCTGCGGTCAAGCATGCTACCGTTAAAATTGCATGCCTTGGTATTGGCCATTATCAAACTGAAGCATCAAACTGATGGGGCAGCAGCAGCAGGCAACACAATTGCAAATTACAATTGGCCAGGCCAATTACCAATGGGAAGAAACGAAGCAATGAAGCCAAACTGGAAACTTGTTTGGCTAGCATAGAATCT
The DNA here is from genome assembly GCA_018901835.1 of Scaptomyza graminum. Taxonomy (NCBI): domain Eukaryota; kingdom Metazoa; phylum Arthropoda; class Insecta; order Diptera; family Drosophilidae; genus Scaptomyza; species Scaptomyza graminum. Next base: position 2,610,964 of record JAEIFL010000290.1, read on the forward strand.
CTTTCTAACGAAGGCCTATAAGAGTGGCCAAACTGCTGCCAGCTGCCCAATGATTATGCAATTTAAATGATGTTTTAGATGCATGTCTTCCCCAAAGGGGTAATACGACTTTGTCAAGCTGATTGTCTACGGAATATAGAAGGAAAGAGCATTGAAAAGAGAGAGATTCTCTTCTGTTCTGTTGTTCCATTTATCTTTTGTTGTTGCTTCATCTAAATATCTATAAATAATTTTTCAATGCAGCCCAAATTTGAGACTTAATAATCATAAATAACTGGGTTAATTTGTAACGCTTGCCTGCATGCGTAATGAACCGTTTAACCCGATTAGCAACACAAGAAGAGAACTAAATACTTCTGACACACGTTTGTTCGTTCTGTTTTCTTTCATTGTGATAAGTAGTTTCGAATTTCCCAACGAAGCGTACAAAAGAAAATTCGATAATTCAGTGAAAAGCTATGCAGTGTGAAAAAATGTTAATAAAAACCAAAATCAATTAACGTTGTCATATCAAAAAGAAGCCACAGGAGCTATAAAAACTCGCGATCTCTTGGCCCCCAACAAGTTCAAAGTTATAAATGTGCCACAGCGCGTGCAAAGTTTATTTAATTTTGTTTTGGATTTGTGTGTTTGTCTTTGCCGACAGCATACGAAATCAGTTTGACAATTGTATACCTTTCTGTAAATTGTTTTTGTTGTATATTTCCTGTGCAATAGATTTTGAAAGTCACCGATTGGGGGACAGAGAACTATTCTGTCATTGGGTTGCGCGACTGCGCTGTGAGATCAATTACCTTTCAAAACCAATTTGCATTTGAAAAGCATAACAAAATCGTGTGCATACAATATTTTGGCAGTCACACGCTGTGCCACACGTTTGTGGCACTCTCTGCCTAGCTGTATATTTCTGTATACTTTTTGGCTTAGCAATCGCATTGTTTTCCAGCTGATTGGCAGGCTTTCAAATTGCCAAGCCAATGCTGCAGATGCAGGTGGCTACAACTGCTGCAACTGCTGTGGCACCCACACAAATTGTCTTATCTACCTTGGCAGTTGCTCATTATTGCAATAGTGGCCGTTTCTTACCTTTACCTATAGGTGTGTCAGTAGTTGCAACTGTTGCTGCTGCCGCTGCTGCTGATTCGATCACGTGGCTCTGATCAATAAGCTTTAAGCACGCAAGCACTTCTGCCTCCTACTTCACCTCTCTCTCTCTCGCTCACTCTCGCGCTCTCTTTTTGTGGCAAAAAAATGTGGGTTAATGCGCAGGCAATAATTATTTATTTTCATTGTTGATTGTAATTGTGTTTATGTTTATGTTGGATGCTTGACGAACAATTTCTTTACTCTTACTTTTGGTTAGGCAATGAGTTGGCGTTATTTTGCATCTGCCAGGCGGATTAATTCTTGAAAAGTAAATCTGATGATGATCGCTTTTTTGTCAACACTTAAGTGGCATTTGATATTTGTGGGTTATGAAAACATAAAAAATAACAAAAATATCATCGCAGCTTTCATTTTCTGCTCATTGTGCAACAATATTATCCCATCGCATCTAATGGAATTCTTGCATGCGATGCGGCAACACACAAAGGTTGGCTGTACTATTTGTCTATGCAACACCATCACAATTACAGCAAATTAACAGTCGGAGCTGTCAGTCTTGCCGACGTATACACTGTCTCTCGTTTGCTTGCAATGCAAATGTAAATTATGACAGCCTGTCCATAATTAATCAAAGACTTAGGGCCGCCTTCCAGTCACACAATTGCCAGCTGCCATTTAGTCTCAATTAACACACGCAAATTATCCAGAGCTGCCAATAGCCAACGTCCGATTGACCAATGAACCACTGACCAGTAGTTGTTCTTGTATTTTTTATATTGTTTACTTTGAAATATGCGAGGCATTTGAAAGTAAAAACAGTTCAGCACCTAGTGGAATTTGTTATACTTGCATTTAGTATATGTATATCCCAAGCATTCAGTCTTCGGCCTTTTGTGTCGCTCAACCAGTTTAGAAATTCTACTGCTTTTAAGATCGACTGACTGACTGACTGTCAGACAGACTCAACTGACGGACTCTGCTCTGGCCAAGGCAAAACCTGATATGCTACGTGTAGCGATTTGTATTTCAAATGACGTCTGGTTCCGCTGACTGAGCCAATGTCAGCTGATTGAATTGCAAAAATCGCTGTTAGTTACTCCACGCTATACATTTGGCAATCATCTCTAGCTATTCTATCTTCCTTCATACATAAAATGAATAAGCGATCAGTCGACTAACCAACTAGTCAAATATTTCGTATGGTGTTAAACATCAGCTGCATACTAAAATTTGGCATACTTTTGTACAAGAATACACATTCAACACTTGCCTGGATTTATAGCCAAATATTTATCAATTGTTTATTGCTTTTGATTTGAAAAAGATTTCTAGCGAAACTCAAACTAAATTATCATATATCATAAGCATGAAAGTTAAACCACTTTTTACTAACTAAAAAACTTTACCTTTCTCTTTGCAGCAGCAGTAGCAGCAACAGCTTGAAGCCTGTTGATTTTGCATGAAAATTGAAACCAAAAAAGGTATTTAACTGATTACATTATAAACGCACAAACAACACTTTCGCAATATGAACAGAAATTATGCCAATTAAAACAATAAATATTTGCCAAGCCAGCCAGCTGCGAATGTTCGGCAAGCTATTCGCATTTTGACACCAAATAGCAATAAAGATTTCCAAAATAAAATATTTCTTACAAATAGCTGCGACAGCAGCAGCACCACCACCAACAGAAGATGACAGAAAATATATAACAACAACAACGTGCTGTGAGGCAGACAGAAATCATTTATGTTAATCAACACATGTTTTTTGAAGTCATTGGCCATAGACCGAAAACTCTGTGGACTGTAAGACTATAAGACTGTAGAGACCCGAAGACCAGAGGCTCGACAGATCCAGCTAATGTAATGTTGTTGTCTGCCTCTGCCTCACACTGGACTCGACTCAGTGTGTGCTTTTTGTTTAGTTTTTTTTTCTATGCAATATATGCATATTAAAATGCCCAAAAAACCGAAACAAAATAAATATATACGACAAACGTGTTTTTATCATCCCCCCAAGTGTGTGTGTGTGTGTATTTTTGTCGCACAACAAAAACAAATTCAAATTGTGCACCATTGAAATTTGCGCTAATGCTGCCATAATGTTTGTTCGTGTCGTCGTTGAAGGTGTAGACACGAGAGTTATTTTGGTGTACCGCCACCGACTTTATATGGCCGCCCCATGACGATACAAGATTTCTGCGTGCCTCGATGTCGCTCCGCGGGTTTTCTAATTCTTATGCAAATATGTACAATGCAGTGCTGCCCAATGCCGACGAGTTTGCTACTGTTGCTCCCAAACTGTTTGCGATACACGATATGTGAGTAAGTAAGCATTCTTACGCCATTCATTGTACTGTTTTGGCGCTGGATTGGGATTCTTGCGAAATTTCTGTGTGACTCAAATCGTCAAACTCGACAAACACAAATACAAATGCAAGCGCACACATTTCAAAATCGAATTCGCATTAATTTCTAAACGAGTTAAGCGCAAAAGGTGAAAACAACTTTTGTGCGATCAACTCTCAAAACCAGAGAGACAACAAAACAAAAGCACAACAGAACAGCAACAACAATGATAACTAACACTTTTAAATAACCATAAATGACAGCACAGATAAAGGCGGCCCATAAAGTGGCAACTGATGTTTCGCCGTGTGACGTGAATGCGGCGCTTCTGTCACCGAACAGATCAGAACCAGCTTTACTTCAACAGAGAGCCACAACTGTAAAAGCAAACAAGAAAGCAAAAAAAAGTGCTTAACAACATTACGCATACGCCCCATGATGTGATCGTCTTTTATTTCTTTTTGCCTAAATATGACTCATAAGAGATGACTTTATATTTGCGCAAAAAACCAAAAAATTTACAAAATATGTTTGTTTTTTATTTCGATAAATTCGCTAACCCACGTAGCGACCGGCGAAATTCCGTTTGAAAAATGCAATGTGTTTCAATGGCGACAGCTGGAAATCATTTTAGAGCTTATGCCAAATAAAAGTTTAGAGAAGCACAAATTTCCGATTTATGATAGTATTATTTAAATATAAAACTTGCTTAATCTAATCTGCTTTATTGTGATAGTTATCGATAAATTAAGTTATCAATTATTACAAATCGTTTTCAAAAGTTGTTAGCCCATCGATATATTTCCTTTTAAATTTATCAAAAACAACCATAAATAAATGTGAAACCATAAAACTTTTACTTCAGCTAGTAAACTTTCGGTTTTCTTTAAATGGTAGTTTATTTATGATATTGTTTTTATTGCCAGCTAATATTTTTTTTTGTTTGTTCTTTTGGTCTGGTGCAGTCATAATGTGTCGTTCTTGTTTCCACCATTTAAGCCAAGCGCGTCTAAATATGCCCGCCTGTTGCTTGATTTGCGTTAATCTTAACGCCGCTTTTGTTATGCTGCACCAAATGGAATGGAAGCCCGCGTCTGATGCCTTTCATTACCAGGCACAGCATGACTTCACTTGACTGCTGCAGCATGTTAATTGTATGCGCTGCTTATGAACTTGATATGCAACAACGCAGGCATAAAGCGTTGCATTCAAATCATTCTATGTGCCATGGACATACTGGACTCATCGGGCCGCAATCTAGGTCCCTGGCCCGATCCACGAGTCCGTCTGCTTTGTGAGCTTGGCACAAACATAAACTCACACTTAAAATCAATAAACGTAAACTGGGCAACGCCTGCCCACCTACGAGTTGGTTGGGCGTTGGACATATGTAAGCTATTAAACTATAAAATAGCACAAACTTATGCATACAATAAGCATAAACAAGCCATGCAGCCAGACAAGCCCTAAAAATTAATGTATATGTGCCAAAAAGCAAACTCTTTGCTCCTTTCACATACGTAGTATAAGTATGAAGTTGTTGTTACATGGGTAAACATGTATTTTTATTGCCACGCATAAAAGGATGTCCAGCGGCTGTGGACCAACGGAGGCCTGCCTGACCATAAAGTCACTTAATTGCCATTTTATAACCCCAACTATTAGGCGAGCTAAAATAACATTCAGTCAGCCAGTCAGTCTGTCCTTCATTAGAACTTGTACTCGATCAAACGTCTTGCACTCATATACGAAATAAAAATAAAATAAAACCACCACAGTCAGGGCACATATTGCACCACAAAAGGCACAAGGCGCAAGGCACAAACTTCATGCTACAACCACATCTGCCACATGCAAAGTGGCTCTGGTCTCTGTTTGTATGTTAGTGCGCCCTTCAACGACTACAGTTCCAGTCTAGTCAGCGATATCTTTAATGAAATCTGCATGTTTTGTGCTTTAACAAGCATTTTGCTTGTCTACTCATGTCGCTCTCTCGCCCGTAGAGATGCAAAAGATCCTTTTGTGTGGGATTCCTTTTAATGCAGACACAGACACAGCTTGGATGATCGCCATCCATATTGTTGTAGTTGTTGTGGGGCCTAGATCAAGGCGCAAAGGCAAATCTTGTTAGCGCAAATATTAACTTGTAAATATGATGATGCCCCATGGAAATTGTATAAATCGCTGATAAATATCATTAGGTCTTAACCAACTTCCCCAGCAAAACTGGCTGCGAGACTCCAATGCCTTTTTGTTTCCAACTTTGTTTGTACTTGTATTTGTACAAGTATTTGTATTGCAATGTGCCTTGCAATTCTATTAAGATTTTTATCTTAAGTGCTTGTACAGCCTATTTGCAGCACTGTGAGAGAACGTATATACATACGTATATATGTATGCATATATACTTGTACTCTGTAATTGTTTAGCAAATCAGTTGAGAGGGTTCTGGAGAAGCTCACTTTATGCAGTTGTAGTGATGCTATTGCTATTGCTATTGTTGTGTGCCTGATTGCACAGTAGTTGCTGACAATTTGCAATAATAACATTCGTTTATGAACAGGAAGTGCGTTAACTCAATTGAATTGAATACAATCAAATGTACTTAGTGTAGGAACTACCATATCTATATCTATATCTCGTGTTATCAGTTACTGCTGTCGTCATGAATGTTGTTGGATTGTTTGGCTGGGATCTTTTCAGGCTCCTGGTAATCATCATAATTCCAAGCATACTCAACACGCTTTACACTCGTAAATAACAGAATAGAGAACCAAACAACCAACCAACAACAAAGACGTGACAAATGCAATAAACGAGCTACTTTATAGCGTGGGAGTTGCATTCTGCTCTCTCTGTATCTCTTTCTCTCTCTCTCTATAACCAAAGTTCATGGGAAGCACTGCAAATAGCGCCATGTGATAGTCACAGTCCCAATCCCTATAGCCCAGTATCTATTCTTTATATTCCTACTACAAAGAGTCACTTAGCTGATCATATTTCAAATAAAACGTGCACATAAACTTCCTACTCATATACGATTGTAGTACGTATGCATGCATTATTATATACACACACACAAACACGTACATTCTTGTCCATATTTGGGCCTGCTAATCAGTGCCGCCCTATGGGGTCTCCGCTGCCATTTGTTAGTAGTAATTTGGAGCACTCAACGCGAGCAGCGGGCAAGCGGTGCGGCACAGTTGGAAATGCATGCAGCAGTTGTTTCTAACCAAACGCTAGACAGTAAGCGCTGCATGGTGCATACGCTGCGTATGCGTATTATTATTTTTGTAGACGGGTTCAATAAACGATTAGCTGACCGCCCGAGTTCTAAAAGACATCGGAATTGTTGTTGTTGGTGTTGGTATTGTTGTTGGCGTTGTGTTGCGTGTGCGTCTGCCAAAGTTATCGCGGCTTTTTACACTAAGACGATGGCTAATATGTCATTTGGTCATTGATACGTGCGACGACGTCCGAGCCGAGAAGAATGCGATGTGTTTCAGCTTTGGTAGTGTGTGGTGTGAGGGCAAATGTGCGGCACCACGGTGCCGACCAAAGTAAAACGCTTACTGTCAGTGTGAGGCGCGTATAATTAATTGCGCCTATCAATATCGCTGGTGTGTCGTTGTTGGTATTGGTGTGTTGTTGTATCTGCACGCATATGTTTAAAGCCAAAGCGTAAGCCAAAAAAGTTGGCTGCGTGCTTAGCCAGGCCCCCATCCATGGCCATCAGCAGCAGGAGCAACAGCTCATTGAGATAAGCCTGTCCGTTTGTACGCATTTGGATTTTGCATAAATCATGGTCATGCAAAATGTTATGTCAGCAGTACTGAAATGAAGAAATAACAAGAAAAGGCTCTTCTATGCTTTGTAGCTACAATATATTCGGAATGGATATCGTGATGGGTGTTTGTTTTGATTAACCTTTGAATAATGGAAGTGTTGCTTTTCTTAGGTACTATTATTCTTTCTTTGATTTGAAGAAAGGCTTGAAATTATTAGAGCTTTAAAGGTTTTTTCTTTGTCCAAAAGAAATATTGAAATTTTCTTTTATTCTTGATCGGAAGCTGCTAAGCACTGTGAAGCTTACTTTCAGAGTAAGAGTATTTTTGCTCCGTTGTGTAGCTTATAGAATTCTTACTAACATTAGTTGCTTTATCAGCAAAAATACGCAAAACAAGCATAACATCCGCTAATAGCTCATATCTGCGCAGCAACATAAAAGTATTTATACCTTCTATTGTTATCACTTGGAATGAAAGTGACTGAAATCAGCACTAAACTCGAAATAATGTTCTTCTCACAAAACCTGTATATAAGCAAGCAAATTCTAGGCCTTGACCGCCATGTGAGACTTTTATGGGCGTTTCAGTAAATGCCAAATGCAAATTATGCACAAAATCTACCCACTAGCCGAGTGACTCACTAACAAATCGCAGCGGATGTGGTCAGTAATAATAGTCGCATGGGCTTGTCATAGCAACTGAGTGTAGGTGATGTGAAGCGCACCCTGAAGGCACTCAAAATAAAAAACTTCCTTAACAAACTTCATACTCTAAGGAGCAGGGCAACTGACAACATAGGGCCGAGTCTGACTCATGCGGTACGTTGGCCATAAAATTGAACAATAGTAGTTGTGTTTTACATGCACCTGGTAATGAAAAAAACGTAAGGTTTATTCTAAATGGTCAGGGGTGTATTAAGGGTTGGGGTATTGCTATGGTTTCCACCTTGAACACCTTCCACCCCCATGCAGCTAAAGAGTGCAGGTACGGCAAGTGCAACATTAAAACATAAAAAAACAAACCCTTCAGCAAATTTATGTCTTATTTCTGTTGGTGTTGTTTTTGTTGCGTTTTATGCTACTGTCTGCAGCATGCAAATGCGAAATTCAAAATGATTGATGTTGCCACATTGCCATTTGTTGTTGTTGCTAAACAAACAAAAAAAATAAAGAAAAAAGCAAACATAACGAAATATTCTCTTTGTTCAAAATGTTGGCATTTTGAAGTGCGAGTAATTGCAGCTGCAATAGTTTTTCATGTTTTTGTCTTGTCCAACTGCCCAAGTTTCTCGGCATTTTGGCAATACTATTGTTGTTGTTGCTGCTGCTGTTGTTGCTGTTTCTGCTGTCTACTAGCAACTTCCTTTCACAAGCCAGGCCAAGAAAAATGGCTCCGACATGCCGGGCGTGATGGGCACTTGAATGTTTTGAAAATTATAGACTACTCTGTCGTATACATTTCACAGATGCCGAAAAAAAACACAGCAAATCCCACAAGCAGTTGTTGCAAGCTTAGCACAAAAAAAAAATATAAAAAAATGTACAATCTTATATATGTAAGAATAGTATGTCATGCAAACTGTGGATATACCAATGCTACTGAAAATCTAGTTTTTAAAAAAGCTTACAAACAAATGTGTTCAAGTTTCTCACAACTTGGCTTTACTCACCTTGACAGTCAAAAAATCTATGAAATTATGCCCAGCAACAGCAACAACAAATGCGGCAACAATATTATGCAAACAACATGTTTTATTAACAAAATACTCGTATTTACCTTGAGCCAAGGGCCTTCATTGAGGACCAGCAGCAGCAGCAACAACAACTCGTACATACAAAATGCGGCTAATTACGCGATCCAGCCACAACAAATATACACAGGTGTGTGTGAGTGCGTGGACTCTACTGGTAATTACAGGCCGAGCACATGCCACATTATTCTTTTGTGCAATGAGCACGACACCGTTGCCCTCAACCCAGCACCAACATCAGCCGCTTAGCGGTTTTTTTTTATTTTTGTTAAACTTTTCGTGTAAGTAGCTGTAGTAGATGCGAAGTCAGATGCGGACAGAGACGCCAACGACATCTCGACGACACTTGTGCGCATGTGCAGCCTCACATAAACACACACACACACATACACAACGTACACACACACATACACAGTATGTTGTTGGCATATAAAAGTTAAAAACTGCCGCTAGCACAAAACAAGCAACATAAACGTCAGTCAGGCTTGCCGAAAAACCGGTTGAGTTATGAAAAATTATGATTGTCACTGGACGGTCGGCTGCTTGGTTGCTTGCTGCAACAACAACAACAATAACAACAGCAGCTACAAAAATGTGTAACAATTTCAAGTTAAACATGCGCTTTGTTTGCCGCTCTGGTTGATCTTGTTGCTGTTGCTGTCGCTGTTGTTGTTTTGTTTTTCATTTTGCATTTTGCATTTACGCTAAAAGCCAACACCAAATAGACAACAATTACAGTAACTACAAAAACAACAACAAGAGCAATGCCAAGTGGGTCTCTATACATATAATTATTTGCCCACGTTTTGCATGTTTTGCCAGACTGACTGTCGTCAGAGGTGCGCTTGCGTCGCTCTAAGGTGTGTTTGTTGCACACAGATTGCTTGTAAGTATGTTTATACCCTGTACCCCAAAAACAACAGATCGAGCATCTATGTAAAACTAGGATATATCGTTAGACAAACCTAACCAGGGTATCTTGAAGTTGTGCATACCAAAATGAAGTTCGTTCTGCATAATATATTTGGCTAGTTGCAATGTGTGCAGCATGTGTTGCCAGCAATTGCAGTAGCAGCAGCAGCTGGTGGCAACATGTTGCCAATGCCTCATTTGCTAGTGGCAATCATCAATTTGTATGCCGCGCACAGTTGCCGCCAATTTAAATGATCGTCTTTTAAATTGCATTTCTATTTTAACTCGTCTGCTGGTTGTTTGTAATGCCTGCTTTGAAGTCGACTTCAAGTTCTTTTTTCGCAATTACGCGTGCAACATTTCAATTGAACAAATGCAATGTAGTGACATTTATTATGCGGTTGAAGGGAAAAAGTAAGGGGTAGTCAAGAGTGCAGCTGATGCCCCAGACTTCATAAATTCTTGCGGAGAAACTCAAGGCGCAGCTCACTTGGAGCTTAGCTCGAAGAGCTCCACAGTTTGTCCCTTTTGAAGCAGCAGCAGCTGCGTAAATTGTCATCAGCTGTCAGTGTCAGTTTTAATTAGTTTGTTTACAGCAGCAACAACAACAACAATAACAATCATCATAACAATAATAACCGCCACAAAGACAAAGACGCAGACAACACGCATTGCATTTTGCCTCAATCATATCAATTTGGTTTCAACCGGCCTCTCTCCCTCCTCTCTTTTTCAAATAACTTGAAATTGTGTGTGCGTTATGGAAAAAAGGGAAAAAACATTTTGCTTTTGTATAGATCAAACGGTCAATAATGCACTGGGTTAATTACTAGTCGCCAGTCTTCATCTATTCAAACTGCGGCTGGGAAGTAAATGCTGATTAGCGAGCTCATGGTCCATGCTCGCAGTTCTTATCAATAAACGAGGCAAGAACACATTCCACAAATTAAACTAATGCTTATACACAATTGTTTATAAAGAATATAAAAAACGGGTTGGGTTTTTATTTTAAGAGTTTTAATTTTAAGGGGTATGTTAGGCTTTTGAGCAATCGTAATCCAATTCGAAGGATTTTTTTTATTCAATAACTTTTGTTGAAGTTGAGGTGAAGGATATTTATTCCACTCAAAATAATCAATTCTCTTATCAAAAAGCCTTAAGTGCATTTCGACTGCTACAATATGGTCATGCTCAACTATTTTTAAAATATTTGCTTGGGATTGTTTGCGATTCGTTTACAATAGCAAAATCGCGAGCTCATAAAATTTTATGACAAACAAATTGAATACCATTTTATAGCTTGGCGACATTGTTAATGTTGTTGTTGTGCCATTACTGTTGTTGCTATTGTGATATCAGCAAACAATAAATGTTAATTAGTAAAATTTATTCGCTGTGGCCTTTTGACAGTTTTTGGTTTTATTTTTTATATTGCCATTTGCTCGGCCAATCAAAAATAAAAGCAGTCAAAATAGCTAAAAAGAATGTCGCTATAAATGCTGGTTTTTGTTTCTGTTTCTCGTGCTTGTAACACAATTCGCAATTAAGCAAATTTTGTCGCATGACAAATAAAATAAACAAAAAGAAAAAAGCACAGGCAAATACCATATCAAGTTTATATATTTTTTGAACCTGTTTCGAGTTTCTAAAGAAATATACGCCAGACAATTTGCATATCATGTAAGTTCGTAAGTCCTTAGTAAACGAAGAACAAAGGCAAAAAGAATCCCTTTAAATTACATAATTTATGTTAAATTAAGTGGAGCCTCGCATTCTGTGACTGGTCTTTTATTTTTTTGGTTTTTAAACAATTTTTTTTTTTGTATTAAAATCAACAAAAAGTCAATATTAACTTTGCTGGCTGTAGAGTGAAGGCGTTGCCAATGCCCGCAATTTAAGCAAAATTATGGCAAACTCTGCAAGTGGAGCTTACGAGTGCAATTCCGAAGCTGAACAAACAAGACGGGTTAAGACCCCGTGCACATTTTTCATTACAAATTGAGTCATTAAATTTATTTATACGCGACGAAAGGCATCCATTGAACCGAACCGAACAAAACCAAACCGAACCAAACAGACCGAAGACCACTGCAGCGAGCAGCAAAATGAAGCACTTCCGCGTTTTTGAAACGACTCCCAGTTCTGGGTCAAATATTTGAAGGAGTCTCTGCAAACAGCGACTGTGTTAAATGCGAACATTGCAAATAAATGCAAAAGGGGGGTAGCTGCAATCATATAAGTATCATTTTTTATGGCTTTTCATTATGGGCTCATATATAATTCTTAATAAGAAAGTTGCTTTGGCTCCATGGTTCTTGGGCTTTGTTTCAGCGCAGGCGCAACAAAAACTGGCACAAGTTACTCGCATGTTGCAAAGTATTATATTTTAATAGGCCATGGCAGTAAATAAAAATAAAATAAATATGAATAATATTTTTGGGTGCTCTTTTTGTGGGTCAACGAAACTTTTGATTTCACTGCCGTACCAACAATTTGATCGGCGTGAAAACCGATTCAGCTGATAGTTATCAGCCGGCTGGCATCTATGATTAAGCGTGCCAGGGCACTTGACAATAATTTACGCAAATAGCATAATTCGCTTCATGGGCGCAACATGATGATGGTGAGCATGACGATGATAGTGACTGGCTTGCTGGTTGGCTTGGGTGCTCCTGCAATGAATATAACTATGTACTTAAAGAGGAGTGCTCGACGCTCTTTCAACGCCAACGCTGAAATTGAATCGAGCCCAGATCCCAGACATACTAGTCTCAGACGCAGACTGAGAGACTTTGACTCTCTGATACAGCATGGATGATGATGATGATGATGATAATGCTGCAGCAGACTACGACGACTACGCCTAATGAAGCTTTTGTCTGTGGGCTGCTGCTCTCTTCGCTGACTCACAATGATTTTCACTTGCAAAGAGGAACTTGGGACTTGGGACTGGGAATGGAACTGGGCGTGCGTTTGGTTATTTGCGTGCCAGCGCACCAATCAGCTCTTGCATCTGCAATAACAACAATCACAATCACAACAACAAAAAACAGCAACAACAACAAAAACAAGCTGCTTGATAAGCAGCACAAGTTTTGAAAAGCGCCGCTTACATGCACATAAGCCATGCTCCAAGATTGCAGCTGTGGTTTCTTTTAATTGCAATTGCAAACTGCAAACAGCAACAAAAACAAAAAACAACTTACAATTCCACGCACATTTACATTCACATTCACATCGATGGATGGGCCCACAGATTGCCAAATGCCGATTTGCTGACTCCGATTGCTTTTAGTCTTTAACTCGTATTGCCTCGCGCCATATCAAACGTCGACATCTCGGCGCACCGCCAACCACTTCGAATATCATCGGAGTGTGCACACCTTAGAATTATTGGCGCTAGACATGCAAATCCATGCAACACGGCATCCACTCGGTGCTTAGTTCTTGTTCTCGGTCGTTCTCCTTGGCCCGTGGCTGCATCTGCAACTGCAATCCACTCTTCCTACAAATTTCATAATCATCCAGTGAGCATAAATCAAAATCGCTTTATTTATGCGGCGACAGTTGTTACAATTCTATCAGCAACCAGTGCTTTTGCCTAACAACAACAACAAAATATCAAAAAAATAAACAAATTGAGTTTTGGCTGGTGCGTTCTCAATTTGCAGCTAGCTCGTTAACGAGTATTTATTGAAATGAGTTGTTTTTTGAGGGCAGCGGCTAATTTCTAAAAAATTGTGAGCTGGAGCCAACAGCTGTGTTTGTCTTTGCCTCTTGCGTGGTGTGTGGCAAGCATGCAAAAGTTAAAAGTTTCAACTTGAAGAAAAACTAGAAAAACATTCGAATATCTAATAACAAATTATAGCTTAGCTGTAATTGAAGGAGCTTAACGCCTAGATTGAAATACTTGATGTTTAAATTCTGACTCAACAAAGATTTCAAAAATAAAACTCTATGAAAGCTGCTTTGCGATACCCCTTTACTATGTAAATAATTACTTTGTGGAAACATTTTCTTAAATTTGCTTTAGATCTTGTCGCATGCAGTAAATCAAAATACGCGCTTCATTTGTTGTCACCAGACAGCATTCAAATAAAGTCTTCCATTTTCTAATCCCAAAATCTGATTACCAAAACAAGCACGTCTAAGATTTACAAAAGCTCATTAAAGAACGCTGCTGACATCAGAAAAGAAGAAAACTTGAGATGACTTGAAAATATTTTTCTGGTCATAGATATTTGTGCAGCTTATTTACCTTTGGCACCTCATTATGACGACCCAAAAGCCACATGGCGTAACCGCAGACGACGACAAGGCCTCGCCCAATTATTTAGAGAACAATCACAAGCAAAGCTCTTCAAACAGATCGCTCAACGCACTTGCGGTATGCCATTGTGGAATTCATTAGTAAACAAAATAGTAAACAGAATGCGTGAAAACGAATTGCCTTTGAGTGCATTCACCTGCAGCTGCAGTTGCTTTTATCTTGAATAGGTGGGTAGAAAGATATTAGTACTAGATAGATCTAAAAGAGTCAACTGGGTCAATGGGCAGATTAGGAGCTGCATCGATTTCAATTGGATTGGAACAAATCGTTCACACACTGATTGATTGGGCCCAATTATTGTATGCTGCTTGTTGGGTTGTTGTTAAAGGGGTTATATAATACATTTCCATGTGACTTTGATCAGCGTGCACAAAGCAGCAAGAGTAAACAAAACTGTAACAAGTTTTGTGCATTGAATATCGATTTTGATGTGAAATGAGTGCGCATTCAAATGAAATGAATGCGCTCACAATGTATGTGTGTGAGTGCCCATGTTTATTTTGTTGTAAACATCCGGACGTGCAGCAAAATGTTGCATATTGTGCAGGAAGCCAATGACGAGTTATGTATGTTACTCTCTTGCTCTTGTTGTTGCTGTCTTGTTGCCGCCTGGGGCAGCCTACAGGGCGTGCATAATTTTTTGGGGAAAACGAATTTCGAATTTATTTGTCAATGAAGTTGCCGGCAGTGCACACGTCTTCAAGACTCGTCCAATCTAAAAAACACATATTCCGCGAGTCAATCTTTAAAAGTTTTATATCATTTTTTAAGTGCAGTTAATTACTAGCCAGTGAATGCTTTTTATGGCAGCCAAATGTCTTCGATTTATTGCACAAGGTGTGTCTATAGTTTTTAAATGCATATATGCAAAAATATAAAACCATAGTTACTTGTTTCATTTACATACTTTAAATTTTTATGCCAAAAGTAATAACCTATGTTTTATTTTGCTTTTCTTTGCAGGTAATTTTAAACTGTTTATTGACTGTTACTCAAACTGGGTTTAAGGCAACAAAATAACACATACGTGGTATTTAAATGTGAGTATGTAATTGTGTACAATAAAAGTTTAACGTGCTCGACTCCAATCCTTTTTCTAAGCGAGATGCTGTTGAAAAAAACGCAAAAAGCTACAAAAATTGCGCATACAACATTAAAGAAAGATTTGAAATGATAATTGCTTTAAAATGGGCGTTTTACGACCAAAATAGGATTTGAAAAATTGCAAGTTTTTAAGTAAAACTAAAATACAAATATTTTTTAAAACTGTTTTGAAAACAAACATAATTTTGAATAACTTATGCTGAAAAAGCTGAGTTATACTATACCAGAATAAGTAAATAGTAAGTATGGTGGCACCTGCTATCAATTCAAAGTAACGATACCTGCCTCGCATTGTTGCAAATGACATGCCCTCACATGTGGACTGACTGCTACAGCCAAGCACTTGAATTTGAAACAATTTAGCATTCACTTGACGTCGTAAGTCCTTGACACCTTTTTTCTGCATTATTTTAATTACCTTCGGCTTAAGCGGTAGCACCAACAACATTGCCAACCGTTAAATATGCGCAAATGCCGCAGACAAACGATGTACGCAATTTGTCATCCTGACTGACAGTGAGTGTGTATGTGTGGCAAAAGCGGGGCAGTGGCAGTGCTGCAATGTTTGGCCAAAATCAAGAGGCATAACATATGCCAACCATGAAAGCTTTGTTTTTTGCAGTGCTTTTTAGCTGGAATATTTATGCTATTTATGCATGCGCGCGCATGCTTAATTACGAATCCGCTAAAACTGTCACAATCGCTGAGCATTGAGCATTTGTCAAATTGACAGCAGCCTTCCACTCAGCGCAATTGCGCACTTTTGGCGCTTAATCTTGACGAGCGTTTCGCGCATCGGGATGGAAGCAAAATGTTGCTGAGCGTTTGGTGAGTAATGTGAGTTTAGCACGCACCTCAAAAACAAGAGTTTGCCTCTGACTGGGTCTGAGTACATTTCACTGTATGTGTGTGTGTGTCTGCTGTACAGTGTACACACCCTAAGATGTGCTCATATTTCATGAGTCAATAAACTGAGTGGGACACGCGCAGACGTGATCGCAAAAGCAAGCAAAACTGTAGACAAAATTTATTGTTACGCTTTGGGCTAAACTGTAATGATATTTTCATTAACTTGGCCTTTGCCAAAAGCCCCGACCACGCACTCTTACATTACCAGTACAAACAATTGAAACACACACTCACATTCACACTCACAAAACTCTTTAACAGCAGAGGTGCAGGTGAAGCACTCGTTGTGAGCTGGCTCCAAACACTAATCACTAGCCCGTTGAGTGGCTATCGAAACGCGTCAAATGAGCCAACACTAATGCTTTCAATTGTGGGAGAATTGTGTATCAAGTATTTGCACAAGGTGTCCTTGTCCTTGTCCCTGGCTACAAGTGCGTGAAATCAATACGCTGGGCAAGCGCAGGCAGCATATCAACGATTGACTGCATTTCAATATGTCAGCGATTTATACAAAAAATTTAGCTTGAAAATTAACTGTCTGACAAAGCGATTGACTGAAATGTTGACACATTGTTGGCTGACTTGTTGAAACGAAATTAATCAAATAAGCCAAAAGTACACCGATGAAATATGAAAATAAGTTTGCTAGTAAGAAAGATACACATAACATAGGACATCTCCTTCACAATCTGGCATTTGATATTTAGCATATGTGATCTTTTGCCATGGCTAACAACGGTTGAGGCTGCTTTTAGCCTCTATGAGCGGGGGCTATAAATAGGCAACAAAGTTAATTTCAATAAACAGCCATCGCTGTCTGTGGCCTTTGGCATGAGGGGGGGCCTATCGAGCGGCTCTGAGTTGTCATTATTGTTGCTGTTGTTGTTGTTGAGCATTTGGCTGGAGGAAGAAGAAAAGCCGCCCAAAAAACCAACGCATGTTAATGTTACCGTTGCGCATTGGCTGACTCATGACGCGGATCGGGCCCGCTGTCATTTTGGCCATTTGCGTTGTCAGTTCGTTTGTTAGCCATATAAGCGAGCACGAGTGCTGGCAAATATACATACATACATACATGCGAAAGGATTTGTCTGTGGCCAAAGGCGCTTTGATTAATTGCCGACTTAGAGCCTGGCTGGCCATTCTTGTTAGGCCAAAATGAAGCTGACTGTGACGGTGCTGACGCTGACGTGCTGAGATGTCGGTTGGCGCTGGTGGATGGCGGATGGCGTTGGCGTGAATCACTTGAGCCAAAAGGTCAGGCAACAAGGTTGAAGAAATGCAAACGGCGAAAATTAATTGCCAAGTTTCGTCTGGGAA
Source organism: Scaptomyza graminum (assembly GCA_018901835.1). Lineage (NCBI taxonomy): Eukaryota > Metazoa > Arthropoda > Insecta > Diptera > Drosophilidae > Scaptomyza > Scaptomyza graminum. The sequence goes on from JAEIFL010000290.1 coordinate 2,628,539, forward strand.
ATGCGGAAATTAATTGGGCGACTACCAAAAACTGCAACAACTGCAACAGCTACAACAACAAAAGAAACAGTGAAATAAACAACAACAATGTTTTGTGGCGCAGCAAATTGGCCAACAAATTTAAACTATACAGCTGCTCGTTGCTATTGCACTGGGCCAATACTTGTTATAAATGGCAAATGGCAGCTCTGGCAAAAACCGTTTGGCTTCTGCGCATTTTTGCGTGAAGAGAGCGCGCCTGGGAACCAGCTAGGCACAGAAAGAGAAAGAGAGTCATTACCAGCTGGCCACGCAATGCAACAGCAGCAGCCAGTCAATTCCCGGGGTCAACAGGTTAATGGGCAGCATTAACGGACCATCGTACGTGGCCAACAGCCAGAGTTGGATGGCTTCAAGCCCGAAGAGTTGAAGTCGTAGCCGGAGCGTTAATGTCTGTCGCTTTGATTGCCAATGCTGCGCCTATGGCTGAACGAAACTTTTCCTGTGCCTCAAATGCGTTTATAAATCTATATATATTTTATTTTCATTTGCTCTCACTCGCTCGGTCTTTAAAAGTTCGGCTGAAAAGCGAAACTCTTAATGCACTTATAAAAGCTGTAATTTGTATGCGCTTTGTTGACTGCTCATGCATATGATTGACTTATTGATTGCTTGATTGATCGATGGCCCGGCCAAAATGACAGACTGACTGACATTAAGCGCTGCCTTCAGCTCCCTCTACCTCAATTAGCCTAAGCTGACAATTGTGGCTTGCGGCAAAACCGAGTTCATAGAACTTTGCTACCGTTATATCTCGCTGTACACATTTGCCACATTTAGTTTTTCTATGTATGCTAATTATAAGTATGCCAAATCGGGTGTCTAGACTTCATAAATAATCCCATCGAGTCATGTACTCTACGTGCCACGCATGCGCTCAATCAATCAGCAACACATATAAAAATAATCAAGCTACTCCTAGTAGTTATTTTTATACACGTCTTGAAGTGCATTGACAAATATGTATTTACGATGTCAAACGAGCAAATGCATTGAAATTGCATTGCGAAATATGCACAAATTGTTGTTGTTGTTGATTTTTTTTTTCCACCAGTTCTCGTTACCATAAATTACGAGTTAAGCATGCGAGAAGGGTGCTCAGTATTGGCATTTGTTTTTATTGTTTCCTTTATTTATATACACATTGAGTGTGCATACAAATAGTATAAAAAACAACAACAACAACAACAACTGTCAACCTACTTAAGTTTTTAATTTATGCGTAAGTCTGTATTTAGTAGCTTTTCAATATTAATATTGTGCTCCTTATGACAACAAAACCATCGAAACATGGAGCCATAAATCATCGTATCATACATAAGCACACGATTATATGCCGCATTTGGATTTATTGAATACAAGCAAGCATATGATATGGCAAAGAAGGCAGCAGCCACTTTTTTCTTGCGTTTTTTGAGTTTTCAGCTGTGGCATATTTTGAGTTTTTGTTGTCATTTGTTTTTTTTAATGATATTTTTGTACTGGGAATTGCCTTAAAAGGGTTTATGAAACATTAAAACTTTTGAGCTGCGTATAATAAAAAGCTTAAAAAAATCATTTTCCAGTTCATTGCAAAAACATAAAATAAACACATCGAAATAGTTTTTTACAATGGATTAAAATCATAAACCTGCTCAATTTGCTTGAGATTTCCTATGGATTTCCCACATCTTGCACAATTTAATGCTTTCCAGTTCTTTTACATTTGATTATGATCGTTTTTCGGCTTCTTTGCTTGGTCATTAAATGCGACAGAGTCCACAGCTTGTGGCATAAAAAGAAAAAAAAGAAAGAAATATTGACAAATCGTTGGTAGCACGCCCATTGGCAGCTTCTTGTGTAATTTCTCAACTGATACAAATGAATTTCAGATGTAATATGAGACCCCTCGGCGATAAATAGGGCAACACACACAAAGACAACAAACAAAATAGCCAAATTTGAAATTTTCACTACAAGCTTAAAGAGCGCATAGTTATTTATTAATGTGTGTGTGTGTGTGTATGTACTGCCATCAACGGCTGAGCCCGGCGGACTTTACGAAATCCTATTAGAGCTGTATGAATTCCCATAGGCCAACACTAAAAGCCTTGCCAAACAAAATTTAATAAACAAAACAAAAAACGAGAAAAAAATAATAATAAATACAAAGAGTGCGCTTGTGCAGCTGTGCAAAGCCTCAAAAAATAGCCGCCAGTTAGTGGCAAAGATCGCAGCACTCCATTGCCGGCACGAGCTGAGGCTGCGGCTGAAGTTGTGACAGGAAGGGGATAGAGGCTCGGCCCTGAATATGGCGAACACATGGCAAACAATTGTGAGTACTGTGTTTGGTTTTGGCTTTTAGGCTTTCGCCTTATTGCGTGGGTGTGTGTAATTTGACATCTTCATGAAATAATTAAAATTATTTATTGTTAATTTATTTTCGCTGTCGCTCGGCAATCGATTAAGTGAAAGATAAGCCCGAGTGTATTAAACAATTGAAATTAATTTGTCAAAAACTTGACAAGAGGTGTGCCGCACACACACACAATAGTTGCAGCTTTTTTTTTTGGTGGTGAAAGGAATTTTTCCAGAGCGTTTGCAGCACTTTCACAAAAGCTTTTTTTGTGCCCGGGACAAAAGGTCAGCGTCAACAAACTCCTCAAGGATAGCTGAGCTAGTCAAGTTTTAAACCTTGCAACAGGCGCGGCAGCCAGCAGTGGGCGACTGTCGATGGCATTGCCCACTGCCACTGCTACCTGCTGTTGCTATTAGCCTGCAGGCAAATATTTTGCATTTGAGCTGCTGTGCGCAACGAATGCAATTAAATGGATGCAGGCCGCCGCCTGGCATTGGCAGCTTAACGCGGCAGTTAATCATGCATCGACATGTGGCCGAAGCTGGCTGCCAACTGCCAACTGCCGGCTGGCAACATATTTGGCGGTCACTTCTAAGCCGTCATTCGAAAGTGTTGCGCAAAAAGCAGTTTGCAATTAAAACTTGTTGTCGTCTAGACGAGGGGCAGGCACCTACGACGCACAGATGGCGCTGCTGTGATGTGCGCAGCGAATTTGGCGAAGACAGCGCCGGCGCAGGAATGAGAGAAAAACTTCGGTGAAAAGCTGAGATGCGTTAAGAAATGTGGTTAATTAATTTTTATAGTGCAACTCCCACCGCTCCTTTCTTCTCCTTAACTCTTTCATATGTATTTCAAATTAATTAAAAGTTGAATACTTCTTCTGTCTTTGTTTTTGCAGAATCACACTTCATGGCCATACTACAATGTCCAATGCTCGTGAGCTGGCATTGATCGAGAAATGGGCTGACATTGCAACGCCGCCGACGCCGACATTGCCAACACTATCGCCAACATCGCCAAGTGCAATCATTAAGTTCTGCTGTTGTCCGCAGCGCAGGCGCTACACTCTCAAGCAGCCCAAGTTTAAGTCGTCAGCCAATACGCTGCATGCTAGAAATATATTCGTCGATAACGATTTTACATATATTGATGATGTGCCACGCGCCACTCACAATAACAGCAACAGTAGCAGCAGCAACACAAAGCGACGCCAAGATTGCGACAGTGATTACGAATTCAATGATTATGATGATAATGATGATGATGAGGCAAATGATATCGCTAAGATCTGTAGCAGCAACAACAAAAGCAGCAGCAGCAGCAACAACGACCACGACGGAAATGTGGCGCTGATATTAATGAATCAACGAAATGTGCCTGAACAATGGCGGCAGGACTACAAAGACAGCGACAAAAACAAAAAGCGTAGCAGTGAAATAGCAACAACAACAACAACTCAAAGTAAAACTTGCGCTGTCACAAACGGCCAGCAGAGTGGCAATGAGCAACAGCAACAACAAACCCAAAGACTTAGCAATAGCTTGCAACAGCAACAAACACAACAGCAACAACAACTGCATCATAGCAATAAGGAAAATACACTAAGCAACAACAACAAAAACAACAACTACAATAATCCGCGCTGTAATTATTGTAAATTACCCGACGACGCCGAGCCCCAAACGAACAACAACTCGAAAATTGATTCACCGAAGTCGTCGCAGAATAAAATGACAATTACGACAGCAACAACAACAACGAACGTGGCAGCAACGGCCACAAGCAGCGAGTGTGGGTTGACACTGCCAACAGCAACATCAACAGCAACAACAGCGACCGAACAGTTTGTGGGTGCTGCCACAGAAGTGCTGTGCAACGATAAAGCAACATTGACAGCAGAAACAGCAACAGCAATATCGACATCGCCGACGCCGCCAACAACAACACCTAAGCCCAACATTGCAGCACGTCCGACCACGCCCAGCCGCCTTAAGACTGTGATCAAAACTACAATGGTGAAGCGTAGTCCTAGCCATGACTCAACGCAGCCAACTGCTACGCATATACTGCAACCCAACAGCTGCAGCACCAGCAATAGCAACGGCCACGACGAGCCCAGACGTTCGGTTAGGGAGCGCATCGCCGCCTTTGCGGCAGGAAATGGTAAGTTTTTTATTTTGTATTTTTCGTTTATATATATTTTTTGTTACTTTGTTTGGCTCTTGCTTAATCAGCTTTGGCAACTAAGTCGCGTTTGTCGCCAGTGCCTGGGCGGAAATGTGATGTTGCTGTTGTGGGAAAATCGTTCACAAGCTGGACACACAGTCATTAGGCTAGTTAATAGCTAACAATAAGTTATTAATTGATTTGTTGTGCAGTGGAGTCAGTATATCTTATAGAAATGACTAGAACCTACGCCTACTGTGCCTCTGTTGGTTCAACTGTCTCATGCAACACTAAGGGGCAACTCACATACTTGAAGGTCAACCAGCTCATTGTCCAGTCATTTCCTGTTATGAAAGCTATCTGATGCAACAGATACAAAGCAAGAATAGCATTTTATTATAGAATTAAATATCAGATTTGGAATCTTAAGTATCTGAATCATTTTCAGGGCAATTACTTAAAATGCTTAATGATTGCAATTAAAGTTAATTCAGTGAAAATGCTTTGTTAGTCACTGTTTAATGCATTCTTAATCTGATTCTGGTTATTTTAGTATGATAAATATTTATTTTCAGTCGCTGGCATTAGGGCGAACACAAGCTCAGAGTTAAATTATCATAGTATTTTTTTACTTAGCGCATTTAAAATCAAAAAGAAATTGACTGCAATTCCAAATGAATTATGCATCACTTTAAGCTATGAATTTCCGTTAGCTTGACACACCTTTTGCATAACACAAACACACACGCACACATACTCGACTCTATTACAAATCAATTAAATGCCACAATGTTTAATAAAATGCCACTTGAAGCGGCATCAAAACTTTTCATAAAAAAGTAACTTGAAATTGTGATTAATAATAAAAGAAAAAATTTTTTTTTATTATTATTAGCAGTTTATGTCTGCATTTGTGTCCGGCAATTGAAAATGTCGTTAAAAGCGCCGACATTTAAGAGAGTTGCATAAAAAATTATTACCAACTGTAGGCTGGGTGCAGTTGCGTACCACCCAAAAAAAACCCAAGAAATAAAAAAAAAAAAACTTTTGTCACCAACAGCAAAGTGCACTTCACTTGGCTCATGACACGCCCCAACAGCCAACCAACAACTGCCACCCGCTGCCAATTGACGGTTACCAGTTGTTGTATGCTTTGCACTGGAAACAACAAGAGTAAAAAGTAAAAACACAGGAAACACGTACACGTACCGCAAACGACGTCATGAACGCATATTATATCATTTTGATAGGCAAATGAGGCTTGACTGCATTCAACTCGATGCCAAACTCAGCTCAGCTCAACTCAGTTCAGGGCTCTTGCCCTTAGACTTTAGCCAGCTGACGTGTGACGGCTTAAGGCGCCAATCTGTTGATCATTGCAACAACGACGACGACGACGCCAGACCAGGTTGTCTTAAGCGAACGCACATTGTCAGCTCACAGAATGAGCGGCATTCATTTGGATTCGCTCAACCATTGGTTAATAATCATCATCATCATAGTGGACAGGACAGGACAGACCGACCTCCTCAGCAGACATCGTCTACGATTTTCATTACATTTTACCGAGAAGATGTTGGCAGCTTCTGTTGTTTTTATTTCTTATTTGTTTGGTTTTGTTTTCTCAATGCAAAACCTTTGGTTGTTAAGTGTTGTTATTGTTGAGGTAGGCTTTTAAAGGTAGTTTAAATTTTGTTAAACGATTGTCCATTAGCTATATTTGCTTGTTGAGTCATGCCCACACTTAATAAACTCTTTTGTTGTTGTATGACATCTACTTTGCTTTCAATTAGACTCTTCTCGCGCAATGTGCAATTAATCACGTTCAATATGACCTCAGTCACAGAATCAATCAGCAGCAACAACAACATAGTTAAACTCACGCCCATCCACGGAACAATGTCTGACGGACGGTGGCCATTTAGCTGACACACCCAGCAAACAATTTTATTTTAAGTCAATAAGCAAATAAGTACAAATATATTTTGTTGTTTTTTTCCTTTCGTATTCGGTATTGTTTGTGTTTACTTTATTTGTAGTCACAAAGTCTACAGAATTGCTTATTGGTCGGCCATTAAATAGAATAAAGGCAGCTGGAGTTATTTCCGTTCTGTCCATTGGGCTGTTTGTGCTAATTAAATGGCCAACCAACGTCCACTGACTGTCAAACTGTGCACACATATGTCGCCAAATTGGAGGGCCTTTGAGCAGACCTCCCATGAACTTTCGACGCGCCTCCCACATGCCACACAGTGCAGTCAATTGCCAAATGTACCGTTAGCGTTGCACAATTGATATATTGCCAAAAAGGCAGAAGAAAAACTTGCAGCCCAGTGTGGGCCTTTTGTTGGCATGGCCTGGCCTGAGCTTTGGGCTTTTGGCTGGCGGCCTGCCAATCGCCATAAGACGATCAATTGGCAAACGCTTTCCAGCTGACTCCGATTGCGGTCCGGCCAGACCAGACCCAGACCCCCATAAAATGTGGCCAACTGTCGCCGCTGTCTTCGCTGCCTTACTGACTGACTCGTTTGCGTTGCTGATTTACGAGCTCGCCACGGGTCGCTGTCGTTGTGTAACGCATGCGATTCAGAATTTTTAAATGCCAACCGCTGACCAGCAGCAGCCGAACCAAATCTTTGAGCCTGCCAACAGACACTCGTCGGGCTTACTGGTGCTGTTGTTAGTGTTGTTGTCGCCAAGTCGCGACGGTGGCGGCGACATTTTAATCAAGAAACTCAATCGAACGCACGCATGCGCAATAAAAACAAAAAATAAAATCAAACCTATAAAATCAACAACAGAAATACTTAACCGTTTCACTTACACACAAACATTCCTGCCTGCTGGGTTCTCTTTTGGCATTCGATTGAGAGCGGGCGACAACAACAGCAACAACAACAACTGACGAACGAACGCTAAATAGAAAGAAAGAAAAAAGTTGACTGGATCTTCAGGGGCTTTGCCCCTATGCGAATTTTTAATGCGATTTATTGCGATACCATTTTGCCTATTTTGCATAACCATGTGGGCTGCAAACAACTCAAAGAATTGCAATGAACTAGCATAGGTATCGACTATATGTATATAGGGTTCACATTTTTCAAAGGATTTGCAAGAAATGTAGAAGCAAGCTTGTGATTTATGTGATTTTAAGAATTGCATATTCAAATTGACATTAAGGACCAATAACAAACTTTATTTAATCCGAAATGTAAGATTTATTTTCTGTTCAGGAATTTGTCCTCGGTCGTAATAGAAATTTGATTTGTTTGTCATAATAAAAACTGATAGCATTACAAATTTGGTACATTTAATGCGAATGTAATTCGTAATTTGCAGGTTGTCTAAAAGCTGACACAATCGTATTTCACTTCTAGTTTATAGGAACTATAAATTCGAGAAGAAATAAATCCATTGACAGTCGGTTGTTGTTTTTTGGGTGTGGCAACAGAAACCAAGAACCATAAATTCAGTCAACAATTGAGGGCATGGATAAGCACAAGAGTGTGAGCAATGTTATCAAATATGTAAATAATTGCTTGCCATTTTTATGCCAGTCAGAAATTAATTAACTCATTTACACACAAACGTTGTCAGAAATTGGAAAAATATAAGTCCACACATGTGCCGGGAATATATTGCGAAAATTTATGACAATTTAAATGGCGCACATTCGGCACACAATTTGAGGCGATTAGCGCAAAAATTTTCGCCGATTTGGCTTAAGCGAGGCAGGCCTCGATGCTTGCCACATGTGGAAGCCAGCGACTTGGCACATTTGGCGCAATTTTTCATTTGCTGCTGCAAAATACTGTAAGATTATGAAAATGTGTCTTTTGGGCGCGCCATTTTTTGTACAAAGTGTTGCCACCAAAATATATGAACAACATTTTGCGGCAACAATAATTGCAGCAATTGTAAATATGAGTGTGTGTTTTGTGTGTGTGTAGTGACAACTTTATATGACTTGCTGAAGAATTATTGCTAAAATTAAACTTTAACTCTTTCTCTTTCCTTGCAGAGCAACAACAACAACAGCAACAAAGTGGAAGCAACGTGGCGCGGCAACATGACAGCGGCAAGAAATTTAGTAAAATTCAGTGCAATGCAAATCAAAACAACATGACAAGCGATGTGAAAAGTGCAATTAGCAGTGGCAGCAACAGCAGCAACGGCAGCAACAGTCAGCAGCAGCAGCATCAAAAGCTTATCAACGGCAACACAACGCCGCCAGCAACAGCAGGAGCAGCAACAACAGCAGCCGGCAACACGTCAGTCTGCAGTGCGACTATCGCAACTGACACGAAGCGCTACAAATCGGGATTAAGTGATGTAGCGGCCGACGAGGACGTTGATGATGCAGCCATGGCAACATCAACATCAGCAGCAACTGCAACTTCATCTGCCACTCCTGCGCCAGCTGCAAGCGTTTTAAGCACCGGTTGTGCAACTATGCCGCGCACTCGCCAATACGGAAGCAATACTGCAGGAGGAGCAATAGCAGCATCAGCAGCCAACACCATGACAGCTGATAAGAAATTCTTAAGCCGTGCACCCGCCGCCAACACGTCAGCAAAGGCAGCTGCACCACAGCAACATCATAAGCTGCAATTTGCCGATAAGGCTGAACTCAAGTTGGCCACACTAGACAATCTGGACCTGGCGCACAGTCTCGACCTGATCGACGATGATGGTGAGGACCCGTATGGTGCACTTCAAGAATATTTGGAGCGTGTTAAGGTAAATACTTCAAGTAATTGTGCAGTTTTTTTACTGGTCTTTTCAATTAGCTGTGAACTATAGCGATTGTTTGTTCCCATCGTGTTGCAACTTGTTCTGGAAATAAATTTAGGACATGCCTTTGGGTGCAGCCAGTTTTTCAGTGTTCCACTTGTTGCTGACTGACAATATTCAATTTTATAAATTTTCACATAATGATAAGCGACAGAAGATGTCACCACACACATTTTGCTTTGCCACGTCCGAAGCTGTACCCCTTTCTGGATGTTACTTGCCACCCCTTTTGTCGCCCCCCTTTTCTGTTAACTGTCAACACTGCGTGATTTTGCAAATGAGTATTTTGCGTGACAGAAAAATGTGTTAAAACAAACACACAGTTGGGGCGCAGCAGCAACAGCAGCGTATTCGTAATGTGTAACGCATACGACGCGTTGCACGCTCAGCCTTATTTTGTTGTTGTTTTCTGTCACTGTTGTTGTCGTTAGTGTTAGCGTTGTCATCGTCGTGTACATAAAACCGAACGTCAACGACCGACTTTAGCTTTAGTTATTTTTATAACTGTTTCGCATGAAATTTGTCTGCAGCCGAAGTTGCTTCTTCTGCCCAATAGCGGAAGCGACGCACGCACGCGTTTTTCATTAGCATTGCGTTTATGGGTTCTGCGCAACTCGTCGCGCTCTTGGCTCCAATGACTGCAAACAAAAACACCGCACACTAGTCGCATGAAAGATGCGCTAGAGTTTTTAATTTATTTATTACATTAATTGCATGCCTTAACGGTTTTAACAGTTTACAATTGCGCAGATGCCAGATTGAAATATATACTCAACATATTTCTATGTTTGATGCCAGATTGAAATATTGTCTTATCATATTTCTATGTTTCAGATATTGCAAAAACCTCTAAAAGTTTGTGTTGTCATAAGCTAATTTTAAAATAGCAAACATTTTAGGAGTGTAAAAAAAACACTTTGCACTCAATGTTAATCTAGCTGTTTAATCAACAATCCTATTTTGCGTTGTTTTTTCTATGTCAAGTACTCATACATCATTTTCAACGCGGTTTTATTTGTTTGGCTTAACTTATATGCAATATTTACTTGCAGTTTTGCCATTGCTATTAACTGGCATAAGGCCGCCGATCTTGCACGCTATATATGCACATTTTATAATCAGTGTCATCACCTCAACACCCATCGAGTGGGGCAGCCACGCCCTGAAATGGCGTTGCATGCGTTAGCTATTAGATTTGTTGTTGTTACTGTTGTTGTTTCTGCTGTTAGTGTTGCTTAGCTGGCGTGGGCTGTCAGCTTATGGCTCGAACTCGGACTATGGCTTTGGCTTTGGCTCTCTGACTCTGGCCTCGGTCCGCGCCAGTTATTAACGCCTTTTTTTCATATTTTAGCTCAATGCAGCTAATTTTTTGGCTAAATTGAAATTATTAGCCGGCAACTATGGCTAATGATGACAAAATGTGTCACAGTGCTGCCCACACAAGGGGCGAGGAGAGCAGTCGCTTTCTTTATGTTGCTGCCCCCGCTGCTGCCCCAAGCGCCCCTCGCTTTGGCTTCATTTGTGCGGCTCGCTTTTATTATGACAAATAGTGCAGCACTTTAGCTCCAAATTGCCGTTACTCGTAAGACTCTCAGTAAGACGCTTGTTGTATTCATAGCCTTAGGCTTAATTTGCCTAGTTATGAAATGCGTTTTGTGGAGGTGGCCTAGCTGTTGCTGTTGTTGTCGTTGTCGCTGTCGTCGTAGTTGTTGTCGTTGCCTGACCTATTTTAGACGCGCCAGCGAAGCGTGCAACGAATCGGGTAAGCTGCCTTTAGAAACAGATGCAACATGACAAGCGCTCGGCAACTCGTTTTGCTTCGCGCTTCCTGCATCAATTAACGCTTGTGTTGTGCATTTTGACTATGCACACACACAAACACACACAGATACTAACACACGCACGTACATAATCCATAATTTAACAACGGGCAAACACCGATAGTAATTGGCATGCTCGTCATCGATGAGTCCACCAGCTCAATCATGCCTTCAACGACTAACATATTTTGTTAAGCCATTCCAAAACCGAAATCGGATAAGCCATCAACACAATCAACAATAACAAGGCTTGCGTGTGTTCTCAAACGATTTTAATTATAGATATTGACAATGCGGCAATCTGGAGATTGAGACGTAAAACTCAACAAGAAACAAAAATAAAACAACTAAGGCGGTGGCTGCAACAGCTCCCAGAGGGATTGTCTAAGTTTGAGAGACGAGTGGTTTGGTGAACCCACGAAATTAAATATAAGCCAATTATGCGAATGCTGTTAATGAATGTGGGCGAAACGCTTTTGCCTTTAAATTATCTGAGAGTCTATATACCTTTATGCAACGACTTCAGTTAAGGCTTAGTTGGAACTGGGTAATTTGCGCCTGCAACTGCGTCTGCGCAGCTGCCTAGAGAAAGTTGTCTTTGCCCAATTTGCAAATGACGTTTTTTTGTCAACGTCAACAGCAAAATGCTGCAAAATGGCAAACAGCAAACAAGCAAATGGCAATAAAAGGCAGTGCCAGGCGTGCACGTTACTATTTTTGTCAACCAGGAGTTGCTGCCGTGTCTCCCAATGCAGACAATAAACCAGAAATCGCAGCCATGCGCCAAATGAATCCAAATAAACAAACAAACATAAACACACAAAACAAAAATACAAAATAAATACAAATCAACAGCAAAACAGTCAACAATCAGCAGAAACATGTTGCAGTACTGTCATTGCCACAAATCAAATGAAAGTGAAGCGACCGACCGACCGACTCTCTGTTCAATTCAACAGTGCAACATTTTGACTCCTTAACTGTACTACTGTTTTTGACTGTGCTTCTACAATTTCACCAGCAGCAATCATAATTGCAGACAGCAATTAAGCTGCTGTCAAATATTGCCAGCTACTCATGCTGCTCGTGTTACAGTTGCAGTTACCAGTTGAAACTTGCATGTTGCTGCCGTGCGCGCAACTGCCTCACCCTCGCCTGGAACTCAGATCTGTGCCTGGCGTGTTGTCAACAGCATTTGGCTCATTGCCGTACTGCTGACAATGCGTTGATATTTTCCGACAAGCAAATCAGCTGCAACAAAAAAATAAAATAAAAATAAATACAAAACTATTGCCACAAAAATTGAGCCAATTTGCTGAAAGTGGACTCAACTGTTGCACGGATCAGCCACATAACTGTTTTCAACTGGACATAGACTTTCTTTTTGATGCCAACTGGCAAGTCCAAGTGACACAAAGTTATCAATGTTTTGTGCCATCGTTTTGAAAGTCTGTCAGCTTAAAAAGTGCAAACTCAAAGCCAATGAAATTTAATTTGTACAATAATCTTCACTTTTGACACATTTGGCTCAATGCTTAAAAACAAAGAGGGGAAAAGTTTAAAATACACACAAAAGAAAAATAGCAATGAAAAGATGCGGATGTCCATACGTTTTTTGCAACATTTGAACACTTGAGTGTGTATAGTTTTTCACTTTTATTCGCAAAAGATCAAAAGACGGATAGGTGTTGCTTGTGTAAGAGCCCACAATGTTTCTTACCTCCGTTTATTGCTTTATTTTAACTTTATTCGATGCTTTTGCTTAGCGGCTTGTCTTCTAGCCGTATTTTATTTTAGACGGTAAGACGTCAACATTTACTTGATAATAAGTATTTTCCAAAAAACCCCAACATATCCGTTTGTATAAGTTATCCAAGAAATAAATGTTTACGTGGAAGCTATAATTGTTATGATTAGTAACAAATCTCCTGTAATATTTCTGTATTCATTTGAAAAAATTCATTATAGAAAACCCGCGCACACCTAATGCCATTAATCCCTCAATATTCTTACCCAACTCAAAAATCAAACCTCATTGAATCATACAATCACATCATATGCAGAGCTGCTGCACGTTTGATTGCTCGCTTGACCACTTCTGGTTGATCACTTAAAGTGTCATTGCCCAGTTGAATGCCCAACCAGCATCCACAACTGCTGACTGCACTCATTTTTCTAGCCAAACTACGAGCTTGGGTTCAGTTGTGGTGGTTGCCCCCAGACTGAAGTGCCATTGAAATTACAATGATCTTCATATGTTTTTGGACTGATCGCAAACGTCAAGCTACCAAAACTCGAAAGGCAGACGCAGACGCACATCTGCTAAAAAATGTTTTTTAGGTGTGTGTGTGTCTTTGCTGTGGTATTATTTAACCAATTTGTTGTTGGCCGATATGACCTTCAATGGTCGTTTGTACAAAACAAAGAGTTGGCCTGAACTGAACTGCCTGGCCTGGTCTGGTATTGGTTTTGTATGCTCCGACCAGCAGACTTTGCGTCTCTCTCTCTCTCTAAATATTTGGACGTTGTTGTCGATTTGGATGCTGACTGCTAGCCGACAGCCAGCCAACAACTGGTCAATGTCAATGTCAGAAATTTGTTGAAGTGGAAAAATTCAGTTGCTGTTGTAACGGAGGCTTAAAACGTTTATAATTTTATTTTGTTTCTGTTCAGTTTTCCTCTAGCTGCCAGTTTGATATTTTGAGGTTCAATGCTTGCTAATAAGCTAAAGCCACAGCTACAGCTTGATTGATGTGCGTTTTGGGGATTACAAGGCAGCTGTGGCAACAACAGCAACAGCAGTTATAACAAAGCTGTGACTACTAAGGTCAGGCTGCAGCTATTGCTATTGCTGTCATTGCTGTAGCTGTTGTTGTGTTCTATCTAGCTGCATATCTGAGAAGCGAACATATCGCTGCCCTGGCATCAGCAACTAGCAAATGCGTGCCACGCCCGCGTCGCCATGTTGCAGCTGTGTGGAGAGTGCGACGAAGTCTAAAGTTGAATTGCCCGGCTGGCACAATGCTGATTACATTTTGCGATAAATTAGCCAATGAATACAATTAAAAAGACAAAAAAAAAAACACACGCAAAACGATGCCAAAGAGGCGGCCACAGGGCACAGACCGCCACAGTGTTCCAAGAGTTCTAGAAAGGGCCCCAAGGGCAGTCATGTAACCTTCGATTATTTCGATTTACTCAAAATCAATTGCAGGCTTTATTTTATTTTATGTTTTTGGTTTACTTTTGTACATTCTTACTGACCCTACGTGCACTAAAAAAAAAACAAAAACAAAACAAAAATAAATAGTAAATAGGTAGAGAGAAAACGACACTCGAGTGCCTTTGGGGAAGTGACTACAAAACGATCGCTGCAGCAGCAGCACCATTTACATGTCCAATTGGCCATAATCAATGTCAATGTCAGTGTCATGGCCGAGACTAGTATCAGCAGCATTGTTGGGCACCCGCGTTAATTGTGTCTCGCGGGCATCGTGCACAGATCGCTGCAAGCGATGCTGGTTGATATTGCTTCCAGCTGGCCAGGATGTTTTCACCTGCTGCTGTTGCTGATGATGCTGCTGCTGGCGCATGCTTGGATTGACAATGAAGCGCAAGTGCTGTAAATTTGCTGACATTGATCTTGTCTGCTGTAATCTATTAGCAGGCTGTGGCAGTTGAAGTTTTTGCGCTTGACGTTGCAAGCTAGCGCCCTCTGTTGCATCCTCGGTTGACATTGATGGCTTGACTGATTGATCGTTACCATTAATTTCATGCGTTGACATTCTTTGTAGCCAGTTGTCGCCTTTGTTGTTGCTGTTGCTGTCTGACTTTAGATTTCTCTGTAGTTTTCCCCACTTGCTCGATGGCAGACTCCGCTTGACAATTGGCGTTGCTTTCCAGTGTCGCTTGCCGCGATTCGGAAAGAATGGATCGTCAACGTTGTAAAGATCGCGTAGGTGCAGTTTTTTGCCCCGATGCGGGAAGAAGGGATCGTCCAGCTTGAAGAAGTCGCGCTGCTTTTTGCCGCGATTCGGATAAAATAGATCGTTATACTTGAACAGATCTTTGACTTTATCTCGTTTGCCGCGATTCGGCACAAATGCCTCTTGGCGTTGAAACAGCTCCTCCAGATCGGGTGAACTTTGCTTACGTCCGCGTGGTGGTATAAATGGATCGTCCCTAACCTTCAAATCATCTGGTATATCGAGGGAGATGGATAGATGGGAAGTATGCACTTTGTTCGTGAGTTAGGGCGAAGAACCCAATTTAATGCTTGTATCGAGTAAGAGGGTAAGTTATCATTATGAATATGCCATGCCATGCCACATGCCACATGCATTTAAAATTAAACGAAGCAACAGAACTAGAGGCTGGTTGTTGGCAATTTCAACACCCTGATACTCGATACCGCCCATTGAATTATGATTTATGCATGCTCACCGCCCAGTTGGTAGCTATCCTTTAGATTCTGTTTCTCCCTTCGCACCAGCACATACTGTGGCTCGTCTACAATTAGCGGCGGCTCCAAGTGCCCCGAGAAGTTCAACTTCTTCCATATAAACATGCCCGGGTGATAAAAGTCAGCGGCACTTGCACTCAAAGTATCATCGGGATGCTGTTTGGGATAGAGTTGCTCCATGGCCCAATGCAAGAACTTGGCCAGATCCTGTTCACCTGTAAGCAGCATAAAAACTTCATTGTTTGTATTCTTTAAGTTGGTATCTTCATTGGAGTCGCTCGAGTCCAAGTCACTAGAGGCATCCTCATTTTTAGAATCGAGATGATCCTCCATATCTTCTAGTTGATGTCGCAAACGGGCGACAGCTTCTCGGTTTCTGTCAGAGAAAATTTGGTGGAAATGGTTTGACATTTAAAACAATCAGTTTGAGATTTATGTTTGAAGATAAATGATGTATCGTTTGTTTGTGAGACTTTAGTTTAAGGATCGTCATTGTGCATCATCTTTGAAAAACATTTGTCTTTTGATGGGGCGTGGGACGTTTAGGTTTCAATTACACACACGTGCACTCACACACGGCTGCCGCTGCGTTTCTCTTTTTTCTTCACACACACAGACAGACACACAGTGCCTGCCCCCAAAAAAAGTGATGAACATTCATGTCTGCGTACGTGGGCTGCCTACAACAATGGCAGCTGACCCAGAAAATTCATCAAAGACCCCCCAAAAATGCTATGCAGAATTAGCTGTTGGCTTTTTGTTAATCTTGCTGTCATGTGTGGCTCATCCAATCAATAGTCGATTTAAGGCAATTCCCTTTTATTAATAACTGTGTAAAATTACAAATTAAAGCCACAAAACAACTGTTAAATATGCGGGCTTTAGGCAAATTAATCGACGCATTTAACAAATCAACAAAAGCACAAAACGATGAAAAAACACAAGAAATGATTAATTGTAATTTAATAGCAGCTTCCAAGACCAATAATTTTTCAACGCCATGCTCTTTAAAAGGGTAAAATGTGGGTATGATGGACAATATGTACTTTTAATGTAGGAGAAAGAAAAAAAACATAAACCTGCAACCTGCCACTTAAAAACTTTGTTAGGTTGAAGCAAGTGTAAAAGCGTCAAAAATCGTAGAAAAAATTTCTGAATCATTTGACTTTTTGGAGAACAGAGCATAATTACTTTAAATTACGTAAATATCTAAAAAAAAAAAAAAAAAAAACTACATTCAACTGTAAACATATCAAATGCCCCACAGCTAGCGGATGAATTGCTTTAAGGTATAAGATTTAAACATAATTATTATAAAGCGCAATGAACATTTTTTTCTGACAGACATAACAATTTCTCACTTCTGTGAGAGGGCTTAGGGGAGTCTCCCTTTCAGTTTTTAAGCTGAATGAAAAGTGAAACTCAATGCGAAATGCAATTTTTCGTTTTGGCTTATTTTTGCTTTTTGCTTTTCTTGTTTTGTTTCGGGCCAATGAATTTGCTGACAGTGGATATTTTGCGCAAAATTTACAAAATAAATCAACATATGTATGCGCGTTGCCGGTGTTGCACAAAAAACAAAATTGCAATCGTCGAACTGATTTTTTCACGCCCATTAATTGGTTTTGCGTGTTTTTGGCCGACAGCCAAATTGTCGACGATTTGTTGCTCTTATTGTTGACTTTTCACATTGCGATTAAAGCCCGGCGCCCGAGACGCTATATATTGAAAAGCTTTTTACCAAAAAACACTAAACCTTAACTTTTGGTCTTAACGCGCTTGATAAATTGCTGGGCCGCCTTTAATTGGCTTACATGCGACTTGAAATGAAGCGAGAAAGTTTACTTTATTCGGGGCACCTTGAACCCTGGCTGACATGTAGATTTAACCCGAGTGATTGCCACCCAGACACACACACACACACATCCTTAGCTCAGCTCACCTGACTGCCAGCATGGCGCGGCTGTATTCTCGTGGACAAATGCCGTTCGCTGCCTGACAACGACTGGCCCAGTATTTGTGTGGCGTGGGCGTGGCATATTTGATTCCAAGTCGTTGGCCATGTCGCGGCGCAATTTCCTGCGGCGCTGATTGCTGTCGTGCCCCTAAATCATAAGCAGCAGCCTCTATGCCTTTGCTCAGTGCTTTTCGATTTAAATCCGCCGGTCGCAATTGCAACTGCTCCATTTCGACATCGTCTACTACGTCCACTTCATCGCCAGCATCGTAGTCATCGTTATTGTTATTTTTTTTGTTGTTCGTGTAGGGCAAATTGTATTTACGCTCGGCAGAATCGGACTGCTTACTGTGCGCCATATCGCGCGGTGCATCGTTGCCGCCGTTGCTGCTGCTGTCAAACAGGACGCGTGCATCCTTTTTCCACAGCGGCCGCTCGTGGTGGTGCAGCATTTGTCTCAAGGCCACCGCCTCCGTTGCAGCGATAAGCGATGGTGGCAAAGATAAGACCACATTGCCTTGGCCGTTGTTGGCAAAGCCGCCGCTACAATAAATCGCCAGGCAGACACAGATCCAAACGAGCGTGAGCCTCATGCTGTCTTCTTGGACTCGGCTACAGTCTGGCTGGCTGGCTCTGGTTCTGGCTGTAACTGGTCGAAGTCTGCCTGTAGGCAGCCTCGATCGGGATAGGCTGTTCCAATTTTTTCGCTCGTCGGGCACCTTTGAAGATGCTATGTGTGCGACCGCAGTGTTCGACTCTTTGAAACTGAAAGTGCCTGCACAGCAACTTCACTTTTTATAGCCAAGATGCGGCGGACCTTATGCTTGCTTTTGGTGTTTTGGGAATACGTTCTGGAGCTTTGGTGCTGCATGTGTGCGATTGTTTGGTCAGCGCAGTCTAGCATGAAATTAACAAAAAGCGCAAATGTTATTGTACTTATGACGTGCTTTATCGAACTGGGAAATATGAATACTGACCACAAGAGAAATGTCCCCAAGTGCAGGAATTTTTCTTGCACACAATTTTATGTCCTTACCTTATGGGTAGTAAGACACAGTTAAGATAGAGCATGCTTGTTCCATATACTATTTCTTAAGTTAACCGTTACGTCTCTGTATTCCCAACACAGATTGCACTGCTCTATTTTTTGTTAGGAAAGTCTCTTATGGGGCTTTTGGATTTTTTTGTGGCACAGCCCAGCCGCTGCACAAATTAGCTGACAACTTCTCACACTCGCAGGACAAATGAGGCAACGTCTCTCTGTGTGCCAAAACATTCCCAGCGATAAAAATCATTGGGCAAGAGCAAACGCTACCTTCCGAGCGTTCTTGAAGCAAGTCGGCGCTTTCGTTTCATGGCGCAACCAATAGATGAGGTCTACCTTTGAGAATTTATTACTTGCTAATGCCCGATCGCATTTGTCTGCTGCAAGGGCCAAAACAACAGCAACAACAACAAGACGAACAACAAAAACACAATTGTTGAGTAATGAGCTCGGCACGTTATTAATGTCACTGTGTGCCTTAGCTTGCTGTAGACACAAGATCTTGTTCCCATTCTCGTTCCCGTTCCCGTGTTCGTTTGAAATTCTCGTGCTTTTAAAGCCGAGTCTTTTGTATCTTAGGGCCACGATTTTTAATTAAGTAATTCGCTGACTTTGTTAGCCCTGTGGCTCCTCAGTCTGATCTTCTTTAGAAACTCTGCTCTTTTGTTGTAGACTTTTTTGTTTAATCTGGCTAACAAATTGCTTCATTTCAATTTATTTGCATTTGTTGTTGTTGTTGTTGTTGATGCTGTTGCTGTTGCTGCTGCACGTCTTTGTTGTTCTTCTTGTGTCATTGCTGTTGGTTGTGTATGTCTGTTGTTCGTGGCTGCAGTTTTCTTCTGTCTTTGAAAAACCTTTTACTCTGCCTTTTGCGGTCGTGTTCTAATTTATTTGTCTTTGATTGTGCCCATGTCTCTGTCTCTATGTGAGTTATGTCTGGTCGTGTCTCTATCTTACTGTCTCTCTCTCTTATGTAACGTCGAGTTTTTTTTGCTGTTCAAATTAAGTAAACATACATCATAGCTCGATCCATTAGAATCTGGCGCTTGAGGCCATCTCACAAAAAGAGAGCGATTAATAGACTACCGACTATTGCGCCTTGAAATATGTACGCAATTAGAGCGCTAATCAAAACCAATCGCTGCCAGGTTTCTGTGAATTTATGTGCAACTGCTAACTAACACAACTCGTATTCTAATTGCAGCTGGAAATCAACGAGGTCTTTGAGTTACGCAAGGCGCAACGCTTGCAGCAGCAGCTGCAGGAGCAGCTCGAAGCGGTCCGACAGGCAGCAGCAGCAGCCAAGAAACTTGATGAATATTCGCGTTCTACGGAATCTGATAGTGGCTTTGACAGCAGCACCACAACAGCAACATTTGCAACAAGCAACAACAGCAAACCAGTGACAACTAAACTTAGAGCTCTGCCCCCACCACCCCTGAGTCTAGGATCGGGCCCATCAACAATAACCGCTGGACAAGCGGATGACGTCAACATTTGGGCAAACAAATTTCTACGTGATTTGGACAATCTGATGGGTGGCGATAAGCTGCCACCGCATCTGGCTGCCATTGTTGACTACGATTCCGCATCCAACAGCAGCAGCTCGCCCACGTCCAGGACAGCGCCCATGCTGCTCTCGGCAGCAGCCAGCGCAGCCCTCAACAGTCGCTTTAACAAGAATGCCAGCTTAGTTGTTAGTGATCAACAACAGCAGCAGCAGCAGAATGGACTCGTCTTGAAACCGGAGAAGCATGTAAGTTTAAATGCAATCATAAATTCAAACACACTGTGATTTCATAATATGGAATCGCTTGGATTCTCGCTTGTAATCTCTGGCACGATTTCGACATGTGGCGGCAGCAAGGCAGCCTATTTTATGTAGGTTAGATAAAAAGAGCTTAAAACAAAGGCATTTAATCTAAAGCCAAACAATGTTGTCCACACATAACGCGAAGCCTTGCGGCCCCTCAAACTCTTCCCAACACGAAAAAAATTAGAGCAGCCGCCATATGTGGCATATGCTGTGCTGCGTGGCAACGCCGGATGGGCGCAAGTGAAGCGCGTGAAATTTATGAGCAACATTGATGCTGCTGCAGTGTGGCAGGGGCAGGGGCAGAGGCTGGGTGCATAGGGCGGTGATAGACAGACATTTCCAGACTGACTGCCACTTGAATGATTTAAACTTTGAACTGTTGAATAGATAGACAGATAAAGAATTGATGTTGTATAAAACAAGCAGCAATTTTTACGACTACCAGTTGCATTTTAAGAAGAAATTAGAAATGTAAAAGAATCGTTGACTTGCAGCGCTATAAAAGTGTAATAAAATATTGGTCTAATTAAAGTGGTCTTAAAGAGACCCGTAATGAAAGACCAATTGATGAACGATTGTATCAAACTGTACAACAATTTATTATTTTATTGTTGAGCCTAAAACTAAACTGATGCAACTGCAACAGCTATTACAACTCTACTAGACTGAGACACAACTGCGGTCACAGCTTCAATTCACTCACACACACACAAACACACACTCAATAAGACACAGGCAAACTCGATGACCCACTTAATCCAGACATAAACCATAAACCAAAGCCCAGAAACCCAACAGCAACTTGTTAGCCGTCTCTGGCTTATCATATCAAATAGATCTAATTAAAACATTTATAAGCCCAAGCAGCTTATAAACGGCACTGAATTTGTGGTCGCTCTCTTGTTGATATTTTGTTTTTTTGTTTGTTGTCTGTTGTTTGTTGCTTGTTGCATATGCTAAGCATAGAGCTCGCTGTGATTATCATTTGGAAAACCTCAACAACAGCAACAAAGCAAATATTAATTTTCAAAACGCGTGTCAGTGGAAAAAATACAACACCAAAATATCGTTTAAACCAATAAACAAACATAAATTAACAAACATAACAAAAAGTTGTGTTTTGCAATTGTTAGTATATCCATTGCTTGAATAGGAAAATAACCAATATTGATATCCAGTTTTATTTATTACAGGGTATGCCAACTAAATACAAAATATAGCTGAGTCAGAGCTAGCACGACTAGAATTGTTCGTTAAGGCAATTTCCATAAATACCATGAACACAAGCAGCTTGTACGGTACATAAGTATGCTTATGTACATTATATTTATACTCTGCTTTATCCAGTCACTAATTTCTGTGCTAATGATATGCATGCCTGTTCACCCTTTTTTTAGTCTGCATGTAGAACATATTATCTCTCTGTGCTCTGTCTCTGAGTCTGTCACTTAGCGTGGCATTAATTTCGCGCAGCAACAGGAAACTCATGTCGCCTGTGTTTCGCTCCGTTTTGTTAAATATTCAATGGCCTGCTCGTGAAAGAATTGGGCGCAATTTCGGTTGCATGGTAAATGCAAAATCTGCTGCCAGGCTGCAGCAACGACAACAGCTGTGTGAAATTGATTTCCCTTCGGAATGAAATGCAGCAAGCAGCCAAGCAATGTGGGCGCATGTTTGACATTTTGCTGAAGCTGCTGCTCTTCGTGCTATTCTTGCTGCTGTTGTTGTCCCCAAACATGTAGGCCGTCGAGCTGTCATATTTCGCAGCAATCGTTCAAGTAAAAGTGCCAATTAAAAGCGCTTAGCTCGAAAACCTGCAGGGCACTAATTAACGCAGAGAATGTGGTTCACTCTGCCAGTGAGTCAGGCAGTCAGTCAGACAGTCAGCTAAGATTTATTTGCAGTCGATGGTTGTATAAATCAAAGACAACAACAGCAGCGGCAGCAACCGTATCGAGGACACAAGTGCGTGTCTTGTTTACCAATGGAGAAGAACCCGAAATAAAAAATAAAATAAAAAACGACATCAAAATCGGACAAACTGTCAACGAAAGTAAAGCAAAAACAGATGTTCTTTCTTTCACTCGAAAGGTGGACCAACGAATTGGGTCAATATGCCGCCCTGCGGCTGAGACTCAAACAAAGATCAAGACGCTCTGCACTTCACTTCACTCCTGCCCAGCTGTCAGCACAGTATAGTACGGTGGAAGTGGAACTGGAGCCGGCTGCTGCTGTACTGTGCCAGACCAAGTGGAACCCAACGCTCCAATTTGAGTTGGCCGATGGTGCGATGCTTATGAGGCGCGCTCAGATTGTGTGCGAAAGTGAATCTCCGCCTGTGTGTGGGGCATGCAACGCAATGCAATTCGCTCTTAATGATGACGAGACGAAGCCAAAGCCGAAAAAACAAAAACCGCACTCGCGCACACACAAAGCTTTTCACGCATCTTAACGTGCAACGTTGCAGCAGCAAGAGCATCAATGGACAGAGCGCGGACCTTGGACAGTTTTGACTTAAGTAGAACTTGCAAATCACTGCAAGGCAAACAAACATGACGAGCAACAGTTTGGCCAAGCAAAGAAGGCCAGGCAAGGCAAAGCAGGGAAGAGGAATGGGAACAAAAAGGCAAGACAAGGAAGCCCCTCTGGCAATAGCGATGGGGCTGGGCAGGCGTTTAAGTGTTTTGATTTGATAATTATTATCAGCGAGCATGCGTGACTGCAGGCAGGCAGAGGCATGTCCAATCGATTTGCGATTGACTGGACAGGCTTGTACAAGTAAATATATATATATAAATACATATGTATATGTATTTAAATATATCAGGGTCTGGCACTGCTTTCTGGGTCAAACATCAATAAATGTGAAATATTTGAGGCGTTGTCCATTGCATTTGTCATTAAATTAGTTAATGTCATGGCAAGCCCACCAAACAAACATTGACAGCTGCCAAGACACAATATTTGTTTGTCTTGAGCTATTTTATGATCAATTAGTGGCATTTACAGTTACAGCCTATTTACAATGCATTTCCCAGATAACCCCTTTAAGGGCTATGACAATTTTTTTTATTGTGTCATTTTGTGTTCAGTTTTATTGCATTTTTCATTAACTAACCGATGAAAACATTTTATTTGGAGATGTGAGATGGGAAAGAAGCGTTGTCGCATTTGTTGTGAGAAATCTTGAACATTTTATTGCATTTAAATTGGCTTTTGGCAGCGTTTCGGATATCGAATTCTATTGCAATAGATATAAAATTTATTTTTCTTGTCACTCGCCCCGCCCTCCTGCTATCGAAAAAACGTTCAATTTCAATCACAACAAAAATTTCAAAACCGACAGTAATAAAACTAGAGAGACAAACATGGAAGGGGAAACCAACAAACATACATGCATATGTAAAACAAGTTCAACTTGAATGCATAATTGAGAATTTTGTTCAGTTTTTGATAAAATCACTAAATTAATAGAACGAATGGCTGGCTGGCTGCCTGGCTAGCTGGCTGCATCAATAAATAGACGTAAAATGTAAAAGTTTTTATAAGTTCAACAATCGTTTGATCAATTTCTGATCTACTAATATATTTACTCGAAGCTGGGAGGTGACTGGCAACTGGCGCCTGCCCGGCTATACATAGTCATTTGTGTGTGGATGTGGATGCCCATAAAAGACGTGGCGAATGGTTCGCCCAGCGAGAGTTGTCGGCTCATTAACACGCAGTTGGCCAAACGATCGCCATTGGGTATTGGTATCATCGAGTCAGTGTTGGAGTCGGAGGTGGAGTGTATCGGGCCTTTATTAATAATTCATAGAAGTTCTTTTCTGGTACACAGACTGACTGCATTCGGTTCGCTGCTCCATAATGCATTACAAATTTGATTGCTGCTGCAGCAACGGCAACTGAAACTGCCACTGCCACTGCAACAAGAGTAGCAACTGAAATCCCCAAGGATATGCTCGTGTCCAGGCTCGCTGTTCGCATCCTGTGTGCAAATAATTACATTATGGCTTGCTTATACACACATATATGGCCACAAGATCTGAGCAGAGCAGGGCAATTATTGAAGACGTTTAACAATTAAAACGAGCATATATGTTTAGTAAGTTGAGTGATATATTCTAGGCGTATATCAAAATTAATATTATGAATCAGTTTTTACATTTCAAGACAATCTTTTTGTTCGCAAATCGCTTACATATTTTGTGCCGAATTCCTACCTCACTACCTTATATGTTCAACAGATGCTTAAAGGAGGAGCAAGAACAAGTTGCTTGCCAGACAAAAATTAACAACATTTCTCTTTGCCCCCTCCATCTGTCTTTCCCCCTCTACCTCTCTTTCTCTCTGATGCCCCTGTGCATTTTCTTGTCATATTCCTGTTACAGTTTTGCCAGGCTCGTTAGCCATTTTACTGTTGTTACAGTTTCGGCCGCCAAAAGCCCCTAAGGAGCTGAGAGTGCTTGCAAGCAAAAACAACAACCGGCTGTACATTTTTTTTTAGTGATTCTTTTAGTCATGCACTCACACACACACACTCATGTGCGCACTTACACAGCTTTAAATATTTTTATTTTTTATTTATTTTGCCAATAAATCGTTTAAATCAATTTCCGCCTGTTGCTGCTTTTTAAATGAATTTTTGCTGGCTGTCGCTCGCGTTTGCAGTCGCTTGCCAAAGGCTTGTAATTCGAATTGACATAACGAACTTAACGAATGCACTACGAGCACAACAAGCAACCCCTGTCGACCAGTGGGACAGGTACAAGGACAGATTCAGGTTCACTGATGATTGGGTTATATGCTGCACACTTTAAATATTCTGCATACTAGTTCGTGGAATTTAAGCGGTCATCAGCAAATGGCACATAAATCATAAGCCACAACAATAGCAATAAAATTTGACTACAAAAAGGAGACTTTGCGTGTCGGCCACTTGAAATGGCTTTCAGGAGATTCCACAGAAAACTAACTCTTTTTTCTCTTGTTGCGATTTGCATAAAATACAAATTCTGATTGTATTCGTACTTGGGCTGTGCAGGCACTTGACAACGCTTAAAAATGCCATTGATATTTCCTCTTGGCATTGTTTTTGTGTGCCTTGCTATGGCATGCCTATGTATAAACGTGAAAACGCGTTGTGCCCAGGCGCAGAGATCTTTAGTCTGTTGTCTGCTGCAGCACAGCTTCCACCTTTAAGCTCATTATGCATTCAAGGTCCTTCGTCAAAAAGGTTGAGGTTGCGTCCCCTTGAATCTGTCAGCGACTTTTCTATATTAAACCTGACTGACTAAATATTATAATATGCTCGCTGTCTTCCCTACTTGACTACAACTCTTTTCACTGCTCTCCTATTCTTGCAGGCAACCATTCCATTGCAATCGTTTAACCTTGATTGCGGACCCAGCGAGGCAGAAGCCGCATCAGCCACAAAGCCGAACGTTGTTGCCTACATGCGAACGCTGTCGGCGCCGGGCGGCCATGGGGCAACAGCACCCAGACCAGCTGTGGCACAGCGCAAAAGTCTGGCTCTGTACGGCCATTCAGCAGAGACGTCGATAGCGGCAGCGACATCAGCCACAACTCATAAGCTGACAAATTTCCAAAGCGCATTGAAAATCGAAGAGCGCGCCGCAGCGGCAACAGGTGAAGTTGCAACAACAGCTACAACGACGACCACCATAGATGATTTGAAATCTAGGCGACAGCGTCAATTCAACGGCTCGGACATGGAAACGGCTACCATGTCGATGCCCAAACGGGTGGGCATTAATCATGCAACAGCCGCGACGTCGCCAACGTTGACGAGCAGAAACGTTATTACTCCGCCGCCATTAAAGGCAGCCACAGCTGCACACAGTGGCACACAGCTGACCTCGGGAAAAGGCGCCGCCACGCCTGCATATCTGGTGGATGTGACCAAAAAAGGATCCACATCAACGATATGGACTTCAGAAGAGTCAATATTGCGCAGCGTTGGCGCCGTCGATGAAGACAACAAGTGAGTAGCCAATAAAGTTATTACATCCCATGTTCAATAATAATATGTCAAACTCTTTATCTCCCATCCCGCCCGCAGCTCGACTTCTTCATCATCAGCGTGTGAGGAGGCCACGGGTGTGTTGAGCTCAGGCAAATCCGGCATTTCTTTGGACTCCTCTGGTCTGGACAACGACAATAATGAGAGTGGAATTGGGACGGCCACGCCGCCCAAGGATATGTCCTACTGGAAGAGTCATCATCTGCAGCACCACCACCACCATCATCATCATCATCATAGTCATAGAACAGCTGGCAGTGCGCCGGACAATGAATCCGTCAGCAGCCTTGAGGCACTGCGCAAAATGAAGTTCCAAAAGAGCGGCTCAGTGGCTTCCTCCGATGATCCGGATCTGCTCGAGGTGCTCAGCCTGTGCGGCAGTGGTGGCGAGGCGGCAAACGAGTCCCAGGACGATATGCTGGACGACACCACAAACAAGGAGTTGCCAAACAGCAAAACCTCCATCGCCGAGTACGATGAGTGCCAGGATGAGTTTGAACTGGCTCAACACTATTGCGACTGTGATTGCACCGATGGTGATGCGAGCAGTGCCAGTGGAGGCACTGCATCGATAGCCACGCCGGTTGTGTTGCGTCGCAAGTATAGCGCTGCACCGCCCATTATGGTGCCGTTGCCCTGTGTGGCACGTCGCAACCAACGCAGCCTCTCGCTCGACCATCACAATCAGCTGCTGCTGCAGCCACGCAAACTTCTACCACGTCACAACTATAAGGAGCGAGCTCAATTGTCGCTGGCACTGCGCCAGGAACCCTTCCAATCGCTGCTCTCGCCTACAGCCACAACGGTGACGCAGCTGCATCATTTTGTGGAGCTACCTTCACCAAGCAGCGCCTCGCTGCACAGCGACACCGGCGGCATTCAGGAACTGACCACCAAGTCAAACTCGGCCCCTTTACTTCTCAAGGAGCGTGAGCGGAGTCGTCGGTGCGATGACTTTGCCGCACAGCATTTGGTTAGTATTCGAGGGTCACTTCAAAGCTTAATAAAAGAAATCTAGAACTTTTCATACAGGTTTTTTAAATTATGTACTAGGAAGCAAGAAATTGTTTGATTGTGTAGAAAATAATATAAACAATGTAGACAAAAATATTATATATTATTACATTTGTAAATATTTGCACACAACATACAAAACATACAAATCATTGTATACTTTTAAAGCAACACTCGCTTGTTCAGTTCTTAATCATCAGACATTAATATGTGTTCTTCTTCGTTTTTTTTTTCATCTTATTTTATCCCACACAGACGCTGCGCTATTCTCGTTCGCAGAGTGATCGCTATTTAGCAGGTGAGTGGCTAGCAACAAGTTTTGTTTTTGTTTGTGCTTTAAACGTAAATGTGTGCACTAACTGAGTTATTTAAATGGCCTGGCTGCGACCGAAGATCAAGACCAAGATCGAGGCCACGGTCGAGGCCAGGACCGAGATGGAGGCAATGTTGGTGTCTTGTTGATTTGATGCGCTGGTGGTCCTGCCAGCCAATTAGCGGCCTGTTATTAAGCGTGAGTGGTTTATAATAACAGTGAAGACTGCGTTTCATAATTTCTATAATTTTGATCAGACTATGTTGCCTAGAAGCGCGTTTATATTCTGTATACTGCACCATATAAATACATGCAACAAACGAGTGTGCTGCTGTTGAAACTTTCGTTTTCATTCAGTTGGCATAATTTGATTTTCGCAGCCAAACAATTGAAGGCAATCAATGGCAGCAGTAGCAGCTCGATGCGACAGCTTGAATGGCAAGGGGCGGTGTGGCAGCTGTCACTTAAATTACTTTCATGTTCTTTGGCCAACAGCAGTAGCAACAACAACTACAACAACAACAAAAATACAAAAGGCAACAAGAGGCGGGCCTCAGCCGCAGCTCTTTTGCCAATTTCCAACACTTCCGTCAACACTTCAACACAAATGGCGGAGCAAAAATGACTGTCAATCTATCAATGTGCATGCGGCTGTTGCCCCACACACTATCACACATCCATACAAACGCGCACACTTTCGATTTGATCTGCATTGTGGTTGTGTCCACTGTTGTTGGGTTGTGTTGGGTCTGATGGGGGCTTCTTTTGTACCAAAAACTGGCATATAAACGAGCTAAAATTGAATCAACAGCGCTGAGTGCCCTCAGTCAACTGTTTGGCCAAGCATCCAACAGACTGAAATGGCGCTCTTTCAATATCAAGCTTGGACACTGGCTATGACGTCAGCCAGAGGCGCCACCAAATGTTGCTACCGCAAACACACAACAACTTTGATTCAATCCGTTTATCCGGCTGAGATTTTGTATTTGCTTTGCTTGCATATGTTTGTGTGTGACGTCATTGGAGTGACGTCTGCAGTGGTCGCATGCAAAGGTCAGGCCAGAACAATGATGCTCTGAACAATCTTGGCCAATGCTGTGGCCTTTTGCACAATCGCTTGTATTTATAGTGCTAATATCGCATAATGGCCATTTGTTCATTCCAACATGACACTCAAACCATTTGTTATGTGCTCACTGTCAGGGTTGTAGGGTGGGAGGGCTGGATTTCGGCATGAGAATTAAGATTGAGGCTGGGCAGCCTTTTGTTGTTGTTTGTTGTCGTTGTCGTTGTGATTTCATAACGGAACAAGGAGGCATTACAAGTAGCTGACGCTTCAATTGTTGTTCATGTTATTTTTTATTTCCGTTTCAAAGATAAACGCACAATATATCATGATTTATTTCTGATATTGCACAAATAAAAATTAACATTATTTATTTTGTTTTTATTTATCTTGCTCATCGTCTGAGTAAATACTTTGAGATATACATAGATTTATACAAATACTATATCGAAACATGTACTATATATTTGTTTATACGTATAACGTGTTGACTTTAAGCATGTTTCAATGTCATGCTATTAAAATGCGCCTTGTCATTTCCTTCATGGAATGCAATTTCGATAGGCAATGATTGCTTCTTGGATTTACCATTTAGGACTAATTTATTGTTTTTCAATCAATCAGTTTAATGGAATTCCATCAAAGCAAAAGAATGCAGTTCATTTAACTAGTTTCAAGTATTCATCAAAATCATTGTAATGCTTCAGCACACTGAAAAAAAAAAAAAATAATAAGACAATAACTAACTGTGCCAACAAGGCCACAGTTTACAGGTGCGGTTGGCCATCGACCTAAAAACTTACACAGCCCATGTCAGAATTCATATGTGCATAAAAATCAAGTACTTTAAACAAAAGCTGTCCTTACTCTATAGAAATGTTATGTGAGTGTTGGGACGTGATTGTGTTGGGGGTGTGTAGTATGTGTGTGTGTGTGTGAAAGTCCTTTTACTATCAAATTGAAATAAGCATCATCAAGAATTACAACAACAATCAAGTAGCAGCAAGCTTGGCAGCCAGTTATTCATTTATTTATTTATTTGTTTGGGTTTTCACTGTGCCAAGGGCCACAATCATAAAGACCACGTTGATGAGTAAAAAAAGGAAGGAAAATGAAAAAGCATTATAATAACAAAAATAATATGTGATTGTTGGACTGATAGATCTGTATGGCCAGGAAAAATCACAAGCACAAGCTCCAGGAACATGAACAGCGCCAGTCAGACAAGCAGCAACATTGCTCATACGCCCCGTTGCTTGCCTGTTCACTCGACTCGACTGGCCTCGCCTTGCCTCGCGTCGCGTCGCCACTGTTTGTTCGGTTCGTTTCGTTTCGTGGCACGGTCTTTGCTCGGCTCTGCCATTTTGCTTGGTCGCGCGAGCTAAAATCATTAGTGCTCTTACAGGCGCCGTGTACGGTAGACGCATTCGTGGCCGCATCGAGTCTGGGGCAACGGCAACGGTAAACGCGTCGACGCCAGCGACTTAAGTTTGCTGTGTAACGCTATTTTAAAAGGTTAATAATTTACTTCAAAATCGCACTCATCAAAACAGTGCAGTTAGTGTACACAGTGCGTATAAGTGTCAGCATGTAAAGGTTGTGAGAAAAGCTTTTGGGTTTTTGCACTTCACACCTACGAAAAATAGGTACTTTACTTTAGGCAGCTTAAACAGTTGCCAACACTAAAACGCGCTGCCAACGTTAGTGAAAATGCAGCGCCGCATGTCCGTATCGATACGGGAGTACAAGTTCTTTAGGAGCTTCTCCCAAAAGTTCGAGAATTGGCCCAAACGCAAGGCCGAGGCGTTGTGGCGTAAAATGCGAGAGCGTAAAATTGCAGGTGAGCATTTTGACGATCTCCCCCGTCCGAAAAGAAACAAAAACATTTCCACACAAGATCCAAGGTTAAAAATTATTAAATTTTAACTCATACCTCGCTCGTATCGTAGTTTTATACAATAACACACTTTGCATCTGAGCATGGACGCGTGCCGCTGGCTGTTTATTGTTTTTTCACACCCCATTAAGAGGGTGGTACCCCGCCAACTATTTTAGGAGCCAAGTGCGGCTATTTTCGGCTGGACCGCACCAACCAGCCTGTAAATATCAATCGGCGCCGCACAGCGCACAATTTAATCGCATTATTCATTGCATTATTAAGCGATGCCTATTTGTATCTATTTCTTTGCGTATGTCTGATGTTTGGAATATGGAATGGGAATAGGGCAAATGCTGCAACAAGTTGCCGCCATATCATGCACGATATATGACCAGTCTGTCATTTGCATGTTCCACAGCTGGCCACATCTGTCAGTCAGTTTAGTCAGTATGTCAGTCAGTTTGTCAGTCTGTTTGTCAGTGAGTCTGTCCCAGCACTTGCCACTTGTGTCTACTCGTACTCATATTCAGACCTGTACTCAAAACCCCATCATCATTTGCGCTACGATTTCGCTTTTTTACACCCAAAGTGAAATTGCGTGCCAGTCAAGCGAGGCGATTCATTTAAATTAAGAAAATTGTTTACATGTAG
Source organism: Scaptomyza graminum (assembly GCA_018901835.1). Taxonomy (NCBI): domain Eukaryota; kingdom Metazoa; phylum Arthropoda; class Insecta; order Diptera; family Drosophilidae; genus Scaptomyza; species Scaptomyza graminum. Next base: position 2,659,942 of record JAEIFL010000290.1, read on the forward strand.
TAATAAATGGGAAAAATTATTATACAATTAATATGTACATATACTATACAAGCACATACATATATCTCAGTCAGCGAAATAAACAACACACACAAAAAAAAATTATTAATAATAAGCACCTGCCTCCCATGGTACGTGCCCCCTCAAAGTTGTTTTCCGTGCTGTTGTATAACCAAGCGGGTGCAAAAATCGTTTCGAATTCATTAACTGTGAATTCATTTTCCTGTGTATCGCAAGATGCCTCAGGTGGACTCAGTTGCCCACAAAACAAGCTTATTTAGCATGCAGCAGAGACAAATGCATAAAAAAAAATGTCAACAAAACTTTTAAAGAGAAGATCAAAGTCTTAAAGTTTTTTTTGCAACTTTGTCAAATAATAATAAAGTTCAACTTGAACTGCTTATTGATAACCGAATGCTTTAAACTAAACAACACAGAAGTGAACGACGAACACACTTTCAGCATTTTAAGTTATACCTAAAGGTTCCTCTACTGCATATTAAATTAAATGCTAAACTCTTTAACAATTTTAATTTAGCTGCTGCGTAAAAATACCACCCTTTTTTTGATTGGCAGATGAGCAGAAATATGCAAATTAGATTTTAACACCCTCTTGAAGTTGTTTTCCACAAACATTTGAAACAGCATTAAAACGGTGTGTGGTTAATTTAAATGGCTTTTTCTTAACCCATTTCGTGGATCAGCCGTAAAACGCATAAATTTTCCGCAAATGCTGCTCTTTAGGTGATTGGTCTGGTCTTGTCTGTTTTATTTTTGTATTTAATATTTTGTTTTTGCTTTCTTTTCAAATGTAATTATTTTTATATGCGATTTTTGTTTTTGTTCTGTTTTTGCTGTATTGCTGTATTGCTTGCTGTTGTTGTTGCTGTGCGTATACATTTTTGGTATCAAAACAACAGCGACAAGTTGTCTGAATTATTTTTATTGTATGCGTGGCGGAAAGAAGAGGTAAAGACGGGGTAGACGCTCGTCAGCTCGGCAGGAAATGTGCGACGCATAATACGCTGACATTATAAACGCATTAAAAGCTCAATGATCTGTTGTTTTGTGCTGGAACACATCAAAGCAGGGCACAATGGGCAAAGAAGCTCTTCTGAAAATGGCCAAGATTATGCTTTGAAGCATGCATTTTGGCTAATTTTAGTTCAAGCATTTTCATCCGCAACAAGCATAAAAACAAAGCAATCTTCGTGTGGCTCATCATCAAGTTTACGGCAAACTGAATTGACAGCCTTGCCACTTGTTGCACCCAGTTTCTTTGGACACAACTCATACGCATGCTTTGGCACGCGCACACACAGTCTGTAGATGCAAATATAAGGACAGCAGCTCATCTCGTACAACCTATAAATAACTTGATCCTTTGTCATCGAGCCGAATGAAGCCATTGAAGAGGAAAAGTGTGTGTGTGTAAATAGCTTCAAAATCCCTCTCACTCGGTTTGAGCTATATTTATTATTCAAATTCTATTTTAGTTCTCGCCTAAGCCAGAAAAGAGCTCAATTTTGAGCAACGTTTAGTTTTGATGATGCGTTTATTCAGGGTTTTCAAGAATTTCGTAATTTATATTATTAGCAGATAGAAAATGCGTTGTTTGTTGACAGTTTTGAGTAAAATTAATGTTGCACTTGACATTTATGCAAGTGTTGGGTTTGCAACAAAGACCAGCGACTGTCCAAAGCAATTAATTAATGGCAAACACCCACAACAAAGCGAATGTATCAGATAGTTGTACATTTTTGCAGTTAGAGGAAGTATATTGAAAACATTTTTCATACAATACTACATGCATATATGCGCTTATATAGCATTGTTGTTCATCAGCATTGTCTGATTTGTCCATGATAGCGCAAAAATTGCTACTCCTGCGGCTATGCGATTAGCTTTAAACGGCAAACGAACGGTGGCATTTAGCGTTGAATTTGTGCACAACATTATTCGCTGAATAATGTTTGCCATGTCAGTAATAATAATGTACCACAAAATGCCGCAGGCAGTCACCATAATTTCGTTTAACAAAATTAATTTGCAATTAGTGTTGAGGCTCGAAAATCAATTTAACATTTTCCAACCGTTTTTTTTTTTCTGCTTTTTGTTTTGTTGTAAGGTCAATTTTATTACAAAAAGCTTTTAACCGTACACGGGCAAAACATTTAATCAAGTTAGATAAACTTTGCATATCGAGCTTTGAACTTTGTGCGTACTAAAAATATTGTACATATATGATAAACAAATCAAGTGCATCAAAACTTTATCCTGTTTGTTTCGCATACGCCACGTGCCACTTGCAACAACAGCCAACGATCCACATGCGTTCGTTCAGCCATGGAATGCGGTTCAGTGGAGCCAGTAGAAAATGCTAAAGCATAGCAAGTTTTTGTCTTGACTTCGTTAACACACTTTACGTTAGTTCGTTTCTCCCTACGATGTTGGCCATACTTGGAACTGTGTGTGTCATTTGCATGCAATGAGTGTTGTTTATGTCTGTATGTAGATATATCTTTTTAAGGAGCATACGTTGAGACAAAGTGTGTCACTGACAGTACTCGTACACATGCTCAAGTGGAGGCCGTCAGACAGTAGCCGACTACGCAGCAGAATATCCTTGACGCAGTAATTGTGGTGAGGATTCTTGTGTCGCATTGACGCACTCACAACTAAGAACTTCTGCGTAGAAGCTTAACTATGTGATAAGGAGCTGATTAAGTTTCAGAGTTTAAAAACTCACTGTCTTTGATATATGTAAAGCACATTGACTGATTGCATTTAAAGCTCTACAAAAAAACGCACCTAGCTTTAACTTGATATCGATTTTCCTCATGGTAATTTCAATTTTAGTATAGTTTTAATTATACGTTATTGAGCCGATTAGATTTTTATATGCATTTAAATCAACAGGCGCCATCGCCTTAAGGACAATTACACCCACCCACACACACTCTCACGCATAACATGCTAGATAATTATTATCCAACGTAATACCAACTGCATGAATTTGCGCGTGGCTGGCTTTAAAATGTTTCAACATGACCAAGCGGCGAAAGCGAGTCGAGAAGGACAACAAAGGGAATGTTTGGTCCGCCCCAAACGTGTGGGCGCCCTTTCAGTGTGTATGTGTGTGTAGCCAGGAACAACAACAAATATTGACTCTAGCGCAATAAACTTCGAGGCACACGCCTCCAACAACAGCAAGCGTTTATAACAATAATGTGCACACTTTAAATATCATTTAGACGAGCAAGTTGCTGTGCAGCGACAAAACTTTGCGTATGCGTAATTTAAATAACGCTTAAGTGGCATTCATATTGTTATGACTGTAGATTGTTGCTGTCAAAGGAAGAATTGTTGTCCTTTGCATACGCATGGATAATTAATGACTATTTTTGGATAGTCCAACTTGTAGCACTTTGTGTTATTATGGGTGCAGTATACACCGCTAATATTATTTGTAGAGCAGGTTAGTTAACTAACCAAAACTGACATAGTTAAATGGGTAGGTCAAGTAATTGAGTACCTGCTATAATCGCCAACAATCTTGAATCGATTTCAAATGCATGACAAAAGTGGTTTGTGGCAATTTAAAAATAAAACCAGAAAGACAGAAAAGTTGACCCTTTCAAAGGAAACAAGCTGCCAGCTGAGCTGACTGGCAACTGGCCCGGTTTTATGGCTCGTTCCGTAGAGTTACCTTCTGGCCCTTTCCGGCAATCGTGCAAGTTAATCGCTTGCAAAATTCAATAATAATTCGCCCTATGCATCAGCCCGCAACACCGCAAAGCTTTGACAGTAAGCAGTCGGAAAGTGTTTCATGTTGTGTCGTTCTATGTGGTCCATAAAGTTGATTAAAAATCAATAGTCCAGGTAACAAGACCGAGGTCCTTCTGCCTCTCCTCTCACTCTTAGTTGCCTGCCAGGGTGCTAGAGATGTGTCTCAAATTGGTTCCGTTTTAAGAACCAGCTAGCGATGTAAAACAGAACACCAATAAGATAAGCATTTAAAATAGCAGCTTAAATGCTACATATAGATTGCCTTGCCACAGTATTTATTGCGTCTACAACGCACAGATTTAATGTTAAACTCGGTTGTTGACGAGCAAAAAGACATATATACTTATATATATTCATTGGCTGCTTACAAAAATAATTGTTGCCTATTTCTCTGAGCAGTGGTTGCGCAATTTTGTTTGTTTGTGCGGTTTTATAACGTGAAATAAATAAGATATTTGCACTTAAATGATGATGAAGACTTGTTGGTTTTTTTGTTTTTATTAGCAAATAAGATTGAATGGTAAATTTTACCAAGGCAACCTTTTCTTATTATCCTCGAGTGTTTTCGAAGAATTCTGTTTAACTTTTACTTTCATCTTAAACCAACAACAGCATTCTGCCCAAAAACGCTGTTAAACTCAGGCAAAAGCCAAGGGGCAAGCAACCAAAACACAATTTAAAATGCCGTCAGTCAGAAATGGCAGCAAAGTTCGCGGCTTAATATCATTTGGACAGCTTACAACATAATCCATCAAGTTGGTCATGTCCGAAGACAAAGGCTGCACCACCTCCAATATCACGCACCACTTTAACAAAACCACACACTTCACTTTTAAGTTAAGGCGCATTTCGTGCCTATAATTGAGTTTCAAGCGAAACGCATTGAAGTTTTGCCTTAGTCTCAAGATTTTGCACACAGCAATTTAATTACACTTAACTTTATTTGTATGCCAAATACTAATACACTTGTACTTTTCTCCTTGCTCTATTTAACAGAAATCGAAGCCGTAGAAGCATGTAAATGGCTGCGGGCGGCAGGTTTTCCGCAATACGCGCAAATGTACGAAGGTAAGTTGGAGTTAGTAAAAAAAAATATCCGCACTTCCGTCTACCCAAGATGACGTTGCCATGTCATGTTGAACATGCTTGTTGCCCCGTGGGCGTGGCCACGTGGGCTGTGCCGCTGCAGCGAAGGGTAATTGATGGTTTCGCTTGACGCCAACAATGACGTTGTCCGCGACGTCATCAGCAATGACTCGAGAGTAGTTGTTTCGCCATTAAGTCTTTGTAAACGCGTCGAGTATTTTACGCTTCCCAAGTGGCATTTATTAATTTCACGAAGCGCAAGCACTTTCACTTTCGCCTGCCACAAACATTAATAGCCATCAAATAGGTCCAGTTAGTCAGCTTAGCAATTATGACGTGGCAAGTTTATTTTTTCTTTGTTTTGTTTTTTTCGTTTGTTTTGAAACAGAACAAAACACAACTTTTTTGTTTAGCACTGGATCACGCGCTCAGCTTATTGTTCAGCGTTGTTGGGCAATGAGCTGCACAGCATTCAAAAAGATTCCGACACCAGAGCTAAAATGCCATTGACATGATAGCCAACAGCAAAGTGAATCTGATATCCCCAGCACGACGGCGCGACAGCAATTAGGAGCAGGCCAACGAGTGGAGTGATCTCCTCTCAAGCGAAAACGAAAGCTAAGAAAACGCCCTAACTTCTCGAGTTGTTCTGCGCTCTGTGTGATCGTGGAGCCAAAGAATTTTAACAGGAATACAAAAAAAAAAACAACACGCACACATTGCACAGGTAACAGCAGCAACACCAACAAAAGCATGCGGCAAAAACTCATCAAGCAGCGCAGCGCAGATAAAAAAAATATTAAATAAAAGGCTAAAGGACACGTTGCGCAAGAATTTTTAAAGACCACCTTTGTATAAAAATACAAAAACATCAACAACAACGAAAGAAATATTTTGAGCACCGAAATTAAAATGCTTTCGTTTTTTTAATACTCTTTTGATTGTGTGTTCTTTTTTTTTGGGGCTGAGGACAAAGCCCCTGCTTAACCACTAGCCAAAATGTTAGTATGGGTTCATTGAACCCCGGCCAAGCTGCATATTTATTTGGGTCTCTTAATCGTAATCGCATCACGCACATTCCCCGCTCCTTGCTCATCGGCAATCGCTGCTTTGGTTTCTTTTGCGCATTTGTCGCCGAGTTTCTTGTGAGACGTCGCTTTGCATTTAACGCCTGAAGGCCGCGCAGATTGATGACGCCGCCAAATCTGCAAATCCAAATAAATAAAGCGCCGACCAAAAAGATTTCCAAAAAAAAAACATAACAAATTCTTTAAAACTGGCCAAAAATGTTCGCCGACTTCACTTGAATTATGAGCCAAAAAGCAACTAACAAAAAAAGTGAATCTGAAATGGAGAACCCGCTGTTTTTGGGAATATCCCGAGGCGCCCAAATGCTTCAGCCTGTTCTGCATTTGCATGCACACACACACACGCACAGATGATATGTGTGTGTTTTGTTGTTTATGTATGTATGGGTTTTACGGACTGTCGCCGACCTTGAAATATGCCCATTTGGTTGCATAAATTCGCCAGGGCAAGCAAATTTGTATCTTGCGGAATAATTTGTGCGCGCATTTAAATTGCACCACAGCGTGCACCACCACTACAATGCCCAGCCCATCTTCAAGCCACATTGCCACACACACAAATGATAAATGCGTATTTTAATGAGTTTCGTGTAAACAAGGGAGCGACGCATGCGCAGAGAGCGCCTTAAGTATCAAAGTTGGATTGAAATTGCAGGATTTCGGGATTCTTTTGGGTTTGTGTCTGCTGTTGCAGATATTGAAATGCCGTAGGTGTTTAGTTCAGTGCTTTATTGCTCTGTCATTTGGACTTGACTCGCCTGCTGAAAGGAGGTGTAGCAGTTGTAAGCGACTGTTAATTTGCTTATGCTTGCAACAGCCACATACAGAAAAACGTAATTTCTGTTTGTTTTGTGTTCTCCTTAAGTTTTCATTCCACCATACGCACATTACTCACTAAAAGTGGCAGGCTTAATTCGAGGGTGTGACTTGCACCGGGGCAAGTTCAGTTCCATAACCATATTTTTGTATGGGCGTGCTCAACAGCGAAAGATGTTCGATTATGCTTGAAATGAAGAACAATTTATAAGTAACACGCGTCCTGATCTTTATTATTACCCAATTTTATGGCAACACACACAGCCAGCTGCACTCTGTGGCAGATTTTTATATCTTTTCCTAATGATATCAAAATTTTCCAAATTCACAATAAATAAGAATTAATTACACAAAAGAAGAGGTATTTATATCTGCAGGCTGCGTCATCCGCAGTTTGCTGTTGCTTTCTAACAAAAACAAACATTTCGCTTTTCCATTTACATTGTGCCACTGCGAAAAAATTAATCATATGATTGGCCCAATAAACTGAATACCGGGCCTGAACGATTCCAGGCGGCTGCCCTGTAAACTATTGTAAACTGTAAACTGTCGAAAAAAAAACTCAAATTAGTTTCCCAAGAATTTCACTATGACGTCAACGGCATGAAGCTGATGATGCTTTAGCTCCTACTCTTGGTTAGTGGGGCTTTGTGGTTTTATGTGGCACCACCCGCTGCGTGGATGCCATCATATATTGAATTAAGTGGCACACTCTCAAAATTGGGTCTCCAATGTGCTGGCGTGCGCGTAATTCTGTTTATTTCGTTAGCATCAAAGTGCATACAATTAGAAACTAAACAAAACATTTACGAAAAACATTTAATTGCAATTATAAATAACCCAAATATGTTGGGAACACAGTGAAAAAGCGTTCGTGGCAAGTAAACAAAGTTATAAAAAGCTTTGCAGGAATATTCTTAGGGATAGAGTTCGGGATCTTCAAGAGTTCAACAAACTGTGAATGGGTTTTTCTTTTTTTCAAGAGATTAGTTTATACAAACAAAAGCACCAACTAAAAGCCAAGTCGCGCCAGCTTTTCCAGGCATTTCATCCTACGGATCTTGCAACTGTTCGTATCTCACGGCATCGCCTGCCAGTCAGCTAGCCTGTGCCTGCCTGCCTGTAGCTGTAAATGTATCTGCATCTACATCTGTATCTGTAAAAGTGCGACGCGACATGTGTAAACGTCTGGCGTATCTGTTTTATGTGGTCGCTGGTCTCTCCTCGTCGTCGTCGTCGTCGTTGTTGTCGTCGTCGACGTCGGCCAACTTGATTTCCTACGTGCAAATTGGCCACGCAAAAATATCAACGCTGTGAGGAAAACCTCTGTGAAAATTTGTTGTGCAGCAACACGACACAGCGCCAATATCTTCCACATTCGCACATTTGCACTCACACTCACATCTTTTTATATGGCATTTTTAATAGGCGCCTAGCCGTTGAGACTGTAGGCGCAATGGGCGTTCGATTTTTTTTCTGGTTTCTCAATTAGAATTTCACGCGCCGTTGAAGCGTTCAGACGCAACAAATAACAGCAGCAAGCAGAAGCAAAACTCAGGCTAATAATCAGTATCAATTGAAAATAAATATTTCTATTTGACTCTTGCAGATCATCAGTTTCCGATTGAACTGAACAATGTAGCCAAAGATCACACCAATCTCGAGAACGATCAACTGCAATCGCTCTATAGGCGACTCTGTGTTCTCAATCGTTGCGCCAATATGCGACTGGATCAGTCACACAAGCCGCAGACGCCACAGGTAAGGTGCGACCACAAGTTGGTTTCCAAGATTGGGCTAACTAGTGTGCTTATCCAGCAGAAGGAGGAATCTGATGATGAGAACTTTGCGCTGAGCGAGAACTGGACATTCCAACCACACATTCGACGCTGGTCGCGCATTGGCGAAATGGGTCTGGAGCTGCCACCGCCGGGTCTACTAAATCTGGAGAAAACGGAGAGTTCCTCTAAGGAGTCTAGCCCGGATCGGTTCGAGGACGATGGCTACGACATTGGTGGCGCTGGCATCACTCTAATGATACCCGGCTGCAGTGGCAGCAGTAAGGGTGAACCCAATGACAGTTCCCTGCACGAGAGTTCCGATGGAGCTGCAGCTCGCCTGCGTCGCTCGGGCAGTGAGCGTTTCAAGGATGGTGCCAAGGCCTTCCTGCGACGCGTTGAATCCATCAAGTCAAGGCGTCGCAAGCGCCAGAATCGCGAGAATGTGGTTATAAGTGGACCCCAAGTGCTTGATCTGGCACAGTTGGGTCAGAGAAGCAGTGTTCGCAAACCAGACTCCGTCTACTCCACACCTCCCTCGCCGTCCGCGTTGAGCCCCATACACACATTCCCTAAGATGCCATTCTTTGGCAATGAGCTAAAGGTACCCAGTCATAGCGAAAACTTCCTTACCCCTAATCGATCCAGTCCTAAGCGCACTCCGACAACGCCCCGCTCGATGCGAACGAGTCCGCTTCACTTCTTCTCCAGTCCGATGACACAGCTGAAGGAAGGCAAGTCAGATGACTCGTCCTCCTACTATAGCGACAGTCAAGAGTCCTCCACGGGCGGCAAGTTGTCGCTGCGCAAACCCTCCAAGGCTCGACGGTTCCTGCAGCGCTCTGGCAAGGTAGATGACATTGGTGCACACTCGGACTCGGAGTGCCATCAGGGACGCAAGTTGCTCATTAAGGATGCCAATTCCAATACCACAGAGGTGAAGATTAAGAAGCTGACGCGTGGCGGCTCACTCAATTTGGGCAAGGATGCCAAGAAACGGGATGGTTTCCGTTCATCCTCATTCCGCTCCCGCAGCACATCCCGCAAGCAGGATCAGAAGAACGACGAGGAGCACACTGGCAGCTCCAAGCGACAGCCAGTTGTGCGTTGGCATAGCTTCCAGATGGAGGAGCGTCCCAATATGATCTTTCGTAAATGCTTCTCCCAGAAGATCGACCCCAATGCCCTGCAAGAGGATGCAGGCATTCCTTTCGCAGCAATGTCAGCTGGCCAGTTGCAAATCATTCGCAAGTTGGCTCTGGTCACTCTGACTGGCCACATGGAGCGCTATTGTCCCACTCATCGCTCCGGCTGGAACTGGGAGCTGCCAAAATTTATCAAGAAGATCAAGATGCCCGATTATAGGGACAAGAAGGTCTTTGGCGTCCCGCTACTTCTAGTTCTGCAGCGTAGTGGACAAACGCTTCCGCTAGCTGTGCGCTCTGCCTTCCGTTGGCTGCAGCTAAATGCTCTCGACCAGGTCGGACTCTTCCGCAAGAGTGGTGGCAAATCCCGCATCATGAAGCTTCGCGAGCAGATCGAGATCACTGATACCGCAGCAGAATGTATGGATGTGTTTGACCTGCAGCAGGCATACGATGTGGCTGACATGCTCAAGCAATATTTCCGCGAGCTGCCCGAATCGCTGCTAACCACCAAAATGTCCGAGACTTTTGTAGCCATCTTTCAACGTAAGTTAACAGGAAACATAAACCTATCACTTTCCATACTAACAATTCTTCTGTTCCTTTAGATCTACCTGCTGATGTACGTTTGGATGCGGTTCAGTGTGCTGTGCTCCTTCTACCTGATGAAAATCGTGAGATACTCTATGTCCTGCTGGAATTCCTCACCATTGTGGCTGCTAACTCGCAGCTGAACCAAATGACCAGCAACAATCTGGGAGTTTGCCTGGCACAGTCAATATTCCACTCGTCAATCTCAACGGGCTCTGCATCCGTTTCGGCCTCACCGCGTCGCAAAGGCAAAGGCTCGGGTATGCCTGACATGAAGGAGCTGGCCGAGGCGAAGGCCTCCCACGAGTGTCTGTCTTTTATGATCGAGCACTACAAGCCAATCTATACGGCCGCCAAGGAGAAACTCGGAAAATGCAACTTTGGCTACATGGAGGAATCCAAACCGGTGCCTCTCGAGGCTCTCGGTGAGGGCATGCAATTCCACAACTGGCGTGGCTATCTGTACGAGTGCACCAGTGCCACCATTAAAGAGGGACGCGAAAAGTAAGTACTTAATGCTTTTGCCAAATCATAATCTTTGCCTAATTTTTCCTTTTTCCAATTAGAACTCGTAGCTGGATCATAATAAATTCGTTAAATGACTGCTATGTGGATATTGCTTACAAGAAGGTAGGCGATGGTCATCCACTGCGTCTCTGGCGCTGCTCCACAGAAATTGAGGGTCCACCGCGTGAGGTACTTGAGTATATCATTAAACAACGTGCCTCTTGGGATCCCAATTTGCTGCAGTGTCACACCCTTAAGAAGCTGGACGATCGCACCGAGATCTATCAGTATGCTCTGGATGGTCAGCTGACCACAGACTTTTGTGTCTTACGGTAAGTTGCATTGACCAAAAATTTAAGCAACTTCTAATCCATATTTTGAATGCAGATCCTGGCAAACGGATTTGCCGCGTGGTGCTTGCGTCATTGTGGAGACCTCAATTGATCATGCCAAGGCCAAGCCGCTGTTCTGTGCTGTGCGTGGTGTCATCCTGGCCTCCCGTTACCTTATCGAACCCTGTGGCAGTGGACGTTCCCGAGTCATGCATTTGGCACGCGTAGATGTCAAGTAAGCAAAGCGAACACATTGAAAGATTCTACAAAAAAACTAATTTTATTATTGGCTACTTTCAGGGGCAAGACACCGGAGTGGTACAACAAGAACTATGGGCACATTTGCTCTCACTACTTGGCACGCATCCGTCAGGCCTTCAAACATGTTGCAGATGGACCCGAAAGTAAGGTCTAATATGGATGTATTTATATACAAATGTTACCCACACTCCCCTCAAAAGCATTTCGATATAAACCCAACGAGTAGATAAATCCAACAACCTGGACCACGTTGAGCATAAGATAAACTACTCAAAGTACGGGATAAACAATATACATATATAGATATCTAAACACTTATATATTTTTGTAAATATTTAACTAGTTACGATAATTCCAAAACTTTGTTTACAAAAGCTTCAATACGGTTTTTTTTTGTTTAACTATAGTTTACTGTATTATATTTATATGTGGTCTTAATTTATGCATACTCTAACTGTAACTTTAATTATACAAAACGAAATCTAACATCCAAAATACTCAACACATAAATATCACAAATGTACTTTTACGACTTCTTACAAAAAACTTCAAATTATGTATGTGGCACCCCAAAATATCTTTAATGTTAATTAGTTTGTAGTGTTCGCAATGTGTAAAACGTTTCAACATAATGGATAAAAACATTTCTAGAAAGCAGAAGATGAAAACCAACCTTTAAATATGTAAAGCAAATTCAGCTAGTCAAATTCTTTAATTTTAAGTTAAATTACTAAACCCAATACACTCAACTAAATTTCTTACCATGTTGTCGACAAATTGCATTGATTCGGTTTCAGGCAGCAAACAAGTTTATTTGATTGGGTAATATTATGCAACACGCTTTTATGTATTGAAATATTCATGGTGTTGTATCGGAATAATTGCTAGTTTTAGGCACTTCGTATACATTATTGATGTATGTACTTGTATGAACCTTATGATCCTTGATCAATATATATTGTAAATGCCCATTTTGGCAATATAGTTTTATCAATGTATATCTATGTTTATCTATCTATCTGTATGCTACGATAATATTAATGGATGACAAATACGAGTTATCAACTACTACAGGCAGTAATGACACATAAAATCTAACCAACCCATGTCAAAAGAATGGTATGTTGAAAGCGCAGAATATATTACTTATACGTAATCAAATAGAAACTGAAAAACAAAACATAATAAAATTACTATGAAATGTGCAAAAATAATGGAAATCTGTTTTTAATATATAATTTGGACTTATTCCTACATTTTAAATTAAATAACAAGTGGAAACGTTGTATACTCGATACCTGTTTAAAAAAAAGTCCCGTTACAGGCGTTCGAAAAATACACGCGCATGACAAGGTCAAACGCATCTATGCATAAGAGTGCATATTGCATATGGGTATTAGGATAATTTCAACTCTTTATTTACCATTGCATATTTCCTTTATGATTTATCCCTAAAACTAGGCTGCAATTTTATACTTGATTCCAATTTAGCCAATGCAATTTCTTTGATATGCGCACTTGCTATCCAAGTCAACAACCAGCAACAATATTACTGCTTACACTTCAGCGCAGTTGGAAGGTGACAAGGTCTACTGCTTACTTTTCAGCGCAGTTGGAAGGTGACTGCAAAGCAGCGGCCTCTGTTGTCTTAAAGCAAAAGCTATCAGCAAGCAGTGCAGACCTAAATAAAAATAGCTTTAAATAAATAAGAAATAAATTAATTTAGCTATTAGCCACTGAAATCTAAATGTCAATGCTTAAATTTTAATTTATATACATTTATTCAAATGAATGTTTTGGTGTACTATTAGACATTTTGATTGCATTTAAACTTAAGTCAATTACTCCAATTTGGTTAATCGGCTCTCATATTTATAAGCTTCAGTTCGTCTCTGCCCCACCGACCCCTTCAATTCAAACTCACCTATGTAGCTTACACATGTTAAGTACGAACGGCCGCTAATTGTGCACAGGCACAATCAAGTTGACCCCAAAAAGCTCACGCGACACACATACACGCATACATATGTGTTTACGCCAGCTAAATGCAGGCGACAAACATTAAAAGTCCATTAAAAAATAATGTTCGCTTTGGCGTACCAGCGGACTCCTGTTTAGGTGTTGTGCGTCCGGAGTTAAACTGGTGAGCAACCTTAGCGATGCTAGACTGGAACTGACTGCATATCATATGTGCGTATGTATGTGTGTAACTAAAATTGGAGCACAAGAAATTGTTGTATTTAAGTTGAAGCCAAGCGCTGTAATTGCACAAAATGCAAATGTGTCGCACGTATTGATTGCATTAATTAATTAATTTGTGACTTAATTTCATGGGCTTGCGGCAATCAGCGCACGCACGACTGCTAAAATGTATTAATATTGCAGCAGTGAATGCAACAGCGGCAACAACAGCAACTGCCCCTGATGCACTGCACGTGTGTGTGTGTTTGCGTTGTTATTAATTGAAATTTAATGGCAAAATATATTTTTATTTATTTATTCGACTGCAACTGCATTTATGCGCACTTCCGTCGCCCTCAAACTCACTGTTCCACTCTACCCCTTTGTTGTTGTTGTTGTTGTCATTCGTTGGTGGTTGCCATTTAACATCAAAAGCCTTGGAGCCCCACCACGCCTTGGCCACCACACCCCTCCTCTTTTGGTGCAAAAGGTAGGCAGTGCCAACGAGCTTGTAATTGATTTCACTTAAAATTTAAATAATGCATGCGGTTTTTACTGCAAAATGTATTTACACAAATTCTGTTGTTGTTTTATTCCTGTGTACGCACATACATACATACAAATATATGTTTCACTTCACGCTTCGACCGAGAGGCAATATGCGAGTGCGATTGTCCACTCTACTCTGGCCCTCTCTGCTTGTGTCTGCTCCTCAGTCGTGCTGCCATTTTATTTTCGCGTTAAATTAAATATGAAAATTAATATAAACATAATTGAAACGGCAGCAACAACGCTGGCAATGCCAGGCACTCCATACAGCTGCGAACCATAATTGATGAAATTATTTCAGAATTATTTCCCAAATGTTCCATGACAATTATGCAAGGTATGCGCGTATGAGTAATGTCACTGAAAGAAATGGGGAGTAAGCTTATTAATATTAAGTCTTAAGGAGACGAAGCTAGACTTTGAAACAACTTAAAATTATTTAAAAAATATAAATGTTATGTAAAAATGTCATTTTTGTTAAAACTGTGTCTAGAATGATAATCGCACAGTGTACGATATCGTAACAATAACGCAAATAAATCAGAATGATGCAGTTGAGCCTGCTCGACCACCACTTTATCAGATTTCGTATACATTAACACATTTTCACAACCATGCTTCAAGTGCTTTATCTTCCTCTGTCTGCTCTTCATTAACAACGAAAGATTCTTAAATAATATATATATTCAGAGTGTGCTGTTGTTGCTTGAAATAATCACTTCATTAAATCCTCATTTATAATTTCATATAAATACAGGATATATAATTGTGTTCAAACAACTGGCTGTCATATCTTATGTAAACGAATCTGTAGCATATCATCCGTATATGTATTCTTCCTATTTATCAGTTTGTATGCAGATCGTATGACAAACAGTGCCCGCAATTATTTAATGAACCAGAATCATAAACAGACAACAAGCTGATTGGCATGTTTCATGTTAAAATTCAGATCAAGTTTGCCATGAACTGAATTTTCTAATGTCTATTATGAAGTATATGAAGTGAACTGCATCTCGTGAAACGTCAACTAACCATTAATTGTCTTGGATAGTAATTAATGCAACTTTGTATCACGCCAATTTTGGCACCTGTCCAAACGGTCATTAGCTTCACACAAGCACCGAAAACCTTTAAAATATGCACCAGAAAGCAAAGCAACAATAATTGTTTATAATTCCTATGAATTTTGCGCTTATTAATAATTCCAAAATATCTGCTGACAGCATAAGTACAAAATTCATGTGAATTGAAGCAGCAATGAACATAAATAAGGCCATACACACAAGAGGCGGTTGACATTTTGCATGGAATTGGTAAAATTAATAACGAATTTGTATTGGATAGAATCCAATTAAAGGTAATAATATCATATAATATGTTCAAGAGTTTCCACGAAGCTCTTGTTGTGGCAATTAGCAAATCTTTCCCAGTCTGGTTAAAATAAACATTTAGAATTATTCCAAAGCAACTCATATAACGCAGATTTGGCAATCGATTGTAATTGCTGAGAACTGCAAGCTAATCAGAAGCGGCACGTCAAACGCCTACGCGAAAATATGTGCGAACAAGTTGAAAAGTCGGCAAAGAGTGCAAAAGAGTCTGGTGGCAGACAAAACGAGCCGAAGCAAAATGTTGGCTATGCGACAAATTTTTACAATATCCTCTCTCTTTCTCTCTCTCTGTGTGTGTGTGCGTTTGTGCCCTCTTAGTTGCTTGTGGCATTGCGCTTCATTTTGTTTGTCGTTGGCTGTTTTGCGTGCGCACTTTTAATTGCAATTGAATTTTAATTACTGCGTTGTCAGCAAAGAATGTTGCAGTCGCGTCGTTTAAGAGCAGCCGACAGCCGGCAGTCGGCAGAGCAATGTGCTAGGCATGCGGAGACAATGAAGCGCAACACCAACAACCAACAAGCAGCAGTGGCAACAGTTGACATTGCCTCTAGAAGTTTTAGTTGGAGTTGGAGTAAATGGAGTTTGTAGCTGGTTTCTTGGTTCGAGTTTGTTGTGCTCTTTGCCTTATTTACAACCAAGCAAGTCGCCAACGGAGCAATTAAATGAGCTGCTGCTGCCGACGGCAATCGACGCTCGATGCTTGACTTCATTAATCAGCCGGCTATAAAAGTGATGGCCTGATAACGTTTATCGAACTCTGATGATTCTATTAACTGCTTCAGGTATGGGCATAGATAATAGATAGATGAAAGTGCCGTGTAATTAGCAATGTCTGCGCTTGATTGTTTGTTGTTGGTGATCCAACAGCCCACGGCATTCGAAATGGGTTTAGGTGGATTTTCCTATAAGCAGTTAAGTTGTTTTCTTTATTTCCATTAAGCCCTAACAACCAATTTGAATTAAAGATTCCAAATCAATATTTTGTTGTTGAAATTTAAGTTATGCTTGTGTAATCAAAGTGTTTCAGCTACTGGCAATCGCCAATAAAGTTATTTTGATGAAAGTTAAGCAGAGGCAAGCATATTTTATTTGATGAATTAATAGCTGATAAGATATGTTAATGAAATTAATTCAGATTGTAGCCAAATGACACAATAACTTAAGCTACTTGTGGGTAAATAAGTTATCTAAATTCGATTCCCATGGTTACTTTTATGCCTAAGACAAAATCAGTACTTAAACAATAAGTATTATGGAATTATTTATATGAAACCCTTTTAATATTCTGATGTCGAAGGTAAAGGCTTTGGATCGGTTAATAGCAACGTCCGTCATGGTGTCTGCCCGTCTGTCAGGTAGCAACTTTTTTGACATTTTACACAGGTATCAGAGTATACCGCAATCGGTTGCGTGTTTTCAGTTGTTTTATATTTAATTTTAAATATTTATGGATCAACAACAATTTCTGTTTAAATTAATTTCTTAACCTTTTGCTACGGCAATTATGTGTGTTGGATATTTAAAACCAGATGGCTTTACTATTACATTTGAAAACTTTTCGACTATCGGCGACAGATCTTTACATCTTCCACCCCAACAAGATTTATGCATTGGGAGTGCAGCCATTTATCTATATTTATACCGCAACGAAACTAAAATATGGATGTGGGTGAAGCAGCCGCTGCAGGTGCACAAAAAGGGGAAAGGCGCCAAAATGCATAACATAAATGAGTGGGTGACATGGAAAGGCGAGAAGGGGCAGTCGCACATTCTCGGTGTGGCGGCGGCAACTTCACCAATCAACAACAAAAATAACAAAATGTCAAACAGAGC
Source organism: Scaptomyza graminum (assembly GCA_018901835.1). NCBI lineage: Eukaryota > Metazoa > Arthropoda > Insecta > Diptera > Drosophilidae > Scaptomyza > Scaptomyza graminum. The sequence goes on from JAEIFL010000290.1 coordinate 2,677,292, forward strand.
GCATGCAACAATTTATTTAAATACCTCGGGCTCATCAAATTTAAGTTAACACACAAAAACATACACACGCACTCCCCAAAGAGGGGGGACGCATTGCGACAGACGGCGGTGACTGAAAATGAAAACTCAAAATGAAAACGAAAATGAAAATTCAATTTTCCACCTAAACGCAGACACCGCATCAATTTTGAAAACGAACGACAAATTCTTGTTGGTTGAACGAAAAAGGGAAACAGTTCTCAGACTCAGTCAGAGTCACAGTCACAGTTTTCTGCAGGGACTGACACTCAAATGGCAGGCAAGAGGCAGAAGAAGAAGACGAAGAAGAATAAGAAGAAGAAGTCAAGATAAGTTAAAGAGATGCAGGCGGTTGAAAGACTGACAAACAGAGACAAACACCACCTTAACTCCCCCGTCCCAGGCACCAAACAACAATTTCAATTCGTCTTTTGGTCGGCTGTCAACTAAAGGCAATCCCTGAAGTGAAGATTGCCAGTTATACCTCAGCAACAAACGCACACATACTTATTTGTGTTTTTGTGTCATTTGGAATAGTTGCTGGATTTGATTTAAACAACAGTTTTCCATATTTGATCAACTTGTCCTCACTCAGAGATTCCCTGTGCATTAACATTTAATTAGCTTTTATGTGGCCATTAAGATTCCAATCATGATACGATAACTGTATCCACACACATACAGTCACAGTAGCTGTGTAGCTGTGTACTCTACACCCACTTTCTATAATTCTTCTTGGGTTTTTATGATTTTTCCACACAGTTTATGGGGCCGACAACGAAGTATTTATGATATTTACAACAAAAGAGCAAGCGAAACAAAATTTCAAATCGAAATAAAAACATACAAATTAATTAATGCCAATAAACAAGGGGCGTGTTGGTTACACACAGTCCGCCCGTCCCTCACCCACTAATAGGAGGGCGCCCTACACATTGCTGAGTTTATGACTGCTACGAGGCAGCAGAAGCAGGCAGAATGAGGCAGCAGCGAGTGGCAAGCTGTTTGCCTGCTGAGTGATCATGCCAGATCAGGCTGAGGGCGCATCCACTTCGCTGCCAATTTAATGGCGTTTTTACAACTTGAAAGATTCGTGCCTGCCACGCCGTTTTGAGCGATGATGTTGGGGGCCACTAAATGCATACGAAATGCGGCGCAACGAATGTCATTAGAACATAAAAATGATATTAATTGCATGCGAGAGTGCAAAGCCAAGTGCCATCTAGAGAGACCTAAAAACCAGAGATGCAACAACTGCAACTGCATCTGCAACTGCCACACTGCGGCATGCAATAGAAACGTCAACATTTTGTTGATGGAATTGAGTGGCGCACCAGTGTATCTGAACGCTCCACGATCCACTTAAATGTGCGCCTATGACTCCGACTCTTTTCGAGGGGGACGGGCCGTGGCAGCAATGTCGTCGCCGTCGCCGTCGCCGTCGTCGTCGTCGTTGCAGTCTGCAAGAGATCGCGTAGCGCAGATAAATAATAAAAATTAAAAATAAATTAACACCTAGTAAAGAGGCAGCAGCAGCAAGCAAGCCGCCTCTGTTGCATTACTTGGGCGCGCAGCAGACAACTCAAAAATAGCGCAAAAGTAATTAAAAACGGAAAAAATATAAAAGCAAAACGCACCACAGTCAGCGCGCGCCCATCTCGTTCATCTTCGTTTCCCTTTCTCCCTCTTTCACTCTGGCTGGTAGCAATGCCATAAAAAATATGTTTGTCTATATTGGATTCAACAAGCGAAACGTCGCCGACATCGTTGCAGCCAACGCAGATCAAAGGCCCGGTCGCAAACGGCATACTCTGCTCCCGAGCAGTCTTTAGAGTTGGTGTGTGCGTTGCCATTATGATGATGCTAATGCAGTTGACATTTTTATGCGAAAAACGGAGAATCAGATGCACCCAAAGCGAACCGAGCGAACGAGTAGAACCGAACCGAGCCGAGCCGAATGAATGGTAGGCTCAGTTTGGCGGCAATTGGTTGGCTGACAGTCCTATGAATGCCAGAGCGATAATTAAATGCAATAATATTTCAATTTAATTAGCTGGCAGCTGGTAAACACCATTGGGCAAATGTTGAATGCCACGAACATTGAAAGATTCATTAGTATAATATTTGGGCTATGTTAATGTGCTTTCATTTATCATTAACTGATAATGACAATTTTATGATGTTCATGCAAAGAGTTGCTTAAACGGAAAACTGTTTATAAATTAGTACCACAAATACCTACTTAAGCATTGCGTTACTGAACTATTTAATACTTTTGCAATGCAATAATCAAAACTTATTTGTTTGGAACCATTAACACGTTTTTTTAAATATTTAATTCATTATTTTCACGCATAACCTATATCATAAATTATTATATGATCAATGCAGCTAACCATTGAACCACAAAGACCTTATAATCAGTGACAAACAATTTGAAAACAACTTATAAGTTAACAACAACTACAAACAGAATCAAACGATTGTAGAAATATCTCGTCGTTAAACCAACTGTATTCAATTAGATTTCATTATTTAATTGTCATCCATGCATTTAATAAACATACAAATACACAGGCAGTAAATGACTAAATGACAGACTGCGAGTGCAGTGTGAATGCAATAACGGATCAGACATATTGACAGACAGGCGAATCCTTTTATGCTACTGCGCACACACAAACTGTCCATAGAAGCATTTCATTGAATCCAATTATCGCTGGACATGGCATAATAATTACTGTCAGCTGTCCGCACGCACACAACCACGCACACACACATATAAACATCTACATACATAAACAAGGTCGCTTGAAGCGAGTTGAGTAACATTAAAAGCAAACTGCCGTTGGGCTTGACTTCGTTGGTGGAAGGTGGCACATTTTGGCCTTGTTGCTTAACCAACTAAAACGCAAGTGTTCGTGGGCGAGATGTACCAAAAGAGGAAGCGTTGAGAGAGAGAGAGAGAAGAGAGAGGAAAGAAGGCCGAGAGAGCTCGCCATGGCTTACGCAAACATGAGCTGAAGGATGATGCCTGCCCGCCAGCAATAAAACAAAATTGCCACATATAAAAGCAAATAATGAAGTGAAAATGGCAACAATGTGATTACACACAGTGCCACAGGATGAGCCTTAATAAATTGCAAGCAGTAGCAAACGAAAGAGAGAGATAGGTGTACATAGAGAGAGAGAGAGAGAGAGAGAGAGAGAGAGAGAGAGAGACACTGCTACTCAGAGAGAGTGGGAGAGAGAGACAGAGTGGCAAGTGAGCAACTGCGACGGCGCTTTGCTTGAATGTTGCTAGCAACATGTTGCCAGCAGCTAACTTGTTGGATGCGCGCAACTTTGCATTTGAGCATGTGTAAGTGTGTTTGTTTCGTGTGTGTGTTGCCACGCGTTTGCCTGACTTTCAATTAAGAGCCTCGAATTAAGCACTGCCAAATTTTCCATTTAATTACATCATCTGCATGCCCTCTTACACCCCCCGCCACGCCTTGCCCTTTTAAGGTATTTATTGTGCTGTAATCCTGAGATTGCCGATATACATCGTTGTGATTGCGAGTTACGTAGCCCAAATACAATTATAATAAGTATAATAAGCAGCCATTATTAATTGTGCCAGCCATAATGGTATCATTTACAGCACATTATAAGCAAAGGCCACCAACAAAAACAGCGACATGGGGCAGGCAGGCAGGCAGCAGCTGCGACGCGCGATTCATGGCAACATTACAACGAATTAAATAGCTTGTAATGATGATGGTGACGGCAACCAACACACACCGACACACCAACACACACACCGAGATGCCATTGGGTTAAAGAGGGCTAAATGCGTGCATTCATTGTGGGTGAGTGGATTTGTGTTAGTATGTTTGTGTGTGTGTGTGTGAGTGGGGTGAAATTGGGTTGAGAGGAGCGAGTAAATGTCAGACAGCATTTATCCATTTGTAGCTGGACGCTGGGGAGTAACAGCACCAAATGCCGCTGGCCAAACACACGATTCTGTTCTATGGCATGCAAGTTGTCGATATGGATGCGGATTTACTAGTGGACGTGTGGGTGGTGTATTTAATGGATACACAGTTGTAGCTTATCGTATATGAAATTGTTTTGATATCCAAAAGTTTTGCACATTTGGAACAAGTGAGTTAAGTTTATGTGATACATACATATTGTATGTATGGAAATCAATGACGCTTTGAAAACAATATATATAATTATTGTTATTTTTTAAATTCATTTTATTTCACTAACCAAACGATCTACACAAAAACAAAGCAAAAAACAAACTACACGAACATCTCTAGCAGTTATCTTAGCTGCCGTATTAACTATTATTATTTTACTAATCGATTCAAGTCACAGATAACAGCAGACAAATGGACCACAGAGAAGTCGAAGAACAACTGTTACAAATACAACAGTTCCGTATAGAAATTGCGAATGTGCGTGAAGCGCTTGAGAGGCAACAAAATAATATGAATGCCATGATGCTGGATGCACCACCGGAGGCACCCGTTGCAATGCACCAAGTGCCGCAACCGATAATGGATCCCCAACGACTGCGCAAGGAACGCAGCTTTTGGACAATCTCAAAGCAGTTCCATGCGCAGCCGGAGAGGAGTTCACTTTTCTCGAGTGCCCGCAATGCTCTGGAATTCGTCCAGCCGGAGGAACGCAGCAAATACTTTGCCAACTTTCTGATCAATCACTTGAATAGCAAAAATTATCCAAATGGTGCTGGGTTGCCGGCGCGATGGGATCAGTTTTGAAAAGACTCGATTAAATGATTATGAGTATTTGACTTTGAGAATCTGATTTTAAAACCAACAGGTCTGACATCTATTAGAACGTTCGTCAGACAGAGCCCAAAGGCTCAATGTAACCGCTTACAGACTGCATGAAATTGCCAATTAATAAACGGCAAATTGCCAAATTGAAAACTGGCTAACTTTATACACAGACACACGACCACACCTCTGGACCCCGCTCAATCGTGGCTGTGAACAAAGAACACTGAGCTGCCCTTCTCCCCACCCGAAGCACACAGTGTGGTTTTTGCATTTGTAACGTGGTTGCAGTTTATTTGCCCATATGGATACAAATGACAATAACAATGACAATACAAAAACCCGATGAACGAACAATTGGGCAAAGTGTAGCAAATAAATACAAAATTCAAAAGATAATTGCAATCAAAGCCACAAAATGTAGCCAAAAGGCTTATAAATTGAGTGCGTGTGGCAGCAGAGAATGTAACCACATACACACACACACACACACACACACACACATGTATGCATGTGGGAATGGTTACACAAATCGAAACAGAAGGTAAACGCTTTATACATCGCACAATTGCCAGCACACACACACGTACAGAGTTTCCGATTTTCAGAGTTTCAATTGCAATAAAACATCCAACATCAGCAGCAACAATTGCAATTGCAGATTACATGAGCATGCAGCAGTAGCAACAACACTAATAATTCATTAAAATTGCACGGCTTTTAAATGCTCTGTAAAGTGTTTAATTTAACTTTCGGACTATTTATTATTTATCAGGATACAATATTTTTGATTGTTTTTTGTCTAACGTATTTACTAAAAGTAGTATCTCAGTCTTTTGTCAATCAACAGTCATTATTACAACATACATCGTACACTATTATGCGGCTTACCTCTATTTGTGTGGCTGCTTTTAGGCTCATCAACCTCAACATTTGATTTTGTGGCACCAGCCACGGAGGGCACTGTGCAACATTGTTGCCGACGCATCTCTAATTGAATCGAATGCAATTGATTTTCAAAATTGTTTGCCTTATGGCAGGAGGGGCTGTTGCATACAAAAAGCCGAGAGAAACAAAGAAAACAGCGTTGGCTGCATTTCAAACGTAATTATGGCTTGTCACCCTAGAAAAGCAATGCCAACGCCAATGCCGCCCCACAATACGACCCCAAACTCTCTAGCGTCATTCAGCAAGGGTTGATTAATTTACCAAATGCAACAGCAATCTGGCCATGACAGTGGTGCTTTTTAGCCCCATTCAGCTCTCCCCACTTGCAGTCATTTGTCACTGCATGATGAAGTTTCTGAAGGGGGATGGTGAAGGAGTGCGGATTAGCATTGGGTTTGGGTAGTTTAGGTAGCACGAGCGCAACACTGAAGTGAATTCATGAAATGTGATTGCTTCGATTTGTCTGTCTGTCTGTGTGTCTGTCTCACGCTCTGTCCTCTGTTCGTTGCTTGATGGCTTTGATCTATTGCCACCTTCTACTCGCAACTTCAACTACTCAGCTGGTAGTCAATGCAGAGCTTACCACAGTACCTGACTCTTATTGAGTAATTGATGTTGCCTTTCCTTCCTTTTCTTCCGTTCATTCCTCATTCGTGGTGTGTACATTGTTGGCCAATTACATTGAGCCGCCCATTAATGCCATTTATCAATTAGCGTAATTTCAATGTTATGGGCAAATACTTTTGCCAAATTACAAGCAACTTCATCTTCTTCTATTTTTTTGGGTATAAAAATTGCGAGTATGCCAAACTCACATATTCACATCAAATTTCAAGAGAAATTGCTAAACTTTTTACACAGGATAAAGCAACTTTTATATACATACATACTAAATAACGACAGCTGTTAATGCTCTTATTTAATTAGAGCTGTAATGGTATGATACAAAGGCATAAAGAGTCAACTTGACAGTTTACTAAGAAAGTTTCTTGTTTAAAGCTTGAAAGTCATTTACTTAATATTATTTTAAGCAATTACAAAGATGAAGTTCATGTATTTAATATTTTAGTTTTAGTTATTGCAATGGATTTCCATTTTTAAAGTCAAATAAAGTATTTATTTCTTATATTATTTTTTTTGTAAATTTTTTTTTTTATTTCTTAAGATGTGTGTCAAAAATCATCCTAACAAACATGTAATGCAATATTCATTAATCATATAGTGTATTTAAGGTTCGTTTTTGCTCATAAAGTTGGCTTTGTATGGTATTTATGGCGCAACGTGTGCGCAAAGTTTTCCACTTACAAACAGCTCACAAGTAAAATACTTACCTTGACTTCTGCTGTTGCCGCCCAAGTAGAGAGAGACAGTGAGACAGATGTGTGGGCATGGGAAGCAGGCGAAGGGATGGCGGGGTCGCGTCTAGTGATTCGAAGCTTAAGTCTGTGACTGCGAGAGACCATTATTACCCCGAGTCGTGTGTGTGCCCCTGCAGCATATTGTACACGCACACAAACACACATTCCGAACACACAGATACACATAGACACCGTACAGACTGAGGCCTGAAGTAGATGTAACAAATTGCTGGAAAATATATGTAAGTACTAGTATAGTAAATACGGCGGCAAAAACAGCAAGAGTCGGCAGTAAAAGCAACTTAGCAATGCCAACGACATCCATTGGATACAGCAAATGGCAAACAAAGTAAGCAACATTTAACATGCTTTTCAGCGTAAGTATAGCGTGGGTGGGCCCCGCTCCTTTTGATTCTGTTTGTCCGTTGGACTTCCTACTGAAAATGTATAGTAAGATGCACGACAGCTGTGGCAACTTGGCTGGCTGACTAAATACCAACGGCAGCAGCAGCAGCAGCGACAGTTAACAGCTCCTAGGCCCGACTCAAAGGTTGAGCCAGATTTGAATTCGTTGACAACAGCAGATGCAACAGATGCGTCTGCAACCTGGAGAACTTAGTAATGTGTGAATGTCCTATTAAGACCTAGCTCTGGCTGCTGCTATTGACTACTGCCTTGTGCAAGGTGTCTTACTCTGAATGCATGCAATTTAATATAGTGTAAGAAAGTTGCCCGTGCAACACAAGAGCTATGAATGTAATCACCATTTCTTTCTTGAGAGATATTCATCAAGTTTGAAAAATTATCGATCTTAAAGCAGTTAAACCTAATATTTAACTGTTGTTCTTCATCCAGTTGCTGAAAAAGTTTACTAACATGATTTGAGTACAAAATATTATTCGTTTCAGTGTGCCTTGCCCGGGCAGAATCACTTGATGGAATTCGGCAAAATATGCACTAACAGACAACTACTACAACCATAGTCTGACCAAAAACACAATGAACGAATCATATACAAACACACACATACTACAAAGATATAAACGGACCGACCGCCTGTCTTGCAGTAGAAACTCGTTGTTGTTGCTCAAGTAAATAGACAAAACACAAGAGCAAACAGTCAGCTCAGGTGGTAGGTAGCTGGGGCAAGCAGATAATAGAGGCGAATGCCTGCCTGTACAGCATTTTTCGACTGGCAAAAAGCTTATAAATATTTTAGAAAATATTCGAAATCTTTAATAATGCAGCGCAAATACCAGACAGTTATTGTTTTGGCATCGCTCTGTCCAATTGAGATTGTAAAACGGCAATAAAATGTTTGCAGTTGAAACGGTTTTTGATTTGCATACTAAATTTTAAATTAATGTTGAGTAAATTCTTTAGCCGGCCAGTCAATATGTCAATAATGAATATGTGCAATGGCAATTGCCTTTTTGTTATTTTAATTGATGGCAATTAGCAAAAGTCCTTGTACTCAACCAACATGTGTAGGTTTGTGTGTTTGTATAAGTGTGTGTAGGACGAGCCATTAACACATTTTAATCTGCCGCTGGATGATGGCTCTTGTGTGGTCGCAATTGGTTATGTGGGGTGGGGAATGGGAAGCACCCGATGCTCTTAATCATCAGCATAAGCAATAATGTGAAACAATTGCCGTCGTCTGACGTCTGTTGGCTGTTGGCTGTTGGGTATTGTCTGGCAGTCAGCCGCCTTTTGCCTTTTGCCATTTGCTGCCATTGCTGCTAGCAGAAACGATGGCAAACTTTTATTGCATCGCCATGTCAACAGCAATCGCAATCTGTGTGCCGTTGCACTTAAAATGCGAATACGAATTGTGGCGCAAAATGAAGCTACTTGTGTGCCCCGGACACTGATACACACACACACACACACACATACATATACAAAAAGAGACAGAGATAGTAAGTGCGGCAGGCTGTGTGTGGTGAGAGACAAGCTCAACTTTCTGTCCGTCTACTGCATGCCTGCCACATTCAATTAGTGCAACAACATATCCTGCCATCCAGCTGCCGTTTCGTGCGAAAGAGAGTGCAACACGAACAGCAGCAACAACAACAAGAACAGGGACACAGCTACACTTAATTTTATTCATTTGACAGTTGCAACACAGGCTCACTTGCTGCCACACACAGGCTGGCACTCACACTGTCACACACACACACACATACACACACACAGACACACGGTGCTGCATATGAATCGCTGCCACACGTACGCCAGCAATTAAGGTCATTCTACCAGCAACAACAGCAACAAAAACACCAGCGATAAGAGTATTTTTCATATGGGCAGAATTTCATTTTTTAATTATGACATTTTATTGAGTGAACAATAATGCCAAAACCCGACAAAACCCTTATTGTTTCCCACTAAAAATGGGGTGAGAAGGTTGCATTTTTAATGAGCGGGTTAACAGGGTTGCAAAAACTCATTGTACACAAAACTTAATCAGGCTTGTGGCATACGAAAAATTAAGCTTTGAGGAAGCTAAGTGGTTGAAAACGTGAATTAAAATTTTATTAAAAGATGAGAGGAAGACAATTGGGCAAAGAAATTTAAAAACAAAGTCAAGAAATTAACTAACGTTTAATGTTATTTAACTTTTGTGCTTCGTTAGTAATTAAAAGGAGCTTAATAAGTGAATTGATTATTTCTTGTTCTCCTATATTCAAAGAAGATATATTATTTTTTTTATTTATTTAAAAATTCACTTTGAGGCATAAAATCAATTACAATAACCATACAATTAATACTATTGATTGGCAAAGCGAAAAAAAATCTAAAACTGTTTATGTTCCGATGCAAATCATAAGTTTATTGAGCCCAGAGCATTGATGGTATTTAATAAAATGAAATAAGTTGTGAATAAAATGCAATATCACATATCTTATACACTCACATTCGAACATGTCAACGAGCTTACACAAATTCCATAAATACGCTAATGAAATACACGAAAGCTAAATGCAATCCAATGCTCTCTTAACCCTTACAACGCACACACAAACAAACGGCCCAGCAACGCCAAGCGTTCCCAATCTACGTTTTGTTTTGTTCGTAGCACAAATTTGCAGTCACAGTAATGCGCGCTCACACACAGATACACAGAAACAGATGCGGATACATTCGAATATATGTATGTACGTTTGGGAAACATTCGCTTGCTCGTTGATGCTGTGCGCCTGTGACTTTTAAATGCAGCTGTGTGTGCTGTTTGTTGTGTGTGTGTGTGTGTGTGTGTGTGTGTGGGTGTGTGTCTGTTTGTGTGTTTGTGGATGGATAGAATATTTGCCATTTATGAAACCATTTAACAAACACATCATAAAAATTCAATTCAATTCTCTGTGTTTACTTCGACTCGGGATGATATTGCTTTTTAATTGCGGACACAAGCGGAAATTGCTTTCACACACACACACACATACAAATCGAGTGCAGACATTGACATGTTTTGAGGGGGGAGGTAAAATGGTTGTAACTTCGGAAGTGCGTTGATTGCCTGCTGCAAGAAGTCGACTAAGAAATTGCAATGACCTTTTCACTGAGCTGACCTCAAAAACTTTGACCTTTTAGTTAGGTTTTTCTACTTTGTTCGGTTGTTTTTTTCTTCTTTTTGTAATTACGCCACTTGCGCCTTGCAATTTATAATTGGAAACAGCTCCATGCAAACACGTAAAGTTCACAAGCACACACTCAAACACACACACACACTCACACACGAAGGAGAAACATGGCGCGCTCTCATTTAATATGAAAGTCACAGAATGTGAGCTAATTGAAAACACTTGCAATATTTATGAGCAACGCAGCATGTTGCAAAAGCACTTGACTGCTCCGTGCGCAACATGTTGCTGAACTAATAAAACAACAAAATGATTTTATTATAATGGATTTATAACGCAAGCCAAGAGCAAACAGTCAGTGTATGAAATTCGCTGTGTTAGAGCAGTAGAACAACAGCGAGCGAAAGAGAGATGCTGATGCTTAAGGGAGAGCAATAAACAGAGAGAAAGGGCGAGCGAATGAGAAAGAGAAAGAGCAAGCGAATGGGAGAAAGAAAAGGAGAGCGAGCACAAAATGCATTTTGAATTGAGACGCGAATGCGGCAGTGACAGTCCATTAAGCGCAATGTTGTTGTCATCATTTAATGCTTTTGTTGCTCATTGCGCGTTCATCTGTCCCAACTGTCGGGACTCCTGTACAAGTGTGTGTGTGTGTGTGTGTGTGTTTGAGAAAACGAGAGCACATTTAGCTTTGCGTGTGCGCATTTGTATCTCACTGTTGGCTCGCAGCATAAATGTGGGGGCCCCCACAGCGACGTTGGTAGCAACAACAACAACAACAACAGCAATCAGTAACAGCAGCGTCAGCAGCAGCAGCAGCAACAACAACAACAACATCGCTTGGCTTAAGTGGAGATATTTATAATAAGTTTATTTGCTTGTACTTTTCGTAGCGCCTTTTGCGCTGCCCGCCCCGCATGCCCAATGTTGCCAAGCCATCCTTGACACGCAACATGTTGCCATTGCCACGTTGCTCATGTGCTGATGTTGCTTGGCTCGTTTGGCGCTGTTGGGCATTCACATTCACAATCACATTCGCAGTTGTAAATTGACGTTTTGCGTTAACGACCATCACAGTCATCCTCCTCGGCTGTAGTAGTATTTTTGAACTCGTCTGCATCGTCGTCTACTTCGTCATCGCAGTATGCACATTGCATTAAGTAAGCCAATAATAATCCAAGTATAAAATAATTTATACAAAAAAATACAAAAAACTCGTGCGCTGCTTTTGACTTTGCCATCATCAATCGACAAACGGCACAACACAATTTATTTAGCAAGCAGTTAAATGTGTTTCGTCTTCTTGATGTTGCCACTCGCGGCACTCAGTGAGTAGTGTGTTGGTGTGTTTATATATGTGTGTGTGTGTGCTTCTTATCGTGCTCTCAAGTGCATCTAAATTGCTTCATCTTCAGCATCGTCTTCTTCGTCAGCTGCCTCAACACCATCATCATCATCATCATCATAACTAATGGTACGTATATTCAACAATTTATTTATACTTTTTTGAATTTGCTGCAGCTTGTTTTCATGTTCTGTTTATTGCCCTTCGCTATTTTCCTGGCTTAATTCTATTTAAATCAGCAATCTGAGTTCTTACAAGCTGCCTTTTGTTGCTTTTTATGGATTTTGCTAATTATGTTTAACGCTAAAATTGTTGTTATTGCCTCTTTTTCCTTCGAACTGTTGATCACTTTGCAAGAGTTCATGGAGTTCAGCAAAAAAGCTTTTCTAAATATCATTAGTATAGACTCTTTTTTTTATAGCTGGAAAATTATGAGTGAAAGAGTAATTGGTAAGAACTTAACTACACATTCGAAAATTGTATGAATAGCGAGGCAATTTGAGTAAGTTTCTATGCGAACATTTCGATGCTCTATTTTGAAGATACAATCCTTAAACTGGTCGATCGATAAATGCATTATCGCTTATTAAGGTGTGTGAGGGTATATAAAATTCGACGAGTTTCGAGGCTCTACACCATTATTGCATGTTTGGTATTTATTAATGATGAGTAATCGGCCTTATCGATAGCATAACGCCTATTAATAAACCCAGCTAAGCTCAGAGAACACATGCGCCCTTATTTCTAATTGAGCCCGCTCAAATATGTGTACATATGTATGTAACACATACACTTATAGCAAATTGCTTAGCTGACTAATTTGCCCAAGCAGCAACTTTGTGAATTACCACATTAAAATACAATGAAAGCATTTGTTGGCCCACGACCCGGCGCAGAGTTCTCAGGAAATGAAATTATACACCAATTATTGCACAAGCGACAAGCAACAACAATAAAGCAATTATAAAAATACATATGTATGTATGTATATATCTTTTTTTGAAAGTATAAAAAAAGGCACCAAATCTTATATTTATATGGGAGCAGCATAAAATAGAAATGGCATCGAATGAATAAATATTAATCAAATTATAAATCTGAGTGAACAATTAAGCAAGCCGAACCGAACCGAACGAAAGACAAAAGCAGCCAGGCAAAAACAAAAAACAAAATAAAAATGGCACCAGGCACCGCTAACAATAAAAAGCAATCGAAAGCTGTTGGCTCAGCATTAATTAGCGTTAAACGCCGACGCTGACAACAACAACAGCACTGTTAATGGCTGCAAGCAAACGCCCTAAAGCAGCAGCAACAGCAACAGTAACAACAACCAATACAGTCCAATGGCTGAGCAAACGCAGCATCCGCCGCCAACTTATTAAAGTACATATAACTCAATTATAGAGAATTAAAAACAAACTCACTGCCAGCGATGCCAACAACGACGACGACGACGTCGTCGGCAATTTGCAATGCAAAAATGATACTGACGGGAGCTGAGGGTGCCTCAATGCGCAGCAACAACAACAATCAAAGCAATAAAATACATTCAGCATTTAATAATCATCCAACAACAAGCGGCGCTGCCACAGCGCTGCCAGCCAGTGAGCAACAGCAACAAGATACAAATGGCAACAGCAACATGTTGCTGACAAACAGCAAACAGCAATAGCAACATTATCAACGCAAGCGGGCAAGCAATAAATTTATGAGTTCACAAACACTGCCAACAACAATAACAGATACAATTAAGCCGTAATGCATACGAACAATTTTGTTTGCATGAATGTATTTGTGTTTTATAGCCGTGCGTTATGTTCACGTGCGCCTCGACTGTTTTTTTGTATCTCTCAGCGTACTCACACTGTGGCTGTGTGTGTCTTTGTGTTTGTGAGAGCGCAGCATAATTGTAATTATAGTAATATGTTTTATGATGGTTGCCTCGTTTATCAACCCCCACACGAAATCTCCACACATACACACACACACTCAAACAGACAGACATTCAAACAGACAGACAGACAGACAGAGAAGAGCGCGTCGCGCCGGCAGCAGCAGCAGCGACGCTGGCGTTGCGCTTTGGCCAAAATGTATCTAGATACATAATTGCCACATTCAGTCGTCGTTAAATAGTTGCACGGCGCAGTTCACAGAGCCACAGATACAAGCAGCAACAGCAGCAACAGTTTCCAGTCGTCATCGTTCGTTTGCTGTTGTTGTTGTCGTCTCCATCGTCGTCGTCGTTGACGTTGACGTCGCAGTCGTCGCCGACGCTGTCGTTGTCGTTTTCGTGCTTTATAGCATTCCCTCAGAAGTCGTTTAGAATCGCTGCCATCGTTGTCGTGGTCGGTATTCGGTATTCGATATCGGATTGTGCTGTCGTTGCCCATTTGAAACACTTAAATCGTCATCATCATCAGCGTCAGCGTCGTCGTCGGCGTGGATAACTTTGGACTTGGCGCAAAACGTTTAAGCGCTAAAGAGCACAAGTGGTTCGGTTCGGTGTGGTGCGTTTCGGCCGGATACGGAACGAGCAAACAAGAAGCAAAGGTAAAAGGACGTTGAAAGTATCGAAAGTCGAAATTCAAATTACGCGCCGAGCCCATTATAATCGTAATTATAATGAGGCATATGAGGCTATTAAAATAGTATAAACGAAAACGTAAAGACCCCCTCAGCGTTCGCAGTGTACTATTTTAATTAAGTGTGTTACAATAACAACAACAACAGCAACAACAACAACACCAATAGCAACACCAAAGAGAGCAACAGCAGTCACGCATGTGTAAATGTTTTTAAGACAGTGTATGTGTGTATGTGTGTGTGTGTGTGTGTGTGTGTGTGTGTGTTGTGTTTGTGCCACTTTTGTATCCATTAGTCACACATGAAACTAATTAGCATTTCGGCTGTTTGTTATTGTCGCATTTGCTGGCCAAAAGAATTAGCGCGTTGAACGACGTCAAGCAGCATTCATTTTGCGATATACGATATATATATTTACTTATTGTCAGGCCTACCAACATACATACATATGTATATGTCTAGGTATACTATATATAAATCGGACTGTCTGGTTTTTTATGTCATTTTGGCTTTGGCATTAACATTAATGTGTTGATATTGCTTGTGTATGTGTGTGTGTGTGTGTGTTCGTTCGCTGGCCGCCGGCAATCAGCAATCAAATTTATAAGACGGCGATAACAATTTTTGTGTGTGCTCAATTATCGTCATCATCGGCAACAACAATAACAACAACAATAAACACTTGTGCTCACTGCGCTAATTGCTGCCGTGTGGCGTCTCTGTATTGTATCTAAAAGATACACAATCACACTTGAAGCTTCAACTACTTATTGTCGCGTTCGGCGCTTGAACTGTGTTTTTGCCCACTTACTATAACATTTGTTGTTTGTTTTCTGTTGCTGTTCGCACGGTTTCCGACGGCCAACCAATTTGTCAATTGACGCGCTGACAGGTTACGCAGCCGCACTGTTGTCCCCCCCACCAAGTTGTTGCTGTTGTTCATAAATAAAATATAAGCGTGTGTGCCAAAATAAATAAGAAATTTTTTTTATATTTTTGACATAAAAATACTTCAATTGCCCAATTAAATTCAGTTTTTGGCCGAGGTGTTATAGTATAGTACTATTAAACTTTATTTTTATGCGTGCGTATCGCAAATAAAAATCCATTTTGTAGAGCAAGTTGCTCTTCGGCAAATTAATAAGCCAACGCTATAATTATTGCTGTGCGCGCATGTTAATAATAACTTAAAAAATAAATAACTATTTTTCGCATACGCAAATATAAGTAAAAATTGCAGAAATTGCTTTTTTTAACCCCCTCGCAACCACACAAAATGATCAAGCTTTAATTGTCGAAACGTGCACAACAGAAAGTAAACAATTAAATAAACGTAATTAATTTTAAATTGGCAAGCAAAGAACACCAAAAATAAAAAGCCAGTTAAACAACAGCAGGCAGCAATTTCTCTATATGAATTTGACCTGCATGGCAGAACAACTTCCACACCTCCGCTGTGCCCTATCTCGTCCATTCTAGGTATCCAAGAAATAAAACAAATTGTTTTTATTTTGTGCAAAACAATAAATATTTATTTATAAAACGCACAATGAATGTAGAATGTTTTAATAAATTGTTTAACAAATTTAGATAAACGAAATATCTATAATGCATAACATTTTGTCGTTTTAATACGATTCAATTAAACACACACAAAATCAAAATATTTCATAATGAAAACATCAAGTTCTTAAATTTGTTGGCGCTCGATTCGATTTTTGCAACAAATTTGCACAGAACATGTACAATATAACACTCAGTAAGCAATTAGCTTCGTTTGCTTTGGCAAATGCCAAAGTGGCATAAATAAAACTGATAAATACATATTATAAAAGTTAAGTGCATGCCAAATTTAATTTTGTGGCGAATTATTCTTATTTAAATGCAGCTGACAGTTAGTTGAATAAACAAAGCCCAGGCAGTGTGTGCACCAATATGGGGAAGATGAACAATCACGTTATTGTTGCGCCTGTTCGTTGTTCATTTAGTATATTTAAATGTATATAATGCAATGCATTTAATTGAATCAAGCACATTACACAGTGGCAGGCAGACAATGGGCTCGAGAAATCATGAAACCAAAACACATTCACAAAATTGTAATTAAAATTTAAATAAATGGCCAAACGTGCAACTTGCGGGCAGCAACAAATTGTGTAACTAAGGCACCAAAGCAACCGAAATGCATTCAAATTAATTACAAATTGCAAAAATATTCGGAATATGGCCAAAACCATAATCAATAATTGTCAACTGGCTGGGCAAATTAATTAATTACATTTCTCTCTCTCGCTCTCTATCTTTACTTCCATTTTTTTGTACATTTTGGCATTTGAATTTAATTTCGTCAATTTTTTAATTATGATTGTCAGGCATTTGTATTTTTATACTTTGGATTGCCAACGTTTTTTTTTTTTTTTTTGTTGTTTTATTTTTGGTTGCGGTCGCACAGCAATTTAATTAAGCAAAGTGGATTAATTTGCGACTCGTTAGACTAATTAAGGATTATCACCAACAGAAACAACAAAGCGACGCTCAAAAGGTGCTAACAAGAGCTTTGCCTAACCAAAAAGAATAATTAAAACAAAAACAGAAACAAAAAGGATATGTGAAATACAGCAGCGGCAACAAAACGTGATCTTTTTAAAACCAGCTATTAATAGCTAAAGAACAACAAGAGACAAAAACAAAAGTAAAAGCAAAACAACCAATCTGCGTGCAAGGAGAAACATTTAATTGGATTTCGGTTCGCCTTGCCTATTTTTCGGATACAATTTAAACAATTGACGCTGAGGTAAGTCACATTGTCAAGTTAGTCAATCAATGTACTATTTAGATTACAAAGTGAAAGGGGATTTTTTGGTACGGGTCAAAGCCGCAAAGGTTTTGATAACAACAAAAATTATAGCATAACACGAGTTTTTGTTTGTTTTGAAAAATGTTCCCACAGGTTTTGTAATCAATTCTGAGAACTTTATCAGTTCCGGTGCACATAATATATGCGCAATTTGTTTATCTGCACACTTTGCTTGTACAGGGTTAAATCTAGTGGAACAAAATTCCAACTAATGCTAAAAAATAAACTGTTAGTAATCAATTTCGTATTTCACATCAATTAATCAGAGCCAATTAACAGAAACGACTACTAAGTAGAGGAACCTTGTTATCATGCAATCAAAACAACAAATTTACTACGAAAAATTGTGAATACTTTAAGTCAAGTTGTAAATAAATCCATTTGAGCTCTCACTATCTACATTTTGTTTAAATTTGATTTGTGTTTAACTCTCATTTGTAGTTACTTTTTATGCTACTTGACTTTTGTCACCTGCCTATGACAATGTGTATATACATATGTACATATATGTATGTATAACAAGTTGAGATAACTTACGTCAACTGCATGACTAATCTACACCCACACTCAAACAATAGTAATAATCGTAATAATCTTAAATTGCTAATTGCGGATTAGTAATCAAAAACGCTTCAAGAGTTCTGCAACTCTTTTCAATTGTAAACAAAATACACACAACAGCTGCCTAAGAATCAATTGTCTTGACAATATTATCAATGAAAGATAAAGGTAATTTGTAATTATAGACATAAACAGGCGGCATTTCACAGACACGCAGATCCATTTATAGATATGATGAATAAAAAGTTAGTTATGAATACCGACAAATTCACAGTTCGTATATAACTAACAATAGCTTGTTCTCTACATCTCTATCTACTTCTCTGTAGCTATCTATCTTTCTGTAGACATGCCATAGATAGTCAATAACGTAGCATTATTCCAACTTATCGCTATTTCTATTAATAAATTGCCGGAATGGGTATTATGCATAATTAAATGGCATTTCGAACTTCATTCACAGCCAGCAATAGATACTCAAGCTCATACTCATATATTCGCATATTCATTCGCTGATAAACCAGGGCTCGTGTGACTTTGCCTCTGATGTTTATCGCACGTTGCTGGATTCGCATTACAGTCTTATTATTAATTAAATTGTTACTCAAACTGCTTTGCGATTTAAGTAAAACTATGCGACTGTGCAAATAAACTCGAAAATACCGCCTCCAATTACGCAAAACGCCAACAAAACCATCTGTTTCTCACATTACCAATCTCGAGCAACTCCGATTCTTATTCGCGCTAATAGTAGTGTGCAAATAAATAAAGGCACAAATCGTGAATCAAAAGCATATGTTTGATATATAAAACCTTAACCACATGCGATGCTTTAAGTTGTTAGCTACTGTATGTCGTCTAATGGGGGGAACTCAGCTTGAAGGGTAGAAGTGGTGAGTAAATTAGCACAAAGCGCCGTCGACAGCAAATAGCAAATATGCAAACGAACAAGCTAAAAGAAACAACAACAAACATTGTATATAGTACTCGTAAACTTACTACATGCAGCAATTATGCGAATGATAGAGGAACTGCAGAAAAAGACCGTGCTGTCAAGAGTTGTGCAACAAGACCGCGGTTAAGGTCGGTTTCCAACTACGAAACATCAACGTATGTACAGATACATATGTAAATAATAAACTGAATTAAAAACGTTCACAATCATAAAAAACTTTAAGTGCTTAAGTACTGTAATCTAGTTTAACTTAGCAATCAGCTTGTAATGTGTTTATAGTTTAAATAAATAAACCCAACTTGATATAAAACCCAAGTATGTAATAAAAATCGGTTTTAACATGAGTAAAAAATAATGTTGTATGAAATTTAAAGATATATTTAATACACTTGATAAACCAACTCAATAAAATTTTCCAACTTAACGATAGCAGGTATTAGGTAAGGTTAGGTATAGCACTTTATTGACTTCAAAATTAGAACACCTTGTCAAGATAAGATAAAACCATTTTAAACATTTGTCAAAGTGAATGCTCAGCTTAATCAGAACATGTTATTCACTCGAAACAAGATCAGAGAGTATGCCTAACATACCCATAGAATAATTTTTGTTGAAATGCAATCGCCAGCTAAAAACTGCAAATCCATTAAATTTATTATTAATAAATGGTTTTGATTGCAATCGTTTCGGAATTCGGTCGATTCGAAAAACATTTGGGATTTCAAATCAATTGGCAATAAGCTATATTTATTAATAGTTTTGACTCAACGCATTTTATACGATAATGCCGGCTTACATTTTTTTGTTATATTATTTCCGGAGTATTTAATACTCAACCAACAATGTAGAGCAATCAAAAATATGTTTCACAATTTAACGAATAAATTCTACGATGAGTCAGACAAATTATGATGAAATGACAACAATTTTGTATACAGTCGAATCTCCGTGTAACGAACTTTTCCGTTTAACGAAGTACATATTCTGTATCAATAACTCCTTCATGTTGCGATTTTTTTCAACACCGAAGTTTTTTCTTGTCTCCTTGAGATTCGTTATACGGAAGTTTGACTGTACTACGTGTCTACATAATCACCTGGCTATGAAGTACCCTATTGGTTATTGGGCAAACTGTAACATAAACGTAATTAACAGAAATAACTAATGGCTTGTAAATGGGGCAGATGCATTGAGGAGCAGCTCGGAAGCGGGGCATGCTTGTTGTGTATACATATGTATTTGTGTGCATATGAGGGCAGCCCATTAGCTGGTTTTTCTAATCAAAACTAAATTCCGAGAAATTGACGGCACAGACGGCACTCAATCAACACACATACATATACACTTAAACACTTACTTCGAATCAGACAGAGCGCACGAGAGAGTCAGTTAGTCAGTCAGTTGATTTGAGCCGTCCGTCACTCAGTCATTAAGTCAGTCACTTAAGCAGGCAATCGTCGCGCAGTTGTGTTGCCCGGTTGAAAAATGAAACTAATTAGCGGCCACAGTGCCAAAGCTGCGCTGCCAGCGTCAACTGCTGAATTGCCAACTGCACTGCACTGCACGCCAGTTTCCATTCGAATCAATTGGAAAATTTGCATTTGGCCAGGCAGGCAATGAGTGGCAACTGCAACGACGATAAACGGCTAAATGGCAAACGACAAACGGCAAACGGCAGTTGTAACAAGTCCATTTCAGAGTCGGTAAAAGCAAATTAGAGCGCAGCATGACAAAAACCAATCAAACAAGCACGAATATACAACAAGTATCTAAGTATCTCTGTGTATCTAAGTATCTAAGTAGCGTTATTTTCGATACGTAGGTATGCTGTCTTGTTGCGTACAATTATTAATTGCAAAGTGTTCACTTGTGCACTATTATAACGCTGCCAATTTTGGTCTTATGAAAAACGCAAAACTAGTTTGCCACTGCGGCCCAAAATGCAGTCATGCGGCTTCCGTGCAGCGGCGCACTCTGCTGCTAAAATGTTATTTTAATTGAATAATTTTTAGCTATAAAAACACACACACATGTGAAAAAATGTATGCATAAGCCCATAAATATGGTCTATATACATATTTACGCATTTTGTGGATACATAAATACAAACATACGTATATGTACATATAGTTTTGTAGCATTGTCGCTGGCTGCCAGTCAGACATCAAATTGAATAAACGCGGGCCATTACTCTCCCAGTGATTTTGCCAAATGACTTCATTTCATATCAATTAAGTTTATTGGGCCGGTGTGTATCTACGTTTTGTGTGTGTGTGTGTGGGAATACAAGACTGTATGTTTGAATGAGTTTTTTATTAAATCGGCATGGCCACATACAATAAAAAGCACGCCAACCCAACACACAAACACACACACACACACACAGTTGTATTTGCCCTGCCTTGTTGCCCATGGAACGAACCTGAACCTGATTCATGCGCTTAATTGCTTTGGAGCGTGCGACTTCCAGTGCCTCTACCTCTGTTGTTGCCTCAACTGAGCAACAGAAAGGTATGAAATGTGTGTGTGTGTGTTTGTGCACAAATAACAGCAACAAGAGAGTTATAAAAAAATGACAACAACAATTTTTGACACAGCCCAATAAAAATAAACTCGAAAAGAACAAAAACAACAATCACATATAAAATATGCTATATGTGGAAGTGTGGAACGCTTCCAATATAGTCATAGTCTTAAATGGGGCACAGACAGTCAGACAAATGAAATGGCAAAAAAGCGAAATTAATAAGTGCCGTAAAGGCATCAAAAGTATTTCGAGTTGTTGAGTTCGCTGTGGGAAAAGATCTGCAAGATGAGATACAAATGGCAAATCCATAAAAACTATTAACTGTTAGCTGAAGTATCAAACAATATAATCCGCTTGAGCTACTGTGCTAAAACTTGTGCGTACATAAATTAACTAATTTTCAAGTATATTGTTTTCAAATGTGGCTGGCTACTAAAAAAACAAGTTTATGGCCAACAAAAATGGACATCAACTTCGATAAGTCACCCACTCATTTAAGTCTGTCAACTAATCCAAACTATTGTGTAAAGTTTTGTTATTAAGCTGTGTTTTTATAGCACACAAAAATAACATTTTAAGCAACTTTGCCATCTATGGGTTTTTTTGTTTTTGTTTTTTTTTTTGTCTACCCAGCCTATTTATACTATTGAAATCCATTTGAGTGACCCAAAAATCCAATAAAGTTTCGCTCGATATTAAAAGGCATTTTATGTGATGTTTTTATCTGGAAGTCAGTTGTATGCTTACCCGCCCCTCAAACTAGATTTGCCAATCAATCTTAGATATGGTCGCTCGTTCGTTCGTTAGTTGCTTGCTGATAAGACACGACACCGCAATTAGATAGCTGCATCAAAGATAAGCGAGCCCGCCTATTAATGAGTCCACCCCAGTGCCGCTCACAAAAGACAGCGGCACAAACTGCGCAACGAAAAGAAATTTCATTTATGACGTGTTAATTAGTTGAGCAAACAATTAAGCAAACCACCACCAACAACAACAACAAAAGTTAACCCAACGATATTTAAAAGTAGCGCCCAAATGTCGTTAGGCAACACTTAACTGTAACAGTTGGTAGCACTGTGAAATGACTTGCTCAGCTGAGCAGCAGAGAACAGCTGATCGTTCACATTTGCCGGCTAAACAAATTCGCGCACATTTTGCTGTTGTCAAGAAGCAACTCCGTTTAAATCAAATAAACAATGTGAATGTAGTTCGAATTGTGTATCGTAGCAACCGACGCACTAGTATCGTTGCTTGCTGATGTGTTGTTTTATGTATTTTACAGCGCCGCTCAGCACACACAAAACGAGAGTTAATCGTGCCGGCAACAACTCGAAAATCAAACAATTACAAAAGTTTCATTGAACATTTCTCAATATGAGCTTGAAATTGAACACAGAGTCAATTTGCGCCGAGCTGGAAAGCAGTGATCAGCGCATACGCAGCGCCGCGTTGCTGAAGTTGCGCGAACACTGCCAAACGGCCCCGGATAACATAACCACCGATGCCCTGGCAGCTGAATTCGACGAACTCTATTTGCATCTGCTTAAATGCTATGTGGATCGCTATGAGAGTGTGCGAGATCGCGCTGTGCTGGCGGTTAGTGAGTTTCTGGATCGTCTGCCACCCTTAGACTTTCACCTGCTTAATGTTGTGTCAACGCTGGCCGAGCGCATGGGTCAAACCGAGACGGTGGAGCCCAGTGAGGAGATCCGTTTGCTTTATGTTCAACAGCTGCATTTGATGCTGCGCAAGTACGCTCTCATGGGCAATGTAGGCGTCTTTCGAGAGTGCTATCCACAGGTGGTCAAAGTGCTAATTAAATCCATTAAGGATGACTATGCGGCAGTGCAGCGTGAGGGTTGTGCCACCCTGGTGCAATTGGCCTGCGTTGCAGAGACACATGAGCTGCGTCCGTACACGGAATCATTGGCTATATCTCTGTATACCATGCTTAATCATCGACATTCGGCCGCACGAATTGCCGCTATAGAAGCAATTGGCCGAGTCAGCCTGCATTTGGATCCCGGTAATGATGGAATGCGTCGCTTGATAATGGAGGTATCACCATTGTTGATGGACTCAATGCCGCTGGTGCGTCGCGAATGTGGCCAAATGGGCGTACTAATGCTGCTGGAGCTGCCAGATCGCTATTCATTTTTCGATCGCATTTTACCCTTGGTGCTGTGCTGCCTCAAAGATGACTCACCGGAGGTCCTCAACCACATACGTCCACTTTGGGTTAAGTGCGGCCAGCAGTACTATGAGGAGAACGAAGCGGAACTATCACAGCAGGAGATATCCGATCTCCCGGTGGAAAACTATCCGGCTGGCGTTCAGCGTCCAACAATTGGTTGTCGTGGTCTGGTGCAACGCTCGCTGCGCCTGCTCGGACTCATCTCACGCGAGTCGAGCGACTGGAAGGACAATGTGCGTCTGCATTCACTGAAGCTACTCTATCAGTTCGTGCTTCACGCCGAGGCGGCCATGACGGCCAAGTTTTTTGAGGCCTATCCGCATGTTGCACACGCCTGCTGTGACTGCGAGTCAGCTGTCTGTGTGGAGGCCAAAAAGGTGGCAGATCTGATGGGTCGACTGCTCGTTTATGATACGTGGATCAGTCATGGCTTCGATGGACTGGAGCGCAATGCACGTGAATCGTTCCTCAAGTGTTTTTACTATATGTTTACTGCAGCTTTGGGTGGAACCTACGAGCATCTGCTGCGGATATGCAAGCTGCTAAAAAGCACCGACTATTCGCATACCCTAAAGCCAGGCTTCCAGCTGTACATACTGAAAATGCTGGACACTGTGCTGGACAAGTCGAGTCAAGTCACTGCAACCGAGGAGGAGCT
Organism: Scaptomyza graminum; assembly: GCA_018901835.1. Taxonomy (NCBI): domain Eukaryota; kingdom Metazoa; phylum Arthropoda; class Insecta; order Diptera; family Drosophilidae; genus Scaptomyza; species Scaptomyza graminum. The sequence goes on from JAEIFL010000290.1 coordinate 2,701,676, forward strand.
AAAAGAGCTCTATGAGCATACTTATGTGACTGCTATGAAAGTAATGGCCATATCCTATTCGCTAAGCCCCGACCAAAATGAGCATGTCGAACGTGGTATAGCGGTCATCCAGCGCATTGTCCAGCTGGAGGAGATAACAATGTCGGAGCTGCATGAACGCTGGTTCGCCCTGGCACTGCTCGATGTGCAGAACTTGGATGCGGCTCTAGAGGAGAACGCGGAACCAATTCTTCTACTCTATGGTCTCATTCATCTGGCACAAATACGTTCAACCTACTTAACGCAGCTCATGGAGAAGCTAAAAATTGTTTTTGAGCATTGCTGCGATTCGGCTCAGGTACGCATTTTTACCGCCCTGTCAATAGCAGCGCTTAAGTGGTCAGAAACTATGGGCAAAGAACGGGAACAGAGCACACAGCTGCTTAGTAGCTTTGTAAACGAAATTGTGGAACCACATCTCATGTGGAAGGCGGGCGCACATGGTGAGGCAATGCGATCGATGGCAATGGCGACGTTGTGTGCATTGGCCCAAGGCGCCAAGGATGAGGCACGTGAGGTGTTGCCGTCCATGGCTAAGCACATGCCTAGCTTGCTGGAGGATCGCAATGTGGCCACACGGCATTATGCCATCAGGACCATGTTCTACTTCAAGGACATGACCTTGGAAGCTCTCAAGCCACTGGCATACTCAGTTATGCAGCGCATGGATGATCCATCGGCTGGGATACGCGTTTTAGCTGCAACAGCAGTGGGACAATTGCGACCAGTGTTTAAAAGTGAAGCAGAATCGGAAGAGCTGCAGCACGAGCACGAAATTTGGGAAGCGTTTGTCAAGCGTGCAATGGATATTCTCCTGCTCTATCATGAAAGTCCCGAAAAGGAGATGCAGGCTGCTGCACAAAAATCTCTTATAGAATTGGCCAAACTTCATCCAGCAGCTTGGGAGGATCGTTATCAGCGCGCCCTTTCCATGTCAAGAGATAAGAACGAGCTAACAAATCTTTACGCTAAGATGAACCTAAAAGACGAAGATGATAAAGTATAAATAGTTGCCCCAATTTAGAGATCTTTTGTAATGTTTTTCTAATTTTTGCTTGAATTTATGTATTTCCCGGGCCATTTACGTTAATTGCTCCATTTACCGAATTCTGAGTATTGTAAACACACACTCGCCAAATGTGCAATAGGTATTAAAGCATTTCCAAATCACATTAATTCAATTGTTTATTTTGGCAAAATGGCTAGATACCTTGTTTGATGAATTCGCTTGATGAATTGTAGCAAATTATTATTGTAGCCGTCGTATATTCCATTTTTAAAGCGCAAATAAATTGAAATTTGGGTTAACGGCAATACAAAATTTAACAACCTGTAACAAAATAAAAAAATTTAATTTAAATTAATTTAGTAATATTTTACCCGAGGGTTGGCTAAAGAAGCTCTGTGTATTTTTGTCCACATCTCAACAGCATAGTATTATTACGTTTTTTTGCCCCTGGTCCAAACTGATTACACTAAAAGTGTTGCATAATTTTGAGCGCAGTGCACTTTAAATAGCAATTTAAGTCGCATTTGATTGGATTTTGCTGGCATATGAGTAATGTTGACCCAGATTTTTGCCTGGCAGCTGCATGTTGGCAAACTAATTTGTCACAGTTTGGGTGGAAAAAAGTTTGCACATAATATTAAAACAATTTGTCTAATTAAGCAAAATGTACAAGTTTCTAATTAAAATACACACAAAAAACGACAACCAAACAGGCAGGGGGACTGACAAGCAGCAGCAGCAACAACCGCCTCCCTATTACACGACCTCCACTGCCACGCCCATTAGCTCTGCGCGCAGCTGGCGCCATTTCAAATGACGTAAAGACACACCAAACACACACATACAAACATAGACAGACACGTGCAGCACACACATACGGGTGGCAAATTTCATGTGCGCTTAATTGCCAGCAAATGAGCGAAGCTTTTTTATTTTGTGTGTGAGTGTGTGCACAAGTAAACACATCTAAATGACTAACTGTAAATAAATTGAAAGCGCCAGCAAACACACGCACACACACACAACATATCCTTGCCGTTTTATCCCGGGCAGTCTTGTTGCGCACTTCATTAATTGCATTTGAGACTCCGGCCAGGGTAATTAAAAATTCGTATTCGCCCAAACTTAAGTATCCTTGTATAAGGTAATTCTACTATTTATATTGAAACAAAACTATACGAATTATTACTGTCTATAATAATAATGGGAAATACAACCAGCTACCGATTATAAGTGAGGGTGAATGGAGGGCGTGGCATGTTGGATTATCATTATTGTGATACCAGTGAAGCTCATTAAACTAATTATGCCGTGCTCAAGACTTCAAAAGACTGGGAATAAAACGCAAAAGGAGAGGCACGAGGCAAGTGCGGCCAGCATCTACGAGCATCCAGCGTTTAATTAATCCTTTTCCAGCCAGAGCAGAGCAACTCGACGCAAATACACGTACACACACACACAAACACAACAGCACGCGTACACACAAATGTTCACACAGACACACCACTGTGCCGAGCAAATAAGCAGTTATAAATACCACCAGGCTGAGGCAAAGTGGCAGTGCCAGAGACAGAGCCAAAAACGAATGGCAGACATGGCAGTAGAACAACAACAACAGCAACGATGAAGATGACTTCATTGTCGTCGTCCTTGGGTGGCGCACAAATTAAATGCTACATTCAATGCCATTTTGAAATCATTTCGAGTGCCGACCCCAAAATGAGTAAGGACTGGGGTGGAAAGTGGGTGGTAGTGCGCCCTTTTTTGCTCGACTTCGTTGCTTGACAGGATGCACAAAGTTGGCAAGCTTGACTCGCCCTGACTTTGCCGCAATTGAATTTCGTTAGAGCAGCTCTCTGAATAATCAGGTATAGAATTATTAAAAAAAAAAATACCCTGTATAAATAATATAAAAACATATATACCAAGCACTCTGTATAAAGTAATTTATGTAGCCAAAAAAAAAAAAATCTCTTTAACTTATTATTTAGTTTATTTAATTGAAGCATGCCAAATACACACTATTAACCCATCATCTAGGGTATATAATCTCTACAGTGCACAACCGCATGCTTTGCATTTTTATGTAAGTTATCCTTTTTTCTCTATTTGATGGCAATTTGAAAATTACTTTTATCACATTTGGAAAAAAAAAGTCATTAAAATTATACGTTATCTATTTGCCTTTTTTATAATTTTAGCTTAACTTTAGTTTGCCGTATTTTTACGCCTGGCTGGCCCATTTGTGGTTATAACTCTAAGAATTACCTCTGACGAAAAATAGTCATCATCTTTGGAATGTGTGTGGCCTGTTTTGTTGGCCAGCCATCTGAGAATTTGAAAAATAAAGGAGCAAGGACGGCGAGCCAAGTCAAGCAGACAGACAAAAGCAGTCTCATCATTATCATCGTTTTCACTAATTGAGATACTTCCATTCGACCTATAAGCATCCTTCACTCTCCCTCTCGTTTCACGTTTTAACGTTTTTTAAATTGTGCCGTCAACATCAAACTGAAAGCTGGCTGACTGGAGAGTCTGGTGGTTTTACTTTAATTTTATTTTTATTTTCCCCCCATTATTTAATTATACAACAGCCTTTCACATGCTATATAAGTAAAATTAGTCAACGTAACAAATAATCCGACGTCGCCTTGGCAACACTTGTATAACAATATATTTCAAGCACACGAAAACATGGGGTGTCCAATAAAAAGTCGGTGTACGCTGAACGGTAATTAAATACTCGCCTTAGCCCCACAGCTTGCCCAAAAACTTTTCATGTGCTACCCTAACACTAATAAAAACGAGCTACCTTTCAAGCCGCCCCAAGTAAAATTCACTGCCCCATTGTTGTTAGCGTTACCCGCTTTGGGTTGGAGTTCAATCTCAAGCTTCAGATTCCAGTCCGAAAGTCTGAGTCGAAGGGATGGCTGGCTGGCTGGACATGCGCTTCATTTGCCATAGCGCCGCTTAGTTCCACTTAAATGCTTAATTATAATTGAGTTCCATGTACAATGCACAGTCAAAAAAAAAAAAAAAAAAAAACAGTACACGAAACTGTCTCTTGCTTGGGGTATTCAGTCCTCTACGCACAGTCTCAGGCAGCATCCTGGCATCGCATCGAGCACTTGAAATTAAATACAAATAATCTTTTGACTCGTTTCTGCCTGTCGAAAAGGGTTTGGGGCGTTGCGCTTGTTTGGCGTTGTTTTAATTACGTCTTAATGTCGACGCATAACCCGAGTCCGAAAACTTTCATCCCCCCACAACCGGAAAGTGACTGAAGAAGAAGTTCAATGCTCCAGCGCAGTGCGTATCAATTTAACGTTAATTGCTTCTCTGCTCCAAATTGTGCCAAAGTCTGTGCAGTTAATGTGAAAGTTAAGTGTCGAGACCAAGCCGTTGAGCTTCGTACATACATACATACATACTTACATTCACATCAGTATAGCAGCATGGCAGTGAAGCAGTCCGATAGTCAGGCAGTCAGTGCCTGCCAAAGCGGATAAACTGTGAAGGCGCGAAAGACATTTTGGCAACGTTTTTATTGATTTTCGCACGTAACAGACCCTGAGGCAGTTGGCAGAGGAAGACTAGCAAGATCCCTTCACAATGAAGACAGTGGGTTGAATGTATTTAATAACTAAGTAGCTCAGTTATTTCACTCACAAAAAATTACTATGCATTACAAACTTAATCTAAAATTCTTATAAATAGTTGGTTAAATGGTTTTTTTAATGGAAGAGTTGAATGAATATTTTGTATACAACAAGTAACAATTATTTTTAATAGGATGCCAATAATTAAAGGTTTCTACAAAGTTTTAATTGACAGCGAATAAAAATCTAAAGACTTAAACACTAGTATTAAAAGAACCAAAAAAGCTGTGTCAGGAATTTATTAAATCATACGATTAAAAACGTTTAAAAATAACTATTAAATGTCATTCCACACTTGAAAATATTCCATACACAAAGTGACCATGCAAAATATTTAAAAAGTATTAAATAATTTTGAAATATATTTAATAAAATATCTTTATTTATCTCATTATCAATTCACCCCCTCCCCTTGTTCTCTTTGAATTTTCTCTGTTTGTGCACAAAATTGTAGCCACTGTGCGTTATGGCAAATTGTGTTTAATTATGAGTGCTGCCTGCCAGACAATGACGAAGACATTGACTCTGACTCGACTCTGCCTGTGACTCAGACATTAACTCTGTCACAGACTGACTCTCTGGCTCTGAAGCTGTGTGTGTAACTGGCTAACGGAAGCTAACGTCGCACACAAGGACCAAGAAGCTAGCGATTGCCACTCACTGGCTTGGTTTGGTTTGGCTTGGCTTGGCTGTGTATCATTATTATGATTCCTGCAAGTGTTTATTTTTGGCTGCCGGCAGCAGTTTTTTGTTAATGTGCCCGTTAACGTTGTCAGACTCTCTCATTACTGTTGTTGGAGTGCTTGAGCTGATGAGGCTGAGGCCAAAGCTGAGACTGAGACTGAAACTGAAACGGAGACTGGGACTGAGGTTGAACGATGGCAGGCAACGTTGGCATTAATTAAGCATGTTTGACTGTGAATGTCAACAGCAGCAAATGCCTTTCCTCTTCCCCTCTCACTACCTTTTCCTTTGTGTTTGTGTGTGTGTGTGTGATTGTGGACGTTGACAGGCAGGCAGTTTGGCCACACTTGTAAAGGAGGGAGGAGGCGTGAAAGATTGACAGGCGCGCGAGCTCGCTTTACTCTTCTCGCACACGGCCAACGTAATTAAGTGACGCAAGTCAATTTATTTTGCAATTAATCATTAATTTATGCGTACGAAAGTATAATTGACTCATATTTCAGCACAGATGCCGAAACAGACAGAGGAAAGAGAGCGAGAGAGAGAGAGAGAGATAGAAACAGAGAGAATGACAGAAGTAACGCCCCTCTACAACACTGATGTGCAAACTGTTATCATATTTCGATTGTATGTAATTGCAATTGCGATGATGTCTTATTGCGGTTCGCTATCTGATAATTACATTTTCTGATACTGCTCACATTTTGCACCCCTTGCCGCTGCCCGGTGTTGAGTAATATGTTTACTGCTGCCACTACAACCTTCCTATGTTGAATAAACTATCAGATGCCAGCTACTATCATCTTATCATTTTACTTCTGTGCATAGTTTTCAAATATTTATTGAACAAAAAACTATGAGAATCTTGACGTAACAGCTTATTGTTATCAACAATTGCAATACTTTATTAAATCTCGGCCCAATTGGCACTGTAAAATAATAGCTAAGATACCCTGTAAAATGAACCAGCTTAAAAAGAAGTTACTTTAAATGCACTCTTTATAATTTGTTGTGATATTCATGTGTAAGAACTCTAGCAATGATATTTGTTCGTTCCTTATGCAAACTGTAGCAACAATTGACATCATACCCGTATCAACCCCCAGTGAATATCATAACTGCCATTAAACGTCATAAAATCCATTTGTTTTGCAATCAATAATGAAAATGAAAAAATGTTAAAAAGCTTTAACCAAATATCTTTGGTCAAAAACAAAATACCCTATGCCAAGTGGCAATGTAACCAAAAACCTACAAAAATATAAAAAGAAATTTGATACTTTTCTTTACTTTTGGATGCTTTAGGAAAATTACTGTTAATTTCAAAATGGAACAATTTAATTAATAATTGCAAAGAATATTTTATACTTGTTATAACTGATTTTTCACCATTTTACTGGAATAGGGTATATGAAAAAAATCAGATGTTTTGCATAAATATACTTTTAAATGTTTGCACTTTATTTGCGTGCAGTTTTTATGATCATTTTGAATATTTTATTGTGCTGCCGAATCGTTGATTGATGGCTCCAGTGCAGCAGTCATACATAACTGATGGCATATGTGCATAATGCATTAATTTCAACTCGTATTCATTTTGCAATCAAATAAATGTTAAACTGTTACTGCAAGTGCTTTAGACGCGATAACATCAATGGCTGGAACTGTGTAACTTGTGAACAATTAAATACAAATTACCTTGGCACAGAGAGGTCATGAACTATTGGCATAGTTTCAAACTGTAGGGGGACAAGTTAATGCACTTCTAAATAAGAAATAGCATAAAGTAAATCACATAAGAATGTGCCATTAAGTATTTTAACTTTTTATACTTTAATAAACTTAAAACATAAGTTATTTTAAATACTCAATTGTCAAGTCTACATAAATCTCATATATAAATCTGGCTGGTTTTCTTAACTATGTATGTCAAAGATGGATTTAATCTTTTTTTGTTGTCTTCAATTTATCCACACGGCCAAATCAGGCACAAATGAATGGTTTTGGAATGGAATGCTTATCTGTCTTTCTAAGGCCTCAGTTAATCAAATCACATAAAATTATGCTGATGGCATAGGAATTTGTTTTTTGGGAACCCTTGTCGTGGTTGTTGGTAGTGTTTGCGGTTGGTTGGTGGGCACTTTCATTGCTGTGTGGCTGCCGCACTCATTTAAAATATCATCAATCATAGCCAGTTAGTTAATTGCAGGCAATTGTGTGAGTGTGCTTTGTGTGTGTGCGCGCACAAAGGCGAGCCAAACTAATGGCCAGGCAAAATGCGAACCAAAAGATGAAAAAAAGAAAAACGAAAACGTTTAAAATTTTTGCCAGAGCAGGCAAATTAAAAAATAAAGCTTAAGCACGCCAACTTTGGGCCAGGCCAACTGACCCAAAGTGGCCGGCCGCCTTCAAAGTTCAAGTGAAATAAGCCGTAACAAGCCGGCCCCCTCTTGCATCCCCACCTCGCATCGTGGGGTGTCGCGTCGCCTTTAGAGCCAAAGCAATTTGAGGGCTTTAAGTAAAAGTTGCCTCAAAAGTTTTGGACTTGTTATTCAAAGCACTTTATGGCAAGTAAGAAAATCAAAAAAAAAATTTAAATCCATGAGAAATTATGACAGAAAGCATTTCCAGCGGAAATACAGCGAACGGTACTTCCGCCGCTCCTTTGACAGGCACAATAACAACAACAACAACTGTAACAACAACAAAAATGCTTTATGTACATAATTAGCCTGACATTGCGGCTCATTTTCTATACTATTACTAGTAATGAGCAAGCGTCTTCTTCATTGAGTAGTTGCTTTTGTTCGAAAATCTAAGCTGTCCGCTGTCAAAGTTGTTTATCGGCCACGCATCAATGCATTCTACAACCTTTTCAATTTGTGTTTGTAACAAACAAACAAACAAACGAATGAATGAATGAACTTATGAACGAACGAAAGTATTGCGTCCTGCCAGCTACGAGTAAATGTCGAATCGAAAATAACTTCAAATTGCGCAGCATTTATAATCTGTCTTTGATTTATATAACGATTTCCGCTTAAAGATTTGCCAGCTACCAAAATGTAGCTGCTAACGTGCCTGACGTTTATCCCAATCCACCCTCCCATTCGAATGCCAGCAGTATTATGTGCTGACTTGACAATAATAGCGCACACACACACAGAGTTGGAGGAAGAGGAAGTGCAAGTGGAGGAAAGAGAAAAGAAAAGGGAAAGAACGTGCTGCTGGCACTTGCTCCTTGCCGAGTTTGGCTGCCTGCTCGTGGCAGCACAATGACATGAATTCAATATAATAAATAAAATATAATGCTGTCAATAAAAATAAGTAAATACTTGAGAATGTCAAACGAGGTTGACTCTAGAACTTCATAGAAAATTTATAGGAGTACACAGTATAAAATATGAACTGATATTAAATCATAAGTCAACAGATATTAAATTTTCGTGCAACAGTTACAAATTTAATTGTTTTTTTCTTTTTGAATTAAAAGCTTTTCATTAAACGTCCTAGTCTCGAGTTTTCAAGCCAACCTCGTAACATCTGCAGGGGCTACAGCATAAACAGTTAATGCTTAAAACATCGATTTCGAGGGTGGGCAAATAATACTGGGCAAAAGTTTAAATACTTCTTTTTGAAATAGCTTCATAATGTTTGTGTGCGCATCAGATTTGGCCACGCAACAGAATAGCTGTGCGTCATATATATGTTTTCATGTGTGTGATGTGGGTGTGTGTGTGTGCGTAAGCTTCAAGCTTACCCCCTTTCAAAATGGCGCAACAAAAATAATAAACTAGGAAAATGTAGAGCGTGCAGTTCGCGCGAATTCACCTTGCTTATGTTATATATCTGGATGAAATATTCTTGCTAAACTGTGGAGGATTTTTTTCTTGGAAAACAGACATTGCGTTGTTAAGCTGTCTGTCTGTCTAACAATTCAGGCATGGAAAATATGCCAAGACATTGGACTTGGAAGTTCGTAGCATATGCGGAATATAATCAACCTGTCTAGCTTAAATTGATTATTATCATATGAATTGAGTTGCCGATAATACAGCTGTACAAGCATCAAGTGCAATTCAACCCAATTTTCTCAATAAGTAGTTGCTTCTTCACCTTAAGCAATTGCAATGTCCTTCTTTCAAATGCACAGTTGTGTTCGCTCCAATACACTGCACTCATTTTGAGCGCTTATTATTTATTGATGCATTCAGTCATATGGTATGGAGGATACCATAACGAACGCAATTTTCCAGTGCTCAGCTCGTGTTTACCTGCCAAGGCATTCTAAATAAAATGTAAGACCACCCACAGAACTGCTGCTTAACAGCCAACAACAGTCTGACTTAAACCCAAAGAGGAAAAGTAAAAAAAAAAACAACATAGAAAACAGGGGACTTGTTTATTTAAAGTTTGAGCTCAGTAGCACATTGGCTTTTATCGAGTTGTCAGTGCTTAGTTTGAAAAACTTTAACTTTTAACTAATTCAATTTACAGTTTTGTCGGTCACAAAGTTAAATCAATTTGCAAGCGTGAACAAAAAACAGAAAAGCAATCTGCCAAAATAAGAAACAAAAAAACCTCAAGCAACATTTGCAAATCGACAGCTTTCGTTCCAAAAAAGTTACAGAGTATCTGGTTCCTTGTAAGCAAGCAAGTAAGTAAATAAGTGTATAAGTAAACTTGTCTAGGGTATTTAAACAATTAAAAAAGAAACAATGCGGCAAGAGGCATGCGAGACGCAAGTTATAAAATTCTGCGCATGACACAGGTAAATTCATTCCACCACGCACACACACACGCACACTACATACATGCATGCACACATCTACAAAGTTGTCAAGACTGTCGATGGTGCATGAATGTCCTCTGGCTGCGGCTGCAACAGCAACATCAGCAGCAGCAGCAGATTCTGTGTGTGGCACATCAATTTAATTAGCGAGCACATAGCTCCATAAAATATTCAAGCAATTTTGAGCGAAATATGCGCATAGCAGCTGAACTGGACAGCCACTTTTACCCCCGAGACAGACCCAAGCAGCAACAACTCCAACACCTCATCCCACCCAGTAATGCTTTTGCTGTTAAAAATATGTAGCGCAACATTCTCAATTGCCTTTTATTAGCACCTCAACAGAGGAAATATATTAAATTGCGGCTATTGTCGATCATTAAATATGTGGAAATGAATTCGTTAAAGCAAACGAATCGTAAATATGAATGACAAATTACACACTCAAGGCAGACAGATTGACAGGAACACATACTGCTAAAGAAAACTGTCAAAAATGCCTGTATAAACATCCACTACAACAAAAAGCACATTAAATTATGCTGACAAAGCGGAATGGCTAAAAAAAAAGGAAGTAGGCGGAAGTAGGCAGCAGCTCGTCAGCTACGTTTAACGTCACACACACCCACACACACATGGCCAAAAAGGCAAAATACAGCAAAAGCTGAAGAGCAATGTTAAGTTGAGGGCGAGGTCGAGGAACAGGAGACAACAAGAACGACATTGACGATGAACCGCAAGGCAAATTATGCATAGACAGCAGCTAAATAGAGAAAGTTTGAGTTGGATTGGGAGTTTGGGAAGCCAGGTTGCCATGTTGATGAAGATTCGACAGAAGCTTGTTAAAATACCATCAAGAAAGCAGCAAGCCAACTCAACTACATACACCTACACACACAGTTTAGGTTGGGCTTGGCGTCCCTGGAATGTGGATGAATGTGAGTGATGTCAATGCAATAAAACGAAGCGAAACGAAATGAAATGAAATAGAATATAAAATAGAATAGAATGAAGTGAAAATGTTTTGCCTGGCCTCAAGAATAATAATAATGTGAGGCGAAAAGAGTTTTATGTGCAAACATAACGCTCACACATATCTATGTAAAATGTGTGTGTGTTTGCCTGTCACAGGCCAGCAAAACTTAAATGCCATTAGTAGCTGCCGCTTTGGGCCTCGTCTATGTCCTCGTCAGCGTCCTCATCCGCCTGCGTTTCCTCTTCCTATCAACTAAGGGCCAAAGGCAAAAGCGTGCCAGGTAACTGACACACACACACACACATAAATATGTATATGTATATGTATGAGCTCACACATTAGCCACTGTACGTGCCTCAGTCGTGCGCCACAGCAAAATATCTCTCTCGTTCTATCTCCCTCTCTATCGCTCTTACTCTACCTCACTCACTTGCTCTCTCTCGCTCCCTCTCACTCGTAGAGTCTTCGTCGTCATCGTTGTCGTTGTCGTGGGAGCCAGGCAATTGAAATAACTTCTTCCGCTTGCCTGCCTCGCTTCCGCTGCTTGAATATGTCCACCCATAACGCCAGCCCCCTCCCAAACCTTTACCACCCTGTATTGCCCACATAACCTTATGAGAAGCTCAACAGACTTGAATTGCCATTGGTTTTTTTTCACCGTTTTATTATGTTTGAGCTGTAAGTGATTTTGCACGAGCCAAGCAACATGTTGCTAAGCAGCATGCTGCAATTGCCGAAAATGTTGAGAGCACAATTGCGTTCAATTTGCTTGCTCTCGCTCACTTTTTCGTTTCTTTTGCTTACATTTGTGTGAGTTAGGTTAGGGGTGGTGGTGGGGGTTTGGGAAAGGTTAGTCCTTTTATGTGTCATCCCCATTGTTGAAGTAGTTGTTGTTGTTCTTCTTGTCGGCAATAAAATACATTTAAGCACGCATTACGTTATTAAGCGCACGCTGCTTGAAACTGACATTTGGACAGCGGGGAGAGAGAGAGAGAGAGAAAGAGAGAAAAGGTGTGTTTGTGTGTGTGTGTGAAGGGGGGATTTTATTTTGCACTTTGTATTAATTTAAATTGCTTTTGGGATTGTCAACTGTGAAATATGACATATAACGATGGCATTTAAATGGCATGCAAAGTTCTTGCCAACAAATTAACTACAGATTGCTGAAGGCTAATACGTAAGTGTGTGTGTGTGGAGTGATTTAATTAGTTTTTATGTGTGTACAAATAAATACGTACAACCAAATATTTACCGCACACTAAAGTTCAAATTTAAGACCCTATTTGAAGCCACTCGAAATTGGTTTGTACATTTTACAGTGCGTGGCTGTTGCCGTTCCGTTCAAATTAAGTTAAATTGTGTCACACTCAAATGTTGCGCCATAAATTCATGCCAACACTTGCAACAGTCACACACACTCGTAGAGTATGAACCCCCCCCTTGGCTTTTTTGAGCTTATGTTCCCTTGGCTTGTGTGTCCGTATTTGAATCCTTTTTCGAGGCTACGTTTGTTGCTTTTGCCACCGCTCTGCTCTCCAGCATTTTGTTATGCAAATCACAACGCAGTGCGCCAGGAAATGGCAGCAGACAGAGGGGCGAAGGGATGAGTTGGGTGTAGGGCGAGCGGATGGAGTGTATTGCGGGTTAAATAAGTTGAACTACATTCCGCACAGGCGGCAGCAAATTGGTTGCGACTATTTTGTTCTGTATTTTATTGCTGTTTTGTGATGGGTGCTGGGGCGGCAAGGAAAATAAAAAATAAAACAAAAACGGTTGAAGGTTAGCGCTAGTGGCAAAAACCCATTAACAACTTGACGACGACAAAATGCGCAGCCTGTTTTGGCTTATTTCGTTTTTGACTAACGTTTTGCTCATTCTTCTCGTTGCACAGCCACCGCGCCCACTAATAAGCCAATTAGCTGCACCCTAAATGATGCCCGAAACTGAACGCGATTCGTCGTTGTTGGCAGCAGAAATGATCAGCGGCGCTTTGGCGCATGGTTATGGCATAGTCAAAGATAAACAGCAACAACATCTACAACAGCAACATCAACAGCAATTACAACAGCAACAACAACAACAACAGCTGCATACCGATTATAATATGGCCATTAATTCATATGTCTACAGCAGCTCACTGACCATACCGCCCTCGGCGGCATCTATGGTCAGTCCCAGCAGCAAGGAGAAGCTAGTGAATATGTTGCGCGTTCGGGATAATAGCAACAGCAATGGCAACAGCAACAGCGTTAGCCCCATCTCTGCCAGCAGTTCACCAACAACATTTCTGCAGAAACAGTTGGAGGCGCCGCCCAGTCGACAAACTGCACAGCAGCCGCAGCAGCAGCAGTTGCAACAAAGACGCTCCATAACACCCTTTCCCACAAGCATAGCAACGCCAAACACAACAACAACAGCAACATCAGCAACAACCAATCATCCAGTTAGTTGGCATGCTCATGTCTATGCCCGACCACCCAATCGACCCACTCCGCACTCCATAGCCGACATTCTGGGCATGGCCATGGCCGATAAGTTCACCAAGGAGGGTGTAGCAGCAGCAGCAGCAGCAACAGTCACTGCAAACAGTTCGGCAACATCACCAAAGAGCATATTGCGCAACATTGATCAGCAGTATGCCCAACAGCCACAGGAGCAGGAACAGCGCACGCATCGCAGCGCCTCCATGAGCGATGCCAGCGAGGAGGAAAACACTGCAGTAAACGTAACAGTTGCAGCAGCAACAGTGGCAAGTGTGACGTCAACCGCACCGCTAGATCAGCCATTGAATTTGTGTGTGGCCAAAAAGTCGCGTGACAGCAACGCATCGTCGCTTTCGGTGCCGGCGGCCAAGCAAAGTCAATTGCTGGGCAAGACCAAAAAGGGTAAGCGAAATCAAAATATATTATTTACTTGATACAACTAGCAAAAATAAAGTTCTAATTCAGTATAATTTATAAAAATATGAACAGCAAATAAGCCTTTACTATAACTAGCAGAAATACTTTAATATTGCCGTTTAGCTTTTTAGAGATTTAAATCTAAGACAAATTTGCATACAAGATCTTTAGGGTATCTCTGTTTCGGTGTGCGAACTAAAACCCTAATGACTATTTATAATTTACATATTGGCGCCGTGTAGCAATTTTTCGCGGCAACGCTTGACGAGCCTGCCAATTGAGCGCAGCGCGAAGCTCTCAACACGCTTCAGCGAAGCGTGCGGCGGGCAACGCGGCGTATGCGTGTTATGCCAACATAAATGATGCTCGTCAGTGGCTCAAATTGCGATCATCTTGCCATATTCTAGTACATTTCATCCATATTTTTGGCATCGTGTAATTGCTAATGAGCGGGGTCATTAAAGTTAATGCACTTGTGTTCGCAATTAAGAATTTATTTTAAAATACATTAAGAAACAATTGTCATATTTTTATGATGTTTTTAAGATATGTAATAATTTTAAAACTGATTTTGAGTTATTTTTAATCAACTTCGTAAGCAGTTTATTTTTTTTCTAGATTTTCTAGAGCACTTGAATTTATAATGTTGTAAAATTATTTACATACATTTTCTGATTGATTTATTTGCATTCGTTTTGTGTAATAAAAATATAAGTTAATTAACAGCCATCGAGGGGATTGTGTCAGAAATTCGAAACTATAAATATAATGTTCTGAACATTAGTTAGCTGGACATTATTATTGCTGAAGAGAATTTGTTGCCAATCTGAATTTACGCTGCATTAAAATTTTGTTTAATTCCATAAGGGGTGGTGAGGGTGGTTGAAGGCATGCATTAAGCAAAACAACAAATTCAATTAGCAATTGGCATTCGGCATTCGGCAAAAATAAGCAATAACAATCAGCTTGAAATGAGTAAACTTGAGTACACAAAATTGTTCTGGTGTTGGCTGTGTTTGTGTTTTCGCCATTATTATTATTGTGTTATTGTATTGTGTTTGTTGTTAATTGCTCAATGCTGCGTTCAACTTTTATTGTTATTAAAATCACGTACTCTACTTGCCAAGTGCCAACAACAACAACAACAAGAGCAACAACAATAAATGCTTGTCGTATTTATCGCTCATATTTAAAATGTATGAATGCCAAGCGACGCGTCGTTCAAGTCTCGTTTTGTGATTTGCAACTGTCGTCCGTTAATTTTCGCTTAATTACTTGTTTGTAGTCACCATAAATGGCAGAGGCCAGGCGGACAGGCGGGCCGTCCAACTGGCAGGCAACGGGTGGCATTAAAATGCTGTCGCCAAAGTGAGCCTAATGAAACGACGATTGTAATTGCCAGTTGGCGAACAACAGAACAAATAAAACCAATACAACAACATCAACAATAGAAACACACATATAATGAAACATTTGTGTTACGCTTCTATTGTTTTAAGGTTTTGCTCTTGTTTTCATTTGTGCTCGGCTTGTGCCGTTTAGTTTTATTGATTTCGTGCCACTGGGTCGCCCTTTTAGTGCCACTGTCGCGTGTTCTGTTGTTGTTGTTGTTGTCTGGGGGTGGCTTTAAGTGGCCCGGACTGCTGCTGCTGCTGGTGCTGCTGCCAATGCCGGAGGCGAAAACAAACGGCGGCTGTCAGTCGGTCGCCTAATTAATCACAGTGTCATGCATATGCGCCCCACCATATGAGGCCGTTCTCGACCCACGCGGCGTATAAGCAATATTAGCAATAGCAAAAGCGACAACGACTGTTAGCAAACGATGACAACGAACGTGTATACATTCAACTGTCAATTAGATTTCAATTATGCATTGGCAAACTGGCGACAAGAACAGCAACTCTAACAACCATTAGCCCCATGCCAGACACGTTTTGGCCCCAGTCAACCAATAGGTGTAGCTGGAATACATTGCGTTGTTAACACTTGTTTGTTTCTTTACTCAACGCGACAGGCGAACCGCAATCGCTAACTGTTGCAGGAATGCTGCATGATGGCGAAATCGACTGTAACTTGACCCGTCAGTCTGTGTAGATTTATTAGTATCTGAGTGAATTAACACAACTTTTATTTCATCTACTTATTTTAAATCAAAGTCTAAATGAAATTGGATGATTTCTGATCTAGTAACACAAATTCTCACATAAAAACTTTCTATTGAAAATTGGTTTCTGGGTTTTGTTGAAGTTGAAAGGCAATTGACTTGATTCTTAATTTTTTTTGAGAATTTTATAATATATTTTAGGGTAATTGCTGATCTTCTTCGCACTTAAATTCTTGTAGAACACGTATTTGATGTAATTATTTGACCCTCACTTTAAAATTTCTATAAAAACGCCATCTTTCAATGCCTGCACAGCCTCAGCAAATATACCCACCCACTTATAACTACAGGGTATAAGCTAAATCAAGTTAGGCCGCAAGGCAACGCATAGTACTTTTTGTTTGCATATGACAAACAGAGGAAAAGAGCAACAAAATATCGAACACAACTGCAGATCGGAGGTAACAATGCAGTCATTTACCCAGACCGTTCGGCCACTCAGTTTTTATAGCATTTGACAAGCTAAGTGCAACAAACAACAACAACAACGACAGCAGGCCAAAGCTGAATTGAGGTTAAACAGCTGTGTTTCGCAACAAAAGCTTAACGCAATTAGTAGTGGTGTAGTAACAGCAATGGCTAATGAATTCTTCTTAATATCTCTTTTTTCTCTAATCCACAGAGCACTCGGGCAAGCCAGCCGCGAAAAAGAAAAAGCTAACAATCGATCTGCCACCAGCGATTAGTCCTACTGGCAGCAGCGACAGTTTAATGCGAGATAAGCTGCTAACCAGCGACAGTTCACCGAGCAGCACAGCAGCAGCAGCAGCAACAAATGCCGCCCAGCCGCCAAGCAACAACAACAGCAATCTGGAGACCACCGAAGATGATTCCGATTCGGGTTCAACGGATGCACGGCGCAAGAAGAAAGCACGCACCACTTTTACGGGTCGTCAAATCTTTGAGCTGGAGAAACAGTTTGAGGTTAAGAAGTATCTCAGTTCCAGCGAACGCACTGACATGGCCAAATTGCTAATGGTCACCGAAACGCAGGTAAATCAAAAAAATCTATATATACATATCTGTACTAATTCAATTAGCCACATTGAAATGAGAGCTCTTCAAAGTTTTAGATGATCGTTAAAGTTTCCGCTTATTTTAGCATTTAATTACTAACATATTGTTGCGGATTTTCGCACGCTTTGTTGTATTATTTTTCATTCATCTCACTCAAATATTTTGATAATAGTGTATTTATGTCAACATAATTTGTGCGATTTGCATTCCAACAACAACACAAAACAGTGCGCATTAAATATTTAAGTGTATGTGTGGCATAAACTACAAAACTGTTTTGAATTGATTAAATTTAAACAGAAATTGAGTAAATGAGTTGAAATCAAATGTTTAGGGAGAGCAAAGCTAAAATTTATTTATACCAAATATACTTTTCGGTTACAATACCCATATACATGAATAAAGAGTATGATGAGTTGCATGTGTCTGAATATCAATTATGAAATAATAAGTCAAAAAGATTATTATGCATATCAGATAAAAATCACAATTGCAAGATATTGTTCATTGTGCCATAATTAAATGCGATTTAGCTAAAACTTCTGGCGACTGCTTAAGATAATTCTCTCTTTAAGCGAGTTTATTGTGTTTAATTAAGACGAAAGACAAAGCCAAGGTGTGATTTTGTTTAATGCCTGAGTAAATATTATCGAATTTATAATGTTAGTTATTGTTCTTGTTGTTCCGAGTGCAACAGCAGTTGCAAGCTGCCACAAGCGCCAAAGCAGAGCGGAAATGCAAATGGATTTGCGTATCGCAATGTTAAAATGTGCCCACACACACACACACAGTATTTTGAACTAAATAGAGATTTATTGACTTATTAGAATTAATTAACTTTGTAACAAGGACATGACTGGAAATGTTGCATGCCACAGCACAGCTGCAATTAAAGGACATGGCGTTTGCCAATTTCTTAAATAAGCATATATATGGCTGTTTGAATTTCCAATCCATGTCCTTGGCGTCCTTTTTGCCACTGGACCAAAGGCTTGGTCAAGTGTATTTCCTGTTATATTTGTAGCTCACGTTTTCCCAACAATTATGTGCGTATGTGTGTGTAGCTTAATGTTCAATGCATGCGGCTTAAAGTCAAATCAAAATTGCATTAATAGTACAGATTACACATACGCCATGTGTGTATGCACTTAAATGCCATAAGACTAATTGGCTCCGAACGAACGCTATGAAGCGAGAAGGCCATACAGAAAGAGAGAGAGAGAGAGAGAAATTTGTGCTTGGCAACAACAATGGCTGCTATTTAGCAACAAGCTAAGGCAGCTGGCAGTGGCTAGTCAATGATCCTGTTCGCCTGAGCACCTCGTCCTTGTTATCTTCCTTGTTGTTGTTGTTCTTGTCAACGTCGTCAACGGCAACCGCATTGAAATGTCTGCTTAATTAAATTACATTTTCCATCAAGTCAATTAATTACAAGTTTATAGACAAACACCAAGCACACGAAATGTGCTGCTGCTTCTGTTATACTCATATATCTATCCATCTATATATCTGTCTGTAGGTGTGTATCTGCTGCGGAGTGTGTGTGCGTTAGTTTGTGTGTATGTGTTTTCCTTGCATGTCGACGATGTTCAAGTGCTTTATATGTATTATTAATATAATAAGTTCGGCAGCCATTTATCATCCTGACCGCACAGCTAGCCAGCCAGCCAGCCATTACACATACAACAGTTTCACATTGTATGCATATCTGTGTCCATGTGTGTATGTGTTTATATGCCTGCCACCAGGCAACAAATGCTTAAGTGCGCCACACTGATTTCACAGCACTGGTTTCGGTTGCCCCACACGTCCGCCTCCTGCCTTCTCGCTGTGTGTGTGTTTGTATATAAAACATTACTGTTCACATAAACATCTATGTGTTAATCACAGCAATAATATCTACAAATTAACTACATCAACTATTATTGTGCTTGCCAGTCCGTCTGTGTATTCTACAGGAGCCTCTGGGGCATGTACCTACTACAACAGAAGGAGAGAGATAGAATGGAACATTGAGTGAAAGATACATTATACGTAATGCATTGGTAGAGTGCTTTTCAATCGCATATCCAAATGGTTTTGGCACAAATTGAAATATCAGATGTTAAATCTATATTATGGGCATAAAGTAAATTTGATACGAACGCACAATGTCTTAACAAAGCGTGTCCAATTTATGACATGTGTTCTCGGAACATGATATTCTTGTGCTTAGGTTTGGCTTAAGCACAGATATTTTACACTAGCTCTGAACTGAGTTAAAAAGGAACTAAACAAAACATGTTGAAATGTTTGGTACATCTCAGATTTTCAGATTTCAAGGCTTAATAATAATATTAAGCAAGGACCACGTATTATATGTTTCTTTATAGTACTAACACATTTCTTCCGCTGTATATTTAAAACACTTGGAAACACTAATAATTACAGTACACAATTATTTTAGTTTATAATCCACACTTGCACACACACACAACTTTAGAAACTTTACAGTGCTTTAATTGCATTGCATTTGTGTCCTCTGCCAAAAAACTTTTGTTAATTGCATACGCAAATCTTGTGCTTTTACAAAGTCTAGACGTGCTACTTGATTGCAGCATAATCGTTCAAAGGGCCCAAGCAATTTTAATATTTTTTGTTGCTAGAAATAACGCAAGGAATATTTCTTTTTTTGCAACAATGTAACGTAACGCATACGCCTCATTAAACCAGCGAGGTGACCGCGTATAAACAACAAGCGCTCAAAGAAAGGCAAAGAAACAAAAAACACCAAGCCATAAAACTAAAAGCAACATAAGAAAAAAAACGAACAAATTATAAAGAGACTAAAACAAAGTGGTGGCAGTCATAAAATCTCTCTTTAAATAGACCACGCCGCAGACACAACAATATGATGATGCGTATACGTACATATGTATGTGTGTGTATGGTAAGGATTGTCCGGCTGCGCCCACGTGTCTGCATCGTCTGTCATCAACAAACTGTAAAATAGCCTTAAGCCAGATAAAAATCAATTAATTACGCGTACATGTGTGTGCCTGCCGCAACTAGTAGTCTACCAACTTACCCTTGCTACAGCTCGCCCTTTCACGTTGCATTCAAGCGACGCATCATGGCACAGTTGCACGCACACACACACACACAGACACAGAGAGAGAGAGAGAGAGAGAGACAAACTGACAACATTGTAATTGTGTTGCAATTACCCAACGAACGTCACGCGCCAAACGCGGCAAATTGCATTTGCATATTAGTGCCACAGGCGAACTGCCAGCCAACTCATGGGTGCGGGAACGGTAAGAGTGCCAGAGGGGGTTGGTTGGTTGAGTTGCATATGCGTATGTTTTAGGGCAAAGCTACAGTGTGCTGGCTGTATGCTCTCCTGACAATTTGCATTGGACATTTCATTTTAAATGTTTGCCGCCGCCGTCGCCGCTCATAATCCGTCGTAATTGCAAACCAGGTGGCCAGGATTGCTTCAATGATGCTAATGCTACTGCATTTTGACCTCGCACATGTACACACGTATGGTTGTGCGTGCGTCTGTGTGTGTATTTAACCAATGGGAAAGCTGACTCGGCTTATAGCTGGCATTTGGCCAAGTGGCAAATACGATAATTAAATTAAATTGCTGCCACAAGCAGCACAAACAAATCAAATGGCAATTCATCATCATACCCGAGGACATTGGCTACCAGACCCACCCACCCGGCCAGATTCGGACATGTCCGTTATTGTTGCCTGCTGTTATCTTTGTTATAAACTGTACTTAACATATATAGTATTTATACCAAGCAAACAAAAACAACAACAAGGAACAGTACTTTACACATATTTGATTTGGAAAAGTGAACAACTTGTATGGCCTCGATTTATTTATTATGTAGTATATGCAAATAGCCATTAAATGAGATAAATGAACGTAAGGTATGCGTGTCCATGATTTAATATACATATATGATTGCCCGGGCAATGCTGCGTATGTGTAATATTTTTTTATAATTTCCACACGAATATATCAATCATATCGAAATATTAACAAAATATGCAATTTAAGAAATGCAATAACTTCAGGCATATGAACTCGTACGAAACAAATTAAATGCTGAGATTTTTGTAATATCTGCAACATGCAGGAATTTAATTCAAAGAAAATGTTTATGCTTTTACATTGCTCTGGAAATGCTCCAATAAATACAAATCTATGATTATAACACAACAAATGTTTTAATCTCTTTAGCTCATTCTATCAATTAGCTTGATTAACGCACAAAATGTCGCTTAGCAGGAATTTATAATTTCTTTTTTTGTTACTAGTATATGTTGCAATTACATAAATTCCGTTTACTAATTGGTTAAGCAATTAGGCTAATAAACATTGAATTACATGCCAATTATTAAATAAGTTATGAATATTATAACAAACATAAAGGCATAAATTGCTAAACAAATAACACGCATACGCAGCGTGGTTGCATTATTAAAATGAAATTTAAACGACAAAAAGAAAAAAACAAATTGTATAATAAATATGCAATTCTCTTTATGCTAATGCGCATTGAAATCAGAAATTGAAACAAAGTTAATTATTATTTGCGCATAATGTGCACACAACAATTGGTGGCAGCAACAAAGAGGCCAATAGCAGAAAGAGCAGCATGCTTATGCGTTTGCATTATTCAAAATAATAATAAATACAATTTGCATTATTGTTATTGACCGCAACTTAATTAAAATGTTG
The DNA here is from genome assembly GCA_018901835.1 of Scaptomyza graminum. NCBI lineage: Eukaryota > Metazoa > Arthropoda > Insecta > Diptera > Drosophilidae > Scaptomyza > Scaptomyza graminum. Next base: position 2,723,657 of record JAEIFL010000290.1, read on the forward strand.
TGCATACGTCACGTTGTCAAAGCAATTTCAAGTGCGCTAGTGCCCGTGTGCAATTAATTCATAGTATAACACCAAAGTTATTTGAACTATGTACGCAATAATTACAATAACAAACAAGCAACAACAAGCGTCATCGATTAATTGTCGCTTTGGGGCAGCAAAACAACAGCAACAACAATGGCATATTGACATCCAATTTCAACTATTAATTTTGAATGGTTGAAAATTTGCATAAATTAGTTTAGCTGACGACCAGTTGTCGTTCTAATATATGTAGTAGTATATGAGGGAGCCCCCAGTTTAATTATTTATAAATCACATTTTGACTGACTGAGTGCGGCTACAACAAGAGCAACGACAACAGCAGCAACAGTCGCGTCGATTGGTGAGCGTTGAGCAAATTGTTTTAAATAAAAGGCGGAGCCACTAAAGACTTTTTTCTCTCTCGCTCTGTCTATCTCGCTTTTTTCTTGGGTTGGTAGATCATTCGTTGCCTTTGGGTGGGCGTGCAAGAACATTTTAGCTTGCTTAAACACTGGGCAATTAGCAAATCAACAGCAAACAGTTGACAGACATCATTTCGTTTCGAAGCAATGCTGGGAACTTTTGAGTTATTTTGTTAAAAATTATTTTTGGCAGAAAACAAAGAATTAAGTAGTTTTAGGCTGCAATTCTTTAGATCAAAGATGAGTTTATGGCTGGCAGAACAAATTAACAGCCCACTTTTGCTACAAATGTTGCCAAACAACACAATTTGAAAGCCAAGTGGACGACGACAGCCTACAAAGCAACATAAAATGAAAGCATTTTGACAATCAACACAATAAGCCAATTAAAACTCAAAAGCGACCAACATAAAAAAGCGTACGGCCTAAGGGGCGTACAAAGTGAAAGGAAAATGCCATAACTGCGTCTCTCTCTCTCTACTTCTCTCTTCCCTTTCTCTCTCTCACTACTACTTTCCACTCTTTGACTAGAAAACTTAATTTATGCCAGCCTCATACTTTTTTGGCTAAAATAAAAATAATCTTCCAAAGCCACAACGCATAAAATGCACTCAAATAGCAATGCGATTATCTTTATTAATTATGCTCTACGCCTATCAAAATTAGTTAAGAGATAAAATATATTTCATATATACATATATATGTATGTATAAATATATCTTGTATGATATTTTCTCTACTTGTAAGCTTTGCTATGTTGATGTTATATTCAAAGTTATTTGATAATAAATTAAGGAACCTGAATAGGTTAGGTTAGGTAGTTATAAATATATTTTATCAATATTTTTTTACTACACTTTATTATCTATAATTTTAAATAATCTGTTGATTTGAAATAGTATTCTTTAAGTTATATATTTAGGTACAGTACGGAATAGTAAATATGATTTTTACAAGGTATATTTTCATGCACACTTTAAATGCTAGCCGACACTGTCTTATTTGCCTAGCGCTTGCTTTTTAATTTCACACTTGACTTCGAATCAGAAACAGTTTCCGCTTTCTGCAACTGGCGGCAATTGAAATTCATTTAGCTGCACCGCAAAACGAATGCAAAACTAAACTAATTTCTGTATAAAAAGTATTTATTTATTTTTTTTTGTTTCTTACTAAGTTTGTCTGCAGATTTTGGGCTTTGAAATTGTTCCACAGTCAGATTTATGGAACAAGTAAACTACGGATAATAATGCCAAAATAAACAACTGCAACACTAGCTGCAACAACTACAATAACACGTCGTGCATAATTATAGCACATAAAATATGTTGCACAAAATGATATTAACTGCAATTTGGTCAGCATTTTCGTTCATTAGCAACAGCCGCTGCCCAAAATACACAATACCATAATTTAGTTGGCTACGATGAGCAACAGGGAGTAGTCACGTTGCCAGATGAAAGGGGGATTTATGAGTTTAGATATTGAACATCCGGCGTTGCCAGCAGGCCGTTGCATTGTTGCAGTCATTACGCATTTTGGCAGCAGTTGCATTTAAGTCTATTTAATTAATAATCGCCAAACAAATTGAAGCAAATAGTCAGATTCACACACACACATCACTTCGACTAAGTGCATATGGTGAGCATAATCCTAAACAAGTAAGAAAGATATCAACTGGATGTTGACTAAACGATGACCTGTAAAGAGTTTCCAAATGGAGGCAAGTTAAATATATAGCAGGAATACAAAAGTTTTAATAAAGTTCATTGAATATTAAAATCGACCTAATAACCCATGAAAAACTTAAGATGGTTCTTCAAAAAATTCGTTAAAATAGTATAATCAAATTTGTTTTAAAAATTATTTTTTAAGCAATTTATATACATTTTATACTTAGATTTTCTATATAGATAAAGTTGCAATCCAGCTAGACTTACAAGATGGGCTTTCAAGTTATACTTAGAACAAATTCTAGCATACCCCGTTGTCACCAGTTGGAGGGTATACTGACAACCAACGCAGTGATTATTTTATTAATTAGTTATGTCATTGCAGTGCGCATATTTGCATGGAACAAAGTGATTTACTGCACAGCAATATGTATGTATATGAGTTCACACACACACAACCATGGACAGAAGGGGTTATGGGAATCGGGTTAAGGGTTGCATTAAGGCTATTTGGCTACATTTGTCTGTTTGCCTTAGCTACATATTTGATTTTGGATTCCAGTTGCATAATTGCCTTTGGTTTAAGATTGACAGCATTGAGCAGAGAAATTAAATCCACGTCAGTTATAGAGCAAATAACTCGATAGTTGAAATGAGATATATCATAGATATTGTTGAGGAGATTATAAATTTAAATACTAGTGATGTAACTTATTTCATAGAAAAAGTATAAATCTATCCAAAACCTAAACAAAATAAGTGCTAATCGGGCAAAAAACAAAGGACTTAAATATTTTTTTTCCCCAATTGACAAAATATTAATAATTACACATTAAACCATAAAGTGTTTTGGGGATAATTTTTCTTGGCACGCAAAAGTTTTGTTGGATCAGTACTGTATTCTAACTGTAAAGTTACTATGTAATATACTATATACTATATACTATTTATTCCTAAAAAGAAAACGTTTTCTTAAACTAAACTTATAACTAAAACTCTTTAATAAGTACATTTTAAATACTTTAATCTTAAGTATTTCTCAAATACTAAAAGTTTTAGTTCTTTACTTGTAAAATCAACGAACTGGTATCATAAAGTTTTTAATCGTCTTGATATTCATCTTTGTGTTTACTGTCAAACGCAGCGTTTATTTTTGTGCGCACGAAACGTGAAAAGGAAAATCTATTATACTTAATGCATTGGGTACCATTTAAGAAAAAAGGGATTATTTAGTGATCAGTGAGTGAGTTTTTTAAGTTATTTTGGAATTTGTGTTAATTACAAAGTTTAGTTTTCTAATATATTGAAGATCCAAAAGCAATATATTTGATGCACCTCTGCTGACAGAATTTTCTTTACCGCACACCAAATATAGATTTTTCTCTTTTTTGCAAAAGGGAATCTCCGTTCACACATTTAAATGTCAATAAATCATAAGTGTAAAAGATAGGAGAGGGGGAACGGGTTCATGTTCTCAACATTTTACTTTGGACGACAAAGTTTTCTTCGTATTCTTAGAAATTTATGTAGATATGTAAATATATTATTGGTTAGCTTAAAGAGGTTTAAAGTGGATCACAACAACAAAAAACTGTATGTTTATTTATGATATGTAAAAATGTTTTGAAAATCCCAGCGTCTGAGAAATTCCGAAAATTTGGTATGCCAAACAAGTTAATCAGCGAAATAAATGTAATAAAAATTGCCACACGCAATTAAAGAAAACGCAATGAACAAAATTAGGCCAGACACACATTTAAAAATAATCAAATAATTAAATTTAAGCAGTGCGCGGCAAGTACACAAAAAAAAATTTAAAAAGAAATAGAAGTGGTTGAGTGCCCGTATATATTGTACAAGTACACATCACATATGTACATATGTAGTACAAGAAGGCAAAATGAAAATAGTCCATTTAATGAACAGAGAAAATGATGCTTTAGAGATAGCCATTAAAATTGCTCATAAGGTAAACACGCCGCTGTTTTTATTGTTTATTAAGGAATTAATGCACACAAGAGCACACAGCAATTGCGATGAGTAATTGGTCAATTGTGTCTATATAGTATATGGCCAAGTGTAATTACGGCTAAAAACGTTGAGATACAATAACAACATCCAACGCTCATAATCCATCTTCATCGATAAAACAAACAAAATTGCGCACACATCAATCCATCGACAAGTACATTTCATTGATGTGCGTCTATTTTTGGGATTCGAACGAGATTCGAAAAATATTTGCCAATCAATTAATTGATTTTCGATATTAAAAATTACAGAATATATCAAGCTTATTCTTTTTTGGTTTTTGTGTTCTGTGTATTGCATATACTTCAACGTTTCCTCTTCTCTGTTTTCGGGCTAAGTGGCTAAGAGGGAGAAATGAGTTTTCATGTTAATTTCATCATTTTTACGCTACGCCGGCAAAATGAGCATGTCATATGACGGCATCTATCTTTGGCGCTTATTTTTGCTTCATATTTCTAAGGAGAGTCTGTGTGTGTGTGTGCGTGCGTGTGTGTGTGTGCCTGTAGACATGCCGCTGAAATAATAATTATGTGCGCGATTTAAATAGATTTTTCATTTATTTAGCTAGGCCATCATTTTGGATGAAATAGGAATTAGAGGCAAATGTTTTATGTTGCGCCATTGACGCTGCCTGCCTCGCTGCCTGCCTGGTCTCGTGCAACATAACGCTGAAAATGTTGGGTGGGTGAGAGCTGTATGGGCATATACCAGCAATGATAGGTGGACTCTGCATTTTGACAGGCCCACATCATTTTCAACTGTGCTTGTTTTGAGCTGTTTTTGACGCAGCGGAAGTGTTTGCGTACATCGCATAAAAGAGCGGAGTGGAAAATACAGGCCATACATAATTTTCTAATTATTTGTTTTACGCACTCTAATAAGGGCAAATGAGGCATAAACATTGCCTAATTATAGCAAGAGTTGAACATTGTGCGTAGCACATACTACATTAGAAATCTGACTTATAAGTTGAACCAAACCGGAATGCATCATAATTAAGTGCATGTGCTATGAATTTGTGGATAGAACAGCTAGAAAACACTTAATAAACCATAGATTTGTTAAAATCAGTAACATTTTCATATAGAAAACATTATTCAAGAAGTATTGGTCTAGTCAAAAGAATTTGTCTTATAATGCTATTATTGATCATGAAAATGTGTAATGAACTTACAGTTACTTATTTTCGATAATTTCTATTATAATTATAAGAAGTTATTTCCTTATTGTTTTAATCAAATTTCGCTATCATTTCTTTTCTTAATTTCAGGTTAAGATTTGGTTCCAAAATCGTCGCACAAAATGGAAAAAGCAGGATAATGTCACAAATAACGATGCTACCGATCACAAATCAACCAAGCCAACAGCAACAACACCAGAGCAGCAACAGCCGCAGGCTAAAACAAATAGCAACAGCAATAACACCAGTGTTGCTGATGATGCCTCCAATCCGACAACAATCACAGCCAGCAATATCGATGTGACGCCAAAGAAATCCTCTAATGCGCAAGCGGATAAATCACGCAGCAACAACAGCAACAGTGCATTAACACCTGGGAAAAATGGTAATAATGGGGAGAGCAAAGCAAAACATACGACAACAAGAATTAAAAAACAATTGAATGCTTTGCTGGAGAAGGCAACAAAAGCAGCTGTAAGCAATGCAGCAACAAATGGAGCCAGCGAAACAGCAACTGTTGCTGCCAACAACAGCAGCAGCAATAGCAATAGCAGCAACAAAACAGCCGAGAAACGTACCACCACCAATAATAATAATATTGGTGAGACATTTCACCATCATCGACTGCATCAGCATGCCATACCCTTGACAGTAGAGCCAGCCGCGCCCTTGGAGCAGACTGAAAAGCTGGACATCAAGTTGGAGGAGTCACCAGCGTTGGGCTTGCAGCGAGCAGCTGCAGCGGCAGCAGCAGCAGCCGTGGCTAAGGAAAACGGAAGCAGTTCACCGGCCAAAGCTCTGCTGGCTGAAATGGATTTCGAGAGCAAGTTAGCCGCCTCAAAGATCTCCATTGCACTGGCCATGGCGAACACGAAATTGCAACAAGACGTGCCGGAAAAAATGGAAAGTGAATCGGAGGAAGAAGGGACGGCCAGTGATCCGGGCACCTCAACCGAGGCACAGGATTCGCAGGATCGCGATGAGCAATTGGATTAAGATCTGGAAATGTAAAGATCTTAGCTTCATCCCTTTCCCTCCCCTCGCACGGCAAACAGCTCCACCACCCTAAACGCCTAGCCAGTCAAATTAACTTGTGCCAAAAATTCGAATATTGCTCAAGCACACGGCCAGCTTATATATACTTACTATATAAAAGATATGTTTGTGTGTGCTTGTTTAGTTTTAAGGCATTTACAAATACTATTTATGTAATTTATTAAATGTATCTACTATGTATTTGTATGCTTAAGCAATTAATGTAAGCAAAAGCTTTGTAAAAATGGCTTGCCATAAGAAACGCATTTAAATGTTTAATATATAAATCGAGAAACATCAGTTTGAACTTTAAAAAATTTCATGTGATAAAGTATACGAAGGATAGATATGCGCGCGCGTCAATAATAGCAACAACAACAAACAACAATTGGTGAATTCATGTTAATTATAAATTTAACTTAACTACACTCTAAACTAAAACTATAAACAGTCCTAAGTGTAAATGGCAATTATTTAATATTAACAAATACATAAACAGTTAGTGTGAGTGTTTGTACACAAATATAACGCGCGTATCAGCAGCCGTTGCATATTTTAGAATTCACAAATTAAAATAAACAATTCAACAAAACTTAAATCATAGTTCGGTTACTGCTTCCCTGTGGTACGAGTTGGCTTTGGCACATTGACCACGCCATCTGCGGTTATTAGAAACTCGGCGAAAGCCGTTGGTGTTTCTGGTGAGTAAAGGATTTCCAGTTTGCGAACAGTGATCAATTGATCGCCCTGCTTGTACTGCTTGGGAACTCGGGAGATGAGCATGCGGGTCCTGCCCAGATTCGCCCACTGCAACCCCAAGCAAGGCACATCCTCCAGTACCTTTTGATCCGTCGTTGCACTGGCAGTCATTTGATTGGTGCACACTACAGCACATCCGTATTTGTCGGCATAGCTAAGCAGAGCATGCACCATGCGCCTCATGTCCCGAGCACGCTCTTCAAAATCTGTGTAAAGCCGAAATATGGCAGCAACCGAGTCAATAATGATCAGCCCAATGCTATGCTCCTGCAGCAACTGTGCCAGTCGATTGTTCACACAGTCCAACAGCGGTTTCTGTAATGCCAAAATAATTGAATGTTATTTATACATTAAGACGTCTTAGGTATTTTCCTTGTAACTCACACTTTTATACTGATGCTCAATGAAAATGTTGCCCAAAAAGTTTAGTTGCTCCTGGGGATAGCGTGCCTCGAATGCTTTGCTAATCTGCAGCAGGCGACGAGAAGGAAAAACATCCTCGGTGCAAATGAATGCTACACCTTTGCCCAGGCCACCTAGCCTAGGCGGTAGCTGTACACTTATGGAGAGCTGCAAGAGTATTTGGGATTTGCCCACTCCTGATGCGCCACAGATTTCAGTAATGCCTCGAATGGAAACACCACCGCCAGTGCATTGATCCAGCGCAGAGCACCCAAAGGTTAAACGAGACCACTTTAAGCGGGCAGGTATTTTAAACAGGGAATCCGCTGAGTGTTTATAGTCATAAATTTATATTAACTACATTATTGACCTTAGTTGATTTGTCTAACCTGACACTGGAGTTTCAGCTAGCCACTTGGCAGCTGCATCCTTAAGAATACGCACATCCTCCGGACTGCAGTTTTGCACACAAGAATCCAACTCAGATGTGCGGGTGTCCAGAAATTTAATCCTGGGCGTAGTTAAGATTGCTTCGGGTGTGAGTACGTTGACTAAAAGCGAAACACTTGACTAAAAACTTGACTGCATTTAAAAATTCTTACCCCGCTTGGCAATCTCCTGCAAATGCTCTGGCAACTGCCCCAAAAAGTTCGACATCGCTGTCTGCTGGCATATGGACAATATATAAATTGCGTGCACAACACAAAACACTTTAGGTGCTTTCAACACCTATTCAATTATCACCTAGGCAGCAACTAAATATTGATTTAACAAAATTTTTCAACGAAAGAACGTAAAGTGCAGCAACAGCACGCCGATAAGCTGTTTAAAGCTAATTTAATAACCATTGAGACATATGAATGTGTGTATTTTAAAACCAGCACACAATGGATTATGCTCTGAAAGTAAACGCTTACTATTGTATGTTTTACATAATATGTTTTCTTTAATCATTTAATTTGCTCAAATGTTGCACAAAGATCAGATAAACAAACACGATCGATAATTCGATAGTTAAGGGCAACACTGTTTCGATTGCCTTGCGCCTTTCGGAATTTTGATGTTGTTGTCAATTTGTTGCCTGATGTAACGAATTAGTTGTCGTAGCAATTAACTTAAACAAACTAATGGATGCCATCTACAGTTTTTTGGCGGGCTTCGACAGCTCTGCAAGGGCTCTAGCCTCAGCTTCGGCGCTGCGCTTTTTCTCCTCGGCCAATTTTGCATCACGAACGACCTTATGTTGTGCCTCAATTTCGCGCACCTTTTCCTCCTTCTTGGACAGGCGGCTCTGGTGGGCAGCACCGTAGGCAATGCCAACGAGCAACAGGGACCACCTTCCAAGCTTGATGAGCGGCGAGACACGAACCGGAGCCTGAGACATATTTAGTTAGTTATGTAATGTGCAGACGAAAAGCTGCAAGAGAAAAAACTTGTGTCAGTTGATTGGCTTATGATATTTGTACTCGGCGCAACGAGAGACGCCTGCACAGTTTAAATATCCAAACTCTGCATTAAAGTTTTATATTTACCAACAATTTATGCGAATTTATGTCCACTACAATGGTAGTATAACCTTAAAGCAGCTGTCAGACTAACAGGGATGCAATCGATACACCAAATATACAAATCCTAGTGTTGGAAAATTAGTGCTGGATCGTGCGTGTCAAGTATTTTTTTAAAATGCCTAAAGGTTTTTTAAATATATATTTGTGTTATCATAAGTAATGCAGAGCACACATTGTTTTAAAAAAATTCGATCAAGCAACACTTGTTTGTTATTTACAGTAGACATTAATTGCAATTGCCGTGACATTTGGTATTTTTTCTTTGCAGCAGCAGCAGTGACTCGCTGCACTTGTAAAATACTTACTCTAGGTATTTTGTTCTGTTAAAACGCACCGCCCCACCCACCCACCTCCCGCAACAATTACAACAATTTTTATTATTATTATCAAATAAAAACAATAAGAAACTAACTTGTCGACAGCCACAGCCACACCACACCAAAATCCTACATTAAAAAACGTAATATTTTAAATTTGCTTGTTAAAATTAGCAAATTACCTCAATCTCTTCTCAGAAGAAGGGGCTCATCAAGAATGAAACCAACCAACCACAAGCAAGCCCGCCGTCAACAAACCACACTTACGTGCACGCATACATACAAAAAGTGAGGTCCGAAAACCACTTGTTGAACGTGGTTCATTCACGCAAAAACACAAAAATACCGCAACACATGATAAAATATTAAAAATAATAAATCGGGTGCATTTCGAGTAATTGCAGGTTCTACTGCCCAACCCCTCGAACCCCTGGTCAAAATACTTGAAATGTTAGATTTTTTAGCACTTTTTTGAAGGGAAAAAATTTGTTTTGTGAAAAAACAACAAAAATGGCGAATTTGGCAAATAAAAACGTTTGATTAATACTTTTTAGGCCAAAAACACTGTGCAAGTGAAACCTGAAGATAACACAAAGCCACAACAGTAAACTTGTGTTCACTAAGCAAGCCCTAAGCTAGAAAATTCCAATACAGACCTTGAGTGGGCCCATACAAATACATACACAGACACACAGCACACGCACACAAAAACCAATATACACACATACGCAGATAAACGGGTTGAAAACGTCACACAACGAGCAGTGAGAGTTCCTGAAGTGTTTTTGCAGCTGCTGTTAGCCAAATAAGCACAGCAACTACAACAAGGGACTAAAATTAAAACACTCACGAAATGGTGAATGTGCCGCCGCCGCTATTATGCAGCACGCCACCCCCGATTGACTTTGGTGAGGATGACGATGATTCGGGGCTTCAGTCAACGCTGCAACTGGAAGACGCTGACGCTGACGAATACTCAGAGTATGGCTTAGTCACCGACACGAATGAAGTTGCCCTCAACGCAAAAGGTTATTTTTGTAATACAACTGCATGTTATATGTTTTAAAACTAATCTTCCCTCTGATTGTCTCGTAGTGCCAACGCTGCCAGAATTGCCCATATCATCGTCCGAGCCACTGCCGTCTGATCTTAGCAATGGTCATGATAAACCACATTCACCTGTGGAGGCTTTCAATTATCAGGTGAAAACCGCCGACTTTGAGCAGCAACTGGCAGTACCTAATGAAGAGGAGTCGGAAAAAGTAGCGCAACAGCAGGTGGCAGAAGAGCAGGAGGAGGAAGAGGAAGAAGATGAAACCAATACCAATGATAATGTGCCCTCGCTAAAGCTGGATAGCCTGAGCCTATACTCCAACGAGAGTATTTCACCCACCTGCACACTGTCGCCAGTGGCTGATGAGCAGGCAGCTACCAAAGCGCATGCTCCTGTTGTCCACCAAGTGACGCTGGAGGATGTGTCCGATGAAAGCGATGAGGAGTGTTCGCCAAAGAAACCCAAAGAACTATTCATACCTGAGGGTGCCGCAGATTTTTTTGCCATAGAGATTTTGCATACGCCCACAAAGCAGGCACCAGCGATGAGCGCTCCTATTCTTGATACCAAGCAGGAGTTTGCTTTGCCCACGCTAGAGGCGCCAGCGATAAGCACGTCAATTCCTGATGTTGAACAGGAATTTGCCACATTCCCAACAATACCTGCACCCAAGGAACTTAATGGAAATTTTATCGAAAAAGTTGCGGAAGAGTTCGATGACTTTGGGGACTTTGGTGACTTTGCGGACTTTGCGGCAACGCCAGAAGCTGCTGAACATGCTCCACAATCAATGTCAGCACGCAGCAATGATGATGGCTTCGATGATTTCCAGGACTTTGCTACACCCTCAACAACAATAGCGGCGCCAACTCAGGAACCTCAGCCATCTACGAATGTTGACGATGATGATGATGATTTTGGTGACTTTGCAGAATCAACATATGTGTCCGCTCCAGCTACAATTGCACCAGTGCTGCCACAACCACCGGCACCAACTGCGCCGCCGCTCAGCATTAATGAGTTAGTTAAGCCTGTGTTGGAGTTAATGTTTCCCAAAATGGAGGTTAGCTTTGCCCAGCAAGGCATCAAACCAACCCCGTTGGCTCAAACGCAATCTTTACACTTTGGTGCCATTGAGCAAGCGCTTGCCCTGGATTATCAGTGGGCAAGCTCCGAGATGCGACACTCCTTGGTGCGATCGTTAGCCATCGATTCGCGTAATATTGTAAGTAGGAGGATAGGCATTACAACTGGAAAGAGAAAATTGTATTTGGTTTTTTTCTCACCTTGCAGCTCTTTGGCGACAAATGGAGTTCCTCGATGCCACGATATGCAGCTAATCTGAGTTTTGATCCTCTAAAACCAATCAAGCCACTATCGGCAGCGCCGTCGACGTCCACATCAGTGCTGGAACCACAATCGACATCTAGCTGGCGACCCTCAAACAACAGCTCCATTCAGCAGCCCAATCAGGGTAAGTCTTAAGACAACATCAATATGCCCGACACTTACTAGTTGCTGCAAATTAACCGCTACACACGATTCTCGTAACCAAAATTGCCACAGCCTCTCGCTCGCTCGTTCGCTTGCTTCATGTCCTGAGACACTTTTGTTGATTTGATCCACACGCTTTCGCTTTTTAACTGAATAATTAACCAATTGGCCTGCCGTTTATTGGCTGCTCTTTCTCAGTCATTATTTGAGTTTGGTTTAACATGCGTTTGTTTGTGTTTCGTTCGTTTATTGAAACCTTCTCGAGAATTTGTAATATCTTCGGCGCACCGAAGCTGTAATGTCCTTGCAGAAATTAAACTAAAATGTTGGTTACTGTAAAGCTTGTTTAGTATTGGGTCTTTTTTCGCAAATTCCGTTCATTTGATTTCACAATTATTTAGTTCTGTACATGAACTATACTTTCTGCAAGGGTATTCGATAGCAAAATACCATTTTCACTTGATTTACTTGTTTCTTGTGCCCACCATTTTTGTACTGAAATTTATCCATATGATAAATTGTATTTAGAATCACATGTACAGACTTTACAATTGGAACAACAACAACCACAACAACTAGACCAAGTAACGATGGTGGCTAATGCTGATAAAATAAATCTTGTTACCTCTAACTACTCCCACAACAACAACAATAACAACTACAACAACAATCACGATGCCCTGGCTGCGATGGATCTGTTTGATAATTATGCCAAAATGACAATCAACCACAATCAATGCATTGAAACGCATAATTTTGTCACACATTTTGCCACCATCTGCAACAACAATAATAATAACAATAATCATGCAATAACAACCACCACTACAACAACAACAACAACTAACACTAATTTAATCGCTCACGTCGCTTTGCTGGATCTTAGTAAGTTTCGTTTGGCTCCGTGCGTGTTGTAGTTGTATATACTATTTGTTTAATTCTCTCTATCTCTCTATATGCAACTCTCTTTTAATATTACCTGACGCAGTTAACACTACATACATATGTATAACCAACCCTCAACAAACACCCTACTCCAACCAACCACTGCACTAGTTTCTCCAGCATTTTAGTTCTCATGTTGTCAATTTATATTTATACAACATATACTCTATAAGCCTTGATTGTATCCCAACGTAATGCATACTTTTTGTGTGGTTCACAGGACTCGAAGCAACTGGCGGCGCCACAGCAGCAACACAAGCGAACCAAACTAAAGCGCAGCCTGACACGTCTCATGGGCAAGGCACGACCAACGGCAGTGACGAGGCAGGTGCCACTGGCTCCAACTCCAGCATTGATGACGCCTCAGCAGCAACATCAGTATTTACTGCTGCAACAACAACAGCGCCGCTATCGCCTGCTCTATCAGCAGACGGCAATGGCCACAGCTTCGACGACGGTGAGCAGCTCGCTCAGCAGCAGCAGCAGCTTGATCTGAGAAAGTCATCACCATCACCACCAACACCGTCGCCATCGCCATCGCCATCGCCGCCACCAATTATAAGCAGCAACAGTAGCAGCACTAGCTTTGCTCTGCCGCTCAAGGAGACTCACATTTATACACCCTCGAAATCGGATATCGCTGTGGCCAAGACAACAACACTGGCACCCATTGATTTCGACTATGAGATTGCCTCGGCCGGCATCATTATTGACGAGACAGTTGTCAAGAAGGAATACCGCGATGTCGAGTACAAACCGCCACCTGCCTCCTACGCCCTCGACACGCCCAGCAAGTTGAATACCAATGGCAAGCCATCGACGGAAGATGATGATTTTAGTGATTTTCAGAGTGTGCCTGCAATGAAGAATTCAGCACAGTTGCAGCCACCGCGCAATGGCACGCCCACATTTGGCGAGCAAATGATACTCAGTCCGGCCATCCTGTTGCCGCAATCGGTTCCATTGGCCAAGCCTAGCATTGAGTGGGGCGACAATGCGTTAGCTAGCATCAATGCCGAGGAATTGGCACGCATCGAGGAGCTCTTTTCGCATCAGTATAAGCCGCCAACGATAAGTGCTACGGTAGCGCAACAGTCACCCAAACAGCAAAGCCAGCAACAACAGCAGCAACAACTCCAACATCAGCAGGAGGATGATGAGTGGTCCGATTTTGTGTCTGTGCCTGTGCAACAGCAGCTGCAAATGCAACAAAACAACCATCTCAATCACAACAACAATATGTTGAATATGCAAAATTCAAGACAGGATAATGCAGCTACAAGGCAGGAGGATGATTGGTCAGATTTTGTAAGCAGCAATCCATTGCCTGCCCATGCACATACTGCACCACAATTTAACTCGGGCGCTTGGCAAACTGCCAACTTTTACAATAATCCTCTGAGCCTCTATCAACATCAGCAACAGCCGCATGCGCACAGCAATCTGGTGCCCAAATATCAAAAGAAGAGCTCCACCAACAATAACAACAACAATAATAATAATAACAATATACCACAACAGATTCATATGATGCATGACTTCTCGACGGTGCCGACGGCTACGGCCAATGCAGTGCCAGCAACTTATCAGCAACAGCATCATCAGCACCACCAAAAACAGTTGCAGCAGCAAAAGAAGCAGCAACAGCAACGCCAACAATTTCATGTGGGCAATGCTAAAGTAGCACCACGCATCTCGCTCATACCAGATTTGAGCTTTGTGGCACCAGCCTTGCCCACGAATGCCGGCGCCTTTATGAGCTCGCTGCCCAAGCCCAGTTTCAGTACAAAGAAATGACAAAAGCTGCGAAGCGTGAAACAGTTGAGGTCACAACAGCATCACCAGCCGCATCAGCAGCAGGCACAGTCAAAGATGTTGTTGGTACCGCCGCCACGTCGACTGGCAACCGAGGCGAGCATCTTGACGTAGACAGAGCGTCAGTCAGTATTATGAATCCGTCTAGATATTTTGTTATATACATAAGTGAGAGAAAGTTGCAATCAACGTTGCGCTTATTGTTACTGTTGTTAATGTGCTTGTTGCTGTTGTCATTGTTGTCGTTGTTACTTGTATGTAGTTGTAGTCGAAAAGCAATGTTAATCTGTTCGCGTCGAAATTATAGTAATTAGTGCAATATTTCTGTGTACATTTTCGATTTGATTCTAAAAGAGCGAGAATTATTTGCATCAGCTGTCCCGAAATCTTAAATAACTCAGCAATAAGTACTGGTATTAGTTATAGAGCTTATTATATTATCAAAACTAATAATTATTTTATGTGGATAGACTTAATTTAGTGTTGCAAAGATAAACGTAAAAATCGATATTACCTCTACCCTTAAGCAATAGCTTGGACTTTGCAACTTATAAAGGTCTGTGCCCCACAGTATGATTTTTTGTTAAATTTATTATAAGTAATTGATCGCTTGGATTCTTCGAAACTAAAGTATTCTTAAAACTCAAATGTGTAATGATTTTTTAGAATACTGGTTTCTTATATCTGTCTTGTTAAACTGGATGTTTAAGTGTGAGAATTATAAAATCACTACTAAATTTAAAAAAATATATATATGTTAATCTAAAATTAAAATCTTTTATCCAAGCGACAATATTAAAAGAAAATTCTTTCATACCTATAAGTTTGCAAAGTCCAGCTACTAACTACGTTCATACTGTCCAGATTAAACCCATTAAGAGTTGGGATAAGTCAAGGTGTGTGTGTAGAATCGATCAGTGTGGTTAATATTACTTCCATATTCAGTAAAATGCCCCAGCCATTCCAAAGTGAAATATTTCAAGGCGTTCACCCAAACAGAAAACATCAACAAAAAACGTTACCCGCCTAAGCGAAATTTTCTATAAACATATACAGCATACTATGTTAAGATGTTCTATACCTAATGTAATTTGTTACAATTATTTAAAAAATAAACCTCGTGCATTCCATGTGTAGTCATAGTTTGCCATGATCTCTAATATATAAAAACAATTGGCTTCAGATATTTTTTTGTGTTAAATGTTTTATTTATTTATTTTGCTTAATGTTTGTGTGTGTGTGTGTACGTGTGAGTAAGTGTGTATAACAATTATTATATAAATTGAAACTATATTTTAATCGATGCTGTAGACGTAGACCTAACTGTAAATTATGAATTTGTGTACGATTTGTTTTGAATTTTATTTTGCTAACAATGATTAAAACACAAAAAGAATAAACAAAACCCGAACTAATATGCGGCTTGAATTAAAATCAATGCATTATGTGCTTCATAAAAATTCTATATGGTATATATAGTATACAATTAATAGATAATGTACTGTATAAATATGCGCAGAGTAAAATAATAAAAAATGAATATATATATATTAAATAACTGAAAAAACGTTTTAATGTTTAATTGATAATTTGAACCAAGTTTTTGTTGCAATACAATCTTGCGTTTTATGTATGTACTTATCAATAGGTTTGTGGGGACAGGAGAGAGGTGGGGGGGGAGGCGTGCATATATAATTAGATTCATGTTTCTACTGGAGGAGACTCGCTGTGTGGGCGTGGTGCAATATTTATATAATTGAAACCTGCTTTGAGTGGCGCACCAGTTGTGCAACAGCGGAAGCTCAATTGGTGATGCGATTAGTCTAAAACTAATCTTTAATGTCTTGCATTCTCTCAGGAAGTTACGACTGTTTTGACAGTGGACGCTACAGAAAGCTTCGTCAGTTGTTTGTATTAATGTGTGTGTAAGGATGTTAATGCAATTATTATATTATATTTATATATAAATGTATATAGTCTAGTCAGGATTTGGGGGTTTGGTATTGGTATTGGGATTGGCGAGCGAGGTGCACGGGGTGTATACATATAAAGATAGCACTATGGCAGTAAATAGTACATAATAATTAGCAATATTACACATATGTATATCATATGCATATGCAAGTATGTATATAACTAGATCTATATAAATAGTGTGTGTGTGTTTGTTACAAATGTGAATGCAATGTTGTTAATGTCATAATTATAAGCATACCGCTTCAACTTCGATTAAATGTTTTAACAGTTTCATAATCGATAATGCCTTAACACAAAGGAAAAAACGCTAACAGATCCAAAAATACATATGTGAAATGATGCTATCTCTACCCTTTTTACGATATTTTGCACTAACAGTTTTTTGTTTTTATGCTCTCATCATTAATATCATTGTCATCTTTTCATTTTGTTCATTAAAGAATATCTAAGCTAATATTATGCATTTATTATGTATTTAGGTAATGATAGTAGCCGTGTGCCTTGGCTCAAAATGCCAGCCATGGATGATGCAACAGCGACTCCTTCGAACGATCGCCATAGTCATAGGTCAGCTCCTCGCCTGCCTCAATGTCGTCCTTTGCTAGCAGCACCAGATGCGGCCGCTGTTTAATGACAACCACTTTGGTCATCAGATTTCCAGTGCGCGAGTGATTTATAAGGCGTCCCAGCTTCCCGGTATCAATGGTAGCATCGATGCAGTACTGCTGGTTCTTATGTTTAAAATAGTACATATAACAGCCGGCATTTTCGTCCAGCGCATATTGACGCTCCCGTTCGGTGGCCTCGCTTATTGCTATGAGGTCACCCACATATTCGACGACAAACTCGTTGCGCTTGAATCGGCGTATGGCAACAACGCCACGCCCCTTGCCCAAAAAGTGGCGCACCTGCAGTCCCTCGCACCGCTCCTCCAGCACAGCTTGCTCCAGATTACGCATCATTTCCTCTTTGACAACCGTTTTGGTCTTGCGCACGCTGCGACGAACCGGAAAGAACTCAGTCATCTCTCGATTTCCATTGGTTGCAGCCAGCGGCAGTGATTTGGCTGCCAATGTCTTAGCCTTGGCCGGTCTAGAAATCGCCTTTGGTTTGGCTGCAGCTGATGCTTTAGCTGGAGCGGCTGTTGCTTTAAGCATTGTCTTTGTTTTGTTGGCCCTATTCAGATTCTCCCGCTCCTCGGCGGCCTTAAGCAGCGCATGGACATCATCTTCATCGTCGTCATCGTCCAACACCACAACGACATCGTCGTCATTGGGCACTGGGCTGGGTTGCTGGTAAGGCGCTTGTGGCTTTGGCTGGTTCAGTCTTCGTCGCGATTTGCACGCACTGTTTGCGGCTGCCAGCTGCAATTGCAGTTTGCGCGGCGACTTTCTCGGCGATTGCACCTCGCCGTTTAGCAGAGCAGCATCACGCGGCATTGTCTTGATGGGCGAGGGGCACAATATGCGATGAGGCGTGGCCGGCTTACGTCGACGTGTACCGGTTGCCGCTGGCGATACACCGGCGGTCAGGCTACAGGCGACACCACTGTCGCAGGAACTGCTGTCATGTTGTTTTTCCAATTCAAAACCGCTCAACGGTTGCGGCTGCTGCAGCTGGTGCTGATGCTGTTCGTGCTCGAGCCCTGTCCCATGGCCATGTCCATGCCCATGCACGTGACCATTCAGCGTAACAATCTGATTGAAGCGGCCGTTGAGCAAGCAAGCACTCAGCGCAGAGGGCGATGATGAGAACACAGCATTGGCTAGTTCGAAACTCTTATTGATGCGCATGCTGGATGCCTTTGTGGGCGTGCGATCGATGTCCAGCGTCAGCACTGGCTCTTGCAGAAATATATTATCAGAAGTAGCAGCGCTGCTGCTGCTGCTGCTATGCGACGAGCTGTGACTGTCGCGCAGCGCCGAACGATGCGTTTGAAACGCAGCTGTGTGTATGCCTGCTGTTTCTGTTTGTGAATATGTATTTGCATAGGTGTGTGTGTCTTGCGATTGTGTGTGTTTATCTGTAGAGCTTGAGCCTCCCGTCTCGGAGCTGTTGTCGTTAGTTTGCTCAGCGTCCAGATCATCGTTTTGATATGCTGGCGAACTAGCGCTGGCGCTGGCACTATTGCTAGAGGAGGAGGGTGAAGCTGGCGAATGCGCATCATACAGCAGCGACTCTACCTCCAGTTCATGCACTAAGGCTTCAGTTATGGTCTTTATTGTCTTTTGCTCATCTGATATAGTTGTAGGTTCTGTTAATGAAATTGTTGTAGGTTTCTTAGCTGCTTTTGCTTTGAAGAAGTTTTCAATGGTGCGTGTTTGCGAGCGCGTTGCCAATTGTACACCTGTGCATTGTGTGAAAAGTGAGTGTGCTCAAATTAACCTTAAAATAAACAACTTAAAACAAATACTTACCAATTGTGCGACCAGCTTCAGACTTTGTTATGTTGCTGGGGTTGTCAATGGGTTGAGAAATGTATGCCGCATCGAGATTGCTTTCAATAGGTTTCATGAGACGGCAGTCTTTTCGCTTGGGGCTAGCAAAGTATTGATCATCCAGCAGATTATTGCTATTGGCCGCCACAGCGCTGATTGGTATGCCACTGAACGGCAGGGTCATTGTTGCGTTGCTTAGGTTGTTGTTGCTGTTGGCAGCGACACCGCTAAGGGCGGGCTCTTTAGCGGGCCGTGTGCGTCTGCGAACCATTATCATTAGCTATAGCTCACAAAATATTGAGTTGAGGGGGTGGGAATACGTCGAGTTAATAAATTACACTAAGGCAGCAAGTTTGTAGTAAACGCACACTAAGAAACAAGAAAACGGAAAAACAGACTGCAATTTGCATAAGTCGAAACAAAACGAGACATTAAAACTTTTTGTACATTATTTGTTCACCACCTCCCTCTCCCACTCCAACACACACACAAACACAGCGCAGCACAGAGCGCGTACAGTTTTTGCCCCTCGACAAAAATATCGTGTTCTGCTGTTGCTTGTGTCGCACGAAGCGAAGAGGAAGACAAACGGCGAAAGAATGATATGAAGCAGCCAGTCAGCCAGCCAGCTAGCCTACTCGTTGCGCCAGTAAGGCTGAGGCAAAGTCTGAGGCCTACCTATTTATTTAGTTGGAGCGAATTTTGCCGTCATACGTAGAAGTCCATGTTTGTAGTTTTACACTGTTTTGCATACATTGCAACTAATTATGCCGCCTGGGCTTACTATTTTTACAGTCAGTCAAAATGCACTTTTCCTTTTCCGCAAAATTTTTTGTGTGGTTCTTTTATTCCGTTTTGCAGTAGAGTTGTTGATGTCTTATCGATACATGTTAACATCGATATCAGTGCAGATCGAGCGAACACAGTTGAGTACAAATTTGTAAATAATGACTGATCGATACTAAAAGAGCTTAAAAATTACAAAAATTTATTCATATCATATTACTTAAACCTAAAAGATCATTAGAAATCAACTAAAAAAATAAAAAAAATAGAAAATATATTTAAAACAAAAAATACGAGTGTGCTAACACTGGCTAGGAGTGGCGCGCAAACTATCGGTGGGCAATAGCAACGCCGCTTGTGATTGTGTTTACATGTTATCTATCGATAGTTACACATTAGCATCTCAAAAGCCAAGCGAAATTCGCGAGGCGCGCGTGAAAATTATTTGGCTAAAGAAAATTAAGTTAATTCATAGTTTTAAAGCCGCTGAAAGCTAGAGCAAATAACATAATAAGTTGCCAGCTGCTGTTGTTCATTGAGTGTATATCATAAAAAGCTGTTAAATTCCGTTAACATCGTCCTGCTTGCAAATAAAATTGGGCGCCTTTTTGTGCTCTCTCTTTCACAATTTGCTGGCTGGCCCTGTGCTGCTACGCACAGGAACGGGCGATATTAATAATATAAGACACGAGCGCAAGAAACAAATAAATTGAAAATGCCAATCTGCAAGCGAGAAGGATTTGATCTCAACCAATCACAGGAAGCATTCCAGGATAAAGAATTGGTCTTCTGCTGTTATATTACCAAGCGAATATTTCGTGATTACGAGTAAGTCAAATGCACCTACTTATTTTCTTAAGAAAATAAACTCAAACTCTAGTGTACACGCTTTATGAAGTTTCTGAACTAAAATAATTTAAAGATGCCAACAAATAAGGCGTTACATTTGCTTACTTGACCAAACAAAAAAACGTTGGTGCTCTTTCAGTAGTCTGCGTCTGGCGCTTTTTTTAGTGGCTTATTGTTTTGCAAACGCATCGCCTTTTCTATTAGTCAATCAAAAAAAAACTAACTGTTCCTTGTGCCTACTGTTATCAAGTTTAAATTTGTTTTGCATTTTCTCAAATGCCTCATGCTGCAACAAACAGTATGGCAATGAGAAAGCAAACAATGCGATAAAGTATACAACAAAGCGAAGCTGATGAACGCATGCTTTGGGCTGAGCGATACATGCACAAGCCAAATACATTTTGTCTGGGTAGTTGTTGGTGACGGCGGCGGTGGAAAGCGCGCGAATTCGTTTCACAGCTGCTACTTGCAGCGTTGCCACCTAGTGTAAAGTTTAAAAACAATTACAACAAAGGGAAATTTTTCTTTTCAATTTACACAGATTTTACTAATAAATTCATATCAATAATTTTAAGTAAATTTAAATAAAAAATCATTAAAAATTCGTGGCACATTTTATATCTTGCAGTGACTATTTTCGACATGTTATGGCCATCAATTCTACGGTATGGCAGTGCGAGGCCACCGGCAAGGATAACCTTACCTACGAGGAGGCGATCAAGAGCGAACGCCTCGCGCGCAAAAAAATGGAACAATTCAAACAGAGTTTACGCGCACCCGTCCTCCTGGTCATTGAACATGCACGCCAATCAGCCGTTAAGACGCTTACTCTAATGGTGTCCAAGTTTCTGCGTAAGCGCTTCTTCCTCAACGAGGAAGTGACTGTCACTAGCAAGAAAAATAATGTTTACAAAGTGGTTGGCATCAAGCCCGCCGAGCAAGAAGCACAACCGGCCAACGGCATTTACGAGGATACCGAACAGCTCGAATATCGTTTGCAAGCATCTAACGGAGAGGAGATTACCGCTCCCTATGAGCAACTGCGTCGTAAGCGCACCGAGTTTAACATGGACAACCTGGCCATGTTTATCAAGAATAATGTGATTCGTGTGGAGGGAATACTGCGACCCAAGCCCGAAGTCTACAAACAATATATCACAGAGCCAAATATCAGCTTTTCCAGCATTTTTATTGGAAAAATGCCGCGCTATTCGCCAGCGAAAATCAAGCGACCCGACGCTAAGGATACCAAAAAACAATCAACGCTCAACAAGTTCCTTGTTAAGGGCGAGGAGGTGACAGCTAAAATGAAGGCAGATAACGAAGTCAAAGGCAAAGCGTTGGCCGAAGAAATGGAACGCAGACGTTTAGAGAAGCAAGCCAAAATGGTGGAGGCTATGCGGCTGAAGGCCGAGATTAAGGCGGAAAAGAAGGCGGCAATGATGTTGCGCATTGAGGAAGAATGCAACTATCTGACTACCAAAACGGATGATCTTGAGCGCACTGATCAATTCGTATTGCCCAAGTTTAATACATTAATTACACACATGCCGCAACACCTGCTGGGTGATGCCTTCATGCTTCGTGAATTTATGCACACATATCGCGGCCTGCTCTCCGGCGCTGGAGTGCTCACGCAAAATCTGAGTTTTTATGAAATGTCGCGAGCTTTTACTGCACGCGAGGTGGCCGGTCCACTCTCAGACATTCTGCTCGTGTTGCTGGGCACAATCTTTGACCTACAAAGGGAGGAGGAAGACGAATGCCCAGTGACATATACACTTGGACGTGTGCAGCAGACGGAGGAGCCTTTCATCAGCATGTCCAACGCCTCGCATACAGCTCGTTATGCCAAGCGACACTATTCCTTCAACCTAAACGAGCTGCCACTGGATGCACTTACCTTAAGCGAAGTGCTTCGCCTGCATATTTTGGCCTCCGGTGCGGTTCTGGGTGAAAAAGCTAAGAATTGGCGCATTATGTATCGCAACGGATACGCTTCACGTGAGGATCCTGGCCTAGAGCTGCTGCTGCAACACACACACATAATGCATACCCTCAAAACGCATTCAATTGGTCAATTGGAGTTTGTAGACATTATGCGTGTGATTAACTGCTTGATGGCACAGATTTTAACCTACTCCGCCACCATAACTGTTGTCGAGGAGCGTATGGAAAGAGTAGCTAAGGCAAAGGGTGAGCTGCGTGCCATGATTATTGCGGATAACAAGAGACAAGCTGCCGTTGAGATGACCAGACGCAAGCTAACCAACGAACATCATCAGCAGTCTGTGACGGACGAGCTCAAGGAGGATGCAGACAAGAAGCAAGCGCTCGACAATGAACTCAATCGTCGCGTTGCCGATTTGCTGGCCCAATCTGATCGGGATCAGCGCAAGCATGAAACTCAGATGATTAAACTGCACTCGGAGCTGTTCAATTTCTTGGTCTACTTGGGCATGGATCGTTGTTATCGCAAATACTATGTGCTCGAGTCGATGCCGGGCATCTTTATAGAGCATTCGCCGGACAGTTTGGACACCTGTCAGGCAGAGCCGCCGCTTAACAAATCGCCTTTAGCGATACGCAAACAGGCTCAGTTGCCCAAGCTGCGAAAAGATCTACGCGTCTACTTGATAAAGCTTTATGGCGACGATACGGATAAGAGGCGTAAAAACACCGGCAAACAATCTTTGGAGAACAAAGAGAACCAGGAGAATCTACTCAACGGGCACGGGCAATCAGCGGAGCCCATGGAGGTAAACGGGGACGATGAGGAGCAGACGTCACCAACTCAAAATGAGTTGCTCATGTGCACAGGAGATCCTACAAATTGCTTTGTGCATAATGAGCAGCATGCTCAGCGACAGATGTGGACGTACATCTATCAGCCAGAGCAGATTGATGAACTTATAAGATCCCTAAATCCGCTGGGCCTGCGGGAATCGGAACTGTTGGATGAGCTAACACAGCTTCGTACCTTGATTGAACAGCATATTAAGAGCTGCCCACACGATGTGCTCAGCCTGGACAGCAATCATAAGAAGAACAAGTTTGTCAGCGCTATGAACTCGGAGACGCAACGTAAATATGGTCAGGCTAATTTTGGTCTGCCCGATAACACGGATCTTAACGAAGTAATGCGCCTGCACCTCATCGATTGCATTTTGCAGTTTGAGGCGGATATTTATACAGGCGATCTGGGCAAGCTTAAGGTTAAGGACATGGAGAAATGGCGACAGGAGCTCTTGGCAGATGAATTTGAGGCACAATGCAAGCTACAGTGGGGACCGGGTCTCATGTACAGTAGTGAAACGATTGCGGATGAAGACCTTGAGTCACACGTTGATAAAGATGAGATCTATGACGATAAGGAAGATGCTCTGCTGTTGGGAAAGAAGTTCGGCGCCTATAGGGATCCAGGTCAATATCTAAGGAAGAGTGATGTTGCTTCCACTATCGAAGTAAACGAGACGCATCAAACTCAGGTACGAAATCTGGCCAGCGCACTGCTGCAGGTGGAGCAGGCAGTGGAGCGTCGCTTCTTAAAGGAGCCATTTGGCACAACAACAAAGAAACAAGAGGCTAGACCGGAAAATCATAAGCTCATTTGCGAGGCCAAGTTGCAGCAGTGGGAGCTATCGCTCATGCAGAGCACCAGCTATTCCCAGATATTTTTGCATTTGAATGTATTCCACGACTCCATTCTCTGGAAGCACTCCACAAATAAGTCGCTGTGCAAGGTTTGCCGTCGTGGCACCGATCCGCAGAAGATGCTGCTTTGCGACGAGTGCAACGGGGGCACACACATGTTCTGCATGAAGCCGAAGATGCGCACAGTGCCCGAGGGCAACTGGTATTGTCACACCTGTGTGCGATCGGGTGGCTTCACCAATGATCCCGTCGATAAGCAGCGGGAGAAAAAGAAACGCGCTGCACAAAAGAATCGCAAGTTCATTGTGGACGAGGAGGATGACGGTGATGCCGATGGCGATGATCAGCAGACAGAGGAGGATGCTGATGACGACGACGAGTCCGATCAAAGCGATACACAAGATGATAAAAGTGAAGCCTCTTCCTCTCATATCAAGACAAATGGCAAAACGGCATCGTCGCGGCGTCGCACAAGTAAGCGATTGAAATCGAAAGAAATTGAAGAGGCTATGGAAGAGGATGATAGCGATGGATCTGGCGATGAATCAACCTTGGATGCCGACGACGATGAGGCCGCAGAAAGCAGCGATGAAGACTTCGAGGAACCGACTGGAAAAAATCACATACCAGTCAAGGCAAATGGTCGAGCGGCAGCGTCGCGACTCCGCAGCAGCAGAAGAAAGAAATCAAAAGATACGGAGGAACACGATAACGAGACCTCCTCCATTGACGAAAACGAGGAAGAAGACGATGAAACGTAAGTTTAATAAACATTAACCTCTTTTATTTAAATAACTTATTAAATCCCCTCCATTTTTAGAGAGGTAGAAAAAGTGTGTCAGCTTTGTTTCTATGATGGCTGCGAGATTTGCTGTAAACGCTGTTCCGAGTGGTATCATCTTGAGTGCGTCAAGCTGAAGCGACAGCCGCGCACCGAATTCATCTGCAAAAATTGCAAATCTAATGAAAAGCCACGATCGCGACGCCATAACAGTCATGGTAAATTCTTAATGCAAATCATGAATCTAAGTATAATCTCCTGTAATAATAACTTATTTTATTTTCAGTAGATGGCGATGCCGACGACGATGAGGATCGGGAGGAACCCCATGCAAAGAGATCACGAAATTCTGTGCGCATCTCAGTGGGCAAGGCAGCACCTAACAACAACACTACTAATAATAACAACAACAATATAAGTAATCATAATAACAATCGTCGTTCGGGGCGTAGAACAAATGATGACCTGCCCCTGAACAGTGCCGTTTTATACGATCTCCTGGAGCAGACGATGAAGCATAAGGCAGCGTGGCCGTTTTTGCGACCAGTTCTTCCGTCCGAGGTGCCAGACTACCACAAAATAATTAAGACGCCAATGGATTTGGCCAAAGTCAAGTCAAAGTTAAACATGGGTCAATACCAAATTAATGAAGAGGTGCTCAACGATGTTCAGTTGGTGTTCAAGAACTGCGATCTATACAATGTTCAAGGCAATGAGATATACGAGTGAGTATTACAACGTCTTAACTAGTAACAAGATGCTTTAAATAATGCTTTCGTTTCGTCCCTATAGAGCTGGCTGCGAGTTGGAGCGATTTGTTATAGCATGCTGCAAAGATCTGATGCTGCCGTTCAGGCCCAGTGACATGAATGCCGATTTGATATGCTAAGTTGTTTGGGGTTGCATTTATGTCAACCCGCGATTGTATAAAAATTTATTCTCTTAGCTTTAGAAAGAAAAAAATACAAAGAACAAGCCAGCGTACATAATTAGACAGTATTGTTAAGTTAACAGTTATCAATTGTAAACGTAAAATATACAAAACTAATCAGCCGCATTATTGAACAAGCACACACAAACTTTACAGCCTGTACGTATATTAAATGTTTCTACTTACTTTAATCGCTTCGGTTACCGTTTAGCTTTAACTCGTAGCTAATAAATTCTATATCAATTTTATTATTAAGTATTTACGCGTAAATTATTGTATACATATACACCGAGTTCACAGATTTTTAGCATTCAATAAAATAAAATTCAAATACTTGCAACCATCAAATTTGTTATCTTTCTCTCTGGCAGTTGGGATGCCACCTGGTTTTTATATAGTATGTATAAAGTGAATAAATCAGCTCTTAAGAAATTAAAGTTTCTTATATTTGTAAGTACTTTGTAGTTATTAGTAAAGTTATGAAACATTTATTTATGTATATATATCTTACTAATTGCATGTTCCTCATTAAACTTAGGTTATTTATTTAATATGTTAGATTGGCGGCATAAAAATCATTGTTTTACGTTCGATTTTCTAAGTCTCAGTTTTTGTTTGCTTTTTAAAGAATTTTAATGTATTTTTAATCACAATAAACATCCAAATATTATTTGCAAAAAAAAGGAGTTTGTTGTGTTCTATACTTCTTTGCTTATATCTAATGAATACATGAGATAACTATACTGCTAATGTTGTCATCGCGTTATGGGTAAGTTACTGAAATTTTTCAGAGATCAACAAATGAATGAAACATATTTTCAATGTGTAAGTTCCAATAATAAATTCAACTACTTATGGTTTGGATGTGATTAACGTATATTTAAGCCACGAAGCAACGCTTTAATCGGCATATCGAATACTTTTTATCCTTTAATGAACAGTATTGAATTCGGGCAAATGGACACAGTGCTGTGGATCTAGCGATATATACGAACTACAATATTGACTGAATTGCTCTGTAGAACACAAAACTCTCAAAAGCCTTTCCCTAAGTGATCCAATGGGTAATCCTTAAAATTGTGTTTGTGCTGAGGAGGACGTAGATGTCGTGTTCTCTGAGTGGCAAGTCGTGGTCGGTATACCATTACCAACTTTATTATTATTATTATTTTCAGTCATTTGGCTGTTGTTATTGTTGGCCTCATTCGAGTCCATTGTAAAATGCACGGAATTGGAGGTGCTTGGGGCCTGAGACAATTGTGCCTCCATCGATGTATTGGACGTTTCATCATCCTGATTGCTATTATTGTTATTGCTGATATTGCTCATGTCTCCGTTATTGCGATCTTGATAAGCCGTTGGCTCATTGTCATCATCATCATCTAACCATTCAGTATCGTACGACATGCCGCTCTCATTTTCCGCCAATCCTCTGCGTGGACGTCTTACGCTTCTCCGTCGCTTTATAGCAGCAAATCGCAATCGCATCAATTTACGCTTGCGTTCCAACTGCTCAAAACTCACTTGCAGGGAGCCAACTGTAAAAGGACAGCAAACTTTTGTTATTTGTTAACTCTCTATGTTCTTTGCTTAAGGATAACTAACTAAGCTTTCACCTTCTAGCATAAACACTTAAACAAACTTATTTTTGGCAGTGCGACAAGACAGTCATGTCATAAGGTAAACAACTAGTAGCTCAGATTCTTGCCCATAATTTAAGGTTTTGATGTGTGAATGGGTGGATTGTTGACCTTCTAGCATAGTCCGCTGTCAAAGAGTCGCTGACAGTAGGTAAACAAAGGCGACTACCAAGATGTCAACTGGTCATTGTTTGTCTACGCACGTTGAGATAAGAGGCCTGCCCTAGCCTGGCTAATCTCAACCTGGGGTCAAACAGTACAGTTGAGCTTACAATGGCGTTGGTCAGAAAGCTTATTATGTTTATACTCGCACTGCAACTAGCAGTTGGACAGCAGAACAACAGCAATGCCAAGATGTTGGAATCCATATTGAGTCAGCTGGAGGGCACACTGGAGCTACATTTGCTTGGTCCACGTGCCGCAGACAATAGCTTTGTTCAATCACTCTTAAGGCAAGATACAATGGCTGTAAGAGTTAAGGATAATCAGCATAGGACAACATTGACTGGCTGGCATTTGGAGTCCCATGCATGGGTTCATCATTTCTACGTATATCAGGATGTGCAACAAATGCTAAAAGATCTCCAACTGTTTGAAAATCAGGGTGGCTTCTATGTTATAGCATTGGAGGAATCTTCGGGAGAGCACAAATTACTACTGCAGTTCATGGAGAGCGTCTGGCGACAACATGGTCACACTCGCATCTACTATATTCTGTTGGAACTCCAACAAATTGTGCTTTATAATCCCTTTTTAAAGACAGCTGTGCGCGTTGAGAATCCTTATAGCTATCAAAGAATTTACTCCAATTTACATGGTTATCCACTGCGTGCCTATATCTTTGATTCCGTGTATTCTGCACTCCTAGATGATGGCTCCAATGGACAGGTTCTTCGAGCAACTGGACCCGATGCCAATGTTGCCGAAACAGTTGCCAAATATATGAACTTTACGCTAAGCTATGAATTGCCAGATGATGAGTTTTTTGGGTGAGTGGTCTCGAACTAATCTCAAGTAATTTAAATATTTATCTAGTAAAAATGCCTCCCATCACAGTGGTCGGCAGCCCAATGGCACCTATAGCGGCGGTGTGGGTCGTGCCCATCGTTACGAGCTGGATGTGATCTTTGCTGGATTCTTTATCAAGGATTACTTGACGTCAAGGATTCAGTTCAGCCACGCTGTCTACATGGATGATCTGTGCATTTTTGTGCGAAAAGCCCAACGTATTCCACAGTCAGTTGTACCGATATTTGCGGTTCGTCAGGATGTTTGGCTATGTTTCTTTTTGGTGGGATTCTTCAGCACATTCATTTGGCTATGTTTGCGCATCATGAATCTATTCCTGCGTATAGAACAATTGACTGAGAATGGGCACGAAAAGATTGATGCTGAAAGAGTTGTCAACAATAGGGGTCGTTATTTTTTCATCGCCTTGCGCATTTTCATTGATACCTGGGTGGTTTGGGTGCGTGTAAATGTGGGCAAGTTTCCGCCATATAATTCGGAGCGCATATTTTTGGCCTCACTATGTCTGGTCAGTGTCATCTTTGGTGCACTGCTCGAGTCTAGTTTGGCCTTAGCATATATAAGACCTTTGTTCTATAGGGATATCAACACACTGGCGGAATTAGATCAATCTCAAATGCCCATTTACATCAAGCATCCGGCATTTCAGGATGATTTGTTCTATGGCCAGGACTCGGAGGTGTATCGGCGCCTGAACGCCAAGATGTTTCTGGTGGGCGAAGGTGAGGATCGATTGATTAGCATGATCGCCAAAACAGGTAAATTTGCTGGAGTTACTCGCTCCGCCAGCTTGGAATTAAGGGATAGACGCTACATCATGACACACAAGGTGCACAAGATACCAGAATGCCCCAAGACTTATCACATTGGATATCTCTTGCCCAGACCTTCACCTTATATTCATGAGATTAATACGGTGCTGTTACGCATCTTGGCGGGTGGACTAGTGGATCATTGGATAAGTGAAATGAAGGAGCGAGCCAAGTGCAATATCCAACAGTACCCAGAATACCTTGCTGAACTGGACATGGATAAGTGGAAGGTATTGACCCTAACAGGTGTTCAATTGTCTTTCTATGCTTTGTCAATTGGTTGCCTGTTGGCTACTTTTGTTTACCTACTCGAGTTGCTTTTCAAATAAAATACATCTCTTGATTACTCACTCATGTGGAACTCGGGTGGCTTGCGGGGACTGCGACTTGCGGGCTGACTTATGGATTCTCGGCGATTACCATTACGAGCTGCAGCCTCTGCCGATGTGGTGGGCTGCTCATCATCGCCGAACAGGCGATGCGTCTCCTCCAGCCATTCGGTGATCCTTGCCTGTGTAGCCGCCTCCCTTTGCTCGCCCAGCAGCCGTGCCAGCAGCTGCTCAACATTGCGATGTTGGCCCCCGGTGCCTTTAACAGCCAATTGCAGCAAAGCACGACGCTTTTTGGCAATCAAATAGAAAATACGATTCGGATGCGTTTGCCAGCTGAGCTCACTGACATTGGGTGTGTCCACATCGCTCTGATCATCTGATTGGGAACTGCTACCGCTGTGCTCCGAAGAAGTGCCGGAGCTGCTATTGTCACTGCTGGTTGTTTGATGACCTGTGCTGCTGTTGCTGTGCCAGGTGCCAGGTTTCCAAGTTTCTAGTTCACGCTGCACCAGCGTATCAAAAAAGGCCAACATCACCTCATCCTCGTTCATGTTGCAAGCACTGAAGTCTTGAGATACATGGTCCGTGGCATTGCGATGTAGCGCTCGTGTGCATTGCGGCGTATCTGTTGGTTCCGTTAATGAACCGTCCCAGCCTTGTTGCGCGAATGGGCTCCACAACTGTAATGTGAGCAGAGAGATGAGAAGTCGTTGACAAAAACGGTTGCAAAACTCACCTTGATAATCTTTTCCACACCTGATGAGGCGATCAGACAACGCTCGCGATTGTAGCGCACCTGATTGACAATGGAACGATGTCCGCTGAGGATGACAGGAGTTGAATCGATCCATTGATTCTTCTTCGTCACTGCAACAAAAGATATAACAATAACTGACATATTTGTTTTTTTAAATTTATACTCACAATCAACTCCATCCATGCGCCAAATAAACATATTAAAGTTATCCGAACCGGACACCACCAGCTCGTCCTGCGGGCCAGCAAATGTGCAGCTTTTCATGGTGCAGGAATTAAAGTATTCGTCGTGATAAAACGAGCACAGCGGCTCCGGTGAGTCGGGTACATATAAAATAGGAGGCAAGCGGCGATGCAATGTGAGCAAAAGACTTCCATTAAAATTAAAGCGTACGCTCATGCAGCTGGGAGATTCAGTGATGTAGTTATATTGACAAAATACTCTAAACAAGAGAAATAGTTAATAGTTGGATAATGAAGACTGATAAGCAATTGCACTCACTGTGCTTGTTGACGCAAATCCCACAGTTGAGCACCACGTTTGGCATTTGCTGTGGCCAAAAAGTTGCCATTAAGCGGATGAAACTCGACCGCATTGAAGGGTGTGCGAAACTTGGCAATGGCCAGTGGCTCAGTTTTGCCCACGCGCAGATCATAGACAATGACCTCGCCATGCTCTGTGGCCACGCTAAACAGATGGATGCTCGTTGGATCCACGCTCAGGCCATAGACGGGTCCATCATGCGAAAAGTAGTTAAGGCTTTTGCCACTGCAGGGATATAAATGCAACCTAATAGTATGATTTGATGAGGAAGACTTCCATAACACTTACGTGGCCAGGTCATGCTGTATGACCAAGTCATCATTGCCTCCGGAGAACACATATCTGTTATGGGTGTCAAAGCCCAGACAAAAGATATTGCTGGTATGCTCTCCAAGCATCACCATTGGCTTATGCTCGCCAAGATTCGATAGCGTCTGATCGACTTTCCACAGCAGCACACGCTTATCGTCACCACCTGTCGCCGTCGGAGAATCAACAGTTAGGATGCCGGATGAATCAACAGGTCAGTCAGGTCAGTCACTTACCAGATGCCAGATACTCGCCACCATTGCTAAACTCTAAGGCATTCACACAACCAAAATGCCCGGCCAGATTGCGCTGATAGAGGTTCTCAGCGACCTGCAGACGTTGCCTGAAGATGCCCAATTCAAGGTTGCGTCGCATGGGATCCAATTCCCGGCAGCTGAGCGCATTATCCAAATTTAGGCCACCAGATAAGCCGCTTCTCAAGTAGCTCATTTTGATATACTATATTGTTGGTCTGACAACGAATTCAAGTTAGTCTACATAAGAGTCTTTTGCTATAGTACCAAAGCCGACTGCTATTTTCCTAACTCCTTTCCGGTCCATATAGTTTCTTTTTTATTTAGTTGGGTTCACAGGCTCTGCCGCTGCGATAGCGTTGTATACATTTTGTCGACGTAGACGTCGCTGCTGACGTCTTCGTCTTCGTCGCCGTCGACGTTGTTGTCGTTGTACTTTCTGCGTTGGGTTGTGAGAGTTTTTCTGCTTACAAATTTAAGGCACTGCCACTTTAAATGTTATTTTATACGCTGTTCTAACTTGCTTATTTATTTGCTTTTAAACTAAATTGAAAAAGTGATTTAGTTTTTGCAGCAATTGGCATATCAATTGACTTTTTCAATGTAATACAACTCCCGCAGCGATTTTCTCACGACGACAACGACTGCAACTCTCGACTGGTTTAATCATCGGAATATGCTTTAATCAAAATGAAAACAGAAAGTATATGAGAAGCGTAAAAACAGCTGTTGGCCCAACTGAATAGACATTTAGTGATGAGAGCGTGTATTTTAACGGTGCACGAATAGAATTCTTCAAAACTGTATAAAAATCATATATGTATATGATACATGATTGATTAAAAACATCATTCTTTCATATATAAAAACCTCAAACTGAAAAAGTTCTTATATTTGGAATGTTTCATCAACCTTGCATAGATATTTATTAGTTTCCTTATACAGTCGTAGTACTCTGTTTGTTTTTAACTATTCGATCAAACATTTAAAAATCGTTTGTTAAATTATATTTCCCGGTATAAAATCTTTAGACCCAAACACTATGGACAACACACTGTCCAATCAAGAGCCAGCAGGTCTGTAATTCGAAGTATACTTTTCTTAAAGCTGAAAATTCCAGCTCTTCTATTTAACAGTTTTACCAGCGGAAATTGATGAGACAAATACGCAACAAATATGCAATTATTTGCGGAATTTAAGGGAACGCCTTAATAAGTCTACAAAGCAGCACATTGATATGATTCAGTCAACGATGAACATAGTCAAGGAGATGTCTGATTTGTCTACGACTTTAGCATTGACGCAATCCAATCTCGATCAGCAGCCTTCGAAGATAAAACGTCTGATTATGGAGTTTGAAAGCCTTCAATCGCTAGACACTGGCTTGAGCTCCGACGACGCGGTAGAGTTCCATGGTCTGCTTGCTGATTTTCGACGCCTGCATGAAACACAACTGTTGCGAGACAGCTTGATGAGTTTCAAGCATTCCAAGGATTTGTTTGAAGAGATCAATGCCTTACTCAATCACAAATCGGTCGAGGAGAAAGTCAGTGATGTGATACATTCATCCCCACAGAACAGTCAGCCGTCAATGAGCGCCAGCCGCAGTCTGCGCGAAAAGATTCTGGCCTTTAACATCGCATCCGCGGTGCAGGGTCAGAATTTGCTGCAAAACTTTACTAACTGCTTTAGCAATAGTTGCCCGAGCATTGCCACCAGTAATGAACAAAAGACACATCCAAACTTATCACGATCCCACACCAACTCCGGCTACGAAGGTGACGTGGACAGTGAAATAGAGAGAAAGGAAACAAGTGATCCAAGTGATTAAACTAGTATATTTGTTGAGCCATTCACAAATCGTATGATCTACATGTATTGATTTCTCTTTTTATAAAAAAATTTAAAAATATTTTAACTACAATAAAATCATCTCGGCATTAATATAAAATAGATCGCTTAATTAACAAGCCGATTCGGCAGCCTGAAAGAAGCGGGTATAGTTAATGGCGAAGAATATGGAGATGGCTCCAATCGCCGAACCCAGTTGCGTAATGCCACCCACCCAGACCAAAGATTGGCCACCCTGGGAGCGCATCACTGTCGTTATGCCCAGCTTGGTGTAGCTTACGATGCCAATAAGCAAAGTCCATGCAGTTACCTGTGAGAATTTAGAGAAGTATTCACTAAATATTTCAATGGGACTACAATGTCGTCACACTTACCACCAGCACCACACCCACAGTCTCATCGTAGAGCGGCGGATAGGGACTTAATACAGCTGTGGTAAACACATAGCTGGTGAGCAGTGCTGCCAGCGTTGAGAGCAAGTAGATGGTGCGCAGCGATGTGAAATGCAGGAACATGGCCATAAAACAGGCCACCGGATTGGCAATAACACTGAGCGTTGCTGCCAAATGATAAGCACGCGTACCATACGGCGCACTTGAATAGGATTGTATGCTGGGGAAGATGCCATTGCTGAACAGCGAGATGCAACCAATAAGCACCAACAAAGCAGCATACTGGCCACGACTCAGCTGCGGATTATCATCTTGACCGTACTCATACTTGTTGCCCTTGCTAACGGTCACCTGGGCATGTTCCCTTTTTGCCAAAGGCAGGGCATTAAGCAGCGTGTAGCCAATATAGCTGAGCACCATCAAGCCGAATAGTATCAAAAAGAATACCTTCGTGTCAAATAGAGGTGGTTGTGTTTCCTTCTCGTAGATCTCCTGGCCAGACTCTGTGACGTTCACTAGAACACAGCTACCAGAGTCACCGATACCCTGCACCAAGGCCATCACACTGGGCAAAAGACCGCTCAAACCCTCGCCAATGAAGTATGTAACCATATATTGTTCCTTGAAGCGTCCCATGTACGGCATAAAGAGCACGGAACTCGTGCATGCATTAAGCGCCGTAAAGATAGTGAGTATGAAGAGTGCTACGCTGTGTTCACTGCCGGCCAGCGACGCAGTTTTGTTGAAAAAGAATGCAGTGAGCAGGCAGGACAAGGTGCCGACAGCTAGGACAGCATGAATTGTCCAGCCATCGTTGAGCTTCCAGGGCGAATACTTTTGATAGCCGGTGTACAGCAACGGTCCCAAATTACCGATCTGAACCATGACACTGAGATATGATGGCAGACTCCAGCCTTCCGGCGCCTCATTCACTAGCAATGGCAGTTGTATAAAGGTGCCATTGACACCCAACCATGTTCCGATGCCAAAGAATATGGCCAGCAGATCGACAATGAAGCTGCGATTCTTGAAGACGTCACTGGCTTTTTGTTCCATCCTCTTGCTGATGGTGCGCCAGTTGAAGAACGCTTTTTTAAGCTCGCTGGGATCGTCTCTGGTGCATCTGTGAATGGATAGTAAATTGTTAAGATAATACTTGCTACAAAATTGCGTCTATTTATTAGATTTACTTAGCTACAGTTTGACTGAATGGTTTTTGACTACACGGATAATGAAGTCGTCGCTTACGTTTCTGATTAAGTATGAAAAGTTACACAATGCATTTGGATAGTTAGGTTATACGTGACGGGTTAAATGGTTTAAGCCAAACATTTGAAAAACAATTAATTAAAATTTTGCAAGCACTTGCCTTAAACTGATTTGTAGTATGTTAATGAAAACATAAATATTAAAACAAATTTCGATCAAATAAAACTGTAAGTGCATTTAAGCTTCGTTATGATTTGGATTTGTTATCGCTCAACTTTTTTTTTTTGTTATTAAGATAGTGAAACCTTAGGCTATTGTGGTGGGTTAGTAAATGCACAAAACTACATACAAACAAATACAAAATTCAAGTGTTTGTGGTGTATTTTTTCAGTAGAAGCCTGACGGGGCACTTTTAAAGGTTTGTTTGAAAGTAGATACAGTTCAGAAATCGAAACTGATAGCTGACCAATGCGAAAATATGATCAGCAAAGGGAGTTTGATTGCATTGGAATTTACTGAATCGTATTTTTTTTTATCGATACTATGTGTTTATTTAGAATTTGTCTATGTTGACATAAAATAAGTTTCGTTAAGTGTATCAAATATCTTTAAATATATAACAATGCCTTATTGGCGATAAGCGAAATTTTATGGTGCATTATTAAGTTTCGGATTTCTATAATGACATTAAGAGGAATTTGGAAAGGGTAAAAAAAAAGCAAGTATTTATGGTAGGTGACTCAGCGACCCTCCCTCTGTTATTAAAACGCGTCTAACATCTTATCAGACCAATTAAAAATGGAAGGTGAGTGTCTGTAGCGTTTTGACTACAGTAATGTGTGATTTATTTTATGAGTTCGACGTCACGATGAACATAAATAAATCATTGATCCTAGCCATGACATGACAGTTGAAAGATTAAACAGTATCTAGCAATTAAACACATTTGATTAAATAAAAACAAATGTTAGCTTTCGCGAGACGTGCTTAAAGCTCAGACCCATTATACAAACAGGTTTTATTTT
The DNA here is from genome assembly GCA_018901835.1 of Scaptomyza graminum. NCBI lineage: Eukaryota > Metazoa > Arthropoda > Insecta > Diptera > Drosophilidae > Scaptomyza > Scaptomyza graminum. Next base: position 2,759,942 of record JAEIFL010000290.1, read on the forward strand.
ATGGTGCGGTAAACAAAAAAAATATAATGATAATTCAATTCACTGCACTTACTTGTCGAAATCGTGCGGTTCCGCTCCGGCGTGGTTCTGCGTTGAGAGCACAGCGTAAACTGCGCCGGATTGTCCACCATTGTTTGCTCCAGACATAACGGTGAGTTGAGGTAGTAATCTAAGTGTTCTAATGCAATTTTCGAATTAATTTATGATTAATATGCCGCCCGATGTTGAGATTAGATTGCGCCGCATATGCTTTAACAGATGGGAGAGCAGCTGTGGCAATGGAATGGATTCGTCAATGACACGTTGAAAACAGCAAGCCTTTAATTGACGGCAAATTTGGAGCGTGGCTTAATTGGCACTCACTCAAAGCCAACTGAATCGAGAGTCGAGCCTGTTGATATCTCTCACATTCAATGTGCCTCTTTGCCTTGTGTTGCTTTTGTTCCGCTGATCTCAAGGAAATTGCTTGATTTTTGTTATATGGACATCGAATTTGGAGCGTGGCTTAATTGGCACTCACTAAAGGCCAACTGATTTGGGAGTCGAGCCGGTTGATTTCTTTCACATTTGTTCCAATGAAATTGCTTGATTTTTGTTATACGGAATTCGAATCCGAGCTATGTTGTACTATGTAACTTCTGCATTCCAAGTTGTCGCAACGTTATGCAACTGCTCTGACTACAATTGCAACTGTGTAAGCAGTGTTCCGGCAAATCACTGCAGGGCGCGTGTTGTCGAATAGAACTTTGTTGGCCATTAGAATTTAAATATTGATGAGCCCACCAACTATAATGAATTTGAAATCTGACAAACTGAACCAGAAACAGCTGATGATGCCAAGCTAAACGGCGGTAACATACAAAAAAGGTAGCGCGCTGCTCACTTAAGCCATTTATTACTCATGCAAACGAGCTGTAATGTAAGGTCAGACTGGTGAAATTTTATGCAGCGTACGACCAGCATATAAAAACTCATGAGCTGTGACGTAACAAGAGAGAGCGTAAAATACCAAATGTTACTTGCTCCATTTTATGTTAACGCACATTGTGCGGCACACAGAGACAGAGAGAGAAAGTTTTACAGTGAGAGAGTGTGCTAGGGAAAAATAGAGAAAGCCTTTATTTTGGTTGTTTGTGCTGTGTCTTTTTATTGCCTTATGGACTCAGAAGTCAATTGTAATTGTGGCAAAACCTGGAACCCAATTAATAAAATGCTTATACATGAAATCAATCCATGACTTGATGAATGAACTATAATAATGACAGCTTGCAGCTATGTAAGTCTCTATACGTATGTGAGTTAAATGACATTTTTAATTAGCACACAACTGTTGATACCATTTTTTGCTATCATGGCAGCGTTGATTGGTGCACATTGGGCAGCGCATCAAGAACTTGGGATTGACAGGCAGCTGCGACTTCAAATGATCGGCGACAATGGAGCTCAATGCCTGAATGAACAGAGGATGGTCGTTGGGTGCAGCCGCACGGCGAATCTCCTCCACGCCCACTTCCTTTGCCAGCTCATCGCAGTACTCGATGTCCAGCTCGTGCAGCGTTTCAATGTGCTCGTTTACAAATGCAATGGGCACCAATATAAAGTTTTTGCGGCCCTGCTTGACATAGCCCTGCAAAAGAGTTTGTGTTGAGAAGACAGAAGTTGTAATATTTGAATCGGTTTACCTTAATGGCATCATCGGTGGCTGGCGCCAGCCAAGGCAACGGTCCCACCTTTGATTGCCAAGCAAGGCTGTAGGGATTCGCCTGGCCTAGCTCCTGCATGACCGAGTGCACGCTGGCGCCTATCTCAGAGGGATACGGATCGCCACGACTCACCGCCTTAAGGGGCAGCGAGTGTGCCGTGAAAAGTATGACGACATCGTTGCGCTTCGTTTCCACAAACTTTAAGAGCTCCTCGCGTATGCGCTGAGCAAAGGTCTTGATAAGTAGCGGATGTGTGCCCCAGCGATCGATAATGCTCCACTTAATGTTGGCAGGCAGTGAACTGCAAATTAAAACGAAATACTGGATTATCAATGAAACACACAGACTGAAAACTCTCTGTACTTTTCGCGGTAGTGGGTGAATATGGAGTTAAAGCTGGAACCTGATGTGGCACAACTGTATTGTGGGTATTGGGAGAAGAGTACTAAGCGCTCTGGCTTATCGCTGCATTTAAAAATTAAGTTCTTGTTAGAAATGATTTGTCAATGGTTATTGAACTCTGAACTAACCTTTCGATCTGCGCCAGGGTATTCTCAGTCAGTGGGTTGACATAGCGAAAGCCGACATAGTGCTTATGAGGCGCCGTTTCGGGCGACATCTTGTCTAGCTGCTCGCACATAAGCTGACCCTGCAGCTCCGTCCACTTCAGAATGGGTGAGCCGCCGCCAATCTCTTTGTACTTCTTTTGCACTTCGGCCGTACGACGCTGCGCTATCCACGGCCCAAGGCGGCTCTGCACCGGCAGCTGAATCATGTCGCGATCCGTCATGATGCGCAGCAGATAGTCGTGCACTTGATCCGTGTGCTGGGGTCCACCCATATTTAGCATAAGTATCGCAGTTTTGGCTTTCTGCGTGCTGCTGCTGAATCGGACATTGGCCGTGGTGAAATTCGCGACTTTAGCTGTAAAGAATACACATAAATTACAATGGCTGGCAGGTTGAGACTAATGTTTTTACTTACTTGCCAGCCGGCATAGATTTCTGTTATGCAAAAACATGTTGTTCCGTCTCTTAAAATATAGAAAAATCCTGAAATGCAACCGGAACTTTTTTTCGTTTACAAGTAGCTTAACGCAGTAAAGAGCATTTAACAATAACAATTAAAATATTTCTAAACCTTTTAATTTAAAATTTGTACAACTATTTTGATATGAAAAATATTTTTGTTAATACAAGAAGTTCGGCAGTCCAATTGGGAAATTTATTTAACAGCTGACCACAACAGTGGGTAAAACAATAACATTTACTCAAATGTTAAAAAATAATACCTAAAAAATACTTTTTGGTTTGTTTTATTTTATTTTAGTATTTTATGTTATGGGTAGTCAGTTTTTTTTCTATTTGGTATATTTCACATAACATTTGTATACGAGGCTGCCAGACTGTCGAGCGAAAAATAGCCACTTAAGATAGTTTGCGAAGCTGCCGCTAGAGGTCGCAGGCCAAAATAGCCACTTAAGATAGTTTGCGAAGCTGCCGCTAGAAAAGAAGTCTATATCAGTCTATATAGCATTTATTATAAATCACTTATTGAGACTCTTGCTTATTGACCAATCGAATACTTAAGCATATCAGTTTTTTGATGTTATGTTATGATTCTGTTTAAAATGTAATATAAACAGAAGCTTTTATTGTACATATTTTGATTAATGCAAAAAAATTATAACACAAAAACTTAATAAGTTTTAATGTATTATAGTTCATACTTCGGAAGAATTTTGTGCATTTGAGATGTGAACATTTGCATGCTGAATTAAAAGTAACGGCAAAAAAAGTCTCGCTGTTTTTAACAGCGTCGCGCAATGTTAATATTTTGCAGATGCTAAATAAATACCATAAAACAAAAACAGTGGTAGCAAATTGTAACGAACGACATTCAGGGACTTAGTTCGTTCGTTCAGTTTAGTGAGTCATTGCCGCTCATCAATCTATCAATCACTCAAATTGTTTAAATCAAAACGAGTGCTAAAAATAAATACACACGAAAAACAGAAAAATCAACGCGTGTAAAGTGCTGCTAAAAAGGTTAAACAACAATATGAGAAAAACCAACAACAACCAAATGTGCCCTAAACAACACAAATAAAAAAAAAAAAAGCGTCAGCCGCCCACCAGTAAAGCGGAAAAAAGCCACACGAAACTATAAAGCGTGAGGGACTTTGAACGGTTGCGTCTCTGGTGGTGGATTGCTGTGTGGGGTGGGTGGGTGTTTTTGTTAGTGTTATCGCCTTTGCTCGCTATCGCCCACAAATAGCCAGCAGCGGCAACTTGCTCCAAATTTACTGGGCATGCGCACTGTGAAAAGTTGCTCAAACGTTCGCTGGTTCGCTCATTGCCCAAACAGGATATTTTATTATACTGAAATTCATACCAATATACACAACATACGACTGACTACACATACATATATGTATGTACGTATGTGAATATGTACGTATGTGTGCTGTGCTGCGCTCTGTTAACGTAGGAGTAGCGCAGGAAATTCGCATATTCAGGCCAAAAGCGTTGCGCTCGTAGTAAAACGCGGCTCATAAGCAAAAGCTCCGCACTGCCATTCGGACGCATTCCGTTGCCTGCTCCCACTTACACATTCTCACAGACTCACAAGCGCGCACACACACACACACACACACACATATACACATTTATATACAAAATATAAAAAAAGAAGCAGAAACATTCTAACACACACAAACACCCGTTCTTCATACATGCAATCACTTATACACTCGCGAAAATCAATTTAACGCAGTTAAAGAAAAATTAACGGTAAACTCTAGAGAGGAGAACGCGTTTAATCGCGCAGAATTCTAAATCTTGGGCCGCAATCAAAAAAGTTTAATAACATGTTTAAGCTAACTGTGAAATGTGCAAAAGCGAAAAAAGCTCACAAGTTACGCAAAAAATGCAGCAGCGTCGCAGTCGCAAAAGCAGCAGCAGCAACGAGAAAAATGTGAAACGGAAACGAGCAAACGAACAGTGAGTGCTAAAAGTGCAAAAGGATACAAGGATGCGACGTCGTGCCATTGACCACCGAACCAGCAATTTGTCATTAACGCCTAGGTCCAACTACAACAACTGCCACTGCAACATCAACTGCAATTGCAACATCAATTGCAGCATCAATTGCAATTGCAATATAGCCCCAAAAAGCCTTGCCATCTGCACCTGCCATTAACGCTGTCACCTGCCACCGGCAACCCGGATGCTGCCCCAGTCATAGTTCTTCTCGTCGTTGTCATTCTCATCATTGTTCTTGTTTGTGTCGTGTTGCTGATATTTTTTGTGCGAGATGATTTTGTTATCATAACGAGGCGCAGGCAACGTCAACTACATACATACATATATCATCCTGACATCCGGTCAACTAGACATCATCATACTTCAGCACTAGTTGCCAGTTTATCTATACAGGACAGGTGAGTGACACTCGATGCTTAGAATTGCTAATACGCCAAAAGTTTTTTTAATATCTATGAAAATTAACTACATACGTATAGTTTATCTACAATTTTCGTATTACAAAGAAACGCTGCAGAATGCTTATGCCAGCACAGTTCGTATTGAAAGAAGTACTTATTTCCGAGTGAACACTTTTGCAATGCAGAATAATCTCTTTCAAGTATAGGCTATTAAATTTCTGCAAGCGTCTTAAGCTTACATGGTTGCAGCATTAAAGATAAGTGGATGGGGTTGCTGCCTATTATCATTTTGTGCTTGTTAGTGACAAATGATAAGCACCTTGTTCTTGGTCTTTAATTTACATTTGAAATGCATTTACAATTTTGTAATCTGCCCTAATTGGCAACTTGATTGAGTTGACCTGCAGCTGAGATGGATTTCTTTTACAGCGACTTGAATTTTTATGTTAGGAATTTTATCCATTAGTGTAACGTTCAGCTGCTGCTAAGGCTTCAATTACGTCCAGATTGCCAAAAAAAAAAAACCGTCTAAAAATCAAGGAGAAAAGAAAACATTAACCGCAACATTAACAATCAGCAAAACATTTCTAATTCCCTGGTGCTTTTGCACGATGCCAGCACATTTGTAAAGGCGGCCACCCAACTGCACCACATCAGAACATTAAAAAAAAGTTAAGAGCTTTGCTCCAATTTTACAAGGAATAACGGCAAAATCATTTGAACAAAACATGGAAACATTTCTGGCAAGCAAGTCATTAAAGCCAAAGTTATGAAATCAGATGTTTTTAAAACATTTCAAACAACCGCAACATGAAATATGTTTTCATTGTACAAAGTTGCCACAGTTGTTAAACAAGTATGTGTGTGTGGAGAGAAAAATCATTCAAGTATCAAATAGGAAGTAAAGGTGGAAGTAATTTTTATAGTCCTTGAATATAACTTCTTACTTTATACACCTAAGGACTCAAACAGTAAAACAGTTGAGAATAAGTTTGAAGTGCAATTTACTCCTACTCATAATTTAACATCACGAGTAGCACACAGTAACTGTATATTCTACCGGAATTGATGAAAGCTAATTGATATAACATTATAGATTTCTCGGTATAGGCCCTATTTGGCATAAAAATCCTTTGCCTTTCTTTTGCTAGTTATTGTTTCTTTTGTGTACTTTTATTGTTCGGCTAGTCATGGCAACCTCAAGGGATGTATTCACAGCAGCAACAGACGCTAAATTAGTCAAATTAGTTAGAGCTTACCTCTCCCCATACACACAGTTAACCCTTTGCTGCTTGCGACCAATTATGCCGGTTGCTGTGGTGCCTCATATTGAAAACTCGTTTACGGTCCAAGCTTTAAGCTTCAAGGTGAATATTCCCCATGGGCCACGTCGTTGTCTGGTAGTCTGGTCTTAGTGTCTGCATGTATGAGTGTTACTGCAATCATACACGTGTTTCAGCCCATAGGGCGTGTGTAATGGGTGTGCCAGTGTCGCCACTGAGTGTTGTTGGTGGTGGTTTTGTCACTCCTGGTGACTGGTGCGATATATGCGAGCTAATGGTTGTGTCCCCTTGGCAAGGGGATGACTATAAGTGAAACATTCATAAACTTGACTGGCTAGCCTTGGATACAAGCAAAAACAAAATAAATATAACAATCAATAAATCTGAGGATTCTAAAACTTGATCACTGCTATATACTGCATGCCTTGCAAAACGATCGCCCTTAAGGGGAATTTTTGAATGTATGTAAGTAAGGTTGGGCTTAATATCGGAGCTTTGGGAAACATTTAGCGGCAGTACTAGACGCTTTTCCCCCAGTTCTCCTTAGAAGTCAATCGGAATTCGATCTGTTTTATACACTCGTACTTAAGTTTGTTAGGAGAACTGTGCATTCATTCATTGAATATTTTTAGGACAAATAAAATCATTCTATTGACAAAACTTAAAAAGTTGTATTGTACTTTGTGCAATTGGTCAATGAGATCATACAAAATTCTCGTTGAGTAAATTTCGCAGTTGACTTGTTTCTGTGTACATTCATTTTTTTTTATTATATGATAAATGATTTGCAATTTTTGTTGCGAACAAAGTGGGTGGACCGAATATGTCATACGTTTATGTACATAGACACACACATATGAAAGTTTATTTTGGGGTGTTGCTAAGGCGGAATTCTCGCAGTCGGAATTTATGATGTCATTAAAATAAATTTTAGGCATGCGTAGACAAAAATGTGAGCGACTGACTGACTGTCTGTCCGTATGTCGAATTGTTTTGTTGTAAATGTTGTTATAAATTTTGTTGTCGTAGCTTTTGTTGTAAATGTTTCTTGTAGAATTTTGTAGCTCAACACCCAGCGACATTTTTCTTGGCTGATTGCAGTACTTTGTCGCAGTGTTGTTGCAGTGACAGTGACACAAAGTATTATGTAGCTGCATTTGCATGTCACTGTTTCACACACACACACACACGCTCTATTCTGACATTCAGTGCCTTTATAGAAATTATGAACAAAAAAAACGTTGCATACCAACGGGCGCTGCTGAGGTTCATTGAATGGCGAATGGCTTTTGTTGCAGCGGATGCTGCTCAGCAGTCAGTTGTCATGTCGCAGCTGGACCCACAGACACATACGCGCACACACACACACAAACACAAACACACGTATATATATGTAAATATTCAAAGCCTTAGGTACAGCATGCGAGCAGCACATTTAAATGTCCTCTGCACGATTGCAACATTTTTCATAGCACAAACTACACAGGGGAGTGTGGTGTTGGCGGTGAGTTGGTTGCAGTTAGGACTTACTCCCCGCACAAAGTGTTTTATGGCAGCAAAATCTCAGTTGGAGTCAAAGTGGGCAAAGTGCCAGCCGCAGCTGCTTCTCTGGCCCAGTTTGTAGTACGTGTCTGCCATGGCGACGATGACGACGATGTGGAGAACGACATCATCACGGACGTGGCTAACTCCAGCAACTGATGCTAGCCAAAAAAAAACTCTGGTGCTTCTGGTTTTAAGCTACTTAATTAAAAATTCTTTGGCTGTGATTTTTCATAGCGGCCGCTGTTGTTGTTTTTAAACACTGCGGTCTGCCAGCCATTTCACAAAATCATATGCAGAAACAGAATACGAACTTGCCCTTTAACCAGCTAAGCCAGCTGTAACTTGTATGTGTCTCTCTTTCTCGTTTTGGGGATTTGTAGCACTAATAACTTCAATTCTAAGAGCAAAATAATCGCATTGGTGTACGGTATACTATATGCTGTACTACAGTATGCAGCATAGCTGTAAAGTTTATCTAAACAGTTGCACAAGTTCACAGCAACTCTTGCAACAAGAAGTTGCTAAGAGCAAGAGGGAGGACCCCTTGTTTTGCTTTGCTTGCTGAGTTGTCTCCTTTTTGCCTGTTAGCATGGCCGCCTGGGCAGCTGCAAATGCTTTTTAATTAAAAATTATATCAACATTCATTGCTGGCTGCCGGGGCACTGGCAACAGTTGGGGGCGGTTGGCCAACGGATCCGGTTGCTGTTAGTTGGATAATAGTTGTTAGAGCTGAAGACATGAATATGACTCTTTTGTTGTGGTGACAGAGCAGCAGCGCTTGAAGTTCTGGACACACACATACACACACACACACACGAACATACATACATATACACACAATATCACCCACACTTAAACTGCATAATAAATACATATATTTTATTAAGACAATGTATAATAAAATGTTTCAAATGGATTTGTGTTGATCATAATTGCCTTCTTTATGAACAATGAACAAAAAACTAGCTTTGTTCAGTAGTTAGTAAATAATATGACACATAGATTGCAACATTTGGATTCTTAATAAAGTTTCTGCATTTCACAGCAATTTTATTGGTACTAATCCGTTTGAGTTACTAAGTATCTCAATTAGAACAAATTAAACAATGAAACAACTTTTTTATAATTAAAATAAATGCAATAAGAAAGGAAAGATACAAGTGACTAAGTTTTGAGATTAGCGATGAAATCACATAAAAAAATTACTGAATATTTTTTTTTTATCCACATTAGAAACTAATCTGAAATTAAGTGGGATGGTAATGATTGAAAATAGATTTAAACCCATAACGAATTTTTATGAATAAATATCCGAAATTCGATTTTAATTTATTCAATGATATTAAGAAAGATTTTTCGCACTTAGTGTGAAAACTCACTGATAGATTGCAATTGAAAGATTTATAGGAAAAACTAGTTTGGTTTTCAAGCCAAAAACGATGCAGTTTTGCATTTGTTCATTTTCTCCGACGCTGATTAAAGTAAAGTACTATTTCATAGTTTGAGGAATGTGCAATAAGTGTGTTGCGTGTGTTTGTGTGTACATGCAGGTGCAATATTTGCCCATGGCACAATTTGATTGGAGCACACTGAGAGCTGAGCAAACAACGCATTATCAGAGCTATAAAATCCGACAGCTACTCGATATATGAGATTGGTTTTGTTGCCTGAGGAGCGTTCGTTACAAACTCATACTCGCACTTGTTTTGGGGCATGGAATGAAAGTTGACAAGTTGCGGGAGCTGGCGTCTGTCCAACAGTCGTCCAACACTCTTCGAATGGTTGTCTGGCAAATGCATATGACACATGTCAGAGTAACGGCAACTTAAGGCTGTGCCGTAAAGTGTTTCGAACTGTTGCCTGCCTGTCAGCACTATGTCAGCCGAGAGCTTCATTAAGTTTAACACGCTTTTCAACACTGAGACACACACACAAACAAAAACATGCAAATTGCGTTCGCCTGTTGACAATTAGTTGACAGTAAATACATTTTGATGAGTCTACCACAGTTCACTTTTAACATCTTTAAAATGATCCAAAGCACTCTTTTAAACACGCATATACTATATCAATCACTTTCTTTCTATTTTAGCACCCTATACAAGCAACGAATGAATGGAACTCGAAATTTTTTGATACAACGCTAATGAATTTTTGTAAACTTAAGACGATTAGGATACGGTTACGCCCGTGGGCGCATTTCTCGAGACTTCAGCCAGGGCCACAAATGCCCCAATTGTAGCAGCCGAAGAAGCAGAAGAATACTTTCCCAATAGGATCCCCACTCATAAATGCAGTGGAAGAAGAAGTTTACTCGATTGAAAGCAGCTACTGGAAATTCGCGTGTGCGAAGAATGCTTTGTTGTGGACGTAGAAAGGTAAGGCTATCAATTTATGTATATCCAATTCTAACATTCAGTATTGAAACTACTATATTTATATTTGATATTTTTTAACTAAATTTTCGGGTTACCCCAAAAGTGAACAAAAATGTTGCATAAAAACCATATTTAAAATTAACATTTGCCGGTTTCATGATTTTATAGTAAATTAAATATTGGCCACACTTGACTTTTAATATCGCTTAATTGCAAAATCTGATTTACCTGTTTGGCGTCGCGACGTTGGCCTGTGTTCGGGATTGGCATGGTCATATAGTACGTACATGTAACTTAATTAATTGTGTATACGATACGTGTACAAATATGTATGTATGGCTGTATGTATCGTATGTCAACATGCTGTGTGACTTTATGTGGGCTGAAAAGGAGGCGGCAGCGGTACGCAATGCTGTGGTTCAATGATGCCTCACAATGTGCGATGCCACGAATTTTAACGTAATTTTTTGGTTGCACAGCGTAATGTGAGTCGGTGTAGCTGAACTTCAATCAGGGGTAAATAAACTCAACACTCGGGTTAATTGATTGACTTGCTATAATTATTAAAATTGTTCGAGCTTGGTTAACTTAAATTGGGTTTGCTGTTTCAGGCCTGCTAAAAGCCTAGCTAAATGCTTCTAAGCCGTTTTTTTTTTTCGTTACCACACTCAAGTGCATTTTAATTAATGCACTTAACAAAGGATTTTGCTAATGCATTCTCCTCAAAGAAAAAAAAAAAACAGACGCTGCACAGCTTATTCTCGTCTGTGTTGTTCTTCAAGTGAATTTGTGAACTTTAAGCAGCTGAGCGGCTCCTGCTGGAAGGCATTAACAAAAGCAATGCCAAACAGTTGGATGGTTTACCAAGTCACCTTCAAAAAATTTCGCCAACTAAAAAATAAGCAACGGAAATTGCTTCAACTTAAGTCAGGCAGCCTGAGTTAGGTAGTCAGTGCAAAATCAACAAAACTTCATCACAAAGTCAGAGCTGCGCAGCCAAGTGCAATTCCCTCAAGATGCAGTCGTCAACGCTTTAAGCCGCAGCCACAGCCCCTTTTGCCTTGCGCACCGAACGTATACTTGATTTATTTTAGAGAGTATTTCCACTTGGCTATGGCGTTTGCTATAATTTTTTGGCAGCAATAAGAAGAGGTTAAGTTTAAGTTGACTTCGGCTAGAATGGTTTTAAATCGGTTTGTTAGAATAATTTTAGTTTTTATTTTTGTTATGTATCATGAAAATTTCGAAATATTTTCAATGGCCTTACCAAGCCAATATGATCCTTTGTTAGGGTATGGCAATACCCATAAAGCATTAGCACAATATCTTGTGCATGCCTTTTATTGTTGTTAGCGTTTTCATTTATGCCACGCAACAAACTTTGACTTCGGCGCTGCCGTCAAAAAACTTTAACAAATAAATTAATTTACCCGCCGCGTTGCCGCGAATGAAAGTTGCTTAAGCAGTGAAGAGCTAGCTTGTGGGCCTTTGTCGATACTAAGGATGATCGTCCTGTGGGAGTCTGGCTGCTAAATAATTGAATTTACGCTTGTGGCGCATTCAGCGTTTGTTTTAAATTGCATTTTCTCAACGCGCTGCTCCAGTTTCTTCTTTATCGCCCCTTCCCTTATTTGTTTTTTTTTTCTTAATAAGTTTCGCGTCAGGTCTCTCAAATTGATTCCTTAAACAAATTTTAATTGAAATGCAACGCCGCTAGGCAATATGTCAAAGTTGCATGTGTTGCAAGCCACCTGATTGCCTTCTGCTGCTGCTGCCAGCTGCCAGCTGCGTGCCACTTGTAAACAGTTAAAGTTGCTCAAGTGAAAATGCGCAGGCATTTTCTATTGGCATACGTGTGTGGCTGAATTGAGAATATCAGCATTTTGCTGCATGCCACTAACTCCATGACGAGTATGTAGAGTGTGTTGAATGGCAGCCAACAACAGGCTTGAAGGCACACAAAAATGCCACCATATTGAATTACAATACCAAAAAACATCAACAAAAACCGGAGGAGGACGAGAAACAGGGGCTGAGCGAACGTGTAACGGGGCGTGGCTGCAACTGACACCATTTGGTGGCAAGCCAAGTCGTCGAGATAGCAAACAATTTTTAGTGACAACTTTTTTTGTTGTTTCGCAATTGTGATGAGTTTATTCAAATGCACATTTTGCAAACGTAAATTATTTTGATTTATGCACATAGCAGGCGCAGCATTACATGGCGTATGTGTGATATGTGAAAAAAGTCAACAGAGCATTCAACATTTAATTAAAACCGACACTCGTAATATTTTTCTCTCTGCTGTCCATCAATTGTCAAAATATTTTCATTTATTTACGCGGTAACTTAAGAAGCGCTGTCAGCTGCCTGATCTCTGTAATTAGTTGACAAATTGCTGGCGCTTTATGAAAAGTTGTGTGTTGAAAAACAATTTCTGAATGCTGGCTGCACAACGCAGTTAGCAGTAGCATTGCCTATGAACAATTATCAACTTGCCGCTTGGCCAGTTTTGCTCGAAAGCCTTGGAAGTTTTTTGTGCAATTCAGCAGCACGTTTTGAAGATGGCGTAGAATGCGGTATTTTATGTCTATCTGACTGAAAGTTTTCTCTCTGTTCCTCGAGGGCCATTCACAAATAAATGGCGAACATTTAGGCAGCGGTAACGGTAGCTGGAAGCCGGCAGCAAGCATCTCCTTTTCGTTTGTTCCCAATGCTTTGCCAACAACAGTTTGCGCATTTAGGGTGCATTCGAGCAGCTCACTAGATACACACACACACACATATATACGGACAGAGAGACTTGCACAATGTTAGTCTCAATGCAGATAAGAATATTGCCTTAGTTGGGGCTGCTGCAAACACACAGATACAGATACACACGCACTAGTACATAGACAGAGGCAACTTTTTGCCCAAGACAAACACTGGAAAGCATTTTAGTTTTGCTGCATTTAGTTGTTGGAGTAGCTCCAATTTTTTAAATTTATTTTGTATCTATTCTAAGTTTCTTTAAATTTAAATACTTGAACCAAGAGAAGAACAAAAAATATTTTAAATAAAATGACTTTAAACTGAATAAGTTGCAGTATTTTTCCATTTTATCAGTTTATAAATCATATGTATTATTATCATTTTTTGTTCAACATAGCAATAAGCCTTTCAACTCAGCAAAGTTAGCAAATTGTTTAGGAAAAATTCCGATTAACAAGCACATTTTTAGAAAACTTTTTTCCTTTCAGTTTTGTTCTTTTTAAAATATCTTTTACTTTCTTATTAAAGCAAAAGGGAAAAAGTTTTTCGCATTGTTTTTTGCCTCTTATTAGCTTAGTTTGCTTATGTTGTCGTTTCCGAGTGATTTGAAAAACTATTAATTGGCAACACAGGTGCAGCAAAGATTTTTAATTGTTGCAAACGCAGCGTAAAAGTTTTTCACAGCCATTTGCAGGTGCTGATGCTGCTGTCATTGTTGTTATTGTTGTTGTAGCTGGTACTTTAACAAGCGCAATTTGGGTGCATTGAATTGGAAAACTCAGTGATAGGAAGGCGCAATGGCTACGGTTGCTGCTGATTATAACGGGTAAACAAAAAGGGAGAAAAGCGCAAGAGCGCGAGGGGGAGTGAGATTGAAGTAAGCAAACTGTAGTAGAAGGGTTGATGAGGCGAATTGAGGTAGAATTGATTAAGCAATCTGTTTTTCTATCCATCAATCACACCAATATTCAATTAACTAATCACTAAACTGTGCTTAACAGATTGCAGCCAATCTTCGGTACGGATATTAATGATACCTTATTGAAATAGTGGTGAATGGGGATGTTATCGTATTCTCTTTTCTCTTCCGTTTTATTAGCTTCCTGTGTTTTATATACCTTGTTTATCTAGTTAATCTTTGTCGACAGCCTTTTCATTTCGGTCTTCTGGCTACGTGTTGATTATTTTCTCAAATCCAATTATGAACCTTCAAAAGATTTATATTTTTGTATTCTTTTTGCATACAATATTCTTGCTCTATTGACAGTCCAATTGCGTGCATGTCCAAATATATTAAGCTCCATTTCTTGCTCTTAAAACAAGACACCAAAATTTGTGCTATGTTTTGCCTGTCAAGTGGTCGTCAGGTTTGTTATTAAGTTGACTTAAGTTGTACCGCAACAGATGGAGATGGTTAGTTCTTGTTGTTATAGAACAAAAAGTATAGGTTTAAAAACAGAAAATGTTAAAATAGGAATATTAGTGTTAAATAATGAAATTTAAGTAGGTTCACAAATAGTATTAGTTTAATTGTTTTCTTGATATAATAATTTAATGATCATAAATATCAGTTAACAAGTATTTCGATAATATGATATGTTGTGGTAAAACTGTTTGGTTAGTAACCTGGGAACAGGTATTTTTTAGTCGAACTCCTGTTGTCTGTTTATTTGCTTTGTTGGTTGTGCACGTAATATATTTGACTGTCATTGCACACAACTTGTCGCATTTTTGCCAAAGGAGAACGTGTTTATAATTTCCGGCTAGCAGTCAGGTGTCATCAGTTGCGAGTGGCCTTAGCCCCAGCCTCGCAGTTCAACTACAAGCTGTCAGCGACAGTTCCTTTTATTGATTGGCTTACCTACATTTTTGCATATTCAAAAAACTAATGGACTACATTGCAAAAGCAGCAGCAGCAGGAACGCCTTGTTTCGTTTCCTTAACATCCGTTCTGGAATGGCCTCTGGAATGGAGCGAAAGAATGCTGCAACAATGGAATGTCCAACGGTAGCTAAGCCCCAGGTACCCCTACCCCCTTGACATTTTAATCGCAACGCTGCGTATGACACATTTTATGTTTGGACAAAAAATAAAATCATCAACTGGCAGTGCATATGAGAGTGCATGTGTATATGTGTGTTTGTATTGGGAACAGTCGAGTGCAAAGGTAAACATACACAGTAAACAACACACACACTCACACACACACTACAGCAAAAGCAATGCCGAAACAAAATTAACCTCACAACCTACTGCAGCATCTATCTACATACAATCCATATGAGTGTTTATGTGTGTGTATGTTTGTTTGTATGTTTCTTGACTGTACTAAAAGCGGTTTACGCCACTCACAGGTAAACAGGCACACAACCCATCCACCCACCAACAACAGCTCCAAGTGTTTTGCACTGGCCAAAAAAAAAAAAACATAAAAAACGCCCACACACGATTGTTGTGTGGATAGGTCGTGGCTTTCATTCTGTAGCCCGCTATTTCTACTATGTGTATGTGTGGGTTTGTGTATGTGAGGGTAGAACAGTAAAGCTTTGCCTGCCACCTTATCATTTTGGCATATCAACCCCCTTGTTGCCCCCGTCAGCGTGGTTAAAAGCTGTTTGCTTTGCTGAGGATTTTCGCAACGTTTTGGGCTCTCGCCGCGCTCGAAAGTGTGCTTCAATTTTTTAACTTTTACGTATTTTGCATTTGCAATGAACTGAGCATGTATTTATGTGTGTGAGCGTAAGGTGTGTGTGTTTGAGTGAGTGTGATATGGGTTGTGTTGTATGTAGTCTTTGCTTCTCCCCATAATTTGGGCTTTTGCTCAGTGCGTATTTGTGTTTCAACTTACTCTCACCGTATCTCTCTCACTTACTCTCTTGCTCTCTCTTTGAATCTAGAAAGCTTTTGTAGTAGAGAAATGCGAAACATACAATTTTTTTTTTTATTTATTTGATTTGCGGCTTGCTTTGCTTGTTTTAGAGTGGCCAGACTTGTAGAAAGTATTTAGCTACATTTTGGTTTTCTAATCATTTGTACTAGGAGTAAATATAAATTTATTTAATTGTTAACATTGCATAAATATCATATATTTAGCATTGCAATTAGCTGACTGTAAATGTCGAGCAAAACTTTTGACACTTGCAATATTTGAAGACACTTTTAATGGCTTTTAAAATGCCAACGAACCAAAAGGGCACATCAACCATCAATTAGTGCTGAGAGCTCTGCCTCAAGCCGAATACACACACACACACACACGCATTTATACATGCATACATAAAAAACTTGCAATTTGTGTCAAGGTTCATTGTACGCAGGCATTGTCACTTACATTTGAAATGCATGTGATGGCTCTATGGAAAGTGTAAAAAGAAGTGGTGTGGGGTTGGTTGGATGGGTGGGACGCTTGGTGCTTGATGGTTTTGGCCTTAGCTTTTAACGTCTATTGCGGTTGCCTTTTCACGCCAGCCGCAATTAACTGCCAAGGTTGTGAACGCTTGTGTGGCATTAATTGTCAATGAAAGGCACTTAAAAGCAAATTTACCAAACTAGGCTCACATTCAAGCTTTAAGCAGCTTAACATAAAAAATAATCAACTATAAATGTATGTATGTAGAAAAGTAGAAATGTATGCATAATTTAGGCTAACCAAGAGTTAGCCAAACAGACACTTAAAACTATTCATGGTCGTTGATTTGATTCCCCAGCTATTCTGATTTCTACTCAAGCACATCAAAAAAGCTTAACCAAAGGGCTGCAAAAATATTTGCTACCCTTTTGCGAGGGGGGCACACAAATTTGTTATCAAATCTGAATGGGTTTGTATGTTTTTTATATTTTTGTTCTTGTTGGCTTGCGTTTGTCATCCTTCCATTTTTTTTTTGAGCTCACTTCGATGCTAGCGATAACAGTGCTTTCCGGGAGATTTCGAACTTTGATTTGAGTTCGGTTACATGTTGCAACGGGTCTGTGTGTTGGCTGCGAACTCAATTTGTTTCGCTTGACAAATGTTCAGCAACAACATAAAAAAAAACAGAAAAAAAAAAACCAAAATGAAAAAATGTTTCCTCTCCGGAAGTTTGTTATTAGCCGCGCACATCCGGCGCGTTCGGATAAATTCGATGCCATGCTATGCACTGGATGGATGCTATTCAGTGGGGAATGATTAGTGCGCAGCTTATCCGCGCAGGCGTCTAACGTTGCGTACACGTAACGTAAAACATTACACTAGCTTTGGATTTGGCTTTGGATTTGCGTTTGTACAGCGACTAGAAACGAATAGAAACGGGGCCCGCCTTGCGCGCCTTGAAAACCATTTTCAAATGCATTCATTTTGCATGGGCCCGCCTGACAGTTGATTGCCTGCCTGTCAGCGTGTGGCGGCGGCGACGTTCAAACTGACCCACATAAATGCCGTGTCGATAAAAACCGTGACTACAATTAAAGCTCTCGTGAGTATGCTACGATGTGTGTGTTTGTATGTGTTGTGGTGAGTGTGTGTGGGTTTTGTGAATGATTTGGCCTAGCTTGGGGCGTAACGCAGTCAAACACACACACTTACACACCTACTCATGTCATTCATGTCAAGTAAAGTTTACGTTTCAGCTATGATTTCCATTTGCCATTTCCCAACACGGCTTAAACTTTCCAACCGACTATAGCTTTCGCTTGGCCTGCTCTTTATCAACTGTAATGCGTTTTTAATGGCAGCAGTCTTATCTGTTTTTGTCATCGGCGGCCATGTTATTAAAATTTTTCATAATTCCCTTTGGAGTGTCCAATGGTCTCTGTCCCTGGTCCTTCTGACCTTTTCCTTCCCTTTCTTTCCACTTTTTTTATTTTTGGATTTGTTTCGATTCATTTTGTTGATTTGAGTTGTTTGATATAAACAAAAAGGACAGAAAAAAAAATAATCTAAATAAGCAACCATCTGCACAAACGGTGCGCTTTTGTCTAGGCCTTAAAAATTGTTTAGTGTTTTTCTAGCTGTCGTTTTTATTGTTTTTTCTATTGCTGTTGTTGTTTTTGTTGTTGCTGTTGTACCTTAATCATTCGTAATGTTTGCCTGTCATGCCACATGCTGGATTTTTTGAGCTAGGTTTCTTCCCACACAATTTCACCGCACACATACATACGATTCTCATTTCTTTATACACTGAGATTGGCACTTCTGTAGAATGTAACTATACAAATGGCTATCACCATGGCTCATGCGATTAGTTGATACCGATGTCAGTTTATTTAAGTGGCAAACATAATTGCTTAGCTTTGTGCGTGAGACGGTGTGTGTGTATGTGTATTAATACTTAAGCGGCTCGCTATGAGCAAATTGAGTGGGGTTAAGTTGATGCGTGTAAAGGAGTCTAATTATAATCCTGACAAACGGTTTGTAGGTAATACCAAATTACACTTGCTTTGCAAGTATTTGAATGGTCAGCTCAAGACAAGATGCTTACTCGAATAGAAACTGACAGCGAACAATTAATTAAGACTTTCAGCGATTAATCGTTATAGCATACGGAGAGTGACAGAAGAACTAATTTCAGCTGTTATGTATATTGAACCTAGTAACGAGACATATAAAAGTTAGTTTGATTTATCGAAAAATTAAAAAAATATCTTTCAAACACAAACTTTCTACACATTTCATCATAAGCTTAACCCTCCATTTGCATCACTTATACGCCATGTCTAACATTTTTCAATATTTCATTTCATTGTCATTCTCAGAACTTGTAAATGCCAGCTCTAGTGTTCAATGTTCATCGTTCACTCTTAACTGGTTTCTTCTGTGCATTTTAACAGCAAGTTCAAGTCCGTTGCCATAGAAAATCGCATCTGGCAACGCTGTCACAAAGAAATGGCGGGGGACGCTTCATCGTCAAACACAATTCCCAAAATCCCGACTGCCAATTTTTTCTTCTTAAATACACATAACACACACAAACAAAAATAACACATACAATTACACTCACTGATAGGCATGTTGGCCTGTCGAACTTTTTCGTAAAGAAAGCTTTCGCTCCAAAAAGTTTTTCGCATTACGGGAGAGCCGTCTGTTTCGCTTCGTAGGCATGCGTATGTGTTTGTGTGTACGTGTGTGAGTCTCTATTCCTGCGTTTGCTCCAGTTTCTAATATAGTTGTTCGGGAGTTTGAAACTTCGGCTGTTCGCTTCGACTGGCAAACGTGCGCTCGGCTTCAGTTCGACATTTATAGAGCCAACATTTTCAATACGCAAAGTTCAGTTGAGCGCATCGGACGTTGTCGTATTCCGCTCTCGTCCTCTTTCAAACTCGTCGCAGGCAACATCGTGCGTGGCGCGAGTGCGCGCGTGTATGTATGTGTCTGTAGGCTCGTCCGTGTGTATGTGTGCGTAGTAGTATTTTTGCCGCAACTATACTACATATATATACACCATATACAAGTGTACATAAATACCTGCAGAGCGGCTGACGTAGTGGCCTGCCTCATAGTAAAAGTCATTAAATAAAAACAGAAAAAGAAAAAAAACCAGAAACTTACTCAATAGTATTTCACGCACAGGCATTGGTCTAACCGCAGTAGTGGCAGTGGCACTGGAAGTGGCAACAGCAGCAGCACCCGCAACAAAAACGCGCGCTCTTCTCGACACAAAACTCAGAGTCATTATCGTTGTGTGCCCTAAAATTAGTGTTGCAGCAGCAAAGCGCATGAAATTACCAATAAAAGTTTAATGCTGCATTAAAATGCCCTCGGGTGGTGTTCGATCAATACTTGCTAGGAGTTTTAGAAAAACGGCAGTCAATTAAATGTTTTAGGGAATACACACACATATACACATACATACATACGTAGACGTCTATATTTTTGGAAGTGCCTTTAACAAACAGCATAATATATATATATGTACATATGTATATATATAGTAGATACTAAACATTTGGTAAGCTGAGTCGCGCGCACACACACATTTCGGGGCGCTTAACACGCGTGCTTACACAAATCTCATGAAATTTATAATAAATAAACGCATTACACGCAAACAATTTACTGTTGGACAGACAACAAACGTTGCGTATACGCACTGTGCGCGTTGTCTGCAAGGCCAAAGACGCAGCAAAAAGAAATGAGAAAACTCATCATCATTTTTGCATTTGGCACGGCGCACATGTTGAGGTAGAAGATGGAGGCGATGCCAAGGGCAACATTGAGTTTTTGGGCTCTGTCTCTTTCCTCTGTCAGACGGTCCAACAAAAATATATATACAGAAAATTTCTATTGCTAAATGCGCGCGCTTACGCCTTCAGCGCCTACTCACGCACACAAGTACATACACACGCAAAAGGCGCATGGCAAAGACAGACGCACACACACACACACACTTAAGGTTCAACAGCCCGACGATTGCCTTGGCAAGCAGTGTCAGCGTTAGGCCCCAAAGCAGCCATTATCTTCGACAACGTAACACCCTCAGAGTCTTTCAGGCTTGGCATTATTGCGTATACACCGTGTCGTTCGTCCCAGTCTGGCTTTTGCCTTTGAGTTTCATCTTTTGTCTGCTAAAGTGGCAAAATGTAATTTTTGGCATTTTCAGCTACTGCCACAGCGTTCTTAGTATGTCTGCCAGCATCAGCTAAGAAGCACTAACCTCTATGTTACCAACAAGAATCTCATTCAACTTCTATCCCTGCCACAACTGGCCCTCAGGCACCCACTTGAATTGTGAATTTCCGCTGGTTAACAGTATTGGCTTGCATTTTGTATTGGCAAACGGAGTCTCCGGAGGAATGTTACAAAATAACAACGACATTGTTTGTGCAGATATATCAGTGGAGTGCTTAGTTGAACTCTTATAACTCTTGTTCAAATTTTTCGGTCATCTCAATACACTTTAGGTTAACCGAATAGAGAAACTAAAACTTATATTTAACTTTCAACTTAATACATGGCCGTAAGTCCGGGCCAGTCCATTAAGTTTAACGGTGAGCTGTTTAAAAAATCTTGATTGCGACAACATTTAACAACTAATCCATGAAACTTCGTTGGAGGATGCTAGAAATTGAATAACCTTTTAATTTACAAGCGTTTCAGTAATTTACCAGACTTACTTACTTTAAAGATCCTAAATATCAGACTCAGTTTGTTGTCTGAATTTAAAAGCCAATTACAAAGTTTCGAGCAAAAAAAAAACCAATTAATTTGGCTTAAGCTTGCTTCTTTTTTTTAAGTTCTCGTGCAGCTGCTTAATGCCATGCAGTGTTTTTTATTGCCACTTTATGTAGTTCGCGTTCCTTTTAATTGCTTGGAAACTATTTTTCCTTTTGCCTTGCCATAAATAATAAGAGAGGGAGAGTTTAACTAAGCTGAGCTCTATTTTGGCTTGCAGTTTTGTACTTTTGGATATCGTGCAGCTTTGTGAGTCGTTTGCCGCTTTCCCGTTTGAATTTTATACCTTTTGTATCAATGAAATTATTATTTATGTCAAGTTTCAAATGCCAGCGTTGCACGTAGAAGACATTGTTTTCATTTTTGCTTTCTTTTCCAAAAAATGCACCTTAAAGCGGTTTGCACACTGGGCGAATGCTTAACGTAAATCACCAACCAGCTACGCCTTCTGTAGGTAGATTGGTGTGACTTTGTGTAGTATTTTAGCCAGAGTCCACTTCGAACGCTATTTAAATCAATTGTGTAGAAGTTTTCAAAAAACCTTGGCCAATCTACCTGGCAAGACCGTGTTAGCCGTTGGTTAGGTTGGTGAAGCGTGAAAAGCAAACATAAATATCTTGCCTGGCAACACAAAAGGCAGGCAAAAGGAAATCACATGTACACAAAATACAGCTACACACACACACTTAGGAAACACTAACATAGATACAGTTATCACCGCTCTGTTGTGTGTGCTTATAATATAGAATCGCCGTCGAAAGCGTATAAAACGAAATAGCCCAAACGAAATCAAATAAAACGAACTGAACTGAAGCGATGCGATGCGATCCGAGGCAAATCGAAACGAATAAAACAAAAGTAACAAAAGTTCGAATTAAGTTATAAGACGTGTGTGTGACAAGCAACAAAAACGTATCAAATTGTTACTTAAGTACAACTTACCACCGAGCAACAACAACGAAACAACAAAAATCTAATAAAAAAGAGGCAAAAACTGCACAACACGAAAAAAGAAACGAAAAAAAAATGACAAAAAAAACCAACAACACCAGTAATTAAATTAACTGCGAAATATATTATATAAAAACGAATTCGAAAACAGCGACGCCTCGAGGGGGGCCTAAGAACTATCATTTAAATTAGAATCACACAGCCCCGGGTGGACAACAAACTGTATGTGCGTGTGTGTAGGTGTGTGAATGTGTTTGTGTTTAGCACATAATTTATATATAGGCACATACTACATAAGTCCTGCTAGGTCTGCCTTGTCAGACATTTTCCTTATTTATATTGTGACATTTGCGTGAAATAAGCAAAACTGGCTGCAGCAAAATTAATGTGCGAAAGAGCTACAACAGGATGTTTCCTAACCAGAAGCAGCGGTCGCAAGGTGAGTCTTTTTCATTTTTTTCCATTTCCCTCTCCTTTACTCCCTCAAGCATCTTCTCACTGTAAGCAATTGTGTATGTGTGCGATTTTGATAACATCAACTTATTTATTAATACCACATTAACTAATGATGTGTCGCTTGTAGTCCCTTGCCATTACGTTGATTTTGTGACTCATATTCGAAAAAACTATCATATATCCTTGAAATAATCTAAAAAAAAAAATACATCCTGACAAGGCCAGTGAATCACAATTGTTATACCCTGTTCACTAGTCGACAAAAGGCTTAGTACAGTTTAAGTTCTTCTTTTTTACACTTTTAGTAGTTTTTTAATTTTCTTATTGGCTTTTCGATTATGAAAATGCATTCGGAATGAATAAAAATAAATTTAATAAATAAATGCATTAACAATTGTTATGTTGCTTTCAAGCTAAATCTAAGTTTCAAGCATATCTTTTAGTCAAAATTATGCTAAAGTCGCTAACATGCTATATTTTACCTTTGCATAGTGCTAGATTTGTGGATAGGAATATCAAAGGATTTTTTGTTGTGCATGTTTTGCTTTGTCCGCGCTTTGCTCTTGAAGCTCGTTTGTCGTTTTGTGGTTGCAGTTGGCTTTGCATAATAATATGCAGTGTAAAAATAACAACAACGAAAAACCGCCCAAGTTCTATGGCCACCACACCACAACAAAAACATTTGGCTGTCATGGTTTTGGGAGCAGTGCAAACTCAATGGGAAAAACCGCAAAGTATTTTCTGAATAAGTATAATATTCTTGTGGGCAAAGATAAGTTTGAATGCCTAAACTTGCATTATTTGATTGTACAGTAAAGTGTACAACGTCGTGTACAGCAAGGGCAAAAAATATGATTAAAGAGATTTTTTGAATGGATTTCGAGTGGCATAAGTTAAAGGTCTGTGCATGACAAACAAATTATTATTAAAACATGGCATCTAAAAACACAACGTAGGAGCAGCTGAAGCAGAAGCAGACAAGGACAAAGTGAAAGCGCACAGTTCTGTTTCCAACTTCTAAAAGTTCGAGTGCTTCAAAAACGTCATGACGTTGCATAAAATACGCACATTCTGTCAGGCAGTTTGACAGTCTGGTAGCCAACCTGCCTTCACATCGTAAGCGAGTAAACTCGTCAGAAAAATTTGCATGCCATTTTTGTATTTCTCTCTTTAATATTTATTTATTTATTTGAAACAGTATGTGTGTGTGTTTGTTTGTGTTATGCAAATATTGTTTTTCCAGCGTATTTTTTTTTTTTTTGTATTTTTCGCTTTGAGTTGCGACTATTTTCCACTTGTGAGTATGCTTGTTTTTTGCCGCTGTTTGCGCTTTGATGTGGAGTGCAGGGGTCGAGGGGCACCCTCTGAACGATTTTGTGTCCTTTGCAATTTTTTTTTGTTTCGTCAACAATTTATGTGCTATTTATGCGGATGAACGCATACATAAAATGTTCGTAATATAAATAAAAATGCATTTTTTGTAGACACGCGCTCATCCAAAAAGCAACCTGCGCTAATTTATTTACGTTTAAATATTTATAAACATTAAAATGCCACCGCCAAAGATTAAATGGCTTAACAAAGTTAAAGCTTAAGCTGCCGCAGCTGGCCAAAGCAGTTTTTAGTTGGTGCACTTTTATTATTTTTGTATGCAGCTTTGGCAACTTGGCTACTTAAGAGCTCAGTGGCACCGTCAATGTGGAGCGCACTTCAAATATTGAAATACAATTTCATTACGCCTTTGCTGACAGACGGTGCCTGCCCTGAAAAATATTTGCACAGATAATGGCCGAAACGAAGTGTTTGTGGGGCCTTGTTTGTTTTTGTGGGCGCTTTTCATTTAACATATCCCCACACATACACACACAGAGAGAAAGAGATATACGCCCATTTGGCTGCATAATTAAATTTAAGCACAGACAATTTGTGGGCGGCATCGTAGGCGTGGCTCTGTGAACGATGTGAGTGTGTGTGTGTGTGTGTGTGTATGTGTTGTATGTTAATGAACACTCCAAGAGCTTGGGATGCAGGTTAATGCATTCGACGCGCTGCTCAAGTGTGAAGCAGGCGAAGTTAAGTCAATCAATAGCCTCTGTATTTTAAAACACTCACCAAGTACATTAACGGCTTAACTAAGTTGGCGGCTTAAAATAAAGTATAAACTGTTTGTGTATTAACTTCACAACATAATCCTGAGAAAAAAACAGAATCAAAGAAAATGGCAGCAGTTAATCAATCTGATTATCTACAATGTCCATTGCGCTACATTACACAAGGTGCCACTAAATTGCGTTTGCTTACCGACATTTGGTCGTTTTCCGGGGCGCAACGCAAATTTAAATCTTATCAATAAATTAGGCAAACGACACGTGGAGCAGTTACAAACACACATACCATTTGTGTGTCGAGACACAATACGGCTGCCAACTGTGACACTGTTCTTGTAGTATTATTGCTCTTATTGCTTCTGCTACTTCTTCAGCTGCTGATGTTGTTGTTTGCTTTAATTTGTGGTTCAGGCAACTTGAGCTGGTACAACAACAATAATAACAAATACAACAATTTAAACAGTCAACCGACAATGCCTTTGTTGTTGCCCCATTGCGTGTCATTACAATGTGGCAGCATATATTTGCACCATGGTTGGCAGCAGCTGCAACTGACAACTATTATTAACGAACCACATTCTTCGGCTCACTCTCTGCGCATTTAGCATTTAATTGTCGTCAGTGACTTGCCGAAAATTCCACAAAACAAGTGACGTGTAATTGGCAATATGACTTGGCCAGAACTTTTAACCAAAATAGTACTTGGTCATTTATCAGCATAAACATGAGTCGTATACATTTTGTATTATTATTATTATTATTGTTATATATACAATTATGGTAGAGAAGCAATTTGCTTTGTTTTGTTAACTTATTTATTGAAGAAATATGAAAGACAAATTTGCTATTTCAAACATTATGTTTTGGTATATGTAGCTGGTTATCGTATTTTAAATTCTCAACTTTAATGAATTGATTTAATTGATTGATTTAATATAAGTACATATTTTAAATTTGTTAATCTCGTTTCTATATTTTATTTATGTATATTATTTGTATGTTTTTCAATAGTGAACTGTTTGTTAAACTATCAGTAATCATATAATCCGATAACGTAAAAAAGTGGGAAAAAATGGTAAAATAAAAAAAATTTCCACATAACCAACAGTCTGACTATAGCACAAATATGTAGAATTACATACATATAAATAAATATGTTTTTTAATGACAAGCTGATTCAATTTTATACGTCTGCGTTTGCAAATTAGAGTGACCCTATTTATTTTTACCAGAGCGTCCTCTTCAACTTATCGATAGACTCATCACCATACCACCACATTCATCGGCCATGCAGTGATCATATCGGCCCTCTACAATGTAATTAATGATGTAAATGACCTTTGACAACATTATTTGGATATCAAATTCGTGCTGCGATGCATAATATCCATACCATTAGCCAGTTCATACGATGCTATCAAGGGCCATTAGACAAGAGGGAAGATTGTATTAATTAAATGTGAACAGAAACAATAAGATAAATTCACATTCCCAAATACTAAGCAATTATTCAATTCAGTCAGCAAACTGCTCAGCAGTGTTTCAAAAACGCAAAAACCAAACACAAAGCTATTTAATGCCAAACGACATACATACATACAAACACACACACACCAATGCCATCAATCAATACATCGGACAATCAATCAAGCTGATCAAGATGTATAGTGACAAAGTGTAAAATCAAATAGAACGACAACAAGAGTATCTATTGCTTATAGAGTGCTCGAAGCGCGACATAATTGTTTAGGACAAGCTACAATTATGGCTAGTCAATTATTGATAACAAGCGACCCAAATGACGCACGCAACTTCAACTACTCGATTATTAGTGAGCAGCCATCGAATACACTAATGTATCTGGCTTAGCCTCCTCTATTGCTTTTTGTAGCTAACAGTTTTCTGTTAATGGCGTCTTCTATGTGGGCGTAATTACAGTTTGACTTCATTTCCGTTTGAAGTTTTTGATGAATTTATTGATTTTGGGAAGTCACGCAAGTTCCTTAACTGCATTGATTGAATGCCTCCAAGCCACACCAAGTCCTTTGCTTTGTATCTTATAATATGCTCTGGCAAGTAATTACCAGAAATCATCAATATTTAAAAGCTCTTATAAAGCTTGAAACACACACATACAAGGGCCCTTGCATCTACGCCGGTTTTCAATTAGGTCGTCGCACACGGAGCAGCAAACAAAGGCTAAGGGGAGGTGTGGAGTGGTTGGTATCTCCTAGCAGCTACTGCTGCTGCTGACTAAGCACATTGACAACGCTATGAAGTTTAAGTGAGTTTTTTCCTCTAAAGTCTGACGAGGCTGCCTGGCATGACTCACACATGGCCCGCGTCGTCTACACAATTTGCATTTCTAAGAATTATATAGGTAGTGGGTAAGAGGCAAGAGAAGACCTCCCATACAAAGCAATGCGCTCTATTAATGCAAATAGCAACGACTTAGCCCCGATGTTGGCTGCTACTTAAACTTATTGGATTTGCCGGTTAACAAACTATGCGCTTACACCTTACACACACTAGCTAACACAAATTAGCCGCTCGATAGCTGCCTCGTGCAAGTAATTAATGGACAACAGGCCACAGTGCTTGCAACAGTGCCTGCAACAGACATACGCAAAGAACTGCCTTGGGGCCAATGCATAATTGAATGCAAAACGTAAACGAGTTTACCGTAAAAATGATTACGCTGAACTTGACACATCCACACGTTCACACAGCGAACGCACCCCAAAGAGTCTGTGTGCAATAAAGTTGCATATATTTCATGCTGACAGCTTTCATAGAGCGAGACAGAGATCGAGAGAGAGAGAAAGAGAGAGAGAGAGAGACAGTGGGCACTATAGAGAGAGTTGTACGTGTGTTTGTGTTGCCTTTGGCACTTCATGGGTCCATTTTTGTGCTGACCAGGCCTCGAGCACGCGATGCACACATTTACACACTTAAACACACACACGCAGCAATCTGCATATATAGACATACTTAAGCACAAGGATTTTTGTGCTTTTAGGGCCGTGGCATGCCTTGTTATGCCTTGTCGCAACAGCAACAGCAACATTAGCGCCACTTGCAGAGAGCTGCGGCTCGGCTCGGCTCTTATTGAATACAGTTGTTCTATTTAGTTCCACGCCCTGTTTTAGCTATTGTTGCACACACGCAAGTGGGCGGGGTCAGCAAGCAGCAGTAACAACACCAAATACTGCTGTTAGTGTGTTTATAATGCCCTGGAATTATGGAGTTGTGAATTATTTACGACTATTTGCCCCTATTCAGCTATGCATTTGCAATGAGACAAAAGACAAGAAATATGAAACAGTGAAATATTATTGAAGTAAACAGACTTTAATAGTTTAAATGCCAGCGACCAAGAAACTTTTGGTGCCCCTTGGGCTCAACGAATATTGTTATACATATAGTAATGCCTATTTGGCTAAGAGTAAAATGTGGATGTGAAGATTTGGCGCTTGAGTACAAAACTTTAGCGAGAACTGCAAAACTTTTGACAAAGTTGCACAACATCAGCATCAGCACACAGCAAAGCAACAACAAGAGCAATGCGAGTGATGCTGAGACACTAGGAACAGAACCAACATATGTCAAACTTTGGCAATCTCAAAGATTTTTTTTTGCATTTCTTGTTGTTGTTGTACCCGTAGGCGAGCATGATTTTTGGCAAACCACAGCAAAGACTTAAGTGTACACTTGACTGGTGGTGGAGCTGGTGGTGATGGTGCTGATGGTGTTGGTGAGATTTGCCTGCAGCTGCCAGCTGGCCGCAGTCAACGGATAAGTTGCTTGCCCCGTCGCATGTCCTGCCCAAGCATTAATCCATTAAAAACTTTTTGTTATACTATGTGTGCTGTGTGGATGTGTCGTTTTTGTCGGCGGCAGCAACTTCATTTAAAGTGAATTTTCGTTTTGCCAGCAAAAAACAATCACCCACTCCCATCTCTATCCTCACCTCAATCTCAATCGCAATCGCAACACCAACTCTAGACCAGTAAAATCAAAGTTGGATATTGTTGCTGTTGCTGGCTGGTGTGACATCATCAACATCACGTGCCAGCTGGGTTACAGTTCAGTACAGTTTGGGGTACAGTTGCCTCCAAGTTCTCTCTCACTCTCTCTTTCTTTGCCACCTCCAAATCTGACCCCGCATTGCACACGAGAATTTCATGGTGACGTGGCAGTGACAGAAATTGCAGTTGGCGTGGCATGGAATGTCCACAAAAAAAAAACTAAGAACTTAGAACGTCAGGAAGTCCAACTATGTAACGAAATAATTATTGCATAGTTTGTGGGCCAGGTCTTGTGCAATTCGGCCAAAACGCCACCGATAAAACTCATGAGTTTGATTGAAGCGCTGCCTTCCAAGTCCTGACTGCTAAAATTGGCTTAATTAATGCAAAACAAAATCTTTTAGCAGCGCTTAAGTAAGCGTGAACGACGGACGTGAATAGCTACTGGTAGCGACAGCTGTACGTTGTCCCAGTACCAGCAATGGAGGACACAACAGTTTGGCTAATTTATGCAGTGACGCGTTGCACTTTAGATTTGCATTTGCGTTTAAAGTTCCATGCATAAAATGTACTTAAATATACTTTGCTTTGTTTATTCTTTGCAGGAAAATGGAAGATCAGTTCCTGATGTTACCGCCAGTCCGGGTCGTGCACCGCCCGGCCCGCTGCCCGCCAATCAGCTGTCCGGCATGGGAAACCAACAGCAGCAGCAGCAGCAACACCATCATGCCAATCAGCAGCAGCATCATGGCAACCAGCAACAGAATCGCGGCCAAAACCAAAACACAAACGGCTCAGGCGGCGGCAAGGATCCTGTGCTGCTACAGGGCGACTTTCGCAAGGTCAGCGGCATCAGTTCGGAGATCTTTCGACAGATAGAAGCCGTTGAGAATGATCATGATCCGAATACTGCTGCCGCACTGGAGGCGGTGGAGCGACGCGGTGAGATGATTGTTCGCATCCTCGAGCCACGCTCCATGGGCAGCAAACATGCTGTGGATGCAGCACACAAGCTAATGAACAAGGCCGATGGCCGGCACACCGTACAGCTGGTGGAGATTGTGAAGCGACCCGGCCAAACTCTCGGATTGTATATACGTGAGGGCAATGGAGCCGATCGCACCGATGGTGTCTTTATATCCCGCATAGCTCTCGAATCGGCGGTCTACAACAGCGGCTGCCTAAGGGTAAGCATCCAAGTTTTAGCTAGAGTATAAACATTTTTATTTCAACTGAAATCATTTTTTTACGTTTTATTTCGAAAGTTTTTATTAAAGCTCTATCAAAAGTTTAACAAAAGATTTAAGTTTTCAGTTTTTGTTCATTTCAAAATTATTGTCCTTGCAACAATTTTGAATCGCATTATTGTTTTTTGGTTTTGTTACATGTTTGTTTGCAAAGCATTTTTTTTTTTTTTGTAATGTACGCGTAAAAAAATATTCTCGCACCAATTGCATTTATTTTTTTCATTTGCTATTGTTGAAACTGCTTTTACTTCTCCAGTTTTTCATCACATGATTTTTTGCTCATGTCCCCAAAGTCTTCTTGCAATCCTATTTCCTCGCTGTCTCCAAAGTCATCCTGCCATCCTATTTCCTCGCTGTCTCCAAAGCCGTCCTCCAATCCTATATCATCGGTATCCAACTCTTCCTTCGGCTCTTCAACCATATATATTGATTCCATTTTTGCATCGATCATATCCCCTGAGTCATCCTGCAATCCTATTTCCCCGGTTACCAACTCTTCCTTCTGCTCTTCAGTCATATTTGATTCTTTTGTTGATTCGATCATGTCCTCATCGAATCCGAGGAAATCTTCTAAGGAATCGTCCGAGAATCCTTCATTCTTGTTGTTCGGCATCGGCTCCAGCTTGCACTCGTCACTCTTATTGCCAGCTTCCCTCTTGCGTTTTTCATACTTCAGCTTTAATTTATACTTCTGCTGCTTAATGAACTGGATTTCCAATTGGCGCTCACGTTCTCGTTCGCGCCTGTCGCGCTCCTGCTTCTCCTGTTTTTCACGGCTTGTCAGCAGACGACTTTCAGACTTTGGTCTAGCACGCGTGTTAAGTTTCTCTCGCTGCTTTTGCGAGGCAAGCAGAAGTAGCTCGTGAAAGTTCATTGGCTTCGTACTTGGCTTGAGTTTCTCGTACGGCTTACGTTCCCCTTCCATATCACCAAAAGTTATCGTGGTGCTATCAGCAATAACTTTCTCCACGACTGGCTTGGGCTTCTGTTTTAGAGTGCTGAATGCTGCACCGGGAGCTTCAGACTCGGTACCACTTTCCAAATACTTCATATAATGGTCATTTAGTGCAGGCGAATCAAAGCTGCAGTCGCTAAATTCCGATTCGTTATCACTCATTTTATAATTCTTTAATCGTTCAATTTAAGCAATAAAAATGAATTCTACTCGACGTAGCGTGCAACATCGAGTAATGCCAACTCGTTGTAATGTTCGACGAATGTCGAACTAGAAACTGGTCGGAAAATTCAAAGTCAAGGGTGTTGCGATAGCTTACTTAAGCGTTTCTTTATTATTTTTTTTTATGCTGTTTTGTGTTCAGTAAAACTAAAAACTTCTGTTGAATTATGTAAAAATAGTAACAAAAATATACCCGAATCATATGCAGATTTTATCGATACATGTCTTTGCCAAACGATATATCTATCGATTATAACTATAAAAACCACTTTTATTTTTATGAAATAACGGTGTTTTTTTTGTGTACAGTCAACTAATTAGATTTGTTATGACCGATTGTGTCTGTCTGCAGGTGGGCGACGAAATCCTTGCCGTCAATTTGGTTGATGTCACTCATATGTCGCTCGATGATGTTGTCATCATCATGTCAATTCCTCGACGCCTGGTGTTGGCCATACGACAGAGACGTGGCAATCGTGGCGCTGGTTCACCTGGTCCGCCAACGCTGTCGCGGCCGGAGCAGAAGCCGCCGCCAGTGGTGGTAATTAAACGGGACCTTCGAGACGAGGATTTGGATGAAACGGATCGGATGCCGCGGCCGCGTTCCTCACGTGAAAGACGTACAGGTAGTTTAAAATAAGCGCCGTGTTTTAAATGCTAATCGGTGTCCCTTTTCTATTTATTCGCTTGTAGGCGATGGCCGCGAGATGACCGAGTCGCGTTCCCGACTTGGCCTGGGCCTCAACAACTACAGTCCGCAGTCGGAGCAGCTGGACATGTACTATAATACGCGGGCTGGCGTTAATGCCATGGGTGAACCACCAAACTGGGGCTACAAACCGCCACCGCCACCATCCTCGGTCATAACGGAGCAGCCGACCAAAGGCCATGCCTTTGCGCCCTCACACGCCTACTATCAGAACGCTGGCACATTGGAGAGCCTGGCTGAGAAGGTGCACGCTTTCTATCCAGGTGCGCCAGGCCAACCGCTTGGATCCTCGCGACGCATGTCCACGGGCACTGGAAACGTTGGATTGGCCCAGCAACATGCGCGTTTCCCGCGCTCTGGTTCGGATCAGCATTTGCCACGTGTGGAATACGCTGATTACTCCAATTCGCTGGGTCGACATTCTTTGCTACGCTCTAGCTTGAAGCCCGGCACTGGTGCACCAATGCCTGCGGGTGTGGGAGGCACTCTGGGTCGCTATGGACGTTACGAGCAGCAACGTGGAGGTGTTCCCAAGTACGGACCGCAGACTGCTGGTGCTCAGTCACTGACCCGTCGATCGCGGCCCAATCTAGATTACTCCAGCGATACGGAAGCCACGATCGGACCACGTCCTAGCTACTATTACTATAACAGACCCGCCATTGGCAGCATGCCACGTGGAGCTGGTGGCGGAAGTGGAGTAAGTGGCGGAGCAGCTGCAGCTGCCGCTGCTATGCTTGCAGGAGCAACTGATCTCAACAAGTTCAACTCACTGCCCAGGGAGCGTCCGGGCGTTCGGTTACAGGGCATACGTGCCCGCATCGGAGATCGCATTTTGGATGAGAACGATGGCAATATCTCGGCGCCGGAGTATGATGCTCGGCGTGGTCGCGACTTGAGACATCGCATCACTGCTAGTCCCGGCCCCTCGATCTTCACGGCGGACGAGTACCGTGCATGGTTGCGACGTGCACCGAGCAGTTCAGCCATTGCGGAGCAGATGCGCATGACTAGGGATATGTTTGCACAGCCGCGATCGCATCGCTTCTACTGCAGCGCTGAGAACATCCACGATGCACTGCGCAATGTAAGTTATTTGCATTTAAGACATGTTTTTGGCAAACTATTGAGATATCCGACTGCATAAACTATAATCTTAATTATTTAAACAATTTTGCAGACCGAGAGCATTTACTCCAGCGGAACGGGCATTCTCGGTGCTGGCACTTTGGATCGTAATATGGGCTTGACTCGACCTATTTCCACACTGCCCGTGCGGTCGATGTCTTCGCAGCACATAGGAGGCGCCGGTTCCATACGCTCGCCCAGCATACGACGAATGCGTCAGCTGCTGGAATTGTCTGCAGGTCCGGCTAGTCCTAGTGGTAGCATTATGAGTACCGCTGGCCATCAGAGTCCGGCGCCTACGCCTAGCGCTACACTGCCACGACAGCATCGCCAAATCGACATTAATCCGGCCGAGTTCGCCAAATACAAGCTGGACAAGCCCATTGTTGACATTGGTGGTGTTTCGGGCATGCTATGGATACACCTACTAGCAGGCCGTGGACTGCGCACAGCGCCCGATATGGGTGCTCAGCATGCAGGTGGTGGAGCACCGCCACCACTCACTCGAGATCTTTACTGTGTCATTGAGTGTGATCGCGTACACAAGGCGCGCACGGTAGTGCGCTCCGGTGATCTACAATTCGACTGGGATGAGTCGTTTGAACTGGATTTGGTGGGCAACAAGCAGCTGGATGTGCTCGTCTACTCATGGGATCCGCAGCACAGGCACAAGCTGTGCTATCGGGGTGCTATCTCGCTCTCAGCTGTGCTCCGACAGTCGCCACTGCATCAACTGGCGCTCAAAGTGGAGCCACGTGGCACCGTCTATATCCGCATGCGGCACACAGATCCTCTTGCACTGTACAAGCGTCGTGGGTTGCCCAGCTTGCGTGCCGGCTATCCGACACTGTTTGGCGCTGATCTGGAGACTGTGGTCAACCGGGAGTCAAAGAATGTGCCTGGGTGTGCGCCAGTGCCAATTGTGCTGCGACGTTGCGTTGAGGAGGTGGAGCGGCGCGGTCTCGATATAATCGGACTGTATCGGCTGTGCGGTTCGGCGACGAAGAAGCGTCTGCTACGCGAGGCATTCGAGCGCAACAGTCGCGCTGTGGAATTGAGCCCGGAACACGTTCCTGATATTAATGTTATTACCGGCGTGCTCAAGGACTATCTCAGGGAGCTGCCGGAGCCACTGTTTACACGATGTCTCTTCCAGATGACAGTAGACGCATTGGGTAATGTTGCCAGAATACCTTGGCATCTAATTTCTATCTAATTTTAATGCTTTTTACTTTAACTCACAGCTGTCTGCCTGCCAGATGATCCTGAAGGCAATGCGAAACTGATGCTTAGCATACTGGACTGTTTGCCCAGGGCGAATAGGGTAAGTACAACATTGCAAAAACATATTAAAATAACTTGTTTTTAGTTTCTTAGAACGTAAAATATACGTTCAGCCTACAAGTTTCTAAAAACTTTTACTGATTGATTACTCCCCATTTCCAATTGCTAAAGGATAATTTTTAAAGGTTTAATATCCAATGCAATACAAATATCTCTCGAAAGCCTTTTTTTTTTGGTTTGCTTAAGGGAAATTTAGCCGGTGCAGCAAATAATTCAAAATGCTCTCGCATTTTATCGAAGACACAAACCTTAGAGTAACCATATTTCTTGCACGAGAAATATATTGTTTTGGTACAGCGTGTACAATGTAAAGCAAAAATTGGTACACCTTATGCCATAAATCTTATACATTAACCATTCACTGCGTATTGTAATAAACATTTCTTAACTGTATTTTTGTTATTAATTTTGATTTTTGAGCTATTCAACGATTGTTTTTTTGCTCAACAGGCCACCCTTGTTTTCCTGCTCGACCATTTGTCGCTGGTTGTGTCCAATGCGGAGCGCAACAAGATGTCCGCTCAGGCACTTGCAACTGTGATGGGTCCACCGCTAATGCTGCACTCGGCCAGTGTGCAGCCTGGATCTGATATTGATCATGCACAGCCAATTGCGGTACTCAAGTATCTGCTGCAGATCTGGCCGCAGCCGCAACAGCAACAGCAGCAGCAACATCAGCAGCAGCAGCACCATCAACAGCAGCACCATCAACAGCAGCAGCAGCATCAGCAGCATCAACAGCAACATCAACAACAGGCGCAACATCAGCAGCTAGCTCAACACATTGGCGGCATGGCCGCTGCTAGCAGCATGAGCAATATGGCAGGTGTTGCTTCAGGTAACGTAATCACTGTGTCAATTATGCAACTCACTGTCCAATACCACAACGACAACACACACACACACACAGACACACACAAACACATAGACAAGACGCGTGTTTAACTAGTGGCACAATAATGAACAAACAACACCTTGCAAGAGTTTTTTTGTTATCTGCTTTTGAATGTGTGCAGCAGCAACAGCAGCCCCACTTCAAACTTTTATTCCAGTCTTTTTATTACACGGCGGCACATAAATCGTTTTTTTTTGCATTTTGGTCCTGTCACGCACGCACACACACACACAAACACATACAAACACACATAAGAGACAAAAAGATACAAAGACATACACTTGATCAGCCCCAAAGTCCCAGCCACAAAATGATCGATCACATTAATATTGATTAATACAGAGTCCTATGTAGACAGGTCGGCGCGGCGAGTCAACAGGGCAGCGTGGAAGCAAAGTCAGTGCGTTGCCAGTGGACAGACAGCAATTACTACTGCAGCAGCAGCAGCAGCTCATGGCGGCGGGCAACCTACTGCGCTCGTCCACTTCGGTAACCAACATACTCTCCCAAGGCCATCATCAGCTCTCAGCCACAGCCAACAATCATCTGTATCAATCAGTAGTGGGTCAGTTAGCTCAATCGCATCGAGCCTTGCAACAAGCGGTGCAACAGGTAAACAAACAGTTACAACAACAACTACAACAAGAACAACACACACCAAGAAGAAACAAACATTAACAAAAAACTAACAAATTTTGGAAAAAATTCAATACACAGTCTACTGAATGAGAAAAGAAACTGAACGAAAGTAAAATCGAGAATTAACATAAATTCAACATTTACAAACACATATACTAACAACAATTTTTTTACAAGGGAAACACTTTTTAACATTTTTTAACTCTGTTGCATTCTCTAGTTTTGTCTGCAATGTCTTTAAGCTTTGTCCGACTGGCTAGAGTTCATTTCAGTGAAAAATTCTATTTCAGTGTTCTTAGAACATGCAGAGTTTTCAAAATCTACTAGAGACATTTACAACTAGTGCAATATACATACATACAAACATCTATACATACCACATGAAACATTTTCAACAAATCTTTCTTGCTCTTCAAACTTTTCCTGTTGACCGTTTGTAAAAGCGTAATTTCTTTCAATGATATATACATATACATAAAAATAAGTGAACAATTATATAATCTCTAATATATATATATCAAGCATTCTCTCTCTGTTGTTCATTTGATTTGTGCTTTTTAAAACAAAACATTAACATAATTTGTCCTACAAGTAATTCATGATTTGCCGTCAAGCTTTATTCGACGTTGTAATTGTGATATATGTATAACTCATAACTATGATAATAATAATATTGATTATAATGATAATGGTAATAATGATGATAATATGAGCGATGTGATAAAAGTTAACGGCGTGTTAAGCATGATTGGCCCACTACTGGTAAAAATGTAACATAACGTATATACATATGTACATGTATAGTATAATACAATTCGCCCATACACCATGTATAAAAACGCTTCATATACAATTCCATTGTACAAAGTTCCATCAATCATTACCTGTACTAATCTACTATCCTTCAGACTAACCTACGTTTCCCCTTTGCAAAAGTCTTCAATGAAGAATGTATGTAGATCAACCCTACAATAACCCATGAGCATAAACTGAATTGTTGTTTGTTTAAATGTAAATAGTAATGATGCTAGGGTATACATTGTTGGTATATATGTAAACCAAAAGGTACTTAAGTGTTTGCTCTACATTTTGTTCCCAAACCAAAGTTAACAAAATGTACAGCCAACATATGGATATCTTCAATAAATATCAAAAAGTGTGAACTGTTCATACTTCTCGTTCTGAATCAACTTAACTATCACCTAAACCTTGCTCTGTTAACTGCACATTTTCCGAAGCACCTTGTTTGCATGTCACTCACCATTCTCCATTACTTTACTACACTGATCAGAACACTTCATCTGAAAAGTTAAGATTCGATAGGTTTATCAATTGGCCATCCTCGATTTCGATTTTTTTTATAAAGTGTATGTCTTTTGTATGTTTTCCACGCCCACAACCCACACACGCACTTTCCACAACACATAAAATCAAAATTCAAAATTAATAATAAATAGAACAAAATTCCATGCACCACCCAGATATCGCCCCTAATGAGTACACACAGTATAGCGTTTGTCTTCCCCTAATTATATAACTGTGTTGTCTATGAAATAACCAATGCCAATGTTTTGTGCTTGCTTTGTTTGTTTCTTGTAATTTTTTGCAGCCCTATCAATTGGCGGGCTCAGCGGTCTCAGCAATTCCCGACCAATCGCCACTGCCACTTCCAGGCACACCCTCCCCCGGCAGTAGCTCAGCATCGACGGGTTCCGGATCGGGGTCGGGCTCGGGATCGGGCTCCGGCAAGAGTAAGCAACAATAGTTTGTAACATAAGAGATTGGCTTAAATTCAGATTTATTTATTTTAGGCACTGATACCATAAAACGAGGTGCTTCACCCGCCTCCGTCAAGCAAGTGAAAGTAGTTGATACGCCCAGCCCATACTCTGTCGTGCAAAAGAAGCCACCGCTGCAAAAGGATGCGCCCATAGAAGAAATTACTCCCCCGGAAGCAAGTGCAAGTTCGACCATCCGCAAGGGCGTCGACTTCTACGAACCGCACAAACCGCATTCAAAGAGCTTGACGGGCGAGGAATCGTACACATCTAAGTATTCGAGCAGCACTTTGGACACCAAAAAGAGCAGCTACAACAGCAGCAGCAGCTATACGCCCGGTAAATCCTTTAGTAGTGGCAATTCCACCACCGCCACTGCCAGCACCACCGACGACTACAAAGCCATGCGCAACAAATCGAGCGCTACCTCAAGCTCCAGTTCATCTCAGGCTACGGTGTTAAGCGCTGGCTCCACAGCTACTTCGGCGCCCACAACGTCCTCCGATGACTCCGATGATTTGCTCTCGTACAAGTCGTCAGCCTCTACAAATGCGCTGTTGGCACAGTCTCAGGCGATGACCACCAGTCAACTGATGTCCAAATACTTAAAGCGGGAGCCACGTGTTCAGTTTACACCAATCAAGTCGCCGGATTCACCTTCGCCACCCGGTGGTGGCGATGGTCTACCCAAGGGCACCTATCAGCTTGTCACACCCAGCTCCAGTTGCACCAATTTGGCAAAGCCCAGTGCCACAACGGGTGCGATAAGCAAATACACGACATCAACATCGTCGCCCAGTTCAGCAGACACCAAAACAAATCCAACCAGCAGCACCAAGTTGTTGTCGTCGTCGTTGTCGCCAGCTCGGCAGGCCAAGGATGGCAAGTCGAGTGGCGCGGTAAGTAGCTCCTCTTCGCTGGTGTCGAGCGGCAGGCGGCTGTTTGACAGCTTGGCCTCCTCATCGTCCTCGGAGACGGAGACAAAAACTTACATCGGCGGCACCACAGTTGCCAGCGCAGCCAGCACCACCACAACCTACACAAACGAGTCGAAAGCCAGCAGCAGCAGCAGTAGTAGTAACAGTAGCAGCAATAAAGCAGCTTCCAGCTCAGAGCACAGAAGTTTTGGTAGTGCACTTTTTGGCAGTAGTGCCATCGGCAATGGCAATGGCAACGCCCATACACATACCCACTCTAGCAACAGTCCCTTTGCCAGCACCAATGGCAATGCCAACGGCAATCATAGTGCCATGAATCTCTATGGCACGTTGCCAAAGAATGGCAATGGAAGCGGCAGCGGCAGCGCGGGTGCCACTCTCTTTGGTGCCAGCGCCAGTTCCTCTTATCACTCGGGCAGTGGTACGGCGAGCAGCAGTGGTGTTAGTTCCATGACGGGCTCCACCAATAGCTATGATTTCTATTCGAGCAGCAGCTCGGGTGGTGGCGGCTCCGGCAGTAGTTCGCGGCCTTATGCCAATGGTGGCAACAACTATCATACGCTAGGCACCTATCGCGCTCAGTACGCGGCCACCAATCCCTTCCTCGATGCCTTCGATGAGAAGCCCAGCAGCAATGGTGGCAACAATGGGCATGGCAGCAGTCACAATGCTGCCGACGATAAGCACGTATCGAACCCAGACAAGAGCCATCAACGTGCCTCCATGGTGGCGGCTTTCCAATTGTCGGGCGACTCAAAGAATGGCAGCGATGAATACGATGATCTTAAGTAAGTGGCTCGCGCTGTGCGCTGGACTTGCGTGAGTGGGATCGGGCCGTTGTCAAAGTATTAGGGAACATGATTTGATCGATAACGTTATCAAATGCTGAAAGTGTTCTTTTGGAGTATTTACAGTTTACAAATTTACAAAAAAATTATTCATCAAATAGAAAAAAAAAAAAACAAACAAAAAACAAAATCATTTAAAAATGGATATACAATAATAATTTAAAGCTAAACTAAAAATCGAACAATTGCAATGGCAACTTAAGATAAACGAATTTTTTAGATCACATCAAACTAGTACATGTAAATGGCAATCCACAAAGACAGAGACAGCAGGAAACCCGGTACGCAAAACAAAACGATTTAGAACAAAATGGCTGCCCAGCTTTAGGTGTTTGTGTGTGCGTGTATGTTGTGTGTTATGCTAAAAGCTTTGCCTTAGCAGCATTTAACTATATATAAGTATATATATATGAGTTGGCAGCCATTTTGAGTTTATTGGCATATCTTTTACAAACAGTATTCGAACTAAATTTAAAACTAATACAAACGCATCGTATACAAAAAACAAAGTGAATTAACAAAAAAAAAAAAAAACATAAACAAATATTTAACAGTCAAACAAAAGGTTGAGCGCGCATTTAATTGTTGTTTTATTTTGGATATTACAAACATGTAGAGTACTAATACAGATTTGCTGAAAAACATACAAACATACATATTTTCGCAGTAACTCAACCAAGAGATTCGTATGTATAACAATTTTCTCCCTCAAAATAAAACCCTCCTAAAATCTTTTATGCGTATGTTAGCTTATTTTAAGGCGACCAAAACTCTTACCTATTAAAGATGATAACAATTAAATAAATATTCGACAATTTTTCGAGCAATATATTTGCCTAAAATGTTTCTCTAAGCCTCTTATACATATAAATACTAATATAACTTACATACAATACATGCATACATATATACTTCAAATCGCGTGTATATGTATAATCTTTATATGAATATGCATTCACATATGGTATACAAATGTATCAAGTAATGCAAGACTAACTAAACAACAACATCAGCCGCATACATTATAATATGTACTACTTTCACAGAGGTTATGTTTAGTTAGTTGCCAAAGGTTTTCTCTTCGTTCAGAACTCATTCACTCATACAGATACTTACACACACATACCACATACAATACAAGAATTTATTGACAAATCGATGTGCTTAGTTTTTTGTATGAAACAAAGTCT
The DNA here is from genome assembly GCA_018901835.1 of Scaptomyza graminum. Taxonomy (NCBI): domain Eukaryota; kingdom Metazoa; phylum Arthropoda; class Insecta; order Diptera; family Drosophilidae; genus Scaptomyza; species Scaptomyza graminum. The sequence continues at coordinate 2,800,632 of JAEIFL010000290.1, forward strand.
GATATACACACTAATATACAAGAATACGGTATTAAATATTCTTAAACATAAATATACAAGAAAGCAAAATAAATATATTCATAAATCTATATACTTATATATTGATACATGAATATATATATAAATAAAAGATATACACATGCATATACAGTGACAAAACTAAAACACGCTTTGCCGACTATGACAAAAAGGGGAGTCTACAAATTTGTACAGCCATTTTGTTTCAATACTTAGCTACAGCTTTTTATAAACGAAAATATATATATATATATTTAACTAAATACATAACTAACTCAAAATATATAATAAAGTATATCTGATAACAAATCCTATTAAACTGTAAATACCCACAATGTACTTTAAAACTCTTGCGCTTATGTGTTAGTCGATGGACCCAAATCCATAAGGTCGATCGACTACGAAGCTAGTTTTCAGCTAGTCAGTCAATGTTTGCAAGTTCATTAATTAGTTAGATTCTAGTGATAGGCATAGTAAGATACTTTAGTTAGACTTCAGCTAACGAGTAGTGCAGCAAAGTGAAATATCTATTATTTTATTTAGGAAGCCAGGGAGCATATTAAGCAATAAATATTTACATATACCCACAAATTAGAGACACCGAAATATAACAAATAAAATAATGGATAATAAAAAAAGAAACAACAAAAAAATATTGAACACCAAAAAAAAAAAGAATCATACCCTAGGCATATGTACGTGTAAGTCTATAAATAATATGTATGTACCAGGTAGAAACATTTAAGTTAGTTACCAAATGAAACACCAGCATAATCATTCGTCTTCATCAAAGTACAATTTTCTATCAACAACAACAACAACATTAACTTACAAGATATACTACCGTACTACATATACAATTCAAATTCAGATTCAAATTTGCATCAATTATCAAAAAAAAAAAAAAGAAAACACATTTATACAAAAATATACTTACACACGTATTGCCAAATCAGTGCGTTATTTGATATTATACAAGATTTAAGTAAATGTACTATGAATGAGGAATGCGTTGAGATGAGATTTTAAATAGCAAATTATTCGGTTAATTGTTGTCACATTTATTTTATACGAAACGATAAAGTAAAACCAAAAAATTTTAAGTGTTAAACATGAAATACAAACCAAAGAGTTAAAAAAAAGTAAATAGAATACATATATAAAAAAACATCCAGAACAACAAACCTAGTTGAAGCTAATTAATTTTTATAGTCAAGTTTAGTAAATTGTTGATTATTAAATATAGCGCGTAGTGGTTTTTAAAAGCAACAACTTAGCTTACAACAATTTGCCAACATTGCGAGCTGTTCATTTGTAGGGGTCCAATTGCATTTCAATGGGGATTTGCAAGCGGTTTGTTGGTTTTAAAAATGATTTTATATGACTTTGTTGTTTATGCTTTTGCCTTGATTTATACGGAATCGTTGCATTTAAAGCCTTTTAACATTTTATCCAAAGCATTTCAGAATACATATACTTATAGTATTGATTTATTCACTAAAGCTTTAATCGTTGAACGACTCAAAGGTTATATCTTTCATAGAATAATCGGATTCTGTCAGACATGGACAATGCAAAGAAGTTACAGTTGATGCAAAGATTCAATTAATTTGCAAATTGTTGTGGCTTCTTAGTTATAGCTGAGCTTAAGATAAGATAACAACACTTGCCAGCTGACCTAGTTAGTGTTAGTTAATTGTGGTGTGTTTGTGATGGTCATGGTGGTGATGGTGGTAGTGGTAGTGGTGGAGAAGAAGGTGGTGCTGTTGGTGGTGAAAGTGTTGGCCTTAGCGCTTGATCTGCTGCGTGTGTGCTTATTGTTTGGGAACATGCTTTGAGGCTTGAACTTTCCTCATAATTATACTTGTACTTCTAAAAAACTATGTTATGAAATATATCACTGTGTCATATCGTACATTTATACAAGTAATGGATACCAAGTTGGCGAGTAAGACGCAATAGTTGGTTATAACAAAAGTATTTACATAACGAAAAAACCAATAATAATGTAACTAAATTTAAAGCAGCAAAGCAGCAACTATAGTAAAATAAACGGAAATGATTGGCAACCACAGCTACAAATTGTATATGCATTTAATTTAGACTAAACAATATGAAAATAATAATAATAACTATAATAACAATAAGCGTTAGCTGGATAAACACCAAGCAAATATGTTAATGGCATTTAGAGAGCAAATATGAATTGATAAAAACGAATACACAAAGCCACATGAAATTAATGTTAGTTACCAGTAAAAAACGAACTAATTTATTGAAATGTATTGCACAATATTGTAAACTTATAAATATTAGCAAAAACGTAACTAAAACTTAATAGAAACGAATAGGACGGCAGCTGCGCTAGCGAAAAATATATATACTTACTATAGTGGTATATATAAATATTTAGAACCCAGCCATGTTTTGAACAAAAATAATTGATTTTTGTTTCTTTTTATTTATTAATCTGTTCCCCAACACAATTGCTTCCCAAAGAGAGTGCGTGAAAATGTTGCTATAAATTAAACTTATTATTTGTAGCTCAGTTTGCATAAGTTCGATAATAAATCTATGAATAAGTATTTAAATGTGTGTATGTATTAAATGTGCCTAAAAGATATTATTCTTTCCTTCTAAAAACGTTTTGAGACATTTTCGGGGATTCAAGTTAAATGATTCGCAGCACTTTTGGTGCAACGATTACTTTTGTCGAACTTAACAAGCAAATGGAGACCAAATGCTCAGGGCTTAGCGAGTTATTGTATACATTACATATACAACAACATAAAAACAAACAAAAAAAAAAAAAACAGTATATAAAAAAGTCAAATCGTATTTAAGAACTAATTGTAACACATCATGAGCATGCTCCATTACAAGTTAACAATTACATAGCATTTCAGTTGCATATTTTGCGTTATTGTCATGTTATGCAATTGTAGCAACAACAACATCCATAAAAATCAACAAAAACACAGAGAAAGAACATGAACAATCCAGCAAACAAATTTACAAATTCAAGCAATCAATTTTGTTATAAAGACTGAATGAGTAACCAACAACCCAACTCCCTAAGCAACTGGAGTTTTCATATCAAATGGCATAGATGTTTTTTCTAATATCCCCAAAACGAGAATCCTTTTTACTGATCAACATTTAAATGTACATTATTTAATGTTCAAACTTTTTCTAGCGTGTCCATTATCTATCCGCAAATCATTACAAAATCCCTAATGAATAGTCAAATATAGCGAAAATAATTCAAATATTACCACCAGCATTTTGCTACTTAACTAAACTAACTATAACTAAAATGCAATAATACAAAATAGCCTACAATGTAGTTGAGGAACGTATAAACGTATAAAGGCAACGCAGCTAGCATTGAACTTTAGCGGACATTTTTATAGTAGAAGAGTAACGTATACAATGAATAACCGAAAATATTTATGGAAACAGTAAAATCGAGGCGACACCTAAGGCATTGAATTTGGAAAAGATTTTTGAAACCCACCATAAAACAAAAACAAAAACTGAACAAATAAAGTGAAATACTTTAATGAATTGCTAACAACAGAACGTCGCTTTTATTTTTATTTTCTTTCCTTTTATTTATTTGGCGCTTCAATTCCAAATTAAAATGTTTACAAATCGAATTCGCAGCAGCAATATTTCAATGTTAAATAAAATACATATGTACGTGCATACATACTAACACCTATGTACATATGCGCAGCCACAATGCTAAACCAATTCAAATCCGAGCAATAATTTCTAAGCACAAGTATATCTTGAGTCCGGTACGGATCAAGCAACTTGAGCGATATAACAGCTGAAGATAGAAGAGCAACAGATAATACTCTGATATACACCACTGCCACAAAGTAAATGAAAAATAAAGAAATTATCGTTATTATAGACATAAACATAAAACATATACATAATTACACATAAGTATGTACTTACTTACATACAAACATATTTAAATATACTTTGCAAGTATGAAATAATGACAAGGAAATTCATTTAAATTACATACACACTATGCGTATTACGAAACCGAGTAACAAGCAACAACCGCATATGTTTGCATAAACAGCATTAATAATATTAATACATATAAATATATAAGACAACTTAAACTTATTATTTATTCAGAATAATAACAAAGATAACAACAAAACTTATCTTATAAAAGCATTAACTAAATCCAAAATAGTTCTTTGCGTAAGAATAAAGCGATGTTACATTATTTAATGAAAATATATACATATAAATAAAAATATATACGACTATTGCGTTTAATTTCTACCAAAAGATTTTCGATTTTTGCGAAAATTTCGAAAAAAGTTTGCTAGTTTTGAAAAATATTAAAAATTAAAAGTTTTTTTTTAATTTTTTGAGTATTATTCGAAAACTAAGCGAGATGCTTAAATACAGCACAAATATTGTATATGATGGCTTTTGAGTATATTTTGAAAATATATGAAGAAATGGAATTTTTTTGTCCTTTTCGCTGTAATATTAAGATTTTTGAGTATTTAGCGTTATTAGTCTATTTTGAGCATTATCATACACGAACAAACTTATTATAGACGATAAATAGATGCTGTAATTTCTATAGAAACAACATTACGAAGAGTTATTAGCAGCTGACCGGCGGAGGAATAGCCGCTACTTTTTACTCTAATGCGCCAGTTTTTAAGCCATTATGTTAACAGCCTTTTAACATAAACATGACTTAATTCCTGTCTATGGTAATATTAGCAGTCTGTGACAAAAAAATTGTTTAAAAAAAAAGTTTTGGCAACCGGAAGTCAAATTTGTGTTGACACACTGCCCTTACAGTTACTACAGAAAAGTAGAACTTCATAACAATAAGAGCTGGCACACAGTCAGTATCGAAAATTTTTATATTTTATTCCAAATTTACAGTCATACATTTTTTTCTTTTTTTTTCTGAATAAGTTTTCGTTTTGATTTCAACGCTTTAAATAAATCATAAATCTACATTCAGAGCTGGCCGCCACATACTTTCAGGATAATGTTTTTACAGAAGTACTTCACATCCGCCGCCTGTAAGCTGTTTTAGCGTGCTATGTATTCAGCGGACATGCAAGAGGACCCAAGAGTCGGTGCTACTTGTCTGATTTGGCACATTTTCGGCATTTTCAATAACGATGCATTGAAGACAAAAGTCTTGTTCTTGATATATATAAATAATGGTCGTGCACCAATGAACTCTGCTTAAATGCACGGCTCCAGGAATTATGTCTTTGCTTAAGATGTCAACCATGCCGTTTCAGCTTCAAACATTGATATAGCCCTGGAGTGTGCGAGTCACAAAGAATGTACTCATTGAGTAAACGCTGGGCAAGTGTATCTTTGCGCTCCGAGATTCAAGTGAAAGTTTGTTACCTCATCGTTGATCCAGCAGTTGCCAGCAAGCGTGCGAATGTCTTTACGTGTGATGTTGAACTGAAGATCACCTAGCTCAAGCCATACATCAGCTTATTATATGATCTTCTTCCAACTACGGTCTGCGGCCAATACAGTGGTGTGGCGTTAGATCAACAATGCAATAAGTTGGCCACAACAGCAAACGTGGCATGCTGGCTAGATTAACGATGAGGCCATCATGCGCAAAAATGTGATATCGCAGAAGATTCAGCGTTTTGAGCTCAACCAGTTCTTGCACGATGGCGAATCAGTATGACCAAGTTTGTTTATGCCATGGCATAAATTTAAACCAGCGGTCCAACAAGGCTTAAACTCCTACATCGTCTTTCTCAGAGCTTTGCGGATAGTTTCACGAATAAATGGAGGCGAATCCTATGAGTAAGATCGGAAGTAAGTTGTTAATAACTTTGTAAATATATAATGTGCTTGAATATTTACGAAATATCCGCAGAGCTGACCGAGTAACTGAGAAGCGTCCAAGCGGTGATTTCTAGTGCTCTCCATGTTTGCAGTGAAGAGCTTGATGAAGCGTGCCATTTATTGAAGACCTTTTAAGACCAGTTTAATGAGTTGGTATATGGCAAGACGAAAAAGGTAAAATATCCAAGTGGAAAAGTAGCAGTCGTACCGACTGCGGTACACTCGACACACTATAATTGTATTAATTTACTGGATATCAATGTTTTCTCGCTAGGTGCTTGGCAAGATCGATCTTGGCATCAAACGCGAAGACGGTACCACATTAACTGGCAACTGTAGTCTTAACGTTGAGGTTCGAAAATTCTACTTATCGATTGCTCGGTGCGAAAAAATACACTACCCAGCGTATATTCTATGAGCACATTCTCTGTTCTTCGCATATTTCAGCGCAATATCAGTAAGCGAATTTGGAATCGCAAGGCTTACATCTTAAGTATAAACATTATTTCGGCGCCGGTACACATGCGCAACGTCAATTGGTGCATGGCTTTTATACACATGAAGAATAAGATGATTGCTTTATTTGTTTAACGCCTTCGAGAGATATGTCCAGGATGAGTCGCTGGACAAACGCTGATCCCGTTGGCTACCATTGAGCTCGTTTGGCAGCGATTGTTGCGAGTTTCGCTGCATGTTTGTTTAATATATAACACACCACAAACAGCTTACCATCTCGTAGGCAGACATGAAGTACTTCAGTAAAAATGTGCTTCTGATCCGAATACAGGCTTTATTTATACTTTTATATTAAATGCGTGCTTTTTAAATTGATCTTCTGCTCTTCCCTCATCTACAGTGTATATTTTACATGGAATGTGCTAAAAGCAGCAAAACATTAAGGTATACTTTTAGGGGCATACTGGCGGCGATAAGGCAAATACATACTCAAATACACTCTACCAGTAATTGTTATGGCAGCAATACTTACCTATGCCTTTAAGAATGAGTAGAAGCATAATGTATGGCCATTGCTTATTGTCAAGAATGGAAATTAAAACAGCAAAGAAAATTTGTTGATGACATTTTCTATTTGTTTTGTTTTTGTCAACATTAAACATAAGCTCAAAAGATAAAATGTAGTCTTGAGTACACAATTATAAAGAAGTAATACATGTAACATGTTTTATGTGTGATAAACTTAAGATCTTAACATTAGAAATTATAAAAATAATTAAAGTTAATATAAGTAAAATATAAGTTTTAAAATGTTGATAGTGTTTAGCAAAACAAATTTAATGTGTTTAAAACTGTGTTTCATTTTTGTTTTTTCGATTTCCTTTCTTTTAACAATTCGTGTCTTATATTAATTAATAATAAAACTAATAATATGATTTAAAACTTAACAATAAAATAAAAAAAAACTATGTGTTATTGTAGAAGTAACTGACAAAGTTTTCTTTCCAGCGCCTATGCATAGTAAATTAAATACACCACATACAAAGATGTATAGTTTTTAATGATTTAAATCATTGTTTTTTTATTTTGTATTTATTTCTCAAATATTTTTAATAATAATTAATGTTATAATAATTAATTAATGCTTGTAACATAACAAATATTCATCTCATTTCATTGTTTGAAATTTTCCATCTGCGCACAATTCTTTCATTTCAGTTTACCACACGCTCTATAGTATGTCTTCATTTCTGATTTAATTATTTTTATAATTTATTTATGTGATTTTTTCACGACTTGTCACACCTTCGATTGTGGCGGGAGCAACTTTCTTTGATTTGTATCAAGCAGCATGCTCAACTTCGCTGTGTGCCATTAAATTCACGTGAAAATCGAAAATGTATATTTTTTAGTTTATAATTTATTTTGTTTAATTGGAGTTGCTTTTTTGCTGTTGGTTTCCTTCATTGTCGCAACCGCATTGCATTCAAATACATATAGTATCCATATACTTTAGCATTTCTTTTGTTTTTATATACAATACACATAATAGATTTTTAGTAAAATTTGGTGAGGAAAATCTTGCGTTACATAAACATTTTTTTGACTTGCATTTAGAGCATAAAATGATTATTTTTATTGATTTACCTTTACGAGTAAGTTGTACAATAAGAGAGCACAAATGTTTAAAAGTGTTTATCTTGGTGTAAATTTAAAAAATTTCTTTTAACAAATGTTTCAAGTTCGATTTTGATTGTTTCGCGTGATTTATTTATATTTGTTTTGAAGATTCGGTTAGTTGTTAAGCAATATAGAATCAAGGAGACATGTTTTAAGCTTCTTGGCAATATCTGTAAAATCTGGGATGTATGTAGTAAGTATATAAGTATATGAGCGAGTGCCTGAGAAATAGCGAGAGAGTGCATTTATTAGTTGGTTTTTGCAGATTCAGTTTTATTTTCACTTCACTTCATTTTGTATTTTTTTTTTGTTTTTAGATATTTCGATCTCGAATATTGGGTACCAATAGATCAACAAAATTGGCAGATCACAAGCCTATATTGTTGAAGTTCTTTTCAATATAGTATGTACGTTCTTTAAGATAATTGATTATATTTTAAACTTGGACCCTAGTTCAATTTTGCCATAAATTTTTTAACATCCGCACACAAAATTTATAGACATACCAAGGATAAGAATGAAACGTAAAAGCAAAGTAGTCAATTGTTAAGGTAAACGAGTTAAAAAGTGATCATTATTATTCATGTTTATGTATTTGTATATTTTGTTTTGTTTTTACTTTTAATTCACTGCTGCAAATTGTCTTGTTAGTAGCTGTTTTTAGCTTTTGTTTATCATTTCACTAAAAAGTAGGAACTTCTGTCTTCTGTTTTAAACTTTTTTATGCTTGTTGCTTTGTTTTTTTTCCATGTAGTGTGTTTAAATTTTTAAAACTAAACTCAAATGTACAAAAAACAATTCAATATCAAAGAAGCAAGAAATACACAGATTTCGCTAGCTATATATGTATGTTTCTTCTTTTTTTTATACAATTATTTATACAAATCATTTTTTTTATATTTAAAGTTGTATGCGTTTGTCTAACGGCCAAAGGTAAACAAGAAAATAACTTCTTATACAAAACAAACGCAACAACTTTGTTTTCGTTTTGAATTCCATGCACTTTTCTTTTTTTTGCTAAAAACCACACACACAAATTTATGCTAATAAAAATACTTGATAATGAGCACACAAATCTATAAAATCTATAAAATATTGTACCAAAAAACACTTGAAATAAAATTCTAAAAAAAGTATACTGTAACTATATAAAATTATTAATAATTTTTTGTCTTTCTCCGTTGGCAAAATATTTAACAAATTCTCTATGCTTTCTTCTATGACTCAATGTCTATGACGACGATATCAGCAACGCACTCGGTTCCGGTCCGTTTGCTTATAATAATGTTGTTTTGCTTTAATTTTGTAACACTTGCGATTTCCTTTTGCATTTCTGATTTAACTTATTTCTAATGCTGTCGCTTAATTTCCAAAGCTTCAACGCCATTTATAACGTTCAATTTCTTTATATATTCTGTTTTCGGTCTCTTCGGGTTGCTGTGGTATGTATGACTGGTCAGAACGTAAATGGGGCGGTGGAGTTTTGTATGTAATAAAAATCAACTACTCGTACTCATATGACAAATATTGTTGATATGTTTCTGTTGATGTTATATGTATATGTATGTATGTATGTATAAGTATGTTGCGCATGTGATTCGAGTTAATTTTTAAACAAAACATATTCAAACTCCTCTCCAGATCCGTTTTAGGCAATACCCTTTTTCGACATATTTGTTTCGTCATTACAATTATGCATAGATTTATAGCTAGAATTACAATTAGTACATACAATTCGCTTAGTATGTTAGTAATGTAGTCTGCGTGGGTTTCAGCTTCGAGCGAGCGTGTTACACAACAAAAACTTATCCATACACGAGCGCATATATTTATACACGTACGCTACCATATGTATACATACATATGTATATATGTATGTGTAATTCATATTTACTTAGTCTTGAATTTATTATGCTTCAATTTGCATTTTGGTAAAATCTCGTTTTGCAGCTCGAAATGTACAACTTATAACTGTTTGCTATGCTTTTATTTGTATTTACTTATATTTCCATACATATTTGTATATATTTTTTGTTGTTGTTTTAGTGTATGCAACTGTTTGCTTTCTGAATCCACCACAAGTCCCTTAGTAGGCGCATGTCAAACACAAAGCTAATGAGGTTGCTCTGCTTTTTAACTATTGCCTCGAGCAGGCTTCGTTTGAATTCATTGTTTTTTTTGATTTGTTTTTTTATTTAATTCTTTATGTGATAAATTTTTAATTATTAAATTCTTCAATGTACTTGTAAACTATGTATCCAGTTGCTGTGTTTTGATTTTATATATATATATATTTTTTTTTGTTTTTTCTACATGATAAAGTAATACTTTTTTTTTTTTTTTTTTTCGTTTTGTTTTGTTTTGATTTCTTCGTCAAATAGCTGCATTGCATATTTTGCACTCAACACGATGTATGTATGTACCAAGTATGTAAGATTTGTTTTGTTTTGTTGCTTGTTTTTTTTTTTTCGTTCTTGTATGTATATAGTAGTTCTATTAATTCGCATGCTGCTTTTCTCGGTGTGTTCTTATTAATTATCAACATAAACACGCTATTGCGCAAATTGTTTCTATGTATGTAAGTATGTATGTGTATATTATCGTTGGGCTAAATATTTGATTACGCATACCAAAGTGCAGACGTATTGTTGCTTTGCCGCCTTTTATAATGCATTTGGATTGATTGCAATTGAGTTAGTGTGAATGTGAATATGAGTGTTGATATTTGTGTATTTGTGTATTGTTTGTCTGCATGTGTGTGTGTGTGTGTATTCACATCGATTTAGAAACACATATGTATGTAAACATTATACGATTCAACTTTTCACATTGTATTTACTTTAGTTTATATTCTTTTGTATTGTTTGTTTGATTTTCGGTTGTTTGTAAGTAATTATAGTTTTTGAAATACTTGTATGAAAGTTTTTGATTTGTCAAGAGTTCTCATTTGAAATTCTAGCAGTCGTGGGTTTTGATATATAAATGTATATAGTATATATATATATATATATATACATGTTTATCTCTTTTTTTTACCTTGTATTGATGCGCTAACAAAACGTGTATATTTATATATGTATCTATATATATATAGTAGACATAGACATAGGCATATGGTACATAGAGCATATGTATAATAAGTTAATTAGTTAGATTTTAGATAAGTTAAGATTAGGATAGAATGTATACATGAAACGCTAGAGTTTTTGGTTAAAAAAATTTTTTTTAAGCATTTGAATTGATTGAGAAATGTGTTATCGCTAAAATTTAGTATGTGTGCGTTGGTTGGTTTTTTTTTTGCTATCGATTTTGTTGTTGATTTTCAAAGCTACTCACATTTAAACCACACTTTACCAATAATAATATGCACTTTTTATGTATGAATGTATATGCATGTAAATAGCAGCTGCTGCTGGCTGCGATTTGTTCGATAACTGTAAATACCGTAAGTTATTTTAATTATACATTTTACAATATTTTACTGTTGCTTTTCGTACACGTTTTATGTTTCAAAATTTACCATTTGTGTTAATTGTTAATTTTAAATTACGATCACTGCTACTTATGCTTTAAAACTAAATCCATATCATTCAGTTACAGTTACAATTAGTTATTAATCAATTTGTTTTTTATTTTCGCTTTTCTTTTATTTTTTTTTGTGTTTTTTTTTATGTTTTGTTCTTTTGCGCCAACGTATAAATAATTTCACTTTCTAAATATATATAAACATTGATGTATGTATAGTTAGCTGTGCCTGTCTGTTTCTGTGTGTGTGTGTTTTTTTTTTAATGGTTGTGTGGGGTTTTTGTAAAATTATCAAAAAATCATTGAGTTTTTCCATTTTTGTTTTTGTTTGTATTTGATTTGCTAAAAACACTTATATGTCTTTCATATCGGTATGCTTAAGGCTAAATATAATTAAGATTTTTGAGATTTTACTTTCGTAGCTTAAAATTTGTTTTATTTCCTGTTTCATGTTTTTTGTTGTAGTTCATATATATATATATACTTAGATGTATGCATATCAATATATATTTATTTATTTATTCATTATTCTGCATATATATTTCGATCTTTACTCTTTTTGTGTATATATTTTGCTAATTTAACAACATTTACATACACACACAGAAGGTTTTACGTACGCATTTTGCTTTGTTTTCGTTAAACTTTTTTTTTAAGTAGTATTACCTTTATTTATTATTATTTTTATGCTAAACGAACAGACGTACTAAATGTTAAATGGGGATTTGCTTTTCTTGCTTTATTTAATTTAAATTTAATACATTTCAGCGCCTTTTTTACTTGGCTGCAATTACACTTAAAGAGTCAGTGTGCACATTGAATAGTTATTTGTTTTGTTTTCTTGAGATTGACTTTTAACATTACTCGTAACGCTAATAAAACGAAAATTTCCTTTAAAAAATGCTTAAATGCGCTTTTGCAATTTAAGTTCATTTGATTTTGTTTGTTTGTAAAAATTAGAGTTATCAATCAAAGTTTTAATCACTTAAAATATAATAACAGTAAATACTCGTACATAATAAAATTTTTTTCTTTCGCTTACTCCATTGTATAACATAAATTGTTTACTGTTTTTTTTTTTAGTTTTTAGTTTTTGTTTGTTGCATTCTTTGTTTTGACTTTCTGCTGTTTTTTAAAACCAAAACACAGTACAGTGCACTTAAATTAAATCTAATTTAATATATATTGTTTTTGTTTCTGTTTTTGTGTTTCATCTCCTGCTGTCTGCAATGCAACTTTCTTAAACTCTAAAATATAGTATTAACTTTAAGCTTATGATTATACGACGTCGCTGATTGTTTAGTGGGCTGTTTTTTGTTTGTGTTTCTCTTTCGGTTTTCTGTTTCCATACATTTGCAATTGTAATCTCCACATGTAATAATTAACTATATAGTTGTGTTTTTTTTGTTTGTTTGTTTATTAATTAACTTGTTCTTTAGAACTTCTGCAGTTAGTGTTACAGTAAATTATGGAAACAGTTATTATAGATTTATGATTTTGTTTAATTTTATTTGTTTGTATATTAATGTAGCTAGAGCTCTTGCATTCGATTGTTGCTGCTGTTCTCTGTTTGATGGGTTGGGTATTTTGAATATTATGGATTCTCAATTGAAGTGGGTGTGGGTGTGATGGCGATTGCCCGGCACGCCGCTTGTACTACGAATTAAAGATTGTATCTGTTGCTGCCAAAAGAACTGCTGCCGTAGCGCATAGCTGCTGTTGGCACTTAGTCAAGTTAATGGAACCTGACTACGGGTCGGATTCTAGATGTTCGACTTGGAGAAGCTCACACGCAAATGGTTGGACTCCGATAGCTGATGGTTGTGCATTTTGATCAGTGCCAGCACAGCCTCCTCCACCGACGACAGCTGCAGCAGCGCCATCTTGCGATCCTTACTGTAGGGTCAACAAAAAATTACAATGAGCATGTTGCATTTAATAAGAATGTTAATCAATTTACTTACGGGAAAAACTTGAATGCTTTGACTTCAAAACTGTTGGAAGTAAAGGCTTCTTTGATGTCATCCTCGGTACAGGATGAACTGTAATATGCGAGAAAAATGCAATAGAATATGTAATAAAAATTCCTTGGCGTTAATTAACACCTATCAATATAAATTGGCATGCTGTGTGTGCCTATAGATATCGCATAAGCATCACACAGCAAACAGCGGGCAGCATGCAGGTCAAACATATTCGGTTACAGCTACAGGTTTTGGCCAAAAGCACATAAATTCATACGTCAGCCTTCCTCAACCACTCCCCCACCCCCACCCCCACCCTCACACACACACGCACACACACACATAAACACAACAAAACCAAGCGGGGCGCTTTGTCATATTTGGCAGACAAAGCGACGCGGGGCGTTTGCTTCTGACAATGGCTGTAGCTATAGCTTGGGCTGAGTTTTGGGGTGTTCAGGTTTCGATGCTGCTCATAACGGTAATTGTAATTGCCCGCGTGGCGCTGCTGATGGAAAAACCAACTCCAGCTGTGAACGCGCATCTATCGCAGAACGTCGCCCGCCCTTAAACGCTAGACTCGAATGTTCGAATTTTCGTAGCTCGTGGCTCAACAATGGATACTTACGGAATGTTACTTAAATGCAGTGTCGCCGATGGCGGGTAGATGTTCTGATAGTTCTTGCTGCCAGGCTTTTTGAAACGGTGCAACGGATTCTGTGAGTAGTCACGTGTGAGTCCCGCGTCCGGCTGTCCCTCCTTTGGCAGCTGCACGGCCTGATGTTTGCTGGCCATGACACGTATTGGCTTGCCCCATAAACGTAATTTATCAAGGTGAGACATGGCTGGAGAAAAAAAGAAAAAAATAAAGAATTACACAATGTTAAAACACGTTAAAATGAATGGCAATGCATGAATTTAGTGGCAAAAGTTGTGCCGCAAGAGCTCGTTGAAATCGTGTGGGTGATGGAATATTTTTTTGTCTTGTTTTTGTATATGTTGTTCACATATGCAATTTACTATGTGTACACGAGAATCTGCTGCGCGTTACAAGCAATAAAATTACATTGCCTCCTCCCTACAACCCGCCGTTCGGACGACTGAAAGCCAGCAATAAGTGCAAGCAAATATTTACATACTAAAACGTAACTGCAACTTTATCAATGTCGTCTGCCTTTGGTGATTTACAAGCAAATGGCTGGCCATAAAATGCATTTGCCCACAAAAAATAGTTTGCTCCTGTTTCAGTTACAGTTTTAGTTCTATTTATATATTTGTATCCAGCAACTGGCAACTTTGAACTCGTTTGTTGTCGCTTCGCTTCCATTGCTTATTTCTATCATAGTCTCAATAGTCATAACACCTGCGGCTCACTTTTCAGTAGTCAATTTCTGTACACAACATGCTTAGTTGGGCGGAGTAAACAGTTTTCTTACTATTTTCATACATTCGTTTTCGATTACGATTACAATTTCAATTTCGATTACGTTTTTATTCAATTTCTTGTTGAGACATGCTGGGACTTCGTTTTGGCCCAAGTACTTGGTCTCTTTTAAATTTTTATTCCTCATAACTTTAATAAATTATATTAGATTTTTATCATTGTGCGCACTTGTCATGGATTGCAAAGTGGGCGGGGCGAGGAGAAGGAATGTTGCTTATGGTTTATTGTGAAATAATATGCTTACTCAGCCGTTTATTGTTTGCCTAATGGATTAAATGATTTTACAAAAAAAATAAGGCTTGAAAATATAATAAATTGTCAAATAAAAGGCAGGCGCACGAAAGGACAGTAGAAGCAGCAGTGACAAACGCTTCTGCCATTATGCCACATGCGTATATTTTATATTTATATATATATATGTATATGACAAACACTTGTAATAAAGATTAATGTACAGCCAAAAGACTGAGAAGGAGACGAAGCCTCTCCTTTGCTAGCCAAAAATGTTAGGACAAACTTTGCCTATCATCTCAGCGCCCTTTGAAAATGTGCTTGCAGCTGCGCTCGTGGCAGCTTTGGTGGCTTTGGCACCAGGGGCTCCCAACTCAAAAAGTATCTTAAAGTTTTAATTACCAGCCTGACCAGTGGCAGTTACGACAACGACAACAACAACAAATCATTATTAACTCACAAGGCATTAAGAAAAAACAAAAAAATAAAAGCAAAAAGAGTGCACGCACAGCTGAGCCCAGCGTATAAAAATATGACTAGGATAAGTTGACCTAAAACCTCAAAATGACTTGTAGATGCGCCTACAAGAAATGGGTTAAGTTATTAAAGCAACCCACATACAAAGGAATAATAAAAATAATGATGCAAGATTCGCCCAACTCATGTCTTGTGTCAGGTGTGATTGATTGTTAAATGAAATTTTAACATAAATTTGTGACAATATTGTACACGCTATCTGGCCTAAGCACAAGTACATAATTAATTTCAAGCACCTAATGCTGGGCGTTAAGTCATTCAGAGAGTTAGAGTTACTTAACGCAAAACTCTGTCAAAACTGTCGACATAATTTGCCTTATCGGAACATAATCTATGGAAGCATGCACACAAAGAAACATTTTTTATTGTAAAAGCTGTTATGCGTACGCAAAAATATTTTGTAGTAATTTGTGTAGCAACAATTTATTTACGAAAAATTCCCCAGATAACAACAGCAGCAGCAATGGGAGCTGAAGCTGAAAGTATAATACAACAACTACTTCTAGTTCGATGGGGCGGCAGGTGTGCGTGTGCCTATAAATTTGTAAGAGAGTTGTGTCGATAGTTTGTAATAAGTTGCGCAAAAACTTAATACCCGGCACGGCAGACAACAAATGGCGCGCATCCAGCGACAGCAGCAGCCATTTGCACAATGTCGACATTGTCGCCAACACCAACAACATCTACTTTGGCCGAACGGTCCATTATAATATTTCTCACATACACACACACTCACACCTCAAGCTGGTCCACTAGAGTGGACTACTAACAAAACCCGCCCAGTGCTTATTGTTTTTTCATTGTGTGGGTTTTTGTCTATTTGCGCTTTAGCTTTGGCTCTTGATTGCTGTCGCACTTTGTTTGGGCCGAGTTGGGTCCTGCCTGGGCTTGTCTGGCTTTGTTCTATTGACTTCATTTACAACAAACAAACAATCCAAACACAAAAATAAACAAAAATATATAAGGAACATTCTTTTTTTTTTGCCTTTACGCTGTAATTCGTATGCTGAGTGTGCAATCGTAACCGTATTTTGTGCGCAACAACAAACTCCACATAGTCGTCCTCTTGCGAGACACTTTTATATGCATGGAATGGAAACCAGATTGTGTGCCATGGTGGGTGTGGAGGTGATAGGCCATCTGCTGTCCTGGGCAATAGACTGGGCATGTCCCGGTGTTTCGGTAATCGTCTTTGTCCTGGTAGTTGGAGTTGCGAGAGTTTTTCGGCAAAGTATCGAATGAATTTGTTAATATTTTATGAGTGCATAAGTGTGCACTCACCGACCAACCAACAGTTACAACACACTCCTATACACACGCACACACAGAAACACAGCTAGCTCGAGATACCTACCACCTGAACAAACGGACAGGCGGACGGACAGAGAGAACAGGTGAAACAGGAACACTGGCCGTAGTCGGAAGTGTTGGCCATTTGGCAGCCCCCGCGGCACATTAGCAGTCTACTATATGTTGACGCACAACCATTAATATTTCCACATGCCAGCAGCAATTGTATGTTGTGTGTTGGTTGTACAATAATTTGCTTGTCAAATAGCTTTGGTTTTGTTGCCACGATTAAAGCGAGGCATTTTGTTTGCATGTGTGCCAAAGTTCCATCAGTTGCATCAAAAACTGTGGTTTGCCTGCTGTCAAATTAAATGACAAATTCAATTAACAATCGCACGCTAGAAAAGCTAGCTATTCAGCAAGATATGCAGGTGATAAGAAAAGTATTTACGAACAAATAACGATGCGAGCGGCAAAGAGTGCGTTTGAAAGCAAGACTCATATTAAGCACATTAATCAGCTCAAAATTGGAATGCTTTTGACCAAAAACATGCAGGAGCAAAACAAAAAAAATTCAGGCAAAAATAGCAACATGTTTGCATAATGATAATTGCACAAAATTAATTGAGTGCAGCACAAAGCATATTTTTACGGATCATCAAAGCCAAAGTGGTTGTTGTTGTTTCGGCTGCTACTGCTAACAGTTTTTTTTCTTTTATTAAATGAAATTCATAATAAAAAAGGTGCAAAAATAAGCTGTTGGCATTTATTTTTGCAGTGGATATATATATATATATATGTACTTATATATGCATAAATGCTGCCAGTCGCGTAATTTGCTGCAAATTTCCGTTAATCATTTTAACCTTCAACAATAATATTGTTGTTTTTCTTCTTGTGGTTTTTGTAGATGTGCATTGCACTTATTAAATTTATTTAAACTTTATTAATAACAATGACTGCTGTTTGTGCTGCTGCGGGCACGACAAAAAACAAAAATAATTAAACACATTTGATATTACATATGATAGATGTGTGACCAATTTGTTGTTAAGCATTTAAGCGTCAGCAGCTTGTAAAAGTGCATGTGTTTGTAGTTTTCTGTTGCTCTAAGCGGCTTAAAGTGTGCATTTGTGCGTTGCCCTCGTCGACATAACGCCATAAGCACTGCAGCTAATAAAACCCAACTATCTACAATGCAACACGCTGCGTATGCGCAATGTTGAAACAGGCTGACCAATGTCACTAGCAATTTTCAATTAAGGGCCGGAACAAATTCGACAGATTTTGAGTAATTTTTCAGATGAGCTGTGGGACAACCCCCCACAAACTCTTTCTCTCTTTGGATGTCACCGTCGTATTAAATGGAATAAAACCAAATTGAAATTGAAAAGGTGTCGCTGTGTCAACGCTGCTTGTTTTTTGTGCCGGGGCCTTTTTGTTTTTGTTGTCTTTGGAATGTTTGTAATAAAGGGGAATTTGGCACGTCGGTTCGCTGGTCTTAACGCCTGCTCGCAATGCGCGGCGATTTTCATTTCATTTAATGCGCACACAAACTGCCAAAGGGAAGAGAGTCTGCAAAGGGGATTGGTGCGGAGTGAACCTGGACAGTGGCAAAGTGCACACAAATAAATGCAATAAAATGATTGGCATGTCCCGCTGAGCAGCGCCGAATACGAGCATGGGTACAGGGGCAGGGTCAGACTATTGTTGGCCTCCGGGATGACCCAAACGGAGCCTCAGATAGAGGCAAAGAGAAACGGAGAGAGAGAGAGAGTTGGGTGGGAGATGGAGGTAGCAGAATCAGAACCAGGTGTTGGAAAGTCGCTGGTAATAAAGCGCTTATAAAATTTCATTTATGCGCACGGCCAGCAAACCGAATGGCTCAACGCAACTCACCTGGCCTCCGAACTGTACTCTCTGCTTTATTCTACTCTATAAAGTAGTAAATATATTGTTCATATTGCCATCTCTATCTCTCTTTTAACAATTTATATTATTAATACATTTTGTTTGTTGCATTTGCTGGTGCAAACAACAGCAAGAACAATAGGCTATACAGGATGCCAAGGGTAAGCTATGTTTGGAATTTCATGTTGCTGGAATTTTTCAATTTAAACAAGCTGCAAATTGCAGTTGCCGCTGCTGATGACGTTCCTCGCATTTCACTTTATATTTGTTGTAAATACCCTCGGTATTTGCCTATTAATGTTAATAAAGTTGTTTGTAACTGATGGATAGAGGAAGGATTTTGTTTTTTTATAATCTATCTTATTCTAAGTTAACAGATTTATTTATGTTTGCCAAAATATCCTATCTCCTTATGTGTCTACAAAATATCAACAATAAGATTAAAAAGTAAACGAACTACAGGGTATATCTGTGTTGTGTCGGCTCAACTGAAGCAATATTACTTGCTGTTTTATTATATTTTTTGGTTTTTTTGTTTTACTATCTGATGCGCCTCTTACCGCCATAACGAGCGCAGATTTTTCATTACTTTTACGCTGGCTGGCAGGTGTGCCGTACGGAGAGGGAAGGAAGAGATTTTGTAATGGAGCTGTGGGTTGAAGCATGTTTGACTTACCCAAATACGCTTGCTGCGGCTCTGCCATTTGTATGAGGGCCGAGTCCTTTTTGTTGTACAATATCTTTACACGTTGCACATCGCCGTATACACCTGTGAATTGTGAAATGGTTGAGTATTATTAATATGGAGCTCAGTTTATTCCAATGCCATTAAGATTAAGCATATTACACATTAGCCAAGGTAAGTTAACAATTAAATACAGTTGGAAAAGAAACATTCCGATTGTTGCCCTAAAACACACATTGTAGCTGCTGCCGAGGGACTAATGAAAATACATATCGAAAATCTTAAGCTGTTCCCCAATGTTGCAATGTTACCTTTCCCGTACACATACATATATTTTGTTTTTTCCTATTCAATCTACAAAGTAGAAAGCGCGGTCATTCGACGCAACTTAAGCGCCGCTCAATTCAAATGGCAAGCCAGAAAAATTCGGACAGCTATGAGGGTTTTAATGCAGCGAGCAAATGTTGCTGCCTGCTGTCAGAGGACGAAAGTTTTACAAACACACACCCACTACACACAACACCAAAAAGCCATAATGTGTAAGAAGAAGATGGTTTTAACTCCTTTTACCCCTTATCCCGTTGGTATTGCAGGTGTGGCTGTTGCTGCTAGGTATTATTGCCGGGAGACGAAGACGTTAGTATCATGTACGAAACTCATAACTAGCTCAATAAGTTTTCTCAGCTATTTTTTACGAGCGAATGCAGCAGAACGGCTTTACCATCCTCCTCCTACTCAATTGGGAAACTACACCTGTGGGTTGAGGCATTTTGCTTTGGCTTTGCCTTGATGTCCGTATTCGCGGTGGCTTTTATACTTTTTAAGGCTGCGCCACGCGGCTGATTTTACAGCTGTAAGACAAGGTGTAAGGTGTGAGTGTGTCGTTGGAGTTGCTAAGTTCTTTTCACTGCTCTGAGCGCGTTATTGAATTGTATTTTATGACTTTACTTACGCGGGGACGCCGCAAACTATGCAATATGCAACGAGTCCACTTGCCCCCAAGGCACCATCTTGCACCGTGCCAAAGTTTAAGATACTTAAAGTGCTGGACAAAAGCATTTTTGCTAGAGATTTCCGTTGGACTTTGCTTTGACAGCTGTCCGGTGCGAAGAATGTTGAAAATGCGTTTGCCCCTACTTCTAGCTCAGAAGTCCAGCAGTCCGTGTGTAGCCAATCAGCGGCAAATTTGCAGCAGGGCGCAAATTGCCATCAAGCATAAAAAATAGTTGTTGTAGTAGCTAAAAGGTCGCCGCCTCTTGGCATACGCCCAATGCAAACAATGTAAAGTGCAGGCGCCCTCGGTTGCCCAAGACAACAAATCGAATAATGCGAAAAGTAAATTTTCAACAAGCCCTCCCCAAAAAAAATAAAAAGCTGAAAACTAACTGAACGCAGTGGCGGTAAAAGTAAGGTGCAAGTGGTGGGGAGAAAACATTGAGCGCTAACAAGTTACAAAAGTAGCAATAGAAATGCAGGTAGTAAATAGTGCGGGAACGGTGCATAGTTCAACAGTTGGCAGTAAATCCATTTTATACAGTCGACTGACTGCTCGACTGGCTGACTGCACAGCACAGTAGAGAACAGAATACAGTACAGAAGGAACTGCGAACTGAAAAACTTGACTTATGCCAAACACCGAAAAATTTCGTTTGCTTCAAATTGGCTTGCCGTAGCAACAATTGCTGCAATAAAGCAAGCCAAGCGAGCCAGCAAGTTAGAAAGTCAGGCTCCTGCTCAGGCCATATTGAATGGATAGTATTCTGGCATCAAGCATTGCATCCAGCACCAGCAGCATCACAACTTGACGTCCAACGGGGCGTGTGAGCAACTGCTTCGGCTACTTCTTCTGCTGCGGCTCTTTGTGCTGGTTGCCATGTAAAGGGAAGGAGACGGCGACAGCAGACCGCCCTTAGCCAGCAAGTCAGCCAGACTTTATAATAATTTATTATCGTAAAAAGATTTAGCTATATTTGCACAGCCATGCGCCTGAATTTGAATATGTTTGCATACTTTCTGGCGTTCACTCGCTTGCTCGCTGATTCCCCGGCGGCCCATTAGTCGTATGTTTGAGCGTATATATTTTTTAGATGAAAAAATATCGCAGTCGTCCGTCGTTTAATGCAAATTTTGCTGTGGCTTCTGGCGCCCACACAGTATATGTATAAGCTTCGTGGCAAACTTAAAATGGTTGAGTGAATGTGAGACTGATCTAGAGTGGAGTTGCTATAAATTCTTAACTGATGATACATATACATACGCAAAAGCAACTGACAGCCAATCTCAACGCAACTCTTTAGCGAGTTATCTCATTTGATTTTCACTCCATTTTTGGGATAAACGAAGCGCTCAAAAACCCAAAAAATTTCAGTTAAACGGAAGTTGTTAAATTATGGAAATATTCATTTGAAATTATTTGCACATATTTTTGCGGTCATGGCATTTTATCAAAATTCACCGCTTCACGGCCATGTCTGTGTGCCTTCCTTGCCAAATGTAGCATATAAAATGTTATGAAAATATTTAAGTGCCGAACACAGAAATCACGCACACGCACAAATCGCAGCGAGCTCATAAAAATTCAATTAAACACGTTTCAACAATATTTTTGGCAATAATATAAATTTTTAGCACGACATTACAATTACATAAGCCGATAACCAATAAAAGCACACACATACAAACGAATATACACCCACACACAAATGAGCATCAACATGTTCCACTAGACGATTTACAAACTGATTAAGTTTTTATTGTGAATGCAAAAAAGAAAAGGGTCAAGCAAGTTTCAAAAGCCTTAAAAAAAGTAGGCAACCGTTTTTTTTCTTGATAGCCAGAAATCGGCCCAATTTAAATGGCTGACATATGAAAGTGGCAGGCGGCATGCGGCATGTGTCAAGTGTCTAAAGAGCGTGTCATAGTCATCGTAGCATTGAGCAGGGATGCGCAGCAGGAATCGGGTCGCTCGATTGAGCCGTTTGGGGGCTGCTGTCCAACAACAACAAAGCGCTGTCAAAACTAATAAAATGTCTGCTTTAGAAAGGGTTGTTGCGTCTACTGGTCTTTTCTTTATCGTATTTTTTTTTTTTTTTTCATGCAGCTTGATCAATCTATACGTAAGCGTTTGAAGTGGCGGGGAGGCGTTGCAAGCTTTACGCTTGACACTTTTATTATTTGATATGCAAACAGCTTTTAGCCAAGAGCAGCTAGCAGTCAATAGACAACAACAAACGTTAGCTACGCTAACAAACAACAACAACAATACTTTGCTATGATTGAAGTGCAAAATTTGCCACCTAAACGTGGCCGTCAGATATTGGCGTTCGCTTCATGTGTGAAAATTGTGGTTACGTGCCCCAGCTCCATTCCGCCATTAACATAACAAAAGGAGCTATATGTATATATTAAACATGCATATGTATATGTGTATATTTAGTGTGTGGGGCAGTCGTCTGCATGTTTGTCGAACAACTTGCCTCAAGTGTCACAGCCACACTCTTGGCCAGGGTCGTTGGGTGCGTAGCTGAGCTACTTGGAAATTCTAAAGTTATTACATAAAATTTAAGCGCTGCCATTTAGCTGATTGCTCGTTTAGTCTTGGTCGACGCAGGCCGCCGCACTGCCATCATGTCGCTGTCGGTGAGTTTATCTAAATCTATTGGCACGCCATTTCACGTCATGGCCTCAGCACAGAGCACAAAGCTCAGAGCTGTGTGCATAGGGCCTCTCTGGTCATGGCCAGTAAGACGCTTAAGAGAACCGTTCAGCTTATCGACATCGCTGTCGCTTGCTGTGTGTGCAACGGGGCGTATGATACTCGTATATCTAACAATTTTCTGCTCTACACTTCTTACTCGCTTGCCTTGCCCAACCCATAACACTCTTGAGTTCAGCCGCTTGTGGCGCTAAATCAGCAATCGAAGCTTTATTAGCACTGCAGGCAGCTGCCAACTGCCAACTGGCAACTGGCAAGTGAAAAGCAACTCCTTGCTAGTTGCAGTTAGTCTTAACTGTGGCTAACGAGCTGCTGATAGGATTTACTGTGGCTCAGTTACTTTAATCTGCCCTTAGTTGTAGCTGTCCGCCAATCCCTTAGTGCGGTTTATGCGGCCAGACAGTCTTTATGTGCATTATATAGACTCACTAACAACAGTAACAACAACAACAACAACAAGAAGGATAATCACATGAACCAGAGCCAGAACCAGAGCAATAATCATTTTTAAGCAATTAATGCGTTTGACAAATTTTTGTTTACTTTATCAGCGATAAGACCAAAATGCTGACAGAATGTAATGCAATTTGTAAATAAATACCACACAAATGAATACATTTGTCAATGTATGAACATGTGTGTATTCACTTGTATTCAAAGACAAGCAGCTTAAACCACAGGCAGTCCTTGTTTTTGTCCCATATCACCCTATGCTCTGTGTGGTTACGTTTGTTTGGCAAAAGTTTATATTTGGGTATTTAAACTCAAATTAAATGCATTTGCATGCAAACAAAGCACCACATAGACACACACACACACATAGACACACACACACACATACGAGAGCGAGAGAGAGAAAACACATGTCTATGTGGGTAAACAAGCCGCAACAACAACCGTTTTGTGTCACCAGAGACAAAGGCGACTGCAGACTTGACATTGTTGTGCTTATGTATGTGTTTGTGTGTGGTTGGCAAGTTTTGTGCGTTTTATTCTGTTGCAGCACAAAAATGCAGAAGGCAGCCAGCAACAGCATTTTGCGTTGCGGCAACAAATCCATTATACTGCAATTATGCGCCACACTTGGCAGCAACAACAATAACAGAAACAACTATGTGGCTAACAAACTGTGCTGCTGGCATTCGAAGTAATCGAAGTATTTGGTAATTAAATAAACCAAATAGATAGATAGAGAGAGATAGGGAGAGTTATATGCAGCGCATGTGAAAAGTCAAGTCCAAATGTAATAAAATAGTAAAACAAGCAACAGACACACATACAGTGTGCATAAGTCACACACACACACACACACACTCATAGACAAAGAAACAGAACGTTGCAGACCAGAGGGAAAGTTAAAGTCAGCAATTCAAACAGCAAACCCCATTAACTTTACAAAGTTAGTTAAATTCATTTGGCAAACAGACATGCCACATACGACAAAAAGTCAGCAAGGAGACAATAAAATCCACCCACCCAACCAATCCAACAAAACACCCAACCACCCCAAAAACAACGAGCTACGAAAAGTCACAAGTAAATTTTATTTCAATTGTAAAGGCAGCAAAAACTGCAAAGTGTGTGTCTATGTGTGTGCGAGCGGGTGCATAAAACGTAGGGGGGTGAAAAGAGAATGAGAGGGAGACAACACACACACACCCACACACTTGCCACACACACAAAGGCAACAGCAACAAGCGCAATGATAACTAAATAAATGGACATTTTTATAGCTATGCACTTCCGCACTCAATCTTTTGTTGTGCGAGCGAGCGAACGTATGTGTGTGCATGTGTGAGAGTGTGTATAAGTGTTGGTTTGTTGTTGTGGCAGGATGAGCGCTATGTTAAAGCATGTGTTCTGTATATATGGATATATATGCATTTGAACTCTGCTAAGTGAGACGCAGAGAGAGAGAGAGAGAAAGAGAGCGAGAGCGAGAGCTGCATGCTTGTGTATAACAATGGACAACTGTGGCAAGTAAGCGGAGTGGAAGTGGTGACGTGGGGGCATATTGGTGGGGCACGGAGTGCAGCACACTTAATTCATGTAATTTTACATGCACACGAGCATGTCGCAGACAACAGCAACCAAGGAGCAACAGGATGCCGTGCAAGTGTGTGCCTGAGTGCGGTTTCACTTGTTGCCCGTTTGCCACTGAATGCTTTTTTAATACGAGTGCCTTAGCGTGTGTGTGTGGATTGTGTAGATTTATGCAAGTGCATATATTTTCATTTTCATTGTTTTACAATTTGTAAGCACAACTTATGACAGGATAACTGCCAGCAGGCAGCGCGCTGCATATGCAACTGTAACTGCTTTCCTTGCACGCCCACCCACCCTCTTTATCCTTCAGCGTAAGTGTGTGTGTCTGTGTGTGCGGTCGAATACCTCAAGATTACGTTGAGATTTTTGCGCCCAAGCAAAACTATTTCAATTTCAAACTGATGGATTTGCTGCCCCCTGGCAAAAAGCTATTAGAAAGCCATTTGTATTTGCTACAATTGCTGCTGCGTGTTTAGCAATACAATAAGTTTCTAAATGTATATATATAGAAATTGTGAATCCATAAGTGGGAGCGTAGCAGCAACATTTAGTTGCTGTTTTTAGTAATGCATATTTCCGTTGCGGCAGCTGCTACAATCACCTTTCAGTCATGACATTTTTATGCGCTGGTCTTAAGGCTTTAGTCTTCTCAGATTGCAAAAAAAACAACCATTTTACTCCATTTCTATGCACTTTAAAGCTTAAAGATTTTTGATTGGTTGTTAGGCAAATGTCTCAACATTTCTGTTCTTATGTCAAGCACCTAGTTATAATGAGTTTTGCATTACGATAACATTTTATCATACATGAAATATGCGTTTTTAAATCAAAAATTAAATTTCAAATAGTAATCAAAATTGATTTACATAGAAAAAGGTATTTGACTTGATTTTATGTTTCTAATTTATTATTTCTGAGTACTTGTAAATAATCCTACAACATGGAACTCCTGCTAATTGGTTCTGTATTCAATTTTGCGTATTGCTTAACTATGACTATGAATGTTGCACAAAAAATTCCTTTTTTTAAGATTTTATTTTTCATTTGAATATTTTCAACATTTTGATGGTCGTTTGTCGTGTACTTCTGTATCGCTATTGTTTGTTTTCTTCTTCCGCACACCCACGTAATTTTCTCTCTAGCTCACCGTGTGTGCGGGTCTCTATTCAATATGTACATGGATAAATAATTCATGGCACTTTTCCTGATTGCACGTAAATGGCGTAAATTTTAAACGGAAGAACGACAACGAGACCCGCTTTACAGTAAGAAGAGTAAGAACTAAAGTTCAGTTTCAGTTAGAGTTTACAAAAAATAAAGAAGGACAGCTACAATGTGTGGGTCGCTGTCAGATGTCGTTTTTTTGGCAGCTAGTTTTTTTTGTTGGCTTTTTTTAATATGTACATTGCTGAAGTGTCTAAATTCAATGAATAAACAAGTGAACTACTTTAATAGTGGTCAAGGATAACCACTTGCTTGTGGCGCAGAGATACAGAGCTAAGACAAAAGCTTAGTCAAGCAGTGTGCAAGGCAAGACAAATTATATATATATACTATATACATAGCAAGGCAGTAATGGGTTGGTAAAAAAGAGAAGATCAACTCAAGAATGGATGCATTATAAGCCTTTGTTCACTTGCATTCTGCTTAGCTGAGCCAATGTCATTAGCTTTTTTACATGTATATATATATTTATAGTATTAAGTATGTTTTTTTTTGTTTTGTGCAGACGTACCAAAGAGGGTAAATAGAGCATCAGGCGTGACCATCTACAGAGAAAAAGAGAAAATAGAAGTTTGTCGTCAGTTAGCGAAAGTTTTGTTTGTAGATGTTTTAAAAATAATATAAATAATAAATGATAAATGAAACAGGTGAAAAATAATACATATATGCAAATAGTTTTTACAGCTAAAGCACAATTTAAATTTTTATCATTAAATACTGATTGTTTTTGTAGTGAATAAAATGTGAAAATTCACTCGCTTATTGAAAACATACAATTAATTGATCAAAAATAAATAAATAAATATTTAAATAGTATGCGGCTTTGTGAAAAAATGCGTAGACGAAATGCAAACTAATTACAGGTCATGTACGAGTACTTTATGCAATAAATATACATTTGTGAATAAATATATGGAGAGAGTATGGATAGCAAGTGGGCATATTTGTTTGAATATATTTATTCATTTGGGGGTCGGATACTTAATTAATTGTATGTGTGTTTACTTTGGAGTATTGTGAATTAAAAGCACTTACCTCCTCATTTAAATTCGAAACGAGCAGCACATTTGAGTAGCCGCGCATGGCGGGCGCGGGTGTTTGCAGTGCACCGCTGTTGGCCAGCGAGAAGGCGGCCAGATTGGGCAGGGCGTTGCTGTAGCCGCCGCTCAGTGGTGTGCCTAGGCCCAAGGCGAACGGTGGCAGCACGCCGGGTGCACCCAGACCATTAACTGAAACATACAGATAAAGTTAAGAGCCATAAGAGCGTTAAAATTCTGTTTTCAATGTAAAACTATTGTACATGCAGCTTATAAGCTAAACGAATCGATAGCGAGTGTAAAAGGCAAAACAGTTGAAAAATAAAACCATTGTATGTATGTCTGTGTGTGTGTGTTTTTGACAGCAGGCGGCATTTTAAGCACAGAAATTAAAAACAATAATAGAAGAAGGAAAATGTTTTATTTGTGTTACCTATTTTATCACCTGTTAGTGAGGGTCGCTGGCGGGCAGCAATCAACAGCAGATCGTTGGTATTCATTAGGCCGCCGGCTGTGGGCATGAGATCAACGCCCGGCTCGCCCGGTGGCAGCGCCGGATTCGTAAAGTCACGTGACTTATCATTGTTATATTTGACATTCAAGGCGGTCAGTTTGCTGTTGTCAATGCGCAAAGTGCAGCAGCCATTATAGATATTCTGGCCATCCAATATTGATTTGGCCTGCTGTGCTGAATGGGCATCCGGATATTGGATAAGTGCCTGTCAAACATTAAAACATTCATGAAGTCGCTTGATATACTATACAACTTTTAATCACAGCACTTACCTGGAATGAATTGTTCTTGGTGAAGGTAACGATCTTAAGGACCTTGCCAAAACGCTGGAATATCTGATGCAATATGTCCAACGATACGGGATACATCAGTGTCTCCACAATGACACGCAGCACAGTATTGGGTCCTCCAGCTGCATTGGTATTATTGCCAGCGGCAGAGGCATTAACAGCACTCGTGTTGTTCTGCAAGATTGCCACGGAGCTGCAGTTGCTATCGCCTGAGTTGTTGGCATTGTTGCTGGTCGCGTTGCCAACGGCGCATAGCGGCAATGGTGAACCACCGGCGGGCGATTGAATGCGATAGTCGCTCTGCACCACCGAAGAGTTCTGTTAGAAAGAGAAAGCGCAAAAAAATTGTTAAGTCAATTGATGGTTAAAATCGTTTGCTGGCAAAGTTTTATTAGTTAAACGCTGCACATGGCAAAAGTTTGTGCATTAATCAAAAAACTTGGGCATGCAACAAGAGCAACAACAAAATTTATGCACGCCGTTAACTTTTTAAGGCAACTAGGCGAAAATATGCTAAATATTTACGGAAGCAACAGTAAAAGCAACAACAACAACAAGTAATGGCAACAGGATGAAGAAGCACACACAACGCCCAAGCAACATAAATCTCAATCAAAATCAATAATATCAAGTACCGTAATAATAAAAGGAAATCAAAGTGCGGAGTGTAGATGGCAGGATGCGAGAGCGAAATAACGTTAGGACGCCAAGGACGCCAAGAACGAACGTCCCATCAGCCCGCATGCTGAGCGGCAAAACTTCTTGCGTGAAATATACACGTTCTATCGGAAAACAATTTAATGACATTCGGAAGTAAATTTATTCCTATTCGTGCTGAATTTTGATTTCGAAAATCATAACGTAAACACATTCGACCGTCCTAAGCAGACCTAGCAGCCCTCTTTCCGTTCTCCAGCCTAGACCCGTTTTTTGTGCGTTTGTCAGCAACAGTAGCAAAGTTATAGACACATACACACATACACACGTGCAGCGTCAGAATCCTCCCCAGGCTGCCATTTGTTTTTGCTACCTCTTGCTAGATAAATTCCCGTAGACGAAACAAAAGCCAAAAGAAAGCAACGACCCAAGCACCGTGACTCTGCCTGCCTCTGCTTGGGCGCTGAGTTCTTTCTGCCAGGTTTATAAAAATAATAAAAATTGATTAGAATTGCGCTGTGTGAGGTCTCCACTGACTAGTTGCTTACATATATATATATAGTGTGTGTGTGTGTTTGTTTGTGAACAGGAGTGGAAAGGAGGAGATTCTAAAGATGATGCGGCTGCTTCGATTTGCTATTCAGTTCAGAAACTTGGAAGTCTACGATTGTAATTTGATACTTCACTTTGCCTGATTATTATTACGATGAGATGATGACGATGACGTTGATTGTGTAAAAATTGTAATGTAATTGCACAGCAAATATTGCAAGTGCTCACTCTCTCGCTCTCTCATTCTATCTCTCCTCTTATGTGTGTGTTCGTTTGTGTAGTTAAACTTTGTACACATTGAGTGAATGTCAAGTGGGCAATTGCAAATTGACTGCATTGATAATTGCGTCCAAACATTGTACAACATTTATGGCCATCTGATAATGAGTCAAGCAGCTCTACTTGCCACTTGCCACATGGCCAAATGGCACTTAGCTTAGCTGCTACTTTAGAATTCTGGTAGCTAAGACAATGAAGCTGGTAACAGCTGTCTGTGTGTATGCTTGTATGTTTGTGTTATAGCTGGCTTTCCCCCATCGCGGTTTAGTCGCTTAATGAGTCAATTGTGCATTGTCTATAATCATTGAATTCGATGTTGTTGTTGCTGTTTAGGCTGTGGGCGGCTTGTGGCATTGATTAGTTGCACGTATAAACACACTAACACACACAAAATGACTGAGTGTGGCAAAGTCAGCACAATGTAATAATTTAATATGATAAGTCAGATAAACTAAACTGCTTTGATAAGCAAAAACAGACATATCTGCTGATAAGCTCAATTATCGATCCATTTGCCTGTATGTTTATGTATGTGTTTGCTTTTGACTATGTTTGTTCTATGCTCGCATATCAAATGCTTAAATTTGACAGTTCCCGCTGGACTTAAATATGACGCAAGAATCGAAAGATTTATTGACTAGTCGAAACGTTTGTCAGTTCACTAGAGAATCTAGCTTGCAAACTAAAAAAAGGCTGCTAAAAGCTTTTAAGCAAACTTTTACAATATTTACGCCAAAAAGGCGACAAGACGACAAAAGGAGCTGTCTGACAATTTCGGCGCGGGCTCCCATGCCGGACAAGCTGCCTGTTTTCTACGCTTTCATTCGATTTTTTTTATGTATATTTTTTTTTATTTTTGCATAAGAACTAAAGCTAACCATTGGCGTGACGCAGGGGCAAACAAAAAACTCAAGCAAAAAACTAGGGATGAAAAGTATACAAGAAAATAAAATAAAATATTGTCCCAGCTTTCACTTAGCATTCTGCATAAATATTATTTTTCTAAATAGATGTGTGAGCTTATTTTCATTGCAATGTCACACTATATATTTTTTTCCCTCCACTCTGAGCACTCTTTTAACTTTTTTTGGGGAACACTTGAAAAGTGCAGAAGGCCAGGCAACATACATACTTCACAAAACTGGGCACGCTGTGGCTCAAAGTGGCTCAAGTTGAAGCAAGTTTCTGGCTTAAGTGGCGAGCGCCAAGTGGGTGAGGTGGCTAGGCTAGCAGCTTCTTGACAGTAGTTCCGGTTACTCTTTCTGTGCCCCCATGCGTGCAACAAGGATGACGAAGTGAGCGGTGAGAGATGCCACTTTTATGCGGTTGCCAAGCTTGCTGCTTGCTTCTCATTTTTATATATTTTTTGGGTGCTTTTTGCTGCTGCTGCTGCTGCTACTGAACACAGAGACTGGATTGGGGTTGCACAAGTTATGAACTTGTACAGTTAAGTTTTAAAGCTAAGCTGCAGATTATGTATTACTACATACTTTGCCGTGCTTGCTCTGCTGCCACCACCACAACAGTTCCTTGAGCTGATCTCACATAGTTTTTGCGGCCAGTGGCCTGCGTGCCACCCAAACAAAAACCATAGTGCTGCTGAGTGCTGCTAAAGACGCAACCACAGTATACTTTCTATTTGTGTGTGTGTGTGTGTTTGTGGTTCTGCGTCTTACTTACGACCAACACAAATATGGACTACAAGCAAATGCGTTGAAAGCGCTTACAAAAAACTTTGCATAAATAAATACGTTAAAAAGAGCACTACGAAAGCAAATCCGACGTTATCCCTAGCCTAAAACTAAACAAACACAAATACAACGAAATGAAAACATTACGTAGACACAAGCAAATAAAACGTAGCATACTTTTAGGCAGCAATAATATTGTAAACACGAAGAGACAGAGAGACAAGGAACAGAACTAATCAATTCAATGAAAATATTGATGCTAAAAAGTCACTACAAACAAACAAACACACTAACACACACACACACAAAGATACAGACAGACACACATGTTGAACAAGATATCAGTTGTTATTGTTGCTCTTTTTGTTCCAGCAGCTGTTGCTGTTGTTTCTGCTTTTATCCTTACTGTGCGCAAATTTGCTCACGTACTTCTAACGAGTGTGTGAAACAATGTAATTTAAATCCATTTTCAGCACTGCCAGAGCGTCACCAATCAAATTGGCAAACGACTGGAGTGTAAGCAAACACTGTCGGCCTGGAGGGAGTAAAAGCTGCAGCGGCTGGCATCCTGCCGCATAACTCAAAGGATCAACAAGCTAGCTAGCGTCGAAGAACAAGTAAGAGTAGATGCGTGAGCCGAAAGCACCTCGTTCGCGGCACTCTTGTGAAAACAATAAGATTAGCTCACTTTTGCTTTCGACAGACGAGGACGAAGACGAAGGTTGTGGGGAAAAGTTAACGTGAAATAAAATGAAAAACAACAATAGGCAACGAACTGCGGATACGGCTGTGGCAGCGGCAGCGGCAAAGAAAAACAAAAGCAGTTCATAGAAATAAAACAACGTGCAGATAGACCCGCTTACACACACACACACACACACACATAGTGTATGTATATGTGTGAAGTTATTTGCCACACCGAAATCCTTTAACAGCACACGCCTCAGCATTGAGAGTTGTACAAATAGTCTGCCACAGTAAAATGCCTCATCAAAATCCGTGTAACTAAGCCTCAGCCCCAGCTCCAGATTCTCTTTTCAGATTTCCCCTAACAAATAGGATGTTGCCGCTAGCTGTCGACCGTCTGTCAGGCAGCAGCAACAAATTAAATAAACATTGAGGCAACTGTGAGCTGGGCTCATACTATTAACGACAAATCGAATGGACCATATTCGAGCTCTCATTTACCATTAACCATTCAGCATTCACCATTCTTCTTCTGTATGCCAGAACGAACTTTGCGTCGTTCAGTTTTAGGAACTAGAACATGTTTCGCACTTGCTTAAGCCTTTGCTAATCAGCTTGATCCTTTTTGTGGCTTAATCGCTTGACATTTGTATTAGTTGTTGCCTCCTTAACACCAATACAGCGTTAACTGCGCTAAGGTCTTAACGCAAACCCAAACAACAGCAAAAGCAAAGGAAAGAGATTTCGAAAATAGTCGGACGTCAAATATTGTCCACAGTAATCTCATTTCGTGTTTGGCACTAATGCTGACGTGATTTCTTTTTTTTTGATTTTTCTGATATTTATTCTATTAATTGAAATTGTGTGCATTATTGGTGAAGGGGAAATTGTGGTCACCTTAAAGACTCTGATAACATGTGCTTTAAAAAAATCAGTGTTAAATTTTTATAACTGACACTTTTTATTTAGCAAACTTGCCTTTCAGTTCATTCAATAAAGTAAAACTATCATAAGAAAATCATTCATAAGAAGTGTTATGCCTTTAATTTTGATTAACTTACATAAACTTAGTTATGTTGTCTACGTTCAAGCTATTAAACATACATTTTTAATATGCCAATTGACAGCATTTAATATAGGGTATGTGAAAAGGCTGACCAAGTGGGAGAGAGCTATTGGGCTTTATTTCTTTGCTGTGGCCGGCAATTTAATTTAATAACAAGGTAACCTTATCACTATAGGGAAAACGAACACCTGCTCCAATGGTCCCAGCACCGAGACACAGAGTCAGCAACACACACTCACACACATCCAATTTCAGTTATATCTGATAGGCGTTGCTGCCTGTAATCAGTGCATTGTGAGGCGTGAGGCAACCGTGTTGCAAGTGACGGTGCAAGTGCATGCGACAGCACTGACGTATTGAACTGAAACATTTATTGTGCGCATGTATGCATGTGTAATGTCCTTTAGGTTTGTTCTTCCCACCGCGTCTCTTTCTCTTTCTTTCTCTGGGCACCTGTGTGTCATTCTGTTTGCAGTTGGCTGTTGTTTGTGACCGCACAAGTGCCAATTATGACGCTTACTGAAATTAAAGGCAACCGTTTTGGTTCACCTTATGCGAAACGTAAGCACAAGAAATCTTTTCAAAGTTGTTGCTTCTGTGCGGATCTTTCTGTGTGTGTGTGTGTGTGTATGGGTGTCGCCATCATTTGTTTTTTAAAATATAATGAATGCATCGCCGCCTTTTAGGCGCGGACGCAAATGTTACACAAGAGACAAGAGCCTCGTTTGTTTGGTTCTGTTCGTTCGTTGTGTCCGTGGGATTTTGTTTTGAAATTAAATTTCAATCAATTTTGTTTTGTTTGCGGCCCAGTTGAGAGCACAGTCCCTGTCCCGGTCCAGGTCCCAAGTGGATGTCAACCCTTTTGGTACTTGTTGGGAAAGCGGGTTAAAAAAATTAATTTATCAAAATTACAAACATACACACACACAAACACATAAATAGAGATAGCATTAGCAGATGCGCAGGCAGACAAAGCGACAGAGACAAAACAATCACATGTCAAATTTGAGCCGAGCCACTCAGCAATATAAGAGGGCAATGGGCGGGGCATGACAGAGTTAGAGCAAGAGAGACAAGGGGCTTTGGATTTCTATGTGGATTTTGTGGCCAGCTTGTTTTGTGGTTGTAGCCACGTGAACTTCCAGTGCATTTATCTTCATTTCTTAGTAGCAGCATCCGCATCCTAGTCAACGGTGTTATTTACCCTGTTCCTTTCCTATTCGCAACCCCAAGCCGCTGAAGCGAGTGACGTGCGTGTCGGGTGGTGGGGTTGGGCTATGGTGCGTCTTAGAAGCTTGAGCGCCCGATGAAGGTGAAGACGAAGACATCAACGTAAATAGCAACGAAAATAGTCACAACAACTGTTGCCTGAAGTGCCCTGGAGTAGTGTAGTTGTAGCAGTAGCAGCAGCAGTGGGTGAGCACTGAGCGCTGGGGAGTAAAGCGGCATAGGTGAAAGGACGTCCCAACCGACATGACATATTAGAATCCTGTTACACACATCTCAGCTTGGTTCTGCTTGCTCTGCTCTATGCCAGCAAAGAAACGCTGCCTGACTGCCAAATTGCCAACATAAATGTCAGTGGCGCGGCAGCAACATCAGCAGCAAGGCAACAAGGTTTTTCATTTCTGATGCTGCCAACTCGGTTTTCGTATGCCCTCGTACTCTTACTTTTCTTTTATTTCTATTTTTTTGTTTTGTTCTTTTTCTCTATGCGACGCAATCACTCAGGCGTTGAAATCTGCAAATGTGTGTACGTGTGTGTATGTGAGTGTGTGTGAGTGCGAGAGCAGACGATTTGAAAATCCTGTATTGCTGATTTGCTGCTGATGTTGCTGTGCTGTGCTGTTGTTGTCGTCGCAGCTTTGCTTTCTTCAGGTGCGTGTGAGGTTAAATCCCTTAAGGCACACAATGGATTTGTGTCTTGCCAGTACCGAAAAACTTTAAAGGCAATGCCAAACTCATATGCGAATGTAACTTAAAGCATTCTTATTTGGGAGTTTCCAATAACCAGTTGCCCTGATTAGGAAACTTGTAACTAAATACCAGCATATACAAAATTTGAACATGAATAGCAACTTGATTTTATGAAAGTCACTTGAGCTGCTTTGACCGAGTAACAAGCTAATACAATCGTTACATAACCACAAGCTGGAGCTTTAACTGCGGTCCCCTCTATAACTTTAAGAACGTGCACAGCTGTTGCTGTTACTTCTGCTGCTCCCTGCTTTGCTTTTGACTCCTTAAGCTGTCTTTTTGCTAACAGAGCATTGCGCGTTGAGCATCTTATCTGAAACTTTGCACGTTGCAGCGGCGCTAAAAAAGAAAAGCAGCAGCAACAGCAGAACTTAAGCACTAAGACTGACAGCCGTCGCATCCAGGGCGCACCCAAAGATGTTGGAGCAATCAGACCAATGGTTAGCGCCCAGGTGGAGGGAAGCAAGATGCAATGGAATGGCGTCATACAAAGGCCAATGAAGACAGTTGTTAAAATGTGAGGAGGCCAAACAGCAGTTGTGTTTGTGTGCGCGCACAAACACACACACACACACTCGAGACAAAACAAAAACATACTCAGAGATGTGTTGACAATGGACAACAGGGCACAAGGCACACACAACGGCAACAAAAAAAAGTAGAGAAAAGCAGCCAAAAGAAAAGTGAATGAAATGAGAAATTGTATAAATATGTTGGGCAGGCATACAGCAGCAACAACAACAACAAAAACTACAATAGAAGAAGAAGCAGCTCTACACACAAGATTAAGCTCAAACACATATACACACACACACGACATACACTCATGCATTTTAAGAGATTTTCCACTAGAGCAGAATCAACGGCAGCGGCGTTGACTTTTCCACTCGTCTGCGTTGTCTGCCTGTTGTCATTGGGTTCGGGATGGAACAGCAGCAGTAGCATCAGCAGCAATAGCATCAGCAGCAACAAGGCCTTTTACCAGGATTAGTAGTTAACAAGAGAAATCTGGCCACACCCACGCACGCTGTGGCACAGCCAAAAGGTAATCAGTAAAATGTAACTGTATTGTTTGTTGTTGTTGCTGCTATTGTTGATGTCACCTTATTCATAGGCACGCCTACAACTGTTGTTGTTGCTCAGTTGTTGCAGCCTCTTAACCTTATTTTTGATGCTGTTGTTGTTGTTTCTGTTGTTGCAGCACATGACTGACGATCTCTTTTTAAGTAGTTTTGTTTGGGGTCATTTTGGGTTACAAGGCAAAAGCAGAGCAGCCAGCAGGTGATACACACACACACACACACACACATATATATATGCTTATCCAAAAGGTGACAACGTCGATTTGGGTAGTTTTTGGGGAGGAAACAACAAGAACAACAACAACGCTGCGCACTTTGTTACTGCTGCTGCTGCTTTCATTTAAGTAATCAAAATATGCTTTTGACTTTGTGCTAAGCAGCTGCCGTCCGTTTGTCTGCTACTATATATCCTTTTATATGTGTATAACTGTATGTGTGTGTATGGTAAGAGCCTTGTGGTTTTCATTTGTGAATACTTGGTTTTGTTTGTGTGTTTTGGCCACAAAACCCCAAAAACTATGCATTTCACTGCTTTTGTCAGGCATGTGTGTCAGAAATTTTCTTCTCCATATACGTCTGAATGTATATCTGTATCTGTATATTGGGTGTGGTGGGATGGGAGGTTTTGTGTATTTATTTGAAAGCTTTTTAAACTTTTGCAGTGACTTTGTGGCTTACGAAATTAAAATTAGAAATTGGTTTGGACCGTTACTGACAAATATCCCTTAACATTTATGAATAGCTAACACATACACTCAGACATATGGATGTGTGTTTGTGTTTTTGTGAGAGTCTAAGGAATTAAGTTGCCTCAGAGATTGTAATTAATCAGAGAAAGAGACAGCGACCCACATAATAATAACAAGACAGCAACAACAGCGGAAACAGAAACATTTGCATATAAATCGTTGTTTGCCTTCGACCGAAACTTAATTGCCACATTAATAACACTTAAGACCAAACAGATTAAGTTACACTACTTATAAGCTCTTAGCTGAAATACAAAGTTTAATTTGTTTACTTACATTATGACTCTGATCGGTTTTTAGTTCGCGATGGTTGGAGAACTGCACGTAGACCATGCGGCCTCGCATCTGTGGCGGATTCACTGTATAACAGGATACCATCGATGTGGCGGATATCTCGTCAGCCATCTCGATAAATGCTTGATTTTTGCCTTTTAGCACCAGCACGTTTGTTACACGTCCAAACGGTATACCCAGTGCAACTACGTCCGATT
Organism: Scaptomyza graminum; assembly: GCA_018901835.1. Taxonomy (NCBI): domain Eukaryota; kingdom Metazoa; phylum Arthropoda; class Insecta; order Diptera; family Drosophilidae; genus Scaptomyza; species Scaptomyza graminum. The sequence goes on from JAEIFL010000290.1 coordinate 2,838,313, forward strand.
CACCAGATTCGTTTGGAATGTTCCGCAAATGAATGACTTTCGAGGCTTTGGCTGCAAAAACAGAAAATTAAAGAGAGAGAGAATGAAAATCAAAAATTTGTTATGAAAAGCGCTACAAATGCATATATGCATACATAAAGTAAGTGCTGGTGGAGTGGGCTGGGGTGTAAACTAATTAATAAGCCGCTTAAAATATTAACAGCTGCCATGCCAAATGGTGGCTGTTCACTTAATAGCAATGGCGGCACTCGTTGTCTGCACTTCCGCTTCCGTGCGTCGCTCAATATTCCACGAATTCATTTTTTTTTATACTCTGCTCCCCAAAGGGAAAAGGACTTTATTAGTTTTGTGCAATGTTTGAAAGACTGTCGCAATGAATACAACTTTTCCAATACTTGCCAAGTTATTATTTAAGTTTGCTGTCAAAGTTCAAAGGATTATGTTCTTAATAAATAACTTTGCAAAAGTTTATAATTCGCAGATTCTTAAAAGCAAATGATATCTTTAATATATATATGATATATATATTGCTTGGTTAGGAAACAGAGTATTTTGCAGTTTATAGATTATCTGCACATTGTCCCCCATTTGTTTTTTTATTCGCATTTTGTTTTCTGTCTCTTTTTCGGGCAAATCACCGCACAGAAGTTGCACAATGAACGAGCCAAATAAAAGGGCCGATAACATGGCAAACGTTGCGGCATTTGTATACATTTTGCACAGTTAAGCGCCACTGGACGAGCAACAGCAGGAGCAGAACGAGTCAGATCGCGCAATATAGCCAGGCGCATAAATTCATTCATTGCACTCTTTGCAACGACTGTGAATAATCCACACGGCGACAATGTCCGGTACGGTACGGTCTGGTCCGGTCCGGTCTGGTTCTGTCCAGGTTCAAGCCCAACATACAAACACACCATATAAACTCATAGACAACAGTTGTCTTTTGTGGTTGTTGTTTTTGTTGGCCTGCTTGGTGTTTGTTTGTTATTTTTGCATAAATAAAGTGGCTAGCTACCGCCCGCTGCTGCGCTGCATTGCAACAGAGGCGCACAAATGGGATTTTAGGTTGCCGGGCCGAGAGCATTTTAGGGATTTTGTTCCGACCCCGTTGCACATCTGTCTAAAGTGTCTTAAATTTGTATAAACAAAAGCAAACAAATTTGCGGGCAAACTACCACATGCTTTTTTTATTTTTACCAACCAACGAAAAAATAAAATATTGTTGCTACTGTTGCAACAACTGAGACCGCATGAGGGGCAAACAAAAAACACTGGCTGCTTGTCTAGCTTGGTGCTTAGTCAACACCTGTTAATGTGCTGGTTTGTGCCTTAAAACTGTGTGTGCGTGCGTGTGTGTTTGTGTGTGTGTGAGTCTACCTCCTCATATGCAAATGAAATGCTGCAAACATTGTGTGCATTTGGTATTTTTGTTTTGTCTTTTTTTATGTCTTGTGTGTGTGTTTGCAGTATTTACCGCACTTGCAATAGCCCACGACAATGCGCCAATGGACAAAATTGCAGTTACCACAGGAATTAGCCATTTTGACTGGCTAAATTTTGAATTTTGGTCAATTTAAAGATAGCTAAAGCTTTAATGCTTGGTTTGTTTATCATCAATCAGAATCGAGCAAATATGAGTTTGTGAATATATAAGACGAAGACTAAGTTAAAGTAGTTTCAGCCAACATGACAAGTAACAAGTGTATTAGGTAGTCAAGTATATTTATTATCTTTAGCTATTAACACAGATTATCCCAAAAAATACTTTATGTTATGAGCTGTGGGCATGATACAATGTTGAGCTTGTGACTTTTGCTGCCAGTGGTTTAACTTCACATTTCTCTAAGCTTTCACTTTGTCTATGCTCGTTCCAGCAGCTTTTTACGACTTGTCACAAAGTGTGTCCTTACGACACCCACATGTTATCACTTTAGTCACATTTATCAGCCAAGCTGTTAACCGTATTCAAAAGTCCCTTTACTAATAACTTACAACATAAAAGCACCATTACCCGACCCAGTCCCTGTTTCCGTTGACGCCCCAGTTCCTGTTGCTGTTCAACTAACCGCAACTTTAAACTCCAACCCGTCAACCTGCATGGGTCAATGTGCCAATTTATAACAATGTAAAAGAAAAAAAAATATGTTAAATGAAAAATAGGCACAGACCCCAGTCCTCATCCATCGTTGGCTAACTGGTCGGTCGGCCATTCAGGCCAACTCGAGGCAGCAAAAAGTCATGCCAACTATGAGAGGGATCGGCTCGTCTCGGTTCGCGTGGACAGGGGCTGAAACTGGCTGAAACTTGGGGCTGGTTCTGCCCTGTTCAGGTCAGGACGGCGCAGCACTCGATGCTGAATACAACTAATCGGAAATTACACTTTTTGATTAGTTCGCAGCGGAAATGAAGTTGAAACGAAATTATGCAAGCATCGGCAAAGGCAAAGTGCAAGGCACTTTTAGCTCCTCGTTCTCACTCGCTGCTCTCGAACCTTTTGGCAGCTCACAAATTTATTAAAAATCAATGGCCAAGTGGCCGTTCAGCCGGGCCGATGCTTACCATAAATAACAAGAAATAACTAAAAACAAATGACACAGCCTAGACATACCTGCACCATGTTTTGCAGACTTTATATATATATAATTGAATTTATGACAATTTTTATTTTTTTTTTGTTTCGCAAAAACATTTATTTATGAACTGCCAAAGTAACTTCCAATCACTGTTGCCAACCAATCTGCATGACCATATACCATTTGCATTTCAGCACTGTTAGGGTATTAGTAAAACTAAATAAAAGTGTACAGAGCTGCCGGAAACGTGCTGCACAAGACAAACAACAAATCAAGTGCCGCTGGGCAGCTGCCGGTAAAAACGACGGCACTGGAAATATGTAAAACTATCTATCATGCATGATGACGTTGTCAACGAGCAGTCAAAAAAAAAAAAAAAAAAATATGAAGCTGAAACAGAAAATATGAAATCTACTGAAAACGCGGAGAACGAAAATTTTTTTGGATTTTTTGACATACACCATCAACAACTCAATTTAGTTTTTTTGTTGTTGTTGCTGTTGTTGTTGTTGTTATATGTAGTAAGAGCTTTGCTCGGCAACGAGTAGAGAGTAGTAGAAATTGTAACAAATCGCAACAAACGCTGTTTGATGGTGTGAAAACGAGAAACTACGTCAGTGCAATGAGCAAACCGACATCAATCGACATTCACTCAACGGCGAGCGACGCCGCCGGCTGCTTCCAACTCCACCAACCACCTGCCCGACCCCCTGTGCACCAATGGCAGGGGGCATAATTGAAAAGGAAGATGGCGACGAGTCGACTACGGCCGGAAACACAACGAATAAGGCCCTGAAGCAGCATGCAACTGCAACCAAAACTGAACAACAGAACAAAAAAATAAAGGAATGAAAAAAAAACAACAAAAATTGGAAAACAAAAAAAATATTTGTTGGTTTGTTCAGGCAGGCTCACTGCGAATGCTGCCTCGTGTCCTGCGGCTGATTTGTGATTAAGTTTGAGGCTGAGCGTATATTGTGTGCTTTCACCTTTAAAAGAGTTAGGCTCCAGTTGATTATTGATTTTAATACTGCTGTATTGAAATTAACCTTTTGAAAAGTATGTAAATGGCTCGTTGATGGGATCTATAAGCTGCGTTTCGTTGCTAGCTGAACAAATTGTGCAGCTGCAAGACAAAAAACCTTTTAAGAATTTTACAGATTGTAAACGAACAAAAGATGCTGACAAAATAAACACTCCAGATACAAATTGCCAAGCACAGAGAAAAAAAGCTTTGTAAGTGGTGTGTGTGTGTGTGTCATAAAATTTGCATTTGATAATGATGCTTGTTGCCGGATGGTTGTTGATGGCATATGGATATAAATAACAATCATACGCACTGCTGCACCGTGTGAAAATGAGCTGCGATGGAAGGCGCGGCTAAAGCACTACTGTATTAATGACACGCACGGTAAACCAACGGGTTTGAGCTGATCGGAAGAGAGAGAGGCAGTGGCAGAGCGGATGGCACCTTTCACCTTTCAATTAAGCCCATACACACATGCAGCGTCATGCCAAGCATGCTACATTCCCGTAACATCGATGAATTGCATGAAATATATACAAATAAACTATTTATGGCTAATTGAAAAGTTTACAAACTGTAATTGAGTTGGCACCGGGCCGATGTGTTCATGAAAATAATGGATGGTCAGCTGTTTACGTCCATGTTGTTCATACATATAGATGGACGACGACTCCAACTGGACAATGCATGCACGTCCATTTAATAATTTGAGATCATTGTGCACAGGATTTTTTTCGCGCTCGGCCCAACATACAAAATACATATGAGCAAAGTTAATTAATGACAATTTAAATTCATAAAGCAAACAGAAACCCCAAACGAGAAAATGTAAATGAAAATGAATGGAAAAGCGAAAAGCGTCGACAGTTGAAACAAAGCCACGAAAAATACACGATAAATGGTCAGCACCCCAAAACAGTTTACAACCCAATAAATGTACTTAACTGGCCCAGGTAAGGTAAGGTGTGGGTATGATGAAAAAAAGTGCTGATTATTAATAACAATTAAATTTGTGCTTACGTGGCGGCATTTAATGATTTAATGTAAGCGTGACGCCAATGAATGCTTTTGTTTTTGTTGTTGCCAAACATTTTGCGACCTTTTAATGAAAATTGTGAGTGTGTGTGTGTGTGCTGCGTGTGTTAATATTCCCAATATTTGAATATACAGACATACACACACAAAGCCACAAACTCACACACACACACACATGTGCTTAACGCACGCACGCTTTGCCTTTAATTATGCGACAGTAAATTAGGTTTTTACAAGCTCACACATCATAAATTTTAAATTGCTGGCTAGCACCCATGCTGTGTGTGTGTTTAAGTATGTGTGTGTGAGTGTTTGCGTGCATGCGTAATGACTTAATGATATTTACTTTGCCAGCGCCTTGTCTTCAATTTAAACATCTGTCTACGCATAATCAATCATAGCACAAGTTTATTTTACTCGCCTCTCCCTTCCTCAACGCCAGCAGTCATGTTTGAGATTTGTTTTTATTTTTTTCAAACAATTTTCTTTTTTCTCTCTTGGCCGCGTACATTTCTGTTTTCAGGCCAGCCATAATTGAAAATAACGATTTTTCTTGCTTTGCACTGCATCCAAGGCCCGAGCCTAACACCCGCAAGTAATGTAATTCATTAAAAAAATTTGTTAGCGCATAGACACAAGGCTAAGGGGGGGATGAGTAGGCAAGAGTCGGGTCGGAGATTGAAACGAGATACTAGAGCAGATGTATGTTTATGTGTATGCTAGAAGTCAACGCACGCGGATGACGACGTTTACACATTTTAATTACATTTCAATTACGAGAATAGTTTCCATCATGACAATTTTTTTGCAGTCTGTTGCAGATGTAGACGCAGTTTTCTATGTCCTGTATACGCAGTCGAGTGGGGCATGTAGCTTGCAGCATGCAGCACACACAGCAATCGAGCGGAAGTCTTAGACGCACAACGACAACGACATCAACTCCAACTGCATAGTTTCGTGAAGTATATCAATTGCATAAATTATAAGCACATAGCACGAGACGAGAGGGTGAAGAAGGTAGGAGGACTGCGGCAGCAAGTGCTCTTGCGTAGCTTTTCCACTTCATTTCAAAATTATAATTATGTGCTTTGGGTTTTGTCAGGACAATTTACAGTTGAGGCTGAGCTGCGCTGCTCATAAGTATGCTATTGAATTGCAAAGGTAAGCGGTAAACGAGTCGTATGCTTAATTAAGTAACATATAAATGTGTAAATACATATGTGTCATGATGTGGCATATGGCCAACCACAAGTCAAAAAGTTAAACCACATAAATAAAGTCAATAAATGCATATTCAACTCATAAATGATGATCACACAGAACCCTGGCCAGGGTCAGCACCAATTGACAACAACTGTATGTATAGTTAGTGTGAATGTGTTTGACTTTCAGTTGCCTGTTGTTGTTGCCGCTGCTGAGTGACCAAGTGCAAACTGTGATTTTTATTCTGGGTTTGCAGTGCTCTCTCAATATTTACACAGACGATGACGGCGTCGCATACAAATAAATATGACAATATGACAATATTATTTTATTGACTGTGAAAATATTTACACGCAACAGACGTGATGCGATATTCGAGACGACACAAGGCGGCAAGCCTCGCCGGACAGTACAGATAGCAGAGACAGGACAATGCGAACGCACAGGAAGCTGGATGACAAAACGTGCCAGCGTTTGCAGCTTATTGGTTATGGCTATAAAATCGTTTTCGTTCAAGTACTTGGCATAACTGTGATGCTCTGATCCTTTTTTGCTGATTGGCGTCAAGCTTTTGAGCTGATTGGTGCTTAAAGAACTTAGCTTAGATAATGCTTAGTTAAACTATTTGTAAAATATAACTGAGAATATTATATTACTGGTTTAAAAAGTGCTTATGTTTTCATAAATATTGCAACTTTAGATTTGGAGTGACTGACCCTCAAAAGCTGCAAAGCTCTTGCCCTTTTAAAATCATTTCCGTGTTGTTCTATATACATTGAGCACATGTCTCTCTATACCTTTGCATGTCTATATGCAATTGTTGTTTTTGTTCGTTTAAATTTTTTTTCTCTCTTTCATTTTTTAGGGACGTTGTGCTATAACACCTCGAACCCTCCGCCTTGTTGACCATTGGTTGCCACCAAATCGGTCAACAAACAAACAAATATTGGTGGGGCTAGACAAACAAAGCTTGGTTGCATGTACATTCGGTGGATGTGTAGCATGTGTGTGCGAGGGTGCTGTAACAATAAACAACAAACAGGCGGAAATAACAACAACGACACCGACAATAACAACAACATCAATGGTTACACATGCTGCTGTCCCAGACGAAACACGCGACATGGCCACAGCTTAGCTCAGCTGAACTGAACTCGATAGGGTTTGGAGTCTTATTTTTCATCGTTGCTAGAATTAGCCGGCTCTTTGGCGTCTCGAACTTTTGTCCCCGAGGTCTAATTTGGCTTGCATAAAATATGCATAATAATCAAAATAAAATAAATCAAAGGCTTCTAAGCAAATGCGAGTATTTATTACATGACTAGACGGAAGGTCGGGCAGGCAAAGGAAAAAAAACCATGCACATAAATATTGTATATAGTTTATATGTATATGTATTTTGCATTGTAAGATGAACCGAATGGAGCGTGGCCACTTACTTGAAGTGTGCTTCACACAAACAAGACCCAAAAAAAAAGTATTTTTATTACATTTACGTGCAAAATTTGTTGCATGTTCGATGGTCTAAGCCTTGTGTAACGGATACGTTGCCCAGTGTATTGGTTTAGTAGAATACAAATACAATTGACAACAACCGATGGACGATGAATACAGTAAACTTTACCTAGCCCTCCATGCAGGCAAGGCGTGCCAAACCACAAAAAAAAAAATATAATACAATTTTTGGCATTCTGTCTGTGTGCCTCCTCTCTGCGAGAGGGTGTGTGCGTGTGTTTATCTAAAGCTGGTCACACAATGCTTTTTTTGTCTTTGTTGTGTGATGCTGCCTATGTTGTTATTTACTTGTCTGGCATTTGTCGTTGCTGTTCTGCTCAGTGCTGCAATGCAATAAAAGTGTCCTTACACATTTATTAAGCAATTTCTTTTGTTATTATTTTCGACATCAGCAACGTTTTTTTTTTCGCCTTTATGCGTCAGCTTTAAATGGTTTCAATATAACACATACACGCACACGCCAATACAAATGGATTCATTAGATTTTCAGTGCCAATTCTCACTCTGTACTCGCCTCATTGTTCCGTCATGTCTGCCTCTAATGCTGCTGCATGAGAGTTCAACTTTTAGCTGGTCGTGACTTTAAAAAATTGTGTGCCATGCTTTTGTGTTTGCGCACAAACTTTACGTGGCAAATTAAAAAGGCCGCAGGTGGCACGCGGCGTGCGGCAGATGGCGTCGTAGGTGGCATGGTGGCAGGTGTCAAGTGGCGGTGGGTTTCCCAAGCAGTCGAATTTACGTTTATGTTCACGTTCACGTTCACCATGTCTACTCGGCCAGGCTACAACCATCAGCCAGCCTGCGTTTGCATGCATGAGTTGGTACTCAAATGCCGCTGGGTCTTCGTCGTGTCTGGACCAAGCATTCGAACTGTGGACGCCTTCTGCAACTCTTTGCCGAGTTACTAACTGGCCAACAGTGCGTATGACTATATGTATGTCTATACGTATCTAGCTGTGTGTGTGTGTGGGTTGCGTGGAATAGAGCTTGTTGCTTTTTAATTAATAGAAAAGTCCTTTGTACAGTAATAAATAAATATTATGCTTTTGCTTTTATTTTTTATTTGCGTTTGTTTTCATTTCCGCTCTCGATTGCCACTCACTGTTCGTGTTCACCTATGTGTGTGTGTGTGTGTGTTGGTGTGCGTGTCTTTTGACTATCTGCTTTCTGACTCATGTAGCACACACACACATCCCATTTAAGAGCTTACCGATTGCTTTATTTTTAAACACAATGCAAATAGAAGAGCATATGAAACTTTTATATTTTTTTTTACCATGAATTACTAGGTAAAAAAAGAATATAAAACAATCGGTAGTTGAAAACTGGAACTTGTCGTCGTTAATTGACGCGCTTTTTAGGACTGCTAATTGGTAAAACCAAAATCATATTAATTTTGCGCTTTGCAATTCTAATGAAATTTATATAAAAGCTGATAGAGAGCGAAAGCTGCCTTCCCTTTGTTAGCCATTTTGTGTGTGTGTGCCAGTTGGAATTCGATAGATCGACCTTTGTGATTACATTGGCATTTTGAGCTGTGTGCACGGAAAATGTTTTCGCATGGATTTGTTGATATTTAAAATCATTTTGTGGCCGACTGAATTTTGGTTTCAACTTACGGTTATGGTTATGGCAGCAGGCAGGCGCGCGCTCAGCTTTTCAAATATTTGTCTAATGTGTGGTAGCAGGTTCTGGTTTTTGGTGTTTGGCGCGAGTGGTTTTTGATTAGCTTTATTACTTTGCGCCACTCGACACGCGCACCCTGTATGTTTTGTATTCGTCTGTGTGTGTAAGTGTGTGTTTGGCTAATTAATGTGCTAGAATTGCGCCGCTTGGGCGGGGCGACGGCTCATAACGCCAATGCGGCGTCATAGTATAATTTTTGACATTGCGGCTACTAAAACAACAACTAACAAACAACAAAGGTTTTGTTCCAAATGTTTGTTTCCATGCTAATTAGCGGGTTAATTGGCTATAAGGCGCCCAGTCGCGAATGCGTGCTGCGCTGCCACCTACCACCCCCCCGACACCTACTCCAGAAAGGGTAGGCAAGTGACTGGCACAGCTTAAACCAGCTTAGACCATTGGCCATTACCTAATGCACGCAGTGTCGGTTAATTGCTAACCCCATATACAACACACACTCATATGTATACCGGCCTAAACTATTGCTGCAGAGTGCACTTAAGTTGAGCGGCCCAAGCGTACCATAAAATGGGCTTATATGGCCGCGCACCACTCAGACAAGGCAGTGCGAGTGGGAAGAAGAGAGTGTGAGAGGCATAGAGGTTGAGGTAAAGTTAAGCTAAAGATAAAGGTAAAGGTAAAGATAAGTTGCAAGAAGTGAGCAAGTCAGATAGAAGAGTGAGCAGCGAAATATACAAAACTTACCAATTCCACCGGCCAGCACAGTGCTTGAATCCAGCTTGGCCTTCTTTGTGGCCAGATCCTGATTATTATTGTCGGAAGCGGGCGCCATGACTGCTGCTTGACTCAATAGTTCGTCGCTTCCGCGCTGCACGACCCGCACGAACGAATACACACAGATACGCACACAGAAAAAGATACAGATGCATTTGCAGTTCGCATTCGAGTTTAATATTTTTGGTGCGGGCAGCATTTAATATTGTAGTTGTAGTTGTTATGTTAATAATTTGTGGTTGTAGTTGTAGTTGATGATGTAGAGGCACAGCACAGCAGAGAAGTTGAAGATGGTTTCAGTTTTTACAGTTGAGTTGAATTGAATTGAATGGTAGGCAAGTAGGCAAGTTTGTAGTTGTGTGTGTAGTAGATGAAGTATATACGTTTACGGTACATAAAAAGAGAAAAATAAAAGAGAAGAGAACAATATAAATATTTAATATTTACGCAAGTTAAGTAAATTACAGCGATTCAACTGTGAGATGAGCGCTTTTTCTACAAATTCTAGTTGGTTATTGTTTTTTTTTATTTTTATTTGTTTGTTGTCTTTACTACTTTTGTTGTTGCGTTTGCATTCAGAAAAATTTAAGTGGTGCTTAAGCGAGCTTTTTGCATAGCTGTTTGAATAAACTTAAGGTTTGCTCGGGTTGGCTCAAGTTTAGCTAACTAAGTCAACATAAGCGGGTGCGCTAATTTGCAATAAACTATGTGGGACAGCATAGGCGAGGGTATTTCAAAGAGTAATTTTCAAATTAAAACTATTTACTACTTAGTTTAAAAATTAAAGTATACGTGTCTACTAAACTTAATATGATACAAATAGAACACTAATAGCTTTTAACTATTAATAATAGAAAGTTCATAGTTTATTAATGATGTTTAACGTTATTAATTTATATACTTGTTTAAACTTCAAAATAGTTTGTAGCATAGTTTGTTAGCAACTTTAACATAATTACCAATAAATTTTAATTCTTGTTTAATATTTGAGTGAACAACCCGCGTTCAGAGTTAGTTAATCAAGATTCCTGCTGCACAGTTCAGCAAATAGAACACAGAGAGTTCTATTCAAGTAAAGCTGTTTGCGTTAATCCCCCCGTCTGCAGCTTTTTGGCAAACAAGCAGGAGCGTAGTTTTTTTGTTTGTTTTTTTTCCTTCCGTTGTTTTCGTTGCCTGTTATTAGTTTAACTTTGCGAGTGGCAAATAATTGCTAAAGCTTACAGAATATTCATTGAAATTAACCACAAAAGCAGCTTCTGCTGCATAAAGTTTTTTTTTTTTTGTTCTTATTATTATTATACATTTTATACTCGATACCGAAGGTAAAGAGTATATTGAGTTTATGCAATGTCCGTCATGGTGTCTGTCCGTCCGTCCGTCCCTTACAGTAAGAGTTACAAAAATAACTAGTAGCGCCCCCAGCCTTTAAGCTAGTGTCACCAAATTTGGAAGGAAGATAGCTGGTGGCATCCCCATATGCATCAGAAAATTTTTGAGGCAGCGTACACCTCTGCCGCACCCTTTTGCAGTCAGGCCTCGTTTTATCGGTTTTAATACTGGTATCGAGTATATCGCAGTCGGTTGCGTCCGACTGCAACGTTTCCACTTGTTTTTTTTTGGTTTAGTAGCAAATTTTAAGAGCTTATATTGGCGCTAAACTCTAATTACAAAGCCATGTTGCATGCAACACAGGCATAAGTGTATTGTAATTACATGTGACACTTAATTACCGCACTCTGTGAGTGTGTGGCAACAATGCCAAATAACAAAAAGTCAGAGTTGGAGTTAGAGTTGCAGACATATTCAGAGTCAGAGAGTCGAGCATCGAGAGTAACTAAGTTAAGCCACACATTAAACGTAATGCGAGCTATAAAAACAAAGCTGCTGCTGATGATTGTGTTGTTGTTGCTTCAGCTTCTGGCTACTGCTATGCATTAGCAGCAATGACAAAAAGTCAATAAACGAGAATCGCACAGTAGACGACGGTGCTTGCTTGCTTGCTTACTTGACGCACGGTCTCTTTGCAGCAGCCACAACAACACACGGCGGGCAAATTGAAAAGGGTAATTTTGTGAGAAGTAGGCACCTTTATGCGATTACGGGGAAAGGTCGGAGGGGGCGGAGTTTTGTTAGCTGTTGGCTTGTATCAATGCTGACTACGCTTGAATTCGCCACTTGGCTTATCATCACAGGCGGCATATTTTGCCTTTGCTTTTGTTATTTGTCGTTTGTTGTTTGCTGTTTAGTTTTTATTTTTATGTGGCTGCACGTTTTATGTACATAAAAGAATTAGCTTAAATACAAAAACAACATGTGGTAAAAGTAATAATAACAACGCCAAAACGCACGCACACACACACTGAGAAATATATCAGCAGCAGTTCACAGTTCGGCTGTCGTAGGCGCGTATTTGTGTGTGTGTGTGTGTGTGTGTGGGTGTGAGTGGGTGATAGACAAAGCAACGGCAAAAAACCGCAAAAGCACTTCACTTGATAATATCACAATAAGAGAGCGAGAGTGAGTGTGCGCTCGCTAAGCGCAGACAAAAAACGAACATGACACGCACACACAGCCACACGCACACATACACCCGCCACCAACGAAACGGAAACTCGCATGCCTCGCATATATAAAAGTATAGGTATGTGTGTGTGTGTGCGTGTGTGTGTGTCTGTGCGTACGTGTTTTTGTGGCTTGTTGGTTGAGTTATGATATCAGAGAAGCTGTTGCTATTGTATTTGCAGGCAGGCAACATATGTTTTCTTCTGTATTGTTCTGTACTTGCCATATGGTTTCAAGTTAAACTCAACGAATTTGTATCATACTTTTTTGGGCGGGCTTCCGCTTTATTATTGGAGAGTGCACACACAATGCACATGAGTTTGATACAAGAGCGTTGTAGTAATTAAATTTTAAAATGGCCTCCCCAGGCAGCGCTTACAACTGGCAAGTCTCAAATGCATTTGTTATGGCACATTAACGCTCCCAAATGCCGGCCAGCTGGCATTCATTGGGGATTAGACTCCACACACACTCTCGGTCTGTCTCTTTCTCGCTCTGCGGCTCATTGCATTACATGGTTCATGGCGTTTTTTGCGGGGCTAATGCTCCCACTTTGTGAGCCGGGCTGCAACTGATGTTGTTCTTGTTCTTGTCGTTGTTGCTGCCTGCCAAGCTGACCGGAAATGTTATTGTAATATGCTCAGTGTGCTCTGCTAAAAAGTATGCTAAATATTTGATTATGAACTGTGTGTCCTTCTGCAACGCGTGTGCACATATGGCTCCGGCTGATAAGCCCCGGTACCCAACTGGACCATTGTCCATTGTTGCCTACGAGCCACCCCAGCTCTACAGTAGCTGTATACCCCTTACGTCCCCCCCACCACCTACCACCATCTAACCACTGTGATCCCCTTTTCTATGGGCCAGGCAGCGGGCAGCACTCTGGTCCATTTTAATGAATTTTCCTAGCTCCATTTTGCCTTTCTATTTTCCATAAGCCGTTTGCCAGCGGCCGTTTCTGCTACAGATGCCCAGCGCTGAGCGTTCAGTGATTTCTATGATGACATGTGCCTTTTTATTCTCACCCTCTCACTCTCCCACTCTGTTTCTCTCGCTCTCTCTCTCTCCCTCGCTCGCTCGTTGTGTGTGTTCCCCCTCACTCATCTCTTTGCCATTCATTTATTTGTGTCTCGGCTCTTTCAGCATGTTTCCTTTGCTTCCGCCTTTGTTGCCGGGTAACTGGGTCAGCGCGCAATTGTTGAAGGGCTGCTTCTGCTTCTTCTGCTGTTGTCCTGCAGAAGGAAGGTTGCTGCCTGCTGTCGGAAAGTGTGTAGCTGTGAGAGATAATCACGCATATGCCTAACGGTTAAGTTTTTGAAGTGCACGACGTAGACGGAAGCAAAGGGTGTCAGCATCATCAGCAAGCAACAGCAAGCTTTCCTCTCTCTTGCTCTCTCTCTCTCACTCTCTATCTTTCTGTATATGCGTGTCGGCGTCCCTTTTTGCCTTTGTTGGTTCTGTAATGAGCGTCACATAGACTCTGACGTGGCTGATCGAATTGGGTCGGGCTGGCGCTTGTTTAATTTCTTATGCTCATGTGCTCCACATTTATACTTGGAGACACAAACAAAATTTAAAGATGTGCACAGCAACCGTCAATTTAACTAGACTAAGCCGCATTCAATTTGAACAGCAAATGGTATATGATTACCCAAAATCAAGCAGATGACAACCGAGCTAGCTACAAGAATTTGAAGTAGGGGTATCAATTTGTGTAGAACCTGTAGTTATGATAAGCTGACTTGAACTTTACAAAAAAGGAAGCATGCCCCCACAGAAATTACATATATACAGAGAGCGAGAGAGAGAGAGAGAGAGAGAGAGAGAGATATTAAACCAGACATTTGCAGATTTTTCACAATCTCATTGAATAATAATAATACAAAAATGTAAGCCCATTTGAGGGGTGTGAGGACGGAGGCCGCGTATCATAACATTTTTTCTACTAAATGAGTTAAGTGAGGTGCTGCTGCTGCTAATAATGCGAACAATGGCAACTCTTGCTTGCTTTAATTGCATCCGAAAAAGGCAGGCGCCGCCGTTGAAAAGCACATTTCATGAAGTGCCAGCAACAGCTGTCCAAAAGACCCCCAATATATCATATATATAAATATATATATGTATATGAGTATAATATGAGGTATGGCAGGCACGTACTGCACTCTGTCTCTCTATGTGTATGTGTGTGTGTATGTATGACCGACCATATCAACGCCCTCATATATTGCACGAGCCATCGTTCTCCTTTGTTGTTGTGCTGAATTTATGGCGGCATATGAATATTAAAATCGAATATGTTGCTGTCGATTAAAGGCTTTTCGTCCGGAGTGCACTTCCCACCACACTCTCCCTCTCATTGCTCACATCTCCACAACTCGTTGCAATTGTGGTCGTTTGTTCTGTCTGTCTCCAGCACACACACACACACACACACTTATGCACTTTTGTTGTGTTTGTTGAGCCCACAGCGACACAGATATGGCTCGACATTTCCGCTTGTGTGCGGCGATGCTGTGCTATAGATCGGTCCATTGATGTCGTACAGTACTCTGTTGCACACACACACAAACACACACAGTTGTTGATTATGACTATGACTATGATGATACTGATGATGATGATGGTCGTTGCATCCTTGAAAATGCTGGCGTATGGTGCAGAAAAATTGCGTATGTAGGTAAAAATAACAACAGCGGAAAACTGGTGGCACACGTCTGCAGCCATAACATAAAACGAGCGACGGAGCCAAATGCACCAGCAGCAACAGCAGCCTTTGAAATAACAATTATTGCTGCTGCTGCAGCAGCCGTTGCAAATATGACGCTTTTGGCTGGGCTTTAAATATTGTGGGTGCAACAAACACACACGGACACACACGCACTTGAAGTTGTCGCTGCCAAGCAGCTTATAAATTCTAATTAGAAAGCTTTATTTGGACAGACAATCTCCATCGCCCCACCCCAACAACAAGGAGCAGCAGCATCTGCGGAACAAGACC
This sequence comes from Scaptomyza graminum, assembly GCA_018901835.1. Classification (NCBI taxonomy): domain Eukaryota; kingdom Metazoa; phylum Arthropoda; class Insecta; order Diptera; family Drosophilidae; genus Scaptomyza; species Scaptomyza graminum. Next base: position 2,853,650 of record JAEIFL010000290.1, read on the forward strand.
ATTCTAACTCATTTGTTTGCTAGTTGTTGTGTCAGTTGATAAACGCAACTTGTAGCTGTGGCCTAGTTACCCAGCCACTGCCAGAACCACAGCAACGCTGCCATAGAAATAGTAATAGACACATAGCTACACGATAGAGATGAGTGTGCGTGGTGGCGAGATAGAGCGAGAGACCCTACTCAAGGCCCACCTGCCCGCTGCTTGGCAGGCTGTGTGGTAATAAATTATATGAGAATGCCGCCAAAGTATAGCAGCTGCGGCTGCTGCCAAATTCCAGCCACAGTCACAGTCAACGGCAACAACAAAACACCTGATATGGTAGCAAAAACCAAAACAGTAAGTTTTATACCAAAATACTTATGTAGTAAACCACTTGCCGTGGTTATAACTTAAGTGAGTGAGGTAAGGAGAAAGTTGGTGAATGAAACGTTATTTACATTTCGTTTAAGGTACATATTTAACTGGTAGAAACCTGCGACTGTGGCAGGCAGAGAATGTAAGGGTTGATAAAGACTTGTGAAATATTCTCAGCAATAGCTATGTTACTAATATGTACTACAATTGCTTGGAGTGATGCTTAAGTGTATTTGAAATCTTTTGCAATTAGCAAAAAAAAAAATTAAAAAATTCAATATCACATCAACATTTTTAACATCCATTTTATTGAATCTTATTCATCAAATACCGCTAATATTGACGTGGCTAAGAAAAATGCATTAAGCACTTTAAATTATTTAGATTAAATCCAAACTGGAAAAGTACGAACGGCTCGAGAACTTATATTTTTTTTTTTTTTTGTATTTATGTCTATATTTGGATACAGGTACTATTGTGTAGGTGTAGTTTATTGTGTGCTAGAACGCATCGTTTGGCTGTCGCTTTGATGACGACTGCTACTAAATATTTACGTTTCAGCTTTTATTGCTTTCGAGAGATGAAAAACTCGCTTTTTTTATTTCAATTTGTTTGCATAAATATGTGAAGCGCTGCTAAATTAGAATGTGGAATGGTGCAACATAACGGCAGCTTCTCACTCAAACGCCTCTAGCTGTTTGTGTGATTGTGTCTGTGTGCGGCATAATAAACTTGCGAAAGTTTGTCCAAAACGATTTGTAGCAATTTCGCTATTAGTAAGACTTTACCCAAATCTACTAACTCTACCTCCTTCGGTTGCCGCTTCTTTGCTTTACTCTTTACACTCTTCTCTAGCTACACGCTTCGACTGGCAGCGAAATCGAGTAGCAAAGTCGTAAGGCGAAAAAAAGTTTGCTGCTTATGCATTTATCACCTTTTTTGCTTTCACTTTGGCTGTGAGTGTATGTGTGGAAAAAAACTTTGCCTGGCCTAGTGTCAAAAGTGGAATGGAGACGGCGAAACGGCGACGATGCCGGCAGGATAACAGGCTCAACTCCTGGCGGGCACATTTCGTGCGCTCGCCCGCATAAATTATTCAAAACATGTGTTCCTTGTACTGTCTGTCTGTCTGTCTTTCTCTTTTTTCTCTTTCTCTGTCTGACTGACTTATACTAGAGCGGCCCAGTGCAGTAGCAAATAAAATGCTCGGCTCTGAATGGTTGGTAACAGTTTTTTGTTTCTGTTATTAACATATATGTTTTCATGTATGTTTTTTTACTTATCTTAGGTTCTTATTTTCTTGTTGTTGGCAATTTACTTGTGTATGACATTTTCATTGATATTTGGCGGCCCTCACGCACGAATGAAAAGTTTTGGCAATTTTTTCCGGTAGTCGACGCCGGCGTCTCTATTAAGATATTCACTCTGCTGTAATGTGACATCATATATAAAGAGTTGTGCGTGTGTGTTTGTGTGATAGCTGTATGCAAATGGCAGGCATATGCCGTTTCGCATTTCTAATGAGCTAGAGTCAGATACAGATGCGGAAGCGGGGTGGGTGAGCAGGGATAGTAGATCTCTCTTTCTCTCTCCTACTCTCTTAGCTAAGCAACGATTACCGGTTGCATAAATCTTGGTCCTTTATATTGATTTTGTGGCATGACATGGCCCGAGTTACCTTTTTTTTTGGTCGTTGTGGCCATTTGACTTGTGTGTTGAGGGGCTCTTTTAAAATAAATTATATGTTTTTAAAGCAAAGGCGAGGCACGTAGAGAAACAGCATACATATGTATGTGTTTGTGGTAGATGCCCTGTTTTACTCATCGCTGGCTGGGCATCGGGATTCATAAAAAATTCAGTAGCATTGAAATTTATGACGGCTGGACACACAGAGCCAAAAGCAAAGAAACAAGCAACAAAAATGTGCTGCACTCGCGTTTCCTGAGCTTAAGGTGGGAGAAGTATTTCGGGGCAAAGACAGAGTGTTAATATGGGCGACCTTTTCACTGTGTGTGTGTGGGTCCCTTATTTATTTTTATGTGCATCTATTTGCTTGTCGTTTTTACTTTATACATCTATTTTTTTTTGCGGCAACCAAATAAAAAATGCATTAAAAACGTCTGAGCTGGAGTTGAAACAAAAACACACAGAAGCAGCAACAGCAGCAGCAAAAGGCACAACAAACATTTCGCTTTATTTGTCTGCTCAAGTTTAAATAAAAAGAGGAGCCGCCTATGGAGTGGGTGAGAAACGAGGTTGCGCTCCAGGACACATGTCTTACATTTGCATGGCAGGTAGCATTGTTGTTGCTGTTCTTCGGTAAGGGGGCAATACTCTGATAGTCAATGAAAAATTTGCGATGCCAATTCTCAAATGTCTAATATTCAACTGCTATTTCGTTTTATACATATAATTTTCTGTTTGGCTGCTGTTATCCTTGCCTGCCGCTGTCTATTCTTTGTGAATATCCTCCACACAGCTCCACCACACCTTTCCTATTTTAGCTGTGCCTGCCTTCTCGCCTGTCTGACACGCCGTCAACCCAAGCACCAAAGCATCTTATGCTCTAGCCCAACCCCACGCCAGCCCCTCTCGTTTCATTCACATTCAGGCAAATGGCGTTTCAACCACCTTGACGCCTGCCATTTGCCGCTCGCTTTGCTTTCACTCCAAAATTTTTAATGCCATGCCATTTTTTATGGCGCCACACTTGAATGCGCTTAAATATTTTATGTAATTTTTCGCAATTTATTTAGCGCATTACTTTTTGAAGCCCCGCGCACTTTCCGTTTGATGGACGGTCACACAAACCGTTTATATCAATTCATAGGATGCCTGGCCCAAAATTGTTGTGACAAATTTGTTTTGCCAGAATTCGGATGCTGCTGCTGTTTATGATGTCCGATTTTGCCTCTGGCCACAAATCGTTGCCACATATTGGCGCCAACTGGAAACATTTTCAGAAGTTCTCTCTCTCTCTTTCTCTTTGCGTAAATTTTTGCGCGTCAATTTCAATTTTTGAAGGCAAATCTCCATTCATTTGTATGCCACATAATTCGATTTTATGTGTCAAATGAATGCGCCGCAACAGCTAAATGATTGACATTGATCATATTTAGCCAGCATACACATAAATATTGGATACATGCATAATACATATGTACGCGCATTAAATCCGCCTTAGGCTGCTTATTAAAGCCAATTGTTTTTGTGTTTTCAGCCAGTTGATCCATCAATAATTAATTCAATTTTCTGAACAATTTAAATAGCTTAAAGCTACGGCACAAAGGCGTGTGCTACACCAAACGCCACGCCTACAAATCCATGGCTTGTGTGACGCAGCGTCATGTTTGGCAAGTAATTGATTTATATAAAACATGTTGCATGCCAAAGGACTGCAGCTTGTTGCTGTCGCTCTAGCTGTCTCCTGCTTTTGTTGTTCTTCCATTTTGGCTTGTTGGCTTCTAAATTTATACACTAGCCGACTCTAACAGCAATGGAAATAACAACAACAAGAACGAAACACACCACATGTGAACCCGCATGTTTACATATCGATTACTGCGCAATGAAATCGACGGGGCGCGGCTGTTGTCGGTGGGGCGTGCACAGAAAAGCATGTTGCATTTTATATGTGCACCCTCTTACACAGACAGGAACTTTATGTCACAGACACTTTAAACCGATTCCCAAACAATTTGGGTTGCCTGCTTTCGCGCTTTAAAAATGCATTTCGGGACTAATTAAAAAATTCCTTTACGATTTGTTGACAACAACAACAGCAACAAATAAATGTCTTTAACAACTGTGGAATTTCGACTCGACTCAAAACACGTCAGCCCCCCTTCCGACCACATACCTCGCCCACTTTTCTGCAACATTCACAATCAGCCCTCGTCATGTAGCGCTGGCTCGTTACATTTACGTTTTACGACGCGCCCAGTGCCAGAGGCCATGAAAAAAAGGAGAGGGGTTGTAGCTGAACTGAGACGTAAACCTAGAAACCCATACAAAATGGTCAAGCGACGGGCACCGTAAAATATAAAAAATTATCTACATTTAATGACGAGCCTTAAAAATTAGCAAGAAATGCTCAAATTAAACATAAAGACAGCCGTGGCCAGGCCAACGACAGCCAGCGGGTCAGTCAGTCCGTCACAGAGGCAAGGGGAGAGGAAAGCAGCAGCTGGGACGGACATGCGCCTGGCGGAAACATCAAAATGACATCCATTAACACACCTATTAATCACAGTGAGCGCGTGACAGAGACAGAAAAATAATACCAAAAACGAGCAAACGAAAAAAAATAAAAACAAATAGAAATAGAAAGCCGTCGCAAACCGCGCGCACACTTCGTCGCTTCTGTTGACCATCTCTAGCCAAAAATCGTTAGCGCTTAAAAGTAGGCAATTCCAAATATTGTGGCCCAGGTGACAGAAGAACAAAAAGTTATAGAAAATACTTGCGTAGCCGTAGGAAAGCGAAAAGCAACAACAACAATCAACTAAATAGCAACAAAAAATATGAAAAAAAAAATGTAGAATAAAAATGTCAAAAATGTGACAGGCGACGCTGACGCCGCCTAACAAAGTCACCGTTATTGCTGTTGTTTTTCCGAGGACGGGCCGCAACTTTGCCATCTAGTTCTACAGCTACATCTACGTCGTGGACGTCGTCGTCAGCGTGGTCATAAAAACCCGCAAAGTGGGTGGTGATGGCCAATTAAGTTAACGACGGCGAACGCTAACTTTGCGGTCGATCCAACACGCCAGACGGCCGCAGCACCACACCACGCCAAACTTCATCGCACCACATCGCACCATAGCAAACCATTTCAAAGTCTGGGCTAGCATACCCACAAGGGCTAATGTGTCGCCCAATGGCTGCTCAGGCCGTTTGCTATTGTAATCTAAAACGTTCATTGGGCAACAAACTGAGCAAACTGAGCGTTGGGCGCTTGCTTCCTTCCTTCCTTACCGTTACGGAGCTTCGGCCACCATGCCATCCGTTCTTTGTCCGTCGCTCTATCGGCCATGGGTCGTGTGCGCTTGACTGGCAGATCAAGAGACAGGTGATTGAACCAATTAACAAAAAGCTGCCAGACAACAGCAGCTACGAGCAACTTTTGCTAGCAGCAGCGGTGGCAAAAACTGAAAATTACTGCAGGTGACGAGCGACTCGAAATTAGCACACAATTCTTGAACTTTTTATTTCATGCTCTCACACCTTTCGTTTTTTCTGTTGTTTTTTATTGTAACACTAGCACAAACCAGCAGCAGCAACCACTAGCAGCTAAATCTAACAGCTGCTCACGCTAAAAACCTCACCACAAGCCTGGCCAGCTGGGCGTATACGTAATGTATACAATGTAAATAGACGCCAACGCCAAATGTCTCACAAGTTGCAAATTAATTTCTCCCAGGAACAAAATACGCCGCCTGTCGCCTGCCACCACCGTGCTGCCGAACCTCCCAGACGCACCCACACAACTAGCCGTAAGATACAAAAGACACACACATACATACACATAAATACATACGTTTGTATGCATGAATGTATAGACAGCTAGGCCACTGGCACTTTGTAGTGGGCTGCTCATAATCACCGGGTGGCCACAAGCCTCATCATCATCATCATCATCGTCGTCGTCTTTATCGTCATCTTTGTCGTCTTCGGCGTAGTGATTGCCAGAGCATATTCCATTAGCAATTATGAATATGGAATGGCAATGTTTAGGACTATGACTAGCAGTAGTCCCAGTAATCACTGGCAATGACGCTCTGACTACTTAAGCCGCTCGCAACGATGGTGCTAAGTGCTGCTTGTGCTATGCTACCGCCAATGATGTTTCGACAGCAGATGATGATGGCGAACGCCATCTCAGAAATATTTGGTTCTTTAGTGTTGGATGTGTGCTCGTCAAAGTGTGGCGAAAAAATTGTTGTTCGTTTTTGGCCAAATGTTTTTAAATGATGTAGATGCTGGCCTAATAGCGACTAAGCTGTTGTAATGGCAAAGATAGAAAACTGAATCTCCAGAGATTAAGAAAATGTTGAAAGCGGGAATTAGACCAAAACAACACGGAAAAGGGCATTAAATCTTAAGTCAAATAGTTTGTCACGAACTTTTACAATAAATAATGCACTTCTTGACCTCTTACAACCCTAAACATTGCATGAGAGCATGCATTTTACACTTGCATATTATTATTGAAATTTTTACAGTAAGATTATGATAATTGGTTCAAGAACTTGAAATTGATATCTTATTCGATTCAATAACTAAGTATTGCTGCTTTGCTATATATCAAACATAATCCATTATGAAATTCATCACATGCTGTTTCTTCAGGCTATAAATATCTGCAGAATATTTCAATTTAGCGAGATCTTGTTCGGTGTAAAGCTAACCTCTATAGCATAATACATATATATGACATCAGTAGTTCACAAAGCAGCTTATAGTTGAGGAACATGCGTGACTCATGATTGAGGTACTTGAGGTTGTTGTTGTCGCTTCAATTGTCGGTCCGCTCTTATTGACAAAATTAAGTTGTGTGTGGCCCATAACGCACACAGAAAGCCACACACACGCACGAGAGAGAGAGAGAGAGAGACTTGAATTCATGGGGCCGTTTGTTAACCAAACGAGGCACAGAACAAGAGGAAAATGGATTTCCAAGCAAATTATCTGCTTTCTGTGGCAAAGCTAACCGTGTAGAGGACAGGACACAGCGCCGGGTAGCCAGGCAGGCAGTCCAAACGAGAACCCAACAGCAACACTAAACAGTTTCAATTTCAGTTTTGCATGTGCGTGTGTGTGTTAGTGTGTAGGTTTCACTGGAAGCATTTGAAAACGATGTCAGCAAAAGCAGCGGCCACAACGAGCTCTGTGAGCTGCTGTTTGACAAATATGCACAGGACATTGTCTGTTGGCGCTTGGCCAGAGGCGGCTACCCGGTTGGATGCCTCGGCTTGCCACATTGCTTGCCGGCGGCTGACGGCTGCAAATTATGGTGCAAGTTTGGGTTTTTAGACGTAGTTCTGGCCGACGCGTTGTCATGTTATCCATGTCAAGAGGCACAAAACAACATTCAGCGCGGAAGCAGCGTGTGATTGGATACGCTAATCATGTGACAAATTTGCATTCACTGCTGCCTTTGCAACGCAACTGACTTTGCTTGCGAGTGCGTTGCTTTGATTATGCGAATTAATGAGCGAAATTGGCGAGTTGGTATTGGCCGATTTCGCATTTGCTCTTCATTAGCTGCTTCAAATATTCGGATTCCAGTTTGTGTCCCGTTCGTCAAAACTGAATTGAATTTTCCGAATGCGAGGCTGCTTGAGCTGATTAGCGTCAGTTAAAGACAAGTCAGAACAGAACTCACACACCCATTAAGAGGGAGAAGGATTAGCGAGAAAAAAGAAGACAGCGTCAAACACATGACCACTGCAATGATGAGCAATTGCGGACAGGGCGATGACAGGGCGCGTACGTAATGTGCAGACAAAAACCCATGTGAAGGCAACATCAAGTTACGACCAACAGGCAACGAGCAACAAAAACGGAAATGACCAAAGCATTAAAGCAGCAAGCGAGCAAGCAGGCAGGCAACGCACAACATGGCGAAAAACGTGGGGTGCCCATATCTGAAAATATGACCATAAAAAATACGTCCATGACCATGGGCCCAAACCCAACGCGCTTAAATTGCAAACGAATTTCGTTGTAATGACCGCAATGCACGCAACACAAACACACACACAGACACATACTGACACACAGGGTGGCATCATTTGTAACTGCATTTATATTGAAGCGACCGCATCTGTTGCGGTTATGTTGTATGCAAAAATGCATTTTCGCGCACAGATAAACAAACAGAACTGCAAATGGTCAACCCAGGCGGGCAACTTTGTATTAAGCAATGCATCAGAAGCCACATGCCACATGCCCCCAATGCCAATTTGTTCGTTTGTGCTAGTGTGTGTCAGTGTTTTTGCTTCATTTCCGGTCGGACTTGTGCTGTGCTTCCGGTTTATTAATGCAATGTTTTTTTCTCACTAGCTGTTGCTGCTGTTACTGTCGCCCTCAAAAGTGTGCAATGCAATATTTTTTTTTTTTTTTTGCACTGGCTCAGTTGCAGCAATTAAATTATGTAGCAGACTGGACACTAAATTAACTGATCCAATTTCAGCTGCTTCACAGAAGAAGAGCGCGCGAGTGGTATAAAAAATATGTGAAACCAAATATCGAGCAGCAAATAAAACAATTAATAAAAATGGCATTCATGCATGTGTTATGTAATATGTGTTTAATAATGACAATCGAAAATAATAAATGCTGTACAGTTATTATTGGCTCATGAATAAAGACACAAGCGCATATGGTGCAGTGAGAATATAATTAAATTTATGAAAGTTCAATTGATATTTAATCGACTGTTAATAAACGCAGTTCACTGTCAGCTAAAGTGTATGATTAATGATTTCTTCATGTGAGTTTTCAACGACACGTGCCAAGTAAAGTGTATATAGAATAGATAAAAGCAAAACAAATCGAAAGTGTTGCTTTCTATGACAACAGCATGGCTCTAAAAATACAGTTAGCAACAATATGACGAATGACTGCAGCTGCCAGCGGTCAGCAGGAAATAGCAGAAACTAGCAAAAGGACAACGACAAACGGATACAAAAGAAAAAAAAACACGAGTGAAGAATCTGATGAAATGATTTATTGAAGGCATTGCCAGTTGACGTTGACAATCAACGACTCTTTAGCCAGCGTTGGAGTTTTATTGAAAATGCTTACAAACATTTGCTGCAAATCAACAAATCAACAGCGCGCGCACAAAAAGAGGAGAAAGTACGAAGTAGAATAGGGGAATGTATAAAAAAATAAACTTTACGTGCAAACTGAAGTGGAAATTTTTGCATAAATCAAAGTTAAAAGTGTTAAAAATAGCAAAAGGGCTCAAATTGAATTTGAAAATTTTTATTTTTTTTTGGCTTTATGTTATTTCTTTGTTTGTTGCCACCCCCTTGACGAAGGACCGTCTGTCTGTTGGTTTATATATCTGTCTGTTAGCCGTTATGCTGTGTACTCGAACTTTTATTTACTTGTAGGATTTTGGTTGGCAGTGCCATTCGTTTTCGTTTGTTGTCCTGTGGCTGCTGTTGTTGTGTATGTTGCCCTTTGGGCAAATTTTTGTTTGCTTGTTGATTTTCAAATTTGCGGTAAATCGGAAGTGTGCCGCAAGTTAAATGAACTTGCCCCGGACGGCGTCGCTTTGTCCTGAGCTACCGTTTCGTTTCATTTCGTTTCGCTTCCTTGTTGTCTTTCCGTTTGCCTGTGCGTTTTCAGCTCGTTTATTTATTTACATGTCGTTTGTTGTTTTTTTTTTTTTCGTCAGTTTTTGCGGTGCGGTTTTGTGTTTTATTTTTTAGCTTGGGTTTGCTTTATGGTTTTGTGTCTTTAGTTGTTAATCAGCGGGCAGTCTTTGATTTTCCTTTTTTTTCGGAGGTCCTAGACAAATTTGCTTAATTGCGTATAATTTGTGGTCGAAAAAAGGTCCTGTTCGCAGATTTGTGCACATTGCCATAGAAATCAATTTCTGGGCATTGGCCTGGGGATGAAATATATTTGTGACCTTTTTTTTGCTACTGACTTCTCTAGCTATAGATAAACCCTTGAAAGCAACTCACGTGTAGCTTAAATAAAATCATATTTGAAAAAGATTTACCATTTGACGATTGAAACGGAAGCTAAAGCTAAACCTAAGCAGCATGAATGACGCACAAAAAATTATGAAAAAATGAAGAAAAAAATAATAGAAAATACTCGTAAAGAATTGAATTTGAGCTACGACAGGCCAAGGGCTGTGTGAGTCCACACTGCGTATGAGAAACCTTTATGCGCAGCGCACAAAAAAATTGCAGATAAATTTATTGAAAATGATTGTGCGAGCGACTGACAGCCAGTGTATGTATGTGTATGCGTGTGTATGTTTCTGTATCGCTCAGCAGCTGTATTTGCTCTTGAGGGACGCCCGAATGCAACATGCATGAATTTTTGCAAAAATATTGATGATTTGGCAATGTGAATTGAAAAGGCTGGATCTGTTGAATGGCAGGAGCAGTTCTACCTGCTACCAGTTGCTAACATCAGCAGCACCAACAACAACCACAAAAATAACGAGAATAGCATTTTACATGTTCGCAGCTCATGAATTTCCAAAGCTCAAACCCGAAAACTTTTTGCCAGCCAACAATCGAACACGAAAAACGTATTAGTAATACGAGATGATGGTATACACAACGCAAACAAAATGTATAGCGTACTTTTTAGAGAGCTCTTAAATATACTACAACATGAAGGATTTCTTCGTTTTTGATGGTACAATGCATTTAATGCATGATTTTGAAATTGCTGCAGTTTGTATACAAAATGCTCGACATTAAACAACACACAGCGTGCAACAGCAACAGCAGCAGCAGCAGGAAGCGTAAATAACACAACAGCAACATCGCAAAATAAAACGCAGCAGTGAAATTAATCTAAAAAGTTTTTAATGCGCTTTTAAATGATGCTGCTGGTAGGGTCGCTGTTTTTTTATGCACCAGCAGCAGTAGCAACAACAACAGTTGCTGGCGGCTGCCATTGCCATTCATAACTGGGGAACTATCATTGCCGTTGTCGTTGTCTGTTGCTGCTGCTGTGCAAATTACAAGACCCAGACATCCGGCCACAAAGCGCGCGTGTTCAGGACCCCGCCCCTACATAAATACCCTAAATGAGTTTGCTTGGCCACCTGTTGCGCGCCTTGATGCCGCCCCAGCGACTTTAATTTTTGCACATTTAAATGCAAAAAACGCGCGCCGGGCAACCAACCTCTGCGTTCGGTGCAAGACGGCATTCGGGAAGAGGGTTGAGATTTTCAGGAGAGTGCAAGGATAGCAGCAAGCAGCAGCATCCAAGTGCGCTGCAACGGTCGACGGAAGTACACAATTAAGTTTTAAGTTGCTGAAATTAAATGAAAACAGTGGGAATATTGAAATTGATGCAAAGTTGATTCAACTTGCCAAAGAGAGGGAGAGAAAGATAGAGCAAAGAAGGAGGCGCGGCACGCCCTGGCAAACAGAAGAGAGCTTGATTAAACTTTGCAAACAGAACAGAGCCAAAGAGAGGAGAGTACAAGCACATTTCAGGCTGACAACTATTATCCTTGTGCTTTGGCAGCTTGAAACCTATCGCGAGCGCGCCTTTTGCTATTTACCTTTACATTTTCGTTGCATAAATCTGGGGGCAGCAAATGTCAGTTACAGCAATTCATTAGCAACTAGCTACGACTACTACTCAGTTTGTGCGTCTGCTGGGCTAACTTTTTTGGGTTGGCAAATTTGAAAACGCATTGAAATGTTGCCAGTGTAACTTTTGGTTTCTCTTTCTCAGATTCACTACTGCCTAATTGTATAACTTCGGCTGCTGCTGCTGCTCGAGTGTCAGCAAAGGTCGAGCGAACTTGTGCCAATTGAGCAAAAATGTAATTAGTTTGCGTGCCAGAGCTAGTCAAACAGAAAGAGGTAGGCAGATGGTGAGGGGGAGTTTGAAAAAGTCAACTTGGCATGATCTAATGTGGCTTTCAAGCAGAGCTCTGCAATCGGATTTGCAGGCACTTCGAATGTCTTTCTCTTTTGGCCATTTTGCGGCTCGTTCGCTTTAGCAGGCTGACGACAATTTCAAACACTTAGCAAAAATAGCAACTATTAAATATGCATAAACGACAACGCCAGGTCGCGCCCATTAAATTGCCAACAAGCCGCATGCACGCTCGCACCCAAACTCTTGCGATGGGGTTGCCACACTTTAAACACAGCTTTGCATACATTTGGGATACCAACGAGAAACTGCGGCGGCTTTGCTGCAGCGTCAGCTAGAAAACAAAGCCGTCGCCAGGAAATTCCTTTTGGGCCAGAGCCTTAAGCCAGAGTGAGCGCGTGCTTGCCACAACGTCACATAAATTTGCATACATGCACACACACACACATAAGCGACAGGATGCAGGCAACTTGTGTGTGTGTATGTGTGTTTGTGGCTAAGTAAACGCGTTGCTGTATAACAAAAAGCTTTTAAAATATGCCGACGCGACACCTACAACAGTAAATTTGATATGCTTGCAGCTTAAATATTTACTCACACACACGGCTGACAGAGTTAGAGAGAGAGAGAGCAAATGTGTGTGTAGCACACATCACAAGCTTAAAGACATTAAAAGCCAGCGGCATGATAATAAAATCTTTATTTAATTGTATAAATTGTGGCAACTAACTAAGCATAGCAAGCGTATCATCAACCAGCTAAGAAGACAGAGCGACACATGCTACACACACAAACATACACGTCGAGACAACAGACAGCAGCGTCATAAAAATGAAGTTAATTTTAATTAAAATGCATGACAAAAGTGCGTGCGTCTATATATTATCGTAGTGTGTGGGTATGTGTGTGCGGGGCACAACTGCTGAATCATAAAGCGTTGCTTAAAGTTGCTCACATGAGCTACACATATTTATTTATATAGGAACAAACAGATGTGCATGCGTGTGTGTGTGTGTGTGCCCACGTGTTTGGTTTAAATTTAATTGTCAACCCTTTGGCTGTCACTTTTACGGCGCTGACAGTGTGCTGGTTATGTTGCTTCCGATGGGTGTCAAATTATAGACCATTGTTGTCAATATTTGCGCCTTTTTATAGCAAACAAAATAGCAATAACAACAACAGCAACAGAGAGGGCGTGCCCACAAAGTCCATGCATAAATTCTAATAATTACAGAGGCAACAAAAAAAAATGGAAGAAATTAAAACCACAAATCTTTTGCAATGCTAATCAACTTCAAGCGCGCGCTTTGCGCAAATAAGTGGGCTACATTATTGTCGTATTTTTTTTATAAATAACGCTAATACGCTACGTTAGATTATGAAGTGGGAAAGCTTAACGATAACAACACTACGATTATAAACTATATAAGCAGAAGCATTAAAGGTTTTAATCAGCTTGTTTTTGCTTAAGATTTTTAATTAAAAAATATTCGAATTGTTTGACATGCTTTTTGAGTAGGGTAACTTGTAGTCGCGTTACTCTAGTTATCTGGCAAGGAGATCTAAAAATTTATGACAGCCGCCGCGGCGGCAAACTGTGGTGCTTAATGCGTGCGAGCAGCTGCCGTGTCACGGGTTATAGCTGAGGGGGCTGCGGTGCGGTATGGTGTGGTGAGGCGCGTGAAGACCGTGAGGTATGGACAAAATCCTTTTAAAAAACAATTTATGCCAACATTTTTTGCGTTGTTGTTGCTGTTGGTGGTGGTGTTGCTGCTACCTTTTTCATCAGAGTGTTTAACAAAGCGCTAATTTAAAAAGTTCAACAAAGCGCCGGCTACAACAAGAATATGAGGAAGCACCACCACAACAACAAGGCTACTTACTACTGCTGCTGTTTGGGGGTGCACACAACAAAAGTAGGAAAATAGCAAAAATTGCTAATTAAAAATTTATATGAAGTTGGCAGTAATAGCATTTTTAATTATAGCCAACTCATGCGCGGGCAGCCAAACAGCAGCGCCGACAACATGAACATCAGCAATCAGCGGAAGCAGCGGAAGTGTGGCATAAACATTTTTGGGGTCATGGGGCAAACCTTTTCGCTGTTGCTGCGGCTGTGGTTCTTGCTGTTTGCTGTGCATTCATTCGATAGGCCTAGGCCCAGGTAACCAAAAAATAATCCTACCACGTTGCCCGCTAATGCGACTTAATGAAAATTTAAATGCTCTCACAACCAGTTGCCCGAACCATTAAATCAAAGTAGGAATGCACCAAACAAAAAAGATAAATATAAAGCAATTCGTTTAATTGCCCAAACATGCATACAACAATAAATAGAATGTAAAAAAGCTGATAAGAAATATGTGTATGTAGGTAAGCTTGAGTTGCAATTGCACTTTCTGTCCATTAATTAAATGTTCATATCAAATATTTATAGAGCTGAAAACTCTCATAACTCGAAACGTGAAATGTGAGCCAACATTATGCTGCATTTTTTATAGCAGGTAGTATAATCATTAAATGCAAGGTTATTGTGCTGCTTGACGAAAAAATAAATTGGAACAGATATTAATTTTTCGGTGGAGTAAATAATCACCAAATTGATGGAAAAATAATTGGTAATTCTGTACAGATCATTTTCATATTTTTAAATTTTAAGAGATTTTTTAACAAAGTATTTTTGTGTCTCTTAAATACAACGGAGGATTTAATTCAAAAAAATCATTTTGTAGAAAAACATTTTCGCTCAAATTCTACTTGTAATACTATAATTTTTAATTTCATCCAGAATATTTAAACTTTACCATATCAATGAGTGCTGTTTTCGTTTGTTTTCGACAATTTCTCAGAGCTTTTTTTTTGTAGTAAGTATTTTGGACAACACAAATTAAGCCTTAAACAAGTCGCATTAGTGAACATGAATTTTTTATTTTGAGGTTTTTGTTGTTTTTCTGTTGTTAAATTATAATTGTTGAGTGATGATTTGTTTTGCAACAGTTCTCTAAATTAAAAGCAGCCATATTAAAGCTGATCGCGATAGACAGCTGAAGTTCAAATGAAAACTTTTGTCAAATTAATTAATTAAACTACAACGGCAGCAGCAACAGCATCAGCAGTAGAAGAAGAAACAGTATCAAAAACACTGACATTAATAATAGAAAGGCGTCCGGTTGAAGTCAGCAGAGTGTGAGAAAAAGAGTACATGGCTCAAAGTTGTTAGCGGGCAACAAACAAACAACAGTTGGAGGAGTCCCAGAAATAGCAATAGCATTGGCAACTCAAATGGCGCAAAAGTTGTAAAGTTCAACCAGCAACTTTGTAGGCCGCCCCAGCCGCATATCAAAGATGGCTGGGCAAAATAGTGGTGTTGGTTGGCTCATAAAATATTTGACTTTGTCGGCAACTCTTTAAAGGCATCTTTAAAAGCGTTTAGTGTTCCATGCTGTGCTCCATTTCAATTTCAGGCACATAAAAATCAACGCCACGGCATTGTAATTAGTGCTGGGCTGTTTAGCTCAGACAACCACTCTTTGTAAGGTGGTGGTGCTGTCTTCCCAGTCTTGGCCTGACAAATAGTTGAAAAGTTGTGAACTTGAAAATGAACGGCTATCATTTTCGCATTGAACGCGACTTGGTTATGACTGTGGGGTTTACTGATAGGCAGGGACAGAGTGGCTGGGATGCTTAGGTAAAGTTGGGCGCGGTGATAAGCGCATTTACTTGTTTATCAAGTCAGGCGAGGCGAAGCGAGGCAGGGCTGTGAAAAGTTTTTGCCTATTGGCGGAGCAAGGAAGACAGCACTTCAAGTCATTAGGCAAGTAACTAACCTTTTGTTTATGGCTGCTAAATTTCTATAATAACAATTATGAAAATTAGACGATGCGAGAATTGTGTATATTGATGTGTGTGTGTGTTGAGAGGGAGTTTGCAGTCGCCATTGTTTTGATGGCTAATTAAGTTTGTGCCAAATATTCAGAAAAGACGCGCCGCAGAGCAAAAATATGCTTTTACCAATTACTTGGAGCAAGTACTTGAGGCTGCGACTGACAGGTTTAAAACTTAAAATTCAAATATCTCAGTTTACTTACGAATTGTGGTGGCAATGTTTGGCAATGAACGTGTGGACTCACCTGTAAATAAACGAAAAGAGGAAGACAATTCGATTAGCATGTTAGATCTCGTCTTGATTTTGTTTGCTTGTTGTACTTGTTGTTCGCTGTACGCACAAATCTTTTGAGCAATCAATTCTAATTAAGCTAGGCCCTAATCAGTTTTTGCGGTGCGCATCAGCAACAACGAAAACATAAAACATCATCATCAGCGATAGCCACAAAAACCACATTAAATGCGATTAATTATGAACTTAATTAGCAAAGTAATAAAAAATAGAGTGCAGCGATTTGTGCCAGCAAAATGTTGTTGTTATTGTTGTATTTGCTATTGAAATTGCTGCGGTTCAATAAAAGAATAGTTGTTTGGAGTCTGGGGGCTTGATATAAATCCCTTTTAATTAAGAGATAAACAGTAGCAATTAAATTATTAATTATGCGCACACATATGTACATATGCACTTATATAGAAATATTGGACACTTTATGGCGCCGATTTAATACACACCCACACCAACACAATGCACGTAAATCAATAGGCTGCACTTAAAGCTGCTAATTGTTGCTAAATAAACGCACATAAAAGCAGAATAAAACATTAATAAACTCGTTGGTTTAAGTACTATATACGGAACTTGGCTCGGCTAAGCTGATAATAATTTGACGCGTCTGCAAACAACAAGTAAATAGGGATTCAACCAAAAGCAGTTGATTGCTAGCATACTATGCTTTTTAATAAAGAACTTCTTTGAAATAAAGTTTCCGAAAATTTGTTGACAAACCAAAAATTAATTTATTTGTATTTATTTATTTAACAAATTAAATCTAGTATAAAATACTACTTCGGCTCAGAATAAATTATTATATTACAGAGATCATCAACTCAAAAGCAAACACTAAATAAAACTAATATACCCTTAGTTTAAGTATTTCGAACACAAAGTGTATGGAAATTGCAAAAGCAAATCCCGGGCCTAAGGGCGTCTGGGGCTCCCCGCTGAATTATCGATCATCATTAGTCAGGCCAAAGCGAAAGGGCACCACAGCTAAATATGTTTGCACTAATTGATTTCCTATGGTCAGCAATGAACACACACTCACACACACACACAAACACACGCACACATAAACAAGATTATTTTGCTGAATGTTGTAGTGTGACAATTGTATTTGCAAATTTTCACCCAACGCTGTGTGTGTGTGTGTGCGATGGGATTATGCATATGCATGTTATGGGTTTTTGGCTGCACATGTTGTTAATAAAATGGGTTGATGGAATATTATTATGCATTAGCATTAGGGGGTGGACACAGGTATCGGATGGCAAATGTTGCTGTTGTTAGTTGATAAATCGCAGCTTATTGGCCACGCCGTTGACCAAACGAAAAACCATGTAAGCTCGGCAAACTAAGTCAAATGTCATTTTGAGAGGGGTTATTAGCAGCAGCGACAGCATCAACAACAACAACAAAAAGAACAACCACAAAGAGCTCGCTGCTGCCTGTTTTGCTGACCTTTTGCATAATGAAAGTAACGTTGCGGCTGCCATTTTGTGGTTTGACAAATGTTGTGTCAAATTCGGCTACACAGCCGCAAAGCACACACATAGATACAGAAAGAGATAGCAACAGACAAGACCTGAACGTACAACTTTGTCAACAGCTAATGGACTCACACACACACACACCCACACATAAACCGAGAGCGAAAAATTAGCCATCGCCGCACTTTTTGTAGGTGCAACAACAGCAGAAGTGGCCACATGACAGGCAACAGAGATAGACACGGGCGAAGAGAGAAAGCTACAAGGACTATACCGTAACGGACACGAACATGCCACACACATGGCTCATGTTTGACTTGACAAAATAGAGTGAGCGACCACCAACAGTTCACCATAGCGGCAACCACTGCTGATGACAGCAACAATATCATCAGCGTCAACAGCAGCAGCAGCTTCAACAGAGCGGCAGCACTAGAGGCGTTTGGTCAGTTGCAACATGAGCTACATTAACAAAAACAAAAAAAAACATTAAACCAGAAATCACTTTGCAGCCACGTCGTTTGTTGTGTGAGTGTTGAGGTTGCACACGACGGAGAGAAGAAGAGAGCGAGTGAGAGAAGCGGCTGGTGGCGTCATACGAATCCTCAAAATGCGGCTTACTTAGGCTGATGATGATGATGTTGATGCTTTTATCCTTGTTTGCCGCCCAGCTAGCCCCGACCAACTAGTTGCCCTGGCAATGATTTGTTGCCATTTGCGCGGCTACAACCAAGTCATCCAGCCAGTCGGGCAGTCAGCTAGTCAGCTAGCCAGTGTTGTCTAAATACCACAACAACGAGCCAAAAGCCAAAAAAAAAAAAATAAAACAAGAGCAACAACAGCTATGCCACGTCATCGTGTTACCAAAGGTTGCTTTTCCTGCTGCTGCTGCTGCCGTAACTGTAATCCTGGCTGGTTGCCGCCTTCTACTCTTGTCTGTCTGTCTACGAGTCACACTCCATTTATTTTTCACTCCTTTTCGGCTGCTGCTGCCGCTGCCTTGTTTTGTAAACAAATGTAACACGCAAGCTGCAAAAGGATCGGGCAGAATTTTTATTTTGGGTGGGCTGCTGCTTTAAATGCATTTAGTAGCCAAAAGGGAGGCAGACTAGATGCAGTCAATGCAATTTTTAGGCTAAATGCTATTGTTGTTCTTATGGCTGCTGTGCTGCTGCCATAGCTTTTAGAGCACTTTACACGCCTGTCAGCCCCATTCCAGACCAGACTAAAGAGCAATAGCACCAACAGCCAGCCAAGTCTCGGTCTTCAACTAATTTGCATATTTGAGCAGCGACGCGGCTGCTGCCTTTACAAGTGTGTTTACTGTTGTTCGTTGTTGTCTGTTCTGTCTGCGTCCTTGCCAAAAGCTAATGTAAAAGTTAGATATTTTTAATGCAGCCGCCGCAAGGGCGCACTTGGCCCGGAAGATTTGTCTGCCCTCATTTTCATTCACTATTTTAAGACATCAAAATTAGCGAGCTATTTAGGGTACAGGCCTTATTTATCGAGTGAGACTTAATGAAGTTTTGTGTTATTGTTTGCTGTCGTCTGCACTTTATGGCCAACACAGCTAAATGCAACAAACAAACATACTAACAGGAATGTTTCGTCCAAAAATATAAACAAACTCATGTTAAATTGTGCAAGTGGTCTTCCGCTTAGTTTCATTGTCAGGCCTGCGGCTTTTCAAAATGCAAAGAGCTAAGACAAAAAAATAACAAAGAAGAATAAGTCTAAAGTCAAATGTAATAAATTTGCATTAATTAAGGATTGAATTGTTTGCAGCAAACAATTTGGCCCCAAACTTGAAGTCAACAGTCGTAGGCAAACAATTTGGTCAAAAAGCAAATAATATACCAAAAATTGTTTTGTTGCGACAACAACAATAAGAAATGCATACAAAAGACTCAAAGGGCTGAGTTTGAGTTATTTAAATCAACAGCAGAAACTCAAAATATTGTTGGATAAAATGTAAAAAGACAAATACAATTTACACACAAGCAGCTTACACATTTATGTGCATACTATATGAAAAATGCCGAGTCATACAATGATTAGATGGACATGTCAGAGGGCAAAGTGAGAGAGGGCATAAGGACAGGGTTGCTGGATTTGTGCAGCATCATCTCGGAGTCGGAGGTCAGGTCAGCAACTTTTGTGTGCGCTTTTGCATGCGAAATTTTGTGGGATTTATGCCGAAAAATGCATAAATAACTGTTAATATTTAATATTGTTAACTTGTAAATTTTAAATGAAATATGTGTAGCGCAGCCATGTGGAATAGCACGTTGACGACCATGACGACAACGGCTGCTCCCGCTCCTGGTCCTGCTGTCGCTCTGGCTCTGGTCAGTCAGGACTTGGCCCTTGCATATGAATTATGCAGTTTTTAACAAAAATGCCGCATGGCTTACTGAACTGCACACACACATACACATACAAGTACACACACACAGCATACAGGACATCCTCAGTTCGCCGACAGGACAAAGGACCAGGCAAAAGTTTAATTGTTTCTGTTGCTGTTTCTGCAATTTTATTTGTATTTCTGTATTTTATTTCGCTTATGCATTTTACATGTGCAACTTTCTGACGGAATTCAATCTTGCTTTCCCTCTCTCTGTGTCTCTCTCTCTCTCACACTCTCTATTTGCTTTATCGCGCTACGAATCGTCAAATTAGAAACGACATTTGACAATCTTGTCAGTCATTTATTTAATTTTGAATGTCATCATCAGCAATCAGAAATAATGTTGCTGGTGTTGACACAACGAGTTTGCTGCACGGGATTTGCATAATTTAACATGTAAGCAGGCAGGCAGGCTCTCGATTAATATTTTACGATAAAGATATACCCCACGCATTTATATAGTTGCGAATTGCTTTGTGATATTTTATCATATCTATAACTTTGTTGCATTTGTTGTTTGTATTTAATTGAATTTAATCAGATTTAAATTAACTCTTTTGCTTGACATTTTCTCACTCATGTTCATTTCATTCAATTTAATGAACCCAATTCATCTGTATAAACTCTCCGAACAAATGCCAATTTCATATTCAACTTTTTTGTTTTATAGGGTATTAAAAAAGGATTGCAAAAGCGCCTAAGAACTTAAGTGCATTTCAATTACAAAAATTTTTGGTCGCTGTTCATGTTGCATCTGCCGTTGCATAAATCATGAATATAACATACAGACCACACACACACACACACACACACACACAAACATACAGACAAACACCCACAAAGCCGTTCAATTTAAAACGTGTTGTGTGAAACAAACTAGGCGAAAAGCAAACGCACACACAAACAAACAAACACACATCTATAAACTACAAGCACAAACTTCATATGGGGATTTGGCCGCGTTTTTGCCATTTTTACTGCGCCTAGCTGCAAATTCAGTTTTCGTTTCGCAAAAGCAACAGAGCAATAGCAACAGCAATAGGAGCAGCAAGCAGCAAACAATTTTGGTCAGTGCCTCTCGCAAATTTAAAACTTATAAGCACGCCACACACAGAGCACTCGGTTGACTGTTGACGGTTGAGACGCACGCACGGCTAGCAACACCAACCGCCAACAGCACCGCCACTATCCTCTTAACCATCCATCCACCGGCCCAAAAGCCATAAAGTTTTTATTTATTTGCATTTGCTCACGTGTGCATGTTTAATTAAATTTGAAGCGGCAGAGCGGTTGGTCGGCCGCCCAGCAAGTCTCGTGGCTTGGGAGAAATATTTGTATTTTTATTTTTTTTTATATAGTATGTACATTTATTTTTTGTTTGCCGCCAAAGCGCACAAAATACATGCAAGCTTGTGTGTGTGTGGCGCCACCTGCCGACCGTCAACGCGCTGGCACGAAAAGTTATGTCTAACGGCGGCGGCGTATGTTTGTGTGTGTGTGGACGAGGTTTGGGGGTGGATGGTGCACGGGCATTTCTGCCTTGGCATATGATGCAGTTTACGTAACGAAAATTGAGTTGGACATGAACAAATTGCGGTTAGGTTGGTGGATTTGTCGGTTTCTATTTTTGTTTCGGTTTCGGGATTTGTTTTTTGTTTTATTTTCCCCCTTCTCCCATTTTATGCATATTTTTTTTACTTTGTGCAGTTGCAGTGGAATTCAGTGGGGGTAGAGAATGTGAAGGGATAGTTGTAATATGCAAATTGGAGCGTGACATGCATTTCGACAGCTTTGAATTGCAAAAAAGCTGTTGATGGTTTTTATCTTAGAGTTTGAGAGAGAGAGAGAACATTAAGGTCCTGTAACATAGGCCTATGCTTATCTATGCTAAAAAGCTTACAATCTCTGCTCATAATATACAAGTTATTTATCTTATTTATCTTGTGGATTGCCAGTTGGATATGCCGCTAAAAAAGAGACGATGATTGCGTGTGTTTTATTTTTTGACTCGGATGACAAATGACGATGTCAGCTCAAAATGCGTTAATTAAATTTTTGTCTCTCAACGGCTTGAATGCGTAGACAAGCCCAAGGGGACATACATTACGCAAAAGCACTTACAAACACACACACACAAAAACTCACGAATACCTACGCCCACGTGTCGCATTACGTTGCCTACTTCTAAGCGCTGACGTCTTGTTTTGCTAAGGCAGCTCATAAAATTTGCAGTTTGTTTGAAGCATTTTGCCAGTTGCTTTAATATGCACATAAGTCGGTGTGTGTGTGTGTTATAGAATTTTCTGTGTAGAATTTATGCGCCTCATTAGTTGGTCCAGCCCCAAGGAGTTACTTTCTCATCACCTTGCTTTGACTGAACTCATCGCACAGCAGCAGCATCATCATTAGTCACAAGTAGCGGGTCACAAGTCACTGCGTTTTGGCGCCTAAAAATATGCTAAGCATTCTGTGCCCATACTGTCATATTAAATGGTTTCGACGATGTTTGACATATTTGCACAGTTTACCTATAAAGCGATGGCGTCACGTGTTTTGTTTTCTTTTCTTTTTTCGCCCCTCCAAACACACACAAAGTACAAATGGAAAAATTCCCTATATGTATGTACATATATATGAGCGCATAAACGCATGCAAAGATTTTTCATATTTCCAGCAACATTTTTCACGACCCTCTGAAAGGGTTGAAGTGTCTCGAGAAAAGTGAAAAACAACAACAACAACAAGTATGTGAAAGTGCGCCAAGATGTGAATTCTGAGTAGAAGGGCGAAGCAAAAAAAAAATGTAGGCGTATCTCGCATTGATTTTTTTTTTTTTTGCTTTTTTTTTTTTTTTTTTCGCGGCTGCTGCGCTCATTCATTTCATTTCTCGTCTTGCGTTTTTATTTTATGCTCTGCTTTTCATTTTTATGATTGTATGTGTGTGTGTGTGTGTGTGTTTGGTCTGCTTCAGCTTAACTCTGCCTATTTTTTATGTGTTTTTATTTATTTGCGTCGTTTTGCAATTTCAAAAAGTGTTCGCGTGTGTAGCAGCGCCAGACTGAAGCAAAAAAAAAAGGCTTTGGCTAAGCCATCTCTCAGTCTGCGTTTTGGGCCAGGACCAGGTCTGGCCATCGTTCTATTTCGTGTTGCGCCAGATCTTGCGTGTTTCACTGCCTTATATTGCAAAGCGAGCATAATAAATATTTGACGCTTCATAAATCTTTAAAGAGTTGCCAAAAGCAGCAGCCAAAATGGCTACAGCAGCCGCCTCGCGTCTTATTTCGAGCGCTTGGGCGAGCTTGCTTAATGGATTTGCTACTTTTCACCGCCGCTCTCACTACATTTATGCTAATGACTTGGGCCTGGACAAGCCTAGGTAGCCAGGCAGCCACTGCCTCCTGCCATCGGAAGCCACTCTGCAAATTTGACAATGAACATCAGCATTAGATGTTGGAGTTAGAACAAGGGGGACATGGCAGCCGAGTGTCGGATAGAGAGTGTTAGCCACTTGGGAAACCCTTGCAAATTGCATTGCCGAGAGCGGTTTGAAATCTTTTTGGCACAGTTTTCACTTGCACTTGCGCCGCGCCGCCATTTTTGATTTCCCCAATGATTTGCATTAACATTTTTCGGCTCTACGCATTTCCGGCACACACAATTGCCAAGCAATTTAAAATAACGTGAGCCAATGTGAAGCGGTTTGGTTTAAGCCACAGAGCAACCAACAAACTACTACTGCACAACAGACAATGAACAACAGCATTCAATCCGACCATAAGCGCATTATGCGGGCTGGTTGCTTCGGTCTGTTTTTGGGGTGGTGCTTACTCCAACCCCTCTACTCCTTCCATTTCCGGTTAAGGCACGCAAATGAACTATTGTTTATAAGCCAGATAAACTCAAGCGAATTTTGGTGGCACGCTTGGCTGCCTTAAGTTTTTCGCTGCTTAAAGACAGTAAAAAAATTTTCGATTCTAATTGAACGAAATTTGCTGCAATTGAAGTTATTTCCTTTACTAGCTATAAAAAGTTCATTAATCCTCATTTAATATAATTTGTTACATTTGATAAGGTACTAAATTATTAGTTTCTGTAATGTTCATACTTGAATTGTTATTTCAAAACCCAAAGCTAGACACGTTGTCTAATTGCATTTAATATTTATTTAGCCTGATTGTCAATGATTAAGAACAATCAAATAATCCAATCGCCCTTATGTCACTGACAATTGAACAAATCTAACGTTTACTTTAATTGAATTAAACTAAAACTGCAACTAACTATGATGAATTTTAATGAAATGTTTATTTAGTTGGTAAGTCACGTGGGAAATTTTGTTAGTTACAATTTTAAATAAATTATAATAATGAAAATTTCACTTGTGATTTTTATAATTTATATAAAAGTTGTTGTTCACTAAAGTTTTATCACAGACATCCACTTTAATTTGCTAATAACCTGAGCTGTATTTTATGTATTCGCGTAAGTGTGGAGCATATTCTTTATTTTTTTTTGTGAGTTAAGGTGTTTTTACAGTTCATTAAAATTTGGCTCACTGCCAGCAGCAATAAGCATTAAAGTTATGCCCATAGTTTTCACATAGTGTCTGTGTGGCAAACACGTCTGTCTCGTCTCGTCTCTCTCTCTCTCTCTCTCCCCTGCCCGAATCTGCTTGTAGTTTGGCATGTTGTGTTTGCTGTTAAGCGTGTTAACAGGCATTATATTGTACACATACATACACAAGCAAACATACAAGATATACTACACACTTCTGCTGGATGTTGGCAAGGCGGCAGCAGCAGCAACTCTGGCTGTCTGTCTTATTAGCGTTGAACAACGGCGCCGCATGCTGCTCATTGAGCACACGCTTGACATGTCAGCAGGGGAAGCGTGGAAGGGATATGCTTTAAAATGGCAGCAGCAGCAGCATCTTAAACTCGAGCACAGCTCGCACAATTGCAGCACACAGACGCTGACAACTTCCGACAGTTGCCGCCCGCCGCAGCTATTATTACGAGCGTTTCGTAGTCGTGTGCTCTGGCTGCCTGGCTGTGAAATAAAAACCGCAATTACCAGCGAGTGTAATATATATATTTATATACAAGTACATATATATGGCAATGAGAGGGCAAATAAACCAGTGAGCCCGTATATGTGTTTGTGTATTTGTTTGTGTGACATTAAGCAAACAATATGGCGACACGCAACACTAAACAGATGAGGCAAGCAAGCAGTGGTGCAAGCGGAGAAACGCCGCCGCCACCACCACTACCAAACAATGCCTCACACTCTCACACACACACAAGCCACAGCACACAAAGTGACGACTTTTGTTGTCCTGCCCGCTTGCCTGTCATAGCACACGAACATCACACATACGTCGTCTTGGTAGAGTTGTCATCAACGCCGGCAACATTGTTGCTGCAACAAAATATATTGTCGAGGCGCCTCTGCCCAAGCGCGTCAACATTAGTTTAAGTTGCCAACAAAAGCTAAGTTGAGTTACAAAAGCAAAAAGAGCGCAAAATGGAACTATACCAAGGCGTCAATCTGTGCAACAGTGTTTTTGTATGTGTGTATGTTTGTGTGTGTATTTGGGGTTGTGCACTGGTCGCCTCTGGCACCTTTTGGTTGCACTCATTGTGTGCGCTGGAGTGCGCTGCCATTAAGTCGCATTGTTTCTGTTTTGCTACTTTTCCTCGTTGAGCACAAAAATTGAGTAACTGCACGTGAATGAAAATGAAAACAAAGCCATGAAGCACGAACGCTGGAGCCCTTAGAGTAGATGGCCAAGCGCACACATACAAACACACACCCCAACAGACACACACAAACACAAAATGGACGAAAAACCAGACCAACTTTCACGCTAAAAACTTTCGCATTTCTTAACTAGTTTTTGTTATTGTTTTACTTGGTTTTGTTTTCGTATTGCTGTCGTTGTTGTTGCTTTTTTTTGTTTTGGGGTAGGTAGTTGCCGCCGTCGCCTTCGTGCCCTGTACAAAATGCGGAAAATTAAATTGCCCTCGTTCGGGTGCCGTGCTGGAAGCCCAAAAAACACGAAAGACGCTCACACAAACACAAGCACACTTTTAGCCGGCATACACATACAAACAATAATTGAAATAAACACTTAAAAAGTTTTGACTGCACGCTGCTTGCTTCGCCTTTGTTGCTGGCGTGTCTTTGCTTTTACTTTTTGCATTTCTCTCTTTTTAGCATTTTGTTGGCTCGGGTTTTTGTGTGTGTTCATTGAAATAGTTTTTCTTGGTTTTAGTGCCGCATACCGTTGCAGCTGTTAAATTTTATTAAGCAGCTAACAAAACTTGAAACAATGGACAGATTTTCATCTGTTTGCGTTCTGATTGTTGTTGCAACTTTTGTGTTTAACGCACAGCCACAAGCAACAAAAGCAACGCACAAACGAACCGAACAAACAAAGCAGCAACAACAAAAGTGCTGCATACTTTAGTGCGCTGTGGAAATCTAATTATGCCTGGCACAACTTGTGATTTACAGTTAATTACAAAGAGCGAAGCGAGTAGCAGAGAAAAAAAATAGCAAAAATAAATATAATTAAGCCATTGAGGCGTTTAGAAGCAAAGGCAAAAGTCAAGCAACAAACGCAACGCAGGACAACAAAGCCAAGGAAATCGCACATGTCCTGGGGCCGCTTGTCTGTCCTGTCCTTGGCTAACCGAGAACGACGTTTGCTGTATTTACATTTGAACATACTTTACGCTCATTATTATGTGGGCAGCTGAGTGAATGACAATTGCCAAGATTGATAAGCCTAAGCTCTTACTGTTGTTGTCCTCAGCCTCAGCTTGATAAACTGTAGTCCTTGGACTGGAAAACATAAATTAAGCAATCTCTCACTCTCCCTCGTTCTCCCGTTTTCTCGCTCTATGTCTAATCCACTAAGGCAAATAAAACAGAGTACAGTTTTAATCAAATGTCTTTTGATAAGTCAATTATGTGTTTAAGGATTTAATACATTGTTGGTATATTTTCATAATTGCTGCTTTTACCATAATAAATTTAACTTGTTATAGTAAATATATCAGACAAAATTAAATGCTATAATTATAATAACCTAAACGTTGAAGTAACTTGCATTGAGCTAACTATAAACAGCAGCAAAATGATTGTTGAGGTCAGGCTAATGTGACAAATAAGTTAAGGAAATAAATAAACTGTATTCAAATACTAAAACCTGTACAAACAGGTTTCGATAACTATCGATTCAAACTGTCAAGCTAACTGTATCCTGTTGTTTATCATATTATTTCTCCACAAAAAATATTTCATTAATGCATATCCGTAATTATCTAAAAGCGGGGACAGTCCGCCTTTTTGGGCCCTCAGGCAGAACACAAAAATATAATTTTTATTTATGCAAACTTTCGTCAAAGTTGGTTTTGCTCTTTCACAAGCATTTTAATTAATTTGATATTTCCTTGCTGCAAGCCCGTTATGCCAAGTCAACCAAAATTAGACGTTCCGTTGTATAATAAGTCACAAAAAAGTGAGCAAAAAACGCAAGCGGATAGAAAAAGCTAGCTAAATGCTTTTTTCCATCGTTGGGTGGTTTTTTTTTTATGGGCATTCCACGCTTTGAGGCTAAAAGAAAAAATTAATATCAATTTTCAGCTTTGTCTATGCCTGGCGACGACGAGTGTTGTTGTTATGATGTAGAGATATTGTTGTTGTTGTTGTTGGTTTAATATATTCATTGCGTGCTTTTGGGCGTTATGCATACATCGTTCTCTTTGTCCAGCCATATTATATTAACAGCGATTACTCACAATTATACTCTCTCTTTCACACACTTTATCTACCGCTCTTTCTCTCTCTTTACATACTCACGGCTGCAATTAACTTGATTACAATAGAAATAAAAGGTTTTCTTCGCTGCTTTTTATCAAATTGCAGTGACCTAAACAGGAGCCTAGACACAAACTCACATACGAACATTAAACAAGCCTAAAAAGGGGTGCCACCATCAACATTGCTTAAGTGCCTGGCATCACC
Organism: Scaptomyza graminum; assembly: GCA_018901835.1. Classification (NCBI taxonomy): domain Eukaryota; kingdom Metazoa; phylum Arthropoda; class Insecta; order Diptera; family Drosophilidae; genus Scaptomyza; species Scaptomyza graminum. The sequence continues at coordinate 2,881,698 of JAEIFL010000290.1, forward strand.
AGCGATTGTTAGCAACGCAGCGACTTCTTAAGCTTCGTATGGGTTTCGATTTACTTTGCTTTTATTTTACACTCAAATTCAGTTAAATGCCTGCGGCTCTTATCTCTATCTGGGGCATCTTTTGGGTGCGCATTTCCTTTGCCATCAGCTGATGGTTATTATTTCGGAGCACATACACCTAACACACACACACACATACACGTCTACTGATAATAGAACATTTGGCCGCAGGACAAAATACGCGCACCGTAATGCAAACTGCGCACCGCCAACAACGACAATCAGTGTCAGCAACAGGAAGCTGTTGGTTGGTTGGCTGCTGCTCTGCAAAGCAACAGCTTCCCATTTTTCTTTTCTTTCCATTTTTTTTTTGTAATTGAAAAGCGCCGAAAGTCAAAGTGACAAACACAGCAGCTGCCGTGGCATCATCGGCGGTGGCAGCGGCACGAAGGATGCGTCAAGGAATCGATCGGCTGATTGACATCAAGTTGAGGGCATATCGACAAATGCTAGTCCTAACGAGATTTTCTTGTCTGTGCGCCACATGCGAAAATTAATTAACAGAAATTCGTTTTTATAAAGAAGCTGCAGACGCTCTTTGCTTTGAGATTGGGGCTTGTTCAGTGGCCAAAGGTTGCAATTACCGTTAATGAGTTTAATGCCAAAGGCGCCGCCAAACGCACCTCTAGCGCCTTTTATTCTATTTGTATTTCTTATTTTTTTTTTTTTTTGTAAACATTGTTTCTTTTTTTGGTTGTTAGTGTAGCCTTTGCTTTTTTGCTTAATGAGTAGCACCCTGTTGCTAAACATCAAAAAAAGTAAAAAGCAAGGAGTTACAAAAAAATTGAAAGAAAAGTTTGGTCGTGTCTATTTTTTTTACTTCTATTTACACTTGACTTCATTTTGATAGCGTCAAAAGCTGAACAACAAAGCACACGCAACAAGTTTGCTGCTAAAGTTTTTCATATCATATCCTAAAAGGGCTTTGCATGTTTCTTAAGTATTAAGTTAAGAAAAGGAAGGCAAAGCAAACCGATTTTTTTTTAGTGAAGGGAATTTCATTGTTCATATCTTTACTTATTCTCTACTCTCAACATTCTCTTACTTTGAAATTACCCTTTTTCATTCACTGCGCACATTAATTTTGCTGTAGCTTCAAGAGCCGCATACACCTGTCCGACCACCGACTAAACAGTTTTGTATGCTTTTGACCAGTTCATTGAAGCGTTTTTGAGCAAAGGTCAAAGGCACCCCTTTTGCCAGAGAAGCAGTTCGTTTAGTCAAAGTTCAACCCTAAATGTGCCGCAAATTGCATTAATGACTTTCACGAGTGAGGAATGAGGAAAATGAAGAAAGAGTGAAGTAGCTGAGAGTTGATAGCTCTTGGTCTATGCTCGCATATCGTTAGCTTTTGGTTTCTCTTTGACTTTTGACTTAAGCCTTGTCTGTGCTTGTCGGTCAGCTACTGACTGCTCCTTGTCTATTTGCCCTTTAGCTTTACTTTTAGCTCGCATTTTATTTTTATTGAATTGGCAAATGAAAGCCAATTAGTTGTGATGCTGTGTGCGGTCGGTTGCTTGGTTGGTAAGTGTTAAATTAATTACCTAATGGCTGATGCATGGCACTTAGTTTACTCATTGAACTTTTAAATAAAATGCAACTGAAGTGCACACGCACACGCACAACTTTCACAGCCAACATACTTAATTATGTTTGCTGATAAAAAATAAATATCAGTTTATTGCGGAGAGCCAGAGAAGCTGCATTGTTGCCAAGTGCTCCACAAATAGCTAGATGAGGTCAGCTCTTGGGTCAGGTAAGAGATAGGTCTGAGAGCACGACAAATGCAATACAAATATTAAAGCCAGACAAATAAGTTTGTATGTGGATGTGTGTGTGCATTTGACTTGCTGTAGCGTGAAGTGCCAAGCTGTTGAGCTGACCTGGCTAAGATGCTGCTTGAAAATCCAGTTATAAAAATGGTCAGCCAACAACTCATGCAATGCAATGAGACCAACAGCAGCAACAAAGGCAACAACACCGACATCAAAAACAACAACAACAACACACAATGAAAGAGCAAGCACATGGCAAATCTTGTGGCAATGCAGGATAAGGTAGCTACAGCAGCGTGTGTAAGAAATGTAAACTTAAATATTTTATAACATTAAAGCAACAAATAAAAGCAGCAGCAGCATCAGCAGGAGCAGGAGCAATTCAAGGCATCCAGCCAGCCAGGCCAACAAACAGGTAAGTGCCGGGCGCACTAAAATAAAATTGCATACTTTATGGCACAGGATGCGGCTGCACAAGGAGTCCGTTGCGTCGCAACGATACCAGGCAAAGCAGCGCACGAAAATTCGATGAAATTTATTTACAGTTAAAAAGAAGACATGCATAAAACGGCTGAAAAGAGAGCAAGGAACACACGCTAGCCAAAAGGACTCCATTGTCTGGGACGTGTGTGTGTCTGCGTGTGTGTACTCAACATTTGAGTGAGTTTATTTAAAATTCAATTATATTACCCCACGCTCTACGTTTGCATATCAAAAAATACGAAAGAAAACTGAGCAATTGTTGCGGATGCTGATGTCAATTGAGAATGATTTTTATATGCAACTCACACAACTCAACTAAACTGTTAAATGTTTAGTATGGTGTGTGGCTTAAATGTATTATGTTTGGGCTTACCAAATGATTGAGTTTATATAGAAACTGTTCATCGATCCTTACCTGCAACAGAAAGGTAAAGTAATTTATTAATTATTATAGCAAACTTTGCGAAGTGCTTAAGTCTAATATATGTATAAAAAATCTCTGGACACAATTTACTTGATTTTAATTATAAATTATTAAGGAGGCACACAATATCAAATGCAAGTAATTAAGGTACTGGTTTCATTTTACGGCAATAACTAAAACGTAAAATTTTATTTCGCTTACAAATAAAGTACTACAAATTAATTTAAACACGTGTTGAAATCTAAAACATATCTAGAAAAACAGAAAATTAAAAATAACAGTGAAATAACATAAAGTTAACATTTTAATGAGCGCTTTAATTAGATGATATGTAGAATGCTTACAGTTTATCATGTATTTTTTTTTTTTTTTCTATTTCGCTGCAATGATTTCCATAATTAGATAAATTGTTTTGAAAGAAAATATTAAATTTCAACCATTTTGACATTTTATTTTGCGTATAATGAGCCTATTTCCCTAGACGGTTAACGTTCTACCTACAAACTACCCTCCTGCTATCCATCTAGCTTTGGGGCGTATCATTTTCAAGGTCTCACTTGCAATCAAATTATGAATAATTTATGGCGCTGCTGCCTGTTTCTGCCAACTTATAATTTTAATATCATGACACCCAAAATCTTGTTAAAGAAATCTCAATTATCTACTTTCATTGATTTGCTCAGAAAGAAAAAGCAAAGCAAAGCGCACAGACGCTTAACAAGAATATCCCTGATGCTATTAACGCACCATTTTGTCGCTCTTCACTTTCAGTTTGCTTTCGTTTCGCTTTTTGCTTTTGACAAACGAATTTTCGAGACGACGACAAAAAGAAATATGCACGAAAACAATTACGATAAAAATATACTTATATATATACAATACATACAGATAGATATTTATATGTACGTATGTACTTGTTGTAAGTAGGTTAGGCACAGGTTGCTGGGAGAAGTCGTCAGTGACAAGCCCTGAGCATGGATAAAAGCAAATTATGATAACAATAAAGATTTAACTAGAGAACAGCTCCTCTCGTGAAGTGGCAGGCAGCAGGCGGCATGCCGCTAGACACAAAAGCTCTCTGTAACAGCCAAGGAACGATGGTAAAGAAGGAACAACCAGGAGTTCGGTTCGGCCAAGGCACATAGCGAAACAGGGACAATTTAAATAGACATTTATCTTGCCAAACGACAGCGCAGGTTGTGCACACACACACACACACACACGTGCTACTGCTTATAACAAAATTACAGCATTGCGGCTGATCCATGACGATGACGATAATGTGCGGGTTCTCATAGTCCTCACCCCTCCGTTATATGAAGCTACCCACTTCCCAGCTTACGTCTATTTCCCCACCAGCCCCAACCAACTTCTTCCTGACATTGATGATGCGAACAAGAGTTCAGTTCGGTTCAGTTTTTTTTGTTTGATTTTATTTATGCGCTTTCGTGTATTTTGTTTAACAAGAACACAAGCAACCGCAAAATTTTCACCGAGCTTGTCTACGCGAGAGAGCTGTTCTTCTTCATCTTGTTTTTGTTGTTATTGTTTGTTGTTTTAATTTTCTTTGCAATTTTTGGCTTGCCCAATGTTTTTCAAAGCATAAAAATACTTTTACATTAACTTGTTCTAACAACACAAACACACATACTAACGAAAGTTGTAGAAAAAAAATTTTCTGGTTCTTTTTTTTGTTTCTACATTTTTGGTTGCTTTTAGCGCTCAACGACTTTGCCGCTTGCCTACTTTTTAGAAAAAAAAAAGCGAAAGTAGCGCAAGAACAACAAGCAAGTTTTTGCCAGCGCCAAATGTAGAGCGTGCCACGTTATGGCAAGTGTGTGTTTATGCCCAAAGTTTTTGCGCCCTCCGCTGAAAAACAAAAACAGAAGAAAAAAAGTTGCCCTTCGCTATATCAACATCATTTGCGTTAAGTGGTTTGAAAGCAATGCGTGAAAAGTCGAGCAGCAGTTACAAATATGCTTACACACACAACTATATAGTATATACTTATAGATATATGTATAGGTATATATGCCATATAATTGAGTGCCGCCTACTAGGCACAATGACACCGTCTATTAAACTGCAATAAAAGGACCTTTTTTGTTTGCTGGCGGGATGCCAACAAACGCAAGCAACAAGAGAGCTGTCTTCTGCCATTTTGCCACATGCCACTTGCCACTTCTGGCTATGCCTAATTGGCTGTTGTCTGCTGCTAAGGCTAAAGCTTTAGCCTGTTGCCAAAAACTGTTGCATGCATTAAAGCGAGTGCCTAATAAAATTTTTCTGCGCCTGACAGTAAAGCAAAAGGCAACAAAATAAATAAAATGGCAGCTCACACACACACACACACACACACCCCAACACAGCAACAAGCAATCCGAGCATGTTTCATTGCGCACACTAAGTGCTGCGATTTTTGATTATTTCTATTTTTTCTAGGAACCAAAAGTAGCAAGAATAGCAATGGCAGCCCCCCTACCAGGCAGGCAGGCAGTCAGTCTTTGCCTTTGTATTCCACTTTGTATAGATTTTGGCATATCGATAGCACACACACCCACAGACCCACAACCACACATGTACTTACTTTGCTGTGTATATATGAGGGGTATCCTTTTTTATGGCTGCTGGTAAATTTATGATTTCCATTCATGCGCTTGCTTTGTTCAAAGGATTTGTGCTTTGTGGTGCTGCTGCCTCGTTACATGGTTGGCTTTTTGGTAATTTATAAGCTTTAAATTTGTGCGTCAATTAAATTAGCATTTGCGGAGGCCAGACCAGATGCAGATAAAGTTAAGCAAGTTGGGGGATATCATAGTTCAAACGCCTTTCAATAAAAGTTAAATAAGCAGAATGGTTGTTCTTGGTGTTGCTGCTGATGAGACTAATGAACTTGCGCCCAGGAACGATGTTCCACTTTACAAAGCCCAGCACAACACAACAAGAACACAAAGTAGGCAAATAGCCGCATCGACAACGCCAAGCAAATTGATTTGCATAGCAACCAACCAAAAGAGGGAAAGGAAGGAACGACCAGAGTTGCTTAAGTCTAATGCCCAATTCGGCATATGATCCCGAGCCCCAATATCCAAGAAGTCTGCAACATTAGCAGTAGCAGTAGCAGCAGCAGCAGCAGTGTTCGCTTAACTGTTTAACTATTTAAGGCAACAACAGCAACAATGCAGCATCTATGACAACTTTATTGACCTTACACGCACACACACACACATAGAGAGACAGAGAAAGAGAGAGAGAGAGAGACAGAGAAAGAGAGAGAGAGAGACTGAGAAAGAGAGAGCCGCAGGCCGAAGTGTCAAAGACATGGCCAGAGCTACACAAATGTTGACAAGCTAATGAAATGTGAGCAGCTCCTTGGCAATAGCTAGTTGTGAGGGTTAATGCCAGACTGGGCAGAACCCAAAATTGATACACTGACGCAAAACTTGACGAGCACTCCTCACTTCTGAAGTGACTACTGCTTCTGATGATCAACTGTCGCTGCTTCTGACGATGTCAAGCAAATCCCAGGCGGCTCAATCTGTCACAACTAAGGGGAAATGGAGGCAAATTATTGCTTAGACATTTGCTTATGCAAATCGAAATTATAATGAAATCAACTATAACAACTCAACTATGAACGGCCACAGGACGTCAGAAAACAACAGTTGCTAGACGGAAGTGAAATTGTGTAAAGTTTATGCGTAGGAAAGGGAAACTTATTTGTATAGCCTAGAATGTTCGTGTGCAAATTGAAAACCCATCGAATGATGATGAAGACAGACCTGGCGGCATACGATATACATAATTTGCTGGCGATTGGGACCACAGCAACATATCACGAGTGGAAAGTAGAAAACGCATAAACTAAGCGTTATATTGGTTAGACTTTTACTGTCTTAACGAGCATCACATTTGCCTCGATGTATCATAAACGAAGATGGAGAAGCAGAAATGCAAAAGGGACGTTTAATTCAAAACAGAATTTCAAACAATTTGCACAGTTAACTGTTGGACGTCCCAAAGACATAAGTGGTAAATCACATCAATATGTTAGAGAGGTAACAACAACAACACTAAGTGGGTCTAGGCAAGGATGTTTATCTAAGGACATGGCCCATCCATCGGCTTGAATTGGACTAGAAACGGAAAACGAACTACTACGATTTGCTATGCAATTTTACACTCTTGACCATTAAACGTAGCCATTGGGAGCAGTTTGCATAGCAATGAAGAAGCCAACGGAGCCGCACACAAGAAATGGTACAAAAAGCCAAGCCGTTGTCGGTCAGTTTGATGAAGTATGAATGATTCCAACAGCACAAGAGAGCTATGCGGACAGAGAGTGAGAGAGAGCGAGAGAAAGATGGGGTAAACAACAAAAAACGAAGCAATAAAGGGAAGGAAGGAGCATAAACGTGCTCATCTTTATCCACATTGAAAAGGTGTAGTTGACTGTAAAAACTTCAATGAATAAATTTTTCCTTTTTTTTTTGCCCTGCGTTGGGTTATCTTTCTAAAAAGGCATAAATAAGACAGACATTTGGTCAGTCACACACACACTCATAAATAAATGGGCCCAAAGTAAATTGATCGAAATGAAAATGCTCATAAATTTACATAGAGCCAACATATTGTAATTGAGCGTTCCTAGAGACCGGCACCTTAAAAGTAGGCTATGAAGTTTATGTCCGAGTAGATAAAGAGCCAATGCATAACCAAAAAAAAGAAAAGTCAGTGAGTGCAGCAGTGAGTTAACTAACTGACAGCCATTTAACCCATTAAAGACGCCCCACTGTGTTGCAGACAAAAGATGAAGCAAATAGAAAGACGAGACGTTTAAATTAAATAAAGAAACCTCCTGACACTTGACGATTTGTCATGTTTGCCACAATAAAACGTCACACAGTCAACCGCATCAGCAGCATGTTAAAGCCAGCCAGCAGACAAACAAAGAAAAATATGGCAGTCAAAAGAAGAAAAAAATAATAGGAGAAACGAAATGCAGAACCAAGTAGATTCTGTGAAATTATGACAAACTGTCTCGAAAATGCTGAAAATACTGTTAACGTTTTGAGTGTGCCAAGCAACAAACACACGCTGCCGAGAAAAGCTGGACAACAACAACAACAACGACAGCAACAAAAATGAACTAAACTGAAGAACGAAAAGCTGGCACATTTAAAAAGAAAGAAAAAATAATAGATGAACTGATGCTGCCTTTGTTGACGAACGTGGCGTATGAGCAATGTCTGTTGATGAAAATGATGAAACAGCACAAAAATTTGCCAAGCATTGAGCGGGCGAGAGAAAGGGACGTAGTAGGGTAGTAGAGGAGAATGGCATGCAAATACAATGAACTGAGAAACAGTTTTTCGGCATCCTCTTTTTGCTGCACATTTATGAGCATAAAAAATTGGCGCCGGCACATTTGCCGCATTTATACACACAATCAAACACGTTTATGTGCAAAGAGAGCGAAGTAGAAATGCTTAAAAGCCAGCAAGGAGCAAAGACGATAACTGAACTGACACAATGGCGCTGCTGCACTGGCAATTTTTTTTACTTGCATTTTTTGAATCTTGTGCTAGAAATTGCCCAACTCATCAAAAGTCTGACCGTCTCCTGGCATTTTGCATTTATTCATAGCGAAAAATTTGATGTTGACAAAAGGTGACAATTGTCGACAGCAGCAACAGCAGCAGTAGGAGGAGCATTATCAGCCTAGGGCCGCAAAACGTGCTGGTGACATTTAATAGAGTTGAGCGCTTAACTAAACTAACTGACACTTGTGATTGACTAAGTGACTTGCTGGGACAACAACAATTTGCTGCCTCCTCCTTGAAAGCCAGACATAAACATGTGTTTTGATGGTGCAAAAAGTTAAATCAAAGATTATTTTATGTGTGTGCTCGTAATCAGAAAGTTTATGCATAATTAAGCTAGTCAAAAATTATGCACATAATATTCGAGGCGCACATTAATTAGGCTTAGGCTGACAAGACAGACTGACAGACAGACGTTAAAGTATTTATTAATCAACGCTTGCATATACATAATATGTATAAAGGCAAATGCAAAGCATTTTCAACTTTTCGACAACTTATTTTCAACAAATTAATTTGCGAACCACTGCAACACGCCCGCAAGCGACCGCAGCAGCATCGCAGGATCTCCATCTTTCCCATTTTATCTACCAGCGTGTCTGTCTGTATCTAGTCTTGTGTTTGCATATGCTGAACTTTAGTTAATGTAATCAGCTGCGGCCCCGTGTTCAGATTTTGACTGTGTACGAGGAGTGTGTGTCTGTGTGAAAATTTTGTTAACTTCAAACTTAAGCCAACATTTACGAGTTGCGGGGCGTTGAAGCGCAATGAAACTGCTCTCTCTACAACTACTCTCTCTCTCAGTCTCTCTCGTTCGCTTGTCTGTTGTCTGGCATCGTTTCGCATTTACTTTACGGCAGCTTGCGCGCAATTTGGAGCATGAAAATGCCTCGTGCATTGAGGTACACCTTAGCTATTCTTTTGTGGTGTCTGTTTTTTTGGCTTAAATATGCAGCACATGCAATTTCCAGCTGCCAGCTGCCAGAGTAGCAACACACACACTCAACTTCAGTCTAGTTTAATGTATACCTAAGTGTGTGTGTGTGTGTGTGTAATGTAAAACGTTGTAAATTGAGTTCATTTGCTTCCAGCAGAACTCATCATTAGTATCGCTTTTCAGCGGACACACGCTGCATGCGAATAAAGCAAATAGCAGTTGTACCAGCTGGCAGAAGCAGCAACAGCAATCTGAGCCCAGCCAAGCAGCAACACACTAAAACACACAGACACCTTCACCTACACCCATTGGAATATGTTAGAATGTTATAATTACTTTGCTCCTGCTAGGGGTGTGTGTGTGTGGTTTGTGTGCTCAACTCGCCAACACGCGCTATATCCACACTAAAAGTTGTGCACAACTTTTTAGAGCATACTTCGCGGGCGCGTTAAGGGTATCCCAGTCCAAAACTAAACTGAATGCCTGCCTGCCTGCCTGCTTGAATGGCTGGCTGACTAACTAGATGGCTGGCAGCTTGGCTGCTAAGCGAGTATTAGTGGAAATTTAATATTGCAATTAATACAGCAACAAAGTGTGCATTGCATATTAATAAGTTCGTTTGTCGCTTCTAGTTTATAGTCGTGCGCGGCGCCGAAAAGTTGGTCAACGCAAACTAACTCCTAACCCTGAGAGCTAGCTCATGCGCTGGATTAGTATACACACACTCAAACATACACGCATTACACTAAAGGGCAAATGCTTGCGCTCGTAAATGCCAAAGTTACAACCCCATAAGTTGGCTTAGGGTTGTAGAGCGTGTCAACATTTAATGGGTTGCCAGTCAAGCGGCTACTACACACACTTATATACAAACACACACACACACAGAAGCATACCAGTGTGTATGTATATTCAATATTTATATTCGTATTCATATTCACATTTTATTCGTCTACGCACTTGTTATTCATATGATACCCGAGTACATTAAAGCTTTTAATGATTCAAAAACTTCGCTTGCAATCAGTTTTAAGGCGCCCCCAAAAAACTAAGAACAACTTTTTTATTTTAATGCGCTTTGCTCTGCGTTCGCTTAGCTACAAAACTTAATTCGCGCTTTTCTCGAATTTATTTTTTTTAATTTTTTTTGGCTTTGTCTCTTTTTGCACCGCCTTTTCAAAAGGAAATATCCTCTTTTTTATGGATATGGCGACAAAAAACTATTTGTGCAAACAACAAAGAAAACTTGCGCGTTGCACAAAAAGGAAAATCATCATCAACAGCAGCAACAAGAACAACAAAAAAAAAAGGCGCTAGAAATGCAGCCAACTTCAAAAGCGCAACAAAAGCAATTTAAATTTGGCCAGCGGCATTTTGTGAGTTGGCCAAGCGAGCGCCAATTTCATTTTAGCCAAACGATTTTAGTCATAACTTTTAAATGTATTTGTCAGTGACATTCAACTTAAGAAATGGGTTTGCCATCTTCTACTTCTATTTAATCTGCTCTATGTCAGTTCTAGTTATAATATGTCTTCCCAAACACACACAAATTGACACACACATGGCTTTCAACTGATTAGCGTAATTTTATTGAAATGTGGCACTCGTTAGACATACACACACACACACTAGCACACTTACACTCTAATTGTGTGACAGAGCCCCATAAAGGGCGCTATGATTTTCAATAGGCCCCCTAAAATCAATATGGGCCATTCAATGAATTTGTGATTGCTTCCCCAAGCCAGCTGAATGCTGTACAAATCATAACAATGCCTAAGCATATGACTCCCAAAACCCCCGTCTACACCCCGTACGAAGAGAGCTCCAGCTGGGACGGCTCGCATTCAGCTTTTGATCAATGAAAAAATGTTCGGGTGTACATGTTTCTAGGGTTGATTTATCTATTTAATCGACAACGTAGCTGTTGTTGTTGTTGTCGTCGTCGCAGGGAGCAGCAACAGTCGCTCAGTCAGTTCACTTTTTTGTTTGCGGGCTAGGTAGGTTGGCAAGGGGGACACGGAGGCAAAGGGCTGCCTGTCAATATTTAAAACGTTGTCCCTGTCGCTGTTACACAGACCCCAGCCCTCTCGACGCACTTCGTCTTGGACGCTGCGTGCTTAACAAGAGTTTATTGAATTTTATTTTTTCATCTCAATTTGATGTGCGTGTTGTTGCCTCAACTCTCCCCTGCAATAGCCTTTCTTGCCCCTTGCCCAGCTTACCTTATCTACATTTTTTGACAATCTCGCCTTGTCGCTCAAACTGGGCAACAGATTGTCTTTGCCCTATTTATAAGGGGACTTTCATGGCAGACATCTAGAGCATTTAAATTTCAAATTATTTTATTGCTGTTTGCCAAAATAATTGAAATTTTAGTTAGAAAACTCGTTTTTTATTTCATACTTTTTACTTTTAATATATTTATTTTTTTGCTTGCTTGTAAATCGGTTATTATAAATTTTCTTGTAAATTTCAACGCAGCCCGGAAAACTTTTGCGCCGTGTTCTCTCTTTCACGCTGCCCAAGTTTTCCGATTACAGATTAATGTAATTTTATGTTATTTCCCAGGTTTATTTATTTATTTTTTATTTTCCACATTATGGAAGGGCGCACTTTATATTTGTATGTATGTATGTGCGCTAACTTATATGGACGACGATCTGTCGCTGACCCCTCCGCGGGCAGTTTGTTTGACAAGCGTTTCAAAGTTTGATGAATTTTTAAATTTAAAAAGTTTATTTGTGCATTTCTAAGTTTGACGTTGGCTTATTAGAAGTGCAGGCTGACTGGACCACCCCGAACTTTCCACCCAGCTACCTCCACGCTCCCTTCAACCACTCACACTTCAAAGCTAGTCCGCGTTGGCTTTGACACTTTGTTTTTGTTACTTTGTAGGCCTACAAAACATTATTAAATATTTTTTTTCCTACTTCTGGCTTATTTGATTTTTAGCCACAAAGTGAAATTTGAGGGCATATTATTAAAATTGCGTGCATAAAAAGCAACGTGGTTTGTTTGCCAACTGTGTTTTGCCCAAGGCCTTAATGTTAAGCACAGATATTATTAGCACTTAAGGCCATAACAGATTTTTTTTGCTATTGTGTATTAAGTCATTTTTATGTTTGCTCATATTATTTACTAAATGTAAACGACAAGTCTTCGGGCGATAGAAAGAAATATATCGGTGGTAAAATTGCTTTGACAGATTTTGAATTGAAACTCTTGTTTAGTTTCATAAAAATGTTTGATACGAAAAAATACTTGGACAGAAAAATATTATTTTAATGCTTATATTCACTTAAGTACAAAACATTTTCAATTAACAACATAACTGTAAAATTTCATGCCCCGGAACGCACACATTTGTTGCAAATATGTTTACCAATATTATAAACATTATGTTCTGGCAGTTGATGTTGATTTAGCGAAAAACATTTTTGAATAAATATTCATTTGATTTATGTACGAGCTTGTTGTTGCATTTTTAAAACATTTGAATTGTAAAACATTTTCATTCATTTGAGCGCATTTGAAACATTTGAATGTTGTTGCAACAACAACAACAAGAACAGTAACAATGGCAATAACAGCATTCTGTTGCGCATCATGTACAAAATTATGTAATAATAACAACAAAATGCAAAACATATTTTCATATTTGTCCACCTCGTGCCTTTCCCTGTGCCGTGGCAGAGTCTGCATTTAATGGCTCCAGGCATTAGCTGTTTGCAAAATAAATGCAGCGTACAAAAAAGGGTTAATGGATTTAATGGGGCGGGGAATGGAAAAAAGGGTGTTTAGTTGTTCGGTCTGTTTGTCTGACTGTCTGACTGTCGATTCATTCGGGTTGTCTGATAAACAAAATCAATTACAGATAATTTAACGCCGACGCCAATGCAATTGTTTGTTTGTTTACTCTGCGGACGGCTTATAATACAGTCATTTAGGTGCATTTGCAACTTTAACGACTCGCGCAATTGTCATAGTCAGGATTCTATAAAAGTCCTGTGTGTGTGAACGACAAATCGATAATGACGACAAAATGGACAGGGCTAAAAATGTGACCACCAACAGCAAACACACATGAACACATGAGGCAAGGCAACATGAAGTTGCCGCTGTAGCAAGTGCAACTGGAAACATTTAGCGTGAACTGGAGACTGGCTTGAGGGCAGTGACGACTGGCCGCAGTTTTTATGTGCAGCTTGTAACAATTTGCAGCGACAATTTCAACGCCAACTAATCAATACGGGCGACATATGGCCACACAGCGCGTTGAGAGCGAAAGAGAAGGAAGATGGGGCAAGAGGAACAGCGGCTGGCTGACATGTCAAGGCGTTAGTGCACGCCAAACAATTGCGGTTAATACTCGCATGTGCAAGATATTTATGACTGATAAAATAATAAAGCGAGCACAGCAAAGGGCAAACTTACAACATTGAGGCACAAAAAAATAGTTGTTGATATGCAACATTTTTCCGTAACTTCCCTTTAAACTGTCAAAAATGTATTGTACTAACTGCTGTTATAGATGAGCGAACTCGAAGTTGTTAAGCTTTACCACTAGTCAAATTAAAAAAAAGGCTCAAATAAAACGGCACTGCAATAAATATAAATAAATTGACTACAGACCTCCCACTCACATAAAGAGTTTGTTGAGCGAGTTGTTCTGCTCTTCTCATCAGTATGCCAGTCGCATGGTCAAGCGGTTGCACATTATTTTATTACGCACAATTGAGTCGTTCGATGTCACGCCCAGCGATGGGGCAGGCATTAGAGTACCACAAATACAAATACTTATGTACGTGTGGGTGCGAAACTCCCCAGCAATAATAAAAATACAATAGACAAAAGCAAATGGGCAGTAAATGAAGTATAAAAAAAACAACGAAGAAATATGAAAATAAAAGGGCAAAAATACAAATCGAATATCAAACAATTAGATTAGATATATGTATGTCCGTTTGTGCACACAGATACAAATGTATATTTTATAGTAATTAAATTGCATTTAACTATTCCGTACAAATGATACGTTTTCCGCAGTGAGAAGGAAAAAAAAACTGTTCATTTTATTGTAAGCTTTATAGAAAATGTACGAAACTAGGCATATGGCTTAACTATGTCAACAAGTTGGCTGGGAACACGCACAGATTGTTCTTAAATGGGACTTTGACAAATCATATGTTGTAAATATATTATATGAATTAAAAATGATTTGACTTAAAGCTAAGTATATATTGAATGGATATAAAACTAGTTTCACATAAATATTATAATAAATGTTCTATAAATATTAACATCAACTACACAACAACAACAGTAACACTTTTTTTTTTTGCATACGAACACATTAAAACAACATCAAATAAAGTTTTGGGAATCAGAAGAGAAGAGAGAGAAAGAGTTCCATTGTGGTACTGTGTGTTTAGTAAGAGCGCTTAATTTAAGTTATGTGATCGTTGGTGAAAAGTTATCTTACAACTACTGTTAAAGAGAGACAGACAAAAGTATCACGCAGAGTTAGGCAGTGGGAAAGCAAGAGAGTGTTAGTTCAGAAAATATCTAAAAACTACTTGAGAGAGCGAGTCTTTGAAAAAATGAGTGTGTTGAAAAAAAAGCAAAGATTATTTGTTTGTTAATCTTTTTTTTTAGTACTTTTTTTTTAAATGTAATGAGATTTTTTTAGTTAGTTTTTTTTTGTTGTTGTTAGCGTTTTAGTGAACACACAAACCTTTTTAGGAGAAGATAAGTGTAGTGAAGTTGGCGATGGCATAGAACAATCAGAAGATGCAGAGCTGCAACCGCTACTGCCGCTGCTGCAGCCAACGGCGCCAATCTGTACGGACGACGACGACGTGCACGACGGCGGCGGTGCACCCAGCAATGACACTGAGACCAGAGAGCGACCGACGGCGTCGCCGAACGACAGGCTAACGTCGTTGGGGGCAGCGGCGGCGGCGGGCTGCTTAGTAGTAGTATTGGTGGTAGATTTGGTAGTAGTTCTAGTTACATCACATAGATTAACTGTATTATTTACATTGTTGTTCGGCGTAGTTGCCGCCGATGTGGGCGTTGCGGCTGTGGCAAACATGGTAGCTGCTGCCACCGCGGCCGCTCCACTACAGGCCGGTATTATGGTGAGCGGTGTTGTTGGCGCTGCAAAATACTGTGCAGGCGGTGGCACAGTTGCCACCGAGCCATATTTGGTGGGCGTGGTTGGTGCAGCGGCGACATTGTTAACCTGCAATTGCATATACGTTTGCAACATGGCCTGGGCCTGAGCCTGTTGCTGGTAATGGTATTGCTGTTGTGCGGCCTGTTGTTGCTGCTGCTGGTGGTGTGCTTGCTGCTGCTGTTGCTGCAAATGATACTGTTGTTGCTGGTGTGCTTGTTGTTGCTGCTGCTGGTGTTGCTGATGTTGTTGTTGTGCGGCAACTGCAGCGGCTGCTGCCTGCTGATGAATCAGCATTGCCTGCTGCTGCTGCTGTTGGTGTTGTTGTTGATGATGTTGCTGGACGGCGACGACGTTGCTCTGCTGCAACATGGCAGTTGTGGTGCCCGTGGGATACGCCTGATATGCACCTGCTGCAACTGCAGCGGCTGCGGCAGCAGCAGCGGCGGCGGCTGGATGCTGCAGATGGTGCAGATGATGCGGGTGCGTGGGCGGCGGTGCTTGCAACAGTTGCATTTGCTGTGCGTGGTGTGAATTTATGCTCAATTCAGATTATTTCAATAATTGTTGATGTAGTTGTTGGGCTATTTTGAAGTTTGAGTTTCAGTTTGGTTTTGACTTGACTTGGCTGATTTTACGAAAATAAAAACAACCGATAACAGAACTTAACGAAGCTCCAATTGACAAACTAAAACTTTCATTAACTTAAAATTAATTTTGGTAAAAACTTAAACAATATTTTTAAGGTAAAATTAAAAAAGGAGCAAGGCAACTCCTTCATTACACAGAGTCGTCAAGGCCATGCCTTGTCTGTTTTGGGAAAATTATAATGTATTCATACTCGACTAGATTTTGGTAGAAGTTAAGCAAAGGTAACTTCGCAGTGACAGCAGTAAAAAGGTGGCAAAATTAGCATTAGAATAGTTGTAGTTAAGGTGAGAGCAGTGACTAAGTGTTGTTAAGCATATAAACTTTGTAGATAGATAGTAAAAACTACAAAAGATCAGGGAGCAATAGGGAAAATACAGAAATAGACAGATATAGAGAGAGAAAAAAGCAAGGATCAAGTAAATAAAGCAGAGCAATAGTTAGCCATAGCAATAGTAGCGTAGTTTAGAATAAGAAGTTCGAAATTAGAGTAAGGAGCTAGTTTCAAAACCAGAGAACTCAGGCTAGCATTTGAGTGTATATAAACCTCAGTTTACGAGCTGACAAACACTTTCAAAATTCCTTTATAGAATGCTTAAATTAGAGCGAAATACAAGCTGGAAAAACCGTTTACACACCTTAAAGGTGTTTAATCATTGTTATTTAACATTTTAAGAACACTTTTATTAAACTTCAATGTCAATGGTAAACGGAAAACAATATAACACATGTAATAAAAATTTTCCTACATCAAGCTTCACTTCTTGAGTCGAAAAATTGTAGTATCACATTTGTAAATAGCTTGTAGGTAGCTAAAGTGTATTTACAAGACTTTTTAGCGAACGATTATAATATAGAACTAAATAAAAAACTATTATAGTTCAAATAAGGCAAATACGTAGCTCTTTTGCCTTAACACTAAATCAAACAAGTAAAATAGAAGTAGTTAAGCTTAAAGTCTTCTAGATTGTATGATATTGATTATATTTACATCATATGATTTATGAGGTAATTTGTTTTGTATCAAAATAAATACCATTGACATTTTGTTTTTTAAATTTATTTATTTTTTTTGGTTTCTTAGCTCGTAACTAAAATGCTTATAGACAGTTGAGTAACAGATGGTTTAGTTGTAAGTTTGTAACGTTAGAATAACTAAAAACAAAAAATTTAAGTAGGTAGTAGTAAAGAGGAATAGCTTGGTTTTGCATAATAAACTGTACAACTTTTTTTGATGAGGATTATATATGTGGTAGTTAATTTGATTTCATTTGATTGTATTGTTATTTAGTTATAAGTATGTACGAGTAGTATTAACATAAACGAAACGTTCAATTCAATTTTCAATGGGTCAATATCACAACTTTTCGTCAACAGTTTTTTAAATTTTTTTTTTTTTTTTTTAAATCAAATTTGTTCATTGCGTTTCTTTGCAAGTGCATTTTCTTGTGCGCTCTTATTATGATTATACTTTTGTTTGTTGTTGGTTTTATTTTTTAGGATGTGTGGGCGGCGCTTACCATGATTAAATCTTGTATAGGGGAGGACTCGGCTGTTGAATCTGATGCAACGATTTCGCTTTTAACCGTTAACGGCGGCGACGGTGTTGCTGCTGGTACTGCAACTGTAGCGGCGGCTGCTGCGACTGTCGGCGTTGCTGCGGCGGCGGCGCTGTTGGCGTTGGCGGTGGCGCTTGCAAGCGACGCTTGAGAGCTGCTGCTGATACTGAGCGCGGCAATCGCTGCTGACGCCGTGGTTTCTGTTAACGCGGCAATGATGACAGTTTTATTGGCAACAAATGTTGATTGAAAAATATCAAGATTCTGCACTTTTTGTTTTTCGAATTTTTGGTTGTTTTGTTTTAGATGCGTATCGTTTGTTATTTTTTTATTTTTTACTCTTAATTTGTTTTAATTGTTTATTATTTGCTTATTTTTATTTTATTTGGTATTTTCTTGATGGATGGGAATTGCACGGGTTTTTGGATTGGGTGTTTTGAGTTATGTGCTTGTGTTTTTGTTGAGCTCGTTTACTATCGAATATATATGTATTATATATTGTAATATGTATGCCAATTGTATAATTCTGATTCGTTTGCCAATCGTGCTCGAAAGTTTTACGCAAATTGTTGCTAAATGCTAAATTGATTATTGTTATGTTTTAAATGAGTTCGAAACACATTTAAATGTTTCTCTAACAATTATATATGTATTTAAATAAATAGTACATGTATATACTGCGTTGTATTTGAGCGTAGTTTAAAGCTTTTAACTAGCCTGAAGATTGTCTATTTATTAATTATGGGCACTCTATAGCGCTATTTGTATATGCCTATGATATATCACTACTGAGATTAAATATTTAGACATGTATATTGTGTGTGTATAAGTACAGGTATATTTAGATTTAGATTTTTAGATATATTTATAAGTATAAATATAAATATATATATTTGAAGTGTATAGATTAAAAGTTTTGAAAACCGTTTAGAGATTGTTGTAAGTTTGATTGATTGACGTAAGCCTTAAGTTGAAGGGAAATTGCCTTTAGAGATTGTCGTAGAGCTTTAAAGTTTGAGGTTTGATTCGAGTTGAGAGCAAAAGTTGCGATAAAAGTTTGATATAAATATAGATATATGTATATTGTAGAGAAGTGTGTATATATGCTAAATATAAATATATTTATAATGCTCTGATAACTGCCTGATTGTTGAATGCTTTGATTGTTGCTTCTCAATTTCGGCCCTTAATATATATACGCTAATTTCTTCTGATTGTCAAAACGCGTACTCTTGTCGATCGGGGCATTAAAACCCAACGATTTCAATGTTTAATGCTAAGATAAATTACCCACATATATATATGATTGGTAAAAACTTAGTCAACTTTAACTACAATAATGAAAAAATCGTCTTTTCTGATTGACACCGTTTTATACTATTAAATTTTAATGCTATTTTTGAAGGGATTCTTTTTTTCGCTTCAATTGACGTTCTGTTTGTATTTTAGCTACCAATTAATTATGATAGACACGCACTCACAGATTTATATTTCTATTTGTATATAATTTTTATCTTCCTCTTTTACGTGTTTACTTTTGATTTTTGGGGAGTTTGCGTTTTTGTTTGATTCAATTTAGCTACAATTAAAAAAAAGTTTTCTAATTAATTGTTTGCATTTCCTCTTATGATATGTTGCTATTTATCGGATTGCTATTGCCGCCTTCTGTAAATATTTATACTTAATTTAAATTTAACAACCTTTTGCATTCGTTCTGTTTTACACTTCAATAACACTCACACAAAAACACACTCACAAAAAAAGGACGCTAAGTATAAAGCTCCATTAAGGATTTTTGGGAACTGGAACTGAAGCTGCACAAAAAATGCTTGTTCTTAACCCTTGACCGCTTTCTTTTAAGTGCTATCACTTTTTTTTATTAAGTCCTTACTGTTTCTAAGTACTAAGCCTGCTCTCACTTAGCGACCAATCTAGTCTGCCTACCTGTATTTATCGTGTTCGGTTTAAATACCTAATTGGTTTGCCATTACACTCAAAATGTTTCACTTGCATGTTACGCTCAAAATTAACAACAAAATATACAATTCGCTATACGGAATTTTTTTTAACAACTTGTTTACTTTTTTGATATATTTAATTCAATTTAAAAAATTTACTTCTTTGTATATAGTTTATGCTTTAAAAAGTATTAAAAGTTGGCATTAAATAGTTCACCATTTTATTTTCTTTAATACTGCAGTTGATTTTGGTGGCGGAAATATTAATTGATTTATATTTAATTTCCTTCTTTGGGAGTCGTGTTTACCACACACAGATCATTAAAATTAACAACAATTTGCCACTTTGTTCGATTTTGTTGCCTATTGTGCCGTAATATTTAATGGATTTATTTGATTTCCTTCAATGCGCTCTCTTTCTGGTTTTGTTTTGTTTTCGGTTTTGTTTTTGGGGTTTCTTTTGGATTGGTGTGGGAAAAGCGGCGTGTGGTTTTGGGTTCAGAGAAAAATACCAGTTGATTCTTGTAAATTGTTGCTTTGTTCTTGTTTATAATTATAGTCTTTTCTTAATATTTTCGTTTTTGATTGTACTGCTTGGTAAAAACAAAAGTTGTTTCAAAAAGATTATTAAGACGGATCTCAGGGATTTTTCGGTATTCTTTTTTTTTTAGTTTTTGAAGAGTATGAAAAAGAAAAATAATAATTGTATGGCTACATTTGGAACAGAAAAATATATTTAATGTATAGTAATTGCCAATGAAAAATTATAAAATTGCGTCACTTTTTCTTCGCCATAATTATTTTTAAAGTTGTGCTCAAAGCACTTTTTTTTTTGTTTTTGCCAATTCAAACCCAAACTTGAAACTCAACAAAAAGCCGGCGATGGACAAACAAAAGAGAAACTAAATGAAGCGCAAACAATTAACAACAAAATGGCACAAAATGAGAAACAAAAAGACACAATGGGCATGAATACTTAATAATAATTTGCTCTTATTACCAATTAAATGTCGAGTCAAAGTCGTTGAAGAAGATGGAGTGTAGTTGTTTTTATAGTTTTTTTTTTTTTATAGTTGTGGTTAAAAGTTGTTGTTACTTTTTCGCTGATGTTTAATTTGTGTTTTAAGGTTCTTTATTGCAGAATTTTTGTCTTTACTTTTGTTTTATTTTTATTTGATTCTTTTGCCGCTTTAAATGTTGTTGTTAAACTGTTTTATTGTTGTTTTTGATGTTGTTCTTGTTGTGTGGTAATTTGTAATTATGGCTCTGAAACAAAACAAAAAAATTTTCCTTTGAATATTTTGTGCCCTTCTTCAGCTCAAGTGCGTAAATAATATTTTCTTGTGTGATTATTTGGTTTTGAAAGATTTTCAAATTTTATTTTGTTTTCGTTTTTAACAATTCGCACAAAAACACGTTTTCAGACCAAAAGTCAACGTTAAAGTGTGTTGGCCAATTCAGTGCTGCCAGTTCTAAAAATTAGCTCTCTTCGTGATTAACACGCACGAAATTTCTTCTTTACCTTTACCGGTTTTTGCATTACTTTAGCATGTTGTTGCTTTAGTTGTTTCTTTTTGGTAGGTTGACTCACACTTTGGCTGCTCAGATCGTGCAAAATAAGGCAGAGCCAGTTGCCAAGTAAGAATGAAAAGAGCTCGAAACACAGAGCCAGAGTTTAGAGAGAGATTTGAGTGTACTTTCGCGATTGGCTTTGAGACGTGTAATTACAACAATAAAAATAAACTACGGGAATTATTTCTATGCGTACTTAGTACGCCAGCAATGGTCGCGACGACAAGTGGCCAAAACGAAAGACAGACTTGAGGGAAGGGAGAGCAGCGCGGGAAGAGAATGAAGAGTCAAGTGAAGTGAAGTGAAGCAAAGTGAGTGTGTGTGTGCGGCCTATTGGAACGTTAGCCATAAGGTTTTATGGCTAACACAGACGATGCGACGGAACAGTCGTTGAATGGCCGCATATACACGTCTCTGAGAGTTATTTTGTTTTTTTTTTTTTTGGGTTTTGTAATTTGTGTTTTGCTTTTCTGGCCCGCAAACACAAAAACGTGTTTCATTCTTTCGTTCTCTTCTTGCTGTTGCTGCTCTCGCCCAACTCTGGCTCTGTATTCGTCTGTCTTGTTGCTGTTTTATTTGTGTGTATTTTTTTTGCCGGCTTTGAAATTTCTTTGAGCCTACTATACGAATGGCCGGACGAACGGACGGACGGATGAACGAACGGACTGGAGGTGAATTGTTGCTCATTGACTGAGCGATATATTGTGAGCTGAAGCTGAAGTTCAGTTTAGAACGTTTTGCTGTTTTTTTTTTTTTTTTTCGTTTTTCTTTTTGTACTGGCATCTCTCTTTCTTCTGTGGTTTGAGGTAATAAGAATCAAAATCAAGTTGACGCGAGCAACGAACTTTTGTCAGCAAATCTTTTTTTTTTTATTGTTATTTTATGTACACATGTGTCGGTGTAAATGTCAAAACGAGTATTATGTACGTATAATAATTTTATTAATATTTTTATTATTGCTCTTATTGCTTACAGGTTTTTGTATTTTGCGAGCACAAAATATTTCTTTTTGTTTTTTGCCTAATGAATTTTTGCTTACATCTTGGTGTTTGAAGAAGTGGTTGTTGTTGTTGTTGAGTGTCAAAAGATACAAAATAGCGATACACTAATAGCTTTTAAATTGCAGTTAAAGTTGAAGAGTTCAAGTTTATATTTTATTCGTTCAGCACACACACACGTGAAAAGTGGAAAAAAACTCGTATTATGCCGAAATGAAGCCGTGTGAAAATGTTTGCGGATTTTCCGTGTAAACTTATTTATTTTGTTTAATATTTTCGGTTGATAGTCGTGTGAAATACAAGTTAATATTTTTATTTATTATTTTTGATTGCAGCTCTGTTTCCGGATATATTATTTAATTTTTGTATTTTTTTTTCGTAACTTGGCATTTATTTTTTATATTTACTATTTGATATGCTGCGTGTGTTTTTTATTATCCGCGTGCTATTTGCGAGACGTTGTTGCTGGTATTGCGGCTGTTTTCGATTTGAACTCAACTTTGATTTGGATATTGAAATTTTCGTGAGTGAACGAACGTGAGTGTGTCCGTGTGGCTATGTGTGTGTGTGGCTGCTGCTTCTGCTTCTGTTATTGTTGTTGCTGCTGCTGCTACTGCTGGGGGTTTGCGTTGGTGGTGATGGTGTTGGTGGTTGAATTGTGATATGTGTGTGTTGCTGGCTGCGACGGCGACAGCGACGACGACGACAGCGGCGACAGCGACGGTAACGGCAGCGGCGGCTATGCGGCGGCTACTACTCTATATGATGAACGCAACTCAACTCAACTGAGAAGCGACCGACGGAGCTGTTGTGACGGTGCGCGTGTTATTTTCTATTGCCAGGTGTATTGTGTATGGTTGTTGTTGCTGTTATTATTATTACTATTTTTGCGTATGTGTGAATAGGTGTGTGCTATTGTTGTTGTTGTTGCCTTTTTGATACTACACATACATATAAATATGTATGATTTCTATAGAGCGAACGAGCGAGCGAGCGTACGAACGGCGGACAGATTTGGAACGGGTTAAAGCAAAGACTGTACGAAGACTGAAGTAAGAACGACTGGCATTCTAAGGTAATATACCTTTTTTGTTTCGGAGTACGGCAGCGCTGCCATCGTCAGATTGAATCTGTTGCGCCAACGTCCAACGCTAGCAGCGACTGCGACTGCAGCAGTGGCAGCGACGCGTGTTAACCAAAATAAAGCAACAGTAGAGGCCAGAACCGGACGACGATACCAAGAGACCGACCGAGCTTGGGATGCTAGCTCGTGTGAGAGACGACAACGACAACGACGACGACGACGGCGTTGTATTTGGTCGTCAGAATTTCTCCTGCTGGCAGCGAATGTTGAACTCCGAAAATATGTGAATTCGGAGCGCGTAGCACACCTTCATAAATAAATTCTCCTCTCTGGCTCTCTCTCTCTCCCTCTCTCGCTCTGTGTACACGCTCTCCCTCTCTCTCTCTCTCTCTCTCGCTCTGGCTTGGACGCGCTCTTTCCCTCTCTATCTCTCAGCTGTTGTTGTTTGTTACCTGTGCCGGTTTGTGTCCATTCTTTAGATCTTCTCAACGTTCTTTTGCTTTTGATATTGCTGATGTGCTTGTTGCTGTTGTTGTTGTTGCTGCTGCTGTGCGACGCTTCAGTTTTAAGGCCCGGCTTTATTGTGTGCGCTGCTGCCTCAAGTGCGCAATTATTTAATGTCTTTTGTTTATTATATTTGGTTTAGTTTTTTTTGGTTTTTGATTTCGGGTTCATGGGCGCGCGTTTAATTTTTGGCTAACATCGCCTGACTTGACTTATTGTAAGACACTTGTATAAGACTTTGCGAGGATCAGATCAGGGGCATGCAACTTATACTATTTTGCCTCACCTGTGTGTGTGTGTGTGTGTGTGTGTGTGTGTGTGTAAGCGAACGCTGTTTCGCCTATCACCTTCGTGTGCTGAAGGCACTACATTCGCTGTTGCCGTTGCTGTAAAAGCAGCTATTGTTGCAGTAACAATATTACTAGCACCCACAAACAAACACACATACACTCACGTGGGCGCCATGTGAGACAGCAAATGCAAGCGCCATGCGTGCGCGCCCCCAAAGTGTGTGTGTGTGTGTGTCCCTGTGTGTCAGAGCAAGCGAGCAAGCCATATGCTGTGCGAGCGAGAGAACGCGTGCAAGAGAAATGGAAAATGGAAAATCATAAGGCAAAGAAGGGAGAAGACGGCGGGCGGTTGGCCGTGTGGTGGTGGGCAGCCGTCCAGCGTGCAAAAAAGGCAAAACAACAACAACGACGTCGTCGTCGGCAGCGGCAGCGACGACAAAATCAACGAGAAAATAATAATTGTTACACCTGCTTCGGAAATGCGCGCAAGGGGTGGAATTGGAGCACCCAAAACACACACGACCAACAACGATAACGACGACAACGACGACGTCAACAACGACGACGACGAAGCAACGTTCGCTTTCAGGTGAGCGGCGACGCTTTTGCTACACACCCCCACCCAACAAAAACAAAAAAGCACACAACCAAAAGTATAGCGAGCATCGCAGCTGTCGTGCACAAAAATGCCGAAGCATGGAAAACCGAACCATCAACGAGTACCGATGTTGCCCCCAGCCTTCGTCTCGTTTACTGTTCGTGTGTGCGAGAGTCCGAATGGGCGCAGCGCGCATGACGCCAAGGTGCAAAATCAACGTAGGTGAGAAGAAGTCAGTGTGTAAGATTGTGGGGGGCCAAAAACAATTGGGGAAATCACTCAATCAGGGGTTGTCCGCGTTGTTGTAAGGGGAAAATGTTTAGGGGAAGTTAAAAATTTTAACGTTTGGCAATGTTAATCGGCAAAAGCTTTTTAGGGGAAGCTTTCCTGTAGGAAATGTTTTCTTAATATCAAAACAATAATTATGAGATCATTAGAAAACTGCTAAAAAAAAAAAAAAAAATTAAAACATATAAAATATTTTGTACAGCTTCAAGAACTAGAAAATTCAATGACTACTAGAAAATATGTCAAAAAAACGGAATGGAAACTTTGTTTTTAAATGTAAAATTTTTAAGAATCGATATAAACTGCAACAAAAAAAATTTGTTTATGAATGTTTTCATTCTAAAAATTATTTTCCTGAGTGGTTAGATAAGTTAGTAGGGCCCGAGCCGTACTACTGCAGGTTTTGGAAGGCTAATAATCCTTGCACGTCATAGCAGAAATAGAATAGAAATAGTAGACTTAAAAACCTTCGACCCATAAAAAATACTTGCTTTCGTGCAGCACCTGGGTCTGACTTATAAGAGCTATCGGCCAATGGGGGGGCACAACAGCCCTCTCAGCTCATAAAAACTCATCGCAAAAATATAAACATTAATCCGAGGAAAAAAAATGACTCTCGAATATCTAAAAAACATATTCTACAATAATTGTTGGTTCACTTAAAAAAAATGAAGATTGCCAAAACATACATTCAGCTAACACATTAATTAAAATTCTGTTTTTTAGCAAATTTGAATTGACATAAATAAATAAGTTTTAGCATAAAAACAACACAATTAAAAGGTGTTATTTGTTTACCTGCAAACGAAAAATGCAATTGCGACTCACTCAAAAATTGGGTTTAGTGAGTGCACTTTCAAAAAGTAAATCCCGTAATGTACAAAGAGTGCCATAGAATGCAAATGATGCTGTTGATAACAAACCAAAATCCTACAGATTTTCAATACAGCACTGATAGAAATAAATTTCATTTATTGACACTTTTCGGCAGCTCTGCTCTGTTTTTTTTATTTTTATTTTTAAAATGGGTAATATTTTTTTTTACAACTTTTAGGCTATCGCATATATACGTTTAAGCTTAGGGGCGTTTTAGCTTTGTCAGCTGGCCCACCCTCTACACCTTCTACATCCCTTTGCAGCATTAAACCGATGCTGTGCATAAAGATTGGTTTGTTATTGTTGCAGGCGCGGCGTGGCAACAGTTGACGGTAGCGTCATCGATGATGCTGCATTGAGAGTTGAGCTGTTGTAGTTGTAAACGGTTTATGGGATTTACGCGCAATTTGTTGGCAACTTTCATTGTTGTTACAGTTACCGATTTTGTTACGTTTACTGTTTTTGTTTTTGTTGTTGTTACTGTTACTGCTGTTGTTGTGCCACAGGCATATAAAACAATATGCGCCCGGTCTAAGCCAGGCTCGTTAAATGATTTGCGTTTGTTTTTTACTCACGCTCTTTATGCCGCATTAGCCTTGGCTCTTACTGCCGCTTCTTTCACTCACTGTGTGTTTTGGTTGTTGGTTGGTAGTTCAAAATATGTAAAATGGGGGGCTTACCTGCAACGAGCATAAAAAAGAAACGAGAAGAGCAGAACACAAAAAAAATAACATTATTTATTTACTTTCATTTTAAGCACAAATATTGATTAAGCTGTATAAAATCGTTATGTGTAGTACTATATACTAAACTGGAGTACCACACATAAAATTTGTTCAATTGCTTGTGTGAATTTGATGCCAATTCCGCTATAAGAAGTGGGGGTGCAACAATGTTGCAGCAACAAGTGATGGTAACTAATACAAAAAGTACAGCACTACACAAAAATAATACATAAACAAAGAGCGCTGCATAGAATGTGGTCTACCAGCGCCGCATGCAACATTCATGTCGCCATGCTAGAAGACAAAGCAGCAGAGTCCCCCACACCATCAACCCAAACATACACATATACATATAAACATAGATATGCACATATATCTGTATAATTTTTGCTAGTCGAGTGCAACAGCTGCCAGAATAGCCAAAGGGGGCATTGGGGAGGTAGAGAAAAGTGGGAAGCAGCAGCAGAAAAAGGCAGAAGCAAAAGTAGAATACGAGTCAGGGACGGAAACTACTGCGGCCCGTGTGGCAGAGAGATGAAGTCAGTTGAGCGGCTCTGGCATGCAACAGGCAATGAATCTCAATCTCGGTAACGTTGTCGCCCGCTAGACCAGCTAGCTGGCTGCTTGCAACTCAAGAACAGCAACAAGAACAAGAAGACGAAGAAGAAGAAGAGGGAGGTAATTCAACTGGCGGTGCCAAGACAGAGCCACAGCCAGAGCCAGAGCCGCAGACGACATTCAACTTCAACTTGAATGTATTCGAGAGAAATATGCGGTAACAACATTTACTAGCCAAGCCAGCCAGCCCTGTCGGACACAAGCGACGAGGCAAAAACCAACCAAGCAGCCAAGCAGCCAACAGACAACAGCAACAACTAAACGCACGAAATAGTCAACTTGCCACATTTTAATTCAGTCGAATATTTCTTTCTGCTGCAATAGCAACTCCTCGCCGAGTTTATATTCTTTTCTTTTTTTTGCACCGCTCTTCGTTTTTATTGCAAATGGCATAAACGGCGAAATTGCATGCAACTCACACAGACACTGAGGTACACACACACACACGCACAGCTAGAGATTGCCGACTTGGCTTGGCTCTGACCAAGGCTTGGAATGTCTTCTTCTCTTCTCCTATTACTTTGTCTTGCGCTTAACTTGGACGCTTGCTTGTTGCAGTTGCAGTTGCTCTGTTGCCTCACCACATTCCACATTTTGTTTGCCTGCTTTGCCCACAACAACATCACCAACATAGCCTCACTGTCATGTGCAATGTCTGCACAGGAGCAATAGAATTATAGTCACTATAGTTGGTGTCTCATGGTTTATTTTAAGCTGAATTTATTACCACAAACCTGGTGGTGCGAAACTGGCCAAGCAAGCTACGACTCTGTATGCTTCAGCTAGTTGACAAATGCAAATTAAATTTGACAAAAGGGTTCTGCGAATTAGCGAGAAATATACGCGAAGTTGTTCTGTTATTAAAATATTGTTTGGAGGCATGGATTTTTGTGGATTCTGTTTAATTTTGTAAATAACGTGGTAAAACAGAGTAAAATGGAAGAATCAGAAACTGATTTATATCGCGGACTTAAACCAAATCTACTTAAAATTTAATTAAACAATATTTAATATGAATTAGGCTCCAAGAAAAATGTTCAATTCAGTAAGCTCAATAACTGTTTTCAACTAACACCAAAAAGAAATTCCGTATGTATATATTCCTAAAGCAGACGGTAATTGCAACAAGTGCTGATGCAAGTCTAGTCGGCGCATTGGTGCATGCAACATTAAGATGTAACCGACAAAAATAAAAACTTTGCGTGTTCCTGTAATTGCTTTTTACCATCACTGTTTTTTCTCATTCGTGCTGTTGTTGTTTTTGTTGCTGTTGCTTTTTACTTGAATTGCTTGACCATGAACTTCCCAAGCGAACAGAAACAGCACCAACAACACCATCTACTACCACTACCAAACAAATAAAGTCTGTTTGCCCCTTTTGCGCCATCCTACGCTTGTCGCACATTTTCCAGTTTCTGACATTTGCCATGCACTTTGCCTAGATTTCAACCTATAGCCACTTATTTGCTGCTCGGCATTTGTTTACATCGTTAATTATTTGCTGCTGCTGCTGCCCTCCCCCAAAGACATATTTGCTTATTAACGTCACATTCCGGCGATGATGGTAAAAGGCTTGAGGAATTTGCATTTCAGCAGCTCTTGTGCCTGGGGAATGTTGCAAAAGAAAAGAGTAACCCTTGACCCACTGGTTAGCCACGGGCTGAAGCGGCCAGTGTATTTTAAAATTGAGAAACTTAACGAAAAAAAAAAAAAAAAAATCGCCTGCAGCCACAGGTAAGCAGATTTTCGAGACCATCCATCCAGCCATCGGAAACATTTCCAATAATAAAATTCCAGCACAAAAGAAGGGCCAGTAAAAATACTCGCGAATTGAGAGACGCCCAGCCTCGCCCGTCTGCCTTGTGGCCGTCGTTGCCGCAATTATACTTCCACACCGCAAATGAAACAAGTTTGGCAACTTTACCCAGCGACAGGCATTTTGTGGCCATGGCAGCTAGCACCGCACCACACCGCACCGCACAGACAGGCACAAAAAGGCAACACCAAAACCCAGTCTGCAACTCAAAGCATGCTGCCTGCTGCCTCACTGAATGGTGGTGCAATGCAGCGACCGCAACAGCTTCATCATCATCGTCATCATCATTGTCGTCGTCGTCCATGGCGGGCGAGTCGAAAGTCTGGAACTGCTGCATTTTTGAGATTCCGTTGCGAGAACTCACTTTGCATTGATGTGTTATGGCGTGGGATGGAGAGAAAGAGAGTGGTGCTATGATTGTTGCAAGCACTTTTACAATTGCGCAGCGACCAAATCGACAGGGCGGCAGGACGATATCCATTAGTCGAAGCACTTTTGCTATTATCGCCCAGTAACAGCGATGCTAATGGTGCGCATAAAGCTTGTTATGATTGCCAACGACAGTCAAGACTGGCGTGTAATGAAGCATAATCTCGTTGTTGCCACTAACAAACCAATAAGGTCAACAACAAAAAGAACAACAGCAACAACGACAACAACTACATAAGGAACGCAACACTATGCGGATTGAATCACAGCACGCAAGCAAGCATAGTCGTTCAGTTTATTTCAGTTCAGAGAAGGTCAGGTCAAGTCGGAAAAGTCAAGCCGTTGGTGCAAGCACTGGCGACAACTACTTGGCATATCCTGGCGGCCACTCAATGAACTGACCAACTGCCTGAAACGACCGCCCGCCAACCCGGCTCCACTTATCGAATGGGCTGCTTTCAAGTTTATTTACTTGCCACTTGTCCTTTTTTACAAGCTTTGGAATTTAGCCCGTGCCTTGCCACAAGCTATTAATGTGAATGGCAGTCGTTGCCAGGCTTTTCATTAGCGTGATTTGCACAGGGGTTGCTTTATTTTTTTACTTTTTGTGTGTGCGGTGTGCGTTGACCAAAGCCACACACTAAAGGGAGTACATATTACCGCCGGATGGTCGCATCAAAGGAAATTTGTCTAATTTGCGGATAACATTTCGGATCTAGTCATAGTTTACCAATGAAAGTTTCAAGTGAGCTATTTATTACAGAAAAGGTGTCACTTTTGATGGCAATGAACATATCCTTTAACTTAATAGTTAGGTGGTAATAGTCTGGGAAGCTGGGAAATAGCTTTTGGGTGACAATAAGGCTGGAAAAGACCAAAGCAGTTTTGTACTCTTAACAAAAATAAGCAGCTTTCAAGTTTATGTTAACAAAAACAGAGTAGCAAGCAACAAGATATATGTTGCTTATGGAACTGTAAATGTTCTGTGTTATCTGTTTTGAGAACCTTAAGCTTGCAAACGCTGTATGCAAACATTGCATAACAAACGAATAAATTAAAAGCTATTTTAGATTGATTGTAGTATTTGCAACAGTTTGTATGTAAATGTATGCATGTGTTTGCAAATATTTACAGAACTAAATGAAACACAAACATAAAACTGAGTCTCTCTTTCTATTTTCATAACAAAAGTTTCTAGAACAAGAATATGATAACTTGCATTACATTATATTAAGAGAAACTGTAAGCTTAGCTGCTATATAAAGAGTTAAGCAGTTAAGGAAAGTAAAAGATTCACCATTTACAATTCTTGCTGAGATTTTGCAGTGCACAGAAAATCAAGACAAAAGTCTATACAATCAGCAGGTACAATGAGCAAACAAAGCAGAAGAGAGTAGAAGGGTTTAACATAATTTTAATTTCAATTTGCTAACCAACAAGACCCAAAAAGAAGTCAAAAGTCGTTGTAGAATACAATTTTTGTGTTAAGGCAATACTAAGAAGACGCAAAAATCTAGTTTTTTTTATTGTGGGGGAAAGTGAGTGCAGGGCAAGATGGGAAGCAATGGTGTAGCTCAGTGCTGGCAACAAAAAACAAGTACAATGGGGGATAGATAATAAGGCGATGTTTTTGTTGCCATTTTACCTTTTGCGACCTTCGCCCAGACAGAGCACAGAATGCAGCTCGCTCCTTGGTCTGCAGTTGCTGATTGGAATTATTTAGCCAGACTGTGGCAGCCTCAAAAGAGGAACAATGCTTAAAACAACAACAACAACAAAATACGCAACTGGTTTCGTTGTTTAAATTGTGATTTATTGTATTTATGGCTTGCCGCCGTTGCCGCATCTTCTTAAATTGAGTTTACAGCAAGAGAGAGAAAGAAGAAGATTCTTCTTCTTTTTTTTGGTGCTGAATGCAACTAACGGCTAATGAGGCGCGTGTTAAGCTGCCAGAACAGCCACAAAAATAAAATCAAAAGCAACAGCAACTAAAAAGTGTATTTGTATTCGCCATTTTTCATCACACACAACTAACGAAAAGAAACAAAACGAAGGCCAGAGCACAAAGCCTGAGCCAGACTTTGATTTCAAGCGAAGCTACAGCCCGATAAAAATGTACGACTGTGAAAATAAATAATAATAAAAATAAGAAAACAGGCAACTAGCAGAAACAGGCTTTGCGGCTTGGCCAACAACAACAGCAACATAAATTTTTCAACATCAGGTTGTGTGAAGCAGTGCACCATTTAAGGGCCTCAAGGCCAAGGTTTAAACAGTGATCGAAATCAAGCCGAAAGAGAGCCACAAGCACAGGAACAGCCAAGCAAAATCCAAGTCAAGCCAACCAAATGGCTAGCGCACTTGGCACACATAAACGTATGTACGTATACGTACGAACAACGTTTAAGCAATGCATCCTATACTAAAGAGCATGGCCAAGAGGAAACCGTCTGAATGCCACAGCCACAGTCATGCATAATAAATGCGCAACTGGTGTGCAAAGTAACCGGTTTTTAGGAAACAAAGAGAGAGAAAACAAACCGAAAGCCATCAGCCTGCCAACTCTCCACCATACAAAAATGTGTTATACAAAAGATGGGGAAACTTTTCAGTTAACATCAAAAGCTGCCAGCGCTGTTAGCCAACAGGATATGAGCAGGGGTAAATGCTGTTATCCGAAAGCTTTTAATAACAGCCCCACCGAGTTGCCTAACAGTATAAGACACATTAGCGTGGAGTGAGAAGCAGCAAATAGAAAATCCGCTTGGCCATCGAGACGAACTTCCGGCGGCAAATCAGCGCACCAGACAGCAAGCCAACAACTGATGCGCATTGCCAACTGGCCAAATGGTTAACTGGCTGGCTGGCTGGCAGACTTGTACACATCAGCATTTAAATGGTCGCTCAAGAATGCTGATTTTACAGCAACAAACGCATACCAATGTTTAGCAGGGTGGATGGCCAAGAACAGTTTGCCAAGTCGCTAGACAAGTCAAACCACTCGCAGTTGCTGCTGCTGTTATAGAGTACATGGAGTGCATTGACCATTTTGGCAACACTTTTTTTCATTATTAAATCTTACATCGCCCCATCGTTGTCATCGTCATGAGAAAATTACAGCACTTGACGTTTTGTTGGGGTTCACTCTTGAATATTTCACATGAATTGCAACTAAATTTGTAACAACAGGCACAGCAGACAACAACGTTTACTTGTTGCCTTAGCTTGTCTTGGGTAAATGTGGCAAACAAAAAAAATGAAGAGCAATGCAGAAGAAGACAACAACAAGAACAACTGGTTAGAAATTGTGGCGTCATCAAAGTCAGACAGTTCCCCAGGCAGTCGGTCTTGGCCACAAGCCGAGTGTGTGAATTAGACAAATTGAAATGTTGACGCGTTTGTTTAATATTACAGATTTTATGATTATGCACCGATTTTTCTGCACTTGTAAACCGACAAAAACAAGGTAAAATCTAGGAATAGGGTTCTTACAAAACAAAACAAAAATTGAGGCAGCTTTTATCTTAAGGCTAAACTAGTAAGTTTGTTTTCAAACAGTGCATTAAGTTGAAATAAAGTTTAAATAACAACGAATAGTTAAATATACCTTCAATTGTAATTTTCATCGCTAGAAGAAATATCAGAAATAATGGGTTGTTGAATTCATTTGAAAATAATTCAGGCAGTTCAAAAAGTTACACAACAAATCGCTAAGAAACTTATGTTTTACTGAGTTTAAAAATATGGATAGAGAGCATAAAATCTTACCTAACATAGAAAATCAAACCGAAAGCATAAATTCCCAAGTTCGATAAAAGAACACTGCATCGATTTAGCAACACAAGAAATGGCATCAATCTTGCAGTCAACATAAAAGTAAGCATAACTACGAGTTCTGGTTCTTTCTAGCAAGCACCCAGCATAAACAACCGAACGGCAACCAAGCACAACTTCAACTTCATGTCACGATCACGGACATGGTCTCAGCCAATGCTAGAGAGCCAAACAGCACAAAGCTGTCTGTCTATGTGTGTTTGTGTGTGTGCGCCAAGAGCAAGTCAAGATCAGCGCCAAGTCGAAATCATTGGATGAGTGACTACAGTGCTGCGCTTGGCTGGCGTTTATTGACCCTAAATGAAAATGCAGCCACTTTTTAGATGGAACTGAATCTAAATGTATATATTTTTTCGCATGCTCGGTGGTATCTAACAATTGCATGCACTGTGTGGCATGGGCGTGATCTTCATCTTATTCTTCTTCAACAACAACATTCAAATTTCAAAGTTAAACAATGCGCGTTTTGCCAATTGCCCGCCGGCAAGAAGAGCGCAAATACAAATCAGCTAACAAAATGCTGGGAGCTGTTGACGACATTTGCTTCATTTTTTTCAGTTGCTGCCGTTGATGCCGTTGCAGTTGCAGTTGCGCTAGCGTACTTTGGCCAAGTTCAAGCAGCAAAGTCAGGCAAGGAAAATACGCATACTTTTGTTGTTTAATGTCTGCTCCCATGACTTAACGTAGATGTTGTTGTTGAGGTTGTGGTTGCAAACCAGTTTTGTGTTGCACTTTTTTTTTGCGTTTGCGTTTGCTGCCTACTTTATTGCTGCTGTTGTGGCGCAACCACAAAGCATTTAGGCAAAAGTTATCCGCTTCTTCTTCTACCTCTACTACTTCTACTTCTTCTTGCGGTTCATGTAAAATGTATATACATATTTTGTTGCATTTCGCTGGCTGCATTTGATTTGGCATTTTAATTGAAATGCCTGCGATAGGCAAACAAAATATTCACTTTAAGTATTTAAATTAAATGCATACACAGGAAGAGTATAATCGTATCGTAAGTGATGCTGCAGAGGGGGATGTAGGTGAGTTGCTTACTCAGCACCCGTTCTGCACCGCCCATTTAGCGTCATCATCTTTGTTATCTGGCTGCCAAGCTAATAATAAAGTTTACAAAATATGCCAAACTTTTTGCTCGAGAGCAACAACAATGGCGGCAACGGCCAAAAGTTTAGCATAATAAATAAACTAAAGCCAATCATTTAGCAACGCAAGAATCGGCTACGATAAATACAAAAACAACAAATGCCAAGAAATACAACAAAATAATGAGAATAGATTTGTTATTTTAGACAAAAAAGTTAATTTGATGCGGCGCCCAAAAAGAACAAGATGAAGTTTTCACTTTTCTTTTCGTTGGCGCCGGCCAACACAATTTTTCATTTATCATAATTATACGTTCTTGATTCTTATTTATATGTATACTCACGAAAGTAAGCTCATTCGTCTTAAATCTAAACAATGAAAGCGCAACTTCGAAACTCACCTGCAATAATAAGAGAGAATGGGAGAAAAATTTAATTTTTAAAGTATTGACAAAAGAAATGGTAAAAATAAGTTTATTTTATGAAAGACATTTAATTGTTATTTAATCAAAATGTAGCGTTTATTCAAAAAGTAACGCCAGTTGTTTTTTTTTTTTTCTTTCAATGATAAATTTGCCACTTGAACTTTGAAAGGGCAGGAAAGAAGGGGACGGCTTCGCACTCAGCGCGCTTCAATTATTAATGCGCTTTTGTTCATTGCATACTTTCAGGCTGGCATTGAGAAATCAGCGTCACACGCACACACATACACTTTGATTTTTTTTTCTTCTTTAGCAGACAGCACAGTTCAAGCATATAGAAACTGTGTGCCATGAATTACAGCCATAATAAATGAGAATTAAATTATTAATGTGATTGGCAAATAGTACTGCTAGTAGTGTTAGAAGTAGGAATGTTTTATTGTAAAGGGATCTTAAGGTAAAGTCAAACCGATTCTAAGCTCATTAATTTATAACATTTACATTTTGTATGCCACATGGCCAGCACTGTGTGGCAGCACACATACGCAGCTCTATTTATAACTGTCTCACTTAGCTGGTACTCGACTCTATATGTTTGTCATTCTGTCTCTCTGGCATCTTGCATGAGTTTCACATTTCAAATTGTTGTCAGCTACTTGCCCCTTATGCTACCTCGACAACTACATGGCCCTAATGTCTTGGGCGTTTTAGCAAACAAATCACTTTTAATTTTCGGTGACTTTGATTTTTTGCGCACCACCCAAACCCACACCCCAAACTCAAGACACCCACCCAATTCAGTGTCTGACTAGTCACATCTTCATTATCATTTCTCGTTCTCTGAGGCTAGCCAGCGGGACTGTGCTCCCGTTTCTTTCTTTCTTCTTTTTTTGTTGGTATCTCACTTTGCATTTGTCATTCATGCTTTGATTTTGGCTTTCCACATTGTGTATTTTTTTGTTCTTTGTTTTTCTTGGCACGCACACACACACGTTTGCACACATGCACATTGTAAAAGGCAGCACAGGAAAAGGAAGCCAAAGTGACTTTTGAGTGACAAATTGTTTTCAAATTTTTGGCTGCCTGCTTATTTGTGTTAATGGCATAAATTTGCATAAAAGCATTAACTGTTTATTTGCTTTGCCGCTTGTGTGCTTGCCCCTCCCTCCTCAGCCACACCACTACACCTTAATCTTGCACCCACTCTGCAGGCCATTTCCACCACATTCGTGAAAATTTGCAAATTGGCCAAAAAGGCAAAACAAGCGCCTGGCAAATTGAAATCACATCCCAGCTTCGACTTCACATATGAGAACAGCATAAAATGATTTCTTTTCAGGGGAGGTGGATGGTGATGAGTGTGCATGTGAGGGGTGGCTACTGCTGCTGCTTGCCCCTGGAGGCTAAATGTAATTTTCTACTTGTATTTATTTATTTAAACCAAAAAAAATAGCAGGGCACTGATTGAATTGTGACAGACTTTATGCCCATACCCAGCCACCCTTAAGAAAATAGCTAAGAATGCAAATTAAAATGAGTACGCATACATCACGGTGGGGTGAAAGTAGGGAGAAGATTATAAAGAAAGCACACATGCATGTTAAATTATCCCTAATAGCTAAGGGAGCAACATTTTTCATTATAAAAGCAGGATAAAATAAAACGCTAAAAATCTGCTATTCTCATAAGAAATTGTACAAAATACAGCAAATGTGAAGCGCATAAATTATTAAATAATATTTATTTTTTGGGAATGAGAAATCAGCAGCCAGGAGCTGACCAAGGACACGGTCTGCTGGCAGGCAAGCAGTAGGCAAAGAAAGGCTTAAAAAGCTTAAGCGCAATGCGCTGCCTACAGCCAATGAGGGGCATTAAAACGGCTTAAAGGCGTAATATGTTGTGGCTTAAATTACATTATAACACAGAGCGCCAGCAAGCAGGATGAGAACAAGGTAGCAAACAATAACAAGGCCAAACACAATAACCGAAAACAAAAAAAAATGAAGAAGATTACAAATTTGTACTTTACTTGCTGTCAAATACCCTGGTACATAAATTATAAAGGGTAGCTTGAGAAGTAGAAGCTTTTCTAAAAAACGCTTTGTTATTTTAATTATTAACTTATGTCTTTTTAAAGTTCAAAAATCCCCTTAAAGTTTTAAAAATATATACTTAGTTATTTTATTGTGTTTTGGTCGCTGATGCTCGTCTGCTTTTACTGTGTTATGTGCTTCCCTTTATTTTTTTAATTATATGCAAAAATTGTTGCGAGACGGTCGTCAAAAGGCTTACAAGAAAGGCGCCGTTGCCTTCCTTCTCAACCGCCTTGCAAGGCAAACACGCGGCTCTTGGGATCCAAAAGGGACTAAAATCAGTCGGCTGACAGGCAGCGGCAGCCCCCGAAGCTGACAGCAAAGTTGTTGCTGCCTCTTTGTTGGCTTTTATCATTAACATGGCTTCAAATTAACGGAAAAACACAGCCACACAGCAGCGGCAGCAAGCAGCCAGTGCAGCAAGTCTACTGTTGCTGCCACCGCAGTTGGGGAATTATAATTTGTTCACACTTTTCCAAACGATGTCCTCCGCGTGGCAGGAAGGCTGGCTGGCAGTGTTGCAGCCACTTCACAGCAGTGTCACTTGGCCCAGGCATAAAGTTTTTCCCATGAGTAGTGCATGAATTTCAAATTAGGTTAAAAAGTGTTAATTTCAAGGCAAAACGACGCAAGATGCCGGTAAATAGGCTAAGACATACAGCTACCAGGCAACTTGTCGCCTCGTTGTTGCATTTGCTGCAGCTGCCACGTCACAGATAATTTTTTTTGGCAAATTGCCCGACATTTTGAGTTGTTGCTTTGTAATTAATTGAACAAGTTTTCATGTCAAATTTATTGGAAAACGCTCGACGTCAATTGCCGAATTGCAACACAAAATTCTCAATTCGTTCGCCAACTTGACTTAGTAATTAACAAGCTGACAACAACTAATTAGCAATCAAATTGTAAAGTCAAACGATTTGAATTGTCAACTGTGGCATGCAATGATTAAGAATAGAAGAGATGTTAGCGGTATGTCTGGTATTCAATATATATTCATGATTGAATTTGTTGTAGAAATTTCTGTCAAAGTTAAGTAGAAATATTTGTGGTTCTTATCCAAGAATAATAATAAGTATACTCCCGATAGTCGATGACTATCTATAGTGGTGTTTTTTTTTTTTTTTTTACTTTATGCAGGTAATATTTCAAACTAAGATTGCTGACAATTTTCATTCTGCTGATCTATTAATTTTTAATCAACTTTTTTTTACCTCATTTGCACATTGACGTATTTTATTCGGTCAATGATCTTACTTATTGCCTAAAGCCAGTTTCAGAACCAGATTTAAAACAATTACTTCAACTTGAACTGTAGAACAATCTCATATTTACGATGCTGTTTTTAAAGTGAAATTGTTGTGGAAA
Organism: Scaptomyza graminum; assembly: GCA_018901835.1. Taxonomy (NCBI): domain Eukaryota; kingdom Metazoa; phylum Arthropoda; class Insecta; order Diptera; family Drosophilidae; genus Scaptomyza; species Scaptomyza graminum. The sequence goes on from JAEIFL010000290.1 coordinate 2,919,929, forward strand.
GACCGAAATTCATTGACCACATTTTAAACGCTATGTGAACAAGATTCAATCATTAATGTGATTTTGTTTTCAGTATTTTTTATATTCAATCAAGCAGGTTTAGGATCGGTTGAAGAGCTAATTCTACAAATGTTTTATTAGGCGCAATGGAATTGAGCGTTTTAAAATTAAAGCCCGAAACATTTTGCGATTTCTTAGCAGCATTTCGGCTGCCGTTTGTGTCATATGTATATCATATTAAGAACTTGTATTTTGTCATCTATAAAATCTTCTAAGCTGCACATGCACTTCTAGATGGTCAAGTGGATTATGGTATCTCGTCTTAAGCTTAATTCTAAGATACGTGCGATTCACAATAGATCGAGTGTCAGAGTGGACGAAAAAGCAATTGCTTAGTTTTGCATAAGTAATGCGGAAATTATACGCGCTATGCAGTGAGCGTTGCTAATGCAAATTCCCTTGTGGCGCTGCTGTATTTATTTTAAAGATTTTGTACGCTTGCAACCACGTAGCAGAACACACTTGCACACACACAACTGTTTTGCAAGCGTGTGTGCCTTTTTGGGAAGCTTTTGTTGCCATTGTCACGTGTGAAGTGTCATCGAGTGACACAAATGAAGTGGCTGCTATTAGCTTTAAAACTCACAAAGAACACATACGAGGGACAGAGTGAGTGTGAGAGAGAGAGCTTCAAAGTTTGCATGCGTTTCGTTTGCCACTTTCTTACAGAAAAAAAGGGCAACAAAACTACATGAAGTCTTAAAGTTGAAAAGCCACCCGCACCTTTCTCACCGCACAAGCATTTCAAGTAGCTTTTTCTGCTTTCATGTGCGCAAATTAGCTTATCTGAGATACATCAGAATGCTACTACTGCATAATTCAGCAACATTTTTTCTGCCACTTTCATTCAATTTGCACCCAGCCAAATCTTTTGCCAGCTCTCTCGCTAAGTTCTGAGCTTGTGAATAGCAAGGGGAACTGTATTTTGGGTAGCATCTTGAAGCATTTTTGCTTGCTGCTTTTGGCTCTTCAATTTAACTTAAGTTTTGAACTGGCTGTCTTAGCCCTTTGGCTGTTGAAGCTGCTTTCCTTGATACTGTAAGAAAATTGAAAATTTACTTGCAATGCTGGCCATTATTGAGAGCACTCCCACAATCAAAGACATGCTGCTGCTTGCTCAAAATTTCCTTTTGAGAAATTGAATCTCTGGCATGTTGAACCATCTGCTTGTTTGTGTGTGTGCGTGCACTTGTCTCTTTCCAGTAGGCTCCAATGGGATTTTTGCTACTTATCTCATTTTTAGCATATTTTATCAAACATAAATCTAAATATGTCTGTATATTTAGCTTGAGCTTGAGCATCGGCGTCGCATTGCCTTGACAGCTCGATTCCTGGTTGACTGTGGCCCTCGAGGATTTGATTCTCATTTTGTGCATCACCAGCACCAGAACAGAGACGAGTTTGGTTTCACTGTTGGCAGTCATGTCTTACGCTTTTAAGCTGCTTGATTGACTTGAAGTGCTTGGGTTTAAGTGGTCGTTGGAGATTTGCTTGTCGCCATTACAGTTAGTGTTTTTGTTGTTGCTTTTTTGTGCCATTGTAACATTATGATTATGATTATTTGACGCTGTTGACTTCTTGAGCGACAGATGTCAAGATATTTTTCTACCACATCGGCTGCTTAGTTTCATATTTTTCGCCTGCTTTGCTTAATTGACAGCTGGCGTACGGATGAAAAAATGTTAAATAGCTTTTTTAAACAGATAGAGCCAAATCTGGATAAGAAAGGCATTTAAGCGGCTTTACTCGATCAAGCAGAGAAGAGTTGCTCAAGCTTTAGATCGAGAGCAAAAAGTACAAAAATCAAATTTTCAAATGGTCAATGTCTCGTGGAAAGTTTTTTGAAAATATATGGCAGGAGCTACAGTTTGACGAGAACTTCTAGAAAATCCGCTTAGCATTAGCTTGTTTGACTCGTCACACAAATTCAAAAGTCAACCTTGCACACACACACACATACATATTGAATGCATCGGTGGTCTCTTTGTATGTGCGTTAGTCACTTAAGTGCACAATATGTTTGGCCATTTGACCAATTAAAAGTTTTGGCCCTAATACGCTTCATTTGCTAAACTTTCGCAAAAAGATGAAGTCAGCAAACGCAGGAAGGGAGCAGAGTGGGTTGGGTTGATAAATCTGGGGCAGTGTGAAGAGTGCAGCACATATAGTGGCATTAAAAACTTTCGTCATATGCAACCCCTCCTTCATCCCCCTTTCCCATTGCTTAACTCTCTCAAAGCGATTTTGATTCAAGAAAAACAAATATAAGCTTACGAGAAAAATTTGTACTTTGTTGCTTATTGAAATTTATTGAGATTTATGCATAATCTGGGCAAAGAAGAAAAAAAAATAAACGAAACTTTGCCAGCTGTCAATCAAAGAAGCTACTGTGATGGGGATGGACCCATCCCAACCCAGTTGCTTCATCCTCCAGTGACCAATAAAAACGACAGGCACAAGACATTTGATGAAATAGTGGGGGACTCTACACACAGTTGACGACGTCGTCAGCTGTCCAGGAAATAAGCGCCAATTATGCCACCAGCAAATGCGTTCGTCTGCCCGTTTTGCCAGCCTGCTGCTGCTGCTGCTGCTGCTACAGTTTCTGCCCCCAGCAGGAAGCCAGCTGGATGGCCAGTTAGCGACCAGAATTCATTTCGTTCATTCGTTTTCGCATCTTTTCCAATTCCAATTTCAATTTGCTGCACACGTTGAAATGGCGTTGGCGTCGTTCACGTTGTTATTGTTGTTCTTGTTGCCATTTTCATGCGGTGTGTATAGCTTCAAAAAGTGTTCAGTGTTCCAGCCTCCATCCACTACACAAAGCAGGCGCATATCTGCTTGACCAAGCGCACGACACTGAAGACAGGGGAGACCCAAAAGAGAAGACCGAGTTATACAGTCGCTCAAAATGTGTCACCCACCTCCTTGGTTGGTATGCGAGCGAGCGTTGTTTCATTTTGTACGCACTTCCGCCGTTAACTTGACACCGCCCCGTCCCGTTTTGTGCTCGTAAAGGGATTTTCCTGTATCCGAGCATCCTGTCTTCAGTTGTTGCTTTTGCTGTCATCTTGCGCCATTGGGTCATCCATCTACCATTTCATCCTTTGTGCCGCCCGCAAATGTTTTATTTATATGTGGACAACGTTACTTAAATATGCGTAGCAGACAGTCGGCTCTTGGCCAAAGAGCCAACTCTGCTCAGGTGCTCAACCTTTATGCATGTGTGTGTAGACGAATCTGTTTCTGTTGTATTAATATGTGTGTACAAACATATGTGTGTGTGTGTTTTTCGTTTCTTGGGTGGTAATACGGCATACTTTTAGGCACAGCCGAAACGTATTAGCCTTTGATTGAGTGGAGCGCGCAAATCCGCAAAATAGATTTCCCAATTGACACATATTTTCTTTCGTTTTTTTTTTTTTTTTTGACGAAAATTGCTTGCACGAATGAATGCTGCTTTATGTTTGGGAAAGCACGTAGAATTCCAAATCTTGTTAATAAGATTTTAATATTTATAGCGTAAACACAACTTTTATACATAAGCAAGCAATTACAAAAACCTTGGGTTTACAGGTAAAATAAACTTTTCGAGCAAAAATAAATTTTTATTGTGAGTTTTAGTCAACTTCTTTGTTTTATATTCAGTGTCATGACCATTGTCTAACTTTCGTATTTTTCTGTTCTTTGTTTTACCTTTAATTTGAATGTTTTTAATTCATATTTGTCTAGCTGCCAAAAAATCCTGGGCACATTAATAAATTAAATTTTATTTAATTGCTTGAGTTAAACGGGTTGCCAGACCTGGGCTGCCACTTGAAACTGAAGAAACCGCTCAGTGAAAATGCCTTTATTAATTTCGAAAACAGAACTCAACACTCGACACTCGAGTCGACCCGCAGCAGCCGAAGAAAATAAAAACTTTGGACACTTCATCTGATGGCATTCGTTCATTTTCTTGCCATTGGCGGCAATGACGCGACGGCTGCTTCTTTATTTGCCTTGCTGATTGTCAACATCAATTATTTAACTTTTGGGTGACAGACAAACAAAACAAAACTAAGTAGATGAAGAAGAACTGGTTGGGTCAGGTTGAACCCTTGCCCCAGCTGGTCTATTTAAAAACAGTCAAATAAGCGCACATAAAACTTATCACGCCTGAATTTGTCAGCACAAAAGCCAGGCACGAACGAGAAAAAATTTCGCGGCCGGGCTCAACGGCAACCCTTTTTCCCTGCTATGTTTTTGTTTGGGTCGCCCTATGCATCCTTTTTTTAACACATACCCTGTGCTAACTAGTCGGCGAAGAGCATTTGGGTTGCCTGTTGCGAAAAATTTGTGTAATATTTATTTCGTCTATTACACTAAACTATTCTTTATGATTTTTGTCTTGCCTCATGCAGATGCAGCTGAACGGTTAAAATTTTATTTACTCAATGTCATTTGTATCAAAAAAGATGCAAATTGAAGACATCAAAACCGTTAGAAGCACTCCAACTGATCCGTTATATAATTGTCTTTTTCAACCTAATATTCCTTAACACATATCTAGTTTATAGACCAACAACTAATCACAGGGTATCGACAAATTCGAACAGCCTTGTCTAAACGGTTTTTTGAAGTCGGTTAGTTGAAAATTTGTCGCGGCTTGTGCTTTGCACTTCATTTTGTGTTTGTCATGTTGAATACCAAATGCAAATGCTCTGCATACTTTATGGCGTTTTGTACGCTTTTTTCACACTTTCCTAAGCAGTTGCCAGCGCGCGCGCACGCGATGAATGGAAATGCCTATAGGCGGGGTAGGCAGAGGAATCACAAGCAGCGTTTGGGGCTCGCTGTTGGTTGAAAACTTGGGCGGTGACTGCCACTTAAGACAAATTGCGGGTAACAAGTGGAGCACCCACGTAAATAGGCAAAAGCTGCACAAGTAGAAAAAAACAAAACTGAAAAGAAAAGAAAATTTACCAACAAAAAAAATAAGTAGAATATAAATAAATACCCCATTGAAAGTTATGGGTAATGGAGAGGGGGCGGGGAGAGGAGATGTTTAAAAACTGCGATACAATGGGTAATAAGAATCGGCGCAAAAGCAAGCGCAGGAAATTTGCGGGCGCCGAAATCTGCATACAATTTCAGTAAGAATAAAAAGGGGTTTGTGCAAAGTATGCAGCAAAGTTTTCAATAATGGCACAACCAACCCCCCTGCCCCTTGCTTCAACCCACCGCAACCCCACCCGAGCACAAGCACAAACACAACAAAAACAATTTTTCCTTCAGTTGCCGCCACTTGAGTGCTCAAGGATTTCACGCCGATTTCTGGCCTTGTTTGCGATAGCTTTCGTTTCAATTCAGAGTGAGACAGAGATAGAGAAATCAGCCAGGTTAGGTTTTTTGTTTTCTCTTATGATTAAAATATCTTGGCCAATTTGGCAAAAGCTAAAAGTTTTCAAGTAGCAGCAACAGCAGCTTTTCACCAACTTTCGAGAAGCAGTGCTCAAGCAATTAAGCAATTAGATAATAATTTGTTAGCAGGCTGCATATCAAGCGTACGACATGTGGCCCATAGTACTACATGTGGCATGCGGCTTTGTAATAATATTGCAGATTTATTTGCTGGCGACAGTCGAGGGAGAAGCAGAGTTGGGCATGGTCATACACATAATGCGCCATTTTATGGCGCACAGCACAGCGTTGCAATAATCCTGGCCGACTGACTGCACGCGCCGCCACTAAAACGAGGCTTAGGCTGAGTTGGGCTGTTTGTGGGCGTGGCCAACATCGTGGCTGTCATGCGGTTTTATTAGAAATTGTTATCGCCACGCCTGTTGCATCCCAAACCGGCCAACGATGCTGCTAAACTTCGATTTTTATCTAACGGACCGTATGGGTGTTCAAAGGGGCGTTCTGTGTGGGATGGGCTGTGATCCTGTGACCTCGGCTTATTGCTCTCTTCGCATCCTGCTCTATTTTGCCAGTTGCCATTTGCCATTTTGCTGCTTAGGCTAGGCAAGCGGGTGGAGATGGTGGAGATAGATGGTGCTGGCTTTGCCACGAGTGCTTTGTTATCTGTGGAATTAAAAACGTCGCCATATTGCTCTGCCGGGACAAGAGGATATCGACTGCTGCTGCTGCTGCTTTTGCTGCGGCTGTGTTTGAGTGCACTTTTAGCGAAATAAATCACAAATTGTTGTTGTTCAGGCAGAAAACTGGGCGCTTTCTTTCTCTCTCCGTGTTTGTGTGTGTGTGTGTCTTTGTGGCCTTTTATTGTTGTAATGCGAATACAAATTTATATTGACATCGTAAAGGTACCAATCTCTTCAACCTTCCCTCAACTCCTTACATTTTACGTGTGCCCACGTTTATTCCGCTCCACTCTTAGCTCCCACACCATATTCAAACACAAATTTATACATATAAGGCTCAGCAGGAAGCTCAGCAGGCAGCTTGCAAGGGAAACGGGAAGCACTTCGCAGCTCGCCAATCGCATATGCAATGTCAATATTTGTATTTGCTTTCTATGAGAGCGCGCCCAAGTGGTGCTCGCCGTTTGTTGGTTTCGTATCCATTGCTTTCGATTTTTTCTTTTTACGATTTGGATTTTATGTGGGCATTGAAGCGATGGTGGTTCAAAATCTGCTCTTGAGAGCAACTACAGTGAACACAGTGCAATGTGGCGTTGTTTAAAGGGTGTATGTTTAAATGGAGGAGAGTGCGCGTGTTCTTAGATACTTTTATTTGATATGGGCTGTCAAATGAAACATGATAGTCTTCGGGGGCCAATTTGAAGTGCTTCAGATCCGATTATCTATTTAATTTATAAACTAAATAAGCGCATTTAACATTTAAATGCTTTCAGATAACAAAAGTTGCTTAAGGATAACTGGTCTAAGCAAATACTAATAAGTATAATGTAACGTTTGTGGAATTAAAGATTCTCAATATTTACTTTAGTTTTAAAGCTACTTTTGAAATCAACTAAAATCAAATAATTCGATAGACTTTCTGATATGTACTAACAAAATTATTATACATATGCTAAGATTATAACCACTGTATCTAGTTGCATTTTACCAGCTTTTTTACATTTCTTCCACTTTTTCTATCTATTTGTTTTATTTTTGCATTTACTTAGAGGATGCCACCGATTCTGATACTGCTACTGCTGCTGTAGCAACTATCGCCCGCTGTGTCATTTGGTCAAAATGATGGCACTTTGAAAATGTGTCCCAGCAAAGAGGGCTGCGGGCAGGAAAATCCACATTTGCGTATTAAGATTTATTTATGATATTATCGTCGTGTGTGTGCAAACATGCATGCATTGGTTTTGCGCTAGTAAGTTTAAACTAGCCTCAAATCAGCATTAAATATTTTAGCGGCGGCGTTGTTGTTTGAGGCAACAAGAAAAGCGCATTAACTATTCGACGAGCCGTAAATGTTGGCGCAATAAAATAAGCGGCCTACTTTGCAGGGACAACCACACACACACACATGCAGTTAAAATTTTAATGGCGTCAAGGCACAAAAAACACCTTGTGCTAAGCTTAGCTCGCCCGTTGCGGCGCAGTAAACAAAATTCTAAAGATGCGCGCACAACGCACGCACAGAAGAAAAGTGCTCAAATCATAAACCAAAATAATAATTACCCGCAGCTTTGGCAGAGACTTTACAACAAAAGCCAAGCCCTTACACACCATACACACATGGAAATTTATTGATGTGCGCGTGATGTGGCCTAGACAGAAACCGACTTGGGACAGAAATTGGCAGACTTGACTTACTTCAAGAGGGAGATGTGCTCACGATGAGCCTTTGGAGGCCATAAAAAGGCGCACATAATAATGTCAAATGAGTTACAACAAAAGCCAGCCTCAAACACACACAGATCCTACCATCACCCGACCCCCCAAAGACCATAATAACTGCAAGGAATTTTTTTTTTTTTTGTGTTGTTGTGCTTTTACCCCTTATACCCTTTCGCTGATGAGTGTATTAGGGTTGGCGTTGCACACCCGTTTCAGGTCGTTTGCAGTTTTTATTACAAATTTATAGGCGCACATGCAAATAAATCGCCAGGCATCCAAAAGGGGGGAAGCGTTGAGAACCAGACATTTTGTCTCAAGGTGTGCCTCATCATTTCTTTAAGTTTGTTTGTTCCCCCAGTTTTCGGTCTTGTTGTTGTCACTAAAGTAGCCGACTACAATGACGACGACAAGTTTTAGTTGGCTATGTTTTCTTACAGATTCGCTTTCCGTTGGAAAACATTTTGCGAATTTTATAATGCTTATTTCGGCTGGACAATGTTTGCGTTGGCCCAACACTTTCGCCGATAGCCAAACGGACAAAGTTTTACTCTGAGTTTGTGTGTTTATCTTTGAGTTTGGTCAACAAGTTTTCAACGCGCACCTGCAGACAACGACATCTCCACAGGACACGGGACACAGGGTCTGAAGCGGACAAAGCTCCGAGGACAGCGTTGACTGGCTGGCAAGCGGGCAGGCTGGCAGGCAGGCAGGCAGGAACTAAGACTAGCAACAGGACACAACTGACGACGACATTTAAGCTCAACTAATGCATGTGTCCGTCTGTTTGTTGTGTTCACATGCTACAACAGCATAAGGACGACACAAGGACAACGAAGACCAGAACAACAAGGAGCATGAGAGCAAGTCTGATGACGACAACGTCAACAAAAGCATCTGCACTTTTTTTTAGGAGCGAGAGAGGGTGTTGGAGCGTGGGGGGGCGCCCAAAGAAAAGCAATCTTTTTGCACAGCGCAGAGCGTGAAAATCGCGAAAATAAATATTGAACTCTAAACCCAAAGTCAACAATGTGCGGTGCCGTTACCCAGAATGCGGGCATGTTTGTTTCTGTGTGTGTCTTTGTGTGTGTGTACGTTGTGGGCTAAGGCCTGGGGTGATGGCAAGAGTTAAAATCGTTTTTGAGTCGCAGCTGTTGCTGCCAAGTTGTTACATAGAAACCAAAGCAACAACTGTTCCTTAGCCACAACTTATGCTTGGTTGTTGAAACAAAAGCTTTTACTCAGCCCAGGCGCATCTATCGATAAATCATAAGAAACGAGACGCTAATTATCTCTAGCTAAACAAGCAACGCCAGCAAGGCTACAGATGTTCAAAGTTTTTAAGTTGCTCGATTTGAATAAAAAGATTACAATTTCAAAATGCCATTGATATTTTATTTTTGATATGATAAAAACTTAATATGAACGTTGAAAAATAATATTTCCTAATTGATATTTAATTATGTACACAAAGTTAAATATAATTTTCAAATGCGCAACAAGTTCATGATAAATAAAAATATCCCATTATTTTCACTTTACGAGACCTCTTCACCATTTAAACTTGTTAAATAATGCTTAAATCTTATCTTCGTTTCAGGCACATCCTCTCAAATGTATTCTATAGTTTATTGTTTTGTTTGCCATACACTATTTTGGGATTTTAACGAGACATTTGGGAATTGCATCATTTCATGCAGTTTGTTGCTATCGTTGATGTTGCTGCTGCTACTACTATTATTGTGTGTGACGAGAGCATTGTCCTTCTTGTCCTTTGTGTCAACTATAATAAATAATGCGAGCGTGTGTTGTGTGTCCAACATTGAGACACACACATACACACACACACAAACAAGCACGCAAAAATGGTAAACAAAACGCTTGCTTAGAAGGAACAACAAGAGCGACAAGCATCAGCAACCAAGATACTTGCATGTGCCGCAGGCCGGGCGACAGGACAACTAACCAACTAACCAAGCAAGCAACAACAACCAAAAGACGACAAGTAGCTCAGCTCTTTGGCCCCTTATCTCATCTTATTTTCTTACAGTTGAACCGCTGGCAACTTGAGTAACGTTAGGGGCGTATCAGGCGACACGCCCTTAATTGAAATTAATGTCTATCCCTTTTCGATATCTACCATGACAGGATCTGCTGTTGTTGGCTTCATCTTGTACTTTTGTACTTGAACATAGTTCCTTGGCGATTTTTAGCCAAATTGCTTGACTTATGTGGGTGTGTGTGTAGTAAAAGTAACAATAACTACAACTACAAAAGCTGCTTGTTAACTAATCCTAAAGGTTCACCAATGTCTTTCAAAACACGCATCCCACTTTACCACATAGTAGCTACATAGCTGGATGCCCCACGCATGTTTCACAGCCATATTAAATGCCTTGTTGCTGCGTGCCGCATTATTTTGGACACGCACCGAAATGAGGAGAGCATGCTATAATATTTTTGTTTAACGATTGTTTTGTGTGCTTGCGCCCGTTAACTGGGGAATAATTAGCCGTTAGCCTTTTGTTGTTACCACCGTTAACATTTTACTGTGTTGGGTTGTGTAATGGGCCAACTCCAACCACCACAAGCAGCACAATTCCCACTTTAAAGGATGGCGTGTGCATGTTTAATGCGCCACAAGTTCTTGAGGACGAATGAAAATACAAATTACTACACCCCCGCTCACACTTTAGCACCCCTCAAAACAATCATATACTGAATAACTATAATTTTTAACGCTTGTAACGAAGAAGAAAGGAAAGAATAAATAACATAACCACAAGGAAAAAATCAAATCGAATTGCTCCAAAAAGTAAAACCGTGCGGGTGTATGTTTCTTTTCTTGCGGATTACGTGGCGCATACGCAATGGCCTAATCATTCTCTCTCGCTTTCTTTTTCTAAATGAAACGGTGAATTGTGTACAGCACGGATTTTTGGGCAATTTGGCCCGCATCTCCTTTCTTTTTAATTTCTGAAAAAGGTTTTTATTATGGCGCGCACACACACACAAAAGAGCGGTGTGAGGTTGAATTGCAACAACTATTCTCGGCTTTTCTTATATGAATTACAATAAAAAAAGCAACAACAATAACAAAAAAGCACGAAAGGCGCACAGATAACATTCGCAGTTGCGTATCAAAGAGCGAAATAAAATCATAAAAATCACAAAAAAAAGGCAGAAGAAAAACGACAACACACGAGAAATGCGTTTAAGAAAAATCGCCGTAATAAAGGCAGGCGTCGTCTGGGGTTCTTATGCCAGCAAGCAACTGCAAATAAAACAATTTGAGTGGAAATAAAAAATAAAACAAAGTACAGCCGAAGCAACAGCAACGGAAGGTAGCTGGAAACGAGCGCTTAAAGCAACGCCACCCTACCAAAACATGTAACTGAAACGCAATCCTTTGTAAGGATAAACAGCACAGTGCAGCAGCACAGCACAAAACAGCGCCACACCAGATAGACTGACTGACAAACACAAACACACACACATACACATTTGGAGTCCTCATCCACATCGTCTTCGTCATCGTCTTTTTCATGCCAACAAAGTAGAGCGCAACTTAAATTATTAATAACAAGCATAAGAAAAACAAATGTATGCGAATGAACCAAAAGAAGACAAAAGGATAACGCAAAGGAGCAGCAGCTGAGGCTGAGACTGAGACTGCTTGCTGCCAACGGCACTCCTCCACCCCGGAAGCATTCGTTGGCCGGTCAAAGCGCGCTGCACAGTTGGAATTAAGGTTTATGCCCTGGACAGTCATTTCAAAGACAACGAAAAATAAAGATGGTGGGTCTGGGGCGGACACAAGCCATGCAAAAGTGGGCAAGCGATTTTACTTGGACATATATATTATATATATTTCACCTGAGTGGCAGCTGCAACCAAAAAAAGAGAGAAAAAAGGTAGCTGAAATTCTTAAGCAGCAAAAGTCGACTGATAGCTTGTCAGTATGAAGATTTCCAAAAGTCACAATAAATTATTTTCTTTCAGTAAGGCGATTTTCATTACATTTAATCGAAAACATTAACGGGTCTCATTATCGACATGATATATGCCAACAGCCAGCTCATTAACTGACTCCCATGCATATAAATAATTGACATCAAGTTTATTAACCAGTCGATATCCAAAATATCCCATAAAATCCAGATATATTTTCACAATGACTTTTATATTTTATAACAATAATATTTAGTTTCATTAAATGTTTCTCTAAAACATTCAATAGTCTCGCATTGGAAAAAGTATTCGCAAACCTTAATACATTTTTATAGAATCTAATAAATTTTTTCCTTTACGGAAACACTTATACTATTAAAAACGCACACAACCGCTGCCTTGATCCTCAAATCTTTATTGTCACACCACGTAAAAAGACTATAAAAAGGGTTTTCATCCCACTGTCTTATTTTCCGTTATTAAATATAATTTTTCCGACACACCTTTACGGGGTATTTAAACCAAAAACAAAACAAAAAAATTTCCTTTATTTATGAGCCCAGGAATATGCCACTGACCAAGTCGCTTCGCACCACCTAAGGACCCACCCACCAAAGTCCAACAACGATTCCCTCTCTGATGATTTATGCCGCGCAGTCAAGTGTAAGTTCTCGGTGGGTTCCTTGGGGCGGGAAATTGGGTTTAACAGTCCCGACAGCTAGCTCGTTAAATTTGACCTCGCTAAGACGGCTGTTGTTATTGTAGAGTTTGTCTGGCGTTTTATTAAATAATTTTTATTGCCTACGCTTCTTTTTATGAACTGGCAACTGAGCTGTTATCACCAGACAGACAGGCAGAACCGTAGTAAAACCGGTCAGGACTACGGACTACTTTGCGTGCTGTGATTTGCCTTAATTAGTCGAGTCAAATCGGAGCTTTGACTATCCCTATCAGAGTTTGCTTTATTTCGACTGATAATTAGGCGGGTGTTGTGTGGGTTAAACGGTTGTTGACGGGATTTTAAATGAAAGCACTTGCGTTATTTACGGCTTCCCAATTAACCTTTGATCTTCGTTGTCGTTGTTGATACAGGATACAACGCGATGGGCGATTGTGAATTAAATTAAGTATACGCGGATATTTTATAAATATTTATTAATCCTATAAGTCACAGCAATAATTATGCATTCAATCAATCGGGTTTGTTTTTTTTTTTTAAACACTTCGTTAACTATGGGCAACACTCTCTTTTTGCGGCTTCCGCGATTCACTGAATTCCATTGAAAATTAAATGCTAACATATTGAATGTATTTAACTATAGTTTGCCATTTGCCATGTCACACACACAGCAACAAGCATTATTTTGTCTTTAATTATTTATTTTATTTTTATTTTTTATATTTACGATGAAAGCAAATTGTCGTGAAGCCTTTGTGTTATGCCACAGAGAAACTGATACTGATGATGATGCTGTGCGCCCCAAGGTGGCAGGCAGTGTCCATGCATTTCTCTATATGTGCTTAAGCACAAAAATGCGGAGAATATCTGAAATTCATCTGTTTGAAAAACGTACACTGGCTATAACGGACAAGGACACCACGAAGTCGGCTGACAAGCTTCGTACGCGCTTCAGGGTGTAATTTTGAAATGCAAACAAATTAAAATCGCATTTTTATATCCAGTTTTAAGCGTTTGCGTCAGCGAAATGCAGTGCAATATTGCTTTAAAAAGGATCACAGCTCCAGCACCAAAATGAATTCGAGTCTTTAGAATCGCACACACACAGACACAAAATCACCGAGCGCTAACGAGCGTCCATTATGCAAACAATAAGCACCGTTTCCTTCCAGATAAAAGCAAAACAGACAGACAGCAGCAGCAACAACAACAATAACAACAATAAAACGGGAACATTTTGTGCCAAAAATATATATATTGCGCATACGCCACGTATTTGTGTGTGTGTGAGTCTGCCACGCAGTGGCTTTCATTCAAAAATAGATTTATGTGTGGCATTTAAACGAAAGGACAAACAAAATCAAGAAATATGTTGCAGCATTTATCAAACGTGACGCGTTCCAACAACATTGTTTACCCCCATTGTTGGTCCCAGCGACCCCTTCCTCCTTCCACCCCAACGTCTCGCTCACCGGTTTGACATCATTATTCCTTGGCGAGACCAACAACAACAACATCAGCAACAATGTGAACCGGAGAGTGCACTGCATTTTGATATCATTAAAATGTGATCACAGCGCATTAAAGTTGTAGTCAAATGAGAATTTGGATGTGAATGTGGATATAGAGATGGAGATGGAGTTGAGAAGGAGACCGTCACCCGTCACCCTTCACCATCTTGGTAAAGGAACAATTTGATTTAGTGGCGCCCATTATGTGCGCGTTCTGCTCTCGTTGTCTATGTGGGTGAAAATATATGTTCTATATATCTCTCATATGTGTGTGTGTGTGTGTCTTGCAATAATGTCAACAATGGGCCAACTCTACTCGACATGCTGTCACATCCTGTCTGTGGTGCTTGTGGTAGCTTGGCTTTAGCGTATGTGTGTGTGGCAACAATTACATTTAGCATTTTGCCCCACTTGTTGACTTTTTGGTCGCGATTTGCATGATATTCGCATTTATGCGCTTAATTTACTATATCATAATGGGGCAATGAGTGTCGTTGTTCTTTATTAGGAATGTTTACATAGCTAGCGTCTAGTCTTCGGTGACATTGTTGTCATCATCTCACTCACCTTGACTCCAATGTGAACCGGTGTAAATTCAGTTTTATGTATTGAAGGTATTGGTATCGGTAATGGCATAGGTAGGGGGCAGGACATCATGGTCGCTACCTGTGAATAGAAATGGAGATGCAAACAGAGAAAAGACATGTTAGTTTTATTGGTTGACAGTTATGCAAGTGTGTGACATACTTAGAAGGTATGAGATAATCGAATGAGCAACAATATTTTAAGTATTTCTATAAGTTTTTTTTTTTTTTTAAATAAGTGACCTTACAACATTTTGATCAACTTTTATCGACTTGAAATAGATATGAATAGTTTTTTAATAGGAGCAATGCATACAGTTTTCACAGTATGTGTTTATACCCTCTGGCTATAAAGATCTAGGATAAGGAATATACATTAATCCACATTGCATTCGCATTGTTCTTGGACAGAAGCAGAAAGAGTTGCGCAGCAGAAAGCAGCACACGGTCAACATGGCCATCAAAAAGTTGACAGCTTTTAGCACGCTTGCCCCACATAAACCGTTTCCTGCTATCGCTTCTGGCGCCACCTTTCCCCATTTTCTCCTCCCCTTCTTAACTGTCACAATGAATATGGCCGGTCCAACAGTTTGCCAATTCTGTTGGCATTGCAATTTTTCGCCTTTTCAATTTCTCGCGTTTTAATAGCAGCGCGCCCATCTCCTACCCAATTGAGTCCTTCTACCCAGCATCCTGCA
Organism: Scaptomyza graminum; assembly: GCA_018901835.1. Taxonomy (NCBI): domain Eukaryota; kingdom Metazoa; phylum Arthropoda; class Insecta; order Diptera; family Drosophilidae; genus Scaptomyza; species Scaptomyza graminum. Next base: position 2,935,211 of record JAEIFL010000290.1, read on the forward strand.
CGAATCACAGTCGCATTGCCCCAACATTGCGTAACACATCCATTGCCTTCACGCACACATTTGGCCAACATTTTATTTTGGCATCATCATCATCATTGTCATCGTCATCATGATTGTCATTTCCGCTTTTGTGTAACGAGTTCAACGTTTTTGATGGCTTCATTTCGTTACGCTGCGTTCCGTTCCGTTTTGTTTCGTTTCGTTTCGTTTTGGGACAGCATGTGGCAAGTAAATCATAACTGCAGTTGCAACCAGCAACCCCTCCAACACATTCGCACTCCCCCCGATCTATAAAAACTTTTCGACTTTGTCAGAATACGAGCAGCAAGCAGAGAGCGCTTTTGAGTCGAAAACTACAAAGTAAAAATGCAAGCAAATGCTGAAATTAAAATTGCATGACAAAGTGGCAAATGTTGTCAAAACTTTGCATTGCCAGTGGCATTAAAGGCAGCAACATCAAAAGCAGCAACCACAACAACAAGCAGCTGCAAGAACGTTGCCACGCGACATAAATGAATAAAGAATAAAGCAGCAACAATACGTTGCATGCATGCACATTACCAAATTTCAATTTTCGGCCTTGATTTCGGTTAACATGCTTAGGCTTTTACGGTATTTCATTTGATTTCGCATACTCTAACCCCTCTGCCCCTCCACACCTTTTCACAAGAAATTTGTGGGTAATTGTAAGCCAATTTCAAACTTACCCAAATATTCCACACAGGTGGTCTCTTTGCTTTTGATAGACGACAACTACATTTAAGATTATCGATTACCAGCTAAAGCAGCGTGGAGTTGCGCGCCTCTGCGCCTTTCCGTTCCCCTTTGTGCCCAAAGTGACATTCTGTCAGCTGTCTGTCAGTTTGTTTACGCAGACATTTCAAAGGAGTTGAGTTCAAATTGTCTTAAGTGGTACTACAAAAGTGTCGCTTAGGGCACTTGTAATTAATAGAATACTTCATAATATGACTTGTCCACCTATTAAGCGATTCAAAGTGGCATCAGCAAGTTTGTCATCATTACTTAAATTATCATCGTCACGATCAGGAACTGGTTAAAAAGCCATGACGAAGACCTAATACTCTTGCAGATAATGGTGTGGCTAGTTTGTTTTTGGGAACTGTATCTGTAACGAGCAGACGAATGTAAATTACAACAGCCATGACAAAACTTAAATATACTTTTGCTAGAGTAGTAGGTAGTAGGTTGCCAGGCATGACCGCTTGTATTTTAATGACGACAACAAACGGAAATCGACGTTGCTTGACTTTTAAGCATTGTTGCAATTGTGTGTGAGTATGTGACACGCGACATGGCAACAGAGTCGGTGCAGCAACAATAACAACTGGAACACATGTGGCAACCATATGAATACATCCAAACATACATTTAGGGAAAAGTTGCAGCGGCTGTTGCAAGTACATTTGCAGTCTGCAACTGCCAACTGCCAACAAACGGCGTTGACATTGATGCATGACCCGGTCTCTCGATCCCTTGCCTCCTGCCTCCTTCTTCCACCCACGCGTTAATTTGTCCAGCTTTTGTTGATGCTCTACGCAGTTTGGCATTTAAGCAGCGTAATAAATGCCAGGCAATGCCAGACCCTAACCGTACACAAACGCGAAACTCTTGTTGCAATTTGCTTCAGGTGGGGGAGGAATGGAGGCGAGGTGGCAAAGAGGCACATTATTATCATCTCACGCCAAGCTACGCAAATGCGATCCATACCATGATTAATGTGCTGTTAACATGCATGCATCATGCACCAGCAGCATCGGCAGCAGCAGCAGTAGCAAGTAGCCCAAAGCTGAGAAGTGGGCCTGTCGCAGGTGTTGTCATTGCAACAAGTTCATGGCATTTGCCGATGCATTTTCCACACGGCTGACTATGCGCACCGCATTGCTGCAGGGCAACAACAACGGCAACGGCAGCCGCTCAACCAAATGAAGCGAATATTTTTGCACACGTAAATTGGCAACGGCAGATTGAAGAGGAGGGGCTGTGGGTGGTGCCGCTGGCAGTGATATTGTAAACATTGTACTACAGGTTAATGAACAGGTGGATTGCCTGACCAAATGATTGGGTAGGCTAAGTGAGTGACTCAATTATCGCCACAGAACTTAATGATGAATTTATGGACATTATTAAGTTGTATTTGACAGGCAAATGAAAATACAAATGAAAATATATGAAGCATTGCAAAATTCATTTAACATTTTGCAGTATAAGCGATTCAGATGGGAATTAAACAAGTACAATTTCAATATGAATAAATGTTCTTTTAAAAGAAATGGTTTATATTATATTTAAATTCAATTAAATATTTAAGCGACTATAGTATCGTTGAACTTTGAACTATTCCCTTTATTTTATATTTTCAGATGGCTTGACAATTTTGTTTTAATACGACTTCAAATGTCCATACTTTCTTTTAAGGTCCGCTTAAGCCGTATAATGCAAAGCCAAATAAAAATGCGAGCTGAATTAAGGTAAAAAGCTTTGGTTGCATATGTACATGAATATATGTATATATATTCCATCTATAAGCCAGAGATTTGCATGGCCGATACAACATATATCTAGCTTTCCTTCGTTCACAAAACTGGCAGCAGCAAATCGAACTTAAGAGCTTCGTTACGCTCTCTGTTGGGCACTCGGCACTCGCAGTGCATCAATCGAAACCCTTGGGCGAAGCGCATTAAAAAGCTAAAATCGCTTAGATTTGTGACACTTAGTAAGGGGGGGAGAACAGGAGAAGGAAGAGGAAAATCAAAAGGAGCTGCAGCAACATTTACAGCAGCAGGCAACAAAAAATGTAGCACAAGAATTGTAAACGGAATTGTGCACATTTAGCATTGAGCATAGTGAAAGAAAGAACGAAGTGAACGCAAATAAAAGGCGTGCATCATTTGAAGGCAGAGACTAAAAGAAAGAACGGGGAAGAGAGGAAGAGAGAGAGAGAGAGAGAGTGGGGCACTTTATGCAAAGAATGGCACCCATATTTCTCACAAATCCCTACAACTGTGCGCTGCTCTGGCTTAATGCGCTGGGAAAACACGGCAAGATGTTGGCTTTGCCTCTTGCACAACTTGTTGCAAGCAACGACGATGATGGAAAAGGGAATTGTAAGGCGAATAGAAATTGAAAAGTAAAATGCAGCATTTGCATAAATTCACATTGCATGTTGGCGATAATATCGGTGTTGTTGCTGCTGCTACTTGCTGGTTTGCTGGCTATTGAACGGAAGCGTCAAGATAATAATGATAAGAGGCAGAAGAAAAGCGGGCAAAATAATAGTAGCACGCTTTCGTGCGTGTGTGTGTGTGTGTGTGTGTGTGTGGCAGCGGCAACTGTGAAATGTAAACGTAGACGTGGCAAATGTTCGGCTTAGCGCTGTGCATGCAACGCCAAAAACTATGCAACAAATGCGCGCGCCAAGCAAATGTGTTGAAAATCCTATTCTGTTAAGGATTTACACACAACAACAGCAAATCAGAAACCACCCACGCAAGCGCGCCACGGCAGCGGCGGCTTTTGTTGGCATACAAACTTAAGTGGTGTGTGTGTGTTCGTGTGCTTGTTGGTGTCGGTGTGTGTGCATTTGCGTGGTTTTGTGAAGCATCAAATTGCATTAGTGTTGAAAGCTGCTGCTGCTCAGAGAGAAAAGAGAGAGAGACACACAGATAGTCTCTGGCAGGGCTTTTGTTTGCTTTGCATTTTGATGCCGACGATAGTGCCGCCTTTTTCGGTGGTAGACACACAAACACTCAAACTGCCGCTACTCACACCCAATTGCATACCGAATACCGAGTCAGCATGCCTTGTAATGCTCCATGGCTGGCTTTGCCTAAGCTCCCAAGGCCCAGAGGAATATACTGTCTGTCAGCGAAGTGCTCACACTCTCGTCCCTTTCTCTTACGGCTTCGGGTTGAGAGACTAAAAGACTTCATGTATGCGTGTGTTGCACATTGCAGCTCAGCTCCAAGGTACGTCGCAGCAGGTATCATCTATCATTTACACAGTAACATGCAGTTTCTGCCCCATTCTCATTCACTCACCTACGCTGACAGTCAGTGTTTGTGTGTAATTAAAAATGTCAACGCACAATGGTTTAGGTGACACTGCAATCAGGTTGCACAGCTTGCACAGACAAACTGCTAATACTGCAGCAGCAGCAGCAGCGACAACAACAGCAACACACACACATCTGGCATAAGTTCACCATTGTGCGCGGCCACTGAATGGAAATAAAGACTACCAATCCACCACTACAGCCACTTCCATTGATTGATGATTGAATAAAAATAAGCTGCAGCCAGAAGTCCAACGTTGCGCTTAATTAACTTGAAAGGCAGACCAAACCAACACAAATCGCACATACTCTGCCATCCGGCTTAAAATATTGCATTGCAAAAGCGCTACATTAGCAAATAAGAAAGAAAAAAATGCATTGCTTCAAATCTACGCAATGTTTACTTGAAACAAATCCAAATCCTTTTGCAGATGAAAAATCTAGCACACTTGAGCTGTTGCTGCCGCCGCTGCTGCTGCTGCTCGCCGTTGAGATTCTGGAAAATTTTCATCATTTTTATCCGAGTGTGTTTTGTGTCAGACAACATTTCTCGCAAATGAAATGAAAACACCTGATGATATTTGAAATGCTTCTGGCTCTCACGAGGCTTGCGCATACATGTGTGAGTGCTGTTGGTGAATGCTATTTTACATTTTTTTTCATTTTTCTTGGTCTGTTACTGCTGTTGTCCATTTAAACAATATCTTACATATTGTTGGGCATTGTGCAGCAGGCGCATGAAACAAAAAAAAGAAAAGTGGAAGCACAAATGGCATCATGACTTTACTATACCAAAGAAAGATCGTTGTGTTAAAACAAAAACACAATTTATTATGACATTTTAGAATTTGCAACAATCTAAGACTATACAAAAAATTAAGAGGCATCATAATTGGCACTCATTTTCATAAATTTTATCGATTCCTACTGGTCCTTTTATTATACTCCACCAATCTTTCGTATAACATTTGAAATTCGTTAGATACAAAAATCTTTGTTTTGTCAGCATGTTAGAACCTATCATACCTCATTGCTTTTGTTCGACGGGATACGAGAGTACGTAGTATAAACAAAACAAACCATGACGAGAGCAGCCAATTTAAAACGCTATACAAATGGACGCACATTGCCAGTCAGCCAACAAGCAAACACATTTGCCTGCTCTTGTTTGTTTGTTCTGCTTTGCTGCTGCCTTTCTCATTCTGTTGCCAGCTCCCTTGTATAGAGAAATTACTTGACGGAGCAAAACATTTCAATGAAATTAGTTTGCCAATGCTCTACGTCTGGGCACGCAAACTTTAAACAAGAGTCGCCCGCAAATCCACGCTGTCAGAGTACAGCAAAAGCAAAAGTCACGCCTGGCCTTGAACTAAGCTGAGCCAATAGAGGAGTTGCGACTGCGCAATTGAGCTGACAAATGTGAAGCGGGTAATCCGAATCAGAAATGAAATCAGAAACAAAGACGAAGAGTACAAAAGACGTTGGATATTTTTGCCAGTCGCATGCTCATTCTTATCCTCATCATAATCAGTATCGTTGTTATTGTTTTTGTTCTTTCTGAGGCCCGTCAGTGAAACGTAACGCTGAGCGATAATAAATGAGCTTCATTATGGTGTGAAATTCAATGCGTTGCAGAGCAAGTGACTCTTGTTTATAGCTTTAGTGTCTAGACGGGATCTTGGAGAGGGGTGGTGTGTTGGGAGGGTTAAAACATGAGTTTCAAGTTTCCCATAAATGCACAATTCTTAAAAATTAATAACTATAGCCATTTAAGGCGTTTCGTGTTGAGCATTTGTTAAATAGAAGGTTCGTTTAAATAGTATCTGTATTTGTATTTTTAGCTGTATTCGACAGATACAACATATTTGCTTCAGACTCCAATCCTTTTATGTAGCCCGACATGCATTCAAACTCACAGTAATAAATTTGTTAAATGTTAGACAATCCAAACACGGTCTTGCCTGTGCGTAATGAGTTGTAGTTGAGTGTAGCTTTAATATTTAACAATTTTTTTCATAAGTTTTGGTCAGGCCTGCGCTAGTTTGGAGAACAAGTGTTAATGACATTTGTATTGTTGAGTAGTCGGTGTTGTCTCAACTCGAATCGGACGACTCAACTGTCAGTCAGCGTTGAAAAATGTTTATGCATGAGAAATTGTTTCGGCCAACGCCGGTGCAGCAGACAGACACATAAATTCTCATTTAGCATCGTCAAATTAATGACTGCAAAATGCCACAACCCTGGGCTTAACAAATATACAAAAACAACTACACAAAAGAGTAGGCACGTTTCGTAAAACACATGCACGTACATAAACGTTTCCACCGTCTTATGGGTTCAAGTTGAAAGCCATCACAAAGAATTGCACGAAAAGATCTCAAGTTGACTTTCTTGCGTTCGCGTGTTTACGACTTGTTGTCGTTGCCTCTTAAACAGCTGATCGCGACCATGTGGCGGCCATTTGACGATGAGCTCATTGCATCGAAACACACACTCACACACACAAGCAAGCACGCGATAAATAGATGGGGGCAAGTGGAAAAACTTGTCAAACAACTTAACCGGCTGCCGGCCGGCATAGTTACAACTTGCTACAACTGCCACTAGCAGCAGTAAAACCAACAACGACAAGCACAACCACAACAAAACAACATTGAATGAAATTATATAATAATAGCAGCAACAAAGAAAAAGAGAGAGAGAGAGAGAGAAATAACGAAAGAGTGAGCTTCAGCGCCTTTTAGTTATATGACCAGACAATTGATATACAATACACTTACACGATTGTATACTAGAACTTAAATTGCGATTTGTCACGACTATGACGACATAAGTGTGTGTAATACTATGTTCTTATGCAATTCTGGGAACGAAGAGTTACGTCGAAAGACTAACAACTATTGAGCTAGTTTAACTTTTATTTGGAATATATACAATATTATATGTAAGCTCATTGTTAGCAATTTTATATTTGCAATCTTTTCTCACTTTTAACAGATGATGACAAACATCTTTATTTTGCCAAACATCACAGCTGCAGTGTATTTTAGTTTTGGTGCACTTTAGGTTGACTTTTAAACGATTTCTCAATGCTCCTCAAGACCACACAACCCGCCCCATTTCCCACCCTCCGCAAAGCGACAAAACAAAATCGTAAAACATGTGAAGCAGCCGCAAACTTTTAATGCTTTTGCCCGCAGCAGAGAAGGGGGACAGACAGATAGAAAAGAGAGAGAGAGAGAGTAAACGAAACTTGGAACACGCACTTGTTGCCATTTTTATGGTCTGCCCCGCCTGACGAAAGAAAAATGAACCCAAAAATTGTTCAACTACAAGTTGGTCTATCATTTATAAAGTGTCTGGTAATACTAACTTAAGTACGCAGTTTGCTTCTTTACTTAGTATAGTAGTAGTAGTATGTAATATTATTATATTTTATGTGGTTAATTTTGAGCGCTTAGCGAGCTGACAATGACGACCTTGCGGCTTGTCTATTCAGCAATTAATCACTATTTAACGTGGCTCATTACTTTTGCAGCTGGCAGCTGGCAGCCAACTGATTCAGTCATGAACATATGTACATCGATATTGTTGCCGATAAAATGCTCAATTGTTAAGAGGTTATGCGCAAATCAAGGTTTAATTGAAGAATTCTCAGTGGTAAATGTTTGATGTCTGATTAACATAAAACTATTAATGGCGATTGTTCAAGAGCTATGCATTGGGTAAGTGATTTTAAAAGCACGTAGTCAGTGTCACTTTTGTCATAGTTGCTTACCAACATCACGCCCAATAATTAGCAATGAAATCACGTGCAAATTGGCTGGTCCAGAAGGTTAGCAGCTGCCAATTTCAATTTAAGAAAAGTCGCCCAATCACTTCCCAGCGGAGCAACTTTGAAGGGAATGGGATGGCTGCTTCTAAAGTGGCCGTGACTAATTAGCAATTAAATTGACAGAATACGTGTTCAACGTGCAATACGAAGGTAAGACCAAGGCGATGACGAGATTTTGGAATTATTACATCATTTATGAGCTTTACAATTTTTTTTTCTTGCAGTGCCAAGTCCTTGCTGAACTCATAAGTCAAATAGCCAGAATCACTTGTCATCTAAGCTAAAGTTGTTTATGCCTTTTTCATTTTATTCCATTCTAACCCAACCCATTTTAACCCATTCGGTGAGTTCAAGGTTCTCGACGCTCCACTGACTAACTCTGCGGCGGAAATGTCTGAATGTGGCATTCAGTGTGTGCAACAAGTTAAGCCGCTGGCTGACGTGTTGAATGGCCAAAGTTTACCTTAGCTGCACTTGTGACGTGTGTATAGCACACAAAAAGCTAGCGGCTAAAGCCTTGCATGGATATATAAACGGATATATAGATAGCCGGTTGACAAGCTAAAAGCTTACTTTACACATACTCACAAACGTGTGACCGTATACAAAAGCTGGCCAATTAGTTGCCTGGCTTAGTGTTAAATATGGCGGTTGTATTTTAAAGCATAAGTTAAAGGACGCCCAGTTGAATGCAGAAAACCAACTGCATAAAGTGAGTGAAACACGTACGAACAACTACTGCCTGGATTTGTGACTTGAAATCTAATCTGGTTCATTAGCAACTGCTGAAGCCGGTAAAGCGCTTTGCACAAATGGCACAAATTTCCTTTGTTTTGACAGGACAGCATTAAAGTCTTAACACGGCGAAAGAGCCACAGGGATTGTGTTTTATTTAAGTACTATTTTGTAAAAGTTTTAAATAAAGTTATGAATAAATAATAATGTAGGCTATAAACTTTTAAAAAGTAGATTTATATGTTTTCATATTTTGTTAGGTGTTCACACATACAAACCAATATTTAAAAGTCACAAATTTATAAATTAAATATTCACACACAAGTTCAAGGTTGTTTCACAAAACATTATTTTGATTTTCTAAAATGTTTAAGCTTACGTAAATAAATTTATTAATATTGTTTTCACTTTTTGTTAAAGCGATAAGCTCGCTAAACTCACACCCAAAATAAAATCAACAAAAACTATTAAAAAACTTTTAAATCCAATTTTCTGATGGCCGATGGCATTAAAACTTCATAATTAAGCGAAAACGGTCACATACATACACACACTCACAAATTTAGTAACAGAAGCGTTATTGTTAACCTGGACATTTAACCCAGACACTGCAGACGCTTTTTGAAAAGCTGGAAAGAGATGCCGTTGAACAGACTAGCCAGGATAATGCATTAGAGTGTTGGCTGTCTAACAGACAATAAGCCAGCAATGTGTTGTTTGGAAAGTATACAATTCGCCAAAATATCATCCTGATTGCCTGACTACTTGTCTGGCTGCAGTTTGATAGTTGGTGTAGTTTTAATTAATTAAACTTCAAATTCGCACAAACAGCCAGGAAAGTAGACACAAACTTGACACAAAGCCACCCCAAAAAGTTGCGGTGCTTTAAACTGGTCTAACAGTAAAGGGCATTTGCCCTATTAGCCAGATCAGACTGAACAACAACAAACACAAATGAATGTCAACATTATAAAAATAAAATGCAGCGGAAATCTGTACATAATGCAACAACAATAACAAATTTTCAAAAGCAATAGCGATCGCTGACTCAGCTAAATGTCGAGTGCGATTTAAAAAATAAAAAAAAACTGGTACTCTGAGCACAATTGAAAACGTCATAATGTGATCTCCGCAGTTGGGGTGATTGGCTGCTAAGTGTGTCAGTTGGACAATAGCCGCAATAATATCTATGCCTACTGAATATTTAGACAAGTTGCATTTAGTAAAAAATAATTATGCACACGCGATTGTGCCGATAATCAGCAAGCGTATCTAAAAGTTAATTTTTTCTTTGAGCATTGAGCCTAATATGCTAGCTTTATATTTTCTTATTTGTTCGTTTTTCTGTATTGCCAGATATTAATTGCTGACTTCCCTTTTTGGCGCATCCGCCGCATGTGGCGAAATTGTTTAGTTTTCGCTCACTAGTCATCGGCGTCATCGGCGTTTTTTGTGCTTATTTTTCGATGATTCTGCAGTGAAGCAAGCGAATCACTTACAAACACTCACACAGTCACGAATAACACCCGCACATAGTTTGTGCTTATGATCTGCTCTGATGCGCCGCATAAAAAACACGAACAACGAAAACAACAACGATGCCAACAAATTGCTAAAACAATAGCGTCACAGCAATATCATTTTGACTAAGCGTGACACCATTTAGCAAATCATTTACGCATTGTTTGTGAGCGCAAAAAAAAATTAAAGTTATGACAATCTTAAGTTAAAGCTGCTTGCTCCTAATAAACATCTCGATTTCAAATTGGACGAAAAGTTTACAAATTTCTAAATTCTAAATCAGACTACATAATTTTGCAACATCAAAACTTAGTATAAACACCAACACAATCTGTTTCACATAAAAATTCTAAAGAATAGAACCAATAATTAGAAAAACAATCTACAAAACAAAGCTCCCACTAAGAACAAATTTTGAAAAAAAAAAAATTTCATTAATTAAACTTATCTTAAATACCTAATAAATTGAAAGTAATTTTCCCTTATCTTTAAACAAATTCTACTCTGTGTTTAGATTTACGCGCCAGTCTATTGTCAACATTTTCGTCTACAGTACAAACATTTAAATCACATACGAAGCATACAGAAAAATAACAAATAATAAAAAAGAACTAACAGCATTTGTTCCAAGTTCCAAGGAATATCATCACATGTTGATTTCATTCGCTGCAGCAGCAATTTCCATTCTCATGAATAAGTTTTTCTTTTTTTTTTTTTGTTTTTTCTGCTTCTTCTGATCCGATATCTATTTTAGAAGCAATAGAGGATGAGACTTTGACGATGCTACTGCCTGGATGGTTTCTTGCTGCCTGGCCAATCTGTAAGTCCGTCTGTCGATCTGGCTAGCTTTTTTGTGAGTGGGTCGCAAGCAGTTGTTGCTCATTTTGTTTATTTGCTTGAGTCTTTTGCAAAAGTTGGTTTTTTGTTCGTCTGTTTATCTTGCGCAAATTGCTAGAATCGTTAAATTCAATACGCAAACACACACTCACAACAAAGTAGGTGACGACGATCGAGTTGCGCAGACGATGATCGGATAAAAGACGAGTGTACTTTTGAGATATCATCAAAGTGGAAAAAAGGCGCAATTAGCAAGTGTCTGAAGTCACAGCCAATTAAGAAATCTAATTCAACAAAGAATACATAAATGCATCATTAACAGCTCTAGGGCTGATAAGGCTATTGGATAATGCAGTTGGCTGTAATAACAATGCTCACAACTTACGTGATTCTGGCACATATCCAGAAGATACACTCGACTATTACTAAAATGCAAAATTAAACAAACGAACCCCAAAAAAAGTATTCATTTAAGTATCCACGCCAGCAGCAGCAACCTGTTGGACCTTCATCGTCGTCATTGCCCCATGCCACACGCACACACTCACAGAAAAGTGGCCAGGCAGGCAGGCAGGCAGCACCAGACATTATCATCATGCTCATCAGAAGCAGCAGCAGCAGAAGTAGCAAGTAAAAGTAGTGCTCATGCCTGAACGATGACGATGACGACAGCGACGGCGACGACGACGACGACGACGACAATATATGGGCGAGGAAAATGCTACACATTTTGGCTGGCAAATCACGCAAATGAAATGCACAAAATGTGCGCCATTTATATCATGAAGACGACCAGCAACACCCCTTCTAACGTGTGCCTAGAAAACGAAAAATATGAGCCAACAGGCCACAGAGGCAGTCCGCAAAAGACATTGCACGAACTGCACGATTTGCCACATGCAGCACCAGCAAAGGCAAACTCCCTCCTTTCATTCCCGCAAATCAACCTTAAGCACCCCCCACTGCCTCCAAGTACGTGGGCTACACTCAATTGCGCGCTAATTTAGCGCAGCTAGCACTTAATAATTTCTTTTCATAATTGAGTACGAAAAAAAATTAAAATAAAATTCTAGTGACGGAAAAAGCGAATTGTGCGTCGCATTCAACAGTCCACAAGTGTGATAGAGATGTCAAGAGAAGATATCACTGCAATGGACACGAGAATAGCCAGCTTCAGATTGTTCAGAGGTTTGCTTAAATAGTTTGTATAGACAATAAAATGTTGACATATCATCAAAATTTGACAAAATTAGTTGTGGATCATATTGATCAGAAAATAGTTGATCAAATATTCAAGCAAAGTAAAACTATACAAATGGATACAGTAAAAATCCTTAATTTATATGTTTGAACAGTTCAACATAACTTTCTTCTACTTTTTAATAGTCTTACATTACCACTTCACAAATATAAGTAAAACATTTTAATTTCCAATAACTTTTTGATCGTACAGCGCATAACGCAACGCAATAGTAAATTACTCATACTTTACGACTTGGGTCGCTTTTGCAGTAATTGAGCTGAAAACGCATGCACAAAGAGATTTATGTATGAATGGAGGAGAGTGAAAGAAATGGGCCGCAGAGGTGGACTGGCTGCAGGGCAACGTCTGCAGCTGTAGGGTCTGACACGTCTGATTAAAGTCAACCAAGAAATGCTTTGAAGTCGAGCAGAATGCCAAAAAAAAAATGTAGCAAAGTGAAGGTGCACAAATTAGTTGCGGCTACTTGGCAGTAATTGCCACGAGTGGCACTTGAATAGACAAAAGATTTGCTGAATAATGGCAAATAAACCACAAACAGTAACACAACAACACAAAGGCACACAAAGCTAAATGGTCAAATAGATACGATAGATAATACGGTCAAAGCGATACTTGATAATGTAAAAGGAGACAGAAAATTTGCTAGCTATTAATTTCCAATTGTTGAACCTATTAATGACACTTTGAGTAGAGCGAGCCAAAAGCCGACAACTTAATTGGCTTTGCGGTTGCCATAGCAACACACACGCACACACTTAACACACACCCATATGCATATTGCAAAGATACACGCACAAAAGGCAGCTCTCAAAGCACGCATTACACAAAGCAAAATACGTTAGGCGATTAATCAAGTGTCGAAATAGCTTGTTTGGTGAGACTCTGGGACTCTTTAACTAATTTATAAGATTTTTATCGAGGCGCTGCGCTTGAACCTTGGCGAATGACCCACTCAACGGGCGTGATAATTGCACTGTAAAAATGCGCAACTGGGGAAATATATTAGCAACCTTTTTAGTTTTTTTTTTCTTTGGTTTTTGTTTGTTTCTCTTTCTACTCTAATGCCCTGCGATGAAATAAATCTCAATTAATATGAAATCGATTACGTTGCCGCATTAATTATTAAGAAAAGGCGCACCACTACAACTAGCCTTTGTTGCTCGAGGGAACCAAATATATAAATTAAGCAAAATGAACAAACTGAAATAATTCGGTACGACTTACGTTTTCTTTGCCGTCGTAGTGCAAACTTACCTGCAAATGAAAGAAATGAGAGAAAAACATATAAATAAATAACATAATAATATAAGATAATTGAATTAATAATCAATTCAAATTTAATAAGAAAGTTTGTGTTATATTCAAGTGGAAAATATATCAAAGGAATAAATCCATAAATCACGGCAACAAAGCACAAAATTAATTTTCAATATAAGAATGGCAGCAATTTTTAATTTATTAGTGTCAAAGGGCCCACAGCAAAGCAAAAATATGGCCTCAACTTTTCTCTTGGGCCATTTTTGCATAAAAATCATGGCAATATACCCTGTGGAATATTTATATAATACAATGGATTAAATACAACTTTACTTTGAATATAACAATTGTCGAGTAATTAAATATATATGAAGGAAAATATCTTTGATCATAAACTTGGGCATTAGAGTTTTTATTGTTATAACTTCGATATACTTAGAAGCTTTTAACAAAACTATTTATAGTATAATCTTGTTTGAGTTTAAAAACAAAGTACACAGTATTCTTGAGTCAAAATACTCAAGTTATATTATGACAAAAAAGTTTGACATAAATTTTTCATTTGTGGAATATATGAGCTACGGCTTTCAGCTGCAACATTCTTACTTATTTCATAAAGCATTTGTTATGCTACCCAAAAACCCACACACCACTCCTCAAACACATTCAACCCGTCAGGCACACATGTACAATGACAAAATGCATAGGATATACGCCAAGTGGCCATTGTGCGTTACGCTTTAGAAGCTTTTGTCCTGCAGTAGGTCTCATAAGTCATTTCTTCAAGTCAAATAATTCATAATCGATTTCTCAGCTTCCCGGGCTATAAGTTTGCGCTGGGCAAACAAAACACGCGCGAGACGCAACGAAGCAAGCGCCGCGGGATAAGTTCGTAAGGCCAGGACAGGCCAGGCCAGTAGAGAAGTGTAGAGAGTAGAATAGAGTGCGGATACGAAGAAAAACTTTGTCCAACATTTACCTATGAAAATCAAAGTGAGCCCTGGGAAACGGGAAACAGGATGACTACAAGACAAACAAACCACGCTCGTTGAATTTCTATTTATCCAACTAACTCAAAATTAATTGCTAGCCAGGTGCCCTACTGAGTAACTATTGCACGCATTCAACACCACACAGAGAGTGAGAGGGTAAAGAGGACAGAGAGAATGCGATAGGTAAGGTAGTGTGGCTTGTGGTGTGCTCTTTTCTAGCTTACTTGGTCATCAATATGTGCGCGTTAATGGATGCCTAAATAAATGATAACTCCAAATTACGATTGCCAGGCAAAAGGAGCTGTGGAGCTAGCAGCTAGCAGCTAGGAAGCAACATCACGTACTGCTAAATACATTCCGCTCTGCTGCAGTTGAGCCAAAATATTTCCACGTGTTTTTCAAAGTTGTAGAGTCAAGCTGCAAAGTGCTTAGCTATTTTTGTGGCTTTTTTTGTTGTGGTTGGTGGTAACTAGGTTTTTGGGGATTCACCGGGTCTTTTGGTTTTTACCATTTTGTGA